>CP136059.1:226492928-228892928 GCA_032464435.1 Aegilops umbellulata | reverse complement strand
AGAGAGTGCTCCACACAAGGATTGGCACACCACATAAGGCCTGACGTGCCGAACCAATAGAGAAAAGCGCCAACTACGCCAAGTGCCAAGACACGACATCCAGAGATCCCGACGACACCGGCGGCAGGGTTGCCCACATGTTGGCCCAAGTTAAAGTTTCCTCGAGGCAAAATGTTCGTCGGAACGGGATGTTCAAAACCCCTTTGAAGGCGGCTGAGGCAACCAAAAGCACTGGGTCCGATCTGATCGCAAATAGGCTAGGGAATTCAGCTCGTAAAGGAGCCCTACCAAGCCATGGGGCTAGCCAGAATAGGGCCCTTTCCTTTGCCTATAGAGACGTTGATAGCGAGGCAGATCTCATGTTTGACCGGCCATAGGGATTCCCAAAACTGGGAACCCTCCCATTGATTGCAAGCGAGGAGAGGGCACACCTACATGTATTTTACTTTTATAATCTGCAACCATACCAACCCCCCCCCACCACCACCACCACCATCAACCCTGAGAATCTGGCACACCCATGTCAACATAAGGGCCACATTCATGCGGTGAGACGACAGAATACCGACCGCCTAGGTCCTTAGAGAAGCAAACATCAGCACACTTAACCACATGGTATTTCTGGCGCCCATTGGCCGCCTGCCAGATGTCACACCCTATGTTTTGTATCACATCAGTTAAGCTAATACATACTAAAGTTGGACCCAACAAAAACTTTTGTGGTGAATTGCCTCTTATTAGATATACTTTGTTAAGTTGATCAATGAAAGTAGATATTGGAAAATGAATGATCATTAAGGCTCCGACCCATATACCCATCTTAGCATCTACTGAAGAAAAATAAAACTATTTCTTCAAACTGACATTGAACAGACAATGTCATTTCATCAAGAAATTTAAAATTCTTATTTCAAACCATGCCGAACAGAAACAACAACATTGCATTTAGAGTATAAAACCATGGACTACAAGAGATAATGGAGTAGCAGTTACCATAATAAATTTAACAAGTTCCACGATGACGTGACAACACAACTTATTATTTCGGAAATCAATTCATTATAGTAATAACAGAGGAAGTTATTTTCTTTCCATGGTGCCGTTGTTTCGTCATGAGAAGATCCTAGTTTCATGCTTGCATGGGAGCGTTAGAGGCCTGAAATTTTGTAGAGTACATGTCACCACCAGCTTAAATGCAGCATAAGCTAAATGTAAATATGTAAACAGGGTAAAAACATGATAACAGTGACAAATCTACAGTATAAGTAAACTATGGATAGTCAACAAAGACCAAAGGAAACCAAGTATGCAAATATGATTATATTCCCTTCTTTTAGAAAAGTAGGTTGCTAATGTCTCAATCCAAGCATTTTGGGCTGCAAATGGAGAAAAATCTATTATTTTGAAAGCCTTAACTGGTCATGCCAGGCAGATAGTTTGAGTGCAATCCGGTAACTTCACAAGAAAAAGTTTACAACATATGAATACACAGACTGCGGTTATTTTGCATTGTGGTGAATGTACTCTACAAAAACTAGCCGATGTGAAAAACTAGCCGCAAAAATTGAATAAAATCCACTGGCTAGTTAGACAAATGTATTATCACGATCCACCTCAATCCCATTCATAGTCTAATTTGAACAATCAATATAGAATTTTGGAGGGTACATCATGCGTATCTACAGTATAGATTTCAAAATATATACACATCTTTTGTGGAACTCCACCACTTGAAACACTAGTGTATAGGAAACAAGCAAACAATTTCGGAGGTAGGTTTCCCAGAGCGGCCAGACAACTGAAAGAAATTAGAAGTTCCCCTTATGCACTTGCATGGAACTAAGGGTGTGTATGGTAGGGTGCATGGAGGGTGCATGAGGGCAAAAGTTCTCGTTCCGACCCACTTTTGCTTATTTGGTAGGGTGCATGGGCTCACCTGAGCTATGCCCATCTGATGCATAAAAGGACCCTCAGCCATGCCCATCTCATGCACCCCAGACAGGGTGCATGGAGGCAGCCATGCTGGCCCTGACCCTCGTCCCCAACCCACCAGACCATGTTCAGATATGTTTAAAATTTTTAAAAAATCATAATTTCAATTTTTTTAAAATTTTCAAAAAATATTCAGAATTTCAAAATTTGTTCAAATTTTCAAAAAACTTAGGATTTCAAAATTGATTTTTGAAAATGTTTGGAATTTCAAAATTGTTTAAATTTTCAAAAAATGTTCATAATTTCAAATTTTGTTTAAATTTTCAAAAAATGTTCAAAATTTCAGAAAAAATAAAAAATGTTCAGAATTTCACAAAAAGTAAATTTTCAAAAAGAATTTCAAAATTTGTTTTAATTTTTATAAATATTCAAAATTTCACATTTTGGTTTAATTTTCAAAAAATTCAGAATTTCAAATTAAAAAAATGTTCAGCATCTCTAAACACATGCAGGCTGCCAAACAAAGTATCAGCTCAGCATGTCTCAGCGCATACATCACTGCCAAACAAGGGCAACTGCATGGACTCAGCATGTCTACACTCAACATGGATGAGAGAAGAACAACTAGGCTAGGTCCATACATGCTACCAAACACACCCAATACTGAGCCCCTGGTCCAGCCCACAGTTAATCTTATACCTGGTTTGCCATTCAGTTTGCACAGCGTCCTTCGAGCCTCTTAACAATATTTTCAATGGAAGGTCTCTTCTTCCGATCAATCTGCACACACTCTAGACCAATTTTAATGCATACTTTTATTTCCTGGAGGTCATTTGCCTTTAACATTGAGTATCTGGATGCTATGCGCCCATCTGTCCAATTTTGACGTACCTGTGTAAAAGAATTTCAAACTGTTATTATCCTTTATGATAATATAAAAGTAAATTTTCAACATAAGCTTCCAGATTTCAACATGTAATATTTTCCTTACATTTTCAATAAAATCCCTTGCTGACGGTTCGTTCTGGTTGGGTTGATTCTTCTCGCCAGTGGTAGTCTCGATGATTAGTAGGCCTAAACTATATATGTCCGACTGGGTGGAGATTTCACCTCTGTACAAATATTCTGGAGCTATGTATCCGCTGCGTATAATTAGCAGTAATAATTCAATATAAGCATTACTAGAAGATGAAAATGCAATTTACTACTCCCTCTAAGACAAATCTAAGACAAGAATTAGATACATCCGTATCTAGACAAATCTAAGACAAGAATTTTGGACGGAGGGAGTACAAAATATAATCACAGTTGTAACCGGCTTACTATGATCCCACAACATTCTGTGTGTTCGCCCGTGTTTGTTCTTGGCCAAAGAGCCTGGAAAGTCCAAAATCCGCGATTTTTGGGTTCATGTTGTCATCCAACAATATATTTTCAGGCTTGAGGTCCATATGGATAATGGGAATCCTATGAAGGAAAAGTAAACCATTGCAGACCCCCTTGATTATCTTGAAGCGTGTGTCCCAAGCCATGCTATTGGATCTGTCTGAAGAAGTTAAAGATCAAGTTGTTTCAGTGTCTGAGATTTAACAGTTGAAGGAACATAGAACAAGTTCATGCAATCCGCTATAACATTGTAAACATTTGATGAAACTAAAATAGAAATGTATCGGAAAGCATCACCTACCAAAATGGTTCTTCTGAAGGCTTCCCTTGGGTAAATACTCATAGCAGAGTAGGCTTTCAAAAACATCTGCAACAATATACCTCCCATTGTTCAGTACTACTTTCTTCTGTCCTTCATGGCAAAACCCAACCAGCTTTACTATGTTGTCATGTTTGAGAGCCATGATATTCTGAACCTCATTGGTAATTGCTTTGTCACGGGGGAGGGGAGCATTTTCGGCAAGCCTCTTCACAGCAATGTGTTGTCCATCTGGCAGAACTCCCTGTTCAACCTCACAGATAATTTTTCAGAACTATTGGCATTTTCTGCAACTTTGCAAATGGCAGAAAATGGTACGGGATGAACATACCGTGTAAACTGTTCCAAATGCACCTGTACCAAGAACACGGTCCTCTAAGAACTGATTTGTGATAGTCCGCAAGAAGTCTAACGGTAGTTCCTTGGGTAATGTGCTTAGAACACTTTGCCCGTTCCCTTCTATACTCATTTCTGACGATATACAGTATATAGTACTGTATATAAGAAGTAATGGATGTGAGCTGTTATGGATTTATCTAAGCAAGGGAAACAAAATCTTCCTTTGAACTAAGCTATAAACATGGTTTTGCTACGAGCATATGAAGATAACAAGCATGTTAATAAAAAGCACTGACCTGGAGAAGATGGAACACTTGAGCTATGCTAGAAGCTGGGAGTAGAAGCACGAAATGGGGATAAGGATTCTGAGATGAATGGTTTCGTTGCTAGCCGGAGTCGCATATAAATGAACCCAACGAGATCTGGATTGAGTTGACTTGAGTCTCCCAAGTCTTTCTTTCAAAAGAAAACGGGGGATCTGTAGCGCGTGAGGACCGCTGGCCGCCAGCCACCAGATCCGGGGGAATTTAACAATTTGCCACCCCTTACTTGGCACATTGACAATTTGCCACTTTTTATTTTGTATTTGATCTGGTGACACTCTTTACCTAGGTGTTTGATATTTTGCCCTCTGTCAAATGGGTCCCACAAAAAATGACGAACTTGCCATTACCTCTCGATTGACCAGGAACAGAGGTGCTGCCGGTCGTTCTCATCCCCTCTCTCGCACGCAGGGTCGAACGCAGGCGACGACGGCGGCTACTGGACGGCGCCGGCGGCCCTTGTGAGTCCCTCTCTCTCGCTCCCTCCCTCTTTCCCCTCCCTCTCTCGCGCTCATCTCCTCGGCGGCACCCCTAGGGTTAGGGTAACTAGCAAGCGGAGCGGCGGCGGCGGCCGGTCAGAGCCTCGCCGGCTCGCGACGCCCCGCACAACCCCCGGCTCGCTCGCGCGTCGAGGGCCACCGCTGAACCTGGAATTCGCGGATTCTCAGGTTCATGCTTCTGCCGTGGCTGCTATGTGTTGCTGCTGTCCATCTGCGCACATACATAAGCCCAGGCGAAGACATAAGCACACGAACTCTCGTTGTACATGCAGTGCTCATACATCACAAGAATCTACATAGTCCTTTTTATCTCCTTGTCCTTCTGATCTGAGGCGGCCTTGGGGGAGCGCAGTAGGAAGATGTAAGCGCAATGATGTACACTGTCAGGTAGAGCGACCCTGGCATCAGGTCGAACTTGTTGTGCACTTCCAAGATCCAGTCCACTAGTTTGTCCCTCATCTTGGCATTGATCTCCACCTGTGAGTCCATGTAGTCGTTGTTGCTGTTCAGGCATTGATCTCCGCTGCTATGTGCTGCTGCTGTGTATTGCTTCTATTGCCGCTGCTGCTTACTTGCTGCTGTACATATCATGATTTTTGCTTGATTTTTTGCTGTTACAGACCACGTAACTCAGATGAGCTAGGTGTTGAAGACGGCTGAACCGGAGAGAGGTGATCACTACGACGGCTTCGACTTTCCTCCTTTGTTTGTTCCCAAGGCGAGGTGAGAAAGCAAAGTAGCTTCTTTTTGGTGCTCATTGTCCAGTACATTAGCGAATACACACTAACTCCATAGTATGTTGCTCTTTTTGGTGCTCTTTTTGGTGCTCATTGTCCAGTCCATCTGAAAATATATGTTTGAATTTGGATGTTGTGCGCATACATGTCTTCAAAAGTGAAAAAACAGCCAAAATGCTGTCCAAATTGATCCAAAATGATGCCCAAATTTTGAACAATTTTTTTGAACCACCTAGAAAAATTTCAAAGAATTACAGAAAATCATTCATATATGTGTGACTAATCTGGAAAGGTTCCATGCAATTTCGATCATCGGTTCAACGGCAAAATGCATTTTAACTTTGAGTTTAATTAGTTTAATCATATTTTGGCCGAAATTTGAAAGTTGTCAGAAAAGTTTCAAATAATTTCAAAAAATCATTCATATATGTACGACTAGTCTGGGAAAGTTTCATGCAATTTGGATCATTGGTTCAACGGCAAAATGCATTTCGGACTTTGAGCTTAACTAGTTGGACCATCTTTTGACCGAAATTTAAAAGTTGTCAGAAAAAATTCAAAAAATTACAGTAAATCATTCATATATGTGTGACTAATCTGGGAAGATTTCACGCAATTTGGATCATTGGTTCAACGGCTCTATGCATTTCAGTTTTGACCTTATTTAGATATATTATAACTGAGCATCTTTCCAGCCCTCTCAGACTATTAGCATTTTTAGCCTTTGGATCATCACTTTGGGACGTTTTCGGCCGTCAGATTTACTGTTAATCCCGCCTCGAATCGTTTTGTTCGCTAAGACCGAGCGTTTTGGTGTTGGGCCGCTGCTCCGGTGACTATTTTGGACGTCTGTGTGAATTTGGGCCTAATGGGCTTCACCTAGCCGGAAGAAAATATAGACTAGCCACGTTTTCCCCTGCTCGCATTCCAGACCTAACCTAACCGATGCGGCCGGGCGCCGCCAACGACGATGGATGGATGTTGGCTGATGGATCCTACCTCTCCTCTGCCCCCGATCCATCCCTCTAATTTCCTCACTGGTTAATGGTCTAACTTCCTAATTCACCCCTGGTTTTGGTCTCTGGTTCTTGGATTGCAGGTCGTGGTCGCAGCTGAGCAGTTGGATGGAGCCAGAGCATGAGTGCGGCGGAGCGGCTCCTGTACGATCAATGGTTCGTGATCTCTATCACTTCAAGTACCTTGCCTCTCATCTACTTTACGTACATATTTTGCAAGCCAAGTTGCTATTTTGTGCTGCGCCAAAATCCCCAAACTAACCTGCGTGTACATACACTCTACACTTGTCAGTACTAAATATATTAGTGCCGAGGCAATTATATCTGTTGATTCAACTCTCCCCTTTAAACCTAATATTTTTCTCTTTAAACTTGATATTTTTAGGCCTAAATACCCTATTTGTACTGATGTTTAACTCAAATTCCCTCTTCAATAATTACTGTTATGAAAGTAAGGTGATAAATCCTAAGTATTTTACTTGCCTTAAACCATTTCGGTATTTTTCTACCTGTTGCTAGCTTGCCATTGGTGACCAGAAACCAGGTTTCAAATTCATACGAACATGCTTCAGTTTATACCTGTCTTTCACTCCGTCACCCCCCTATAAGATATGTTTGGTGGCTTCAAAATTTATTTTCCCATTTTCTATCGCAGGGTTTGAACAAACTGTTCTTGGTTAGGATTTGTAGCCATTAGACCATTTTCTTCTCATGGTATGCCATCCGAAATCCCTTCAATCCAAATGTAATCGCCATATATGCTCATTACTTTTTTATTCCTTTTTTATATTTTGTGATTCCTTTCATTTATGTTTCATGCGAGCCACAACCCCTTTTCCCATAATAAAATATGCATCAACAGAGTTTTTCTTTATCATATTTATTGTGAATTGTCTGTTTCTTATGTGTTTGTTTATTTCCATTTATCTGATCAGCAGTGATTAATTGTTCTTTACTTCAGAAATGCCATGCCAGGGTGTATCACTCTGTCGCTAAGCCAGATCTCCCACAAACAGAGACCATCCACGTGAGGTGACTTCTCTTGGTTTGCATTTGGATGAAATAATATCTCTGTGATGAATTTGTATTTCAGGTTTATTAATATTTCATAATGGTGACTTAGTTCCACCGTGCGAGCAGCAACTTAATTCCAGTGCAAGTACCTGATGCTGGATTGCTTACTTTGCAATGCAAACTTTATATTGACCTCTCCCTCTAGAAGACAGTATTTTTCACATTTTTTTCTTCGTATTTTCAATTTGCTATTTTCCTGCATTTTCCTTCCACTTTTTTGTAGATTAAGCAACTAAAAGCAAGTCAACATATATGTTTTTTACAGTAGAAATCAAATGGTGACTATATATGCTGGAATTAGTAAATTATATTGCACAATATACGAGAGTGTTATCATCATCTTAAATTCATGTTGCCATAAATAACACCATGACACCATCACTCGGTGGATTATCTTTCTCTAAACCCTGTGGGTCCAATTTCATCTATGAGTATTGAGTGCCAAAGAGAAGTTTTCACATTTGAGTATTGTTGATTGCTAGATTTCTTAGTTCTATGATTTTTCAACCTACTAACATATCATTTAATTTCAGTATTTTATGCTTTCCATGTTCTCCACATTGCAAGTTACGGTATGAGAAGGTTGATCTGCAATCAACACTCAAGATCTTGAAGGTAGGATGATAACAAATAACAAATTACTTGCATCATGTTCATGTTTAATGATAATCTTTGTATCTCGTTTATCAATCTCACCTGGAAATAATCTTGTTCTTATTTACACATGCAGCAGAATTATAGAAAGGATTTTGGAATGAGAGCCTCGAGGAGGAAAAGCTAGATCATTTCACACGAAAATCTTTAATATTCAGATTTTGCAGCATATGCCCATCTCCAAATCACGACACATTGTAGTTCAAGTGCACAATTTATGCAGCTTTGTAATATCTGAATTTGATGTTCACTACTACTAACTATGGAAGATCCTCTTCTTCGCATTGTAACTGCAAACACTTTATTGATATATTATGAACTACAAGTCTTATCCGACAGTGAAGTTGCCCATGCTTTTACCGGCGCTCTCGAGGTAGGATTGGGTAGATGCTTAATAAATGTATCACATCATGTATAAAGTGATAGAAAAGAGTCACGTGTTGGGCATTTTCAGAAAAATAATGTTATTCTGAACAAAATGTATTTCTCTTTTCAGTTTCTACTTATTACTGATGTGAATACTCATATAAAAACAAAAGGGAAAGAATGTGTGGAACAAGTTATTTTCGCATATTTAGTTTTCCTGTAGTTTTCATTTTAGTTTTGTTTAGCTTTTGCCTTCATATATCCGTAACAATTCATATAATTCTACCGCCAAAATAGACGGGCGCGGCAACGCGCGCCATCAATGATCTAGTGATAAAGAAGAATTGCCCGCCATTGCTTCCTCGAGAAACTCGATAGCTTCCTGATCCTTGAGACCTACGCTGGTTGCCTGAGGAGAGGACATCAGGGAATCTAGTTATTTAGTGTACTCATGTATACATGCTCCTAATTTATGCATGGTATCTTATCAAAAAATTCGTAGCCATCCACATTACTGCTTGAGAATAAGTAAATAATCATCGGCAGAACATGCGACTCTTGCATTTTGATGAATACAAGTTCATGAGCACAGCACAAAATTCTTGGATACCTTGTGGCCAAGGACTTGTCCAGCAGGATCACATGTAAAGAGCTCTGGAGTTCCCTTCTCTTCATCAATTCCCACGACCGTAGCAACTGTGAAGGAGATTAAAAGGATTGGACTAACCAATAAGACCTTTATTAGAACATAAAGGAAAGATAATATATATGCTGGCAAGTTTTACCACTCTCTAATACACAAAGTCAGAAGAAGTAGGACTAACCAACTCTGTAAGGTCTCATGCCAGCATGCTGGGTGCGGACTTGTGCTGTGTCTCCCAACCTGTAGACAAGCAAAATACAACTGGCTAAACGTAAATCATGGCTTGAAATGAATGAAGTGTGCAAGTTACTGAACAAAGGAACTGTACATATAGCTTAGCACACAGAAAGTAAGCTGAGATACTAAAGTACAAGCAATATTTTTTGGCGGAAAATGTTCTCATCATCTCTTCCCATGTCTTCAACATGACAACTGATAAATACGCGCTGATGAAGGGCGTTTTAAATGTTCTCAGGCGAAATATAGTTTTTTGTTTTCATTTGTGCTGCCTGCGTCATATACTTAATTAAGACCAAACCTTACCATTGCGCCAACATCTTAGGAGGCATTTCGGGTGTGTTTGGTTGAGGAACCAAGTGGAACGGAATGGAATGGTTCCATTCCACTGGAACAGGTCCGTTCCATTCTTGTGTTTGGTACAAACAGAAAAGTGAAACAGATCGGTTCCGTTCTTGTGTTTGGTTAGAGAGATGGAATGAAAAATGGAACCACATAAAATTCAAAATTTTGGCAGCATTTTATTTGTATTTTGAAGAAAACAACATAACAGTATATATATTGACAAAAATCACACATACATGACATCAATCAAACACAAATTTCAACAGAAGGTACCAACTTCATCCATCACACCCAAAAGCAACCAAGTGCACTACATCTATACATGCCAAGTTATCATACTCAGTCATACAACAATATCGAAATATTGGCTTCTTTGCTGCGTCGTTCATGTGGCCAATAATAAGCCAGAGAAATAATGATTAACTACTAGTAGCTCTTTTCGAGCAATGAATTGAAATACATAGAAGAATATCATCACAGATAAAACAATATGTTGGTCGTATGTACTCCCAGCTCTTACCAATATGAGAGCTTATTTCTTCTACTAGCTAAGCTAATTAATCAGCTAGTCTAATCACCCACTTAATAACAATTTACACCACATAGCTTTAGAGGGAGAAGCAGCCCATGCCAGAGCCGGAGTGGAGCGCCACGAACGGGAGCACGGCGTCGGGCAACGCCGCGGGCGCTGGAGCATACGCCTTGTCGGCGGCCCCTACGCCCCGCGTTGTATCTCCGGCGCGCGGACGGCCGGGGCAGGTTCTCCGGCACGACGTTCTCCAGCGAGTTGGCGTGCCACGGCGCGCACTGCCTCCAGTTGCTCCACCGCGCCGGCGCCTGCGCGCGCACCCGGGCCGCCCCGGGCGCCGCGCCACCGTCGGCAGGTCCCCGCGCCATGGCCTCTCACCGCCCCGCTGCGTCGTTCCCGCCCCGCTGCGTCGTTCCCGCCCCGCCGCTGCCTGATCTCCACCCGCCGCTAGGTCGCCGCCAAGTTGCTGCTGCGCGCCATCACGGAGGAGAGATGGAGGGGAGGAGAGTGAGAGGAACGGAGGTGGCGGATCGAGAGGGAGGGAGATGCGGGGGGGGGGGGGGTGGCGGCGCTGAGACAGAGGAGTCACAAGGGAAGAGGCGCGTGCGAGAGGGGAAGAGGGCTCGTTCCCTGCCGTCCGCTCGATTTGGAGGTATGCCTCCATTCCGCATAATGAGCGAATATTCCGTTTCTTGGGACGGGTGGGTTCTGGTTCCTTCGACTAACCGAACGCGAGAATGGGCTGTGGGAACGGGTCGGACCCGTGACATTCTATCCGGTGACAGCAACTAAACACACCCTATATATCCCCACTTGTGACGGAACCCTGCAGCTTCGTTCCTTGCCTGCTGGGCTAATGCTCTCCCATCAGCTTCAGTGAAGAAAATGCCCGTCAATAATACAGAAGTAGACAGATAAAATGGCAGTGTACCATCATGTCCTGCTAAATTCTATTGGCCTCAGTGTTCTACGTAATGCTGTACTTAAGGCATATGCAGTTGTTTGAGAATTAAAGTTCAGATTAAGGGCCAGGACAATTAATTGCTAGACGTTCAAATTCAATACTCGAGAAGTAGAAGAAGGTACTAAATCAACAGTCCAGTGCAATCATAACAAGGATCAAAACTAGTATAACGAATGCATGAGCATGGCCGCTAACGTACAAATTGTTTCGCTACTTTTTTACCTTTTTTTACAACTGCTTTATTTTTAACACATTGGCTACACTACAGGTGAATCCAGTAGTCGAGGAGTCATCCTTTGTTGTCTCTACCTATTGAAGTTCGATTGTTCCCCACTCATATTAAAATTGGCATGTTCCTTTTTTCTCTATATTTCTGTATTTTCCAACTGCATTGGGTACAGGCACTGACGTGTGATAACTGCACATATGCATCTAATTTTTGTCTTAATTAGGATAAATAAATATTAGAAATGATTGTATGCTGAAATCTCCATACCAATATACTAACTCGAGGTCATAAAAGTAAGCCTGTCATCCATCAGAAATATGTGATACACAGACCCATAGATGTGTGGCAGTTAAAAAACAATAATCCCCACTTTACATCAAAGTAATATATTTTGTTTATATTTCTTCGAAATACACCGCATTGATACTCCGCTGATTTGTTAGTGTTGTCATAATTATTTAAAAATATAATCTCATATGAACATATTGTGTTTCTGCTTTCATTCTTTAGATGTGATATCAACCTTTGAGGAGATCCTACGGTGTACTTGCTATCGTCCAATCTATCGTCAGTTGTTATTGTCTGTAAGTGATTTCTTTCTGAGTCTCAAGCTAGCTGTAGTGATCATTTTAATCAATCATTACCTGTAATTATCCTCACTATATTCTTTTCTGTGGTATTATGCAGGATGAAGATGTATGAAATAAAAAAAGGTGGACGCTATGGCATTGGGTTCATTGACCCAAATACCGTTAATGAATACACATGGAATATAGATGCATATCATGAAAAAAGTATAGAGGAAAGCATGCTAGAGTTCTTCAAGCGCCTCAATACCAATGAAGATATACTACTTTCTTACAACTTCCAGTGAGTCACACTGTCTTGTACTACAAATTTTATTTTTGCCTACTAGCTAGCTACATATTTTTGCTTAGATATGCCCACTTAATTAAGACATGCAAACGTGTGTGCATGCAAATTTTACTGGATCTTGTGTATCATTAAAGTTGATGAAGGAACGGTTAAGTACTGGACTCACTACTAAAAAAAACTGACTACAACATCTTGTTTGGGATAGTCACCAGGTAATTTCAATCTTTATTAACTATATATCTCGGCCTATTTAGTTCGTCATTTCCTGATATGAACTATTTAATAACCCCTTTATTCGTTTTCTTTGTCGGCGGGCAGGGCTTGGGCAAGGTTCATCAGCGTCACTCCAGGCCAATGGAAACGAAAGCTGAAATGGTTTCGACCCAAGGTAAGTAATTAAGTAGTACTAGCTAGCTAGCTGCCATCTGTTTAATTATCATGCTTGATTAATTATTATCTGATCAAATTCCATTCTCGTAAAGGCCCTTGAGCAGGCGCAGGGGACTGATCTGTGTGCATACTGCGTTTGCGAGAACATTCGCATGATGGCGTCCGAAAGGAGCAAATCTCAAAGACAGGAATGGGTACGTTTGTCAGAACACTATTCACAATTTTTACACCATTATCGATATCTAGTGGAGATGTATAATGGAGCTCATGGGAGCACCAGGGGCAGCCCGCGTACGTGAGGCAGGAGGAGGAGTCGGGGAAGCTTTTGAGGCAACAGAGGGCGAAGGCCGCAGGGCAGCAGCAAGGCCCGGCGGGGGATACCAATGAAGATATACTATTTTCTTACAACTTCCAGTGAGTCACACTGTCTTGTACTACAAATTTTATTTTTGCCTACTAGCTAGCTACATATTTTTGCTTACATATGCCCACTTAATTAAGACATGCAAACGTGTGTGTGTGCATGCAGATTTTACTGGATCTTGTGTATCATTAAAGTTGATGAAGGAACGGTTGAAGTCCTGGACTCACTACTAAAAAAACTGACTACAACATCTTGTTTGGGATAGTCACCAGGTAATTTCAATCTTTATTAACTATATATCTCGGCCTATTTAGTTCGTCATTTCCTGATATGAACTATTTAATAACCCCTTTATTCGTTTTCTTTGTCGGCGGGCAGGGCTTGGGCAAGGTTCATCAGCGTCACTTCAGGCCAATGAAAACGAAAGCTGAAATGGTTTCGACCCAAGGTAAGTAATTAAGTAGTACTAGCTAGCTAGCTGCCATCTGTTTAATTATCATGCTTGATTAATTATTATCCGATCAAATTCCATTCTCGTAAAGGCCCTTGAGCAGGCGCAGGGGACTGATCTGTGTGCATACTGCGTTTGCGAGAACATTCGCATGATGGCGTCCGAAAGGAGCAGATCTCAAAGACAGGAATGAGTACGTTTGTCAGAACACTATTCACAATTTTTACACCATTATCGATATCTAGTGGAGATGTATAATGGAGCTCATGGGAGCACCAGGGGCAGCCCGCGTACGTGAGGCAGGAGGAGGAGTCGGGGAAGCTTTTGAGGCAGCAGAGGGCGAAGGCCGCAGGGCAGCAGCAAGGCCCGACGGGGGATACCAATGAAGATATACTACTTTCTTACAACTTCCAGTGAGTCACACTGTCTTGTACTACAAATTTTATTTTTGCCTACTAGCTAGCTACATATTTTTGCTTACATATGCCCACTTAATTAAGACATGCAAACGTGTGTGCATGCAGATTTTACTGGATCTTGTGTATCATTAAAGTTGATGAAGGAACGGTTAAAGTACTGGACTCACTACTAAAAAAAAACTGACTACAACATCTTGTTTGGGATAGTCACCAGGTAATTTCAATCTTTATTAACTATATATCTCGGCCTATTTAGTTCGTCATTTCCTGATATGAACTATTTAATAACCCCTTTATTCGTTTTCTTTGTCGGCGGGCAGGGCTTGGGCAAGGTTCACCAGCGTCACTCCAGGCCAATGGAAACGAAATCTGAAATGGTTTCGACCCAAGGTAAGTAATTAAGTAGTACTAGCTAGGTAGCTGCCATCTGTTTAATTATCATGCTTGATTAATTATTATCTGATCAAATTCCATTCTCGTAAAGGCCCTTGAGCAGGCGCAGGGGACTGATCTGTGTGCATACTGCGTTTGCGAGAACATTCGCATGATGGCGTTCGAAAGGAGCAGATCTCAAAAACAGGAATGGGTACGTTTGTCAGAACACTATTCACAATTTTTACATCATTATCGATATCTAGTGGAGATGTATAATGGAGCTCATGGGAGCACCAGGGGCAGCCCGCGTACGTGAGGCAGGAGGAGGAGTCGGGGAAGCTTTTGAGGCAGCAGAGGGCGAAGGCCGCAGGGCAGCAGCAAGGCCCGACGGGGGATACCAATGAAGATATACTACTTTCTTACAACTTCCAGTGAGTCACACTGTCTTGTACTACAAATTTTATTTTTGCCTACTAGCTAGCTACATATTTTTGCTTACATATGCCCACTTAATTAAGACATGCAAACGTGTGTGCATGCAGATTTTACTGGATCTTGTGTATCATTAAAGTTGATGAAGGAACGGTTAAAGTACTGGACTCACTACTAAAAAAAAACTGACTACAACATCTTGTTTGGGATAGTCACCAGGTAATTTCAATCTTTATTAACTATATATCTCGGCCTATTTAGTTCGTCATTTCCTGATATGAACTATTTAATAACCCCTTTATTCGTTTTCTTTGTCGGCGGGCAGGGCTTGGGCAAGGTTCACCAGCGTCACTCCAGGCCAATGGAAACGAAATCTGAAATGGTTTCGACCCAAGGTAAGTAATTAAGTAGTACTAGCTAGCTAGCTGCCATCTGTTTAATTATCATGCTTGATTAATTATTATCTGATCAAATTCCATTCTCGTAAAGGCCCTTGAGCAGGCGCAGGGGACTGATCTGTGTGCATACTGCGTTTGCGAGAACATTCGCATGATGGCGTCCGAAAGGAGCAGATCTCAAAGACAGGAATGTGTACGTTTGTCAGAACACTATTCACAATTTTTACATCATTATCGATATCTAGTGGAGATGTATAATGGAGCTCATGGGAGCACCAGGGGCAGCCCGCGTACGTGAGGCAGGAGGAGGAGTCGAGGAAGCTTTTGAGGCAGCAGAGGGCGAAGGCCGCAGGGCAGCAGCAAGGCCTGGCGGGGGAGCAGCAGGGTACACCGGCGGCGGCTATGGTTATGTGCAGGGGTTCATGCACTGATTTGGATGAGAATGGCTAAGGATGTGCTCTGTTTAGGTCAAACAGGTACAAGGGTACAATGGTCTTCTATTTCTTGTACTTAGTTTGTCTATTATTTTCATAAATTGTTTTTTGTTGAAAAGTGGCAAAAGATCAAAGTCCAAAAAAATAAGTGTCATCAGATCAAGTAAAATGTAACTAGTGGCAAAATGTCAAAGTCCAAAGTAAAGGGTGGCAAAAAATCAAATCGCCCCCAGATCCGGCGACGCGCTGGACCGAGCCGGTTGGACGCGCTGCGCGCTGGGTTATTCTGCTCAAAAGTAAATAAATACAAATTTTAGGTAGTACTACTTGACTATTTCTTTTCATGGTAATACGTATAAACTGTAAACTGTTCCAAATGCACCTGTACCAAGAAGGAAAATTACAACCAGGAGCGAAAAATCCCTTGAGCTTGACACCAATGTCCGGCACCACCACAGTAGCCATCAAAGAAAAAAAATGATGGATCACCTCTGCAGACCTCCAAGGTGGCGCACCAAAGGCGAAGCCATTGCCGTTGAACGAATCAGATCGAGGCAACACTCCAGACACGCCATCGAACTCCAGATCTGGCACCCCCGCATGACTAAGACGTGGGGGGAGGAAACCATACCTGCCAGCCAGGAACCACAAACACAGCACATGATCCATCATCTTCAATATGCCGCCGATGCATACCATAATATGCATCCGCTCCTGAACTACCTCCCAAGCTCTGCGTCGGCACTGGAGCAAACGTCGTCGCAACGGCGGAGCCTGAGGACACAAGTCCACCACAAGAATGTTGTCGCCCCACCATCCTTACTTGAACAAACTAATTTCCAAATCCATCCATAACCATAGGACCAATCGCCTCGTCGAGGAAGGATCTGAAGCTTCTTTATTCAGCGCCGTCATCGCCACCGCCGAAGTCAAAACGATGAATGACCCAAAAATCTAAGCTACTAGGGCCTAAACCTAAAGCTGAACGATCCGCACACACGAGATCCGGCGAGCCCCCCCCCCCACCACTGATGACCTCGGTAGTCGGCAGAGGGGAGCCGCCGGAGGACGGTGCTGGAAGGTTTGGCTCTCTTGGTGGCTAGGCGTTCTAGTCGCGCATGTCTCCAAAGGGAAAAACCATATTTAGTGTATGACTGCCTCGGTAGTACTTGACTAGCTTATGTAGAAAAACGGGGTCTTTGGTACCTAGTAGGTCGGTAGAGTACTAAATACGAGGAGTATATTTCCACACTCTAGACCGTTGACAAGTCCGCGTAATTGATAGTAGGGTTCAAAACACGGTCTAGTTAGTGCGTCTTCAATAGAGCATCTCTAGCCGATCCCCTAAAAGACTATAGACGTGAATGTTGCGATATGCTTTTGCCAGGAGGCTGCGGTAGCCAGCGCGACGACATCTTGAACGCAACGAAGCTGGAGGTGGCGCCGAGCGAATCCCGACGAAGCGGCAGCGAATCGGCCGCCCCACAGCTGGAATCGATAGGTCAGGGATGGGGGCGGTGAATCTATCAACAACGACAATGGGGGAGGCTGAATTTGGATGGCAATGGGCAGCGGATATTGCAGGCGATGTGGGGATGCAATGCGAGGTAGGTGGAAATAGGGATGGATCTTAGCGGCATGGTGGCAGTTGGGGAGTGGCGACGGCCGAAATCGGTGACGGTGCTGGAGGGCGACGACGCGGCTGCAGGCTGGAAAAAACCCAGTTTGGTTTTTTGTGATAGTGGCGCTGCAAATATGTAGCAACATGAGTCACAATTTGGGCTGCCCAAAAAATACCATCTCCATTTGAAGATACATCATCTGCTAGAGCTTCACGCAGATATGCTTTTTTCATCATCTTTGAAGATGTTCTCATAACCGCACTGTTTTGGCCGAAGGAAGTAAGAGCCGCACTGTTTTTGCCAAAGGGAAGAAAGAGGTGCACTATTAGAACACCATCAGCTTGTCGCCCAACAAAAGCATGTCGGTGGACACATTTTTAAATTTTATGGGTCTCGGCTAACTAAATCTTGTATCTCACCCCAGCTTAAGTTTTGAAATATCTCTTGCAAAAAAAGAAAGAAATCTCATAGGCTCATCCAAATTACATGACTTGTGTGTAAGTTTAGTCTTTATACTGCTAGTTGAGTTGAAGAAACACCAACATGTAAGGTGGATTGCTCCGCTGCTCCTTGTGCATGAGAAAATAGAGCAATAAAGTGCACGCTCACTCGCTTCACGCCACGCAACACACGCGCATCACATTTTGTGAATCAAGTTTAAGTTTGGACTAATGTTATGTGTCTTGTTGGAAGAACTAAAATTTGACATGGCAGTGCACTGCCTAGCTGTAGGTGTACGTGTCAATAGTCGAGCACATCATGGATACAATTTCTACATCCACAAATTTCTTTCACCACTCGTCAGTTACATTTCTTCACTCTCCCACGTGTCCACTCTATGTAGAGGCAATACAGAGGAGAGATGCTACAGAGAAGACAACGCATTAGAACAAACACACACATTGAGGGAGTTTCTTGTCCTAAGTTGCTTCTCTCACGAACCCATCTCAAAAACTCCATGCACAGTCATCCAGGAGAGCAGGCCTCCGAAATCGTGTCCCTAGAAAACCTGAACTGGGCGAGAGGCCATAAGGTTTTTAGGGAGCGTCTCGGCACCACTGCTTGCTTCTGATCGATTACGTTCTCGTTGTCCATCCGCCTGATTCTACTACCTCCTCTACGGCGGACGACCACCTTGTCTTCACCACCATGGCCGACGATGTTGTTGTACCGGAGTTTTGGCGAGTTTGTATGATCTGAACCTTTCTTTGTTGACATGTGCCTTTGGCCCATATGAGTATATGCTTGTCATATGCTTGTCATGTGAGTAATCTTGTGTTCATGCTAATATGGATTAAGCTTAACCGAAAACTGCCTAATTTCCTAACGTTGACTTGCTTTGTTGTTGCTTTGAAACTGAGCCCGTTTACAGGTGCTTGCTTCAAAAGATGGAAGACCAAAACCATCTTGTGGCTCGTTGCAATGAATGTATACTGGATTTTGGCTAGCACTGTAAGAGGGCTGCTTACTCTTCAATGGGACAAAGCATTTTTTAGGCCATTGTAATCTTTGTGTGTGCCGTCACCAGTGTGTTGGGTGACAATATGGTTGATGCATTTTTTCCGTTTGAACCCAAGTCTGGCTCCACCGATGTCCGATGCCAATGGTGAATGGTATGCCATAGAGAATGGTTGAGAACCGTTTCATGGTCGAACAAACTCATGAGTTGTAGTGGGTGGCAAAAAAACCCAAGCTCATTAAGCGTGTGTTAGGGCATCTCAAACGGCAACCCGTAAACCGACGAACCAAACACCGAACCGAAGCCAAAACTGAAAAAACCGTTTTTTTTTTTTCATTGATACAAATAATTTCGGTTTTTTACTTCTAAAAACCGAACTAAATTCGGTAGGTTCCGTTTTTTTACGTAACGGTAGGTTCCGTTTTTAGTTCGGTGAGCTGAAATAAAACCGAACTACACATGAGACACAGAGAAATGCGTAGAAGCTGGCGTGGAACTCTCTCCCAGGCACGAACGAGTAACGACCATCTTCTGTTTTCTAGTATACCCAGCAGCCCACTTCGCTATTTTGTTTTTGAGAAAAGCTATTTTTTTCTATGAGAACCCACTTTGCTACACTAACCGTTGGCCCACTAGTTCGTGTTTGCCCAGGCCTAACAGCCCACTTGCATCGCAGATAGCCGCGCCCGCACGCAAGGGTGACAGCCGATTAGTCCTACCGCGCCTGGCTGAAGGGATGGGGCACATATTTTAGGCTATATAAAAGGGAACCGGATCCTCTAACATCCTTGAGAGATGTCACGTAAGCTACTGCGACATCCCTTTTTCACATCCATATGGTTAAGCCTAAGATGATTATAATTAATTTGCAAATAACAAATGTACAATACATTCACAAAAATGCATACAAACAAAATTATGATACAATAAAATTATTTCTTGATTTATTTTTGTACATGCTACAATAAATTCGCACAGTAGTTGCTACAGTAACTCTGTCATCCCTTTTTCGTTTTACACACGCATTTCAAGCATTGAAAACCGAATTTGAAAAGAGTACCCATTTTCGGTTTCTAGCATTGGAAACTGAATTTGAAAAAAAAATGATTGGTAAAACTGAACTTTCGGTTTATACTGAATGCCCACCTCATCCATCCGTGTATCGGGGGCCAGTCCGCGAACACGGATGCGGGAGGACGACATTCAACCGTAGCCTGCATATTTCCGACAGTAAACTGATCCAAAGTGGCAAATATGCTTAGTTTTTACCTGCCTGAATACAAAAGGACATTGATCCAAAGAGGCAAATATGCTTAGTTTTTACCTGCCTCAATACAAAAGAACATTGATCCAAAGAGGCAAATATGCTTAGTTTTTACCTGCCTGAATACAAAAGAACATTAGTCTGGCAGTCCGTCCATTTCTGCCCTGGCGGACTGGCAATCCCAACAAGCTGCTCCCCGATCAAGGAGGTGTCGCCGCCTCCGCGTCCGCGTCCTCATCTTCCGTCACCGTAAACTCATCTTTTTGTCGCTCCAACATCTGGTAGCAGACGTATTGCACGATCATTTTAGCGTCGGCATCCAAAGAGTCGATATTCAAGGTCAACATCTTGGCATCCTCCGCATTGGCGGCGATCTTCACCCTCTTTTCCTCAAGCGCAACCTTCTTTTCCTCGAGCACGACCTTCTTATCCTCGAGCGCGGCCTTCCTCTCTTCGATCATGGTCCTTCTCTCTTCGAGCTTGATCTTCTTCTCCGTCGCCTCCATCAACTGTTTGAACCTCTCCGGCTTCCTCTCCTCCTTGATGTCTGATAACCCACAAGTATAGGGAATCAATTGTAGCCTCTTTCGATAAGTAAGAGTGTCAAACCCAATGAGGAGCTAAAGGTAGAACAAATATTCCCTCAAGTTCTATCGACAACCGATACAACTCCATGCACGCTTGACGTTCGCTTTACCTAGAACAAGTATGAAACTAGAAGTACTTCGTATGTGTGATAGTATAGGTGAGGGAGTCCTGGATTAGGGGGTGTTCGGATAGCCGGACTACATCTCCCGCCGGACTCCAGGACTATGAAGATACAAGATTGAAGACTCCGTCCCGTGTCCGGAAGGTTCTTTCCTTGGCATAGAAGGCAAGCTAGGCGTGCGGATATTCAAGATCTCCTACCAATGTAACCGACTCCGTGTAACCCTAACCCTATCCGGTGTCTATATAAACCGGAGGGTTGTAGTCCGTAGGACAGAATCATCTTCATACACAATCAAACCATAGGCTAGCTTCTAGGGTTTAGCCTCCTTGATCTCGTGGTAGATCTACTCTTGTACTACCCATATAATCAATATTAATCTAGCAGGAGTAGGGTTTTACCTCCACCGAGAGGGCCCGAACCTGGGTAAAACAAAGTGTCCCCTGTCTCCTGTTACCATCCGACCTTGACGCACAGTTTGGGACCCCCTACCCGAGATCCGCCGGTTTTGACACCGACACTGGTGCTTTCATTGAGAGTTCCTCTGTGTCGTCACCTTTAGGTTCGATGGCTCCTTTGATCATCAACGGCGATGAGGTCCAGGGTGAGACTTTTCTCCCCGGACAGATCTTCGTCTTCGGTGGCTTCGCTCTGCGAGCCAACTCGCTTGGCCATCTAGAGCAGATCGAAAGCTACGCCCCTGGCCATCAAGTCAGGTTTGGAAGCTTAAACTACACGGCGGATATCCACGGAGACTTGATCTTCGACGGATTCGAGCCACAGCCAAGCGTGCCGCACTGTCGAGAAGGGCATGATATAGCTCTGCTCCCGAACAGTGTCCTGGAGGCCGCATACGCTCCGGCCCCGATCCTTGATTCGGAGCCCGCTGCGCTCGTCGAGGAAGAACGGTTGGACGTCACCTCAGGGGCTGCAACGTTAAAGGCGATCGAGCCGAACGCCGGTCCCGCACTCCGCGTCGCCCATGACTCTAAGGAGTCGGATTCTTCTCCGAACTCCGGGCTTTCCAAGCCCCCGCCGATCGAATCTGATTGGACGCCTATAATGGAGTTCACCGCCGCGGACATCTTTCAGTGCTCACCTTTTGGTGACATCCTGAATTCTCTCAAGTCTCTCTCTTTATCAGGAGAGCCCAGACCGGATTATGGTCTGCGAGGTTGGGATACGGACGATGAAGAAATTCAAAACCCACCCACCACCCACTTAATAGCCACTGTCGACGATTTAACCGACATGCTCGACTTCGGCTCCGAAGACTTCGACGGTATGGACGACGAAGGAGGAGACGAACAACAACCAGCACCTGAAGGGCGCTGGACCGCCACCTCGTCATATGACATATACATGGTGGACGCTCCGAAATACGGAGATGGCGATGGAACAGCGGTGGATGGCACCTCGAGAAAGCCTCCCAAACGCTGGCGTCAGCGGCACCGCTCTAAATCCCGCCAAAGCAAGAACGGTGATTCCGGCACGGGGGATAATTCTACCCCGAATACCGCCGAAGAACACCAACCACAACAAGACTCAGCACGGGAAGATGGAGAAGCCGGCCTTCATAAGGAAGCGGCAGAACAAGTGGTTGAGGACGATAACTACATGCCTCCCTCCGAAGATGAGGCAAGCCTCGATGACGATGAATTCGTCATACCATCGGACCCTGCCGAACAAGCGCGTTTTCAACGCAGGCTTATTGCCACGGCCAACAGCCTAAAGAAAAAGCAGCAACAACTTAGGGCCGATCAAGATTTGCTAGCTGACAGATGGACAGACGTCCTTGCGGCCGAAGAGTACGAACTCGGGCGCCACTCCAAAAATTACCCTAAACGCAGGCCGCTCCCCCAATCAGAGGAGGAAGCAAATGACATGGCAGACCGTCCACCTCGCGGCCGCGACAAAGAGGCCCGTCGAAATTTCAGGCCAAACATGCCCCGGGGCCGTTCGGCTAGGGCACAAGGAAACAAGCCAGACCTGCGAGACGTACTGGAGGACAAAGTAAGGCGGACAAGATCAATCTATGGATCGCGCGGACGCCCAACACGTGACGATTTTCAGTCCGGACACAATAACCCCGACCGGGCCGAACTCAACAAGCACAGCTCTTCCGAGCTGCGTCGTGACGTAGCCCAGTACAGGGGCGCCGCACACCCGTTATGTTTCACAGACGAAGTAATGGATCATCAAATACCAGAGGGTTTCAAACCCATCAACATCGAGTCATACGATGGTACGACAGATCCGGTAGTTTGGATCGAGGATTATCTCCTTCACATCCATATGGCACGCGGCGACGACCTGCACGCCATCAAATATCTCCCACTCAAGCTTAAGGGACCAGCTCGGCATTGGCTTAACAGCTTGCCAGCAAATTCAATTGGTTCTTGGGGAGACCTGGAAGCCGCATTCCTTGACAACTTCCAGGGCACTTATGTGCGACCATCGGACGCTGATGACCTAAGCCACATAATTCAGCAGCCAGACGAATCGGCCAGGCAATTCTGGACACGGTTCCTAACAAAGGAAAATCAGATAGTCGACTGTTCGGACGCAGAGGCCCTAGCGGCCTTCAAGCATAATATCCGCGACGAATGGCTTGCCCGGCACCTAGGACAGGAAAAGTCGAAAACCATGGCAGCCCTCACGACACTCATGACCCGCTTTTGCGCGGGCGAAGACAGCTGGCTAGCTCGTAGCAACAACTTATCAAAGAAGACCGGTAATCCGGATACCAAGGACAAGAATGGCAGGTCACGCTGAAACAATCAAAAGCGCCGCGTTAGCAGCGACAGCAATGAGGATACGACAGTAAATGCCGGATTCAGAGGCTATAAATCCGGTCAGCGGAAACAACCATCTAAAAAGAATAACCAGGGCCCGTCCAGTTTGGACCAAATACTCGACCGCTCGTGCCAGATTCATGGCACCCCCGAAACGCCAGCCAATCACACCAACAGAGATTGTTGGGTGTTCAAGCAGGTAGGCAAGTTAAGAGCCGAACATAGAAACAAGGGGCTGGACAGCGATGACGAGCAGGAGCCCAGGCCGCTGAACAACAAAGGACAGAAGGGGTTTCCCCCGCAAGTGCGGATGGTGAACATGATATACGCGACCCATATTCCTAAGAAGGAAAGGAAGCGTGCGCTACGGGACGTGTACGCGATGGAGCCAGTCGTCCCAAAATTCAATCCTTGGTCTTCTTGCCCGATCACTTTCGATCGAAGGGACCACCCACTAGTATCCGTCACGGCGGCTTTGCCGCATTGGTCCTCGATCCAATCGTCGACGGATTTCATCTTACAAGAGTCCTCATGGACGGCGGTAGTAGCCTGAACCTGCTTTACCAGGATACAGTGCGGAAAATGGGCATAGATCCATCAAGGATCAAGCCCACAAGGACGACCTTTAAAGGCGTCATCCCAGGTGTAGAGGCCAATTGCACAGGCTCGATAACACTTGATGTGGTCTTCGGATCTCCGGATAATTTCCGAAGCGAAGAGTTAATCTTCGATATAGTCCCATTCCGCAGTGGTTATCACGCCCTGCTCGGACGAACTGCATTTGCTAAATTCAATGCGGTTCCGCACTACGCATATCTCAAGCTCAAGATGCCAGGCCCTCGAGGAGTAATTACGGTCCGCGGAAACACCGAATGCTCCATCACAACGGAGCAGCACACGACGGCCCTCGCAGCGGAAGTACAAAGTAGCCTCTCAAGGCAACTCTCCAGTCCAGCCGCTAAAACGCCGGACAATGCAAAGCGCGCCCGGAGTAACCTGCAACAAGACCACTTGGCATGTTCGGAGCATGCGTAGCAATACGGCCCCGACCCCAGCCATCGCAGTATCGCGAAGCTAGTACCTCGAGTACAAATTATGCCCTTAAAATTCCATGGGCATAGGGGAAGGAGGCATTTTAACGGCATGCCTACAATACGGCCTTAAACGTACTAGGGGCTGCCGGATTTTTTCTTTTTCTTTTTTTTTACTTTCAGGACTCCACATCCCGGATGACCTGTTCGGCCTTGTTGCCGCACAGACGATACAAGGCCTAGGAGAGCAGACAAAGCTACGCCGCACTACGGAACTCTCAGGTGGTCTCTATTTCGAGCGATATATCTGTTTCCAAATTTCCGCGGTCTGCGCCTGGCCAGGACATGTTAAATAGTCCAGTTTTTTCGCTTATCGCACTACTTGTATCATCCGGCTTCGAATAGCCTCCTTATAAACAATGCATAGCTTTGTGTCTATTTTCTGCATCACCTTCTTTGAATATATATGTTTATCCCATAACATGATCGCACCCGTACACCATGGTACGGCAAACCACGCCAGGGGCTTCATTACCCTTTTATCTGGACGTGAGAAGTCCGTACACTTCCACAAGTGCGGCACCCCGAACTTATAGCACTATATGCATCGGCTCCGAGTCATGATTTTGGTCATATGTTGGGTTTGCCCGGCTCCTATGTTTTGGTGCCTTACGTTCCGCTCTATCGGCTAAGGTAGCACTAGGAGAACCGCTGCGATTGTGCCCCAGGTCATGTGGGTGAGCACCTCAGTGGAGAAAGCTAAAACAGACTGTCATGATAGGGCGTGAGACCGGTCGCTGTTCGAGAGGTTTTTCGAGTCCTTAAAGGCTTATGCCGCTTCGAGCGGAGAGCTGGTTAAATCCGGCTAAAGGCGTGGATAGCGCCCCGAATTCGGCCTTCCGAACTAGGGGCTTCGCCGAAATTTAAAATTATAAAGTTCTATGGCTAAGTGAGAGTGTTCAAGCATTATAGTCCGATTGCCTGGTTCGTTGTGCTGAGGGCCTCCCTCGAAGGACCCAACTATGGGAACAAGAGCCCTCAGGTTTATCCCGAACACCCCAGCACTAGTTGCATGGGGGGAGAAAGCTGATGACTCGTCATCTCTCAATTACTGATAAACGGCCGCACAGAAAATAATATTTTAAATTCAAAGCATTGCTTAAAGCGCATATGAACATGTTTTCAGCGCACATGATACAAACGAACGAGTTCATGGAAATATTACATCTTTAGCACATTCATTCGCAATAAGGCGGGCTCCGGCAAGAACTTCTTCATAGTAGTTCTCGGGCTTGCGATGTTCCTTCCCTGGCGGCGGCCCGTCCCTCACCAGCTTCTCGCCGTTCAGCTTACCCCAGTGTACCCTCACACGGGCGAGGGCCCTCCGGGCGCCCTCGATGCAGGCAGAGCGCTTGATGACCTCAAGCCATGGACAGGCCTCCACCAGCCGCCGCACTAGCCCAAAGTAGCTCCCAGGCAGGGCCTCTCCAGGCCACAGCCGAACTAGAAGGCCCTTCATAGCCTGTTCGGCCGCCTTGTGGAGCTCGACCAGCTGCTTCAGCTGATCACTCAGGGGCACAGGGTGTCCGGCCTCAGAATACTGAGACCAGAACACACTCTCCGCCGAGCTGCCCTGTTCAGCTCGGTAGAACGCGGCGGCGTCGGATGCGCTGCGGGGAAGATCGACAAATGCCCCTGGAGAACTCCGGATTCAGGTAAGAAACAGGTATTTTATTTTTATATTCCTACTTTGCATTAAGAATGCCTTACCCGCTGCTATCCTTTTTACATCCTCCAACTCTTGGAGGGCCTTCTGGGCTTCGGCCTTGGCAATTTTGGTGGCCTCAACGGCAGAGGTGAGTTCGGTGGCTTGCGTTTTCGCGTCAAGCTCCAAACCCTTATGTTTTTCCATGAGGTCTTGCAGCTTCTGCTGCACCTCGCCGCATTGGACCACAAGCTTTTCTCGTTCGATGCGCTCCTCGGCCGTCTTCTTTTCGGCCTCGGTAAGCACCTGCCTCAGGGTGGCCACCTCTGTCGCGGCCCCTACATTAGGCAGTGTATACCTGTTATTTTCTGCAATCAAGCCTCTCCATAGGCAAATTTTTATTATTAACGGTCTTTTTTACCTTCCTTCTCCTCGAGCTGCCCTCGGGCAAGACCGAGCTCTCGCTCGGACCGCTCAAGGTCCTTCTTAAGGACATCCACCTGCGCAGTTAATGCGGCGGTGGACAACAGTGAAGCCTGCATACGCATATTTGACTTTTTTTATTAGACTCCTGCGATAATTATTAGATCCTCTATCCGGCTTTTCTTTCCGAACACCGAACAGAGCATCAGGGGCTACTGTCTATGCGGCAACGAATTTAGCATATTAATTACTTACCTGAAAGCCTGTTAGAAGGCTAGCGCAAGCTTCGTTCAATCCGCTTTTGGCGGACTGAACCTTCTGGACCACCGTACTCATAACAGTACGGTGCTCCTCATCGATGGTGGCGCCTTCAAGCGCCTCCAGCAAGTTGTCCGGCGCCTCTGGTTGGGCAGAGGTCGCCGGCTCAGACGGCTTGCTCCTCTTGGAAGGAGTTCGCCTACCGTGGGCCGGGACTGTCGAGTCCGGCGCGGTGTCCGGCACAAAGCCGGACTTGGTGCCCTGGGGGGACTTGTCCCCTCCACTCCTGGAGTCCGGGAGGTTGCCTTGCGGCTCCTCCAGGACCACCTCCTTCTGCCCAGGAGTTCGGTGGGACGCCACTTCGGCGTCGTCTACCTGGCAGGGGGAGACAGCGGGCGGAACAGAGTTCACGTCCGATGAATCCAGGGAACCACTCGACGAATCGTCGAGTTCGGCCCGGGGCGGCCTGCACGATTGCATTCAACATAAGGGAAAGCTGTGCAAATGAAAGGATGTCATGAGTTACTCTGGTATTCGAATACTTACGACGTCGCCGGATGCTTGGTCCTTTCCGGCCGCTCCTCCTCGTCCTCGTAGGGGTCGGGGGAGTAGTCCGGCGTGGGGGTCTTCCTCTTTTTGGATCCCATAGCCGCCCCTGCTGGGGCGGCCTTCCTCTTCTTTCCTTCCCCCGTTGGAGGGGGAGGGATTCCTTGTTCCTCCTCCTCGTTTTCACGAGAGGAGGGCGTCACAGACTCGCAAGATGACGAGCTCGACACCACCACATTGCGGGCACTCTTTCGAGTCCCGGTGGTCTTCTTCTTCTTGACCTTCTTCTCCGGCACCACATGAAGGAAATATGCCCTAGAGGCAATAATAAAGTTATTATTTATTTCCTTATATATCATGATAAATGTTTATTATTCATGCTAGAATTGTATTAACCGGAAACATGATACATGTGTGAATACATAAACAAACAGAGTGTCACTAGTATGCCTCTACTTGACTAGCTTGTTAATCAAAGATGGTTATGTTTCCTAACCATGAACAAAGAGTTGTTATTTGATTAACGGGATCACATCATTAGTTGAATGATCTGATTGACATGACCCATTCTATTAGCTTAGCACCCGATCGTTTAGTATGTTGCTATTGCTTTCTTCATGACTTATACATGTTCCTTTGACTATGAGATTATGCAACTCCCGTTTACCGGAGGAACACTTTGGGTACTACCAAACGTCACAACGTAACTGGGTGATTATAAAGGAGTACTACAGGTGTCTCCAAAGGTAGATGTTGGGTTGGCGTATTTCGAGATTAGGATTTGTCACTCCGATTGTCGGAGAGGTATCTCTGGGCCCTCTCGGTAATGCTCATCACATAAGCCTTGCAAGCATTGCAACTAATGTGTTAGTTGTGAGATGATGTATTACGGAACGAGTAAAGAGACTTACCGGTAACGAGACTGAACTAGGTATTGGATACCGACGATCGAATCTCGGGTAAGTAACATACCGATGACAAAGGGAACAACGTATGTTGTTATGCGGTCTGACCGATAAAGATCTTCGTAGAATATGTAGGAGCCAATATGGGCATCCAGGTCCCGCTATTGGTTATTGACCGGAGACGTGTCTCGGTCATGTCTACATTGTTGTCGAACCGTAGGGTCCGCACGCTTAAGGTTTCGATGACAGTTATATAATGAGTTTATGAGTTTTGATGTACCGAAGGAGTTCGGATTCCCGAATGAGATCGGGGACATGACGAGGAGTCTCGAAATGGTCGAGACGTAAAGATCGATATATTGGACGACTATATTCGGACATCGGAAGGGTTCTGAGTGGTTCGGGTATTTTCGGAGGTACCGGGGAGTTACGGGAATACGAGGAAGAAGCAGTGGGCCTTGATGGGCCTTAGTGGGAAGGACCAGGAGGTGGCGCGCGCCCCTCCCAAGCCCAGTCCGAATTGGACAAGGGGTTTGGGGCGCGGCCCCTCTCTCCCTTCCTTCCCCTCTTCCCCTCTTTCCCCCCTTGACCTAGTTGGACTAGGAAAGGTGGAATCCTACTCCCGGTGGGAGTAGGACTCCCCTGGCGCGCCCAAACCTAGGGCCGGCCTCCTCCATCCCTTGCTCCTTTATATACGGGGGCAGGGGGCACCCCATGGAGACACAAGTTGATCTTCGTGATCGTTCCTTAGCCGTGTGCGGTGCCCCCTCCACCATATTCCACCTCGAATATATCGTTGCAGTGCTTAGGCGAAGCCCTGCGCCGGTAGAACATCAAGATTGTCACCATGCCGTCGTGCTGCGGAACTCCTCCCTGAAGCTTTGCTGGATCGGAGCTAGGGGTGCGTCATCGAGCTGAACGTGTGCCAAGAACTCGGAGGTGCCGGAGTAACGGTGCTTGGATCGGTCGGATCGGGAAGACGTACGACTACTTCCTCTACGTTGCATCAACGCTTCCGCTTCGGTCTACGAGGGTACGTAGACAACACTCTCCCCTCTCGTTGCTATGCATCACCATGATCTTGCGTGTGCGTAGGAATTTTTTTGAAATTACTACGTGAAGGAAATATGCCCTAGAGGCAATAATAAAGTTATTATTTATTTCCTTATATCATGATAAATGTTTATTATTCATGCTAGAATTGTATTAACCGGAAACATAATACATGTGTGAATACATAGACAAACAAAGTGTCACTAGTATGCCTCTACTTGACTAGCTCGTTAATCAAAGATGGTTATGTTTCCTAACCATGAACAACGAGTTGTTATTTGATTAACGGGGTCACATCATTAGTTGAATGATCTGATTGACATGACCCATTCCATTAGCTTAGCACCCGATCGTTTAGTATGTTGCTATTGCTTTCTTCATGACTTATACATGTTCCTTTGACTATGAGATTATGCAACTCCCGTTTGCCGGAGGAACACTTTGGGTACTACCAAACATCACAACGTAACTGGGTGATTATAAAGGAGTACTATAGGTGTCACCAAAGGTAGATGTTGGGTTGGCATATTTCGAGATTAGGATTTGTCACTCCGATTGTCGGAGAGGTATCTCTGGGCCCTCTCGGTAATGCACATCACTTAAGCCTTGCAAGCATTGCAACTAATGAGTTAGTTGTGAGATGATGTATTATGGAACGAGTAAAGAGACTTGCCGGTAACGAGATTAAACTAGGTATTGGATACCGACGATCGAATCTCGGGCAAGTAACATACCGATGACAAAGGGAACAACGCATGTTGTTATGCGGTCTGACCGATAAAGATCTTCGTAGAATATGTAGGAGCCAATATGGGCATCCAGGTCCCGCTATTGGTTATTGACCAGAGACGTGTCTCGGTCATGTCTACATTGTTCTCGAACCGTAGGGTCCGCACGCTTAAGGTTTCGATGACAGTTATATAATGAGTTTATGAGTTTTGATGTACCGAAGGAGTTCGGAGTCCCGGATTAGATCGGGGACATGACGAGGAGTCTCGAAATGGTCGAGACGTAAAGACCGATATATTGGACGACTATATTCGGACATCGGAAAGGTTCTGAGTGGTTCGGGTATTTTCGGAGGTACCGGGGAGTTACGGGAATACGGGGAAGAGTATTGGGCCTTATTGGACCTTAGTGGGGAGGAGCCAGGAGGTGGCGCGTGCCCCTCCCAAGCCCAGTCCGAATTGGACAAGGGGTTTGGGGGCGCGGCCCCCTCTCCCTTCCTTCTCCACTCCCCTCCTTTCCCCCCTTCTCCTAGTTGGAGTAGGAAAGGTGGAATCCTACTCCCGGTGGGAGTAGGACTCCCCTTGGCGCGCCCCTCCTAGGCCGGCCGCCCCCTCCTCCCTTGCTCCTTTATATACGGGGGCAGGGGGCACCCCATGGACACACAAGTTGATCTTCGTGATCGTTCCTTAGCCGTGTGCGGTGCCCCCCTCCACCATATTCCACCTCGGTCATATTGTAGCGGTGCTTAGGCGAAGCCCTGCGACAGTAGTGCATCAAGATCGTCACCACGCCGTCGTGTTGACGGAACTCCTCCCCGACGCTTTGCTGGATCGGAGCCCGAGGATCGTCATCGAGCTGAACGTGTGCCAAGAACTCGGAGGTGCTGGAGTAACGGTGCTTGGATCGGTCGGATCGTGAAGACATACGACTACATCAACCGCGTTGATATAACGCTTCCGCTTTTGGTCTACGAGGGTACGTAGACAACACTCTCCCCTCTCGTTGCTATGCATCACCATGATCTTGCGTGTGCGTAGGAATTTTTTTGAAATTACTACGTTCCCCAACAGTGGCATCCGAGCCTAGGTTTTTATGGTTTGATGTTATTTGCACGAGTAGAACACAAGTGAGTTGTGGACGATACAAGTCATACTGCCTACCAGCATGTCATACTTTGGTTCAGCGGTATTGTTGGATGAGACAACCCGGACCAACCTTACGCATACGCTTATGCGAGACCGGTTCCCTCGACGTGCTTTGCACACAGATGGCTTGCGGGAGACTGTCTCACCAACTTTAGTTGAACCAAGTGTGGCTAGGCCCGGTCCTTGAGAAGGTTAAAACGGAGTCTATTTGACAAACTATCGTTGTGGTTTTGATGCGTAGGTAAGATGAGTTCTTGCTTAAAGCCCGTAGCAGCCACGTAAAACTTGCAACAAACAAAGTAGAGGACGTCTAACTTGTTTTTGCAGGGCATGTTGTGATGTGATATGGTCAAGACATGATGCTATATTTTATTGTATGAGATGATCATGTTTTGTAACCGAGTTATCGGCAACCGGCAGGAGCCGTATGGTTGTCGCTTTATTGTATGCAATGCAATCGCCCTGTAATGCTTTACTTTATCACTAAGCGGTAGCGATAGTCGTAGAAGCATAAGATTGGCGAGACGACAACGATGCTACGATGGAGATCAAGGTGTCGCGCCGGTGACGATGGTGATCATGATGGTGCTGCGGAGATGCAGATCACGAAGCACAAGATGATGATGACCATATCATATCACTTATATTGATTTGCATGTGATGTTTATCTTTTATGCATCTTATCTTGCTTTGATTGACGGTAGCATTATAAGATGATCTCTCACTAAATTATCAAGAAGTGTTCTCCCCGAGTATGCACCGTTGCCAAAGTTCGTCGTGCCCAGACACCACGTGATGATCGGGTGTGATAAGCTCTACGTCCATCTACAACCGGTGCAAGCCAGTTTTGCACACGCGGAATACTCGGGTTATACTTGACGAGCCTAGCATATGCAGATATGGCCTCGGAACACGGAGACCGAAAGGTCGAGCGTGAATCATATAGTAGATATGATCAACATGATGATGTTCACCATTGAGAAATAATCCATTTCATGTGATGATCGGTTATGGATTAGTTTTGATTTGGATCACGTGATCACTTAGATGATTAGAGGGATGTCTATCTAAGTGGGAGTTCTTAAGTAATATGATTAATTGAACTTTAATTTATCATGAACTTAGTCCTGGTAGTATTAGCATATCTATGTTGTAGATCAATAGCTCGCGTTGTTGCTTCCCTGTGTTTATTTCGATATGTTCCTAGAGAAAATTGTGTTGAAAGATGTTAGTAGCAATGGTGCGGATTGGATCCATGATCTGAGGTTTATCCTCATTGCTGCACAGAAGAATTATGTCCTTGATGCACCGCTAGGTGACAGACCTATTGCAGGAGCAGATGCAGACGTTATGAACGTTTGAATAGCTCAATATGATGACTACATGATAAGTTTAGTGCACCATGCTTAACGGCTTAGAATCGGGACTTCAAAGACGTTTTGAACGTCATGGACCATATGAGATGTTCCAGGAATTGAAGTTAATATTTCAAGCAAATACCCGAGTTGAGAGATATGAAGTCTCCAACAAGTTCTTAGCTAAAAGATGGAGGAGAATCGCTCAACTAGTGAGCATGTGCTCAGATTGTCTGGGTACTACAATCGCTTGAATCAAGTGGGAGTTAATCTTCCAGATAAGATAGTGATTGACAGAATTCTCTAGTCACCATCACCAAGTTAGTAGAACTTCGTGATGAACTATAATATGCAAGGGATGACGAAAGCAATTCCCAAGCTCTTCGTGATGCTGAAATCGACGAAGGTAGAAATCAAGAAAAACATCAAGTGTTGATGGTTGACGAGACCACTAGTTTTAAGAAAAGGGCAAAGGGAAGAAGGGGAACTTCAAGAAGAACGGCAAGCAAGTTGCTGCTCAAGTGAAGAAGCCCAAGTCTGGTCCTAAGCCTGAGACTAAGTGCTTCTACTGCAAAGGGACTGGTCACTCGAAGCAGAACTACCCCAAGTGATTGGCGGATAAGAAGGATGGCAAAGTGAACATAAGTATATTTGATATACATGTTATTGATGTGTACTTTACTAGTGTTTATAGCAACCCCTCGGTATTTGATACTAGTTCAGTTGCTGAGAGTAGTAACTCGAAACGGGAGTTGCAGAATAAACAGAGACTAGTTAAGGGTGAAGTGACGATGTGTGTCGGAAGTAGTTCCAAGATTGATATGATCATCATCGCACACTCCCTATACTTTCGAGATTAGTGTTGAACCTAAATAAGTGTTATTTGGTGTTTGCGTTGAGCATAAATATGATTTGATCATGTTTATTGCAATACGATTATTCATTTAAGTTAGAGAACAATTGTTGTTCTGTTTACATGAATAAAACCTTCTATGGTCATACACCCAACGAAAGTGGTTTGTTGGATCTCGGTCATAGTGATACACATATTCATAATATTGAAGCCAAAAAGATGCAAAGTTAATAATGATAGTGCAACTTATCTGTGGCACTGCCGTTTAAGTCATATTGGAGTAAAGCGCATGAAGAAACTCCATGCTGATGGGATTTTGGAATCACTTGATTATGAATCACTTGATGCTTGCGAACCATGCCTTAAGGGCAAGATGACTAAAATGCCGTTCTCCGGAACACTGAAGCAAGCAACAGATTTGTTGGAAATCATATGTACTGATGTATGTGGTCCGATGAATATTAAGGCTTGCAGCAGGTATCATTATTTTCTGACCTTCACAGATGATTTGAGCAGATATGAGTATATCTACTTGATATAAGTCTGAAACGTTTGAAAAGTTCAAAGAATTTCAGAATGAAGTGGAGAATCATCGTAACAAGAAATAAAAGTTTCTACGATATGATCGCAGAAATAAAATATTTGAGTTACGAGTTTGGCCTTCAGTTAAAACAATGTGAAATAGTTTCACTACTCACGCCACCTGGAACACCACAGTGTAATGGTGTGTCCGAACGTCATAACCGTACTTTATTAGATATAGTGCGATCTATGATGACTCTTACCAATCTACCACTATCGTTTTGGGGTTATGCATTAGAGACAGCTGCATTCACGTTAAAAAGGGCACCATCTAAATCCGTTGAGACGACACCGTATGAACTGTGGTTTGGCAAGAAACCAAAGTTGTTGTTTCTTAAAGTTTGGAGTTGCGATGCTTATGTGAAAAGGTTTCATCATGATAAGCTCGAACCAAATCGGAGAAATGCGTCTTCATAGGATACCCAAAGGAGATTGTTGGGTACACCTTCTATCACAGATCCGAAGGCAAAATCGTTGCTAAAAATGGATCCTTTCTAGAGAAGGAGTTTTTTCTCGAAAGAAGTGAGTGGGAGGAAAGTAGAACTTGATAAGGTAACTGTACCTGCTCCCTTATTGAAAAGTAGTTCATCACAGAAATCTGTTGCTGTGACTACTACACCAATTAGTGAGGAAGCTAATGATGATGATCATGTAACTTCAGATCAAGTAACTACCGAATCTCGTAGGTAAACCAGAGTGAGATCCGCACCGGAGTGGTACAGTAATCTTGTTCTGGAAGTCATGTTACTAGACCATGACGAACTTGCGAACTATGAGGAAGCGATGATGAGCCCAGATTCCGCGAAATGGCTTGAGGCCATGAAATCTGAGATATGATCCATGTATGAGAACAAAGTTTGGACTTTGGTTGACTTGCCCGATGATCGGCAAGCAATTAAGAATAAATGGATCTTCAAGAGGAAGACGGACGCTGATAGTAGTGTTACTATCTACAAAGCTAGAATTGTCGCAAAAGGTTTTCAAGAAGTTCAAAGTGTTGACTACGATGAGAGTTTCTCACTCGTATCTATGCTTAGGTCTGTCCAAATCATGTTAGCAATTGCCACATTTTATGAAATCTGGCAAATGGATAACAAAACTGCAATCCTTAATGGATTTCTTAAAGAAGAGTTGTATATGATGCAACCAGAAGGTTTTGTCAATCCTAAAGGTGTTAACAAAGTGTGCAAGCTCCAGCGATCCATCTATGGACTGGTGCAAGCATCTCGGAGTTGGAATATACGCTTTGATGAGTTGATCAAAGCATATAGTTTTATACAGACTTGTGGTGAAGCCTGTATTTACAAGAAAGTGAGTGGGAGCACTACAACATTTCTGATAAGTATATGTGAATGACATATTGTTGATCGGAAATAATGTAGAATTATTCTGCAAAGCATAAAGGAGTGTTTGAAAGGAGTTTTTCAAAGAAAGACCTCGGTGAAGCTGCTTACATATTGAGTATCAAGATCTATAGAGATAGATCAAGACGCTTGATAAGTTTTTTTTAATGAGTACATACCTTGACAAGATTTTGAAGTAGTTCAAAATGGAACAGTCAAAGAAAGAGTTCTTTCCTGTGTTACAAGGTGTGAAATTGAGTAAGACTCAAAGCCTGACCACGACAGAAGATAGAAAGAGAATGAAAGTCATTCCCTATGCCTCGGCCATAGGTTCTATAAAGTATGCCATGCTGTTTACCAGATCTATTGTATACCCGACACTGAGTTAAGCAAGGGAGAACAATGGTGACCTAGGAGTAGATCACTGGACATCGGTCAAAGTTATCATTAGTGGAATAAGGATATGTTTCCCGATTATGGAGGTGACAAAAGGTTCGTCGTAAAGGGTTACGTCGATGCAAGTTTTGACACCGATCTGGATGACTCTAAGTCTCGATCTAGATACATATTTAAAGTGGGAGCAATTAGCTAGAGTAGCTCCGTACAGAGCATTGTAGACATAGAAAATTGCAAAATACATAACAGATCTAAATATGAAAGACCCGTTGACTAAGATTCTCTCACAGCAAAACATGATCACACCTTAGTACTCTTTGGGTGTTAATCACATAGCGATGTGAACTAGATTACTAAATCTAGTAAACCCTTTTTGATGTTGGTCACATGGCGATGTGAACTATGGGTGTTAATCACATGGTGATGTGAACTATTGCTATTAAATCACATGGCGATGTGAACTAGATTATTGACTCTAGTGCAAGTGGGAGACTGAAGAAAATATGCCCTAGAGGCAATAATAAAGTTATTTATTTCCTTATATCATGATAAATGTTTATTATTCATGCTAGAATTGTATTAACCGGAAACATAATACATGTGTGAATACATAGACAAACAAAGTGTCACTAGTATGCCTCTACTTGACTAGCTCGTTAATCAAAGATGGTTATGTTTCCTAACCATGAACAAAGAGTTGTTATTTGATTAACGGGGTCACATCATTAGTTGAATGATCTGATTGACATGACCCATTCCATTAGCTTAGCACCCGATCGTTTAGTATGTTGCTATTGCTTTCTTCATGACTTATACATGTTCCTTTGACTATGAGATTATGCAACTCCCGTTTGCCGGAGGAACACTTTGGGTACTACCAAACGTCACAACATAACTGGGTGATTATAAAGGAGTACTATAGGTGTCACCAAAGGTAGATGTTGGGTTGGCGTATTTCGAGATTAGGATTTGTCACTCCGATTGTCGGAGAGGTATCTCTAGGCCCTCTCGGTAATGCACATCACTTAAGCCTTGCAAGCATTGCAACTAATGAGTTAGTTGCGAGATGATGTATTATGGAACGAGTAAAGAGACTTGCCGGTAACGAGATTAAACTAGGTATTGGATACCGACGATCGAATCTCGGGCAAGTAACATACCGATGACAAAGGGAACAACGTATGTTGTTATGCGGTCTGACCGATAAAGATCTTCGTAGAATATGTAGGAGCCAATATGGGCATCCAGGTCCCGCTATTGGTTATTGACCAGAGACGTGTCTCGGTCATGTCTACATTGTTCTCGAACCGTAGGGTCCGCACGCTTAAGGTTTCGATGACAGTTATATAATGAGTTTATGAGTTTTGATGTACCGAAGGAGTTCGGAGTCCCGGATGAGATCGGGGACATGACGAGGAGTCTCGAAATGGTTGAGACGTAAAGACCGATATATTGGACGACTATATTCGGACATCGGAAAGGTTCTGAGTGGTTCGGGTATTTTCGGAGGTACCGGGGAGTTACGGGAATACGGGGAAGAGTATTGGGCCTTATTGGGCCTTAGTGGGGAGGAGCCAGGAGGTGGCGCGCGCCCCTCCCAAGCCCAGTCCGAATTGGACAAGGGGTTTGGGGGCGCGGCCCCCTCTCCCTTCCTTCTCCACTCCCCTCCTTTCCCCCTTCTCCTAGTTGGACTAGGAAAGGTGGAATCCTACTCCCGGTGGGAGTAGGACTCCCCTTGGCGCGCCCCTCCTAGGCCGGCCGCCCCCTCCTACCTTGCTCCTTTATATACGGGGGCAGGGGGCACCCCATGGACACACAAGTTGATCTTCGTGATCGTTCCTTAGCCGTGTGCGGTGCCCCCCTCCACCATATTCCACCTCGGTCATATTGTAGCGGTGCTTAGGCGAAGCCCTGCGACAGTAGTGCATCAAGATCGTCACCACACCGTCGTGTTGACGGAACTCCTCCCCGACGCTTTGCTGGATCGGAGCCTGGGGATCGTCATCGAGCTGAACGTGTGCCAAGAACTCGGAGGTGCCGGAGTAACGGTGCTTGGATCGGTCGGATCATGAAGACGTACGACTACATCAACCGCGTTGATATAACGCTTCCGCTTTTGGTCTACGAGGGTACGTAGACAACACTCTCCCCTCTCGTTGCTATGCATCACCATGATCTTGCGTGTGCGTAGGAATTTTTTTGAAATTACTATGTTCCCCAACACTACGTTCCCCAACAGTGGCATCCGAGCCTAGGTTTTTATGGTTTGATGTTATTTGCACGAGTAGAACACAAGTGAGTTGTGGACGATACAAGTCATACTTCTTACCAGCATGTCATACTTTGGGTCAGCGGTATTGTTGGATGAGACGACCCGGACCAACCTTACGCGTACGCTTACGCGAGACCGGTTCCCTCGACGTGCTTTGCACACAGATGGCTTGCGGGAGACTGTCTCACCAACTTTAGTTGAACCGAGTATGGCTACGCCCGGTCCTTGAGAAGGTTAAAACGGAGTCTATTTGACGAAGTATCGTTGTGGTTTTGATGCGTAGGTGAGATTGGTTCTTGCTTCAGCCCGTAGCAGCCACGTAAAATTTGCAACAAACAAAGTAGAGGACGTCTAACTTGTTTTTGCAGGGCATGTTGTGATGTGATATGATCAAGACATGATGCTAAATTTTATTGTATGAGATGATCATGTTTTGTAACCGAGCTATCGGCAACCGGCAGGAGCCGTATGGTTGTCGCTTTATTGTATGCAATGCAATCGCCCTGTAATGCTTTACTTTATCACTAAGCGGTAGCGATAGTCGTAGAAGCATAAGATTGGCGAGACGACAACGATGCTACGATGGAGATCAAGGTGTCGCGCCGGTGACGATGGTGATCATGACAGTGCTGCGGAGATGGAGATCACAAGCACAAGATGATGATGGCCATATCATATCACTTATATTGATTGCATGTGATGTTTATCTTTTTATGCATCTTATATTGCTTTGATTGATGGTAGCATTATAAGATGATCTCTCACTAATTATCAAGAAGTGTTCTCCCTGAGTATGCACCGTTGCGAAAGTTCTTCGTGCTGAGACACCACGTGATGATCGGGTGTGATAGGCTCTACGTTCAAATACAACGGGTGCAAAACAGTTGCACACGCGGAATACTCAGGTTATACTTGACGAGCTATGCATATAAGATATGACCTCGGAACATGGAGACCGAAAGGTCGAGCGTGAATCATATAGTAGATATGATCAACATGATGATGTTCACCATTGAAAACTAATCCATTTCACGTGATGATCGGTTATGGTTTAGTTTGATTTGGATCACGTGATCACTTAGAGGATTAGAGGGATGTCTATCTAAGTGGGAGTTCTTAAGTAATATGATTAATTGAACTTTAATTTATCATGAACTTAGTCCTAGTAGTATTAGCATATCTATGTTGTAGATCAATAGCTCGCGTTGTTGCTTCCCTATGTTTATTTTGATATGTTCCTAGAGAAAATTGTGTTGAAAAATATTAGTAGCAATGATGCGGATTGGATCCGTGATCTAAGGTTTATCCTCATTGCTGCACAGAAGAATTATGTCCTTAATGCACCGCTAGGTGACAGACCTATTGCAGGAGCAGATGCAGACGTTATGAACGTTTGGCTAGCTCAATATGATGACTACTTGATAGTTTAGTGCACCATGCTTAACGGCTTAGAATCGGGACTTCAAAGACGTTTTGAACGTCATGGACCATATGAGATGTTCCAGTAGTTGAAGTTAATATTTCAAGCAACTACCCGAGTTGAGGGATATGAAGTCTCCAACAAGTTCTATAGCTAAAAGATGGAGGAGAATCGCTCAACTAGTGAGCATGTGCTCAGATTGTCTGGGTACTACAATCGCTTGAATCAAGTGGGAATTAATCTTCCAGATAAGATAGTGATTGACAGAATTCTCTAGTCACCATCACCAAGTTAGTAGAACTTCGTGATGAACTATAGTATGCAAGGGATGACGAAAACGACTCCCGAACTTTTTCATAATGATGAAATCGATGGAGGTAGAAATCAAGAAAGAGCATCAAGCGTTGATGGTTGACAAGATCACTAGTTTCAAGTAAAAGGCAAAGAGAAGAAGGGGAACTTCAAGAAGAACGGCAAGCAAGTTGCTGCTCAAGTCAAAAAGCCCAAGTCTGGACCTAAGCCTGAGACTGAGTGCGTTTACTGCAAAGGGACTGGTCACTGGAAGCGGAACTGCCCCAAGTATTTGGCGGATAAGAAGGATGGCGAAGTGAACAAAGGTATATTTGATATACAGATTATTGATATGTATTTTACTAGTGTTCATAGCAACCCCTCGGTATTTGATACTGGTTCAGTTGCTAAGAGTAGTAACTCGAAACCGGAGTTGCAGAATGAACAAAGACTAGTTAAGGGTGAAGTGACGATGAAAGTTGGAAGTAGTTCCAAGATTGATATGATCATCATCGCACACTCCCTATACTTTCGGGATTAGTGATGAACCTAAATAAGTGTTATTTGGTGTTTGCGTTGAGCATAAATATGAGCTGATCATGTTTATTGCAATACGATTATTCATTTAAGTTAGAGAACAATTGTTGTTCTGTTTACATGAATAGAACCTTTTATGGACATACACACCCAATGAAAATAGTTCATTGGATCTCGTTCGTAGTGATACACATATTCATAATATTGAAACCAAAAGATGCGAAGTTAATAATGATAGTGCAACCTATTTGTGGCACTGCCGTTTAGGTCATATTGGTGTAAAGCGCATGAAGAAACTCCATGCTGATGGGATTTTGGAATCACTTGATTATGAATCACTTGATGCTTGCGAACCATGCCTCTTGGGCAAGATGACTAAAACGCCGTTCTCCGGAACAATGGAGCAAGCAACAGATTTGTTGGAAATCATACATACTGATGTATGTGGTCCGATGAATATTAAGGCTCGCGACAATTATCATTATTTTCTAACCTTCACAGATGATTTGAGCAGATATGGGTATATCTACTTGATGAAACATAAGTCTGAAACGTTTGAAAAGTTCAAAGAATTTCAGAGTGAAGTAGAGAATCATCGTAACAAGAAAATAAAAGTTACTACGATATGATCGCAGAGGTAAAACATTTGAGTTACGAGTTTGGCCTTCAGTTAAACAATGTGAAATAGTTTCACTACTCACGCCACCTGGAACACCACAGCATAATGGTGTGTCCGAACGTCATAACCGTACTTTATTGATATAGTGCAATCTATGATGTTTCTTACCGATTTACCACTATCGTTTTGGGGTTATGCATTAGAGACAGCTGCATTCACGTTAAATAGGGCACCATCTAAATCCGTTGAGACGACACTATATGAACTGTGGTTTAGCAAGAAACCAAAGTTGTCGTTTCTTAAAGTTTGGGGTTGTGATGCTTATGTGAAAAAAGTTTCATCCTGATAAGCTCAAACCCAAATCGGAGAAATATGTCTTCATAGGATACCCAAAGGAGACAGTTGGGTACACCTTCTATCACAGATCCGAAGGCAAGACATTCGTTGCTAAGAATGGATCCTTTCTAGAGAAGGAGTTTCTCTCGAAAGAAGTGAGTGGGAGGAAAGTAGAACTTGATGAGGTAACTGTACCTATTCCCTTGTTGGAAACCAGTACATCACAGGAACCAGTTTCTGTGACGTCAAAACCAACTAGTGAGGAGGTTGATGATGATGATCATAGAACTACAGAACGAGTTACTACAGAACCTCGTAGATCAACCAGAGTAAGATCCGCACCAGAGTGGTACGGCAATCCTGTTCTAGAAGTCATGCTACTAGATCATGATGAACCTACGAACTATGAAGAAGCGATGGTGAGCCCAGATTCCGCAAAATGGCTTAAAGCCATGAAATCTGAGATGGGATCCATGTATGAGAACAAAGTATGGACTTTGATGGATTTGCCCGATGATCGGCAAGCCATAGAAAATAAATGGATCTTCAAGAGGAAGACAGAAGCTGATAGTAGTGTTACTATCTACAAAGCTAGAATTGTCGCAAAAGGTTTTCGACAAGTTCAAGGTGTTGACTACGATGAGAGTTTCTCAATCGTATCCATGCTTAAGTCTGTCCGAATCATGTTAGCAATTGCCGCATTTTATGAAATCTGGCAAACGGATAAAACAAAACTGCATTCCTTAATGGATTTATTAAAGAAGAGTTGTATATGATGCAACCAGAAGGTTTTGTCAATCCTAAAGGTGCTAACAAAATGTGCAAGCTCCAGCGATCCATCTATGGACTGGTGCAAGCATCTCAGAGTTGGAATATACGCTTTGATGAGTTGATCAAAGCATATAGTTTTATACAGACTTGCGGTGAAGCCTGTATTTACAAGAAAGTGAGTGGGAGCACTACAGCATTTCTGATAAGTATATGTAAATGACATATTGTTGATCGGAAATAGTGTAGAATTATTATGCAAAGCATAAACGAGTATTTGAAAGGAGTTTTTCGAAGAAAGACCTCAGTGAAGCTGCTTACATATTGAGCATCAAGATATATAGAGATAGATCAAATCACTTGATAAGTTTTCAATGAGTACATACCTTGACAAGATTTTGAAGTAGTTCAAAATGGAACAGTCAAAGAAAGAGTTCTTGCCTGTGTTACAAGGTGTGAAATTGAGTAAGACTCAAAACCCGACCACGGCAGAAGATAGAAAGAGAATGAAAGACATTCCCTATGCCTTGGCCATAGGTTCTATAAAGTATGCCATGCTATGTACCAGATCTATTGTATAACCTACACTGATTTTGGCAAGGGAGTACAATAATGATCTAGGAGTAGATCACTAGACAGCGGTCAAAATTATCCTTAGTGGAATAAGGATATGTTTCTCGATTATGGACGTGACAAAAAGGTTCGTCGTAAAAGGTTACGTCGATGCAAGTTTTGACACTAATCTGGATGACTCTAAGTCTCAATCTAGATACATATTGAAAGTGGGAGCAATTAACTAAAGTAGCTCCGTGCAGAGCATTCTAGACATAGAAAGTTGCAAAATACATACGGATCTGAATTTTGGCAGACCCGTTGACTAAAATTCTCTCACAAGCAAAACATGATCACACCTTAGTACTCTTTGGGTGTTAATCACATAGCGATGTGAACTAGATTACTGACTCTAGTAAACCCTTTGGGTGTTGATCACATATCGATGTGAACTATGGGTGTTAATCACATGGTGATGTGAAGTATTGCTGGTAATCACATGGCGATGTGAACTAGATTATTGGCTCTAGTGCAAGTGGGAGACTGAAGGAAATATGCCCTAGAGGCAATAATAAAGTTATTATTTATTTCCTTATATATCATGATAAATGTTTATTATTCATGCTAGAATTGTATTAACCGGAAACATGATACATGTGTGAATACATAAACAAACAGAGTGTCACTAGTATGCCTCTACTTGACTAGCTTGTTAATCAAAGATGGTTATGTTTCCTAACCATGAACAAAGAGTTGTTATTTGATTAACGGGATCACATCATTAGTTGAATGATCTGATTGACATGACCCATTCTATTAGCTTAGCACCCGATCGTTTAGTATGTTGCTATTGCTTTCTTCATGACTTATACATGTTCCTTTGACTATGAGATTATGCAACTCCCGTTTACCGGAGGAACACTTTGGGTACTACCAAACGTCACAACGTAACTGGGTGATTATAAAGGAGTACTACAGGTGTCTCCAAAGGTAGATGTTGGGTTGGCGTATTTCGAGATTAGGATTTGTCACTCCGATTGTCGGAGAGGTATCTCTGGGCCCTCTCGGTAATGCTCATCACATAAGCCTTGCAAGCATTGCAACTAATGTGTTAGTTGTGAGATGATGTATTACGGAACGAGTAAAGAGACTTACCGGTAACGAGATTGAACTAGGTATTGGATACCGACGATCGAATCTCGGGTAAGTAACATACCGATGACAAAGGGAACAACGTATGTTGTTATGCGGTCTGACCGATAAAGATCTTCGTAGAATATGTAGGAGCCAATATGGGCATCCAGGTCCCGCTATTGGTTATTGACCGGAGACGTGTCTTGGTCATGTCTACATTGTTCTCGAACCGTAGGGTCCGCACGCTTAAGGTTTCGATGACAGTTATATAATGAGTTTATGAGTTTTGATGTACCGAAGGAGTTCGGAGTCCCGTATGAGATCGGGGACATGACGAGGAGTCTCGAAATGGTCGAGACGTAAAGATCGATATATTGGACGACTATATTCGGACATCGGAAGGGTTCTGAGTGGTACGGGTATTTTCGGAGGTACCGGGGAGTTACGGGAATACGAGGAAGAAGCAATGGGCCTTGATGGGTCTTAGTGGGAAGGACCAGGAGGTGGCGCGCGCCCCTCCCAAGCCCAGTCCGAATTGGACAAGGGGTTTGGGGCGCGGCCCCTCTCTCCCTTCCTTCCCCTCTTCCCCTCTTTCCCCCCTTGACCTAGTTGGACTAGGAAAGGTGGAATCCTACTCCCGGTGGGAGTAGGACTCCCCTGGCGCGCCCAAACCTAGGGCCGGCCTCCTCCCTCCCTTGCTCCTTTATATACGGGGGCAGGGGCACCCCATGGAGACACAAGTTGATCTTCGTGATCGTTCCTTAGCCGTGTGCGGTGCCCCCCTCCACCATATTCCACCTCGAATATATCGTTGCAGTGCTTAGGCGAAGCCCTGCGCCGATAGAACATCAAGATTGTCACCACGCCGTCGTGCTGGCGGAACTCCTCCCCGAAGCTTTGCTGGATCGGAGCTAGGGGTGCGTCATCGAGCTGAACGTGTGCCAAGAACTCGGAGGTGCCGGAGTAACGGTGCTTGGATCGGTCGGATCGGGAAGACGTACGACTACTTCCTCTATGTTGCGTCAACGCTTCCGCTTCGGTCTACGAGGGTACGTAGACAACACTCTCCCCTCTCGTTGCTGTGCATCACCATGATCTTGCGTGTGCGTAGGAATTTTTTTGAAATTACTACGTTCCCCAACACCACATAGGGTGCCGGAGCCAGCAGCTTCTCTAGGAGAGCTGGGGCTGGGTCTTCGGGCTGGGGAGCCGGACAGTTGATTGGTCCGGCTATCTTCAGCCACGCCTGTCAAAGGCAAAGGGAGTTTTTAGATCCCACATAGAGTTAATCTATGTAGAAAAGCTTAATGAACCTGTGAAAGGTATAAGTAGCCTACCTCGCCAGCGTTGCGCTGCGAGCTGTATCCGCGGTCCTCGGAAGCGGATGTGGGGCACTCGGCGCCTTTGGTTAGCACCTTCCAGACGTCTTCATACGTCGTGTCGAAGAGCCTATTGAGGGTTTGGTGCTGCGCCGGGTCGAATTCCCACAGAGTGAACTCCCGTTCTTGGCACCGGAGAATCCGGCGAACAAGCATAACCTGGATTACATTCACGAGCTTGATTGGCTTGTTCACCAGGGACCGGATGCATGTCTGCAGTCCGGTCACTTCTTCTTTGCTGCCCCACGATTGGCCCATCTCTTTCCAGGACGTGAGCCGCGTGGGGGGTCCGGATCGGAACTCAGGGGCCGCGACCCAATTCGAGTCGCGTCGCTCGGTGATGTAAAACCACCCTGCCTGCCACCCCTTTAAGGTCTCCACAAAAGAGCCCTCGAACCAGAGGACGTTGGCCATTTTGCCGGCCATAGCACCTCCGCACTCCGCCTGGGTGCCGGACACCACCTTGGGCTTGACGTTGAAAGTCTTGAGCCAAAGGCCGAAGTGGGGGCGGATGCGGAGAAAGGCCTCGCACACGACGATAAACGCCGAGATGTTGAGGATAAAGTTCGGGGCCAGATCATGGAAATCCAGCCCGTAGTAGAACATGAGACCCCGGACGAATGGGTGAAGTGGAAAACCCAGTCCGCGGAGGAAGTGGGGAAGAAAGACCACCCTCTCATGGGGCTTTGGGGTAGGAATAAGCTGCCCTTCCTCAGGAAGCCGATGTGGGATGTCCTTGGACAGGTATCCGGCTTTCCTTAACTTTTTTACTTGATCCTCCGTGACGGAGGAGGCCATCCACTTGCCACCCGCTCCGGACATTGTTGGAGTAGGCCGAGATGGGAAGTGCGAGCTTGGGCGCTGGAGCTCGAGAGCGCAAAGGATGGATAGGCAGAGGAGGAAGAAGGCGTAAGTAAAAAGGTGGATCCTTATCCCCTTATATGGGCGGATGCGGTTATGCGTCCCCACTTGCCTAATAAAACTCACTTGCCTCTCAAACTCCGTGGTAAATGGCGCGGTTGGGTTACCCACGTCCGTATTAATGAGAATCCCGTTGAAGGGGGCGCACGATCTCTGCTTCGATAAGACGTGCCAAGGAAACCGCCTCGTTAAACGTGTAGCGGTGGAACAGTAAAAATATTCCGTACAGAAGGCTTGGCCGCAGTGTTATGATGCACAGCGGGATACGTCAGCAGATTTGATTTGTGTTAATATTATTCTCTATATGGCAATACGTGGAAAACTTGGAGGAGGAACCCGCCTTGCAATGCCGAAGACAATTTACGCGCCGGACTCGTCATCATTGAAGCCAGGTTCAGGGGCTACTGAGGGAGTCTTGGATTAGGGGGTGTTCGGATAGCCGGACTACATCTCCCGCCGGACTCCAGGACTATGAAGATACAAGATTGAAGACTCCGTCCCGTGTCCGGAAGGTTCTTTCCTTGGCATAGAAGGCAAGCTAGGCGTGCGGATATTCAAGATCTCCTACCAATGTAACCGACTCCGTGTAACCCTAACCCTATCCGGTGTCTATATAAACCAGAGGGTTGTAGTCCGTAGGACAGAATCATCTTCATACACAATCAAACCATAGGCTAGCTTCTAGGGTTTAGCCTCCTTGATCTCGTGGTAGATCTACTCTTGTACTACCCATATCATCAATATTAATCTAGCAGGAGTAGGGTTTTACCTCCACCAAGAGGGCCCGAACCTGGGTAAAACAAAGTGTCCCCTGTCTCCTGTTACCATCCGACCTTGACGCACAGTTCGGGACCCCCTACCCGAGATCCGCCGGTTTTGACACCGACAATAGGTTTGCAAGATAATGAAGAACACATAAGTAAAATCTAGGGGTTGTTTAGATAAAGACACAACTAAGTTAGTTTTAGTAGAGAGTTTTTGTCAACAAGAAATTTATTTGTCCCTAGGCAATCGATAAAAAGTACTGGTAATCATTCTTGTAATTTTATATGAGGGAGAGGCATGAGCTAACATACTTTCTCTACTTGGATCATATGCACTTATGATTGAAACTCTAGCAAGCATCTGCAACTACTAAAGATCATTAAGGTCGTAAAACCCAACCATAGCATTAAATATCAAGTCCTCTTTACTCCCATACATCATAGCCCGGTTATTCGGGTTTAAGTTTCTGTCACTCTCGCAACCCACCAGAAGTGAACCATGAACATATTGCAACACCCTACAGCAAGGGCCCCTCACGTTTGTGCGAGAACGGAGGGCACCGTAGGACAGCACCATAAACAAAATATACAATCATACCAACCAAGATCATGATTAACCCACAGGACAAAACGGATCTACTCAAACATCATAGGATAACCATAGATCATTAGGAAATAATATATTGAGTTGAGCACCATGTTTAAGTAGAGATTACAGCAGGAGAAGAGATGTTACACCGCTGCATAGAGGGGGAGAAAGTTGGTGTTGACGGTAGCAAGATTGTTGATGTAGATCGCCGTCCCGATCGTTGCCCCGGTGGCACTCCGGCACCATCGGAAGCGGGGGTGGGGGGGGGGGAGGGGAGAGCACCCCTCCTCCTTCTTCTTCCTGGGCCTTCCCCCTAGATGGGAGGAGAGTTCCCGCTCTGGTCCTTGGTATCCATGGCGGCAGAGGGGCGGGAGCCCCTCCGAGATAGGATCTCCCTCTCTGTTCTCTTCTGTTTCGCGCTCCCCTGATCTGGCCGAAAACCGTTTCTTATATTTAGGGAGATCCGTAACTCCGATTGCGCTAAGATTTTAACGCGACTTTTTCCCGGATATAAGCTTCCTTGCGCCCGAAGTAGAGCTCCAACCGACGTTCGAGGAGGGAACAACCTACCACCGCGCGCCAGGGGCCTCTGGCGCGCCCTGGTGTCTTGTGGGCCGTGTGGGCCTCCGTTTGCGGTGATTCCAACTCCCAAAAATCACATATATTCCAAAATAATTCTCCGTGAAATTTTACTGCATTTGGACTTTGTTTGATATGGATACTCCGCGATACAAAAAAAATGCAAAAAACAGGAACTGGCACTTGGCACTGGATCAATAGGTTAGTCCAATAAATCATATAAAAAGTTGCCAAAAGTATGTAAAACTTGTATAATATTAGCATGAAACAATCAAAAATTATAGATACGACCGAGACATATGATGACCCATAAGTATAGGGGATCTATCGTAGTCCTTTTGATAAGTAAGAGTGTCGAACCCAACGAGGAGCAGAAGGAAATGACAAGCGGTTTTCAGTAAGGTATTCTCTGTAAGCACTGAAATTATCGGTAACAAATAGTTTTGTGATAAGGTAATTGTAACGGGTAACAAGTAACAAAAGTAAATAAGGTGCAGCAAGATGGCTCAATCCTTTTTGTAGCAAAGGACAAGCATGGAAAAACTCTTATATAAAGGAAAGCGCTCCCGAGGACACATGGGAATTATCGTCAAGCTAGTTTTCATCACACTCATATGATTCACGTTCGTTACTTTGATAATTTGATATGTAAGTGGACCGGTGCTTGGGTGTTGCCCTTCCTTGGACAAGCATCCCACTTATGATTAACCCCTCTCGCAAGCATCCGCAACTACGAAATAAGAATTAAGGTAAACCTAACCATAGCATGAAACATATGGATCCAAATCAGCCCCTTACGAAGCAACGCATAAACTAGGGTTTAAGCTTCTGTCACTCTAGCAACCCATCATCTACTTATTACTTTGCAATGCCTTCCTCTAGGCCCAAACAATGGTGAACTGTCATGTAGTTGCTACCTCTTGAGCATGCGTTGGTTTTCCCTTGAAGAGGAAAGGGTGATGCAGCAAAGTAGCATAAGTATTTCCCTCAGTTTTTGAGAACCGAGGTATCAATCCAGTTGGAGGATACACGCAAGTCGCCTTGTACCTACACAAACAAATAAGAACCTTGCAACCAACGCGATAAAGGGGTTGTCAATCCCTTCACGGCCACTTGCAAAAGTGAGATCTGATAGAGATAATAAGATAAATATTTTTGGTATTTTTATGATATAGATTGGAAAGCAAAGATTGGAAAATAAAATAGATCGGAAACTTATATGATGGAAAATAGACCCGGGGGCCATAGGTTTCACTAGTGGCTTCTCTCAAGATAGCATAATCTACGGTGGGTGAACAAATTACTGTCGAGCAATTGATAGAAAAGTGCATAGTTATGAGAATATCTAGGCATGATCGTGTACATAGGCATCACGTTTGCAACAAGTAGACCGAAACGATTCTGCATATACTACTATTACTCCACACATCGACCGCTATCCAGCATGCATCTAGAGTATTAAGTTCATAAGAACGGAGTAACGCATTAGGCAAGATGACATGATGTAGAGGGATGAACTCAAGCAATATGATATAAACCCCATATTTTTATCCTTGATGGCAACAATACAATACGTGCCATACTGCCCCTGCTGTCACTAGGAAAGGACACCGCAAGATTAAACCCAAAGGTATGCACTTCTCCTATTGCAAGAAAGATCAATCTAGTAGGCCAACCAAACTGATAATTCGAAGAGACTTGCAAAGATATCAAATCATACATATAAGAATTTAGAGAAGAACCAAATATTGTTCATAGATAATCTTGATCATAAAACCACAATTCATCAGATCTCGACAAACACACCGCAAAAAGAATTACATCGAATAGATCTCCAAGAGAATCGAGGATAACTTTGTATTGAGATCCAAAGAGAGAGAAGAAGCCATCTAGCTAATAACTATGGACCCGAAGGTCTGTGGTAAACTACTCACACATCATCGGAGAGGCTATGGTGTTGATGTAGAAGCCCTCCGTGGTCGATTTCCCCTCCGGCGGAGCGCCGAAAAAGGCCCCAAGATGGGATCTCACGGGTACAGAAGATTGCGATAGTGGAAACAGGGTTTCGTGGTGCTCTCGGATGTTTTCGGGGTATATTAGTATATATAGGCGAAAGAAGTAGGTCGGTGGAGCCACGAGGGGCCCACGAGGGCGGGGGACACGCCTACCCCCTAGGCGCGCCTCCCTGCCTCGTGGCCGCCTCGTTGCTTCCTTGACGTCCACTCGAAGTCTCCTAGATCACGTTTGTTCCAAAAATAACTCTCCCGAAGGTTTCATTCCGTTTGATATTCCTTTTCTGCGAAACACTGAAATAGGCAAAAAAAACCCCAGCAATTTGCACTGGGCCTTTGCTTAGTAGGTTAGTCCCAAAAATAATATAAAAGTGTATAATAAAGTCCATTAAACATCCAAAACAGATAATATAATAGCATGGAACAGCAAAAATTATAGATACGTTGGAGACGTATCAAGCATCTCCAAGCTTAATTCCTGCTCGTCCTCGAGTAGGTAAATGATAAAAACATAATTTTTTGATGTGGAATGCTTCCTAACATAATCTTCAATGTAATTTTCTTTATTGTGGCATGAATATTCAGATCCAAAAGATTCAAGATAGAAGTTTAATATTGACATAAAAATAATAATACTTAAAGCATACTAACTAAGCAATAATGTCTTCTCAAAATAACATGGCCAAAGAAAGTTCATCCCTACAAAATCATATAGTTTGGTCATGCTCCATTTTTGTCACACAAGAATGCTCTCATCATGCACAACCCCGATGACAAGCCAAGCAATTGTTGCATACTTTAGTAATCTCAAACTTTTTCAACCTTCACACAATACATGAGCGTGAGCCATGGATATTGCACTATGGGTGGAATAGAATATAATGATTGGGGTTATGGGAGAAGACAAAAAAGGAGAAAGTCTCACATTGACGCGGCTAATCAACGGGCTAGGAAGATGCCCATCAATTGATGTCAATGCAAGGAGTAGGGATTGCCATGCAACGGATGCACTAGAGCTATAAATATATGAAAGCTCAACAAAAGAAACTAAGTGGGTGTGCATCCAACTTGCTTGCTCACGAAGACCTAGGGCATTTGAGGAAGCCCATTGTTGGAATATACAAGCCAAGTTCTATAATGAAAAATTCCCACTAGTATATGAAAGTGACAAAATAAGAGACTCTCTATCATGAAGATCGTGGTGCTACTTTGAAGCACAAGTGTGGAAAAAGATAGTAACATTGTCCCTTTTATTTTTTTTATTTTTTGGGCCTTTTTTTATTTGGCCCTTTTTTTGGGGAAAAAAGGACAATGCTCTAATAATGATGATCATCACACTTTTATTTATTTACAACTCAAAGATTACAACTCGATACTTCAAACAAAATATGACTCTACATGGATGCCTCCGGCGGTGTACCGGGATGGGTAATGAATCAAGAGTGACAAGTATGATGAATTATGCATGGTGGCTTTTCCACGAATACGATGTAAATTACATGATCATGCAAGGCAATATGACAATGATGAAGTGTGTCATAATAAATGAAACGGTGGAAAGTTGCATGGCAATATATCTCGGAATGGCTATGGAAATGCCATAATGAAGGAAATATGCCCTAGAGGCAATAATAAAGTTATTATTTATTTCCTTATTTCATGATAAATGTTTATTATTCAAGCTAGAATTGTATTAACCGGAAACATAATACATGTGTGAATACATAGACAAACAGAGTGTCACTAGTATGCCTCTACTTGACTAGCTCGTTGATCAAAGATGGTTAAGTTTCCTAACCATAGACATGAGTTGTCATTTGATTAACGGGATCACATCATTAGGAGAATGATGTGATTGACTTAACCTATTCCGTTATATTAGCACTCGATCGTTTAGTATGTTGTTATTGCTTTCTTCACGACTTATACATGTTTCTATGACTATGAGATTATGCAACTCCCGTTTATCGGAGGAACACTTTCTGTGCTACCAAACGTTACAACGTAACTGGGTGATTATAAAGGTGCTCTACAGGTGTCTCCGAAGGTACTTGTTGGGTTGGCGTATTTCAAGATTAGGATTTGTCATTCCGATCGTCGGAGAGGTATCTCTGGGCCCACTCGGTAATGCACATCACTTAAGACTTGCAAGCATTGCAACTAATGAGTTAGTTGCAGGATGATGTATTACAGAACGAGTAAAGAGACTTGTCGGTAACGAGATTGAACTAGGTATTGAGATACCGACGATCGAATCTCGGGCAAGTAAGACACCGATGACAAAGGGAACAACGTATGTTGTTATGCGATCTGACCGATAAAGATCTTCGTAGAATATGTGGGAGCCAATATGAGCATCCAGGTTCCGCTATTGGTTATTGACCGGAGACGTGTCTTGGTCATGTACCGAAGGGTCCGCACGCTTAAAGTTCGATGACAGTTATATTATGAGTTTATGAGTTTTGATGTACCGAAGAAGTTCGGAGTCCCGGATGAGACTGGGGACATGACGAGGAGTCTCTAAATGGTCGATACGTAAAGATCAATATATTGGACGACTATATTCGGACATCGGAAAGGTTCCGAGTGATTCGGGTATTTTCGGGGGTGCCGGGGAGTTACGGGAATTCGTATTGGGCCTTAATGGGCCATACGGGAAAGGAGAGTAAGGCCTCAAAGGGTGGCCGCACCCCTCCCCATGGGCTGGTCCGAATTGGACTAGGGAGGGGGGCGCACCCTTCCTTCCTTCTCCTTTTCCCTTCCCTTTCCTTCCCTCCTACTCCTACTAGTTGGAAGGGCTCCTAGTTCTACTAGGAAAAGGGGAATCCTACCGGTGGGAGTAGGACTCCCCTAGGGCGCGCCATAGAGAGGGCCGGCCCTCCCCCTCCTCCACTCCTTTATATATGGGCAGGGGGCACCCTAGAGACACAACAATTGATCGTTTGATCTTTTAGCCGTGTGCGGTGCCCCCCTCCACCATAGTCCACCTCGATAATACTGTAGCGGTGCTTAGGCGAAGCCCTGCGTCGGTAGAACATCATCATCGTCACCACGCCGTCGTGCTGACGAAACTCTCCCTCAACACTCGGCTGGATCGGAGTTCAAGGGACGTCATCGGGCTGAACGTGTGCTGAACTTGGAGGTGCCGTGCGTTCGGTACTTGATCGGTCGGATCATGAAGACGTACGACTACATCAACCGTGTTGTGCTAACGCTTCCGCTTTCGGTCTACGAGGGTACGTGGACAACACTCTCCCCTCTTGTTGCTATGCATCACCATGATCTTGCGTGTGCGTAGGATTTTTTTAAAATTACTACGTTCCCCAACAGTGGCATCAGAGCCAGGTTTTATGCGTAGATGTCATATGCACGAGTAGAACACAAGTGAGTTGTGGGCGATATAAGTCATACTGCTTACCAACATGTCATACTTTGGTTCGGCGGTATTGTTGGATGAAGCGGCCCGGACCGACATTACGTGTACGCTTACGCGAGACTGGTTTTACCGCCGTGCTATGCACACAGGTGACTAGCGGGTGTCAGTTTCTCCAACTTTAGTTGAACCGAGTGTGGCTACGCCCGGTCCTTGCGAAGGTTAAAACAACACCAACTTGACAAACTATCGTTGTGGTTTTGATGCGTAGGTAAGAACGGTTCTTGCTCAGCCCGTAGCAGCCACGTAAAATTTGCAACAACAAAGTATAGGACGTCTAACTTGTTTTTGCAGGGCATGTTGTGATGTGATATGGTCAAGGCGTGATGAGATATAAGTTGTTGTATGAGATGATCATGTTTTGTTGAAGTTATCGGCAACTGGCTGAAGCCTTATGGTTGTCTATTTATTGCATAAGATGCAAGCGCCAAATAATTGCTTTACTTTATCGCTATGCGATAGCAATAGTTGCAAGAGCAATAGTTGGCGAGACGACCATGTGACAACACATTGATAGAGATCAAGATGATGGAGATCATGGTGTCATGCCGATGACGATAGAGATCATGACGGTACTTTGGAGATGGAGATCAAAGGCGCAAGATGATCATGGCCATATCATGTTACATATTTTGATTGCATGTGATGTTTATCTTTTATACATCTTATTTTGCTTAGTTCGATGGTAGCTTGATAAGATGATCTCTCACTAAACTATCAAGGTATAAGTGTTCTCCCTGAGTATGCACCGTTGCGAAAGTTCTTCGTGCTAAGACTCCACACGATGATCGGGTGTGATAGGCTCTACGTTCAAATACAACGGGTGCAAAACAGTTGCACACGCGGAATACTCAGGTTATACTTGACGAGCTATGCATATAAGATATGACCTCGGAACATGGAGACCGAAAGGTCGAGCGTGAATCATATAGTAGATATGATCAACATGATGATGTTCACCATTGAAAACTAATCCATTTCACGTGATGATCGGTTATGGTTTAGTTTGATTTGGATCACGTGATCACTTAGAGGATTAGAGGGATGTCTATCTAAGTGGGAGTTCTTAAGTAATATGATTAATTGAACTTTAATTTATCATGAACTTAGTCCTAGTAGTATTAGCATATCTATGTTGTAGATCAATAGCTCACGTTGTTGCTTCCCTATGTTTATTTTGATATGTTCCTAGAGAAAATTGTGTTGAAAAATATTAGTAGCAATGATGCGGATTGGATCCGTGATCTCAGGTTTATCCTCATTGCTGCACAGAAGAATTATGTCCTTAATGCACCGCTAGGTGACAGACCTATTGCAGGAGCAGATGCAGACGTTATGAACGTTTGGCTAGCTCAATATGATGACTACTTGATAGTTTAGTGCACCATGCTTAACGGCTTAGAATCGGGACTTCAAAGACGTTTTGAACGTCATGGACCATATGAGATGTTCCAGTAGTTGAAGTTAATATTTCAAGCAACTACCCGAGTTGAGGGATATGAAGTCTCCAACAAGTTCTATAGCTAAAAGATGGAGGAGAATCGCTCAACTAGTGAGCATGTGCTCAGATTGTCTGGGTACTACAATCTCTTGAATCAAGTGGGAGTTAATCTTCCAGATAAAATAGTGATTGACAGAATTCTCTAGTCACCATCACCAAGTTAGTAGAACTTCGTGATGAACTATAATATTCAAGGGATAACAGAAACAATTCCCAAGCTCTTCGTGATGCGGAAATTGGCGAAGGTAGAAATCAAGAAAAACATCAAGTGTTGATGGTTGACGAACCACTAGTTTCAAGAAAAGGGCAAAGGGGAGAAGGGGAACTTCAAGAAGAACGGCAAGCAAGTTGCTGCTCAAGTGAAGAAGCCCAAATCTGGTCCTAAACCTGAGACTAAGTGCTTCTACCTCAAAGGGACTGGTCACTGGAAGTGGAACTGCCCCAAGTATTTGGTGGATAAGAAGGATGACAAAGTGAACAAAGGTATATTGGATATACATGTTATTGATGTGTATTTTACTAGTGTTTATAGCAACCCCTCGGCATTTGATACTGGTTTAGTTGCTAAGAGTAGTAACTCGAAATGGGAGTTGCAGAATAAACAGAAACTAGTAAAAGGCGAGGTGACGATGTGTGTTGGAAGTAGTTCCAAGATTGATATGATCATCATCGCACACTCCCTATACTTTCGGGATTAGTGTTGAAACTAAATAAGTATTATTTAGTGTTTGCGTTGAGCATGAATATGATTTGATCATGTTTGTTGCAATACGATTATTCATTTAAATTAGAGAATAACTGTTGTTCTATTTACATGAATAAAACCTTCTATGGTCATACACCCAATAAAAATAGTTTGTTGGATCTCGATCATAGTGATACACATATTCACAATATTGAAGCCAAAAGATGTAAAGTTAATAATGATAGTGCAACTTATTTGTGGCACTGCCGTTTAGGTCATATTGGTGTAAAACGCATGAAGAAACTCCATGTTGATGGGATTTTGGAATCACTTGATTATGAATCACTTGATGCTTGCGAACCATGCCTTATGGGAAAGATGACTAAGACTCCGTTCTCCGGAACAATGGAGCGAGCAACTGACTTATTGGAAATAATACATACTGATGTATGCGATCCGATGAGTGTTGAGGCTCGCGGCGGGTATCGTTATTTTCTCACCTTCACAGATGATTTGAGAAGATATGGGTATATCTACTTGATGAAACATAAATCTAAAACATTTGAAAAGTTCAAATAATTTCAGAGTGAAGTGGAAAATCATCGTAACAAGAAAATAAAGTTTCTACGATCTGATCGTGGAAGAGAATATTTGAGTTACGAGTTTGGTCTTCAATTAAAACAATGTGGAATAGTTTGATAAATTCGTGCCACCTGGAACACCACAACATAATGGTGTGACCGAATGTCATAACCGTACTTTATTGGATATAGTGCAATCTATGATGTTTCTTACCGATTTACCACTATAGTTTTGGGGTTATGCATTAGAGACAGCTGCATTCACGTTAAAAATGGCACCATCGAAATCCGTTGAGACGACGCCTTATGAACTGTGGTTTGGCAAGAACCCAAAGTTGTCGTTTCTAAAAGTTTGGGGCTGCGATGCTTATGTGAAAAAGCTTCAACCTGATAAGCTCGAACCCAAATCGGAGAAATGTGTCTTCATAGGATACCCAAAGGAGACTGTTGGGTACACCTTCTATCACAGATCCGAAGGCAAGACTTTTGTTGCTAAATTCAGAATCTTTCTGGAGAAGGAGTTTCTCTCAAAAGAAGTGAGTGGGAGGAAAGTAGAACTTGATGAGGTAACTGTACCTGCTCCCTTATTGGAAAGTAGTTCATCACAGAAACCGGTTTCTGCGACACCTACACCAATTAGTGAGGAAGTTAATGATGATGATCATGAAACTTCAGATCAAGTTGTTGCTGAACCTCGTAGATCAACCAGAGTAAGATCCGCACCAGAGTGGTACGGTAATCCTGTTCTGGAAGTCATGCTACTAGATCATGATGAACCTACGAACTATGAAGAAGCGATGGTGAGCCCAGATTCCGCAAAATGGCTTGAAGCCATGAAATCTGAGATGGGATCCATGTATGAGAACACAGTGTGGACTTTGGTTGACTTGCCCGATGATCGGCAAGCAATTGAGAATAAATGGATCTTCAAGAAGAAGACTAACGCTGACGGTAATGTTACTGTCTATAAAGCTCGACTTGTTGCGAAAGGTTTTTGACAAGTTCAAGGGATTGACTACGATGAGACCTTCTCACCCGTAGCGATGCTTAAGTCTTTCCGAATCATGTTAGCGATTGCCGCATTTTATGATTATGAAATATGGCAGATGGATGTCAAAACATCATTCCTGAATGGATTTCTGGAAGAAGAGTTGTATATGATGCAACCAGAAGGTTTTGTTGATCCAAAGGGAGCTAACAAAGTGTGCAAGCTCCAGCGATCCATTTATGGACTGGCGCAAGCCTCTCGGAGTTGGAATAAACGCTTTGATAGTGTGATCAAAGCATTTGGTTTTGTACAGGCTTTTGGAGAAGCCTGTATTTACAAGAAAGTGAGTGGGAGCTCTGTAGCATTTCTGATATTATATGTGGAATACATATTACTGATTGGAAATGATATAGAATTTCTGGATAGCATAAAGGGATACTTGAATAAGAGTTTTTCAATGAAAGACCTCGGTGAAGCTCCATACATATTGAGCATCAAGATCCATAGAGATAGATCAAGATGCTTGATAAGTTTTTTCAATGAGTACATACCTTGATAAGATTTTGAAGTAGTTGAAAATGGAACAGTCAAAGAAAGAGTTCTTGGCTGTGTTACAAGGTGTGAAATTGAGTAAGACTCAAAGCCCGACCACGGCAGAAGATAGAAAGAGAGTGAAAGTCATTTCCTATGCCTTAGCCATAGGTTCTATAAAGTATGCCATGTTGTGTACTAGATCTATTGTATACCCTACACTGATTTTGGTAAGGGGGTACAATAGTGATCTAGGAGTAGATCACTGGACAGCGGTCAAAATTATCCTTAGTGGAATAAGGATATGTTTCTCGATAATGGATGTGTCAAAAGATTCGTCGTAAAGAGTTACGTCGATGCAAGATTTGACACCGATCTGGATGACTCTAAGTCTCGATCTAGATACATATTGATAGTGGGAGCAATTAGCTAGAGTAGCTCTGTGCAGAGCATTGTAGACATAGAAAATTGCAAAATACATAACGGATCGGAATGTGAAATACCCGTTGACTAAGATTCTCTCACAAGCAAAACATGATCACACCTTAGTACTCTTTGGGTGTTAATCACATAGAGATGTGAACTAGATTACTAAATCTAGTAAACCCTTTGGGTGTTGGTCACATGGCGATGTGAACTATGGGTGTTAATCACATGATGATGTGAACTATCGATGTTAATCACATGGTGATGTGATCTAGATTATTGACTCTAGTGCAAGTGGGAGACTGAAGGAAATATGCCCTAGAGGCAATAATAAATTTATTATTTATTTCCTTATTTCATGATAAATGTTTATTATTCATGCTAGAATTGTATTAACCGGAAACATAATACATGTGTGAATACATAGACAAGCAGAGTGTCACTAGTATGCCTCTACTTGACTAGCTCGTTGATCAAAGATGGTTAAGTTTCCTAACCATAGACATGAGTTGTCATTTGATTAACGGGATCACATCATTAGGAGAATGATGTGATTGACTTGACCCATTCCGTTAGCTTAGCACTCGATCGTTTAGTATGTTGCTATTGCTTTCTTCATGACTTATACATGTTCCTATGACTATGAGATTATGCAACTCCCGTTTATCGGAGGAACACTTTGTGTGCTACCAAACGTCACAACGTAATTGGGTGATTATAAAGGTGCTCTACAGGTGTCTCCCAAGGTACTTGTTGGGTTGGCGTATTTCGAGATTAGGATTTGTCACTTCGATCGTCGGAGAGGTATCTCTGGGCCCACTCGGTAATGCACATCACTTAAGCCTTGCAAGCATTGCAAATAATGAGTTAGTTGCAGGACGATGTATTATGGAACGAGTAAAGAGACTTGCCGACAACGAGATTGAACTAGGTATTGAGATACCGATGATCATGGCAAAATAATCAAGCCCTTAACTCAACACTAATCTTTATTATATATATAGATCACGGACTCTATTACATAGAGAGATCATAAAGCAAAACTCAAAGCTAGATCATGCCATCAACTTTATTCTACTAGATCAAGATACTACTAATAGGATCGAACTAAGATAAACGGTAAAGATAGGAGTGTGTTTGTGATACGATACTGGGGCACCTCCCCCAAGCTTGGCAGTTGCCAAGGGGAGTGCCCATACCCATGTGATTATGTCTCCTTTGTTGGTGGTGTAATATTCTTGGTGATGATGCCCCTCAGGATACGATTCTCCTCCTCGAGTTTATTGACTTGCTGCTTGAGGTCCATTATTTCCTTACAATGCTTTCCTGTAACGGCTAAAGCTCCTTGCACCCAAGGATGTTTCATAGCTGCGGGAGAACAAGTGACACTCCTCTTCATATTTTCATAAGAAAGAAATCTAACATTGGAAGGGATAACCGAGTTTGGGATAGCTGAGCTCTATAGTTCCCCCGTCGTGAACCCAGCTCCGAAGCGAGAAGTGACTTCTTGATCCTCCATGGCATCTACCCTCATCAAGTCAGCCTCCATCTCTTCCTCCGTTGCTGGCCCAAAGTGGTCAGCGTCGCTGTTTGCCCTTGGTTTCGATGCCGGATTAGATACCCGGCTCTCCCCAACTGACTCTTGAGAAGACATCTTGCTCTAATCTGCACCAGCAACAACTCAAAACAAGAACAGAGGATATTTGCGTGATACGGGAGTCAAAACCTTCGGGAGAATATATAATGAATTTTTACCGACCAAAATACGTATCGCGCAAGAAAATGGAGTCCGGAAGGCACACGAGGTGCTCACGAGGTAGGGGGGCGCGCCCAGGGGGGTAGGGCGTGCCCTCCACCCTCGTGTCCTTCCCGGACTGCTACTTATTTTTCTATTTTTCTAAATACTCTCAAACGGAGAAATATTGCCTTAAAAATTGTTTTGGAGTCGGTTTACTTACCGTACCACATACCTATTCCTTTTCGGAGTCTGAAACATTCTGGAAAGTGTCTCTTATGTATTCCTCCGGGGTTACGGTTTCAATAATATTGGCTTCAACATTTTTGGGATTACCTGAGATATAATGTTTAATTCTTTGACCGTTTACCACCTTCGGGTTTGTGCCTTCGAAGTTATTGATTTTTATGGCACCGGAGCGATAGACCTCCTCGATAACGTAGGGGCCTTCCCATTTAGAGAGGAGTTTTCCTGCAAAAATCTTAAACGAGAGTTGTATAGCAATACATAATCACCTACGTTAAACTCACGCTTTTGTATTCTTTTGTCATGCCATCTTTTGACTTTTTCTTTAAACAACTTGGCATTTTCATAAGCTTGGGTTCTCCATTCATCAAGTGAGCTAATATCAAATAACCTATTCTCACCGGCAAGTTTGAAATCATAGTTGAGCTCTTTAATAGCCCAATATGCCTTATGTTCTAGTTCGAGAGGTAAGTGGCATGCTTTTCCATAAACCATTTTATATGGAGACATACCCATAGGATTTTTATATGCAGTTCTATAGGCCCATAATGCATCATCAAGTTTCTTGGACCAGTTCTTTCTAGACCTATTGAAAGTATTTTGCAAAATTAATTTGAGCTCTTTGTTGCTCAATTCTACTTGACCACTAGACTGCGGGTGATTAGGAGATGCAATTCTATGAATAACGTCATACTTAGCAAGCATTTTACGGAAAGCACCATGAATAAAATGTGAACCACCATCAGTCATTAAATATCTAGGGACTCCAAACCTCGAAAAAATTAACTTCTTTAAGAATTTTAATAGAAGTGTTATGATCAGCACTACTAGTTGGAATAGCTTCTACCCACTTAGTAACGTAATCAACAACAACTAAAATATGTGTATATCCATTAGAGGGAGGAAAAGGTCCCATATAATCAAAGCCCCAAACATCAAATGGTTCAATAACAAGTGAATAATTCATAGGCATTTCTTGACGTCTACTAATATTAACAATTCTTTGACATTCATCACAAGACAAGACAAACTTACAGGCATCCTTGAAGAGAGCAGGCCAATAAAAAATGGATTGCAATACCTTATGTGCAGTTCTATCTCCAGCGTGGTGTCCTCCATAAGCTTCGGAGTGACACTTGCGTAGGATCTGTTCCTGTTCATGCTTAGGTACACAATGTCTAATAACACCATCTACTCCTTCTTTATAAAGATGTGGGTCATCCAAAAAGTAATGTCTCAAATCATAGAAGAACTTTTTCTTTTGTTGGTATGTGAAACTAGGTGGTATGAATTTAGCAACAATGTAATTAGTATAATCAGCATACCATGGAGTACTACGAGAAGTACTTATGACATTTAATTGTTCATCGGGAAAGCTATCATCAATAGGTAATGGGTCATCAAGAACATTCTCTAACCTAGACAAGTTGTCTGCAACGGGGTTCTCAGCTCCTTTTTTATCAACAATATGTAAATCAAATTCTTGTAGCAAGAGAACCCATCTAATAAGTCTAGGTTTAGCATCTTTCTTTTCCATCAGGTATTTAATAGCAACATGATCAGTGTGAATAGTTACTTTAGAATCAACAATATAAGGTCTGAACTTATCACAAGCAAATACAACTGCTAAGAGTTCTTTTTCAGTAGTAGCATAATTTCTCTGAGCATTGTCTAGAGTCTTACTAGCATAATAGATAACATTTAATTTCTTATCAACACTTTTCCCTAGAGCAGCACCTACAGCATAATCACTAGCATCAAACATAATTTCAAAGGTTAAATTCCAATCAGGTGGCTGGACAACATGTGCAGACATCAATGCTTTCTTAAGTATTTCAAATGCTTCTACACAATCATCATCAAAGAAAAATGGTATATCTTTTTGTAATAAATTAGACAGAGGCCGAGAAATTTTTGAGAAGTCCTTAATGAACCTCCTATAAAATACGACGTTACCAAGGAAACTTCTTATACCTTTGATGTCCTTGGGACATGGCATCTTGTCAATAGCATCAACCTTGGCTTTATCAACTTCAATACCTCTTTCAGAAACTTTATGCCCCAAGACAATACCTTCATTAACCATAAAGTGGCACTTTTCCCAATTCAAGACAAGATTAGTTTCTTCACATCTCTGCAAAACTCGATCAAGATTGCTCAAGCAATCATCAAAAGAAGATCCATAGACGGAAAAGTACTCCATGAAAACCTCACAAATCTTTTCACAAAAGTCAGAGAATATAGCCATCATGCATCTTTGAAAGGTAGCAGGTGCATTACATAAACCAAAAGGCATACATCTATAAGCAAAATTACCAAAAGGGCATGTAAAATTAGTCTTTGATTGATCTTTAGCCGACACATGTATTTGAGAGAAACCAGAATAACCATCTAGAAAGCAATAGTGTGTATGTTTGCATAATCTTTCTAGCATTTGATCGATAAAAGGTAAGGGGTAATGATCTTTCTTAGTAGCCTTTTTAATTTACGAAAATCAATTACCATCCTATAACCTGTAATAATTCTTTGCGGAGTCAATTCATATTTATCATTAGGAACAACAGTAATACCTCCCTTCTTAGGGACACAATGGATAGGACTTACCCACTGACTATCAACAACGGGATAAATTATACCTGCCTCCAGAAGCTTTAGTATTTCTTTTATTACCACTTATTTCATTTTAGGATTCAGACATCTTTGAGGATCACGAACTGGTTTGGCATCTGCTTCCAAATTTATTTTGTGTTGACATAGAGTGGGACTAATGAGATCATCAAGAGTATATCCAATAGCATCACGGTGCTTCTTCAGAGTTTTCAATAATCTTTCTTCTTCATGCTCTGAAAGGTTAGCACTAATAATAACATGATATATCTTCTTTTCATCAAGATAAGCATATTTAAGATTATCAGGCAATGGTTTAAGCTCAAACATGGGATCACCCTTGGGTGGAGGGGGATCCCCTAGGATTTCAACAGGCAAATTGTGTTTCAGAATAGGTTCCTGTTTAAAGAATACTTCATCTATTTCCCTTCTTTCATTCAAAAACATATCGTTTTCATGGCAATAGAAGCAAGACCAATAATTTCATCCTTACTAGCCAATTCTTCTTCATGATGTTGTTTACTAAATTTAGAGAAATTAAACTCATGAATCATATCATCCAAGACAATAGTAACAACATTCTTTTCGCAGTCTATCTTAGCATTAAGAGTGTTCAAGAAGGGTCTACCAAATATAATGGGACAAAAGCTATCTTGTGGGGAACCAAGACAAGAAAATCAGCAGGATATTTTGTTTTCCCACACAGGACTTCAACATCTCTAACAATTCCCATTGCTGATATAGTATCTCTATTGGCAAGTTTAATTGTGACATCAATTCCTTCTAACTCAGCAGGTGCAATTTCATGCTTAATTTCTTCATATAAAGTATGCGGTATGACACTAGCACTAGCACCCATATGTGACGCCCGGGTAATCAAGCTACAGTAACCCTCTGCTAATGATGCCCACGTCACCTCGATTACTGTTGCGAATCTCGGTTTAGTTCGAAACCGGTTCGAATTCAAAGTCAAGCAAACAATAAACGTTTTGAAAAATTAAAACTAAAATGTTCGGGTTGTGCCAAATAACGCGTAGGTAACTATGGTGAAGAAACCATATTTTAATAAATTATTTAAATACACTATATTAAATAAAACAACAACTTGAACAATTAAATAAATGCCCTTTATTAGTTATAAATATTAAACTATTTTAATTGGGTTTAAACTTTTGTGGTCATGGTGTAATTAGTAAAACTAATAATATATTATACAAAACTAAAATAAACTGATGAATGTAACAAAACCGATAGAAATAAATAAAAAGAAAAGAAACTGCAAAGCTAACAAAAAAAAGGGGAACCCCCCTCCCACGGCCCACTGGCCCAGCTGGTCGGCCAGCCCGCCAGGCCCAACCGGCCACCCCCCACTCTCTCCATAACCCCCCTTCCCCCGAAACCCTAACCTACCCCACCCCCACTCGCACCACTCCTTCCCCCGCTGGATCTGGATCGGGATCCAGATCCCCTCGCCCTCGATGCCCCGCGCCCGGACTCCGTCGCCCCGCCGCCCATCGCCGGCGCTCCCCCACCGGCCTGCCTCCTCTACGCTACCTCGTCCTCGTCGTCCACCCCACGACCCGCTGCCATGGACCCTACTAACCCGCCGTGAGCCGCGGCCCTCCCCATGCCCCGCCCGGTCATAGCCGCCGGAGCTCAACGCCGGCGCGCTGGCGCCTGCACCCACCAGCCGCCCCTTGTTGCCCGGTCAGGTGCGCCCCCGCGGGCTAGCGCCCATTCGGGCTGTGCCCATTAGCGCCCGTGCCCGCTATGGCCTCTGGGCCACTGCCAAACGGGGCCCACTGCCCAGATCGTTAAAAAAAAGAAACAGAAATGAAATTAGTAAAATTAATAATTAATTAATCAATTAATTAGTGAATTAATTAACTTGATTAACTGTTTAACCAAACTAATTAAGATTAGTTAACCTAATCAATTAGTTAAACTAATTAAACCGGTTTAGCTAACCCGAGTCTATGACAGACGGGGCCCACCCGTTAGTTTGATTAGTCAACTGACTGGTTGACTGCTGACATCACTGTGACATCATGCTGATGCAGTAAACCTATTTTTGGTTTAAATTAAATCTGTTAAGTCCTGAAAATGATTAAATCCTTTTTAAATTAATATAAAATAATCCGTAGCTCGGATGAGAAAACTTTGTACATGAAACTTGCTCAGAACGACGAGACGAACCCGGATACACAACCCGTTCGTCCGCCACGCACCCCTAACATATCAAACTCGCAACTTTCCCCCTCCGGCTCCTTTGCCCGAAAACGCGAAACACCGGGGATACTTTCCCGGATGTTTCCCCCCTTCACCGGTATCACCTCATACCGCGTTGGGGCACCCCTAACACCGATACTTGTCACGTCATGCATCTCTATGCATCTGTTTGCATTGTATTCATTGTTTCTTCCCCCTCTTCCCTCGCTAGACACCGAGACCGACGCCGCTGCTACCCAGTACGGCTACGGAGCTGACGACCCCTCTCTCTTGCCAGAGCAACCAGGCAAGCCCCCCCTTGATCACCAGATATCGCCTACTCTTATCTATACTGCTTGCATTAGAGTAGTGTAGCATGTTACTGTTTTCAGTTAATCCTATATTGTTGCATAGCCTGCCCTTGCTACTACTGTTGTTACCTGTACCTACTATCCTACTGCTTAGTATAGGATGCTAGTGTTCCATCAGTGGCCCTACACTCTTGTCCGTCTGCCATGCTGTACTACTGGGCCGTGATCACTTCGGGAGGTGATCACGGGCATATACTATATACTTTACACTGTTACATTACCTGTGATACTGTTCGGAGATGGGGGCTGAAGGGGCAGGTGGCTCCATCCCGGTAGAGGTGGGCCTGGGTTCCCGACGGCCCCCGACTGTTACTTTGTGGCGGAGCGACAGGGCAGGTTACGACCACCTAGGAGAGAGGTGGGCCTGGCCTTGTTCGGCGTTCGCGGATACTTAACACGCTTAACGAGATCTGGGTATTTGATCTGAGTCTGGCCATTTGGTCTATACGCACTAACCATCTACGCGGGAGTAGTTATGGGTATCCCGGCGTCGTAGTATCAGCCGAAGCCTTCGTGACATCAGCGACTGAGCGGCGCGCGCCAGATTGGACCGCGTGACGTGACTTCCGTTGTACTGGAGGTTGCTAGGTCTGCTTCCAGCCGCCCACGCAACGTGCAGGTGTGCTAAGGGCGATGGGCCCAGACCCCTGTGCGCTTAGGTTTAGACCGGCGTGCTGACCTCTCTGTTGTGCCTAGGTGGGGCTGTGATGTGTTGATCTTCCGAGGCCGGGCATGACCCAGGAAAGTGTGTCCGGCCAAATGGGATCAAGCGTGTTGAGTTATGTGGTGCACCCCTGCAGGGAAGTTAATCTATTCGAATAGTCGTGTCCCTCGGTAAAAGGACGACCCGAAGTTGTACCTTGACCTTATGACAAGTAGAACCGGATACTTAATAAAACACACCCTTCCAAGTGCCAGATACAACCCGGTGATCGCTCTCTAACAGGGCAACGGGGAGGGGATCGCCGGGTAGGATTATGCTATGCGATGCTACTTGGAGGACTTCAGTCTACTCTGTTCTTTATGCTGCAAGACGGAGGCTGCCAGAAGCGTAGTCTTCGACAGGATTAGCTATCCCCCTCTTATTCTGGCATTCTGCAGTTCAGTCCACCGATATGGCCCTTTACACATATACCCATGCATATGTAGTGTAGCTCCATGCTTGCGAGTACTTTGGATGAGTACTCACGGTTGCTTTCTCCTTCTTTTCCCCCTATCCCCTCTACCTGGTTGTCGCAATCAGATGTTGGAGCACAGGATCCAGACGCCACCGTCGACGATGACTCCTACTACGTTGGAGGTGCCTACTACTACGTGCAGCCCGCTGACGACGATCAGAAGTAGTTTAGCAGGATCCCAGGCAGGAGGCCTGCGCCTCTTTCGATCTATATCCCAGTTTGTGCTAGCCTTCTTAAGGCATACTTGTTTAACTTAAGTCTGTACTCAGATATTGTTGCTTCCGCTGACTCGTCTATGATCGAGCACTTGTATTCGAGCCCTCGAGGCCCCTGACTTGTATTATGATGCTTGTATGACTTATTTATGTTTTAGAGTTGTGTTGTGATATCTTCCCGTGAGTCCTTGATCTTGATCGTACACATTTGCGTGCATGATTAGTGTACGGTCAAATCGGGGGCGTCACAAGTTGGTATCAGAGCCGTCTACCTGTAGGAATCCCCTTTCCAACTCCTTGACCGAAGTCGAGTCTAGTCATTGAAAAACTTTTACTAACATGGCTGTGTGGCTTACGGGCCCACGTCGCCATTGGGTGGTATTAGGATCTTTTATTCCTCGACCTTTACTCTGGGACTCTGAACTCTCTCCTATTCGGGTTAAATGATTTTACTAAATCTGACGCTAGGTTCTCGTAACTACTTCCTCCCGAAGAGCCCCTTATTACAATGATCACCTGCTGCACCGGAAGGTTCCGAAGATGCTATTCGCTATTTTCCCGAGATGCTTGTGCCGACCGCTTTTGCAAATCCCTACCACTATTATCTGTATGGATAACTGAACACACTTGCCTACATTCAATCCCATTGATCTTGTTATGACAAGATGCTCTGAACTACTCTCCGTTGTTCTGACAATCCTTTGAGCTTATTGCCTTGCAGTTCTTTGCCACCTGAATACCCCTAAGAATAATTTCTCGCACTTTCCGAGTATCCGCTCATCCCCAGTTGTTCAGGTGTTTCACAAAAGTCTTTGAAATACTATTCAATCCTCCGAAAATCCTTAGCAGCTTTATTGCTCTGCAAATACTTGCCTACTTGCATTATGGATGCTTCCCATATATCTGGCAATATTCGCTAGTGTGTTTTGACATCGTCATTTTGATCCTATTGATTCAACATGTGTGCGAATGCACACAATCATCTATCAACCCTTCTAAATTATCTTTCCGGCTCGGACATCATTTTTGAACATGAGCTGGTTCTCGACCAAACTATTTGTCGTCAATTGAGCCTCTGGTCTATCCAACTTATCCATCCTTGATCAGAGCGTCTGCTTCTGATCCTTTTTTTTGGAAATCATAATTCCTTTGTTATCTAAGCATCGAATTATTCAGGTGTTCTATAATATGATGCCCGTGCATTCTTCTTCCTCTGGTTGAGTACCGATGCTCACATCAGATCCCTTGTGGACCATCGGTTCCGTTGTTGGATTTTATCCGACAGTGTCCTTCATATTGAATAACTTTGTGAGCCTTTCATCAGATACATAATGCCTTTGGTAAAATTTTATCCCCTGCTTTTGTCAACCATGCTCTGCTCCCGAGCTTGAGTTATTTGCTCCTGAAGTTTGTGGTATATGTTTCTATGATGACCCGATGGGTTGAACCTATGCCTTCCTTAACATGTGTGATCCTGAAAGACTTCACATGTCATACTTATCTGGTATTGCACCAGGTAAAAATTTCAACAACTATTGCCATTTTTTTAAAGCGAGAGGTGAATGGGAGGTTATACATTGAAGAAGTGGGAGTCGACCTTGAACTTTGTGTTCATGCCCATGGACACGATGTAGATCCTATCATGGAAGCTTCTTGTAATAATAACTATTTCCTTGGTATGATATCATCTGGTATCTATGTATTGATCCTTTGCAATCGTGGTCCTGACCACATTTTCTCCTTGATTCCACTTCTCAGACAAGTTAAAAGCACTTGTCTTCTGTTGATCGATACATCTCCGCAACCTCTGTTTTGATCTTCCTCGAGTATTAACCTATGGTATCTCGAGAACTGTGTTGCTTCCTGCGAGTCTTCATCTAGTATTGCTTCTCACCGATCTCAGATTTCCCCCATGTTCTGAGTTATTAGTCACCCGTGAACACCGATAAGTGAATCGGTTCCGCACTCTGATTCAATAACTCTAAGTAATTCTCATTGCTTACGAGTTTAATAATCCTTCAAGTCATTTCCAAGCCTTATTGGCTATATCATTATCGTGCAAACTTGTAACTGTGCTACCTGGTTCTTATTCCTAGAGCACAACTTTCAATGATGAGCTAAGCTTACGTCGACCTTCCTTGTCTTATCGTTTCACCTCAAACAACAAGCCTGATTCCGAGTTTGTCGTTTCTGTGGATTCAATAACTTTTCGCTCCATCATTCCTTTGACTTGATGTCATTGCTGATTGATTACATCTTCATGAAATCTCTCGACAAATGTGTCGTGATCATCATCAACCTTATGACCTCTTCCAGGATATCAATCGGATTCATGATGAGAAATACCATCCTTGCCCTCGATGATTTGTGTTATCCTCGTCCACTTTATTGCCTTCCCTCCAACACAAACTTGTTCGTGTTTTGTGTTATACCTTGAGTTCCTTGCTATCCAGCATTTGTTCTTCTTTACCTTGGAATATTACCACCTTTTATGTCAAGAATGTCGTGGGAATTTTACCACCTCTTGAGAATTCTTGATATAGTAATATCTCTCGCCATTTGCGTTCATTTCTTGGTTTCCCGTTGTTTCTAACCGGAATACCGAAAATGGGTTGTGATGTGTAAAATTCAAAACTTCTAGCAACCCTATTGATTGTAAGTTAATGAATGATAACTTCATTCTTGGTGTGTTGGTTATTGAATCATCATTCTAAACATTGATCATGCTACCTAAGCCCATATTATGGGTGCACCTTTCAACCACTGGTTAATTGTGTATGTTTTCCTTTAGCATACATAATTATACCATTTGATCTGACAAATGTCATCTCCTTGTTCACATAATTGTGGAAATCCATCTTGTTGGAAATCTCGATGAATTATCGCTGAGACCATCAGCCACCTCCTCATCCTCTCCTTGGTTTAATGTTGAACTCTTGTCTTGGAACTCGCTTCCATAGTTCAATTCCCGAGAATCTTACAATGTCATCTTGTCAATTTGTGTTGCACCTTTCTTCTCAAGCATTCTGAGTCTGAGTTATCTTGGCACCAATCAAATCTGAATCTCGGTCAGATATGATGGTTGGGATATATTTCCAAGAGTTATAACAATGGTCTTTATGTGACCCGGTAAGGTGATGTCATGCCTAGCGCACCGGGCCGGAGGACCCATTGTTATAGTTTTCCTTTTTAGCAAGGTTAACCATTCTTCAATGAGGAAATCGTAAGACTTATTCTATATGTTGTTCCTGATGAATCATTTGTGTATCCAAGTTTGATCTTTGCTTGAAGACCAAGTCAATGCTATCTCTAAGCATGTCTGTGGTACTCCGATTTTCAACAAGAACGTTTGAAGCCCAATGCTAAATGTTTCTTGCTCAGTTATCCAAACACCGTTGTATGGGTACATATCATGATTCTTCTTAGCCCTTTATCTATTTTGTCATGTCTTTGATCTCCTGACACATATATCATGCCCCGCTTAACCTTGGGAATGATATACTCATATTACTTGTGTTTAAACAAAATTTCCTTTCCATTGGTTTGTTTAAACTGATAATCACATTTTCCTTTCCCTTGGTTTGTTTACCCTTTCTGGTGATCTACACATAATCTAAGCAGTAATAATTATCTGCTTATGTAACACCCTGGTTGTACAACTCTGTCAGTAAGACCCTGTTTCTACTGTTGATGACATTCCGGTAGTCACCGATGGACGGGAACTTTGCCTATTGGTCCGCCTCGTTCAACGAGCAGGAAAATGGTTCTCCTGGTCCCTCGCCCTTGGTATCGACATTGTTGCCGACATAATCGACAGGCTACCCCCTGACATGCCTTACTTACATGATCGTGCAAGGCGTCACCACCCTTCCTACTTTTAACCCACATGGTGGGCCCATAACCCATAGTTCCACAGGATCGAAACCTGACTCTCCTGTACGCTTGGTGACACAGTTATCTCTTGCTCTTGGGTTCGTAGGTAATTCGCGAGCCACCCTCCTAGTGATCTATTCCGGAATCAGACGCAATACTTATTCTCGTTGCTCTGAACCCCTTTTCACCCTCCGTTTCAGGCATCGAACGATTGCCTACCCGTTTGAAACTTTGGTACCATCGTATATTGCACTCAGCGAATTCACTGAAATACAACTCATGGGGTACCTTATGTATTCCCCATTGTGTTCACCGTCAGATGCCCAGCTTTGTGGAGATGCGTTCTTCCAGAGTAGTTCCCCTTGGTCGCGTTCGTAGGACGATGGAGATCCCGAAGAAAGGATGACGACTTGATCACGATGACCTGGAGCAGAGAAATAAAGACTTCAACGTAATGGATCGACCTCTTCGAGAAGAGCAACCAAGATCGAGAAGACCCATTAGAATTTCGTAACCAGAATTTTTCCCCTTAGTCCCCCTCTTAAATCTTGGGACGAGATTTCTTGTAGTGGAGGAGAATTGTGACGCTCGGGTAATCAAGCTACAGTAACCCTCTGCTAATGATGCCATGTCACCTCGATTACTGTTGCGAATCTCGCTTTAGTTCGAAACCGGTTCGAATTCAAATTCAAGCAAACAATAAACGTTTTGAAAAATTAAAACTAAAATGTTCGGGTTGTGCCAAATAACGCGTAGGTAACTATGGTGAAGAAACCACATTTTAATAAACTATTTAAATGCACTATATTAAATAAAACAACAACTTGAACAATTAAATAAATGCCCTTTATTAGTTATAAATATTAAACTATTTTAATTGGGGTTTAAACTTTTGTGGTCATGGTGTAATTAGTAAAACTAATAATATATTATACAAAACTAAAATAAACAGATGAATGTAATAAAACCGATAGAAAATAAATAAAAAGAAAAGAAACTGCAAAAGCTAAAAAAAAGGGGGGGAACCCCCCTCCCACGGCCCACTGGCCCAGCTGGTCGGCCAGCCCGCCAGGCCCAACCGGCCACCCCCCACTCTCTCCATAACCCCCCTTCCCCCGAAACCCTAACCTACCCCACCCCCACTCGCACCACTCCTTCCCCCGCTGGATCTGGATCGGGATCCAGATCCCCTCGCCCTCGATGCCCCGCGCCTGGACTCTGTCGCCCCGCCGCCCGTCGACGGCGCACCCCACCGGCCTGCCTCCTCTACGCCGCCTCGTCCTTGTCGTCCACCCCACGCCCCGCTGCCATGGACCCTACTAACCCGCCGTGAGCCGCGGCCCTCCCCATGCTCCGCCGCTCGCAGCCGCCGGAGCTCAACGCCGGCGCGCTGGCGCCTGCGCCCACCAGCCGCCCCTTGTTGCCCGGTCGGGTGCGCCCCCGCGGGCTAGCGCCCGTTCGGGCTGTGCCCATTAGCGCCTGTGCTCGCTATGGCCTCTGGGCCACTGCCAAACGGGGCCCACTGCCCAAAACATTGAAAAAAAGAAACGAAAATGAAATTAGTAAAATTAATAATTAATTAATCAATTAATTAGTGAATTAATTAAGTTGATTAACTGTTTGACCAAACTAATTAAGATTAGTTAACCTAATCAATTAGTTAAACTAATTAAACCGGTTTAGCTAACCCGAGTCAATGACAAACGGGACCCACCCGTTAGTTTGACCAGTCAACTGACTGGTTGACTGCTGACATCACTGTGACATCATGCTGATGCAGTAAACCTATTTTTGGTTTAAATTAAATCTGTTAAGTCCTGAAAATGATTAAATCCTTTTTAAATTAATATAAAATAATCCGTAGCTCGGATGAGAAAACTTTGTACATGAAAGTTGCTCAGAACGATGAGACAAACCCGGATACACAGCCCGTTCGTCCGCCACGCACCCCTAACATATCAAACTCGCAACTTTCCCCCTCCGGCTCCTTTGCCCGAAAACGTGAAACACCGGGGATACTTTCCCGGATGTTTCCCCCTTCACCGTATCACCTCATACCGCGTTGGGGCACCCCTAACACCGATACTTGTCACGTCATGCATCGCTATGCATCTGTTTGCATTGTATTCATTGTTTCTTCCCCCTCTTCCCTCGCTAGACACCGAGACCGACGCCGCTGCTACCCAGTACGCCTACGGAGCTGACGACCCCTCTCTCTTGCCAGAGCAACCAGGCAAGCCCCCCTTGATCACCAGATATCGCCTACTCTTCTCTATACTGCTTGCATTAGAGTAGTGTAGCATGTTACTGTTTTCAGTTAATCCTATGTTGTTGCATAGCCTGCCCTTGCTACTACTCTTGTTACCTGTACCTGCTATCCTACTGCTTAGTATAGGATGCTAGTGTTCCATCAGTGGCCCTACACTCTTGTCCGTCTGCCATGCTGTACTACTGGGCCGTGATCACTTCGGGAGGTGATCACGGGCATATACTATATACTTTACACTATTACATTACCTGTGATACTGTTCGGAGATGGGGGCTGAAGGGGCAGGTGGCTCCATCCCGGTAGAGGTGGGCCTGGGTTCCCGACGGCCCCCGACTGTTACTTTGTGGCGGAGCGACAGGGCAGGTTCCGACCACCTAGGAGAGAGGTGGGCCTGGCCCTGTTCGGCGTTCGCGGATACTTAACATGCTTAACGAGATCTGGGTATTTGATCTGAGTCTGGCCATTTGGTCTATACGCACTAACCATCTATGCGGGAGTAGTTATGGGTATCCCGGCATCGTAGTATCAGCCGAAGCCTTCGTGACATCAGCGACTGAGCGGCGCGCGCCAGATTGGACCGCGTGACGTGACTTCCGTTGTACTGGAGGTTGCTAGGTCTGCTTCCGGCCGCCCACGCAACATGCAGGTGTGCTAAGGGCGATGGGCCCAGACCCCTGTGCGCTTAGGTTTAGACCGGCGTGCTGACCTCTCTGTTGTGCCTAGGTGGGGCTGTGACGTGTTGATCTTCCGAGGCCGGGCATGGCCTAGGAAAGTGTGTCCGGCCAAATGGGATCAAGCGTGTTGGGTTATGTGGTGCACCCCTGCAGGGAAGTTAATCTATTCTAATAGCCGTGTCCCTCGGTAAAAGGACGACCCGGAGTTGTACATTGACCTTATGACAACTAGAACCGGATACTTAATAAAACACACCCTTCCAAGTGCCAGATACAACCCGGTGATCGCTCTCTAACAGGGCAACGGGGAGGGGATCGCCGGGTAGGATTATGCTATGCGATGCTACTTGGAGGACTTCAGTCTACTCTGTTCTTTATGCTGCAAGACGGAGGCTGCCAGAAGCGTAGTCTTCGACAGGATTAGCTATCCCCCTCTTATTCTGGCATTCTGCAGTTCAGTCCACCGATATGGCCCTTTACACATATACCCATGCATATGTAGTGTAGCTCCATGCTTGCGAGTACTTTGGATGAGTACTCACGGTTGCTTTCTCCTTCTTTTCCCCCTATCCCCTCTACCTGGTTGTCGCAATCAGATGTTGGAGCACAGGATCCAGACGCCACCGTCGATGATGACTCCTACTACGTTGGAGGTGCCTACTACTACGTGCAGCCCGCTGACGACGATCAGAAGTAGTTTAGCAGGATCCCAGGCAGGAGGCCTGCGCCTCTTTCGATCTATATCCCAGTTTGTGCTAGCCTTCTTAAGGCATACTTGTTTAACTTAAGTCTGTACTCAGATATTGTTGCTTCCCCTGACTCGTCTATGATCGAGCACTTGTATTCGAGCCCTCGAGGCCCCTGGCTTGTATTATGATGCTTGTATGACTTATTGATGTTTTAGAGTTGTGTTGTGATATCTTCCCGTGAGTCCTTGATCTTGATCGTACACATTTACGTGCATGATTAGTGTACGGTCAAATCGGGGGGGGGGGGGGTATGTGAAACTAGGTGGTATGCATTTAGCAACAATGTAATTAGTATAATCGGCATACCATGGAGTACTATCAGAAGTACTTATGACATTTAATTGTTCATCGGGAAAGCTATCATCAATAGGTAATGGGTCATCAAGAACATTCTCTAACCTAGACAAGTTGTCTGCAACGGGGTTCTCAGCTCCTTTTCTATCAACAATATGTAAATCAAATTCTTGTAGCAAGAGAACCCATCTAATAAGTCTAGGTTTAGCATCTTTCTTTTCCATCAGGTATTTAATAGCAGCATGATCAGTGTGAATAGTTACTTTAGAATCAACAATATAAGGTCTGAACTTATCACAAGCAAATACAACTGCTAAGAGTTCTTTTTCAGTAGTAGCATAATTTCTCTGAGCATTGTCTAGAGTCTTACTAGAATAATAGATAACATTTAATTTCTTATCAACTCTTTTCCCTAGAGCAGCACCTACAACATAATCACTAGCATCAAACATAATTTCAAAGGGTAAATTCCAATCAGGTGGCTGGACAACATGTGCAGAGATCAATGCTTTCTTAAGTATTTCAAATGCTTCTACACAATCATCATCAAAGACAAATGGTATATCTTTTTGTAATAAATTAGTCAGAGGCCGAGAAATTTTTGAGAAGTCCTTAATGAACCTCCTATAAAATACGGCGTAACCAAGGAAACTTCTTATACCTTTGATGTCCTTGGGACATGGCATCTTTTCAATAGTATCAACCTTGGCTTTATCAACTTCAATAACTCTTTCAGAAACTTTATGCCCCAAGACAATACCTTCATTAACCATAAAGTGGCACTTTTCCCAATTCAAGACAAGATTAGTTTCTTCACATCTCTGCAAAACTCGATCAAGATTGCTCAAGCAATCATCAAAAGAAGATCCATAGACGGAAAAGTCGTCCATGAAAACCTCACAAATCTTTTCACAAAAGTCAGATAATATAGCCATCATGCATCTTTGAAAGGTAGCAGGTGCATTACATAAACCAAAAGGCATACGTCTATAAGCAAAATTACCAAAAGGGCATGTAAAATTAGTCTTTGATTGATCTTTAGCCGACACATGTATTTGAGAGAAACCAGAATAACCATCTAGAAAGCAATAGTGTGTATGTTTGCATAATCTTTCTAGCATTTGATCGATAAAAGGTAAGGGGTAATGATCTTTCTTAGTAGCCTTTTTAATTTACGGAAATCAATTACCATCCTATAACCTGTAATAATTCTTTGCGGAATCAATTCATCTTTATCATTAGGAACAATAGTAATACCTCCCTTCTTAGGGACAGAATGGATAGGACTTACCCACTGACTATTAGCAACGAGATAAATTATACCTGCCTCCAGAAGCTTTAGTATTTCTTTTCTTACCACTTATTTCATTTTAGGATTCAGCCATCTTTGAGGATCACGAACTGGTTTGGCATCTGCTTCCAAATTTATTTTGTGTTGACATAGAGTGGGACTAATGAGATCATCAAGAGTATATCCAATAGCATCACGGTCCTTCTTCAGAGTTTTCAATAATCTTTCTTCTTCATGCTCTAAAAGGTTAGCACTAATAATAACAGGATATATCTTCTTTTCATCAAGATAAGCATATTTAAGATTATCAGGCAATGGTTTAAGCTCAAACATGGGATCACCCTTGGGTGGAGGGGGATCCCCTAGGATTTCAACAGGCAAATTGTGTTTCAGAATAGGTTCCTGTTTAAAGAATACTTCATCTATTTCCCTTCTTTCATTCAAAAACATATCGTTTTCATGGTCTAGCAAATATTGTTCTAAAGGATCACTAGGAGGTACGGCAATAGAAGCAAGGCCAATAATTTCATCCTTACTAGCCAATTCTTCTTCATGATGTTGTTTACTAAAATTTAGAGAAATTAAACTCATGAATCATATCATCCACGCCAATAGTAACAACATTCTTTTCGCAGTCTATCTTAGCATTAACAGTGTTCAAGAAGGGTCTACCAAATATAATGGGACAAAAGCTATCTTGTGGGGAACCAAGACAAGAAAATTAGTAGGATATTTAGTTTTCCCACACAAGACTTCAACATCTCTAACAATTCCCATTGCTGATATAGTATCTGTATTGGCAAGTTTAATTGTGACATCAATTCCTTCTAACTCAGCAGGTGCAATTTCATGCTTAATTTCTTCGTATAAAGTATGCGGTATGACACTAGCACTAGCACCCATATCACATAAGCCATGATAACAATGATCTCCTATTTTAACAGAAATAATAGGCACGCCTATACCATAGGTCTATGTTTATCTTTAGCACAAGGTTTAGCAATTGTAGCAGTTTCACCGCAGAATTAAATAACATGCCCATCAATATTATCAGACAAGAGATCTTTAACAATAGCAATATTAGGTTCTACTTTAACTTGCTCAGGAGGTGTATAAGTTCTAATATTGCTCTTACGAACCAAAGTTGAAGCTTTAGCATGATCCTTTATTCTAACAGGGAAAGGTGGTTTCTCAACATAAGAAGTAGGAACAATAGGATCATTATAAGTGACAGTCTTTTCTTCAACTTTAATTGGTGCAACTACTTTTACTTCTATGGGAGGATGATATTTAAACCACTTCTCCTTGGGGAGATCAACATAAGCAGCAAAGGATTCATAGAAAGAAGCTACTATCTCAGAGTCAAGTCCATATTTAGTGCTAAATTTACGGAAAATATCGGTATTCATAAAAGATTTAACACAATCAAACTTAGGTTTCATACCTGACTCCTTACCTTCGTCGAGATCCCAATCTTCAGAGTTGCATTTAATTCTATCCAATAAATCCCATTTAAATTCAATAGTCTTCATCATAAAAGAGCCAGCACAAGAAGTATCGAGCATGGTGCGATTATTTTCAGAAAGCCGAGCATAAAAGTTTTGAATAATTGTTTCTCTTGGGATCTCATGATTGGGGCATGAATATAACATTGATTTAAGCCTCCCCCAAGCTTGAGCGATGCTTTCTCCTTCGCGAGGCCAAAAATTATATATATAATTGCGATCACGATGAACAAGATGCACAGGATGATACTTTTGATGAAATTCCAATTTCAATATTCTATAGTTTCATGATCTCTTATCATCACATAGCCTATACCATGTCAATGCGTCTCCCTTCAAAGATAAAGGGAAGACCTTCTTCTTAGCAACATCATCAGGTATACCTACAAGCTTAAATAATCCACAAACTTCATCCACATATATTAAGTGCTCATCAGGATGCTTTGTTCCATCTCCTGTAAAAGGATTAGCTAGCAGTTTTTCTATCATACCCGAAGGAAGTTCAAAGGGAACATTTTCATTTTCAGTAGGTTCAGTAGGTTGAGGAGCAACTCTTTGCTCTACTGGTCGGGGTGAAGATACCCCGAACAAGCCACTCAGAGGTTTACTTTCCATAGTAACAAGTGACAGTAAATTTCAGCACACTATATAAATTTTTTCCTTACCAAATTCCACCTACCAAAGGCGCTTCACTCCCCGGCAACGGCGCCAGAAATGACTCTTGATGACCCACAAGTATGGGGGATCTATCGTAGTCCTTTCGATAAGTAAGAGTGTCGAACCCAACTAGGAGCAGAAGGAAATGATAAGCGGTTTTCAGCAAGGTATTCTCTGGAAGTACTGAAACAAGTGGTAACAGATAGTTTTGTGATAGGATAATTTGTAACGAGCAACAAGTAACAAAAGTAAATAAAGTGCAGCAAGGTGGCCCAATCCTTTTTGTAGCAAAGGACATGCCTGGACAAACTCTTATATAAGGAAAAGCGCTCCCGAGGACACATGGGAATATCGTCAAGCTAGTTTTCATCACGTTCATATGATTCGCGTTCGGTACTTTGATAATTTGATATGTGGGTGGACCGGTGCTTGGGTGCTGTTCTTACTTGAACAAGCATACCACTTATGATTAACCTCTATTGCAAGCATCCGCAACTACAACAAAAGTATTAAGGTAAACCTAACCATAGCATGAAACATGTGGATCCAAATCAGCCCCGTACGAAGCAACGCATAAACTAGGGTTTAAGCTTCTGTCACTCTAGCAACCCATCATCTACTTATTACTTCCCAATGCGTTCCTCTAGGCCCAAATAATGGTGAAGTGTTATGTAGTCGAAGTTCACATAACACCACTAGAGGATAGACAACATACATCTCATCAAAATATCAAACGAATACCAAATTCACATGACTACTAATAGCAAGACTTCTCCCTTGTCCTCAGGAACAAACGTAACTACTCACAAAGCATATTCATGTTCAAAATCAGAGGGGTATTAATATGCATAAAGGGTCTGAACATATGATCTTCCACCAAGTAAACCAACTAGCATCAACTACAAAGAGTAATCAACACTACTAGCAACCTACTAGTACCAATCCCGGACTTGGAGACAAGAATTGGATACAAGAGATGAACTAGGGTTTGGAGATGAGATGGTGCTGGTGAAGATGTTGATGGAGATTGCCCTCTCCCGATGAGAGGAGCGTTGGTGATGACGATGGTGATGATTTCCCCCTCCCGGAGGGAAGTGTCCCCAGTAGAATAGCTCTGCCGGAGCCCTAGATTGGTTCCGCCAAGGTTCCGCCTCGTGGCGGCGGAGTTTCGTCCTGAAAGGTTGCTTATCAATTTTCCCTCGACGAAAGACCTCATATAGCAGAAGATGGGCATCAGAGGGCCAACAGGGGGGCCACGAGGTAGGGGCGCGCCCTAGGGGGGGCGCCCCCACCCTCCTGGACAGGGTGTGGGCCCCCTGGTCTTCATCTTTGGCGAGGATTTTTTATTATTTATTATAAGATATTCCGTGGAGTTTCAGGACTTTTGGAGTTGTGCAGAATAGGTCTCTAATATTTGCTCCTTTTCCAGCCCAGAGTTCCAGCTGCCGACACTCTCCCTCATTATGTAAACCTTGTAAAATAAGAGAGAATAGCCATAAGTATTGTGACATAATGTGAAATAACAGCCCATAATGCAATAAATATCGATATAAAAGCATGATGCAAAATGGACGTATCATAAATCAACCATGGACTATCTCATACCAGCATGGTGCATAAAAGAAAAATGAAAACTAAGTTCAATAGACGCTCCAAGATTTGCACATATCACATGAACGAAACGAATCCGAAAACATACCGATACTTGTTGAAGAAAGATGGGATGCCTTCTGGGGCATCCCCAAGCTTAGACGCTTGAGTCTCCTTGAATATTTACTTGGGGTGCCTTGGGCATCCCCAAGCTTGATCTCCTGCCTCTCTTCCTTCTCCTCACATCGAGACCTCCTCGATCTTCGAACACTTCATCCACACAAAACTTAACCAAACTTTTAGTGGCGGGGTTAGTGAATATGGCAATGAAATCCCATCATGTACTGCTGTAACATTATTGTATAATTATAAACAGACATTAGCCACTGTATTCTATCACAATTCTATGGCCCCAAGTCAAGGAGGCTTCAACAAGAATTCAAATGTACGCAAATAATGAAGCTATAACAGCAATATGTGAAAACAGGACAGTCTGTAAAGATTCGAACATCCACCATACTTCTGTAACTTTAAAAATTCTGAAAAATTAGGACGAAATAAAAAATTTGTATAGAAAGACTTTGCAAAAAGTTTCAGAATTTTATCACGTTCTAGTAAATTTAAACAATTGTATTTCTGGGAACAAAAGTTTCTGTGTTTGCACCGCACAAACCAACAAACAATCTAATCATCCTAAAGGCAAATCTTGGCACATTATTTTTATAATACAATGGAATTGTACAAGGGGATAATTATTTTTTTGAAAAGTTTCTGTAATTAAGATTCACAAAGTTTCCATGGGCATGAACAAAGTTCAAGGCTAGCTCCCTTTTTCACAATGCCCGTCCCTCTCACTTTAACTTTTCCTTATGTGAAGTTTTAAGTTCCCCTCTATATTGTTTGTTTTTAAAATTTATAAAGCACTCAGCAGAAATAAATGACTCTCTAAAACTTCCGGATTGTCTCCCTGGCAGCGCTTTCTTTAAAGCTATTAAGCTAGGCATAAAGTGCTCAAGTAATGGATCCACCCGGATCCCAAGGTATATCAAAGCCAATTTTAATTAACAATGATTTGGCATTTAGTAGTGAGCACAAAGCAACATATATCAAGCAATGAAGAAGTCTAACTCTCTTCCTATGCATCGGCATGTCATACAAGAACAATTCATGAACATCAAGTAAAGGCCAATACATAGCATAAACAGTTTCTTGCAATTTTACCGTGTTGGAAACATAGAGAAGTGGAGATGTAGTTCCTCTCTCATAATAATTGCAGGAGCAGCAAACACATGCATATTATGTTCATCATAATCATCATGTGCAATGGTAAAAGGCAACCCATCAATATAACTCTTAACAAGAGCAAACTTCTCCGATATAGTGTAATTGGGAGAATTCAAAAAGATAATAGGACTATCATGTATGGGTGCAATAGGAACAATTTCATTCTTAATATAAGGAACAATATCAAGTTCATCTCCATAAGCATAATTAATATTGACATCATGGCCACAAGCATAGCAAGCATAAAGTTCATCAAAAAGGGATATTTCAAATGAATCAACGGGATCATAGCATTCATCTGTCGGTAAGGATGAAGGGAAATTAAACAATGTATGAGTTGAAGAGTTACTCTCATTAGAAGGTGGGCACGGGTGATCAATCCGTTCTTCCTCCTTTCGTTCTTCGCTCTCCTCATCATCTTTTTCATCCAATGAGCTCACAGTTTCATCAATTCCTTCTTCCATAGACTCCTGCAAAATATTAGTCTCTTCTTGGACAGCAGAGACTTTCTCAATAAATGCATCAATATCAGAATTGTATTTATAATTATCATAGCAATATTTAAGGATAGCAAAATTTTTAGGTCTATAAACATCATCATCAGAAGCTTCATACTTTTCAAACAAAGATTCAATTTCATAAGAACCCTTAAAAGCAACAAATTCTTCTATTCTTTCCACATCATAGTAATCATATATACCTTTAGCATAAGAATCCAAGGTTTCATTATCATTAAATTCGCAAGAATAGGGAAGGTGTGGAACCTCAATCTTAGAGCAACAAGTATAATCATATCTCAAGCATAGATTCCAAGCATACCATTACAACATTTCAATTTGATCTCATAACAGTTTCCCTTTATGAGTCAAGCGATAATCCCTAAAGTATTCACGTTGATCCAACGTTACTCCCATTATATAATTGAATGGGGTTTTCTCAGGATTATCAAAGTAGTGCATAATATCTTTTACATAATGAGCATCGAGGGCTTTAGGAGGTTCCCCATCTCCATGAGTAGCAAGTACCACTAATTTTTTTTTGCGTTTCGTGTTCCATATCCATAACTAAAGATAGAGAACAACTTAGAATAGAAAATAAAAACTACTCAGTGATAAAGTAAACAAGCACACACGAGAATATTCACCCCACGCTATTGCTCCCCAACAACGGCGCCAGAAAAAGGTCTTGATAACACACAAGTATAGGGGATCAATTGTAGCCTCTTTCGATAAGTAATAGTGTCGAACCTAACGAGGAGTTAAAGGTAGAACAAATATTCCCTCAAGTTCTATCGACCACCGATACAACTCTATGCACGCTTGACGTTCACTTTACCTAGAACAAGTATGAAACTAGAAGTACTTTGTAGGTGTGATAGGATAGGTTTGCAAGATAATGAAGAACATGTAAATAAAGTCTAGGGGCTGTTTAGATAAAGACACAACTAAGTTAGTTTTAGTAGAGAGTTTTTGTCAACAAGAAAGTTATTTGTCCCTAGGCAATCGATAACAAGTACCGGTAATCATTTTTGTAATTTTATATGAGGGAGAGGCATGAGCTAACATACTTCCTCTACTTGGATCATATGCACTTATGATTGGAACTCTAGCAAGCATCCGCAACTACTAAAGATCATTAAGGTCGTGAAACCCAACCATAGCATTAAGTATCAAGTCCTCTTTACTCCCATACATCATAGCCCAGTTACTCGGGTTTAAGTTTCTGTCACTCTCGCAACCCACCATAAGCGAACCATGAACATATTGCAACACCCTACAGCGAGGGCCCCTCACATTTGCGCGATAATGGAGGGCACCATAGGACAGCACCATAAATAAAATATACAATCATACCAACCAAGATCACGATTAACCCACAGGACAAAACAGATCTACCCAAACATCATAGGATAACCATAGATCATTGGGAAATAATACATGGGGTTGAGCACCACACTACTAGGAAAAGGCCTACTAATGGCGCACCAGTTTTGCCTACTAATGGCGCACTACTAGTGCGCCATTAGTATCACGCCACTAGTACTAATGGCGCACCACGCAGTGCGCCATTAGTATAGAACACCATGCGCCATTAGTATGCCTCCCAGGGGGCCATATTTAGCCATGTGCTTTGGCATACTAATGGCGCATTGTTGGGTGATGCGCCATTAGTGTGATTATCACAGTGCGCCATTAGTGTCTTGTGTGGTGCGCCACTAGTATGAATATTAGGTTTTTTTTCATTTCTGATATTTTCACATGTTACAAAATATTAGAGATAACATACAACACAGATCTGCTTAGCTTACATACAGGGGGCCATATGTAACGATGTTACCTGCGTCCACCAGATCATATCCAACACACAAGTTTCATCATATATACATACATAGCCAACACATAGTTCCATCGTTACATATTACAAAAGTTTCACAATGTTCATTCAACACCGTTATCCATCAATTCACAAAAGTTTCACATTGATACAAAATAAAAACACAAATGGAAAAGAAGCACTCCATCCATGCAAGCTTCCGTGAATTAAATCAAATCTGCAAAATGATAAACAAGAAGTTAGAAGAAGAAGAAGAATAAGAGAAGAAGAAGAAGACTAGAAGAAGAATAAGAAGAAGACTATAAGCTTATTATGTAAACTTGATCATTTTGTGCTAACATAAGTAATTTTGGAGCTAACCTATAGGCAACTAAGCATATAAGCTCTAAGTTAGCATATTAGAGCCAACTTAGGTAAAATGAAGCTAACATATGTCATTTTGGAAAAGAATAAGAATAAGAAGAAGACTATAAGCTTATTATGTAAACTTGATCATTTTGTGCTAACATCAGTAATTTTGGAGCTAACCTATAGGAAACTAAGCATATTAGAGATAAATAGGTAACTAAGTATATATATATATATATATATATATATATATATATATATATATATATATATATATATATCTATCATTTTGGAGATCTGACATACCTGACATAGTTCAGTTCTCATTGTTCTTCTCCTTCTCTTTCCTCAGCCTGATGCGCCAAGAGCGACGAGGCGGTGGAGGCAGCTGTGGGATGTAGTCTTCTACCACAATTGGCATGGTCATGTCGCCCAGCTGTGGGATCGCCGGCGCCACCACCGGTGCATGGTAATTGTCAGGCACCACCACCATCGCGAGGCCACCCTCAGCCACCACCATCTCTTGCCCATGGTCAGCCACCACCATCTCTTGCCCATGGTCAGCCACCACCATCTCTTGCCCATGGTCAGCCACCACCATCTCTTGCACCTGGTCAGCCACCACCATCTCTTGCCCTTGGTCAGCCACCACCAGCGCTAGGTCATCCTCAGCCTGATGCCCATCGTCATCCTGCAGCTCCTCATCCCCACTCTGGTCCTCTTCTCCCCCACTCCAGTCCGGATCATCCTTCTTGTTGTCTTCGCTGCTGCCAGAATCGTTGCTACTTTCGCTAAGTCCAGAATCGTTGTTGCTTTTGCTACAGCCATAATCGCTGCTACTTTCGCTAAGTCCAGAATCGTTGTTGCTTTTGCTACAGCCATAATCGCTGCTGCTTTGGCTGTAGCCAGTGTCGCTGCTGCTGCTCCCATTGCCTGTCCAAATGCAACAATGACCGTTAACAATCAATGTGAGACAAAGCCAAATGTAGAGGAATAAGAAGAGGCAGAACGCACTGGCATCTTCGTCTTCAGCGTAGTGCATGCGACACATAGTCGTGTTGAAAACCTTCACGATGAGCATTGTGGCGTCATCGTCGTACCTCAAGAGAAGTAAGTATTCGGTCTGCAGGTCGTAGGCACTGTAGAACTTCTCCCAGCCACGGCACAGGTACATGCGGCCCTCCTCGATCACCAACTCCACGTCCCATAGCCTTCGAACCCCGCTGCCGGCCTGTCGGAGCTTCACATTATCTGGCGGATCTTCACCGATCATCTTCATAAAAGCGTCAGGCAGCCTCTGCAATTTGGGACAAGGAGTGATGTAGCAAACAACAGAGTTATCATAATGAGATGGGTGAAGGGGAGATCTCTCGTTTTATATACCTGCCTCGTGGCTGATACTGAAGAAGAAAGTATGATAGTGAAGAACTCGAAAGCATCCAACTCGTACTCCGGTGAGGCAGAGTGGCAGTGGCTGCTTCCCCCCATCTCTGATAAGCAGCAGAAGAGACCAATTAGTACCCTTGCAACATTATCATACAACATTATAACAGCATAAATTTTGAGCAGAAGATAATCAACATTAGTCGCAAGTACCCCATATGTCCTATTTTTAGCAAAGTCATGCTAAAATTCATGAAATTTTTTAGCATGACCTTTGCTGAAAATAGGACATATGGAGTACCCGAATTTGCCGAAACGGAAGTTAACCAACATTCCAGCAAACTCAAGGGCCTCTCGGGATACCTGCAAATTCATCACGACACAATGGTCGGAGACAAAACCCAGCCACAGACCATATGGTCCTCTGCTTTCATATGGACAAAAATCAGCTCAACTTATGTGAGCTTCCATTCCAGATATAATAGGTCACCCAACAAAAAATCATCAATAGTTTAGCAAGTCTGTACAAACACAGAAAGAATAGAAAATTATAGTCTATGCATCATGAAAATTATAGTGTATGGATCATGGCCATTTTTATTCTACATTTTTATTCTATGGATCATGCCAGGAAATTATAGTCTATGCATTTTTTAATCTCTGGATCATGATCCAACAAAATTGCCATCTCCCATGGCAAATATAGCCTATGCATCATGGAATTTATACTGTATGGATCATGGCATTTTTTTGTCTATGGATCATGATCTATAGAACATTTTAGTCCATGTCATTTTTTGAAACATATTTTTGCCATGGAAATTTTGAATCAATAGACATACTTCTCAAAAGAGGCATGATCAAATTCTGGTGCCCTTGACTTACTAGTATTTATCTCTATAAATGCAGAACTAATCTGACCACTATAAATGACCCAGAAGACAAACTGAAAATAGTTGTTGTTGCTGAACTAATCTGACCACTATAACCTGTTCATCATTCATCCATAGTTGTTGTTGCTGCTACAAGTTCAGCAAGCAACATGCCTAAATCCAGTGCTTGTTTGACTTTACTGAATTACCAACACATGGCACACAACACATTTATATTTTGTCAGGTCACACAACACATGCCTGAGGAGGAAGACTGAATTTTCTACAGAAGCATCATTAGGTACACTTCAACATGTGCTAGCAGCAACAAATGGTCAATATTCATTCTTATTTATGGTCAATATTTATAACTTATCAACAAATGGCAAGAATATTGAGTAATCTACTTCAGTTTGATCTACTGCAAATAATCTGTTGCAATTTGATCTATTACATAAACATGGTTGATCTTCATTTTGCATAAACCTAGTTGAGTATTACAGAGCAATTGACAGCAAATTGACCTGGTTGGAATTCATACAGCAACAATAACAGTTAACTGAACTTCTTTTGCATGCATTTATCACTCCAGAAAACTATCAGTAACAAGTGAGAAGCATCTGCATTTTCTTAGTGAACTTTTGAGTGCATTTATCACTTGTTGGAGTATGCTACAGCTTCTGCAAATCACAAACTCATTTAGTTTACATCTCAGTTTTAGCAAACACTACAGTTTCAGTGAAGGAGTCATAACTGAATAACAGGCACTATAGTTTCTCTACAGTATTGGAACACTGAACATTTTCAGTATTGGCACTATAGTTCCTCTACAGCTTGACAACCAGTGTAAACTACTGTACTGAGAACAGCAAATTCAAACTCACAGCAACAAATTGAACAGTGAGTAAGCCTGAAGATTCTTCTCTTGCAAACCCCCAACCCTAGCTACTTAATTCTCCAACCCCCTTTCCTTGTCCAAAATTCTCCAACCCCCAACCCTAGAACACATCAGAAGGAAATCAAGAGGGGGAAGAGGGGGAAGCAGCTCGGGTGCTCACTGGGGAGGTCGAGGGCGACTCGGGGTAGCCGGAGCTAGTCGAGGCGACGCGAATTCGGCGTCGAGCGGTGGCGATGGTGGCCGAGGCGGAGGAAATCGGCATGCGTCGAAGGGATGGCTCGAAGGCGTCCGAGCTCGTTCGGGTCCTCGTAGTAGAAGAGGAAGACGATGGCGGTCCTCCTGGGCAGGCCGCGCGGTGTTGGACGGCGAGCACGAGGTTGACGCAGGCGGGGCCGCGGGGGAAGGGGGCGCTTGGGCAGGAGGACGTCGAGGGCGCGACCGCGGGCAGAGGGGGATGGCGAGGGAGGCGGCGCTCGGCTCGGGGAGGGGGCGTTGGGGGCGGTGGTGGTCGGGTGCGGCGGGGGAAGCGAGCACGGTCGGGGACGGCGAGCACGGGGGCGGTGGTGGTCGGTGGTAGTCGGGCGCGGGTGAGATGAGGCAGGGGAGGGATTAGAGAGAAATGTGAGAGATTGGGAATTTTAGTGTGGGGGGGAGGCTTAGCAATGGCGCACCACCTAACAGTGCGCCATTAGTATGTTTCTTTTTTTAGATAGCGATGGCGCACCCCCGAGCGGTGCGCCATTAGTAATTTTATTATTATTATTTTTTGTTGCATCTAATAATATTTTAGAAAATGAATATGAATATGAAACAGTAGTATTTTTATAAAAATAGTAATAATTTTTTAAAAATATCATCAAAATTGTTATTTGAAAATATTTATGAATCAAAAAAATATCATCAAATTTATTATTTGAAAATATCATCAAATTTGTTATTTGAAAATATAATCAAATTTGTTTTTTTGGATTTTTAGTTGCATTCATTTGTGACGGTGGAGCGGGGGAGGGTGCGCGGGGGGGGGGGGGGTCGGCGGCGGCGGTGGAGCGGGGGAGGGTGCGGGGGGTCGGCAGCGGTGGTGGAGCAGGGGAGGGTGCGGGGGGTCGGCGGCGGCGGTGGAGCGGGGGAGGGTGCGGGGGGTCGTCGGCGGTGGTGGAGCGGGGGAGGGTGCGGGGGGTCGGCGGCGGCGGTGGAGCGGGGGAGGGTGCGGTGGGTCATCGGAGGCGGTGGAGCGGGGGAGAGGGCGCGGGGGGGTGCTCGGCGGCGAGGGGGATCTGGCGAGGTGGGATAGCCGTGCGCCATTAGTAGTTTTGCAAAAAAGTAAAAAAAATAATTTTTATATTAATGGCGCACCATTGCAGAGTGCGCCATTACTAGTTTAAACTAGTAATGGCGCACTATGCAATGGTGCACCATTAGTAGTTTTGCAAAAAACAGAATAAAAAATACAATAGTGGCGCACTCTATGGCTGGTGCGCCATTACTAGTTAGAACTACTAATGGCGCACTTTGCCTGGATGCGCCATTAGTATGTTTGAAAAAATGAAAAAAAACATTTTGTTACTAGTGGCGCACCTTGTGCCTGCTGCGCCATTAGTGTCTTCCACACTAATGGCGCATCTCCACATGGTGCGCCATTAGTATATAGTAGTGGCGCACCACTTCTCTGGTGCGCCATTAGTGTCAATGTGGTGCGCCATTAGTGTCAATTTCATCTTTAGCCCTTTTCCTAGTAGTGCCATGTTTAAGTAGAGATTACAGCAGGGGGAGAGATGTTACACCACTGCATAGAGGGGGAGAAAGTTGGTGTTGACGGCAGCAAGATTGTTGATGTAGATCGCCGTCCCGATCGTTGCCCCGGTGGCACTCCGGCGCCACCGGAAGCGAGGGGGAGAGAGCCCCCCTCCTTCTTCTTCTTCCTTGGCCTCCCCCAGATGGGAGGAGAGTTCCCCCTCTGGTCCTTGGTCTCAATGGCGGCAGAGGGGCGGAAGCCCCTCCTATATTGGATCTCCCTCTCTGTTCTCTTCTGTTTCGCGCTCCCCTGATCTAGCTGACAACCATTTCTTATATTTCGGGAGATCCGTAACGACGATTGCGCTAAGATTTTAATACGATTTTTTCCGGATATAAGCTTCCTTGCGCCCGAAGTAGAGCTCCAATCGATGTTCGAGGAGGGCACAACTCACCACCGCACGCCAGGGGCCTCTGGCACGCCCTGGTGTCTTGTGGGCTGTGTGGGCCTTCGTTTGCGGTGATTCCAACTCCCAAAAATCACATATATTCCAAAATATTTCTCCGTGAAATTTTACTGCATTTGTACTTCGTTTTATATGGATACTCTATGATACAAAAAACATGCAAAAAACTGGAACTGGCACATGGCACTGGATCAATAGGTTAGTCCAATAAATCATATATAAAGTTGCCAAAAGTATGTAAAACTTGTATAATATTAGCATGAAACAATCAAAAATTATAGATACGACGGAGACGTATCAATGTCCGAGCGCCTCACGCATGCCTGCTCCTTCTTCGCCAAGATCTCCTCAAACCTCTTCGTCAGCTTGGTCGTCACACCTTCTCGCTTCGCCCTCTCCTCCTCCCACTTATTGCCCCGTAAATTTCTTCTAACCTTCTTCGGTGGTTCTTGGGTTGGGTCGGTAGGGTCACCAGTTTCTTCCTTGTTGGCTTGGGCGGCGGTCTTGGCAATGAAAAGGTTCCACTTCGGCTGCCCATTCAACTTCAACCAACAACGCATGACTGTGAAGGACTTCTTCTCCAACTTCTTTTGTACACCAGACAAGCATGAGGAGGCTACAAAGTGAAACAATGCATATCTGTCTAGTGAGAAACAAAATAATACATGTGTGGCTAGTGATCGAGAAAACTAAAGCATACTGGCTAGTGATCAACTTACTTGCTTAGTGATTGTGCACTGCTAGGCCACCGTGCTATGAGATGATTCAAGTCCCCACAATACTTGGACACGACCTCTTGGATTGTGTACCATCGATGATTGAAGGACTTCCACTCATGGTTGGGATCAACGCGTCGGAGCAGGGCGCAAAATTTTTGTGCTCATGGAACCATATTTGAATGTTCCTCCAAAAGGTTGTGCCCTTTTTGCTCCGTGCCATGGATCGGATCAATGCTAGTGGCCAACCATGCATCATACAACAGCTCGACCTCCTGCATGTTGAAGCTTTCTCCTCTACCCTTCTCCTTCGGATTGCCGGTTGTATCATCCATATCATCGTCATCGCCGTCCTCCTCCTCCTCCTCCCCCTCCGGATGCTGCTCTCAGGCGGCCCAATGTTGATGTTGATGTGGGCCATCGCCGGTCTGGGTGCAGGACTGCTGCGTGGTCGTCTGGGTGTAGGTCTGCTGCTGCTGGTAGTTGCTGGACTAAGTGGGATACGAGTCTTCCACCTGCCCATCCTCATAGCCCCCTCCTACTCCCTCTCCTCTGTCGTGGATGATGTCGAGCATCTCTCTCTCCGCGTTGTATGTTGGCTCCCCCACTTTGGGCATTGTAGCGAACAGCGTGCGGGCACTCATCTGCTCTCTTGCCGCCGACCGCGCCCGAACGAGCGGTGGTGAAGAATACTCAGAAGAGAGCAGTGTCGTGTTAACATCGACAATGTAAGCCACCGTATCGGCGGGGGTTTCGAGCTTCTTGACGGCGTAGTAGTATAGATGCATTTAAGGCTCCAGCCACGCCATTGTTTGTACTGTCGGCGTGCCCATCTGCCAGCGTGCTCCACGGGCGTGCAGACCGCCTCGTCGGCCACGACCTTCATGCCCATCGCCACCACCATGCCCACTGGTGACCAACCGCTTCTTGAGTTTCTACTCCTTTGTTCGCTTTGATCCGGCTGTTTTACCACGTCTCTGAGCTGATCTTCCAGGCGAGCGTGATGCTCGGATCCTCCAGCACCTCCACCAGCTCCATATCTGACTGGTTCTCCAATGGTTCCATGCGTCGGCGGCGAAAGGGAGGAAAGGGCGGGAGAAGAGAGTGGGAATTGGGCGGAGAGCAACGGGGAATAGAAGAAGAGAGTGGGGGGTTTTGGTGTGGAGACGGTGCGGGATGCTACAGAAGCGCAGGCTCCGCCTTCCTTGTGGATGGGCCAGGGGGCGGGGAGCGATGTTTCGCGTGTCTGGAATACCGCAAAGCCCCCTTTTGTCTCTGGTTTGTGGGAGAAATCACGTCCGGAAAGCTCCGTGAACCGATAAAGGACCGCGTTGGATGGCTTCCATGGTCCGGTCAGCGCGATCCCGACGGTTGCAGGAGGTTTGAGGGTTGGTGTTGGATGTGCCCTTACCAATAAGTTTGTTGATGTGGGCATTGTTGCTAAGCTTCCTCCTTCTTGAAGGATATTTTCCACTTCTCTATTGAGAGCCTCATTGGATCTTTGGATATTGAAGATAAGGTAAGGGCAAATGACACACGACCTAAGGATAGAGGGACATTTTGTTACCAGTGTGGTGCACAAACATTCCCACAAGTTCAAGAGAAAGAACAAAGTCTCCAGCTACCAACTTCAAAAGGAAGAATGACCGAAAAAGGAGCAACAAGGAGAAGGATCCTTGTTGGTTTTGCGGTGACACGGATCATTGGGCTCCTCAATGTCCGTGGTGCCATGGCCAGGAAAAGGATATTGGACAGAGTTCAAAATATGTTAACATGATCATTAGTGATTGAAAGTGCATTGGTGTTGATGACAATGGGGTTAGTGAGAACTAATGTCGTCTATCAAGTTTATCTCAGTGCATTGGTCTCTAGGTGATTTTCTATGCACATATTTGACCCCTATTTCAAAAAGGGAAAAGGCATCAGTTTTCAAAGACTTGAAGGCCTTTCCGTTTAATTTGAGTCATAGAACAACAACACTATTAGGAGGAGTCAAGATGTTCAAGGAAGTTGGGGATCAAGCAAAACACATATACATTGCATCCCCACAGTGACAAATTCATTTTGGGATAAAACCCTTGGCCAAAGCTTCGAGACACAAATCCCTTTCTTACTCTTTTTAAAGGTTAAACCACTCAGTGAGCGCAGTTGCTTCCCTCTAAGGCGGAACATTCGTCTTGTTATGCGTAGTCCAAAGGGTCCAGGTCACTGCGGCAAACACTAACCAGAAGAGATGTCTCCTCTTACTTGTATGGTTGGCCTGAGCTTCCAAAAACTCACTCAAGTCCAAGGCTTGCCACCTAGTCCACAGACCATCGTGGAAAAGCTCCAAAGGAAGTGAAAAACGGGACATGAGAAGAAAATGCAAGCCTGAAATCAGGGACGCCACAAAAGGGGCATAGACTATCGTCGGTCCATGCTATTTAGCCACCTCCATATCTGAGGAGAGATGATCGCGCAGAAGCTGCCATACAAAAATCTTGATCTTCATTAGAAGTGGCACGTTCCAAGAGCTCCACACAAGGGTTGGCACACCACATAAGGCTCGATGTGCCGAACCAATAGAGACAAGCGCAAATGGGGCAGGTGCCAAGAAACGACATCCAGAGATCCCGACAACACCGTTGGGAGGCCGGCTGTAAGTCGGTACAAGCTAAGGTTTCCTCAGGGCCAAATGTTCGTCGGAACGGGATTTTCCAAACCCAATTCAAGGCGCCACAGGCTACCAAAAGCATCGCATCCAAGCAGATCACAAACAAACTAGGGAATTCGAAACGTAAAGGAGCCCTACCAAGCCATGAGGCTGGCCAGAATATGCCCTTCTTCTTTGCCTATGGAGACGTTGATACCAGGGTGGATCTCATGTTTGATCGATCAGAGGGATCTCATGTTTGATCGACTGAAGAAATTTCAAATTCTGATTTCAAACCGCACTGAACAGAAAAATAACAACATTGCATTTGGAGTATAAAACAATGACTACAGGAGGTAATGGAATAACAGTTACCACAATAAATTTAACAAGTTCCACATTGATGTGACAACACAACTTATTATTTCAGAAATAAATTCGTTATAGTAATAACAGAGCAAGCTCTGTTCTTCCATGTTGCCCTTCTTTCATCAATAGAAGATCCTAGTTTCATGTTCGCATTGAAGTGGTGGAGATCTGCGCTTTTGTAGAGTATATGTTAGCAACAACAGCTTAAATGCAACATAAGCTAAATGTAATTATGTAAACATGGTAAAAGCATAGTAACAGTGAAAAATCTCACTATAGGTAAACTATGGATAGCCGACGAAAACCAAAGAACCAAGTATGCAGATGTGATTATGTCCCCTACTAGAAAAATATGGGTTACTAATATCTTAATCGGAGCATTTTGGGCTGCAAATCATGAATGCAACATAAGCTAAATGTAATTATGTAAACATGGTAAAAACATAGTAACAGTGGAAAATCTACGCTATAAGTAAACTATGGATAGCAGACAAAAACCAAAGGAACCAAGTATGAGATGTGATTATGTTCCCTCCTAGAAAAAATATGGGTTACTAATATCTTAATCGAAGCATTTTGAGCTGCAAATCACGAGAACCTATTCCTTTGAAAGCCTGATGTAACCTAACTGGCCATGCCAGGCAGATAGTTTGAACGCATCAGGTAACTTCACGAGAAAAAGTCGCAGAATCTTTAAACTCAGATTGTGCGGTTGTTTTGTGTTGTGGTGAATGTATTTTACTATTCGTTGTGAAAAACTAGCCACAAAAATTGAATAAAATTGGCTGGCTGGCTAGACAAACGGATTGTCACGATCCATCTCGATCCCATCCATAATCTAATTTGAACAATTAATATATATTTTTGGAGGGTACATAATAACTACCTAGATTTCAAATGTACACATGGACTTTTGTGGAATTACACCATTTGAAACATTAGTATATAGGCAGCAAGCGAACAATTTCAGTGCTAGGTTTCTCAAAAGCAGCCAAACTACTGAAAGAAATCAGAAGACAGAAGTTCCTCCTATTCACTTGCAACAAACAAGGTCAGCTCAATACAGAGCCTTTGATCCAGTCCACAGTTAGTTTTCATACCAGGTTTGCACAGCATCTACCAAGCCTCTCAACAATGCTTTTGATGGAAGGTCTCTTCTTCAGATCAATGTCCACACACTCTAGACCAATTTCAATGCATATTGTTACTTCCTGGAGGGCATTTGGGTTTAACTGGCATATGGACGCTATGTGCCCTTCTGTCCAATTTTGACGTACCTACGTTAAGAATTCGAACTGTTATCCCAGGTGACAATATAAAAATAAACTCACATAAATCAACATCTAGTATTCTTTCTTACTCTTTCAATAAATTCCCTTGCTGATGGTTCGTTCTGTTTGGGGGTATTCTTCTCGCCAGTGGTAGTCTCGATGATTAATAGGCCTAAACTGTATATGTCTGACTGAGTGGAGATTTCACCTCTGTATAGGTATTCTGGAGCTATGTATCCGCTGCATACAGTTGGCAGTAATAATTTAATAAGCATTACTAGAAGGTGAAAATGCAATTCACCACAGAATATCATCACAACTCCAGTCAGCTTACTATGATCCCACAACATTCTGTGTATTCGCATGTGTTTGTTCTTTGCCAAATAGCCTGGAAAGTCCGAAATCCGCGATTTTCGGCGTCATGTTATCATCCAACAATATATTTTGAGGCTTCAAATCCATATGGATAATAGGAATGCTATGAAGAAAATGTAAACCGTCACATATCCCCCTAATTATCTTGAAGCGGACGTCCCATGCCATGTCGATGGGGTTATCTGAAGTTAGGGAGCAAGTTATTTCAGTACCTAAGATTTAATAGCTCAAGGAAGAGAACAGAAGAACATAAATATTTGATGAATAAAAACTATATCAGAAGCGTTACATACCAAAGAGGTTCCTCTGAAGGCTTCCCTTAGGTAAATATTCCTGCAGACCTTCATAAACATCTGCGACAATATATCGCCCATTGTTCAGTACTACTTTCTTCTGTCCTTCATGGCAAAACCCAACCAACTTGACTATATTTTCATGTCGGTAAGCCATGATGTTTTGAACTTCGTTATTAAATATTTTGTCGCGTGCAATCGGCGCATTTTCCGCAAGCTTCTTCACAGCAATTGTTTGCCCATCAGGCATAGTTCCCTGTTCAACCTCACAGACACTTGTTCAGAAATATGCGCAACTTTTCAAAATGCTAGAGAATGTAAGGCATGAACATACCGTATAAACTATTCCAAATGCACCTTTACCGATAACACGGCTCTCTGAGAACTGATCTGTGATGGTCCTCAAGAAGTCTAGAGGTAGGTCCTTGGGTAATGTGCTTAGAACAGTCTGCTTGTCCTCTTGGGTATTCATTTCTGATGATATGAGAAGTAATGGATGTGAACTGCTACAAGCTATGAGCTTATCAAAGCAAGGGCAATAAAACCTTCATTTTTAAGAAAAGGAAAACATGAGTAAAGCCACACCATTTTTTTGAACTAAGCTATAAACTTGGTTGTGCTACGAGCATCTGAAAATGACAAGCTTCTTAATAAAAAGCACTGACCTGGAGAAGATCGAACACTTGAGGTATCCTAGCTTGGGAAGGGAACAATGAAATGGGGCTAAGGCTTCTGAGATGAATCGTATGAATGGTTTCCTTGATAGCTAAAGGTGCATATATATAAATTAACCCAGCGAGATGTGGATCGAGCGTGGTTGACTTGACTCAAAGTCTTTCTGTAAAAGGAAAATGCAAAATACACAATATGCAATGCATGTGATTGGGTGCTTGACTAGTTAATGTAGAAGTGGGTCTTCGATACCTAGATCACTATTAAATATTCCACACTCTTGTCTTCACCGTCGGCAAGTCCGCGTGACTCGCGAGATGATGACAAGTTAGCGCGTCTCCAGTCCGCGTGACATGTCTTCACCAGTTTGACTCGCCTCAAGTCTTTCGGGGTTTCTTCTCTCATGGTCTCTTCTTCTTGGGATGGCCCATTCCGGGTTTCTTCCCCATCGTTTTTCGGAAGATTCTTGATTCTTTTATGAACCGGTTTTCTCCCTTTTCCTCTGTTTTTCCTTCCGATTTTTATTTTTTTATTTTCTGAACATTTTTTTGAAATCATGAATAGTTTCGGATTTCACCAACATTTGTTTGAAATCCTGTACATTTTACAAATTCGCGAACCTTTTTGTGAATTTTTGAACATTTTATAAATTTGTGAACATTATTGAAAATTGTAAACTGTTCTTTTAAGTCATTAACATTTTTTTGAATCACCAAATATTTTTTAAAATTATGATTTTTTTCTTATGACGAACATTTTTTGAGCTGCATGAATTTTTTAAATTCATGAAAAAAACTCGGGGATTTCCACGCGTTAGTGACTCCCGCTAAATAGGAGCTCCCCAAAAAAAGCTCGGCGGCCTCCTATTTAGCGCACTCCGAGGTAGCAAACGAGGCAACACACAACCCCTCCACCCCACGCCCTTTTCATGTCGGCACATGTGCGGGGCTGAACGCCCCATGCCTTTTCATTTCGTTTTTTGTTTTCATTTTTTTTTCTTCTTCACAATAATTATGGATTTCAAAATTTTCCATTTTTTAATTCTTTAAAAAAACCATAACATGTTCGTGGATACAAAAAAATGTTTATGGTTTTAAAAAAATGTCTGAATATTCAAAAAAATGTTTACAATTTTTATTTTTCTGAAAACCGAAAAATGTAAAGAAAAATAAAAAAAATAGTATTTAATTTAAAAAAAGTTCATCATTCAAAATTTATTCGCTGATTCAAAATGTTCATCCATTTCAAAAAATACTCATTAAGCAAAAATTATTCATGAATTTGCTAAAATTTTCATCAATTCAAAAAACCTTCACAGACTCAAAAAGTTGTTCACAGATTCAAAAAAATATTGATGAGTTTCAAAAACATGTTCACAATTTCAAAAAAGTTCACAAATATTTTAAAAATTTACGCAAATTTGGAAAATGTTCACTAATTTGTAACAAATGTTCGCGACTTTGGAAAATATTCACAATTTCATGAAAATATTTCCAATTTCAAAAAATGTTCATGATTTTAGAAACAATGTTCACGAATTTGCAAGATGTTCGCAAAATGAAAAAGGAAAAATAAAATAAATTGAAAAATAAAAACAAAGGAATAAAAGAAAAAAGAAAAAAAGGAAAAAACGAAAATGAGAGAAGAAAGGAAAGAAAAAATGAGAAAGGGAGAAAAAACCGCACAAAATATTAAAAAACATGTCGTCCAAAGTGTACATTGCTGGAGCGTGGGGGTATGTGCTCGGTCGCTAATACAACTAGTAGACTGCCCGTGCGTTGCAACGGGCTTTTGAAAATTTGTATTTGTTGCATGTCAAATTTTACATAGTAGATAGAAAGATAGGCAATAATAAACAGAAAAATAATTGGAATAATTCGCTTGCAGTGTACTTGGATAAAAAAATGTAATTCGACCCTATACACCTGATGCACAAAATAAAGAAGGTGGTACACAAACATTAACCTCTTTATTCTGCACTGCATTGCAAATGATAATAACACTTGAATGTCTTTTTAATTCTTAAAATTGATTTTCTCATGAAAGCATGTGCATTGTTATTATCCATTAATTAAAAACAACAGATGAAGGATTTTTTTTTGCTATTATACAAATGTTACAACTAGAAACTTCATTGCAATATGCAATTGGCTAACAAACTATTACATAATATGGATTTAGGAGCTTGACGATAAAGGGTTTCCCCCGCTTTATATTATAAAGCGATCATCCGATACAACCAGCTCACTTGGGCCGCAACACAAACAAGCCCAAAATAAAAACGAGAGAAAAAGAAAGAGAAACAAATGCCGACACCGGTAGATCAACGAAACAAAGATGACCGGTAACCGCTGCACCCTCCGATGAAGTACCACCGCGCTCCTAGCACCCGAAGTGTCGCGTACCGAGCAACACCTTCAAGAAGGAATGCGACGACGACGCCACTGCTGCTCGAACAAGTCCTAGATTTTCCCTCGGTACGCAGAGGACAGTGGGGAAGGCGTAACCCGACGACCTTTAGGGAGGTCCGACGGCGCCAGCAGGCGGCACCACGTCGATGCCGGACGAGCCGCCAGGGATTTCACCAACCCAAACACAACCCCCACCACCTCGGACGATTTGAAGTGTACCAACCAACCTGCCGCCCACCAGCCTTTGTCACCACATTCACTGAACCAACTTCGTCATCTGCTGAGGCCACCGACACGAGATCTGGAGGAGGGAAGAGGATCCAAGGGGCTCGGGGGCATCCGCAACTCAGCCGACGAGAGGGGACAACCTTCGCCGCTGCCGTGAAGCCGACCAGACGTGACGGCAGGGGCCTACCAGGCCCCTACTTGCCCGACCGGGCCCAAATGGGTCAGGGCAGCCCGTGCTGCCACACTACAGCACGTCGGCCGACAAAGCCGCCACCACCCGCCCCAACCTAGATGGGGCCCAAAAGGGCCCAGATCTGGGCGGAGTGGACACTGCCAGCCAGCCACACAACCACGCACCTTGCAGCCAACGGCCGCGCTGCCGCATCAGGGGCACCTACGGTCCGCAACGCGCAAGCGGGGAAAGAACGACCCACCTTCGCCCGAGGAGCACCACCGCCATCAGCCCCCACCCCACCCCCAACGCGCGAGCGGGGAAAGAACGGCCCGCCTCTGCCAGCACCACGTGGGAATGACCTGGCGGACCACGCCGGCGGCGGCAGGGGAGGAAAGACGGGAAGGGGTTGGAGGAGAGGGGGGTCGGGGATTCGCATGTCGCCCGCGAGGGGGGAGGGGCGAGCGAGCGAACAGATCAAATCAGTGTAGGACGTTTTTCTTAGGTGCTTGAAACCATACAATTTACCATTTAGAAACACTACAGAAAAACACATCTTCTAGAACATACTACTCCTACCTCTCTTTTGATAGGTAGATATATCAATTTTTGACAACATTTATTGTTATTAGATATTGCCATTTATTTTTATTTTTATCATAAGAGAGGTAGAATGGCCGTGCGTTGCCACAGACTTTTGGAATATTTTGTTAAAGTTATATATAAACATAATGCATGTTAAATTTCACATGTATAGAAAAGATAGCACGAGTGCAATCGAGTAATAATTGAAATCCACTTCACTTGCAATGTAAGATGGTAAAAAAAGGTAATTTGACGATGTATACATAGAGAGAGATGATTCAACTAATAACCTATTACAAATTAAGATTAGCTTGATGCGCTTATGATATTCATGCACAATATTAGGAATGTGGTCGACAGCTTCATTTGCAGGAGTGGCGCCTCTTCTTCGCTCCATGCCGTCTCGCGACCTCTCCTATCCTTTCCACGATGTCAGCCGCCCCCTCCTCCTTCCTCCACAACTTCGATGGTCCTCCTCTTCACGCCACTGTTGAAGCCCATCCGCTTTTGTCATTGCCGCACATCCTCCTCTTCCTTCCATGGCGTCGTTCGACACCTCCTCTCCACGCCAGCTGTCATGTCTCCTTTCCCTCTAATCCCTTGATGGTGTCACGTACATCATCCTGTCTCCGCACGTCGTTCCTGACCTCCTCCTCTGCCCGACAACCTCTCGCGCCACCCACATCCTCCTCTCCCCGCTAAGCCGCGCGGAGCATAGTCTAGCTTCCCCTCAAGCTTCTCTTCCTATCCCCAATCCATCATTGTCTCATGTGAAAACTGCTAGTACTGTTTTTCCCTAAAACTACAAACTCCTAGGAGTTTAACATTGCTGTAGATCTGTCGTATAAATAATGTCATGTTTGCTTGTTAATTTATGCTAATTTAAACTGAACTCACTATCTAGATCCTGCTTTGTTACATGTTGGGTGCTGGATGTAGTGACAGGCTCCACGTGTACTGTGTGATGTGGTCTAAGAAAGAACCAAGTTGTTAATCACGTAAACATGTACTCCCTCCGTTCCTAAATATAAGTCTTATAGATTTCACTATAGACCACATACGGATGTATATAGATGCATTTAGAGTGTAGATTCACTTATTTTGCTTCATATGTAGTCTATAGTGAAATCTCTACAAAGACTTATATTTAGGAACGGAGGGGTAAAACAAAAGAGACAAACCAAATTAGTTTTTCCACCTATCCTGACTTATCCTCACGGCAGCACCCTCTCACTCTCTCACCCCATGGCACCCCTCTGCAAGACCACACTCTCTCACCCCTCTCGCTCGTTTCTCTCCACCACATCGTCGCCGCCGCCAACCCTCTCCGCCACGCCGTCGATCTGGCCAACCCAGGCTGAGTTGCTGGCTTGCTGCCTGTTGGCCTGCTACACAGCCTACTGATAGTATGCTCGGTATTTGACAGGGAAATCACACAGCGAATGATACAACATCTAGAAGAAATAAAACCAATGACATAATTAGTAAACAATTTCAGCGACAAAAGGATAAACAAATTAGATTTTTAAAACAAAACCTGCACCTGCACAAGTATATGTTATATTAACAAAAGTGCAGATCCCGTCCCACTCTTCACTTTTTTACAAAAAAACTTCCAAATAGCAATCTTGGTGAGTGATCTCGACCGGGTTCGATCGGCATGGCGTGTCGTTCCTCCAGGAGTGGGTGCTGAGAGGAAGGATGGCGAACCTCCATTGTCAATCGGCCGGAGCTGCATCGTCATTTGGATCAGAGCATGGACGAAATCGAGATGGTAGAGGTTGAGGAATTTGTAGGACGTGAGGGTTTAGGGTGGGCATCACGAGAACTCACCCATATCTTGGGAGACGGCAGACCCGAGGTGCAGTCGTGTTCGTGCTTCAGGGGCTGCCACATGCTGTCCTCGCCGCCATCGCCTGTCGATGCCACTTCAGCGCCACGAGCATGGGACTGAGGGACGAAGGGAAGAGAAGGGAAGGAAGCGAGCTAATGACGTACCTATGTTTGGTATGTAATACCCTCCATTAAGAGTAGATATTTTCTTAAAATCGGTCATTTTGTTTCCTAATTAATGTGATTGAGCAATTTAAGGTAAGGTTAATTAATTTAGATTTTATATTTAGAGATTGATCATGATTGATTCTTTCACATAAAGACATTACTAAAAATAACTTGCACCAGCATGGAAAGTTATGATCCGTTAAGATTTTTTTCGTTGTGTGAGAGGGTGACGCGAAACTAAACCGGTGGGGTGGGGGAGGGACGAAAAAAACCCAGCGAAATAAAACGGTTGAAAGTGGTGGGACGAAAATAAACCGTACGAGGCTACCAACTGCTCCATTAGGAGTAGAAGAGATAACGACGGGAGTTTGGGCGTGTGCGGGACTCGATCGCGGGGTTTTTCTTGGTTTTTCGCGGCTGAGGGGGAGGTGGGAGGAAGTACCAAAGAAGTACCAAAAAAGACCGGGTGAGGTGAGACGAAAATAAAACCCGGAACGCGACCTACCAACTGAGACATTAGGAGTAGAGATTGGCCCCTTTTTTCAGGTCACATCGCTAATGGAGTGTGACGGTGGAATCTCCGGATAGGCCAATGAACAATATACAGTCTGAGTCTATGCCTGCAAGTTACTCGCCTAGGTTGGCGTCATCAAGCCCATCCGGTAACGGCATTGCTATACACACGACAACATTACAGCCGACGGCTGAACGATCCTACGTGGAGGGCCAGCAGTGAGCGTGCACTTAGGAGGTTATTTGTTTTCCTTTTTTAGCTGATGCTAGTGCTGTTGGAGAGGAATATCGTTTGCAGATCGTGCATGAAGTTTCGTCCCTGAAGCAATTTTGATCCGGTAATGTGCACCACGATGTTTTCTGACTGAACCAAATGTGGAACATTGAAGACTAGCATTACCCCCTCAAATCTACTCATATCTCGACACGACCAAGACAATGGCCACAATTACTGTGATGTCTTATTCCCTAGTTTGTCACCACTATATAAGACAAAGCCAGGACGAACCTTAGCAAAAAGGAGACATGACTAACAAGATTCATGAGATAGAGAGAAGATCGACAAGATCGCAAGACACGTACATTGTAATCATCATGTTCAAACAAGAAGGGTGTTATCCTTGTAACAAGGGGGGGGGGGGGAGCGAACTTGGCTAAAACAACCACTGTGTGACATCCTGTCCTCGATCATCCACATGTCTTGCCTGGACAAAATCCTCAAATCATGAGTATTGCCGCGAAATCACAACGACACTTGGCGTCCACCTTGGGGCACGCACGCGTTGGAGTAGTGATCCATGTGGGATCCTTTTCGGCAATCGACGACAGCTCAGGTCCAGACAACTGGTGCATTTCGATACGTTGCACTTCATCACCGACGACTTAGTGTGGCATCCTGCCTCCGCCATACTTCTTAAGGGCATGTCGATCATCACCAGGGGCACGCTCTTTGCTGCTATCCGCTCCCGCATTATGTGCCTCCAATTTGGTGATGATATGTAACAGTGAATAGCTAGCAAATAAGAAAATGGCAACTTATCAAGTACTGTAATACTATACACCAGCTGCATCTGTTTCCTTTCCCTTGATTGCGTAGTTGAATTTTCTGTCTCTATTGTCCTACGCGGGATGGTTTCTCTCTCTTATACAACTCATGTACATGCACATTGCATGCAAGGTTTTACTCTTTATCTCCCCTCTCTCCATCAGAATACTTACATTTATTTATAATTTAGATGATTCATATCTTATAAGTCAAAAAATCTATTTTCAATATTTTTATATATTTGAATTTTAGAAGATAAGACCGTTAGAACAAGACCAATGTGGGATAGATTTCAAACTTTTCGAATTTGAACTTTCAATCACATTCCAATTAACTAAAATATATGTTTCTGTTCTGAAATTGAATGAAATAACATATATGTATGCATCAATTTATTACTGGAATTGAGTAAAAATAAATGAAATCACATTTTTGAGATAACAAATTAATCCAAATCACTTTTGAAATTTTGTATGCAATTAGTGATATTTGAAATCCCTTTTTATTGAAGTTAGTGAAATATGTGAAATATCTGAAACAAGACTTGTGATCAGGTTTGAAATATTTGAATGATTATTGCAAGAAATTTGTTTTGAAACTGAAATATTTGGAACTAATAAAAATAATTAAATATATTTCATTTAAATTGTGAAATTTATTATTTCGAATATTTGAAACTGATATTTTTAAACATATGTAACTATTTCAATGCGTGAAACATAATTGTTGAACATGTGAAGCTGATATTTTTCTAATGTGTGAAATCAGTTATTTCAAATATGTGAAACTAACAATTAATTGAACTGATTTACAATTTGTGAAGCTACTTAATTTAGTGTATGGAACTGATACTTTTCATCCATGAAACAGATTTTTTTTCAAATATGTGAAATAGTTGTTTCGATGTGTCAAATAGATTCGTTTTCCAAATATTTGAAACTGGTCATTTCATATATGTCAAATTGGAATTTTTTTCATTTAGTGAAACCGATTTACAATTTGTGAAGTTGCTTATTTCAGTGTGTGAAATTGATAGTTTCATCAATAGACATGTTTAAAAAATATTGAAATAGGTTGTTTCTATGTGTGAAACCAATGTTCTTAATATGTGACTTATTTTTCCAATATGTGAAAATGGTTATTTCCAAAATGTGAAATTGATTATTTCATTTCATGAAATTGATATTATCAATCTGTGAAATATGGTTGTTTTCAAACATGTAAAATAAGTTGTTTCAATGTGTGAAATAGATTTTTTTTTACTATGTGAAGCAAAAAAATTACAGATATGTGAAACTGGTTATTTTTAAAATATATAATTGATATTTTGCATGAGTGAAAATGATTTATTATTTGTCAAGCTGCTCGAACTCGCGCGTGGGCCTCGATGTGTTTTGCATGCTCAAACTCGAGCAGGGCCAGCCAGGGTTCCAGCATCGCCACTCGCGCCTCGCCGTGCCCAACCTCGCCGCCACTGGTCTTGTCTCCCGGCTGCAGCCCATCTTCGTCTGCCCCTCAATCCCCGCCGCCCACCCCGCCACCCATCTGCCCCTCTATCCCTCTGCCATCGTTGGGATATGTTGGAGTTGTGTCGAATATTGTGTACAAGGTAGGTTACAGTTGGATTATGAGTTGTATTATGTTTACATAGGATGTGGAGTCGTGTCCTAGTAGGACACTTGTATCCTAGGCCTCTCATATATAACGGGGGTAGACACACGATATAACCTATGCCAACATAATAGCAAGGAACGCAGGGGAAGCCGACGGCATGTGCCGGCGTCCAGGGCGACCTGGTGCGGTATTGTAGCGGTGTCATGGGAGGAGCGCCCATAGTCAGGCCCCGAGAATGTAGCCATATCGGCGAACCTCGTTAACAAATCTCGGTGTCGTGCCTCGTGTGATTGCTTGGTCCTGGATGATCAATGGTATGCCTCGGATTTATTCTAACAAGTGATATCAGAGCTAGGTTGTTCGAGGTTGATGGATTGTTGATCTAGAGGATGGATCATCGTCAGTTTGATGCGAAAACATGTGTGCAAAGAAATCAGTATCGACAATAGATCGGGAATTCTTTCGCGGAAGCCGTTGGGTCGCTGCAATCAGACGAGATCGAGAAGGAGCAATACGGCAGCTTGGAAATCGACGAAAACTCAGAAGCATCTTGGTAGTTACGGCAATCAGCAGCGGAATTGATGAGTTGCAGCAGGGTTCGGATCAGAGGAAGGCTCGCGTACGCATTACATGTGGCGATCGATTGGTGGATTGATCGGGCGAGCATTAGACGGCACGCGCAGCTGGGCTCGTTGGCGTCTCCCGGACCATGGCAGGAAGCCCATTTGGAGAGGTGAGCTATGCGCTAGGGGCTGGCCGGAGCACAGGGAGGGCCCAGGCAACAGGCTGTGCTGCTAGTTCGTTGGAGATGCTGATCGAGGGGCGTGAGCTGAGTGTACACCCGAGATATGTTTGACAGAAAAAAAGAGGGACCGAATCCCTGTTACGAGTCGTAGACGTGAAGCAGCAAGGCAGCTCTTTGTACATGGCATCGGGACGGCAAAGGCTTGGGCATGCAAAGTTAGCATTGGAAGTTGTGCAAGGGAGCTACTCCACGTGAAGACCAAAGCTATCTTTTTGGATTTGCTGCCAGTATACTCTGTGTACTTGGGGATCACGGAGAGGGTGCTTCGATATTTTTCAAAGGTCAGTTGTACAAAGAACTATGGAGCCAACGGGTACCAGATTTGAGGTGGAGACGTTCGACAGAACTAGAAACTTTGGGTTACAACAGTCAAAGGTGGAAAATCTATTGGCACAACATGGATGCTTGAAGGCGTTGCGGGATGTCAAGCCAGTTAAGATGGAAGATGATGGTTGTGAGGAGTTGCAGATGGTTGCAGTCAGGAAAGTTCGGCTCGGGTCACACACATAGGGCAGTTGGCCTGGACAGGCTGACGGATCGACGCAAGTCGGTTGGTACATAAGACGGTGGTGGGATCAGCGACGGCAACATAGGTGCGTGATGCTGATGATGACCGACTTCTGGGCGTGGCAACACGCGGGGCAGGCCCGAGGGCTTGTGTGACTTTGACAAGACTATGGCGCTGGGTCGATTCAAGACGGTGTACACACGAAGCTTGGAGTCGACGGGGCGCGGGGTGACACGTACAACCACCATGGAGTCATGTTGAAGGTGGAGCTGATTGAGGGGCTACGGCGTGAGTGCACAAAGAGTCAAAGCCTATTCAGCGAGAAAAAGCGAGTGACATGCAGTTCGGACTGGAGCCCAGTGGTCTGATGGAAGCGTGAAACTCGGGGGGTTGAGTGGTGTGGGTTCGCAACCCTTGAGACTCGATCGGGACAGCGGAGGCTCGATGTGGTAATAGCGGCGAGGCGTGCAGTTAGCATGGGACATGAAGACGGACCAAGGCTCTGGTGGTCATACATGTGGTGAGACAACTGCGAATTTGACTCAGGATGACTACAAGCAATGGTGAAATTCCTTAAAGTTTCAGACAGGCGGTCAAGAAAGGAGCGGTGATGTTGAGTTCAGGTAACTCTTATGTGTGACACCAATATGTGAGTTGTTCACTTTCACGTTGGACTGATACTCTGGAAGTTGGGAGCACAAACTAGAGTAACAAGGAACTTAATTTTGCTCGAGTGTTGACTGTGGTCAAGAAAAGAAGGGACTACAAGTTGCAGGTGGAGTCACATGGAGTCTTTTGAAGTAGCAGCGGTGCTCATGGGATAAACTCAAGTTCAATGTACATGGAAGTTTGACGCATGGACGAATCCAAGGTGGTGGAGAATATTTGCCAAGGTGGAGTTTGTTGGAGTTGTGTCGAATGTTGTGTACAAGGTAGGTTACAGTTGGACTATTAGTTGTATTGTGTTTACATAGGATGTGGAGTCGTGTCCTAGTAGGACACTTGTATCCTAGGCATCTCATATATAGCGTGGGTAGACACACGATGTAACCTATGCCAACGTAATAGCACAGGAATGCAGGGGAAGCCGGCGGCATGTGCCGGCGTCCAGGGCGACCTGGTGCGGTATTGTAGCGGTGTCATGGGGAGGAGCGCCCATAGTCAGGCCCCGGGCATGTGGCCATATCGGTGAACCTCGTTAACAAATCTCGGTGTCATGCCTCGTGTGATTGCTTGGTCCTCGGATGATCAATGGTATGCCTCGGATTTATTCTAACAGGATACCCGGAAACTGCCGGCGTGCCCCTCTGCACCAACTGCTGAGGGCGCGTCCGTTCCACCCCGAAGCTGCAGCTGGATGGCGACCACTCTTTCACTTCGAGGCAAAAGTTGCCAGCTGTCTCCCATGCAGCCACCATGAGCTCCTACCTCTCTCAATTCTCTGTTCTTCTTTTTTTGGCTAAACTGGATAGATTGACAATTTTGTTGCATAGTTGATGAATGGTTGTATTAATTTGATAAATGGATGGTGCTAGATTTTTTTGCTGTCAATTCTACTGTCTATTAGTGCTATTGCTAGACATTGGTACTATAAATATTTGCTATGAAGTTTAGTTTGTGAGGGAGCCTTTCCTCCTCCTCCTCCTCTGGCGCTCCCGCGGGCGGCAGGGGAGGAACCCTAGCTGTCGGTGTCAAAACCGGCGGATCTCGGGTAGGGGGTCCCGAACTGTGCGTCAAGGTCGGATGATAACAGGAGACAAGGGACACTTTATTTTACCCAGGTTCGGGCCCTCTCGGTGGAGGTAAAACCCTACTCCTGCTGGATTAATATTGATGATATGGGTAGTACAAGAGTGGATCTACCACGAGATCAAGGAGGCTAAACCCTAGAAGCTAGCCTATGGTATGATTGTGCATGATGATGGTTGCCCTACGGACTACAACCCTCCGGTTTATATAGACACCGGATAGGGTTAGGGTTACACAGAGTCGGTTACAATGGTAGGAGATCTTGAATATCCGCATGCCTAGCTTGCCTTCCACGCCAAGAAAAGATCCTTCCGAACACGGGACGAAGTCTTCAATCTTGTATCTTCATAGTCCTGGAGTCCGGCTGAAGGTATAGTCCGGCTATCCGAACACCCCCTAATCCAGGACTCCCTCAGTAGCCCCTGAACCAGGCTTCAATGACGACGAGTCCGGCGCGCAAGTTGTCTTCGGCATTGCAAGGCGGGTTCCTCCTCCAAGTTCTTCAAGAAGATTATAAACACCAAAAAATAGTGTCCGGCTCCGCAAAATAAGTTTCCACATATTGCCATATAGAGAATAATATTAACACAAATCAAATCTGCTGACGTATCCCGCAGTGTGTCATAACACAGGGACCAAGCCTTCTATATAAATTGCTTTCATTGTTCCACCTCAGCTCGTTTAGCGAGGCGGTTTCCTTGGCACGTCTTGTCAAAGCAGAGATCATGTGCCCCCTTTAACGGGATTCTCATTAATACGGACGTGGGTAGCCCAACCACGCCATTTACCACGGCGTTTGGGAGGCAAGTGAGTTTTATTAGGTAGGTGGGGACGCCTAACCATACCTGCTTATATAAAGGGATAAGGATTCACCTTTTTAACATACGCCTTCTTCCTCCTTTGCCAATCCATCTCTTGCGAACTCAAGCTCCAGCGCCCAAGTCCGCTCTTTCTTCCTCAACCTTCTCCAACAATGTCCGGAGCGGGAGGCAAGTGGATGGTCTCCTCCGTTACGGAGGCTCAAGTAAAAAGGTTAAGGAAAGCCGGATACTTGTCCAAGGACATCCCGCATCGGCTTCCTGAGAAGGGGCAGCTTCTTCCTACCCCAAGGCCCCATGAGAGGGTAGTTTTTCTTCCCCACTTCCTCCGCGGACTGGGCTTTCCACTTCACCCATTTATCCGGGGGCTCATGTTCTACTACGGCCTGGATTTCCACGATCTGGCCCCGAACTTTGTTCTCAACATCTCGGCGTTTATCATCGTGTGTGAGGCCTTTCTCTGCGTCCGCCCCCACTTCGGCCTCTGGCTCAAGACCTTCAACGTCAAGCCCAAGGTGGTGTCCGGCACCCAGGCGGAGTGTGGAGGCGCTATGGTTGGCAAGATAGCCAACGTCCTCTGGTTCGATGGCTCCTTCGTGGAGTCCCTAAAGGGGTGGCAGGCCGTGTGGTTTTACATCACCGAGCCCCGCGGTCCGAAATGGGTCACGGCCCTCGAGTTCAGATCCGGACCCCCCACGCGGCTCATGTCCTGGAAAGAGACAGGCCTGTCGTGGGGCAACGAGGAAGAAGTGACGGGGTTGCAAACGTGCATCCAGTCCCTGGTGAACAAGCCAATCTGGCTTGTCAATATAGTCCAGGTCATGCTCGTTCGCCTGATCCTCCCGTGCCAAGAATGGGATTTTACTTTGTGGGAATTCGATCCGGCGCAGCACCAAACCCTCAGTAGGCTCTTTGACACGACGTATGAAGACGGCTGGAAGGTGCTGACCAAAGGCGCCGAGTCCCCCACATCCGCCTCCGAGGATCGCGGATACAGCTCGCAACGTAACGCTAGCGAGGTAAGCTATCTATACCTTTGATAGGTTCGTTAAGCTCTTCTTCATAGATTAAATCTATGCGGGATCTAAACTCCCTTTACCTTTGACAGGCTTGGCAGGAGGTATCCGGACCAATTAACTGTCCGGCTCCTCTACCCGAAGACCCGACCCCAGCTCTCTTGGTGAAGCTGATGGCTCCGGCACCTTACGTGGTGCCGGAGAGGAAGGCCAAGAAGAAGAAAACCACCGGGACTCGAAAAAGTTCCCGCAACATGGTGGTGTCGGAGTTGTCATCTGACGAGTCCGCAACGCTCTCCTCTCGTGAAAATGAGGAGGAGGAACAAGGAAGCTCTCCCCCCCAGCGAGGGGAGCAAAGAAGAAGAAGGCCGCCCCAACAGGGGAGGCCGAGGGGTCGAGGAAAAGGTATACCCCTCCGCCGGACTACTCCCACGACGCCGAAGAGGGCGGAGAGGAGTGGCTGGACCGAACCAAGCGTCCAGCGACATCGTAAGTGTTTACATACCAGAGTGACTCATGATATTCTTTTAATGCGCGACTTTCCCTAATATCGAACGTAATTTATGCAGCCCGCCCCGGGCCGGACTCGACTATTCGTCGAGCGGCTCCCTGGATTCGTCGGACGTGAACTCTGTTCCGCCCGCGGTCTCCCCCTGCGGGGCGGACGACGCCGAAGTGGCGCCCCGCCAAGCTTCGGGGCAGGAGGAGATGGTCCTGGAGGAGCCACAAGGCAATCCTCCGGACCCCAGGAGTAAAGGGGATGAAACCCCCCAGGGCTCCAAGTCCGGCTTTGTGCCGGACACTGCGCCGGACTCGACAGTCCCGGTCTGCGGTGGGCGAACTCCTTCCAAGAGGAGTAAGCCATCTGAGCCGGCGGCCTCCGTCCAACCGGAGGCGCCGGACAATCTGCTGGAGGTGCTTAAGGGCGCCGCCATCGATGAGGAGCACCGTACTGTTATGAGTACGGTGATCCAAAGGATTCAGTCCGCCAAGAGCGGACTGAATGAAGCTTGCGCTAGCCTTCTAATAGGCTTCAAGGTAAGTAAAAATATGTCAAATTATTTACCGCATAGACAGTAGCCCCTGATGCTCTGTTCGGTGTTCGGAAAGAAAAGCCGGATAGAGGATCTAGTAATTTTCGCAGGAGTCTAACAAAAAAGGTCAAATATGCGTATGCAGGCTTCACTGTTGTCCACCGCCACACTGACTGCGCAGGTGGATGTCCTTAAAAAGGACCTCGGGCGGACCGAGCAAGAGCTCGGCCTTGCCAAACGGCAGCTCGAGGAGAAGGAAGGTAAGAAATACCTAAAAAAGAGAGAAAAAAGGTGCCTATAGAGAGGCTTGATTGCAGAAAGAAATAACAGGATTGTACTGCTTATTGTAGGGGCCGCAACCGAGGTGGCAACCCTGAAGCAGGCGCTGGCAGAGGCCGAAAATAAAACGGCCGAGGAGCGCGCCGAGCGAGAAAGGCTTGGGGTTCAGGTCTACGAGGTGCAGCAAGAGCTGCAAGCTCTCATGACAAAACATGAGGGTTTGGAGCTTGAGTCAAAAACGCAAGCATCCGAGCTCGCGTCGGCCGTCGAGACCGCCAAGAGTGCCAAGGCCGAAGCCCAAAAGGCCCTCCAAGAGTTGGAGGAGGTGAAAAAGATAGCAACGGGTAAGGCATTCTTAATGCAAAGTAGGAATATAAAAGTAAACTACCTATTACTTACCCGAATCCGGAGTTCTCCAGGGGCGTTCGCCGATCTTCCCCGCAGCGTATCCGACACCGCCGCATTCTACTGAGCTGAAGAGGGCAGCTCGACGGAGAGTGTGTTCTGGTCTCAGTATTCTGAGGCTGGACACCCTGTGCCCTTAAGCGATTAGCTGAAACAGCTGGTCGAGCTCCACAAGGCGGCCGAACAGGCCATGAAGGGCTTACTAGTTCGGCTGTGGCCTGGAGAGGCCCTGCCTGGGAGCTATTTCGGGCTGGTGCGGCGGCTGGTGGAGGTCTGTCCACGGCTTGAGGTCATCAAGCGCTCCGTCTGCATTGAAGGTGCCTGGAGGGCCCTTGCCCGTGTAAGGCTACACTGGGGTAAGCTGGACGGAGAGAAGCTGGTGAAGGACGGGCCACCGTAGGGGAAGGAGCATCGCAAGCCCGAGAACTACTACAAGGAAGTTTTTGCCGAAGCCCGCCTTGTCGCGGATGAATGTACTAAAGATGTAATATTTGAGTGAACTCGCTCGTTTGTATTCTGTGCGCTGAAAACTTGTTCATATGCGCAAAGCAATGCTTATTTAATTTAAAATATTATTTTCTGTGCGGCCGTTTATAAAAAATTTGAGAGATGGCCAGTCGTCGGCTTCTGCCCCCATGCCACTAATGCTGGGGTGTTCGGGATAAACCTGAGGGCTCTTGTTCCCATAGTTGGGTCCTTCGAGGGAGGCGCTCAGCACAATGAACCAGGCAATCGGACTATAATGCTTGAAAACTCTCACTTAGCCATAGAACGTCATAATTTTAAATTTTGGCGAAGCCCCTAGTTCGGAAGGCCGAATTCGGGGCGCTATCCACGCCTTTGGCCGAACATAGCCAGCTCCTCGCTCAAAGCGGCATAAGCCTTTAAGGACTCGAAAAACCTCTCGAACAGCGACCGGTCTCACGCCTTATCATGATAGTCTGTTTTAGCTTTCTCCACTGAGGTGCTCAACCCACCTGATCTGGGGCACAATCGCAGTGGTTCTCCTAGTGCTACCTTAGCTGATAAAGCGGAACGTAAGGCACCAAAACATAGGAGCCGGGCAAACCCAACATGTGACCAAAATCATGACTCGGAGCCGATGCATATAGTGCTATAAGTTCGGGGTGCCGCACTTGTGAAAGTGTACGGACTTCTCACACCAGATAAAAGGGTAATGAAGCCCCTGGCGTGGTTTGCCGTACCATGGTGTACGGGTGCTATCATGTTATGTAATAAATATATATATATATATATATATATATATTCAGAAGAGGATAATGCAAAAAATAGACAAAAAGCTATGCATTGTTTTATAAAGAGGCTATCTATCAAAGCCGAACGATACAAGTATTGCGATGAGCAAAAAGGATATTAGACTATTTAACATGTCCTGACCAGGCACAGGCCGCGGAATTTAGAAACAGATATATCCCTCGAAATAGAGACCACCTGAGAGTTCCGGAATGCGGCGTAGCTTTGTCTGCTTTCCTGGATCTTGCATCGTCTGTGCGGCAACAATGCCGAATAGGTTATCCAGAGTATGGAGTCCTGAAAGTAAAAAAAAAGGTAAAAAAGAAAAATCCGGCAGCCCCTAGTACGTTTGACGCCGTGTTGTAGGCATGCCGTTAATGTGCCCCTCCCCCTGTGCCCATGGAATTTTAAGGGCGTAATTGTGTACTCGAGGTACTTGCTCCGCTATGTTGCGATGTCTGGGGTCGGGGCCGTATTGCTACGCTTGCTCTGATCGTGCCAGGTGGTCTTGTTGCAGGTTACTTCGGGCGCGTTTTGCATTATCCGGTTTTTGAACGGCCGGACTGGAGAGTTGCCTTGAAAGGCTGCTTTGTACTTCCGCTGCGAGGGCCGCCGTGTGCTCCTCCGTACGGATGGAGCGTTCTGTGTTTCCGCTGACTGTAATTACTCCTCGAGGGCCTGGCATCTTGAGCTTGAGATATGCGTAGTGCGGCACCGCATTGAATTTAGCGAATGCGGTTCGTCCGAGCAGGGCGTGATAGCCACTGCAGAACGGCATTATATCGAAGATTAACTCTTCGCTTCGGAAGTTATCCGGAGATCCGAAGACCACATCAAGTGTTATCGAGCCTGTGCAATTGGCCTCTACACCTGGTTTGACGCCTTTAAAGGTCGTCCTTGTGGGCTTGATCCTTGATGGATCTATGCCCATTTTCCGCACTGTATCCTGATAAAGCAGGTTCAGGCTACTGCCGCCGTCCATGAGGACTCTTGTGAGATGAAATCCGTCCACGATTGGGTCGAGGACTAGTGCGGCAAAACCGCCGTGACGGATGCTAGTGGGGTGGTCCCTTCAATCGAAAGTGATCGGGCAGGAGGACCATGGGTTGAACTTTGGGGCGACTGGCTCCATTGCGTATACATCCCGTAGCGCACGCTTCCTCTCCCGCTTGGGAATGTGGGTCGCGTATATCATGTTCACTGTCCGCACTTGTGGGGGAAACCCTTTCTGTCCATTGTTGTTCGGCGGCCTGGGCTCCTCCTCGTCGTCGTTGTTCAGCCCCTTGTCCTTGTGTTCGGCTCTGAACTTGCCTGCCTGCTTGAACACCCAACAATCCCTGTTGGTGTGATTGGCTGGCCTTTCGGTGGTGCCATGAATCTGGCACGAGCGGTCGAGTATCCGGTCCAAACTGGACGGGCCCTGGGTATTATTTTTAAATGGCTTTTTCCGCTGACCGGATTTATAGCCTCTGAATCCGGCATTAACTGCCGTATCCTCATTGCTGTCGCTGCTAACGCGACGCTTTTGATTATTTCAACGTGACTTGCCACTTTTGTCCTTGGTATCCGAATTACCGGGCTTCTTTGATAAGTTGTTGCTGCGAGCTAGCCAGCTATCTTCGCCCGCGCAAAAGCGGGTCATGAGTGTCGTGAGGGCTGCCATGGTTTTCGGCTTTTCCTGTCCCAGGTGCCGGGCAAGCCACTCGTCACGGATGTTATGTTTGAAGGCTGCTAGGGCCTCTGCGTCCGGACAATCGACTATCTGATTTTTCTTTGTTAGGAACCGTGTCCAGAATTGCCTGGCCGATTCTTTTGGCTGCTGAATTATTTGGCTTAGGTTGTCGCCGTCCGGTGGCCGCACATAGGTCCCCTGAAAGTTGTCGAGGAATGCGGCTTCCAGGTCCTCCCAAGAACCGATTGAGTCCGCTGGTAGGCTGTTAAGCCAGTGCCAGGCTGGTCCTTTAAGCTTAAGGGGTAGGTATTTGATGGCGTGTAGATCATCGCCACGTGCCATGTGGATGTGAAGGAGATAATCCTCAATCCATACTGCCGGATCTGTCGTACCATCGTACGACTTGATATTGACGGGTTAAAAACCCTCTAGGATTTTATGATCCATTACTTCGTCTGTGAAGCATAGTGGGTGTGCGGCGCCCCTGTACTGGGCTGTGTCATGACGCAGCTCGGAAGAGCTGTGCCTGCTGTGTTCGGCCCGGCCGGATTTATTGTGTCCGGAGTGAAGATCATCACGTGTCGTCGGGCGTCCGCGCGATCCATAGATCGATCTAGTTTGCTTTGCTTTATCCTCCAGTACGTCTCGCAGGTCTGGCTCGTTTTCCCATGCCTTATTTGAACGGCACCGGGGCATGGCTTGCTTAAGGGTTCGACAGGCCTCTCTGTCGCGGCCACGGGGTGGCCGGTCTGCCATGTCATATGCTTCCCCCTCTGATTGGGGTAGCAGCCTGCGCTTAGGATAATTTTTGGAGGGGCGCCCGAGTTCATACTCTTCGGCCGCAAGGACTTCAGTCCATCTATCAGCTAGCAAATCTTGATCAGCTCTAAGTTGTTGTTGCTTTTTCTTTAGGCTGTTGGCCGTGGCTAGAAGCCTGCGTTGAAAACGCTCTTGTTCGGCGGGGTCTGATGGTACAACGAATTCGTCGTCGTCGAGGCTTGCCTCGTCTTCGCAGGGAGGCATGTAGTTATCATCCTCAACCTCTTGCTCTGCCGCTCTCTCCTGAGGGCTGGCTTTTCCATCTTCCTGCACTGAATCTTGCTGGTTCTGGTGTTCTTCGGTGCTGTCCGGGGTAGTATTATCTCCCGTGCCGGATTCACCATTTCTGCTGTGGCGGGATTTAGAGCGGCACCGTTGGCGCCGGCGTTTTGGCGGTTTTTTCGAGTTGTCGTCTTCCGCTGTTCCATCGCCATCCGCATCCTTTGGAGCATCCACCATATATATGTCATATGACGAGGTGGCGGTCCAGCGCCCTACAGGTGCTGGTTCTTGTTCGTCTCCTCCTTCGTCGTCCATACCGTCGAAGTCTTCGGAGCCGAAGTCAAGCATGTCGGTTAAATCGTCGACAGTGGCTATTAAGTGGGTGGTGGGTGGGATTTGAATTTCTTCGTTGTCCGAATCCCAACCTCGCAGACCATAGTCCGTCCTGGGCTCTCCTGATAAAGAGAGAGACTTGAGAGAATTCAGGATATCACCGAAAGGTGAGCACTAAAAGATGTCCGCGGTGGTGAACTCCATTACAGGCGCCCAATCAGATTCGATCGGCGGGGGCACGGAAGGCTCGGAGTTCGGAGAAGAGTCCGGCTCCTTGGAGTCCTGGGCCGTGCGGAGTACGGGGCTGGCGTTCGGCTCGATCGCCTCTGAGATCGCAGCCCCCGAGGTGACGTCCAACCGTTCATCCTCGGAGAACGCAGCGGGCTCCGAGTCAAGGATCGGGGCCGGAGCGTGTGCGGCCTCCAGGGTACTATTCGGAGGCAGAGCTATATCATGCCCCTCGAAATAGTGCGGCGCGCTTGGCTGTGGCTCGAACCCGTCGAAGATCAAGTCTCCGCGGATATTAGCCATGTAGTTTAAGCTTCCAAACCTGACTTGATGGCCAGGGGCGTAGCTTTCGATCTGCTCCAGATGACCAAGCGAATTGGCCCACAGAGCGAAGCCGTCGAAGACGAAGATTTGTCCGGGGAGGAAAGTCTCACCCTGGACCTCATCGTTGTTGATGATCAAAGGAGCCATCGGGCCTAGAAGCGACGACATAGAGGAACTCTCAATGGAAGCACCAATATCGGTGTCAAAACCGGTGGATCTCGGGTAGGGGTTCCCGAACTGTGCGTCAAGGTCGGATGGTAACAGGAGACAAGGGACACTTTATTTTACCCAGGTTCGGGCCCTCTCGGTGGAGGTAAAACCCTACTCCTGCTGGATTAATATTGATGATATGGGTAGTACAAGAGTGGATCTACCATGAGATCAAGGAGGCTAAACCCTAGAAGCTAGCCTATGGTATGATTGTGCATGATGATGGTTGTCCTATGGACTACAACCCTACGGTTTATATAGACACCGGATAGGGTTAGGGTTACACAGAGTCGGTTACAATGGTAGGAGATCTCGAATATCCGCACGCCTAGCTTGCCTTCCACGCCAAGAAAAGATCCTTCCGGACACGGGACGAAGTCTTCAATCTTGTATCTTCATAGTCCTGGAGTCCGGCTGAAGGTATAGTCCGGCTATCCGAACACCCCCTAATCCAGGACTCCCTCACTAGCTGCCGGCTGCCTCACCTCCTCTCCCCTGCCCCCCTCGTCCCGCCACCGCCAGAGGGCACGCCCAGGTGAAGCCTGGCCGGCGCCGGCGGTGGCGGGGCCTTCTCGCCCCCTCACGAGGTAGGGGCCGGCGTGGGCCGGTGCTGTCGAGATGGGGCTCCGTGAAACGCGGGACATGGTGGCTCGGCGGTGGCGCGGGGATCTGTGTGGTGGCGGGGTGTGCTAGGGGTCTTATGCGGCTGTGTCGGCCAGATCTGGCCCTGCGGTGGCGCGGCCAGCGGGCGGCCTCCTCTTCCATGGCCTTCTTGGCTGGTGGAGGTGGGTGGTTGTGGGTGCGCCGGAGGTCAGGGACGGCAAACACGAGATGACGGCGCAGCGGCTCGGCCAGATCTGGCCTCGGCATGGCGCGGGCTGCGGGTGGCTTGGGCTGCGGGCGGCTGCCTCGACCGGGGCCACTCCGGCTGGTTGGGGTGGCTGCTACTTCTTGAGCTTGCGTTGGTTTTTTCCTTAAAGAGTAAAGGGTGATGCATCAAAGTAGAGATAATTATTTCCCTCAGTAAAGAACCAAGGTATCAATCCAGCAGGAGAAACACGCAAGTCCCTAATATATGCACATACACAAACAATCAAACACTTGCACTCAACGCGATAATTAAAGGGGTTGTCAAGCCCTTCACGGTCACTTGCAAAGGTGAGATATGATAGATATAGATGTAAAAGATTACTAAAACATAATATAAAATAAAAGTAAATAAATTGCGATGAGATATCTTTGGTATTTTTTATATATAGATCTGAAAATATATGATGAAAAATAGACCCGGGAGCCATAGGTTTCACTAGAGGCTTCTCTCTTGAAGGCAAATAGTACAGTGGGCGAACAAATTACTGTCGATCAATTGATAGAAAAGCGCAAAGTTATGACGATATCCAAGGCAATGATTATGAATATAGGCATCACTTCCGTGTCAAGTAGACCGACTCCTGCCTGCATCTACTACTATTACTCCACACATCGGCCGCTATCCAGCATGCATCTAGGGTATTAAGTTCATAAGAATAGAGTAACACCTTAAGCAAGATGACATGATGTAGAGGGATAAACTCAAGCAATATGATGAAAACCCCATATTTTTACCCTTGATGGCAACAGTACAAATACGTGCCTCGCTACCCCTACTTTGTTACTGGGTGAGGACACCGCAAGATTGAACCCAAAACTAAGCACCTCTCCCATTGCAAGGAAAACCAATCTAGTTGGCCAAACCAAACCGATAATTCGAAGAGAAATACAAAGATATCAAATCATGCATATAAGAATACAAAGAAGATTCAAATAATATTCATAGATAAGCTGATCATAAATCCACAATTCATCGATCTCGACAAACACACCGCAAAAGAAGATTACATCGGATAGATCTCCAAGAACATCAAGGAGAACATTGTATTGAGAATCAAAGAGAGAGAAGAAGCCATCTAGCTACTAGATATGGACCCGTAGGTCTGTGGTAAACTACTCATGCTTCATCGGAAGGGCAATAAAGTTGATGTAGATGCCCTACGTGATCGAATCCCCATCTGGCAGGATGTCGAAGAAGGCCCCAAGATGGGATCTCATGGGAACAGAAGGTTATGGCGGTGGAACGGTATTTTGGTGAACGCTTCTGGTCGTTTGGGAATATTTGGGAATTTATAGGCCAAGAATAAGGGTTAGAAGAGCTCCATGGGGACCACAAGCAAGGGGGTGGCCCCCCTAGGGCGTGCCCTAGAGGCTTGTGGTCTCCTCAGGACTCCTCCGACTTCATCTCCACGTCCTACGTGTTTCTTCTGGTCCCAGAAAAATCATCACGAAAGTTTTATTCTATTTGGACTTCGTTTGATATTCCTTTTTTGTAAAAGTCAAAAACAAGGAAAAAATAGAAACTGGCGTTGGGCTCTAGGTTAATAAGTTAGTCCCAAGAATAATATAAAGTAGCATATTAATGCATATAAAACATCCAAAACAGATAACATAATAGCATGGAACAATAAAAAATTACAGATATGTTGGAGACGTATCAAGCATCCCCAAGCTTAATTCCTACTCGTCCTTGAGTAGGCAAATGATAAAAACAGATTTTTTGATGTGGAATGCTACCTAACATATTTATTCATATAATTTTCTTTATTGTGGCATGAATGTTCAGATCCATAAGATTCAAAACAAAAGTTTACTATTGACATAAAAAATTATACTTCAAGCATACTAATAAAGCAATCATGACTTCTCAAAATAACATGGCCAAAGAAAGTTATCCCTACAAAATCATATAGTCTGGCTATGCTCCATCTTCATCACACAAAATATTAAATCATGCACAACCCCGATGACAAGCCAATCAATTGTTTTATACTTTTGATGTTCTCAAACTTTTTCAACTTTCACGCAATACATGAGTGTGAGCCATGGATATAGCACTATTAGTGGATTAGAATATGGTGGTTGTGGACAAGACAAAAAAGAAGGAGATAGTCTCACATCAACTAGGCGTATCAACAGGCTATGCAGATGCCCATCAATAGATATTAATGTGAGTGAGTATGGATAGCCACGCAACCGATGCACTAGAGTTATAAGTTTATGAAAGCTCAAAAAGAAACTAAGTGGGTGTGCATCCAACTCGCCTGCTCACAGAGACCTAGGGCAATTTGAGGAAGCCCATCATTGGAATATACAAGCTAAGTTATATAACGAAGAATTCCCACTAGTATATGAGTGGCAACATAGGAGACTCTCTATCATGAAGATCATGGTGCCACTTTGAAGCACAAGTGTGGAAAAAGGATAGTAACATTGTCCCTTCTCTCTTTTCTCTCATTTTTTTGGTGGGCTTCTTTGGCCTCTTTTATTCTTTTGCGAGCTTCTTTGGCCTCTTTTATTTTTATAAAGTCCGAAGACTCATTCCAACTTGTGAGGGAATCATAGTTTCATCATCCTTTCCTCACATGGGACAATGCGCTAATAACGATAATCATCACACTTTTATTTACTTACAACTCAAGAATTACAACTTGATACTTAGAACAAAAATATGACTCTATATGATGCCTCCGACGGTGTACCGAGATGTGCAATGATCTAGCGTAGAAAATGACATAAAAATTGGACAAGCCATAAAAACATCATGCTAGCTATCTTATGATCATGCAAAGCAATATGACAATGTTGGTCCGTGTCATAATAAAAAGGAATGGTGGAAGTTGCATGACAATATATCTCAGAATGGCTATGGAAATTCCATAATAGGTAGGCATGGTGGTTGTTTTGAGGAAGGCTATATGGTGGGTTTAATGCACCGGCAAATGTTGTGTGGTACTAGAGAGGCTAGCAATGGTGGAAGGGTGAGAGTGCGTATAATCCATGGACTCAACATTAGTCATAAAGAACTCACATACTTATTGCAAAAGTCTATTAGTCATTGAAAAAAAAGTACTACGCGCATGCTCCTAGGGGGATAGATTGGTAGGAAAAGACCATCGCTCATCCCCGACCACCACTCATAAGGAAGACAATCAGTAAATAAATCATGCTTCGACTTCATCACATAAAGGTTCACCATACGTGCATGCTACGGGAATCACAAACTTTAACACAAGTATTTATACTAATCCACAATTACTCACTAGCATGACTCTAATATCACTATCTCTATATCTCAAAACAATCATAAGGAATCAAACTTCTCATAGCATTCAACGCTCTTTATATGAAAGTTTTTATTATATCTCTCTTGGATGCACATCATATTAGGACTAAATTCATACCCAAAGCTAATTACCATGATGTTTAGAAAGACTCTCAAAATAATATAACTGAAGCATGAGAGTTCAACAATTTCTATAAAATAAAGCCACCGCCATGCTCTAAAAATATATAAGTGAAGCACTACTAGAGAAAAATTGCCTAGCTCAAAAGATATAAGTGAAGCACATAGAGTATTCTAATAAATCACGATTCATGAGTGTCCCCCTCAAAAGGTGTATACAACAAGGATGTTTGTGGCAAACTAAAAAGCAAAGACTCATATCATACAAGATGCTCCAAGCAAAACACATATCATGTGGTGAATAACAATATAGCCTCAAGTACATTTACCGATAGACGAAGACGAAAGAGGGGATGCCATCCGGGGCATCCCCAAGCTTAGATGCTTGGTTGTCCTTAAATATTACCTTGGGTTGCCTTGGGCATCCCCAATCTTAGGCTCTTGCCACTCCTTATTCCATTGTCCATCAAATCTTTACCAAAAACTTGAAAATTTCTCAACACGAAACTCGATAAGAAAACTCATGAGATCCGTTAGTATAAGAAAATAAATCACCACTTTTTGGCACTATTGTGAACTCATTCTTTATTTATACTGGTGTAACATCTATTGTATTTCAACTTCTCCATGGTTCATACCCCCGATACTACCCATAGATTCATCAAAATAAGCAAACAACACATAGAAAACAAAATCTGTCAAAAACAGAACGGTCTGTAGCAATCTGCAAACTTCTAAGACTTCTATAACTCCAAAAATTCTGAAAATTAGGACAACCTGGGAAATTTGTATATGAATCTTGTTTTAAAAATTCAGAATTTTATCACTCTCTATTGAATTTAAACAAATTTGTTTCTAGACGCAAAAAGTTTCTGTTTTTCAGCAAAATCAAATCCACAATGTTCCAAACTATCCCAAATGTCTTACTTGGCACAAACACTAAATTAAAACATGAAAACACATCTAACCAGAGGCTATATGATACTATTTATTCAAAACTGGAAAGAAAAATATTGGGTTGTCTCCCAACAAGCGCTTTTCTTTGAAGCCTGCATTGATTATTTTAATGATGCCCATATAGAAGACAAGAACTGAAGCACAAAGAGAGCATCATAAAACATGTGGCAAACACTTTTTAAGTCTAACATACTTCCTATGCATAGGAATTTTATAAGCAAACAAATTATCATAGCAAACAAAAACTAGCATATGCAAGGAAGAAAGAAACAATAATAATCTCAACATAACGAGAGGTAATTTAGTGACATGAAAATTTCTACAACCATATTTTCCTCTCTCGTAATAATTACATGTAGGATCATAATAAAATTAAACGATATAGCTATATAAAATATTCTCAACATGATCCACATGCATGCAAAGTTGACACTCTTGCAAAATAGTGGGATTCTCATCAAATAAAGTCATGACCTCTCCAAACCCACTTTTATCAAAAAATTCATAAGATTTATCAATCTCCAAAGTAGTGGGATCATCATCTCCTAAAGATGACACTCTTCCAAACCCACTTTCAATATTATAGCAAACATATTCATCATGAGGCTTAAATAAATTTTGAAGATCATAAGAAGCATTATCACCCCAATCATGATCATTACAATAAGTAGTGGACATAGCAAAACTAGCATCCCCAAGCTTGGGGTTTTGCATATTATTAGCACAACTGACATTAATACAATTTATAATAACATCATTGCAATCATGCTTTTGATTCAAGGAACTATCGAGTATGGGTGCAATAGCAATAATCTCATGTTTAACATAAGGAACTATAGCAAATTCATCTCCATACGCATAATTAATATTGGCATCATGGCCATAAGAATAGCAAGCGTCATGTTCATCAAGGGATATTTCAATGAAATCAATCGAATTATAATTATCTATAGATTCATGCATATCATTATTTTCTCCCAAAGCAGCAGACATTCTCTCAATAAATTCTTTAACACAGGCATTATGAGCATGGTTTTCATAGCAATATTTAAGTATGTCAAAATTTTCAGATTTGTAGAGAGTAATGATAACCCACAAGTATAGGGGATTGTTTGTAGCCTTCTTCGATAAATAAGAGTGTCGAACCCAACGAGGAGCTAAAGGTAGAACAAATATTCCCTCAAGTTCTATCGACCATCGATACAACTCTACGCACACTTGACGTTTGCTTTACCTAGAACAAGTATGAAACTATTTTGCAAGAATAAAGCTACGAGTACTTTGCAAGAATAAAACTACGGATAAATTGCAAGGTAATAAAAGTGGATAGCTCTTGTCAACAAGAAAGTCATTTGTCCCTAGGCAATCGATAACAAGTACCGGTAATCATTCTTGCAATTCTATATGAGGGAGAGGCATGAGCTAACATACTTTCTCTACTTGGATCATCTGCACTTATGATTGGACCCCTAGCAAGCATCCGCAACTACTAAAGATCATTAAGGTCATGAAACCCAACCATAGCATTAAGTATCTAGTCCTGTTTATCCCATACACAACAACCCACCTACTCGTGTTTAAGCTTCTATCACTCTCGCAACCCACCATAAGCAAATCATGAATGTATTGCAACACCCTACAACGGGGACCTGCTACCTCTTGAGCACTGCGTTGGATTTCCCCGAAGAGGAGAGGATGATGCAGCAAAGTAGCGTAAGTATTTCCCTCAGTTTTTGAGAACCAAGGTATCAATCCAGTAGGAGGCTACACGCAAGTCCCTCATACCTACACAAAACAATAGCTCAACGCAACCAACGCGATTAGGGGTTGTAAATCCCTTCATGATCACTTACGGGAGTGAGATCTAATAGAGATGATAGATAATATTTTTGGTATTTTTGGTACAGAGATGCAAAGTGAAAAGTAAAAGGCAAAGTAAAAAAGCAAAGTAATAATAAAGTGATGGAGATTGATATGATGAGAATAGACCCGGGGGCCATAGGTTTCACTAGTGGCTTCTCTCAAGAGCATAAGTATTCTACGGTGGGTGAACAAATTACTGTTGAGCAATTGACAGAATTGAGCATAGTTATGAGAATATCTAGGTATGATCATGTATATAGGCATCACGTCCGAGACAAGTAGACTGACTCCTACCTGCATCTACTACTATTACTCCACTCATCGACCGTTATCCAACATGCATCTAGAGTATTAAGTTAAAAACAGAGTAACGCCTTAAGAAAGATGACATGATGTAGAGGGATAGTTTTATGCAATATGATAAAAAAACCATATTGTTATCCTCAATGGCAACAATACAATACGTGCCTTGTTGCCCCTTTTGTCACTGGGAAAGGACACCGCAAGATTGAACCCAAAGCTAAGCACTTCTCCCATGGCAAGAAAAACCAATCTTGTAGGCCAAACCAAACGGATAATTCGAAGAGACTTGCAAAGATAACCAATCATACATAAAAGAATTCAGAGAAGATTCAAATATTATTCATAGATAGACTTGATCATAAACCCACAATTCATCGGTCTCAACAAGCACACAGCAAAAAGAAGATTACGTCGAATAGATCTCCACGAGAGAGGGGGAGAACTTTGTATTGAGATCCAAAAAGAGAGAAAAAGGCATCTAGCTACTAACTATGGACCCGAAGGTCTGAGGTAAACTACTCACACTTCATCGAAGAGGCTATGATGATGTAGAAGCCCTCCATGATGACGGCCCTGTCCGGCGGAGCTCTGGAACAGGCCCCAAGATGGGATCTCGTGGGTACAGAAGGTTGCGGCGGTGGAATTAGGTTTTTGGCTCCGTATCTGATCGTTTAGGGGTGCTTAGGTATATATAGGAGGAAGAAGTACGTCGGTGGAGCTCCGAGGGGCCCACGAGGCAGGAGGCGCGCCCTAGGGGGGGGGGGGGGCGCCCCCCACCCTCGTGACCGCCTCGTGGCTTTCTTGACGGAGGGTCCAAGTCTCCTGGGTCTTATCTGATGAGAAAATCACATTCCCGAAGGTTTCATTCCGTTTGGACTCCGTTTGATATTATGTTTCTCCGAAACACTAAAATAGGCAAAAAACAACAATTCTGGGCTGGGCCTCTGGTTAATAGGTTAGTCCCAAAAATAATATAAAAATGGAAAATAAAGCCCAATATAGTCCAAAACAGTAGATAATATAGCATGGAGCAATAAAAAATTATAGATACGTTGGAGACGTATCAGGCATCCCCAAGCTTAATTCCTGCTCGTCCTCGAGTAGGTAAATGATAAAAAGAGAATTTTTGATGCGGAGTGCTACTTGGCATAATTTCAATGTAAACCTTCTTAATTGTGGTATGAATATTCAGATCCAAAAGATTCAAGATAAAAAATCATATTGACATAAAAATAAAAATACTTCAAGCATACTAACAAAGCAATTATCTCTTCTCAAAATAACATGGCCAAAGAAAGTTATCCCTACAAAATCATATAGTCTGGCTATGCTCTATCTTCACCACACAAAGTATTTAAATCATGCACAACCCCGATGACAAGCCAAGCAATTGTTTCATACTTTCACATTTTCAAAACTACTTCGATCTTCACGCAATACATGAGCGTGAGCCATGGACATAGCACTATATGTGGAATAGAATGGTGGTTGTGGAGAAGACAAAAAGAGGAGAAGATAACCTCACATCAACTAGGCGTATCAACGGGCTATGGAGATGCCCATCAATAGATATCAATGTGAGTGAGTAGGGATTTCCATGCAACGGATGCACTAGAGCTATAAGTATATGAAAGCTCAACAAAAGAAACTAAGTGGGTGTGCATCCAACTCGCTTGCTCACGAAGACCTAGGGCATTTTGAGGAATCCCATCATTGGAATATACAAGCCAAGTTCTATAATGAAAAATTCCCACTAGTATATGAAAGTGACAAAATGAGAGACTCTCTATCATGAAGATCATGGTGCTACTTTGAAGCACAAGTGTGGTAAAAGGATAGTAGCATTGTCTCTTCTCTCTTTTTCTCTCATTTTTTTATTTGGGACTTTTCCCCTTTTTTATGGCCTCTTTTTTTTTCGTCCGGAGTCTCATCCCGACTTGTGGGGGAATCATAGTCTCCATCATCCTTTCCTCACTTGGGACAATGCTCTAAAAATTATGATCATCACACTTTTTACTTTTCTTACAACTCAACAATTACAACTCAATACTTAGGACAAAATATGACTCTATATGAATGCCTCCGGCGGTGTACCGGGATATGCAATGAATCAAGAGTGACATGTATGAAAGAATTATGAATGGTGGCTTTGCCACAAATACAATGTCAACTACATGATCATGCTAGAAATATGACAATGATGGAGCATGTCATAATAAACGGAACGGTGGAAAGTTGCATGACAATATATCTCGGAATGGCTATGAAAATGCCATGATAGGTAGGTATGGTGGCTGTTTTGAGGAAGGTATATGGTGGGTGTATGATACCGGCGAAAGGTGTGTGGTATTAGAAAGGCTAGCAATGGTGGAAGGATGGGAAAAGTGCGTATAATCCATGGACTCAACATTAGTCATAAAGAACTCATATACTTATTGCAAAAATCTAGAAGTTATCAAAGCAAAGTATTACACGCATGCTCCTAGGGGGATAGATTGGTAGGAAAATACCATCGCTCGTCCCCGACCGCCACTCATAAGGAAGACAATCAATAAATAAATCATGCTCCGACTTCATCACATAACGGTTCACCATACGTGCATGCTACGGGAATCATAAAATTTAACACAAGTATTTCTCAAATTCACAACTACTCAACTAGCATGACTCTAATATCACCATCTTCATACCTCAAAACAATTATCAAGCATCAATCTTTTCTTAGTATTCAACGCACTCAAAAGAAAGTTTTACAAATCTTGAATACCAAGCATATTATTATTAAGCAAATTACCATGCTATTAAGGACTCTCGAAATAATCCAAGTGAAGCATGAGAGATCAATTGTTTCTTTAAAACAAATCCACCACCGTGCTCTAAAAGATCTAAGTGAAGCACATAGAGCAAAATTATAAAGCTCAAAAGATATAAGTGAAGCACTAGAGCAAAACTATATAGCTCAAAATATATAAGTGAAGCACAAAGAGTATTCTATCAAATTCCAATTTATGTATGGCTCTCTCAAAAGGTGTGTACAGCAAGGATGATTGTGGCACACTAACACACAAAGATACAAATAATACAAGACGCTCAAAGCAAAACACATATCATGTGGTGAATAAAAATATAGCTCCAAGTAAAATTACCGATGGAAGTAGACGAAAGAGGGGATGCCTTCCGGGGCATCCCCAAGCTTTGTATTTTTGGTGTACTTGGATTATATTGGGGGTGCCATGGGCATCCCCAAGCTTAGGCTCTTGCCACTCCTTGTTCCATAATCCATCAAAAGATTTCACCCAAAACTTGAAAACTTCGCAACACAAAACTCAATAGAAATCTCGTGAGCTCCGTTAGCGAAAGAAAACAAAAGACCACTTCAAGGTACTGTAATGAACTCATTCTTTATTTATATTGGTGTTAAATCCACTGTATTCCAACTTCTCTATGGATTATAAACTATTTTATTAGACATAGATTCATCAAAATAAGCAAACAACACACGAAAAACAGAATCTGTCAAAAACAGAACAGTCTGTAGTAATCTGTAACTAACGCAAACTTCTGGAACTCCAAAAAATCTACCAAAATAGGAAGACCTATAATTTTTTTTGTTGATCAGCAGAAATTGTAATCAGTATTTTATCACATTCTGGTGATTTTTAACAATTGTTTTCGTGAACAGAAAGTTTCTAGAAATTACAGCAAGATCAAATAACTATCATCCAAGAAGATCCTATAGGTCTAACTTGGCACAAACACTAATTAAAACACAAAACCACATCTAAACAGAAGGTAGATGGACTATTTATTCCTAAACAGAAGCAAAAACAAAAAACAAAAAAATAAAGTTGGGTTGCCTCCCAACAAGCGCTATCGTTTAACGCCCCTAGCTAGGCATAAAAGCGAGGATAGATCTAGGTAGTGCCGTAGTAATAAGATAGATCGGTGAAACTCATTTCATATTCTCAACATTCGGCAGCAAGTTTCCTTTGAGGCAAGCAAAAGTAATCAAAAGGGCTAAATATAATAGGACAAAAGTCCCCAAGATCAATTTTAGGAGGTATAGGTTCCTCTTTCGGCCCTTCGTATTGCACAACCAATTCATCATTATAAGCTTTCTTTTGACAGAACCTTGTGAGCCTAAACTCAAGAGAGCATCCTAGCTCATTATTTCGAATAGCCAAATCATCATTAAGTTCAGAGATTCTATTACTTAAAATATTGGTAGGCACCTTTTTTCTAAGGTTTTCATTGAAAGCAACATAGTCAAGAGATTGAAAACGCATTATTTCTTCTTGATCAAAGAGGATAGATTCTATAGGAGGACGGCCGGCGTCCACCCTATAATGTGCAACGATTTCTTTAGCCTCTTTTACTATAAATCTGAATTCATGAGCCAAAAAGATAGTAGCGGCACGCTTAACAGAAGAATGCTCGATATTAGAAAATTCTAGGAAAATTATTTGTATAGATGGGTGCATATGCATAACTTGCCTTTCAAGTTCAATGGTAAGCATGGCAATAGCGTCCGCAAGACTACTAGTTCTATGGAGAGTAGAACCGCCCATAGAGGGCAAAGCACCGACACAAGTAAAGAAATCTTGAATAACTCCTTTTCCAATAATATTACCACTACCGATTCGAAATCTTTTTGTATGATAAGTAGGGGGTTCTTCAGCAGGAGCATTGGAATTTTCTATGATATTATTATCGCCCATAGCGGCGATAACTTCCCCAATTTCAGACATAGCGACAAACAAGCGATCCAACACACTAGCAAACAAAAGGCAAGCGAGAAAAAGGCAAACTGAAAAGAAAGGGCGAATAAAACAGCAAGGGTGAAGTGGGGGAGAGGAAAACGAGAGCCAAATGGAAACTAATGTAATGCGAGAGATAGGGATTGTGATGGGTACTTGGTATGTTGACTTTTGCGTAGACTCCCCGGCAACGGCGCCAGAAATTTTTCTTGCTACCTCTTGAGCACTGCGTTGGATTTCCCCGAAGAGGAGAGGATGATGCAGCAAAGTAGCATAAGTATTCTTCCCTCAGTTTTTGAGAACCAAGGTATCAATCCAGTAGGAGGCTACATGCAAGTCTCTCGTACCTACACAAAACAATAGCTCAACACAACCAACGCGATTAGGGGTTGTCAATCCCTTCACGGTAACTTATGGGAGTGAGATCTGATAGAGATGATAGATAATATTTTTTTGGTATTTTTGGTATAGAGATGCAAAGTGAAAAGTAAAAGGCAAAGTAAAAAGAAAAGCAATAATAAAGTGATGGAGATTGATATGATGAGAATAGACCTGGGGGCCATAGGTTTCACTAGTGGCTTCTCTCAAGAGCATAAGTATTCTACGGTGGGTGAACAAATTACTGTTGAGCAATTGATAGAATTGAGCATAGTTATGAGAATATCTAGGTATGATCATATATATAGGCATCACGTCTAAGACAAGTAGACCGACTCCTGCCTGCATTTACTACTATTACTCCACTCATCAACCGCTATCCAGCATGCATCTAGAGTATTAAGTTAAAAACAGAGTAACGCCTTAAGCAAGATGACATGATGTAGAGGGATAGTTTCATGCAATATGATAAAAACCCCATCTTGTTATCCTCGATGGCAACAATACAATACAATACCGGCCTTGTTGCCCCTTCTGTTACTGGGAAAGGACACCGCAAGATTGAACCCAAAGCTAAGCACTTCTCCATGGCAAGAAAAACCAATCTTGTAGGCCAAACCAAACTGATAATTCGAAGAGACTTGCAAAGATAACCAATTATACATAAAAGAATTCAGAGAAGATTCAAATATTATTCATAGATAGACTTGATCATAAACCCACAATTCATCGGTCTCAACAAACACACCGCAAAAAGAAGATTACATCAAATAGATCTCCACGAGAGAGGGGGAGAACTTTGTATTGAGATCCAACAAGAGAGAAAAAGCCATCTAGCTACTATTTATGGACCCGAAGGTCTGAGGTAAACTACTCACACTTCATCGAAGAGGCTATGATGATGTAGAAGCCCTTCGTGATGACGGCCCTCTCCGGCGAAGCTCCGGAACAGGCCCCAATATGGGATCTCGTGGGTACAGAAGGTTGCGGCGGTGGAATTAGGTTTTTGGCTCCTTATCTGATCATTTGGGGGTACATAGGTATATATAGGAGGAAGAAGTACGTCGGTGGAGCTCCGAGGGGCCCACAAGGCAGGGGGCGTGCCCTAGGGGGGTGGGCACGCCCCCCCACCCTCGTGACCGCCTCGTGGCTTTCTTGACGGAGGGTCCAAGTCTCCTGGGTCTTATCTGATGAGAAAATCACGTTCCTGAAGGTTTCATTCCGTTTGGACTCCGTTTGATATTCTGTTTCTCCGAAACACTGAAATAGGCAAAAAAACAACAATTCTGGGTTGGACCTCCGGTTAATAGGTTAGCCCCAAAAATAATATAAAAGTGGAAAATAAAGCCCAATATAGTCCAAAACAGTAGATAATATAGCATGGAGCAATAAAAAATTATAGATACATTGGAGACGTATTAGGACCCCTCACGATTGCGCGAGATGGAGGGCACCATAGGATAGCACCATAAATAAAATATACAATCATATCAACCAAGATCACGATTAACCCATAGGACAAAAGAGATCTACTCAAACATCATAGGATAGCCACATATCATTGGGAAATAATATACGGAGTTGAGCACCATGTTCAAGTAGAGATTATAGCGGGGAGAAGGGGTGTTACACCACTGCATAGAGGGGGGTAAAGTTGGTGTTGATGGTAGCAAGATTGTTGATGTAGATCGCCGTCACGATCCTAGCTCCGATGGCGTTCCGGCGCCACCAGGAGAGAGGGGGAGAGAGCCCCCCTCCTTCTTCCTTGGCCTCCCCCCTAGATGGGAGGAGAGTTCCCCTCTGGTCCATGGCCTCCATGGCGGCGGAGGGGCGGGAGCCCCTCCAAGATTGGATCTCCCTCTTTGTTCTCTTCTGTTTCGTGCTCCCCAGATCTGGCCCTTCACCATTTTTTAAATTCCCGGAGAGCCGTAACTCTGATTGCGCTGAAATTTTTACACATTTTTTCCATAAATTATCTTTCTTGCGCCAGAAGAAGGGCCCCAACCGACCTTCAAGGAGGGCACAAGATACCTGGGCATGCCTGGCACCCCCAGGCGCACCCTGGTGGGTTGTGGGTACTGTGGGCCCCTGTTTGCGTTGATTCCACCTCCCAAAAATCACATATATTCCAAAATAATTCTCCGTAAATTTTTATCACGTTTGGACTTTGTTTGATATGGATTTTCGGCGAACAAAAAACATGCAACAAAGAGGAACTGGCTCTGGGCACTGGATCAATAGGTTAGTCCAAATAAATCATATAAAATGTTACCAAACATTTATTAAAGTTGTATAATATTGGCATGAAACAATAAAAAATTATAGATACGACGGAGACATATCGAGTAATATCATACTTTTCAATCAAAGAAGCAACTTCATAAGCACCCTTAAAAGCAACAAATTCTTAAATTTGTTCGATATCATAGTAACTATAAACACCCTTTTCATAAGAAGATAAGATTTCATTATCATTAAACTCACATAGGTAGGGAAGATGTTTTTTAGGGTTCTCAGAGCTAGAAGTAAAATGACAAAGTTCACAAAGATTCCAAGCATAACATAGTAAACAATTTATCTGATTCCATAAGAATCTCCCTTTTTCAGACAAACGGTGACGCACAAGATGAGCATGCTCATCTAAAGACTTTCCCTCAACTAAACTAGTTGGGGTTTCAGCACGAGCACATATGGATCGAAGATGATCCAAAGTAGAAAACTTTAAGTGGATCTATAAACCTTTTTTTTTTCTGATTTTCAATAAACACACAATTATACCAAGCAAACAAGCAAACGGGCCAAGTAAGACATAAAGGCCAACGAAAAGACGAACGAAAGAAGGGCGAATAAAAAGGCAAATATTTTTGTGTTTTTCTAAAATCGTTTAGGAAGTGGGGGAGAGAAAAACGAGAGGCAAATGGCAAATAATGTAATGCAAGAGATGAGAGTTTATGATGGGTACTTGGTAGGCTTGATGTAGATCTCCCCGGCAACGGCGCCATAAATTCTTCCTGCTACTTCTTGAGCTTGCATTGGTTGTTCCCTTGAAGAGGAAAGGGTGATGCAGCAAGGTAGAGATAAGTATTTGCCTCAGTTAAGAACCAAGGTATCAATCCAGTAGGAGAAACATGCAAGTCCCCAATATATGCACCTACACAAAGATTCAAACACATGCACCCAACGCGATAAACGGGTTGTCAATCCCTTCATGGTCACTTGCAAAGGTGAGATCTGATAGAGATAGATATAAAAGATTACTAAAATGTAAAATAAAATAAAAGTAAATAAATTGCAGCGAGATATTTTTGGTATTTTTGATATATAGATCTGAAAATATATGATGGAAAATAGACCCGGGGGGCCATAGGTTTCACTAGAGGCTTCTCTCTTGAAGGAAAATAATACGGTGGGTGAACAAATTAATGTCGAGCAATTGATAGAAAAGAGCAAAGTTATGACGATATCCAAGGCAATGATTATGAATATAGGCATCACGTCCGTGTCAAGTAGACCGACTCCTTCCTGCATCTACTACTATTACTCCACACATCGACCGCTATCCAGCATGCATCTAGAGTATTAATTTCATAAGAACGGAGTAATGCCTTAAGCAAGATGACATGATGTAGAGGGATAAACTCAAGCAATATGATGAAAACCCCATCTTTTTACCCTTGATGGAAACAATACAAATATGTACCTCGCTACCCCTACTTTGTCACTGGGTGAGGACACCGCAAGAATTAACCCAAAACTAAGCACCTCTCTCATTGCAAGAAAAACCAATCTAGTTGGACAAACCAAACCGATAATTAAAAGAGAAATACAAAGATATAAAATCATGCATATAAGAATTCAAAGAAGATTCAAATAATATTCATAGATAATCTTATCATAAATCCACAATTCATCGATCTCGACAAACACAACGCAAAAGAAGATTACATCGAATTGATCTCTAAGAACATCGAGGAGAACATTGTATTGAGAATCAAAGAGAGAGAAGAAGTCATCTAGCTACTAGCTATGGACCCATAGGTCTGTGGTAAACTACTCGCGTTTCATCAGAAAGGCAATAGAGTTGATGTAGATGCCCTCCGTGACCGAATCCCCCTCTGGCAAGATGCCAGAAAAGGCCCCAAGATGGGATTTCACGGGAACAGAAGGTTACGGCGGTGGAAAAGTATTTTGGTGGACACTTATGGTCGTTTGGGAATATTTGGGAATTTATAGGCCAAGAATTAGGGTTAGAAGAGCTCCGAGGGGCCCACAAGCCAGGGGCACTCCCCCCTAGGGCGCACCCTTGTGGCCTCCTCAGGACTCCTCCGACTTCATCTCCAAGTCCTACGTGTGTCTTCTAGTCCAAGAAAAATCATCGCGAAAAGTTTTATTCCGTTTGGACTCCGTTTGATATTCCTTTTCTGTAAAACTCAAAAACAAGGAAAACACAGAAACTGGCACTGGGCTCTAGGTTAAGAAGTTAGTCCCAAAAACAATATAAATAGCATATTAATGCATATAAAACATCCAAAACAGATAATATAATAGCATGGAACAATAAAAAATTACAGATACGTTGGAGATGTATTAGTGGCAGCGCAGTAGCGGCGGTTCGACCTTCTGTCCCCTGATTCTTGGAGTGCTCAGAGTTGCGGATGGAGGTGTGATGTCTACTAAGTAAATTTATTCTTGTAGACACATGTTGGGCCTCCAAGCGCAGAGTTTTGTAGGACAATAGCAATTTTCCCTCAAGTGGATGACCTAAGGTTTATCAATCAGTCGGAAGCGTAGGATGAAGATGGTCTCTCTCAAACAACCCTGCAACCAAATAATAAAAAGTCTCTTGTGTCCCCAACACACCAAATACATGGTAATATGTATAGGTGCACTAGTTCAGCGGAGAGATGGTGATACAAGTGTAATATGGATAGTAGATATTGATTTTTGTAATAAGAACAATAAAAAACAGCATGGTAGCAATTGATAAAAGTGAGCACAAATGGTATTGCAATGCTTGAAAATGAGGCCTAGGGTCCGTACTTTTGCTAGTGCAATATCTCAACAATGCTAATATAATTGGATCATATAACCATCCCTCAACGTGCAACGAAGAATCACTTGAAAGTTCCTATCTAGCGGAGAACATAAGAAGAAATCATTTGTAGGGTGCGAAACCACCTCGAAGCTATTCTTTCTGATCGATCTATCCAAGAGTTCGTACTAAAATAACACCAAATAATTTCAGATTCATAATACTCAATCCAACAGAAAGAACTTCAAAGAGTGCCCCAAGATTACTACCGGAGAAACAAAGACAAGAACGTGCATCGACCCCTATTCATAGATTACCCCAATGTCACCTCGGGAATCCGTGAGTTGGGTGCCAAAACATATATCAAGTGAATCAAAATAATACCCCATTGTCACCATGAGTATTCATTTGCAATACATATATCAAGTGCTCTCAAATCCATAAAAGTATTCTATCTGATAAAACAAAATCTCAAAGGGAAAACTCAATTCATCACAACAAGATAGAGAGGGGAAAACACCATATGATCTGACTATATTAACAAAGCCTGCGATACGTCAAGATCGTGACATCTCAAGAACATGAGAGAGAGAGAGAGATCAAACACATAGCTATTGGTACAAACCCTCAGCCTCGAGGGTGGACTACTCCCTCCTTGTCGTGGTGGCCGCCGGGATGATGAAGATGGACACCGGTGATGATTCCCCCCTCTGGCGGAGTGCCAGAACGGGGTCTAGATTGGTTTCTCATGGGTACAAAGCCTTGCAGCGGTGGAACTTCTGATCTAGGGTCTCCCCAGGGTTTTTGGAATATTTGGGAATTTATAGGGCGAAGAGGGGGTGCGGGAGGCCACCGAGGTGGGCACAACCCACCTGGGCGCGCCTGGCCCCCAGGCACGCCCTGGTGGGTTGTGCCCCCCTCGGGGCACCCCACGTGCTTCTTTGGCCCACTGGATGTCTTCTAGTCCATACAAAATCCACAAAAAGTTTTGCGGTGTTTGGACTCCATTTGATATTGATTTCCTGTGATGTAAAAAAAATGCAAAAAACAGCAACTGGCACTTTCCACAATGCCAATAGGTTAGTACCAAAAAATGATACAAAATGACTATAAAATGATCATAAAACATCCAAAAATGATAATATAATAGCATGGAGCAATCAAAAATTGTAGATGCGTTGGAGACGTACCAGCATCCCCAAGTTTAATTCCTGCTCGTCCTTGAGTACGTAAACGATAAAAACAAATTTTTTATGTGGAATGTTGCCTAACATGTTATCTCATATTCTTTTCTTTGTACTATGGATATTTGGACTTTTATATGGTTCAAAGCAATAGTCTAGTTTTGACATGAGGACTTAAATACTCAAGCATATTGATGACCCACAAGTATAGGGGATCTATCGTAGTCCTTTCGATAAGTAAGAGTGTCGAACCCAACGAGGAGCGAAAGGAAATGATAAGCGGTTTTCAGCAAGGTATTCTCTGGAAGTACTGAAATAAGTGGTAACAGATAGTTTTGTGATAGGGTAAATTGTCACGAGCAAAAAGTAACAAAAGTAAATAAGGTGCAGCAAGGTGGCCCAATCCTTTTTGTAGCAAAGGACAAGCCGCAACAAACTCTTATATAAGGAAAAGCGCTCTCGAGGACACATGAGAATATCGTCAAGCTAGTTTTCATCACGTTCATATGATTCGCGTTTGGTACTTTGATAATTTGATATGTGGGTGGACCGGTGCTTGGGTGTTGTTCTTACTTGAACAAGAATCCCACTTATGATTAACCTCTATTGCAAGCATCCGCAACTACAACAAAAGTATTAAGGTAAACCTAACCATAGCATGAAACATATGGATCCAAATCAGCCCCTTACGAAGCAACGCATAAACTAGGGTTTAAGCTTCTGTCACTCTAGCAACCCATCATCTACTTATTACTTCCCAATGCCTTCCTCTAGGCCCAAATAATGGTGAAGTGTTATGTAGTCTACGTTCACATAAAACCACTAGAGGCTAGACAACATACATCTTATCAAAATATCAAACGAATACCAAATTCACATGACTACTAATAGCAAGACTTCTCCCTTGTCCTCAGGAACAAACGTAATTACTCACAAAGCATATTCATGTTCATAATTAGAGGGGTAATAATATGCATATAGGATCTGAACATATGATCTTCCACCAAATAAACCAACTAGCATCAACTACAAAGAGTAATCAACACTACTAGCAACCTACTAGCACCAATCCCGGACTTTGAGACAAGAATTGGATACAAGAGATGAACTAGGGTTTGGAGATGAGATGGTGTTGATGAAGATTTTGATGGAGATTGCCTTCTCCCGATGAGAGGAGCGTTGGTGATGACAATGGTGATGATTTCCCCCTCCCGGAGGGAAGTATCCCGGCAGAACAGCTCTGCCGGAGCTCTATATTGGTTCCGCCAAGGTTCCGCCTCGTGGCGGCGGAGTCTCATCCCGAAAAGTTCCTTCTTATTTTTTTCTCATCGAAAGACTTCATATAGGAGAAGATGGACGTCGGAGACCCGCCAGGGGGCCCATGAGGTAGGGGGCATGCCCTAGGAGGGGGGGCGCGCCCCCCACCCTTGTGAGCAGGGTGTGGGCCCCCTGGCCTTCATCTTTGGCGAGGATTTTTTCTTTATTTATTTTAAGATGTTCCGTGGAGTTTCAGGACTTTTGGAGTTGCGCAGAATAGGTCTCTAATATTTGCTCCTTTTCCAGCCGAGAATTCCAGCTGCCGGCATTCTCCCTCCTTATGTAAACCTTGTAAAATAAGAGAGAATAGCCATAAGTATTGTGACATAACGTGAAATAACAGCCTATAATGCAATAAATATCGATATAAAAGCATGATGCAAAATGGACGTATCAACTCCCCCAAGCTTAGACCTCGCTTGTCCTCAAGCAAAAAGCCGATAACAATAAATATGTCCTCATGTTTAGAGGTAGAGGCGTCGATAAAAATAAAATACGGACATGAAGGCATCATGATTATTCTCATAACAGCAACATATATAGATTTTGTCATATGATTACTTATGTTCAAGTGATGATCTATTCACAATGCAAAAGTATAAATCATAAACCTTATTGGGCTCCAACAAACTATAATCTCAGTCATTGAAGCAATTGCAATTTATCATAACATCGGAAAGAGTCTATGTCAGAGCTTAAAAGCAAGTCCACATACTCAACTATCATTTAGTCCTTCATAATTGCTAACACTCACGCAATACTTGTGGTTATGAAGTCTTAATCATACACAGAGAAAGATAGGGCTTATAGTTTTGCCCCACAACCTTTTACCTCAAGGGTAATGTCAACAATAATAATTCATGCTCCCCTACATCCAATTAGATAGATATATCATGTTCTTTCCAACATGCTGAGCTTGCCAAAGGATAAAATCAAAAAGGAAAGGTGAAGATCACCGTGACTCTTGCATAAGGTAGAATATAATAATAAAGGATAGGCCCTTCACAGAGGGAAGCAGAGATTGCCATGCGCTTTTATGGCTGGATGCATAAAATCTCAATGCGAAAGAACGTCACTTTATATTGCCCCTTGTGATATGAACCTTTATTATGTAGTCCGTCGCTTTTATTACTTCCACATCACAAGATCGTATAAAGCTTATTTCTCCCACACCAATCAATCATACATATTTAGAGCATTTTTTATTGATTTGCACCGATGACAACTTACTTGAATGATCTTACTCAATCCATAGGTAGATATGGTGGACTCTCATGGCAAAACTGGTTTAAGGGTATTTGGAAGCACAATTAGTATTTCTACTTGGTGTTAAGAATTTGGCTAGCATGAGGGGGAAAGGCAAGCTCGACAAGTTAGAGGATCCATGACAACATACTTTATCTCAGATATAAGAAAGACATAACTCATTACGTTGTCTTCCTTGTCCAACATCAACTCTTTAGCATGTCAAATTTTAATGAGTGCTCCCAATCATAAAAGATGTCAATGATAATATATCTATATGTGAAACTTCTCTTTCCTTATTACTTCCTATTAATTGCAACGATGACCAAAGCTATGTCTGCCAACTCCCAACAACTTTTAATCATCATACTCTTTCTATGTGAAGTGATTACTCTCAATATGAACTTTTTGTTTCTTTTTATTCTTTCTTCTCTTTTATTTTATTCACCCAAGATCATGGCAAAATAATCAACCCTTGACTCAACACTAATCTTTATTATATATATAGCTCACGGACTCGATTACAAAGAGAGATCATAAAGCAAAACTCAAAACTAGATCATGCCATAAACTTTATTCTACTATATCAAGATACTACTAATAGGATCGAACTAAGAAAAACGGTAAAGATAGGAGTTGTGATTGTGATACGATACCGGGGCACCTACCCCAAGCTTGGCAGTTGCCAAGGGGAGTGCCCATACTGTTGGGGAACGTAGCAGAAATTTAAAATTTTCCTACGTGTCACCAAGATCTATCTATGGAGAAACCAACAACGAGGGAAGGAGAGTGCATCTACATACCCTTGTAGATCGCTAAGCGGAAGCATTCAAGTGAACGGGGTTGATAGAGTCGTACTCGTCGTGATCCAAATCACCGATGACCAAGTGCCGAACGGACGACACCTCCGCGTTCAACACACGTACAGCCCGGTGACGTCTCCCATGCCTTGATCCAGCAAGGAGAGAGGGAAAGGTTGAGGAAGACTCCATCCAGCAGCAGCACAACGGCGTGGTGGTGGTGGAGGAGCGTGGCAATCCTGCAGGGCTTCGCCAAGCACTGCGGGAGAGGAGGAAGGAGAGATGCAGGGCTGCGCCATCGAGAGGTGAAAACTCATGTGTTGGCAGCCCCAAATACCTCAACTATATATAGGGGAGAGGGAGGGGGCTGCGCCCCCTCTAGGGTTCCCACCCAAGGGGTGCGGCAGCCCCCAGATCCCATCTGGGTGGCGGCCAGGTGGAGGGGAGGGGGAGGCGCACCAGGGGTGGGCCTTAGGGCCCATCTGCCCTAGGGTTTGCCCCCTTCCCCACTAGGATGCGCCTTGGGCCTTGGTGGAGGGGTGCACCAGCCCACCTAGGGCTGGTCCCCTTCCACACTTGGCCCACGCAACCTTCTGGGGCTGGTGGCCCCACTTGGTGGACCCCCGGACACCTCCGGTGGTCCCGGTACACTACCGGTGATGCCCAGAACTCTTCCGGTGGCCAAAACCATACTTCCTATATATAAATCTTTACCTCCGGACCATTCCGGAACTCCTCGTGATGTCCAGGATCTCATATGGGGCTCCGAACAACATTCGGTAACCACATACAAACTTCCTTTATAACCCTAGCATCATCGAACCTTAAGTGTGTAGACCCTACGGGTTCGGGAGACATGCAGACATGACCGAGACGTTCTCCGGTCAATAACCAACAGCGGGATCTGGATACCCATGTTGGCTCCCACATGTTCCACGATGATCTCATCGGATGAACCACGATGTCAAGGACTTAATCAATCCCGTATACAATTCCCTTTGTCTATCGGTACGATACTTGCCCGAGATTCGATCATCGGTATCCCGATACCTTGTTCAATCTCGTTACCGGCAAGTCTCTTTTACTCGTTCCGTAGTACATCATCCCGTGATCAACTCCTTGATCACATTGTGCACATTATGATGATGTCCTACCGAGTGGGCCCAGAGATACCTCTCCGTCACACGGAGTGACAAATCCCAATCTCGATTCGTGCCAACCCAACAGACACTTTCGGAGATACCTGTAGTGTACCTTTATAGCCACCCAGTTACGTTGTGACATTTGGCACACCCAAAGTATTCCTACGGTATCCGGGAGTTGCACAATCTCATGGTCTAAGGAAACGATACTTGACATTAGGAAAGCTTTAGCATACGAACTACATGATCTTGTGCTAGGCTTAGGATTGGGTCTTGTCCATCACATTATTCTCCCAATGATGTGATCCTGTTATCAACGACATCCAATGTCCATGGTCAAGAAACCGTAACCATCTATTGATCAACGAGCTAGTCAACTAGAGGCTTACTAGGGACATGGTGTTGTCTATGTATCCACACATGTATCTGAGTTTCCTATCAATACAATTCTAGCATGGATAATAAACGATTATCATGAACAAGGAAATATAATAATAACCTATTTATCATTGCCTCTAGGGCATATTTCCAACACATACCCATGTGATTATGTCTCCTTCTTTGTTGGCGATGTAATATTCTTGGCGATGATTCCCCTCAAGATACGGTTCTCCTCCTCGAGCTTATTGACTTGCTGCTTGAGGTCCATTATTTCCTTACGAAGCTTTCCTGTGACGGCTAAAGCTCCTTGCACCCAAGGGTGTTGCATAGCTGTGGGAGAACAAGTAACACTCCTCTTCATATTTTCATAAGAAAAAAATCTAACATTGGAAGGGATAACCGAGTTTGGAATAGCTGAGCTCTGTAGTTCCCCATCGTGAACCCAACTCGGAAGCGAGAGGTGACTTCTTGATCTTCCATGGCATCTACCCTCATCAGGTCTATCTTCATTAGCCAAGCATCTTTGTCACCATTGTTGGAGGAGGGGGACGACATGATGCCTGGCCTTGAAAACCCTAACAGAAAACAGCTCGAAACAAGAACAGAGGAGATTTGCGTGATACAGGAGTCAAAACCTCCGGGAGATTATATAGTGAATTTTTACCGACCAAAATACGTATCGTGCAAAAAAAGGAGTCCGGAAGACACACGAGGTGCTCATGAGCTAGGGGGGCGCGCCCAGAGGGGTAGGGCGCGCCCACCACCCTCGTGGGGCCCTCGTGTCCTTCCCGGACTGCTACTTATTTTTCTATATTTCTAAATATTCCAAAACGGAGAAATATTGCCTTAAAAATTGTTTTGGAGTCAGTTTACTTATCGTACCACATACCTATTCCTTTTCGGAGTCTGAAACGGTCTGGAAAGTGTCCCTTGTGTACTCCTCCGGGGTTATGGTTTCAACATTTATGGGATTACCTGAGATATAATGTTTGATTCTTTGACCGTTTATCATCTTCGGATTTATGCCTTCGAAGTTGTTGATTTTTATGGCGCCGGAACGATAGACCTCTTCGATAACATAGGGGCCTTCCCATTTAGAGTGAAGTTTTCCTGCAAAAAATCTCAAACGGGAGTTGTATAGCAATACATAATCACCTACATTAAACTCACGCTTTTGTATCCTTTTGTCATGCCATCTTTTAACTTTTTCTTTAAACAACTTGGCATTTTCATAAGCTTGGGTTCTCCATTCATCAAGTGAGCTAATATCAAATAACCTATTCTCGCCGGCAAGTTTAAAATCATAGTTGAGCTCTTTAATAGCCCAATATGCCTTATGTTCTAGTTCGAAAGGTAAGTGACATGCTTTTCCATAAAGCATTTTATACGGAGACATACCCATAGGATTTTTATATGCAGTTCTATAAGCCCATAATGCATCGTCAAGTTTCTTGGACCAATTTTTTCTAGACCTATTAACAGTCTTTGGCAAAATTAATTTGAGCTCTCTATTGCTCAATTCTACTTGACCACTAGACTGTGGGTGGTCATACTTAGCAATTATTTTACGGAAAGCATCATGAATAAAGTGTGAACCACCATCAGTCATTAAATTTCTAGGGACTCCAAACCTCGGAAAAATAACTTCCTTAAGCATTTTAATAGAGGTGTTATGATCAGCACTACTAGTTGGAATAGCTTCTACCCACTTAGTAATGTAATCAACAGCAACTAAAATATGTGTATATCCATTAGAGGCAGGAAAAGGTCCCATATAATCAAAGCCCCAAACATCAAATGGTTCAATGACAAGTGAATAATCCATAGGCATTTCTTGACGTCTACTAATATTACCAATTCTTTGACATTCATCACAAGACAAGACAAACTTACAGGCATCCTTAAAGAGAGTAGGCCAATAAAAACCGGATTGCAATACCTTATGTGCAGTTCTATCTCCCGCATGGTGTCCTCCATAAGCTTCGGAGTGGAACTTGCGTAGGATTTGTTCCTGTTCATGCTCAGGTACACAACGTCTAATAACACCATATACTCCTTCTTTATAAAGATGTGGGTCATCCCAAAAGTAATGTCTCAAATCAAAGAAAAACTTTTTCTTCTGCTGGTATGTGAAGCTAGGTGGTATAAACTTAGCAACAATATAATTTGCGTAATCAGCATACCAAGGAGTACTACGAGAAGTACTTATAACATTTAATTGTTCATCAGGAAAGCTATCATTAATAGGTAGTGGGTCATCAAGAATATTCTCTAACCTAGACAAGTTGTCTGCAATGGGGTTCTCAGCTCCTTTTCTATCAACAATATGCAAATCAAATTCTTGTAGCAGGAGAACCCATCTAATAAGTCTAGGTTTAGCATATTTCTTTTCCATAAGATATTTAATAGCAGCATGATCGGTGTGAATAGTTACTTTAGAATCAACAATATAAGGTCTGAACTTATCACAAGCAAATACAACTACTAAAAGTTCCTTTTCAGTAGTAGCATAGTTTCTTTGAGCATTGTCTAAGGTCTTACTAGCATAATGAATAACATTTAATTTCTTATCAACTCTTTGCCCTAAAACAGCACCTACAGCATAATCACTAGCATCACACATAATTTCAAAGGGTAAATTCCAATCAGGTGGCTTAACAACAGGTGTAGAGACTAATGCTTTCTTAAGTGTTTCAAATGCTTCTAAACAATCATCGTCAAAGACAAATGGTATAACTTTTTGCAATAAATTAGTCAGAGGCCGAGAAATTTTTGAGAAGTCCTTAATGAACCTCCTATAAAATTCGGCATGACCAAGAAAACTTCTTATACCTCTGATGTCCTTTGGACATGGCATCTTTTCAATAGCATCAACCTTGGCTTTATCAACTTCAATACCTCTTTCAGAAACTTTGTGCCCCAAGACAATACCTTCATTAACCATAAAGTGGCACTTTTCCCAATTCAAGACAAGATTAGTTTCTTCACATCTCGGCAAAACTCGATCAAGATTGCTCAAGAAATCATCAAAAGAGGAACCATAGACGGAAAAATCATCCATGAAAACCTCACAAATCTTTTCACAAAAGTCAGAGAATATAGCCATCATGCATCTTTGAAAGGTAGCAAGTGCATTACATAGACCAAAAGGCATACGTCTATAAGCAAAAGTACCAAAAGGGCATGTAAAAGTAGTCTTTGATTGATCCCTAGCCGACACAGGTATTTGAGAGAAATCAGAATAGCCATCTAGAAAGCAGTAGTGTGTATGTTTGCATAATCTTTCTAGCATTTGATCAATAAAAGGTAAGGGGTAATGATCTTTCATAGTAGCTTTATTTAATTTGCGGAAATCAATTACCATCCTATAACCTGTGATAATTCTTTGTGGAATCAATTCATCTTTATCATTAGGAACAACAGTAATACCTCCCTTCTTAGGGACGCAACGGACATGACTTACCCACTGACTATCAGCAACGGGATAAATTATACCTGCCTCCAGAAGCTTGAGTATTTCTTGTCTTACAACTTCTTTCATTTTAGGATTCAAACGTCGTTGAGGATCACGAACTGATTTGGCATCAGCTTCCAAATTTATTTTATGTTGACATAGAGTGGGACTAATGCCCTTAAGGTCATCAAGAGTATATCCAATAGCAGCACGGTGCTTCTTCAGAGTTTTCAATAATCTTTCTTCTTCATGCTCTGAAAGGTTAGCACTAATAATAACATGATATATCTTCTTTTCATCAAGATAAGCATATTTAAGATTATCAGGCAATGGTTTAAGCTCAAACACGGGATCACCCTTGGGTGGAGGAGGATCCCCTAAAATTTCAACAGGCAAGTTGTGTTGCAGAATAGGTTCCTGTTTAAAGAATACTTCATCTATTTCCCTTCTTTCATTCATGAACATATCATTTTCATGGTCTAGCAAATAGTGTTCTAAAGGATCACGAGGAGGTACGACAATAGAAGCAAGACCAATAATCTCATCCTTACTAGGAAATTCTCCCTCACGATGTTGTTTCCTAAATTTAGAGAAATTAAACTCATGAATCATATCATCCAAGCCAATAGTAACAACATTCTTTTCACAATCTATCTTAGCATTAATAGTGTTCAAGAAGGGTCTACCAAATATAATGGGACAAAAGCTATCTTGTGGAGAACTGAGAACAAGAAAATCAACAGGATATTTAGTTTTCCACACAAGACTTCAACATCTCTAACAATTCCCACTGGTGAAATAGTATCTCTGTTAGCAATTTTAATTGTGACATCAATTTCTTCTAACTCAGCAGGTGCAATTTCATGCTTGATTTCTTTATACAAGTCATAAGGTATAACACTAGCACTAGCACCCATATCACATAAGCCATGATAACAATGATCTCCTATTTTAACAGAAATAACAGGCATGCCTACCACAGGTCTATGTTTATCTTTATCACATGGTTTAGCAATTCTAGAAGGTTCAGCGTTGAACTGAATAACATGCCCATCAATATTATCATACAAGAGATCTTTAACAATAGCAATATTAGGTTCTACTTTAACTTGCTTAGGGGGTACATAAGTTCTAATATTTTTTTTACGAACAACAGTTGAAGCTTTAGCATGATCCTTTACTCTAACAGGGAAAGGTGGTTTCTCAACATAAGAAGTAGGAACAATAGGATCATTATAAGTGACAGTCTTTTCTTCAACTTTAATAGGTGCAACTACTTTTATTTTTATGGGAGGATGATATTTAAACCACTTCTCCTTAGGGAGATCAACATAAGTAGCAAAAGATTCACAGAAATGAGCTACTATCTTGGAGTCAAGTCCATATTTAGTGCTAAACTTACGGAAAATATCGGTATCCATAAAAGATTTAACACAATCAAACTTAGGTGTCATACCTAACTCCTTACCTTCGTCGAGGTCCCAATCTTCAGAGTTTTGTTTAATTCTATCCAATAAGTTCCATCTGAATTCAATAGTCTTCATCATAAATGAGCCAGCACAAGAAGTATCGAGCATGGTGCGATTGTTTTCAGAAAGCCGAGCATAAAAACTTTGCATAATTATTTCTCTCGAGAGCTCATGATTGGGGCATGAAAATAACATTGATTTAAGCCTCCCCCAAGTTTTTGCGATGCTTTCTCCTTCGCGAGGCCAGAAATTACATATATAATTGCGATCACGATGAACAAGATGCATAGGGTAATATTTTTGATGAAATTCCAGTTTCAATCTTTTATAGTTTCATGATCTCATATCATCACATAGCCTATACCATATCAATGCGTCTCCCTTCAAATATAAAGGGAAAACCTTCTTCTTAGCAACATCATCGGGTATACCTGCAAGCTTAAATAATCCACAAACTTCATCCACATATATTAAGTGCTCATCAGGATGCTTTGTTCCATCTCCTGTAAAAGGGTTAGCTAGCAGTTTTTCCATCATACCCGAAGGAAATTCAAAAGGAGTTTCATTTTCAATAGGTTCAGTAGGTTGAGGAGCAACTCTTTGCTCTACTGGACGGGGTGAAGATACCCCGAACAAGCCCCTCAGAGAATTACTTTCCATAGTAACAAGTGACAGTAAATTTCAGCACACTATATAAATTTTTCCTTACCAAATTCCACCTACCAAAGGCACTACACTCCCCGGCAACGGCGCCGGAAAAGAGTCTTGATGACCCACAAGTATAGGGGATCTATCATAGTCCTTTCGATAAGTAAGAGTGTCAAACCCAACGAGGAGCAGAAGGAAATGATAAGCGGTTTTCAGCAAGGTATTCTCTGCAAGTACTGAAATAAGTGGTAACAGATAGTTTTGTGATAGGGTAAATTGTAACGAGCAACAAGTAAAAAAAGTAAATAAGGTGCAGCAAGGTGGCCCAGTCCTTTTTGTAGCAAAGGACAAGCCAGAACAAACTCTTATATAAGGAAAAGCGCTCCCGAGGACACATGGGAATATCGTCAAGCTAGTTTTCATCACGTTCATATGATTCGCGTTCGGTACTTTGATAATTTGATATGTGGGTGGACCGGTGGTTGGGTGCTGTTATTATTTGAACAAGCATCCCACTTATGATTAACCTATATTGCAAGCATCCGCAACTACAACAAAAGTATTAAGGTAAACCTAACCATAGCATGAAACATATGGATCCAAATCAGCCCCTTACGAAGCAACGCATAAACTAGGGTTTAAGCTTCTGTCACTCTAGCAACCCATCATCTACTTATTACTTCCCAATGCCTTCCTCTAGGCCCAAATAATGGTGAAGTGTTATGTAGTCGACGTTCACATAACACCACTAGAGGCTAGACAACATACATCTTATCAAAATATCAAACGAATACCAAATTCACATGACTACTAATAGCAAGACTTCTCCCTTGTCCTCAGGAACAAACGTAATTACTCACAAAGCATATTCATGTTCATAATCAGAGGGGTAATAATATGCATATAGGATCTGAACATATGATCTTCCACCAAATAAACCAACTAGCATCAACTACAAAGAGTAATCAACACTACTAGCAACCTACTAGCACCAATCCCGGACTTTGAGACAAGAATTGGATACAAGAGATGAACTAGGGTTTGGAGATGAGGTGGTGCTGGTGAAGATGTTGATGGAGATTTCCCTCTCCCGATGAGAGGAGCGTTGGTGCTGACGATGGTGATGATTTCCCCCTCCCGGAGGGAAGAATCCCGGCAGAACAGCTCTGCCGGAGGTCTAGATTGGTTCCGCCAAGGTTCCGCCTCGTGGCGGCGGAGTCTCATCCCGAAATGTTCCTTCTTATTTTTTTCTCATCGAAAGACTTCATATAGGAGAAGATGGACGTCGGAGACCCACCAGGGGGCCCACGAGGTAGGGGGCGCGCCCTAGGAGGGGGGCACGCCCCCACCCTCGTGAGTAGGGTGTGGGCCCCCTACCTTCATCTTTGGCGAGGATTTTTCTTTATTTATTTTAAGATGTTCCGTGGAGTTTCAGGACTTTTGGAGTTGCACAGAATAGGTCTCTAATATTTGCTCCTTTTCCAGCCTAGAATTCCAGCTACCGGCATTCTCCCTCCTTATGTAAACCTTGTAAAATAAGAGAGAATAGCCATAAGTATTGTGACATAACGTGAAATAATAGCCCATAATGCAATAAATATCGATATAAAAGCATGATGCAAAATGGACGTATCACATATCAACAAGCAATGTCTTCCAAAATATCATCGCTAAAATAAGTTATTCCTAGCCCATCATGCTCAGTCATTGATCCATTCATGAAACACACTCGCATATTAGCTACACCAATGCTCAAGTACCATCATAGTGCCCCCTAGTTGGTGCTTTTATAAGAGAAGATGGAGACTCAAATTAAAAATAAAAATTGCATAAAGTAAAAGAAATACCCTTCGCGGAGGGAAGTAGGGATTTGTAGAGGTGCCAGAGATCAAAGCAAAAATTGAGAGATAAAAACATTTTGAGAGGCACACTTTTCCTACCAACGAAAACGACTTAGATCTCCCAACACTTTCCATGCTAGATATATCATAGGCGGTTCCCAAACAGAAAATAAAGGTTATTCCTTTTTCCACCATACTTTCACTTTCCATGGCTAACCGTATCCACGGGTGCCTTCCATACCAACACTTTCCAAGGAATTATTATTTAACAACATAAAGTAAATTCAGTTTTCATTTCAGGACTAGGCATCCCTAATACCTTTGCCTTACTCTTGTGCAATGACAAGTGAATAAACACTCATCGTGAGAATAACACATCTAGCATGGAAAATATCGACCACCCCTCACCGCCTCATGAGCGGTACGAGCACATGAAAGAGAAATTTATTTTGAAACTTAGAGATAGCACATACAAATTTGCTTAGAACGGCAAAAGAATACTGCATATAGGTAGGTATGATGGACTCATTTGGCAAAACTGGTTTAAAGGATTTTGGATGCACAAGTAGTGATCATACTTAGTGCAAAATGAAGGCTGAGAAGCGACCAACCAAGAAACGAATAATCTCGTAAGTAAGCATTGAGCATAATTAACACCGAATAATGCACCACAAGTAGGATGTAATTTCATTGCACAACTATTGACTTTCGTGCTTGCATAGGGAATCACAAACCTTAACACCAATATTCTTACCAAAGCATAATTACTCATCAACATGACTCACATATCACATCATCATATCTCAAAACTATTATAAGGAATCAAGTTTATTTTGTGCAATGATCTTCATGAAGGTTTTTATTATATCCTTCTTGGATATCTATCACTTTGGAACTAATTTTCATGTTGCTTTTGATAAGCTCAAACAAATATAAGTGAAGATTATGAGCATAATATTTCTTTCTCTCAAATTAATTTAAGTGAAGCAAGAGATAATTTCTTCAAAAATACTAAAGCACACCGTGCTAAAAAAGATATAAGTGAAGCACTAGAGCAATTCCATAGCTCATAAAAAATTAAGTGAAGCTCAAGCGAGTAGATATGTAAATAGGTAGCTAATTATGGACTCTCTCTTATTTAAAACTTTTAGATCTAAGTATTTTATTAAAACAGCAAGCAAAACAAAATAAAATGACATTCCAACAATAGCACACATCATGTGAAGAAGCAAAAACTTAGGATCAACGGATACTAACTGATAATTGTTGATGAAGAAAGGTGGGATGCCTACTGAGGCATCCCCAAGCTTAGATGCTTGAGACTTCTTGAAATATTATCTTGGGATGCCTTGGGCATCCCCAAGCTTGATCTTTTGTGTCTCGTTAATTCCTTTTATATCATGGTTTCCCTAAATATTAAAAACTTCTTCCACACAAAACTCAACAAGAACTCATGAGATAAGTTATTATAAACCGATGCAAAAACCTCATCATTCTCTACTGTGGCAAATCACCAAAATTGCTATTCAAAAATGCATACTAAATGCCTCTACATATTTAATACTCCTATCCTCAAATAGAATCATTAAACAAGCAAACATATGCAAACAATGCAAACATAACAGCAATCTGCCAAAACAATACAGTATGTAAAGAATGCAAGAGTATCAATACTTATTTAACTCCAAAAATTATGAAAATTCAACACACCGTAGAAAATTTATTAGAGCTTAATGAGCAAAAAGTTTCAACATTTTATCACATCCTGACTTTTCTCTGGAATTTTTGCAACAACGATAAACTTTCTGTTTTGAAACAGCAACATGTAGATTTGCAAAATAAGCATGGAAAAGGCTATACTTGACATTTTTATTGAAATAAAAGATGCAAAACATTATTCTAAATAACAGAAATCAAATTCTAACAAAATAAAATGATGCTCCAAGAAAAACACATATGATGTGATGAATGAAAATATAGCTCCAAGTGAGGTTATCGATAATGTTGGAGACGAAAGAGGGGATGCCTTCCGGGGCATCCCCAAGTTTAGAAGCTTGGATATTCCTTGAATATTACCTTGGGGTGCCTTGGGCATCCCCAAGCTTAAGGTCTCTTCACTCCTTATTCTCCTCATATCGATATCTCACCCAAAACTTGAAAAACTTCAAAACTCAACAAAACTTCGTGAGATAGGTTAGTATGATAAAGAGCAAACCATTCACTTTTGGTACTGTCAAAGACAAGATTCATAATTGTTCTCACACAATGCCTACTGTAGCATATCATTTCCATAATTTATATTGAGCATTATAAGCCATAGAAACTAGAAAACAAGCAAACTATGCATTGAAAACAGAATCTGTCAAAAACTGAACAATCTGTAGTAATATGTACTCCAACCATACTTCTGCTACTCAAAAAATTCTGAAAAATTAGGATAACGTAGGAAATTTGTATATCTATCACCTGTAAAAAATTCAGATCAAAAGCAGCTCCAGTGAATTTTCAAAATTCCTGGACTGAGTGCAAAAGTTTCTATTTTTGGACAGAATCAAGTCAACTATCATCCACACTATCCCAAAGGCTTTACTTGGCACTTTATTGAAACAAAAGCAATAACACATGATTACTACAGTAGCATAATCATGTGAACACACAAAACAGTAGGTAAAAGTGTTGGGTTGTCTCCCAACAAGCGCTTTTCTTTAATGCCTTTTTAGCTAGGCAAGATGATTTCAATGATGCTCACATAAAAGATAAGAATTGAAACACAAAGGGAGCATCATGAAGCATATTACTAGAACATTTAAGTCTAACCCACTTCCTATGCATAGGGATTTTGTGAGCAAACAACTTATGGGAACAAGAATCAACTAGCATAGGCTGGCAAAACAAGCATAACTTCAAAATTTTCAATACATAGAGAGGAAACTTGATATTATTGCAATTCCTACAAGCATAAGTTCCTCCCTCATAATAATTTTTAGTAGCATCATGAAGAAATTCAACAATATAACCATCACATAAGGCATTATTTTCATGACACAAAAGCATAGAAAATTTATTACTCTCCACATAAGCAAATTTCTTCTCATCAATAGTAGTGGGAGCAAGCTCAACAAAATAACTCTCATGAGAGTGAAAATTAAAATCATGATGACAAGTTTCATGGTTATCATTATTCTCTATAGCACACATTTCATCACCATAATCATCATAGATAGCAGCTTTGTTCTCATAGTCAATTGAAGCCTCATCCAAAATGGTGGATTCATCATTAAATAAAGTCATGAGCTCTCCGAATCCACTTTCATCATTATAATCATCATAAATAGGAGGCATGCAATCATTATAACAAATTTGCACATCAAATCTCGGGGGACTAAAAAATCATCTTCATCAAATATAGCATCCCCAAGCGTATGGCTTTGCATATCATTAGCATCATGGATATTCAAAGAGTTCATACCAACAACATTGCAATCATTCTCATCATTCAAAGATTTTTTGTCAAACATTTTATAGAATTCTTCTTCTACCAATTGAGCACAATTTTCCTTTCCATCATTTTCACGAAAGACATTATAAAGATGAACAATATGATTCAACCTCAGTTCCATTTTTTTAGTTTTGTTTTATAAACCGAACTAGTGATAAAACAAGAAACTACAAGATTCAATTGCAAGATCTAAACATAAACCTTCAAGCACTCACCTCCCCAGCAATGGCGCCAGGAAAGAGCTTCGTTGACGGGGTGTGAGTGCCGCTTGCCTAACCTCCCCGGCATCGGCGCCAGAAAAGAGCTTGATGTCTACTACACAACTTTATTCTTGTAGACACGTGTTGGGCCTCTAGGCGCAGAGTTTTGTAGGACAGTAGCAATTTTCCCTCAAGCGGATGACCGAAGGTTTATCAATCAGTGGGAGGTGTTGGATGAAGATGGTCTCTCTCAAAGAACCCCGCAACCAAATAATAAAAAGTCTCTTGTGTCTCCAACACATCAAATACAATGGTAATTTGTATAGGTGCACTAGTTCGGCGAAGAGATGGTGATACAAGTGCAATATGGATAGTAGATATTGATTTTTGTAATAAGAATAATAAAAAATAGCAAGGTAGCAATTGATAAAAGTGAGCACAAACGGTATTGCAATGCTTGAAAATGAGGCCTACGGTCGGTACTTTCGCTAGTGCAATATCTCAACAATGCTAATATAATTGGATCATATAACCATCCCTCAACGTGCAACGAAGAATCACTCCAAAGTTCCTATCTAGTGGAGAACATAAGAAGAAATCATTTGTAGGGTACGAAACCACCTCGAAGCTATTCTTTCCAATCGATCTATCCAAGAGTTCGTACTAAAATAACACCAAATAAGTTCAGATTCATAATACTCAATTGAACACAAAGAACTTCAAAGAGTGCCCCAAGATTTCTACCGGAGAAACAAAGACAAGAACGTGCATCAACCCCTATCGTAGATTACCCCAATGTCACCTCGGGAATCCGCGAGTTGAGTGCCAAAACATATATCAAGTGAATCAAAATAATACCCCATTGTCGCCAAGAGTATTCATTTGCAAGACATATCTCAAGTGATCTCAAATCCATAGAAGTATTCAATCCGATAAAACGAAATCTCAAAGGGAAAACTCAATTCATCACAACAAGATAGAGAGGGGAAAACACCATATGATCCAACCATATTAACAAAGCCCGCGATGCATCAAGATTGTGACATCTCAAGAACACGAGAGAGAGAGAGAGAGAGAGAGAGAGAGAGAGAGAGAGAGATCAAACACATAGCTACTGGTACAAACCCTCAACCCAGAGGGTGGACCACTCCCTCCTCATTGTGGTGGCCGCCGAGATGATGAAGATGGCCACCGGTGATGATTCCCCACTCCGGCAGAGTGCTAGAACAGGGTCTAGATTGGTTTCTCGTGGGTACAGAGCCTTGCGGCAGCGGAACTTCTGATCTAGGTTCTTCCCGAGGGTTTTTAAAATATTTGAGAATTTATAGGGCGAAGAGGGGGTGCAGGAGGCCATCGAGGTGGGCACAATCTACCTGGGCGCGCCCTGGTGGGTTGTGCCCCCCTCGGGGCACCCCCAGGTGCTTCTCTGGCCCACTGGATGTCTTCTGGTCCATAAAAAATCCGCAAAAAGTTTCGCGGTGTTTGGACTCCGTTTGATATCGATTTCCTGTGATGTAAAAAACATGCAAAAAATAGCAACTGCCACTTGGCACTATGTCAATAGGTTAGTATAAAAATGATATAAAATGATTATAAAATATCCAAGAATGATAATATAATAGCATGGGACAATCAAAAATTATAGATACGTTGGAGACATATTAAGGTGCGCTCGGTTGGTGGAGCACGGCGGCTCGACTTCTCTCGTTTGTGGCTGGCCATGGTGGCAGGGGCGCTCCAGGGAGTTGGCAGGGGTGCCTCCGGGTCTTGCTATTTCCAGGGGTGGCGACGGAGACCTGGCCCCGGTTTATGAAATGGCGTGTTGGCTGCGGCGTGGCCGGCAACCGCCGATGGCTTCCCCCTGCCCTGCTTCGAGTGGCTGGACGCCGTACTTGCCAAAAGGGTGTGCTTTTTCGATTGTTGTGTTGGTCTCTCAGGTTGAAGGGGTTGGGGTGGTCTTGGATCCCTAAGCGGCAGCTCTGGAGGTGGGAGCACTGTGCTCGTAGGCGGAGCCCGTTGCTCAGGTGCTTCCCGGTGGCCATGGCCGTGTAGGCGGCGTGGTGGCCGGGGTGCGTCGATCGGTGGCGGTGGTACGGCGTTCGTACCCTGCCAGGAGCGGTGAGTGTTAGCCGGCGTGAAAGCCTGTTCTGTCTTTGGGCAGGCTGGCGGCGGTGATTTCGTTCCCTTCTTGAAGGCGTCGCCGCGGTCCTCATTGCCCATCGTGTTGCTCCAGGGGGAAACCCTGATCCGCGGATCGGGCGGTGGCGGCTCTCTGGTGCCATGCCCTTCCTGAAGGTGCCTCCTTGGAGCTCACGGTTCGTCGTATGCGGCTTCGTCTCTTCGTGGTGATGTTCACGGTTGAGGACCCTGGTAGCTCTTGTAGCGATAGGGTTGGTGTAGCTGTGCTCAACGCCTATGCATCTAGCCTTGAGTGTGTGGGTGTGTTGGGGTGGCGTGTGTTTGTATCAGCTTGTTGATAGTTTTTGCTTTATATATAAAACGGGGCGAAAGCCTTTTCGGTAAATATTTGCTACTCTACGAATGATGTTGTTAGATTGATGAATGTTGTTATTAAATGCTAATATGAGAACCGTAAATGGTAACGGTAGATGAAGAAAGTCAAGGAACCCAAAGCAAATTTAGTTCACCCACTTTTGTAACGAACAAAACTTTAAAACCATTCTAAATGTAATATTTAGCACTTTATGATATTAGTAAATCACTTCTGTGCTCATGTTTTTTTAGCCCAAACCGTAGAACAATTGTTCTACGGTAATTTTCATTAATTTAAAAAGGTACAAAAAATTCAAGAAATACAAGACCCTAGCAAGAGGGTCAGCCAATGCCATCTCTAGGAAACATCAAGTAAATTACAGATGTAGGTCTATCCAATTATTGATCAAGGTGGCTTTTTCTGGCTTAGCTCTGATACTAGTAATCTGAAGTCCCTCCTTGAAATGAAACTTCCACGAATTAAGGTGGATTGAAACTTTCCTGAAAATCTTATCATTCCTTGTTAACTAGATACCCCAGCAGCCCATAATAACAATGCCTAGTGCAATATCATCTGGCAGCCTACAGAGGGTGAGAAGAATCTCATCAAAGGTGGATATGCCTCTGTCTTTGTTGGGGAGCACAGAGTTCCAGTAGGCCCAGGCAAACTGGTAGTCCTAGAAGAGATGAATTATGGTCTCTTCGGTGTCTTCACCACATAAAGCATAGCAATAGTCCTCCAGGTACATGTTTCTGCGGTGCAGCAAATTTCTTGTACTGAGTTTGTCATGAAGGAGAAGCCAGAAGAAGATCTTGTGTCTAAGTCGGCAGGCCGTTCTCCAGAGCAGTTCGAAGATACAGTGAGCAGCACTTGGCTCCTAGATTGCTTTGTATAACTTCATGGAAGAGTATTTCAGTGCCTTGCCATCTAATGTCCAAACATCTCTGTCAGTATTGCTTTGTTTGTTCATGAGGAAGGTTTGCAAGGCAGTAAACTGATTAAAGGCTTCCAATGATAATGGTCTATGGAAATGATCACTGAGATTCTCAAGCTATAGAATATGAGCAAGTGTGGTCTCTTTGTTGATGGTGAATGAGAACAACTCAGGAAATTGACTCTGGAGAGGGGTATGTTGCCAACGGTCTGCCCAGAACCTAATAGTATCACCAGGTCCAGCTTTGCAAACATGATATTGTTTGAAAGTAGGGAGCAATTTCAGAATGGACTTCCACCAGAAGGACCCAACCAGTCTTTCTCCAGGCAGGGAATTGTGGTAGTGTGATTCCCAGATAATATTCACCCATGGTATATCAGCGTTATTGAGAAATTTATGCAGAAAATTCATTAGAAGGGATTTGTTATGGGTGTGCAGATCAAGAACCCCAAGGCCAGCATGAGATTTAGGTTTGCATACTTGATCCCATGCAATGAGGACTATACCTCTGTCATGTGTGCCATATTTCCTCCAGAAGCAGCTCATGAGGTAGGTGTTGATTTGTTTGAGCACAGTTTTGGGAATCAACAGAGTGCACATGAAGAAGGTAGGCATGTTGGTGAAGACTGATATGATAAGGGTGAGTTTATCCCCTGTGAATAGAAAGGTGGAGCAGATCAAAAGCCTGTTTTCAATTCTCTGCAACATAGGCACAAAGTCTTCAATTTTTGGTTTGCTAATGCATAGTGGCAGCCCCAGGTATGTGTGGGGGAGGGTTCCAATATTGCAACCAAGGAGGGTGGAGAACTCTTGCATTTTCTCTGGAGGGGTGTTGATGGAGACCATGGTTGATTTTGAATACGTGATTTTGAGCCCTGTGAAATCTGCATAATAATTGAGCATGTTCTTAATCTGTTGTGCCTGTCCAATATCTGACTGTGCCAGCAGGATGGTATCATCAGCATACTGAATGATAGGAAAGTCAGGACTAGAGTTGTGCCTTAAGGGGGATCTGACAAGGGAGTTTTGCATGGGTTCATTAATCATGGACTATAAGACATCAGCAGCAATGACAAAGATCAAAGGTGACAGGGGATCACCTTGCCTTACACCTTACTTACACAAAAATTGCTTGCCCGGGACCCCATTAGGCAGGATAGATGAAAAACCAGAACCATAGATCATTTTGATCCATTGAATCCACTTAGCTCCAAAGCCCTTAGCCTGTAGCACTTGAATTATGGTATCACGACTAAGCATATCAAAAGCCTTTTCAAAATCTAGCTTTAGAAGGAAAAGTTCTTCCTTGCTGTGATAACACTGATAAACATATTCATATGCCCATGCCAAGCAATCTTGAATACATCTATTATTCAAGAACCCATATTGGTTCTTATGCACCAGCTTCAAAATAACTTTCTGCAGTCTGTTGGCCAAGAGCTTGGTGATGATCTTCAAAGTACAGTTCAACAAAGAGATAGGTCTGAAATCTGCATGGCTTGTTGCATTTTCCCTCTTTGGGATAAGAGTGATGTAAGAATAGTTTATGCTCTGCAAGTTGACTCTTCTAGCATGGAATTCCTCAATGAGTTTGTAAAAATCTGAAGCAATAATATCCCAACAGTGCTTGAGGAAAGCAGCATTGAATCCATCCGGCCCAGGATTTGTCTGGTGGCATATGTGTAATAACCTTATCAATCTCTTCCTTAGTGAAAGGCACTTCCAAGTCTGTAAGATTTTCCAGTGGGCTGAGAAGATGTTCAAGAAGAAGAGGGTTTTGAGTCTTTGCCTCAGTGCCCATCCTATCCTTAAAGGCTCTGTATAGAACTGCAGCTTTGGCATGGTGATCATGATGTTCAAACCCTGAGTCATCCTTTAACATAGCAATGCAATTATTCCTGTACTTAATTGTAGCCTTTGCTTGGAAATATTTTGTATTTGCTTCCCCCATCTTAATCTTCCTAATTGTGGGTCTCTGTTTCCAGTATTTCCTCTGACTTTCCAAAGTACATGCCAGATGTGTTTTGATAATATCTCTGCCATCAGCTTCTTCTATTGATAAGGTCCTGAATTCCTCCAGTTGATCAAAACATAGGATTAGGAAATTGCAGTTGTCTATAATTTTCTTCAAATCTGAAATCAGTTTTGACCAGTTTTTAAGGCCCTTCCTCAATCTTTTAAACTTGCTATCAATGACTTTGGCACTGTCTACCTCATCCACTCCCTGGGCCCAGATAGTTTGAACTATGTCCCTGAATTGGTGGTGATCAAGCTAGAAGTTCTCAAATCTGAAGACATTGGACTTTGGAATCTGAGACCCAATAGATATCTTGATTAGGATATGATCAGAAGTAGTTTTGGCAAGAGGATATGCAAAAGTGGATGGGTACTTAAGAGTCCAACTTTCTGAAGTAAAACACCAATCAAGTTTTTCAAGGAGAGGGGCATCCTGCATGTTACTCCAAGTATAATTTCTGCCTTTGAGAGGAATTTCAACCAGGCCTTGTTTACTGATGGCCTCATTAAAGGAAAGCATATCATTAATGTTGCCACCCTCTCTGCTTCTGTTGTGAGGGTATCTGATGTAATTAAAGTCTCCCAGTACTATCCAGTCAGTGCCATCTTGCAACTATGTGTTCTGAAACCATTCAAGAAAGGGAGCTCTTTCATCATGCTGACAAGGCCCATAAACATTAATGAGAGTCCAAGAATCTCCATTATGCTTGGAGGAGAATTTAATAGAGATTGAATAGGCATTGGAGTGGATTAATTGCCCAGAAAATACACTATCATTCCATGCAACAAGAAGGCCACCTGAGGCACCAACAGAAGGGAGGAATTCGAACTTTGAAAATCTCCTTGGACAAAAGTTTTTAATATAGAAGGGGTCAATCAGTTCTCTTTTAGTTTCTTGCAGGCAAATGATTGAGCATTTCAACTCATCAATCTTATTGGCGATAGTTGTCCACTTTTTAGGGTCATTAAGACCTCTGATGTTCCAGTTTAGGATGTTCCAGTTTCTGTTTGAAGCTGCCATGAGAGAAACTATATTACTGGGCCCAGATAATCAAGCCATAGATGCTCTGATCATAGAGAGAGAAAAAGGAAATCTCAGACAGAGAAACAGTAGAGAGGTACTGAACAGAAGAGGAAGGTTCATAACATCTCTGGTATATGTGATTCATAGGGTGACTGTCACTGCTTAAAATAGAAATAGAGCTACTCTCAAAATAGCACATGGAGTCCTTTCAAACAAAAGCATATGGAGCCCCTACTACACAGGCCCAACTAGTTCTTGTTCTTTGTCTTCTTGGCACCCTCCACTGGTGGGCCACTAGACTTCCCCTTTTTGGCTCTCTTGCTCAGCAGTTCTTCAGAGGTGTCCTTACCAGCAACCTTGCAAAACGATGTATTCAAACTTTTAATGATTTTAGCCGAAAGGAGTGGTGGGGCAGCATGACAGGCAAGACATTCTTTGTCTTTACACACAGATTTCTTAAAGCCTTTTGAAAGTTTATGTAACCTGCAGCTTCTTCTTACCTCGGTCTCAACCAGTGGGACCTTTTCTTTCCTCTTTCTGTTTTTGTGGAGAGCTGAAGTGGACGATGCAGATGTGATTTCAGTGTTGCACTGCTCATCAGAAGAGGAGACCTCATCTCCTTGTGCATCCTGAGAAAGAGAGAGAATGCAAGCAAGGGAGTTATCCCTAGGGCAAAGATAAGGGACCACAAAAGGTAAAGATGCTTGGCCAGAGGAAGATTGGTTAATGATATCCCAGACATTGGAAGAAATAAAATTAATGGCCCAGTCCAATTTATCAGGTGACAGAAGGATGACAAATAAGAAGTTGACCCATTCTGCAGGTACCTGAATAACTTTGGCATTGTCTGAAGTTGGGGCAAAATATTTCTTCCAGATCATAGCACCTTCTTTGCCTAAGAGTGTTTCCTCATCAGAAATTGGAGTTGGGCGGCTGGTACCTTCATCAGTGTTCTGCTCCATAATTATGTTCTGAAGACCTGGGGAGATAGAGTGCGCCTCGTTAGCATAAATGGGCACGGGAAAGCCAAGAGGAGCAGACATATCTGAGAGGGACAAGTCACCATCATTAGTTGGCACTTTATCAGCTTGCAAATTAATATTGACTCCATTGCCATCTAGCACTTTATCAGGAGCCATGTCAGCAGCCTCAATCTGAGCAGTCACAGAGTGTTGTGCCATCACTTCTTTCTCAGGAGATGTTGTAGTAGGCCCAATAAGGGGGGGGGGGCTCAGGAACAATCTTGATTACTAAACCAGTATGAGCAGTGGCCTGAAGTTTAGCAAGCATAGGATCAAACTCTGCCTCTTTGTAAAAAGTGCCAGCCTGGGGGAGGACAGCCTCAAGGTGAAGGTCAGGCAGCAGATTCAGAACAGGGGCAGCAGCTAAATCTTGTTGACGGGCCTCCAGAACAGGAAAGTGGGCTGCCTCCAGGACTGGCAGGTAAGCTTCATTATCCACTAGGAGATGCTGGGCCAAGGGCGCATCTGGCCCATTAGGAGGAGCCTCCGGGTTCAAATCAGGGATCTATTGATCATTTGGCGCCAAAGGGCCATTGGCAGATGCATTAGTACTGTGACTGTTATCAGAATGTACCATGGAAGCTGTGATGCTGCTTTGGGCCCGAATAGCCAAGTGCTCCTCCTCCAACGGTTCCATAAGTTCCTACAACTCTAAAATTCCCCAGCATGAAGTTCAATATCAACTTCTTGTGGCATGGCCCAATGGCCCCATCCTGGCAAGTCCTCATGCTCATCATCTTCATTCACATTGACACCCTCATCTTCTGGTGGGTCATTCATAGCAACATCAGCATGGACGTCAAGACCCAGATGTGGATTTAGGTGGTTTCCTGGGGGTTGTAAGTTCCCATGAACATCATCATTTTCATGCTGTTGAAGAGGGCCAAGGAAATGGTGATGCTGGTTAGGGTGAAAATTGGCCAATGGTGGAACAGGATGTGGATTGCCATTAGGATCGATAGGGTCCTCATCTGGTGCCTCCACACCTAGAATTTGCTGCTGTAAGATAACCACTGGTTCTGTTAGGGAATCATTTTGAAAATCATAGCCCTCTCTAAAGACAATGCTAGATGGGATATCTCTCGGTTCTTCCACTCGCACTTTGACCATTAAGTTAGCTCTAGTGCTCCTCACTCTATCCCAGCTTAAAAACTTGCCAAACTTGCTAACAGCATTATTGACCTCCTGAATGTTTCTCCTATCAAAAGGATATCCACACAGAAGGACCCATACATCCCTATTCATCACCAGCTTCCTCCAATTCAATTCCTTATTGTGCGGTTGGAAAATGACATGAACATCAGTGTATTGATGCGGTCCATTGGAAACCAGAGCATCACGGTCAAAAACACTGTTGAGCTTGATATACGCTTGACCAAAGGGGCAGGGTTCAATATCTGTAAATCCAATCTGCCTCTCAGTGCGAAAATCAGATAGTACCTCTCTGACGGTGTCGAAAGCCACAGAAGGTTGGGCATGGGGACGATAGAGACAATCGCCCATTCTTCATGCGTGGCCGGCGCCACACCATTGGTGACCTTGATCCTTGCAGGTCGGCCTTCGACCTCAATGCTGTGGTGATTGGGAGGGAGGAATGGCGCAGGATCGAAAGGAAAAGTGGCCATAGTCGCAATACTACTCTGCTGAACCGGAGGAGAAGTGGATGGAGAGGGGAGAGGTGGAGATGGGCGGATGGTCGCAGCTTGGAGGCGATGAGAGACTAAGGAAGAAAAGCGATGAATGCTACCAACCCGGAGTGAAAGCAGAGGCGAAGTAATTTGATTGGACTGATTGGTCGGCGAGGGGACGGCGTGATTCGTCCCAATCGCGGGAACAGTGGGGACTTGCCTCGGAATTGCGATCGCCGGGCGATTTGGAGGGATGGGCTCCTTGACTAGGCTTTGACTTGCCTGGGCATAGCAATCTCTCTCAATGTGGCCCCATTTTTTGCATCGTCTACATTTGATGCAGTTCGTGCATGTAGGCCTGTTGTGGCCCGTTAGGAGGCAGCGAACACAAAAGGCCGATGGGCCAGTTTGAATATGCGGGGATCCCGCCCTGCGATCATTTACTACAGCATTGAAATGGTTAGAACTCGGGCGTAAATGTGGCTGCATTGATGAATCCCTATGATCCCGCTCCTGACGATCCGGCAATGATCTAAGATTAGAATTGCGAGAATCATCAAAAGTAATAGGAGATCTAAGAGCTTGGAGGTAAGATATTCTGGGATGGTTACGAAAGATATGGGTCCATTCATCCTCCTTTTCTTGTAAATATTGATCAAGCTCCCAACAAGAATTTGGCCCACCACTACCCCATAACAAGAAATTGATATTGAGTAGGGAAGAGAGATGTTTCCCCCTTTGATGATGGAGAAACCCACCTCCTTAGAAGAGACGGAAAACTTGAAAGACCAATTTTGAAGACGTTGAACACGAAAGAGAGATGCACGACCCCCGAAACAAGACAGGAGAATGGTGCTTACAAATTCCTTAGTGAGCCGGATCTTGGATCTTGTGAATTCAGCAACAAGGAGGAATTCCTCCATCTCCTTACCATCTTCGAAGTTGATGGGAACACCCCATTTTCTCCAAACCTCGGCGGCAAAGTCTTGGCCAATGTCGAAGTTCAGATCCGCGAGCGCCATGTTGAAGAGAGGATTGAGAAACGACGATGGTAGAGGTGGACGCCGGGGCCAGAGTGGCCACCGGCGGCGTGGATGCGCTAGGGGCTCCTGGGAGCGCCGAGAGGGGCGCTAGGGGCTCCTGGGATGATGTGGGGGGAAGATTCTTCCTCTGTGTTCATGTTCGACAAGACACAGTTCGAAACAACAAAGTGTTAACAATTCATCAAACAATTTATCTTGAAGGGTGGTACAGACATATCAGCACACAACTCTTTCCAGAATCTCAAACTACAATCTCAGAAAAGAACTCAACATCAGATTCTGGGGGAAGCAGATTCCACGAGATTTTTTCCAAAATCATGATTCTACAGAATCCTGCGCGAAAAGAACTGGGCCTCATCTCCTGCCCATGGTGATGACATGTCATTCTTCATGGTCAAATCTCCATAGTAGCTAATCCACAACTGTGCCCGATCACAACCCTATAGCCTCGCACAAAAAGGAAAAAAAATACCACGATTGTTCATGAAGATTGCATTGACCACAAATTTCTACCATATGAGAACAATACATAGTGTCACAAACATGTTGGTGAAGAGAAAATTATTTCTTTCATATTAAGAAGTGCAACAAGCAAGGGTACTCAAGCACAATGTTGAAAAGTGAAATATTCAATTAAACGACTCAAACATAAACACGGAGAGAGTTATTGTGTTGTTTATTTTCTTCTTATTCAATCACCTATTACTTGCTAGCGAGTTAATAAAGTTCTTGGTAAGTGACAACCAAAACCAAAGAAAAACAAATGCTCAATGTAGTCACCTTCTTGAGCCTTTCATACATCCGAGTGCATGAACTTTTCTGAGGCCAAAGTTAAGTATGCGCTCAAGCCTGAAAGAGTAAGATATGCACATTGTTATGGCCTACTAAAATTGTTGTATGTGCGTTATGTAATAAGAGGGATGTAAGGAAATATTTAGCCAGAAGGACCCAAGTGAGGCCTCATTCCATATCTGACGGATGGATCAACATCCAGTAATCTGGACTGGAAACGCCTCAACCATAATATTTGTTTCTGAAATAATGTGCCTAGTGTGTGTTTTGCTAGGTCACACACCAATGCTCACCTGAAAGTACTTGTGTTCCAAAGACGAACAGTCCCGTCACGTGAACCTGTCATCAGTATTGGAAGCTGGGGATGGGAATAGACGGTACTGACTCTATTTGCATGCCCTACGAGTGTTTTAACACATATCTTTTTCTGCACGTCCCAAATCTGTTTCAAGAGGAAGAAATGTTACAACAAATGGCTACAAATATGTTCTCAAGAGTGTTCTTTAGTGAAAATGTCACACCTTGGCAGTCCCATCATCGGATCCTGTAAACAAGTATTGCTTACCACCATGGGTAAAATAATCCAAACATCTTACATTGGATGAGTGGCCATCCAATGTGAGGTTAGAATGGGGAGAATCAACACTCCAAATCTGAAAATTTCAAGTATCGGAGCAGGAGGATTTTACAGTCATTCAATAAAATTCCAGTCACAAACCTATCTTAATGGATCATGTCAAACAGTTAGCTATGAAAATGGGAGAGTTAAAATCAAACCTTAATTGTCTTGTCCATGGAAACACTAGCAAAAGCATTAGGGTCCATGGGGTTAAATGCTAATTGCATCACAGAACTGGAGTGCTCTTCATTAAATATCCTAGTGCACTTCCAGCCATTTTCCCAGTCCCACAGCTTAATTACGAAGTCATAGGATGCTGAAAGTACATAGGCTTGGTTGGATGAATAGCCAAAGAAGTGATCTGCTCGCTGAGAGCTTTGAAAACCTTGACTTTCTTCATTGTATTATAACTGTAAACATAAATGCGACCATCGCCACCACCAGCCACAATCCATTCCTTCTGGGCAATAAATTTAGCCGTCAAAACTGCAGTTGGGGGAGAATGGAAATTACAAGGTGTTGGGAATGAAAAATAATGTTTGTTAAAGAAACCACTAAGGCTGGCCATAGTGGGGGTAACATAAGGCTGGTCATATTGGGAGTAATATAGGTAGTAACATACATGCCACATAAGCAAAAAAAATGATGTGTCAGGTAATTAATGAAGAGAGAGGCAAATAGAGTAACATAATATGTTACCATCACATAGCGGTTTTCAATGCAAAATGAGTCTACAAAGCAATAAATGAGGTGATACATGACACCACATATGTTACTACCCACTATAGAGGTAGTAACATAAACTAGTAACATATGCCTGTTACTAGTCTAAGTTACTCCCCACTATGACCAGCCTAAGTAGTATCATGCACTTGGGACTCGCAAACATGCTTATGTGGCAAGCAATTAAAGAAGAGAGAGATGGTTATAGAGGGTGCTTGGATACGTTTTAGTCCCATGACTAAAAATAGTGGGACTAAAACTTGCTAGCCTCACCCATGCTTGGATCCAAATACTAAAGAGACTAAAATCAAGTTATTGAGCATTTATTATCCTTCAAACCATCCAATCCTGAACTTGCATGTGTTAAAGTAGAGGAATTAAATGAGGGGAGAGAGAGTTAATCCATATTTTAGTAGGGTTCCCTTGACTAAAACTTTTTAGCCTCAAGACTAGTTCTAGTCTCCTTTTAGTCAGGGGTGCTTGGAACTTTAGCCTCTAAAAGAGACTATTTTTAGTCAGACTAAAAGTAGTCCCTTGGATCCAAGCACCCCCATAGTAACATAGGTAGATACCGTAACATAATAATTGTGATACTACTATGTGTCATGCATGGCAATAAATGAGACCATCTATTATACTCCCCACTATGACCAGCCTAAGGTTAATCGTGAACGAAAAGTGTTTTGGGGGACTAAGTTAACATGCCGTCTTGTTCCTTCGTGACTTCAAATGAGTTAACCATTTCCTGTAGATAAATGTAGCATAACATAGTTAGTCCAACATACAATATCTATTACTACACTAGATTTATTCAGGAAAGTTAAGAGTACATGTTGGAACTTCCTGAATCGTAAATAGGCTTTTTGACAGTTACATGTACTCTAAGCCCATTCCCCCCTTCTCTAATCTTGCTTTTGTAACTGTTTATATTGAGCAAGAACCGGTACACTCGCATCGCCCCGCGCGGGCGACTCGAGGGCGAACACGAGCGCCGCCGCCGGGCCTAATACATCTTCGATCCCTCGCCGCCGCTTGAGGCTGGCGCCGGCCAAGTCCGAGCCACAGCCAAGGACGGCGGCGGTGGGGCCGTCTCGCCCTGGGAGAGGGTGTGATCTGGGCTTTGGCCCGCGATGGTCTTCCCCGGCGCAGCGGCGCCTTCGGCAGCGAGGCGGCGGCTCGTCAACATCCCTCCGCCCTACGGTGGCTACCGGCCGGCCATGGGGCTCCGAGGCGACGTCCGACGAGCCCGGCCCCTGCAGGATCCAGATTTGGCATCTGCAGGCCTGGGCGGGCCTCGTCCGTCGTTGGTGCTGGCGTCGGCAGTGATGGCAGGCGCGGTTCGTTATGCGGCCGGCGGTCTGCTTCGGTGGTTCTCCTGGCTTCAGATCTGAAGTTCTCCATCTGGTCCACTTTCCGCCGGATCTCGCATCGGTGATCTTCACCGGGCTGGTGGTGGCTGGGCACGGTGGTGTGAGTCGGGTTTGGGAGAAATCCTTTGGTGGCTTGGCCATCCACGTCGGTGACACCACCTGCGGGCACTGCTTCCCTCCCTGAAGGCATCGGCGAGATCCCTTCTCCCCACCCCCTCTTCTCCGACCCAAGGTTAATTCCCGTTATCCCTTGCGAATGCGGTGGCGGTGGCGCTCGGTGTCGTTGCCTCCATGGGGGCGCCGTTTGGCTAGGAGAAGTTGGTGTGTGGTGCCATGTGGTTAATTCCGTCTCCTGACCCCCCCTCCTCCCGGACGAAAGTCCAAAATCTGCGTGATTGGACGGCGGCGATGACTTGTGCGTCGTACCCTTCATGAAGGCGCCGTCTGGGGAGGCTTGGGTATTCGGGAGAGGACTTAGGCGGAGGGGATGGGACCAGTGGCAGCAGGCGGTGTTCGCGAAGGAGGAGCGGCGTGGCATCTGGTACGTCGACAACGGCGGGTCTCAGCGGCATGGAGCAGCGGGGTCTCGCCGGTGGGCGTGTGATGATGGACGAGCGCAGGATGGTGGCGTTGTCTGGCATCGTGGTGGCATCGACGACAGCTAAACCAGGCAAGGTAGATGCAGCAGTACAGCACTGAGGATGGATTGGTGGCAGGTGGCTGCGGCGGCCTCATACTGGCACGCGCATTGGTTGAGGAGTGCGCCGGATTGGTGGGTGCCCCATACCTGACAGGTGTCCTGGTTGGGACCTCAGGTCTTAGATGTTAGGTTTGTGCGAGGTCTGTTTGGTATTAGGCCCAGACTATCAGCATCCCTTCATCAATTGGATAGGAGTAGCGACAGACGTTGCCTAGACGGTGCCTTTTGTCTTACTGTTGTATGACTTTGTAAGGTCTTGTGTGAACAATTAATAAAGTGGCTGCATGCATCGTCCAGATGCAGAGGCCGGAGGTCCTCCTCCTTTTTCTAAAAAAAAACTGTTTATTTCTTCTACTCACAATGAAAAGCAGTGGCCCTGCCTTTTCGTCAAAAAAAAATATCTTTCTCAGTTTGGGGCCATTTAAGACAGAGGTTGATTGTTCTTTAGCAGCACACAGGCTTCTAGCTAGTCTTTATGCAATATTAATATACTTATCAAACTACATTTTTTAAACAGAAAACGATAGGTGAGGGCCCTACAGCCAATTTCTATTAAAACTATATACTGAATTGGACAAGCTATACGTACAAGTGAACTACACTGATAAATTAGAGTAGTCACTACTAACCTTTGTCTGATAGTCCCAAATGCAGATGTGACCATTGAAATGGCTTGTTATAATCCTGCATTGCACATATGGGGACATATATAAGGAACTTTTGCTCATGCCTCTCACTGAAATGAATAACCGATTACGCATTTCAACGCTGACTAATACTTTCTAGACTATTCATACTACCCACTTACCATGGCTTCGTGGGATGTACATCCATGGAAACCATTTTATCAAAATCCACCATCGATATGATCTGATTCAATCAAACATACACTAATTATTCCACCGCGGATATGATCTGATTCAATCAAACATACACAAATTATTGCTTTCCTTCTGTAATTCAGTAATTGACCTGACTCACCTCAGCGGTTATATTTCCTTCTGGGTCACATACAGCTGTCAACGTTTGCTCAAGAACTGGATCAACGCCCTTCTCTTTAACTTCTGTAAAGAAATTGTCATACTCGGTTTCGGCTTTTCCTTGGCTGATATCCTTAAGCTCGGTCTCCCCCCTTAGCCTGCTCTGCTCGATCAGAAACTCATCCGTGGCTGGCAGTGACTGCTGCCGGTCTCTCATCGTCACGATGAGGGTGTAAGTAGACCTCGGGGGAACGACACCACATAGCCACTCGGTGAAGTACCTCTCCCGTCTCTCCGGCTGGAGCCGGAAGGCAACTCGGTGATCTGTATTATTGGTTAGGTGCAATGGGCAGGTGATCGAGTGATTTGGCTTAAAAGGGAACCGGAGCTCCAGGGGGTGGATGCAAAGCAGCTGAGTGGATGTTGGTGTTTCATCTTCTTCGTAACCAGTTTCAATTTCATTTAGTATCTTGACAATTTCCCCTATACTGGGTCGTTTTTCACTGTCAGTTTCCATACAGTTGAGTGCTACTTGGACACATCTCTTTACCTGTTTGTAGGATGCTTCAACTGATGAATAGCTTAATGTTTCCTGCAGCCTGTTCTTCCAGTTTTTGTGCACCTATCAAATTGAATTATCTAGGATTAGTTCGTGCAGTGTAAGATTGACACAGTATCCATGGTGCTAGTTTAACAGTTAATTTATCTCATAGCAGGTTATTACAACATCACAATACGCTCGTTATAGTAACATGAACATCTCCAGAAAAAAAATCTGAATTTAAAATTTTTATTCACTATTTGTTTTGGATTTCCTGTTCATCCGGGAGCATAGTTAAAATGCCATCCCAAACTTACCCCTTGTCGCGTTGAGAAATATGCAACTTTTGTATATTTTCCCTCATTTATAATATTACTTTTCAGAAAAAATAATGCCACAAAAGGCATGATAATGAGCGGGTGGTAAAATATAACATAGTGTACCTATATAATTGATCTAGCAACTAGTCAGATGGGTGGGTTCTTACATTTTCAATATTGGGTGGCATCCTTGTTCCTGTTATAAGTTCTAGAAGTATTACGCCCAGACTGTATATGTCTGACTTGAACTTGATGGTTCCATGGTGGGAGTACTCTGGTGCCATGTAACCCCTGCATAACAACATAGCATGCAATTTTGCGCATTAAGAAAACCAATAAAAGTGCAACGATGCAAATAGCTCTTGAGAGTTATCTTACAGTGTTCCAAAATTGTTCATGGTGATAATACGACTTTGTTGTATGCCAATAAGTCTTGACAATCCAAAGTCTGTAATTTTTGGTACCATATTAGGATCCATCAATATATTTTGAGGCTTGAGATCCAAATGGATAATTTTCTATTCCTCGTGAAGATGGCGCAAGCCATGACAAATTCCCTTAATTATTATGTAGCGTTGATGCCATTCAAGCCCGCAAAATTCATCTGCATGTGTAAGTGAGAATGAGGACAACTAAGATGCAAATGTTAAGACCATTCGAGAATTAGCGACAAAGAATAATTGGAACGGTAGGAAATTGTACTGAAGTCTTTTATTTTAGCTAGAACAAGGAAATTACACGGTGCATCATTGTCATACCTTCAAGGTGCATGTCCAGGCTACCTCCAGATACATACTCAAAGCATAGCAGCCTTGCTCGTACTTTCGCCATTATGAGCTCCCCTTTGTATTCTGTAATTTTTCCTTGTGTGTCTGCACAATAGCCAAGTAACTGAACTACTCCCTCCGTTTCTAAATAATTGTCTTTCTAAAGATTTCAACAGGTGACTACATACGGAGCAAAATAAGTGAATCTACACTCTAAAACATGTCTACATACATCCGTATGTTGTAGTTCATTTAAGATGGCTAGAAAGACAATTATTTAAGAACGGAGGGAGTATATTTCTGTGCTTGGCCCTTATGAGACAAGCAACCTCGTCCTGAAACAACTTGTCTTCAACTAAAGCGTCGGAAAGTTTCTTCACAGCAACAAATATCCCACTGGGAAGCACTCCCTGATTAGCATATGTTTTGTTAGTAGTACGTATATTTTAAGGAGTAGCATATATGTGAATATGGACACTCCAATTTTGTAGGACAATCCTACGTTTTTCTTCCTTCGTGTAACTCGATAAAACCCCAACTGGTGGATATGATTGACACCAGAGTGAAATGTATGATAATCATGATTATTTTAGCATAAATGCGTACCTTGTAAACCACTCCAAATCCTCCGCTACCGATTACTTCTTTATCGGAAAAATTATTGGTGATTGATTTGAAGAGTGACAAGGGTAGATCAGTCGGGTCAGCGCTTGGATCGCGTAACCTGCTCTCCAGGAGATAGTATGCGCTATCCTCGTCGCCCATGTCTCAAAACCACCTTCAAACAGGAGCAGAATAAGAAGCTTGGCTCAAATAATTAAAGCTCATTTCAAGCCATGCACACCCGAGAAGGAGAAGAGAAGAAAGTACCTAGTGTTGTTCTAACCCGGAGGAAAGAAAGGCAGAGGACGCGGAACGTTATCCGGAACGATGGCTCTGCCTTTATCAGCACTGCAGCTTTAAAGAGAAAACGGTTATGAAATCGACGATGTATGAGAGTGGAGGATGGATCCAAGCTGCGATGATGTACTCTATATGGCTCTATTTGCATGGCAAGCAAGACGAGGAACGGGAATGGACGCTTTGCTTTACACGCAAGTGTGGTGAAGGAATAGAGTAAATTGCACAAAACCACCAGTTTGAAGGCCAGGTTTGCAGAAAACACTACGCTACACTTTTGTTGCAAAAAACACCATGTCTTTTGTAATCGTTTTGCAAAAACCGCTGATCGGCGGCTTTGTTTCGGTTAAGCGTGTTTATGACAGATGGGCCCGCCAGTCAGGCTGACGTGGCACAGCTTAACACCTCGCAGGTAACGGCGATGGATGGTAACGTTGTCAGCATGTGTGGAGCCATGTGGGGTTCACCTGTCATTGAAAGAAAAAAGAAAAAATGCCTTGTTTTGCCTTATTTTTTTAGAACCACTTTGCCTTATCTTCACCACCAGACTTGGCCGGGGCAGAGGCCCGCTGCCCATCCCGCCCTCGGCTAGGGCAGGGCCGCCGTAGCCATTGCCGCGCGGAGCTCGTCCCGCCCCCGGCCAAGGCAGGGGCCGCCATCGCCGTGGCCGCCCGAAGGTCAAGCCCGCCTCCCCTCTTCTCCTTCAGCTTTCCCCTCCCAGATCCCCAATGGACTCCCACGCCCGCCTCCTCAGATCCTCCCCCAGACGGCCCCGTAGTTTCTTGTGCAGCCACTCGCTCAGCGAGGCGCTGCGGGAGGCCCACGACGAGATGGAGGCGGCCGCCGGTGGTTGTGATGGCCGCGCCGCCCAGGCGGAGCCGTCTTCCGATGCGCGTGGCGGCGCCGGCCCCCGTGCTGCTGCAGCGGATGCTGAGCGTGTTCGAGGAGGAACAGGAGGACGCCCCGCTCTGCCATCTTATGCTCTTGAGCGACATCACCGGTGGCATGCGGAGCTCGCCGGCGTCGAAGCAAGTGCACCTCCCGAGGAACAGCTACGCAGCTCTGTTTCAGTACAGGGAAGAATAGCAAGCAAAAATAAAAGGCAGGTATTTTTTCTTTCAATGACAGGTGGACCCCACATGGCTCCACACATGATGACAACGTTACCATCCATCGCCGTTACCTGCTAGGTGTTAAGCTGTGCCACGTCAGCCTGACTGGTGGGCCCATCTGTCATAAACACACTTAACCGAGACAAAGCCGCCGATCAGTGGTTTTTACAAAACGATTACAGAAGTCTTGGTGTTTTTTGCAATAAAAATGTAGCGTAGTGTTTTCTGCAAACCTAGCCTTCAAACTGGTGGTTTTGTGCAATTTACTCGAAGGAATCAGTCAAAGCACTGGCATTAAAGAGGAAGCTTCCTCCTCCCATCGTATATAATACTACAGTCCTCACTCATGTCCCTATCTTTGAGCGCCAAGTCCTCGCTGCGACCTCCTCCGGATGCGGAAGCGTGTTGGACGCCGATAGGGACGGCTCTGCTCGCAGAGATCGTCTGAGACGTAACTCCGTATTCAATACTATGTCGATGGCCCGCTCTCTGTTTCGATCGACGGCGGCCGCGTGCGCGGTGCGCACACGTGATTCCGTACTCGAAACGTGTTGACCAAGCACAACGTGTCATGCTAATAGTACACCCTCTATTCCGAAGATTTATCTATTATGTAGGAGTATCTACTAGACAAATCTAAGCAAACTTATTTAGGATGGAGGCAATATATTTTTGTCGGCAATTACGACAGTGGCGAAGATACATGTCTTCTGTGATGTCAAAACAACATAACAAAAATATGTTTAGGGCATCGCTAGTCGTTCCCCTAAAACCGGTTGGAGAAGTAAAAAAAATCTGTTTTATTCCTTTAAATCAGACCTAGCCGGTCCCTTTAAAATCGTTAAGTGACTAAATAATTTACTCCGACTCCGAGAGGCCGTCGAGCACTAAAAATACGCTACCTCTCGACCATCGAGCAAATATTTTCCCCTTCCACGCGTTGAGCAAACCCACTGCCCCCACCACCCAATCCACCCACGCGCCACACCATGCCCGCTCCACCGCCTGCATGTCGGTGACAATGGTTGGATCCTCTGCCACCTTCCCCAAGCCGCCCCACCCATCCGCAATGCTTGGCTAGTGGATCCACGCCATGGCGGCGCCTTCTCCTCATGGAGTATATATATATATATATATATATATATATATATATATATATATATATATGTGTGTGTGTGTGTGTGTGTGTGTGTGTGTGTGTGTGTGTGTGTGTGTGTGTGTGTGTGTGTGTGTGTGTGTGTGCGCGCGTGCGTGCGTAATTGAGCACACCAATCCTGTATTTTTTTTAAGAAACTTCTGATTTATTCATCTTTAATCATGACAATACAATAAGCACCAGAAATAATGAAGATTATATCCAGATTTGTAGACCACCTAGCGACCACTTTAAGCACTAAAGCGAGCCAAAGGTGTGTTGCCGTCATCACCCCTCCCTTGTAGGAGCCAGACAAAACTTGTTGTAGTAGATAGTCGAGAAGTCGCCGTGCTAAGGCCCCATAGGACCAGCTGATGTGGAGCATCCTACGGGCATCACCATGTCAAGGGTCCGTTTGGCAAACGACACGTGTGACATCCACTTCACATACATAATGGTGAATCATCGCCTTTACACGTGCTCACTTGACCCCTTCGAGGATGGTATATTACTTGACACTTCACTCGTGTGCATGCCTAGGTATTATCGGAGCACCACACTTCACTCGTGTGGATGCGGCTGTTGTCAGGCAGTTGGAGCTTGTATGCCATGGCGCCAATGCGTTGTAGTACCGTGAATGGCCCGAAGAACTTGTAGGCGAGCTTGGGGCAGGGGCGATTCACGACTGTAGATTGTGTATACGGCTGAAGCTTGAGTAGCACTTGCTCACCTTCCGCGAACGAGCGCTCTGTCCTGTGCTTGTCTGCCTTCTGTTTGACACGATTTTGGGCGCGCGCGAGCTGTGCCCGGAGGGCGTCTGTATGTGTGGCCCAGTCCAGCTTTGAACTTGTGTCTGCTGGCAGTTGTGCGGCGAGCGTCGGCAGGCCTCCAAAATTGGGTTCCTTCCCATACAGGGCCTGAAATGGTGAGGTGTTCAGCGAGGAATGATAGGTAGCATTGTACCAGAATTCTGCCGTGGAGAGCCACTTGCGCCACTTGGACGGTGTATCATGGACTGCGCATCGCAAGTACATCTCCAAGCACTGATTCACGCGCTCGCTTTGGCCGTCAGTTTGTGGGTGGTACGCCGTGGAGTAGCTCAGTTTGGTGCCAGCAGGATCGAGAATGGCGCACCACATATTGCTGGTGAAGATGCAGTCCCGATCGGAGACGATGGAGTGCGGAACGCCGTGAAGCTTGATGATATTGTCCCAAAAGGCACGTGCCATCGTTGCAGCCGAGAAGGGGTGACGGAGAGGCACGAAATGTGCATACTTGGTGAAGCGGTCGACGACGACCATGATGACCTCGTAGCCCTCGGACGCCGGTAATCCCTCGATGAAGTCAATGGTTAAGTCATGCCACGGCTCAGTGGGCACAGGAAGTGGCTGCAGTAAGTCAGGCGTCTTGATGTGTTCATGCTTGGCGTGTTGACACACCTCGCACTGTCGCACGAACTCCTCCACAACCTGCTTGAGGCCACGCCAGGCAAAGTGTTTCTTGACGCGTTGATATGTGGCTGTCACGCCCGAGTGGCCCCCCACGGCGCTAGCTTGAAAGGTTGTAATGAGCTTGGTTTGCAAGGCCGAATTGGCGCCAATCCAGAGTTTGTTGTGGAAGCGGATGACGCCTCGACTGAGTTCGTACCCCTGCTCGTCCGGACTGCAGAGAGCCAATCGTTGGAGAAGATCTTAGGCATCTGCATCCGTCTCATAGGAATTGGCTACTTCCTGTAACCATTGTGGTTGGCACGTTGACAGAGCGTCGAGGGCGAGGAGATGGCCGACGCGCGAGAGGGCGTCTGCCGCGCCATTTTCAACTCCACGCCGGTACTTGAAGGAGAACTGGAGTCCGACCAGTTTTGACATGGCCTTGCGGTGCAGCTCTGTTTCCAATTGCTGGTCGCCGAGGTTGCATAGACTCTTGTGATCGGTGACGATGACAAATGGAGCGCGTTGAAGGTAATGCCGCCACTTCTCAACGGCCATGATGACAGCGAGGAACTCCTTCTCATAGATGGAGAGGCGCTGGTTGCGCACCCCCAACGCCTTGCTGAGATAGGCCACGGGGTAACCATCCTGGACCAGCACGGCCCCCACGCCGGTGTCGCACGCGTCGGTCTCGATGGAGAACGGGCGTGAGAAGCCTGTCAGCGCAAGAATGGGGGTGTTGACCATAGCATCCTTGAGCAAGTCAAATGTCGTTTGTGCTTGAGCTGACCATGTGAATCCTTTCTTGGTGAGGAGTTGTGTCACTGGCTTGGCGATGATTCCATAACGGGGAACAAATTTGCGGTAATACCCCGTGAGCCCAAGGAATCCGCGCAGCTCAGTGGCATTGGCTGGAGCAGGCCATTCACGCATCGCACTCGTCTTGCTGGCATCGGCGGCCACACCTTCCTTGGAGATCACATGGCCCAAATACTCGATACGAGGTTGAGCAAAGGAGCACTTGGACTCTTTGGCATATAGTTGATGCTGACGGAGGATGGAGAAGACCGTGCGAAGGTGCTCCACATGCTCCTGCAGCGAGCAGCTGAAGACGAGGATGTCATCAAGAAAGGAAATGAAAAATTTACAATTGGGACCGTAGAAGATGGAGTTGATCAAGCACTGGAATGTTGGTGGCCCGTTTGTGACACCGAAAGGCATAATCTGAATTGGAAATGCCCGTGATGTGTTTTGAACGCAATCTTCTCTTCGTCACTTTCTCTCATCCATATTTGATGATATCCAGCTCGTAAATCAATCTTGGAAAAGAATGCAGCGCCTGCGAGTTCATCCAAGAGCTCGTCGATGATTGGCACGGGAAATTTGTTCTTGATAGTAATAGTGTTGAGTCGACGGTAATCCACACAGAACCTCCACGTGACGTCTTTCTTCTTTACTAGTAGCACCGGAGCTGCAAAAGGGCTCATGCTGTGCGTGATCAGTCCTGTGTGGAGCATCTCCGCAACTTGCCGTTCTATCTCATCTTTCTGCAGCGGCGAGTAGCGGTAGGGCCGATAGTTGACGGGGGCTGCTCCGGGTTCCAAATTGATTGCGTGATCATACTGCCTGTGTGGGGGAAGTGTGGTTGGCTCCTCGAAGACATCTCTGAATTCTGTCAGCACTTGTTGAATGACCAGGGGAGTAGATTCTTCTGCATTATGAGATGACAGTGCCTCTAGGTCCACCAGAGCAGCACCCCAGATCTCGTTTGCCTCATGCATTTGCCACAACTGAGCTGCATCGAGAGCTGTGATCGCTGGTGTTTCATCTGATCGGACCCCGGTGAGATGCACCGGTGTTTCTTCACGAGCAAACTGAATTGTCTTAATGTTCCAATCACACTGCATCAGGCTATGTTGTGCAAGCCAATCCACCCCCAGAATTGCGTCATAAACCCCGAGTTGCAAGACACGCATGTCTGTACTGAACTTGTGTCCTCATGCTGTCCATTGTAGCTGAGGAACTACTTCAGTGCACTGCAGCTGCTGTCCATTAGCCACTCTGACGGCTATTGTGGGTATGATCTTGGTCGTTGCAGTTATGCGTTTGGCAAATGAGGCGTTGATAAAACTGTGGGTACTCCCGGAATCCACCAGTAGCAGCATTGTCTGGTCGCCGACGGTTGAGCGCAGTCGAATAGTTTCCACGGATTCAGTACCTTCCACCGCGTTGGCTGACAGTAAACAACAGCCCGGTTCAGTGGCAACCAGCTCATCCAGTAGTTCCAGGGCGTGATACGTCCATTTTGCATCATGTTTTATATCGATATTTATTGCATTATGGGCTGTTATTTCATAATATGTCACAATACTTATGGCTATTCTCTCTTGTTTTACAAGGTTTACATAAGGAGGGAGAATGCCGGCAGCTGGAATTCTGGGCTGGAAAAGGAGCAAATATTAGTGACCTATTCTGCGCAACTCCAAAAGTCCTGAAACTCCACGGAATATATTAGAATAAATAAACAAAAATCCTCTCCAAAGATGAAGTCCAGGGGGCCCACACCCTGCTCACGAGGGTGGGGGGCGCGCCCCTCTCCTAGGGTGCGCCCCCTACCTCGTGGGCCCCTTGGTGGGTCTCCGATGTCCATCTTCTGCTATATGAAGTCTTTCAATGAGAAAAAAACCAGAAGCAACCTTTCGGGACGAGACTCCGCCGCCATGAGGCGGAACCGAGGCGGAACCAATCTAGAGCTCCAGCAGAGCTGTTCTGTCGGGGTAACTTCCCTCCGGGAGGGGGAAATCATCACCATCGTCATCACCAACGCTCCTCTCATCGGGAGAGGGTAATCTCCATCAACATCTTCACCAGCACCATCTCATCTCCAAACCCTAGTCCATCTCTTGTATCCAATTCTTGTCTCAAAGTCCGGGATTGGTGCTAGTAGGTTGCTAGTAGTGTTGATTACTCCTTGTAGTTGATGCTAGTTGGTTTATTTGGTGGAAGATCATATGTTCAGATCCTATATGCATATTATTACCCCTCTGATTATGAACATGAATATGCTTTGTGAGTAGTTACGTTTGTTCCTGAGGATAAGGGAGAAGTCTTGCTATTAGTAGTCATGTGAATTTGGTATTCGTTTGATATTTTGATAAGATGTATGTTGTCTAGCCTCTAGTGGTGTTATGTGAACGTCGACTACATAACACTTCACCATTATTTGGGCCTAGAGGAAGGCATTGGGAAGTAATAAGTAGATGATGGGTTGCTAGAGTGACAGAAGCTTAGACCCTAGTTTATGCGTTGCTTCGTAAGGGGCTGATTTGGATCCATATGTTTCATGCTATGGTTAGGTTTACCTTAATACTTTTGTTGTAGTTGCGGATGCTTGCAATAGAGGTTAATCATAAGTGGGATGCTTGTTCAAGTAAGAACAGCACCCAAGCACCGGTCCACCCACATATCAAATTATCAGAGTACCGAATGCGAATCATATGAACGTGATGAAAACTAGCTTGACGATATTCCCATGTGTCCTCGGGAGCGCTTTTCCTTATATAAGAATTTGTTCCGGCTTGTCCTTTGCTACAAAAAGGATTGGGCCACCTTGCTGCACTTCATTTACTTTTGTTACTTGTTGCTCGTTACAATTCACCTTATCACAAAACTATTTGTTACCACTTATTTCAGTACTTGCAGAGAATACCTTGCTGAAAACCGCTTATCATTTCCTTCTGCTCCTCGTTGGGTTCAACATTCTTACTTATCGAAAGTACTACGATAGATCCCCTATACTTGTGGGTCATCAAGACTCTTTTCTGGCGCCGTTGCCGGGGAGTGTAGCGCCTTTGGTAGGTGGAATTTGGTAAGGAAAAATTTATATAGTGTGCTGAAATTTACTGTCACTTGTTACTATGGAAATTAATTCTCTGAGGGGCTTGTTCGGGGTATCTTCGCCCCGTCCAATAGAGGAAAGAGTTGCTCCTCAACCTACTGAACCTACTGAAAATGAAACTCCTTTTGAATTTCCTTTAGGTATGATGGAAAGACTGCTAGCTAACTCTTTTGCAAGAGATGGAACAAAGCATCCTGATGAGCACTTATTATATGTGGATGAAGTTTGTGGATTATTTAAGCTTGCAGGTGTACCCGATGATGTTGCTAAGAAGAAGGTCTTTCCTTTATGTTTGAAGGAAGACGCATTGATATGGTATAGGCTATGTGATACGAGATCGTGGGACTATAAAAGATTGAGATTGAAATTTCATCAAAAGTATTACCCTATGCATCTTGTTCATCGTGATCGCAATTATATATATAATTTCTGGCCTCACGAAGGAGAAAGCATCGCTCAAGCTTGGGGGAGGCTTAAATCAATGTTATATTCATGCCCCAATCATGAGCTCCCGAGAGAAATAATTATGCAAAGTTTTTATGCTCGGCATTCTGAAAATAATCGCACCATGCTCGATACTTCTTGTGCTGGCTCTTTTATGATGAAGACTATTGAATTTAGATGGAACTTATTGGATAGAGTCAAACGCAACTCTGAAGATTGGGACCTCGACGAAGGTAAGGAGTCACGTATGACACCTAAGTTTGATTGTGTTAAATCTTTTATGGATACCGATATTTTCCGTAAGTTTAGCACTAAATATGGACTTGACTCTGAGATAGTAGCTTCTTTCTGTGAATCTTTTGCTACTTATGTTGATCTTCCTAAGGAGAAGTGGTTTAAATATCATCCTCCTATAGAAGTAAAAGTAGCTGCACCTATTAAAGTTGAAGAAAAGACTGTCACTTATAATGATCCTATTGTTCCTACTGCTTATGTTGAGAAACCACATTTCCCTGTTAGAGTAAAGAATCATGCTAAAGCTTCAATTGTTGTTCGTAAAAGCAATATTAGAACCTATACACCTCCTGAGCAAGTTAAAGTAGAACCTAATATTGCTATTGTTAAAGATCTCTTGTCTGATAATATTGATGGGCATGTTATTCAGTTCGAAGGTGAAACTGCTAGCGTTGCTAAGCCTTGTGATAAAGATAAACATAGACTTGTGGTAGGCGTGCCTGTTATTTCTGTTAAAATAGGAGATCATTGTTATCATGGCCTATGTGATATGGGTGCTAGTGCTAGTGCCATACCTATTGACTTATATAAAGAGATTATGCATGACATTGCACCTATTGAGTTAGAAGAAATTGATGTCACAATTAAACTTGCTAATAGGGATACTATATCACCAGTGGGAATTGTTAGAGATGTCGAAGTCTTGTGTGGGAAAACTAAATATCCTGCTGATTTTCTTATTCTTGGTTCCCCACAAGATAGCTTTTGTCCCATTATATTTGGTAGACCCTTCTTGAACACTGTCAATGCTAGGATAGATTGCGAAAAGAATGTTGTTACTATTGGCTTGGATGATATGGTTCATGAGTTTAATTTCTCTAAATTTAGTAAACAACATCGTGAGGAAGAATTACCTAGTAAGGATATTATTGGTCTTGCTTCTATTGACGTACCTCCTAGTGATCGTTTAGAACATTATTTGCTAGACCATGAAAATGATATGTTCATGAATGAAAGAAGGGAAATAGATGAGGTATTCTTTAAACAGGAACCTATTCTGCAACACAACTTGCCTGTTGAAATTTTAGGGGATCCTCCTCCACCCAAGGGTGATCCTGTGTTTGAGCTTAAATCGTTGCCTGATAATCTTAAATATGCTTATCTTGATGAAAAGAAGATATATCCTGTTATTATTAGTGCTAACCTTTCAGAGCATGAAGAAGAAAGATTATTGAAAACTCTGAAGAAGCACCGTGTTGCTATTGGATATACTCTTGATGATCTTAAGGGTATTAGTCCCACTCTATGTCAACATAAAATAAATTTGGAAGCAGATGCCAAACCAGTTCGTGATCCTCAACAACGTCTGAATCCTAAAATGAAGGAAGTGGTAAGAAAAGAAATACTCAAGCTTCTGGAGGCAGGTATAATTTATCCCGTTGCTGACAGTTAGTGGGTAAGTCCTGTCCATTGTGTCCCTAAGAAGGGAGGTATTACTGTTGTTCCAAATGATAAAGATGAATTGATTCCACAAAGAATTATTACAGGCTATAGGATGGTAATTGATTTCCGCAAATTAAATAAAGCTACTAAGAAAGATCATTACCCCTTACCTTTTATTGATCAAATGCTAGAAAGATTATGCAAACACACACATTACTGCTTCCTAGATGGTTATTCTGGTTTCTCTCAAATACCTATGTCAGCTAGAGATCAATCAAAGACTACTTTTACATGCCCTTTTGGTACTTTTGCTTATAGACGTATGCCTTTTGGTTTATGTAATGCACCTGCTACCTTTCAAAGATGCATGATGACTATATTCTCTGACTTCTGTGAAAAGATTTGTGAGGTTTTCATGGATGATTTTTCCGACTATGGTTCCTCTTTTGATGATTGCTTGAGCAATCTTGATCGAGTTTTGCAGAGATGTGAAGAAACTAATCTTGTCTTGAATTGGGAAAAGTGCCACTTTATGGTTAATGAAGGTATGGTTTTGGGGCACAAAGTTTCCGAAAGAGGTATTGAAGTTGATAAAGCCAAAGTTAATGCTATCAAAAAGATGCCATGTCCCAAGGATGTCGAAGGTATAAGAAGTTTCCTTGGTCATGCTGGATTTTATAGGAGGTTCATTAAGGACTTCTCAAAAATTTCTCGGCCTCTGACTCATTTATTGCAAAAAGATATACCATTTGTCTTTGATGATGATTGTGTAGAAGCATTTGAAATACTTAAGAAAGCATTAGTCTCTGCACCTGTTGTTCAGCCACCTGATTGGAATTTACCCTTTGAAATTATGTGTGATGCTAGTGATTATGCTGTAGGTGCTGTTTTAGGGCAAAGAGTTGATAAGAAATTAAACGTTGTCCATTATGCTAGTAAGACTCTAGACAATGCTCAAAGAAATTATGATACTACTGAAAAAGAACTTTTAGCAGTTGTATTTGCTTGTGATAAGTTCAGACCTTATATTGTTGATTCTAAAGTAACTATTTACACTGATCATGCTGCTATTAAATATCTTATGGAAAAGAAAGATGCTAAACCTAGACTTATTAGATGGGTTCTCTTGCTACAAGAATTTGATTTGCATATTGTTGATAGAAAGGGAGCTGAGAACCCCATTGCAGACAACTTATCTAGGTTAGAAAATGTTCTTGATGACCCACTACCTATTAATGATAGCTTTCCAGATGAACAATTAAATGTTATAAGTACTTCTCGTAGTACTCCATGGTATGTTGATTATGCTAATTATATTGTTGCCAAATTTATACCACCTAGCTTCACATATCAACAAAAGAAAAAGTTTTTCTATGATTTACGACATTACTTTTGGGATGACCCACGTCTTTATAAAGAAGGAGTAGATGGAGTTATTAGACGTTGTGTACCTGAGCATGAACAGGAACAGATCCTACGCAAGTGTCACTCCGAAGCTTATGGATGACACCATGCTGGAGACATAACTGCACATAAGGTATTGCAATCCGGTTTTTATTGGTCTACTCTCTTCAAGGATGCCATAAGTTTGTCTTGTCTTGTGATGAATGTCAAAAAATTGGTAATATTAGTAGACGTCAAGAAATTTCTATGAATTATTCTCTTGTTATTGAACCATTTGATGTCCGGGGATTTGATTATATGGGACCTTTTCCTGCCTCTAATGGATACACACATATTTTAGTTGCTGTTGATTACGTTACTAAGTGGGTAGAAGCTATTCCAACTAGTAGTGCTGATCATAACACTTTTATTAAAATGCTTAAGGAAGTTATTTTTTCGAGGTTTGGAGTCCCTAGATACTTAGTGACTAATGGTGCTTCACACTTTATTCATGGTGCTTTCCGTAAAATGCTTGCTAAATACGATGTTAATCATATAATTGCATCACCTTATCATCCTCAGTCTAGTGGTCAAGTAGAATTGAGCAATAGAGAGCTCAAATTAATTTTGCAAAAGACTATTAATAGGTCTAGAAAGAATTGGTCTAAGAAACTTGATGATGCATTATGGGCTTATAGAACTGCATATAAAAATCCTATGGGAATGTCTCCATATAAAATGGTTTATGGAAAAGCATGTCACTTACCTCTCGAACTAGAACATAAGGCATATTGGGCTATTAAAGAGCTCAACTATGATTTCAAACTTGCCGGTGAGAAGAGGTTGTTTGGTATTAGCTCACTTGATGAATGGAGAACACAAGCATATGAAAATGCCAAGTTATTTAAAGAAAAAGTTAAAAGATGGCATGACAAAATGATACAAAAGCGTGAGTTTAATGTAGGTGATTATGTATTGCTATACAACTCTTGTTTAAGATTTTTTGCAGGAAAACTTCTCTCTAAATGGGAAGGCCCCTATGTTATCGAGGAGGTCTATCGTTCCGGTGCAATAAAAATCAACAGCTTCGAAGGCACAAATCCGAAGGTGGTAAACGATTAAAGAATCAAACACTATATTTCAGGTAATCCCATAAATGTTGAAACCAATGTTATTGAAACCGTAACCCCGGAGGAATACATAAGGGACACTTTCCAGAACGTTTCAGACTCCGAAAAGGAATAGGTATGTGGTACGGTAAGTGTTGGGAATATTACTACTGGGCGTGAACCGGCCTATCTGGGCTAGGTTAACTTCGCCAATAGTTAAGTATGTTAAACGCCCAAGAAGGCAGATGAGGGCTAAGGGCCCATAGTCGGTTTAAGGCCTGTAGCCGTAAACCAGAGTTGGTATGTAACTTGTATTGTAAGTTAAGAATAGGTAGAGACCAAACCGGACATGTCTATGAGCCGGTGTTGGGACTCTGTAAACCGACGGGTGTCGCCCGTGTATATAAGGGGACGACCCGACGGCGGTTCAGGGACAACAGACAACAACTCGAGACTTAGGCGAAGCTTGTTTGCTCCCTAGTCATCGAAACCCCATCAATTCCATCACAACTAGACGTAGGCTTTTACCTTCATCGAAGGGGCCGAACTAGTATAAACTCTCTCGCGTCCCTGTGTACGCTTTAACCCCTTCAAGCTAACCCGTCGTGATGGCTCCATGACTAAGTCCTTTCATGAGGACATCTGCCGTGACAAAACCACGACAGTTGGCGCCCACCGTGGGGCTATCACACGATGGTTTCAAGTTCTTGGAGGGCAACTTCGAAGGACTCAAGGGCTACGCTGTGGGCCGGATGACCAAGAGTCATCGCTGCAAGCTCTACATCGATGATGCAGGATGGGGCCCCGATGCCGGCTCTATCGAGTACGGGTACCGGGTCCCCTTTGGTGGCATACACGTCTTCATTGGCAAAATCGGTGAACCGGGCCCTGAGCTGGACATCTGCACCGACCTCTTCGAGACGGCTCAGCGTGCGCGATCTGCCCAGGTTAAACCAGCTGTGAAGCGTGCCTTCGTGGGAGTCATCCATGGAGGAAGCTATGAGGATGGATTGGAATCTGGTGGCGAGACCGTCGTGTATTCCGACGACGAGTCATCGACAGGAGAAACCGAATCTTTGTATCAGCTGCAAGACGATCGGATTGGGGGGTGTTCCGATGGCGACAGTATTCCGGACCCCTCTGATCTGCCCAGCCGGGTCGGAATATTCATGGCCGGTACACAAGCGGCGCTTCACTCTTCGACCACAGCAGCGATGATCTCCGGGTCAGTAGCGGCGACAGCTGCCGGGGCAGGTGGCCCTGTGCGCCCGCCGGCTCAAGTTTTGTCCGATCTATTTGATGCGTTGGCTACGCTTATGGCAGAGGCTAACCCGGCAGATCAGGACGCCCATGATGCGGAAATTGCGAAGGTGAGAGATCAGATCGCTCAAGCCAAGGCCGACCTAGCCGCTGAGGATGCCAGGATGACTACAGAACGGGTCGCGTTGGATGCGCAAGCTTACAGACTTATGCTGGATCAGAACGCATCGCATGGGGTCCTAAAGTGGAAATACCAGTCTCGTTTGCCCCAGGTTTTCAAAGCTAGAGATCTCTTCAACACCCCGGGAGCGGGAACTAGCAACCCGCTGGTGGTGAACTGGGCGGAAGCACCAGGGACGGGCGCGCCGGTTCATCCTCGCTTGATGGATCCACCTCGTCAAAACGCTGTCGTACCTCAGGCTGTCCCGACACCTCTGGGTCACTACTCCAACCTGATGGATAACCTTGTTGCTGCGGCGGCACGGCTGGAGGCCATCCCAATTGAAGGTGATTCGCCGCAGGCGGTAGAAACGCGTCGGGTTAAGGAGCTTCTTCTGACAGCCTTGATCCAACAGGAAGCATACTCATACAGTCATGATCGAATTCATTCCACCCCTCGTCCAAGCCTGAGTTATAGCAGGCGGATGGATGAACCGGCAGTGTCGAGTAATGCACGAAACCGTGAAGTACCCCATGGTAACAACCCGTCTGGTGGTGTTGGTGGTGCTCGGGAAGTGGTGGACCGGGCCCGAGCACGCAGGGAGGCCGAGTTAGCAGCACAGTATGAGGCACGCCAGCTTACGCCGGCTCGTCCAACTACCTCGATTGAGCCTGGCGTTTCTTCTAGCTCTTTGGGAGTGCCTTGTCTCGTCCCCGCTTTACGCAACGTGCGCCTGCCCAAAGACTTCAAGGGCCCCCGCAAGGTGCGAATTACACTGCCGATCAGCCTCCAGAGACATGGGTAGAGAGCTATGAGATGGCCATGGAGATGTTGGATGTAGGTGGTGCGGTGTGTGCAAAATACTTCACCATGATGCTCGAAGGAACGACCCGCACCTGGTTAAAAAGTTTACCGGCCAACTCTATCAGTTCATGGGCCCAATTGTGAGCCCGGTTTATCCAGAACTTCAAGGATACGTGTAAACAGCCCATGTCTATAGTGGATTTAGCAGCCTGTGTTCAGGAAGAAGGAGAGTCAATGACTCGTTGGGTGCGTCGGGTCTCACAAATTTTGCATTCATCAGACCGTATCAATGCCGACACCGCGGTTATAACCTTGGAAGGCAACTGCCGGTTTGGGCCTCTAAAGTTGAAATTGGGACGAATGAAGCGCCATTGCAACAATATAGGGACCCTCATGGCTGCATTAGTGAAGTATGCTGATTCTGATAGTACCAAAGATCCCGAGTCTGATGACGACAAGGCAGGGAAGGGAAAGAAGAACAACAACTCCAAAGGACAGCAGCATAACCCGGCAGGTCATGGAAACGGAGGCAAGCGTAAAGCGGATGGCAGCATGGACTTTGTGGCTAATACCAACGCGCAGGACAAGGGCCAGCGACGTAAGGGTAAAACGCCGAATCACAGTGGAGCGCCTAATCCTAACCCGGACCGCCTATCTTATCTGTTAAACCAGCCTTGTCCAAAACATGGACGAAGGAGGTGCCAGCCAATCACCTTTGGAAGGATTGTTACATTATGCAGGAGTTCAAGAACTCTAGTGCTTTCCGGTATGACCACGGATCAGGTGGTGGCTCAGGATCCGGGCCGGGTTACGGCGGAGGAAATTCTAGTTCAGGGTTTAATGGTAATCAGGGCGGACATAACAATCAAGGTAATCAGAATAGTCCAGGTGGTTACAATCAGCAGCAGCAGTCGGGTTATCAGAGTCACCCGAAGCAGTTGAATAGTGGGCAATATCATGTCTTCACTACTAGCTTGGACAAGCAAGATCATAAGCTTCATAAGTGAGCAGTAAATTCTTTTGAACCGGTCGTGCCCCGTTATCTACGCTGGTCTGAACAGCCAATCGTATGGAGCAGAGAGGATCACCCTCCCCGGGTTGATAATCCGGGTCAGCTAGCGTTGGTGGTGGCACCTCAGGTGGGAGGTTATAAGTTCACCAAGGTGCTCATGGATGGAGGAAGCAGCATTAATATCTTATATTATGAGACCTTCCGTCGTATGGGTTTAACAGATAAAAATCTTAAACCGTCCAATACGGTGTTCCATGGTGTGGTTCCTGGTAAGTCAGCATATCTTGTTGGCAAGATAGCTTTGGAAGTAGCCTTTGGAGATGATCATGATTCCAGGTCGGAGGCACTAACCTTTGAGGTGGTAAAAATCCAGAGTCCATATCATGCCCTGTTTCGGCGGTCGGCTTACGCCAAGTTTATGGCACGACCTTGTTATGTGTATTTGCAGCTCAAGATGCCGGGTCACAAAGGAACAATAACAGTTCACGGAAGCCGGAAAATTGCTTTGGAGTGTGAAGAAGGTGATGCGGCTTATGCGGAGTCGGTTTGTGCCACAGAGGAGCTGAAGTATTACAAGGACAATGTTGATCCGGCGGACTTGACTCCATTGAAGAAGCCGACTACGGAACATGATCCGGCCCTGAAGTTCAAATCGGCGGCTGAGACTAAGCTTGTTGACTTCGTACCGGGCGATTCGTCCAAGCAATTCAGTATCAGTGCCAACTTGGATCTGAAATAGGAAAGCGCGCTCATCGAGTTCATCCGTGAGAATCAGGACATTTTTGCATGGAAGCCTTCTGACATGCCAGGTGTACCGAAGCAACTCGCTGAGCACACTCTTAATGTGGATCCTAAGTACAAACCGGTGAAACAGTTTCTACGCCAGTTCAATGAAGAAAGACGCAAAGCTATTGGAGAAGAGGTGGCCAGGCTCTTAGCAGCTGGCTTTATCATTGAAGTCTTCCATCCTGAATGGCTGGCTAATCCGGTGCTGGTCCTTAAGAAAAACGGCACCTGGCGCATGTGTGTGGACTACACAGATCTTAACAAAGCTTGTCCAGCAGATCCTTTTTCCCTCCCCCGTATTGATCAGATTATTGATGCTATGGCGGGTTGTGAGCGTTTGAGTTTCCTGGATGCATATTCTGGTTATCATCAGATCAAGATGGCAGTTAAGGACCAGGAGAAGACAACGTTCATAACTCCCTTTGGAGCCTTCTGCTATGTATCTATGCCCTTTGGGCTCAAGAGTGCCCAGGCAACTTATCAGCAGTGTGTACAGAATTTCCTTAATAAATAGATTGGCCGTAATGTGCATGCTTATGTGGATGATATTGTGGTAAAGTCAAGGGAGAAGGAGACTCTGGTTGACGATTTGAAGGAAACCTTTGACAACTTGAGGACGTACAAGATGGTGCTCAACCCGGCCAAGTGTGTCTTTGGTGTACCGGCTGGCAAGTTATTGGGTTTTCTGGTGTCCAATGGGGGTATTGAGGCTAATCCGGAGAAAATCACAGCAATCACCTCCCTGGCTAAACCGAAATGCATCAATGATGTTCAACGCCTGGCAGGCCGGATTGCCGCGTTGAGCCGGTTTATCAGCCGCCTTGGCGAGAAGGCGATCCCTTTATATCAGATGTTAAAGAAGACGGATCAATTCGCCTGGAGTTCTGCTGCTGATAAAGCATTGGATGATTTAAAGCGGCAGTTGGCCAATCCGCCTGTACTCGCTGCTCCAACTGACAAGGAGCCGTTGCTGCTATATGTTGCCGCTAATGCTCGTGCAGTCAGTGTGGCTATTGTGGTGGAGCGGAAGGAGGCATGCAAGGAGCATCCGGTTCAGCGTCCGGTTTACTATATCAGCGAGGTGCTTATTGAGTCCAAGAAGAGGTATTTGCATTGGCAGAAGCTGGTATATGGAGTTTTTATGGCAAGCCGGAAGCTTAAACAGTACTTCCAGGGACATCCCATCACAGTGGTCAGTTCTGCTCCCTTGGGAGATATAATCCAGAACCGGGAAGCGACTGGCCGGATTGCCAAGTGGGCTATAGAGCTTGGGCCGCACGGATTGAAATATGTGCCTCGGACGGCGGTCAAGTCTCAAGCACTTGTTGATTTCATCAATGATTGGACAGAACTACAAGCACCTGAAGAGGAGCCGGATCACACATATTGGACTATCCATTTTGATGGGTCCAGGCAATTGGAGGGCTCAGGGGCTGGAGTCGTATTAACTTCCCCACAAGGTGATAAGTTTTGTTACGTTCTCCGCTTAATGTTCCCTTGTACTAACAATGCAGCTGAGTATGAAGCCTTGCACCATGGTCTCTGGATGGCTAAGGAGATGAATCTAAGCCGAGTTAAGTGCTTCGGTGACTCAGACCTGGTGGCTCAGCAGGTGTCTAGCAATTGGGATTCCAAGGACCCACTCATGGCAGCATATCGTCGTGAGGTGGATGCTGTTGCAGGTCACTTCAAAGGTTATCAGGTGGACCATGTGGACTGCCGGAAGAATGAAGCGGCAGACACTTTAAGCCGGCTGGGCTCTCAACGCAAACCGGTCCCGCCTAACGTTTTCTTAGCTGTGCTGCATAACCCATCGGTCAAGCTCCCTGGTGAAGAGGATTTGGCTATTCCTGATCCGGAGGCTCAATTGGTGGCAGCTCTTCATGTTATTCCGGATTGGACGATTCCTTATCTTGCGTACTTGAACCGGGGCGAGTTACCAGAGGATGAGGTTCTGGCCCGGCAGATAATTCGGCGATCCAAGTCCATGACTATTGTCAAAGGCGAGTTGCATCGATGCAGTGTGTCAGGGGCGTTTCAACGCTCTGTGTCCCCCGAGGAAGGCTGTGAAATCCTATGGGAGATCCACGAAGGAGATTGTGGTCATCACGCCGGTTCAAAATCTTTGGTGGCTAAAGCGTTCCGTCACGGCTTTTATTGGTTGACTGCTCATGCTGATGCGTAAGATCTGGTCAGACGATGTGACGGTTGCCAAAAGTTCTCAAGACGTGCTCATGTACCGGCTCAAGAATTGAGGATGATTCCAATCACTTGGCCGTTCGTGACTTGGGGGCTGGATATGGTTGGGCCTTTCAAAAGGTCCAAGGACAAGAAGACTCACCTTTTGGTGGCGGTTGACAAGTTTACAAAGTGGGTAGAGGCAGAACCCGTTAGCAAGTGTGATGCGGCTACGGCGGTTCAATTCATTAAAAAGGTGATCTTCTGGTTTGGCTTTCCATACAGCATCATCACTGATAATGGTACCAACTTGTCCAAGGGTGCTATGAAGGAGTTCTGTCAACGTGAGCACATCCAGCTTGACGTTTCATCAGTGGCTCACCCCGAGTCCAATGGTCAAGCAGAGAGGGATAATCAAGAGATCTTGCGAGGCATCAAGCCCCGGCTTATGGTTCCTTTGCAGTGAACGCTGGGTTGTTGGGTTGAAGAATTACCATCTGTATTATGGAGCATTAATACCACACCCAACAGATCAACAGGAAACACGCCGTTCTTCATGGTCTATGGAGCAGAGGCGGTTTTCCCAGTGATATCCGTCATGATTCACCTTGTATAGCGGCTTATGTTGAAGCGGACAATGAGATAGCACGACAAGATGCTCTGGACCTGTTGGACGAAGAGCGTGACATAACAGCTGCCCGCTCGGCGATTTACCAACAGGATCTTTGTCGTTATCACAGTCGCCGAGTCAGAACCAGGACCTTTCAAGAAGGAGATTTGGTACTTCGGCTCATCCAAGACCAGACTGATATGCACAAGTTATCCCCACCTTGGGAGGGACCTTTCGTGGTCAGCAAGAATCTGCACAACGGGTCATACTATCTGATCGATATTCGAGAGCGTAAAGATTCACGTACATCAGAAGAGGAGACCAACAGGCCGTGGAACATAGCTCATCTTCAGCCTTACTATACCTGAGCCATTGGCTCTACTTATGTACATACTATGACAATGTATATATTAGGATCAATATAATAAACCGGAGCCTCAGCTAAAGCGGGGTCTCTGTTTCTTTTTACATCATGTGTGGTTACACGGAGTTTTATCTGTCCTAAAGCGGCCTCCGGTTTACCCCTTGAGTTAGCTTTTAAAGCTTCATGTTATATCACTTGGGGCCTTGGTCGTATCCGAACCAATGCAACACCTTTTGATAGGCGAAAGCCATGAGATCATTTGGGGACTTGGTCACGTCTGAACCAGTCACGCCTCTTGATCGGCCTAAGGCCACATAATCACTTGGGGGCTTGGTCGAACCCGAACCATCGCTACACCTCTTGATCGGCATAATGCCACTGCATCATTTGGGGACCTGGCTGACTTGAACCATAGCTACACCTATCGGGGGCTTGATCGTGTCCGACCATGGTAATGCCACTTGATCGGCTCAATAGCCTCTTTTTGCAAATGGTTTTATCATTTCCTTTGCTCAAAATTTTCTTTGATAAATATTTCTTTGTTGCATTTTTAAACCGACAATTCTTAAACCGGTTCAACTGTCAATTGACGGAACACGGTCCGTTCTTCATCCGGAGACTATTTGCCCGTTTTAATTTTTTTTTGTTAACATCCTATTATGGGGTAACACGGTGTTTATCATAATCCGGCACGGTTTACATGGTAAACCAGCATTATATATATAGGAGCGTTTTTCTCCTCTGACGGTATGGGTTCATAAACCTTCGCTTTAAGATTGGCCAAGCCAACTTCGTGCCCAACGATGGCAGGTATTATGTATCACAAGATTGGATCATGTGTTTAAATTTAAGATATTTGATTTCATATATATAGAAATCATAATCTGCCTGGCGGTACAACCGTGGCGGCGCTTTAAGATTTTTTGATTGCAGAAAATACTTTGGAAATTTCATCACCCAAAGGAAGCACAAGTTGTAGTAATTATGCACGAAGGCATATCAAAATAAGAGTATCGGCTAGCCTATTACAAGGCAACACGGTGCCCAAATAAGATCATTGTTTTTCCGCAAAACAGAAAGGAGCAGCAATTTAAACCGGATTCCGGTTCAAGCTTGGTCACCAAGCTAGCCTGATGGTTGTGGGTCATCTCATGCCGCTTCAACCTCTGCTTCTCTTCCCAGCGGCTGGAAATCAACAGTTGTCCAGTCGATTCCCATTAATGCTTGAAAGACAGCTTCATCAAGGATCAGCAATGACGGTTCAATATCAGGAGCGTATGTATGCTTACGGATTGGAGGGATAAGATTTTCCGCTTCAGGAATTGGTGCAGCTACTCGCTTGTTTTGGTCATCATATTGGGCTTGATAATGAGACAAGTCTGCCTCTTCGACCAATTGACAAGCTAGAGGACACACCTCCTGGTTTATTGCTCGCAGATCCGCTTCACTAAACTGTGACTCGTCTTCCTTCAAGCTGGGATAGCCCTGAGCTGCTTCAACAGGGTCGAAATCTGGCACCCATGCTTTTGCCCGGATCAAGGCATTTATAGCACCGGTTCGACCAGCAGATTTTTTCAGCTCTTCAACCCGGGCAGGAAGCATAGACAACCTTTTCAGGGTGTCCTGGATCAAGGTGTGAGGGAGTCCTGGATTATGGGGTGTTCGGATAGCCGGACTATACCTTCAGCCGGACTCCAAGACTATGAAGATACAAGATTGAAGACTTCGTCTCGTGTCCGGAAGGATCTTTTCTTGGCGTGGAAGGCAAGCTAGGCGTGCGGATATTCGAGATCTCCTACCATTGTAACCGACTCTGTGTAACCCTAACCCTATCCGGTGTCTATATAAACCGGAGGGTTGTAGTCCGTAGGACAACCATCATCATACACAATCATACCATAGGCTAGCTTCTAGGGTTTAGCCTCCTCGATCTCGTGGTAGATCCACTCTTGTACTACCCATATCATCAATATTAATCTAGCAGGAGTAGGGTTTTACCTCCATCGAGAGGGCCCAAACCTGGGTAAAATAAAGTGTCCCTTGTCTCCTGTTACCATCCGACCTTGACGCACAGTTCGGGACCCCCTACCCGAGATCTGCCGGTTTTGACACCGACATTGGTGCTTTCATTGAGAGTTCCTCTGTGCCGTCGCAATCAGGAAGGATGCCTCTTCCCGTCTTTAAAGACGGCGCCATTACAAAAGGGGCCTTGGCTGTCGGCCAAACTCTCCGGTTAGGTGGTTTTCTCGCAACCGCCTGTTCGGCTGTTGCGCCGACGGTGACCTCCCGGGTCATCGAAAGCAACCTCCACGTCGGCTCAGAACTCGCCGAGAAATTGGATCCGATGGAGCTCTCTTCTGTAAACGAGCTCCTGGATCGTATCGCCGCACTGGGCGTCGCTACAAATTACGGCCAGGTTGGGCTTAAAGCCGATCTAAGAGAAATTAACTCTCCCCAAGTCAGCCACCACATTGCTGTGGTGGAGACACAATGCGGCGACCCTTCATCTATCTTAAGGACTAGCTACGTCCGAATCCCCGAACCCTCCATGCCGGATATCCGCGGAGGGGAGGATACAATCCAAGACCTGAGATTAAAATCAGGCAAATCAGATAACATCCAAGACTCCAGATCTCAGAATCCGGAAGTTCTTCGGCCTCCGAACAACAAACTGGGCGAGGTCTCAGATTCAACGACACCCGCCCGCCCGATCTTAAGCGATCTTTCCCAAATCAGGCAAATGCCCGAAGAAACAGTACATCGTTACTGGGCCAGATTCCTCCTGGTTATGAACAGGATAAAGAACTGCCACGAGGGAGACGCAATTTCAATCTTTTGCAGTAACTGCACGGACAAGGGAATACTCAACGCCATAAGTCGTCGTAATATTACACGCTTTGCTGACTTGGCATCCATAGCACAAAAATACTGTGTGATGGAAAGTGCCTGGAAAACCGAAATAAAATTTTGGGATAATCCGGCCTTGAATAGCAATCTCGTCCGAATAAAGAGGGCGCACCACAGTAAGGCGTCCGGACTAAATACCAAAAAATCAAAACCCTTCAGAGGGCATGGAACTGTACTGGAAAAGTGGCTAGATGGACCCTGCAAGATTCACAGTGCAGAGGACGCCACCCCAACTCACAGCCTCAGGGCATGTTGGATACTCCGGCAGGTGGCCAAAATTGGCGAGGACCTCCTAACTCCAGAGGTCGAAGGAAACCAGCCTGAGAATTTCAGTTCGGTTCTCACAGTCATTGAGACTTTCGCATCAAATAACATGCGAAAAAGAACACTCCGCGGCCTCACTGAAGTCTATCAAGTAGCGACAATAAACCCATGGAGTAATACTGCTATCACCTTCAACGCGAGTGACAAACCTAAAATTCGAGCAGCCAGAGCACGAGCGGCATTGGTCCTCAGTCCCATAGTGGACGGCTGTCGCCTCGCAAAGGTACTCAAGGACGGAGGCAGTGGATTGAACCTCATTTACGAGGAAACCCTCCAAAAGATGGAAATAGACTGGAACCGCATTGAGCGAAGCAGCACAACCTTTAGAGGAATAATCCCAAGTCAGGAAGCGCGCTGCACCGGAAAGATCACACTAGATGTGGTATTCGGCATGCCGGATAATTACAGGTCCGAACAGATCACGTTCCAGGTGGCCCCGTTCAAAAGCGGATATCACGCTATACTAGGACGGGAGGCTTTCACAATTTTTCAAGCTATACCCCATTACGGGTACATGAAGCTTAAGATGCCTGGGCCAAACGGAATTATCACCCTCGCTAGTGATCCGGACATAGCACTCCGCGCCGAGAACAAGACAGCCGCATTGGCCCTCGAGGCACTATCCGAAACCTTAGCGGCCGAAGAACTGAATGTGCTGCGATCCACGGTCAATAGGGATGATGTGATACTCGATAAGAGATCCAAATCCACATCCTTCAAACCAGCGGACGAAATAGTCAAATTCCAGGTCCACCCAACGGACCCCAATAAAACAGCCTCCATTGGGGCACGACTGAACCCTGATGTAGACGCCGCACTGCGAGAGTTCCTACGAGAGAACTGGGACATTTTCGCTTGGCACCGCTCAGACATGCCAGGAATCCCATGCAGTTTGGCCGAACACAGCCTAAATATCCAGGAAGGATTCAAACCTGTCAAACAGGCTCTTCGGCGTTTCTCTGAACCAAAGAGACAGGCTATGGGAGAGGAGCTAGCCAAGTTATTGGAGGCCGGATTCATTAGAGACATAAAACACCCGGACTGGCTAGCAAACCTGGTGATGGTACCAAAGAAGGACAAATCCTGGCGCCTGTGTGTCGATTTCAAAGACCTTAATAAGGCTTGCCCAAAGGATCCCTTCCCCCTCCCTCGAATAGATCAAATCATCGATGCCACCGCAGGACACGATTCGCTATGCTTCCTCGACGCATACTCCGGTTACCATCAAATCAAGATGGTAGAATCAGACCAAGCCGCAACAGCATTCATCACACCATACGGCCCATTCTTCTTCAACACAATGCCCTTCGGGCTAAAAAACGCCGGCGCAACATATCAGCGCATGATTCAAACATGCCTGGCAAACCAGATCGGCAAAACAGTGGAGGCGTATGTAGATGATGTGGTCGTTAAATCAAGACATGTCGAATCTCTAGTAGACGACTTGAGGCTTACATTCGACAACCTCTGAAAATACGACATTAAGCTCAATCCGGAAAAATGCGTTTTCGGTGTTCCAGCCGGAAAGCTCCTGGGCTTCATTGTATCCGGTAGAGGAATTGAAGCAAATCGAGCTAAAATCCGAGCTTTGTCACAATTGGATGTCCCAAAAGACCTCAAACAAATACAGAAACTCACCGGATGCGTGGCGGCTTTAAGCCGCTTTATCTCCCGCCTGGGAGAAAAGGCATTGCCCCTTTACCGCCTCCTTAGGTGCACCGGACACTTCGAGTGGACAGACGCTGCCACGGCCGGACTCGAGGAAATAAAGGCCATATTAGCAACAAACCTAGTTCTGGCCGCGCCGAACACTGGCGAACCCATGCTATTGTACATTGCCGCAACCCATCAAGTTGTTAGCGCAGTACTCGTCGTCGAGCGGGCAACGGACGGACACAAACTCCCCCTTCAAAGTCCGGTTTACTACGTGTCCACTGTCCTCACACCATGCAAATCACGGTACCCGCATTACCAAAAGATCGCATACGTGGTGTTTATGGCATCCCGGAAGCTACGGCACTACTTTCAAGAGTGTTCTATAACAGTAGCCTCGGAAGTACCACTCAACGATATTATCAACAACCGCGATGCAACGGGCCGGATAGCAAAATGGGCCATAGAGCTCCTCCCGTTCGACATAACCTACAAACCACAGCGAGCCATTAAATCGCAAGTCCTAGCCGACTTCGTCGCCGAATGGACAGAGGCCGAACTCCCTAAAGAGTACGGCACATATTCAAACTGGATCATGCATTTCGACGGCCCCAAACTGTTGGCCGGACTGGGGGCTGGCGTCGTTTTGACGTCCCCTACAGGAGAGACAATCCAATATGTACTCCAAATCATGTACACGGACTCCAACAATGCAGCCGAATACGAGGCCCTTCTACAGGGTCTCTGGATGGCAGTATCCATGGGCATTCAACGCCTGGAAGTACGCGGGGACTCAAACCTCGCGATATCCCAAATAAATGGCGACTTCGACGCCAAAGCCCAAAAATGGCAGCTTATCGCAATGCCGTCCTAAAAATGTCAGTTCGGTTCGAGGGACTGGAGTTTCACCATATAGCCCGAGAAAATAATCAGGCAGCGGACGTTCCTGGCACGCATCAGAGCAAAACGAGACGCAGTCCCCCCCCCAACATCTTCCTAGAAATATTATTCAAGCCATCTATAGCATGGGAGGGGGAACCGACAGATAACAGTCCGGACACAGCCGCACAACCCGATGCCGACCAATCCGACATAATCGGAGGCCCTGCCACCGAAATCACACCTTCAGCCCACGTAATAATGGCAGTCATCGCCCCGTGGACAGAACCATTCCTAGCCTACCTTACTAGGCAGGAACTCCCAAAGGACCAAAACAAGGCACACTGCATAGTGCGGCGATCTAAATCCAATAAAGTCCACGAGGGAGAGCTATATAAGAAAAGCACTGAAGGAAATATGCCCTAGAGGCAATAATAAAGTTATTATTTATTTCCTTATTTCATGATAAATGTTTATTATTCATGCTAGAATTGTATTAACCGGAAACATGATACATGTGTGAATACATAAACAAACAGAGTGTCACTAGTATGCCTCTACTTGACTAGATCGTTAATCAAAGATGGTTATGTTTCCTCACCATGAACAAAGAGTTGTTATTTGATTAACGGGATCACATCATTAGTTGAATGATCTGATTGACATGACCCATTCTATTAGCTTAGCACCCGATCGTTTAGTATGTTGCTATTGCTTTATCCATGACTTATACATGTTCCTATGACTATGAGATTATGCAACTCCCGTTTGCCGGAGGAACACTTTGGGTACTACCAAACGTCACAACATAACTGGGTGATTATAAAGGAGTATTACAGGTGTCTCCAATGGTAGATGTTGGGTTGGCGTATTTCGAGATTAGGATTTGTCACTCCGATCATCGGAGAGGTATCTCTGGGCCCTCTCGGTAATGCACATCACTTAAGCCTTGCAAGCATTGCAACTAATGAATTAGTTGCGGGATGATGTATTACGGAACGAGTAAAGAGACTTGCCGGTAACGAGATTGAACTAAGTATTGGATACTGACGATCGAATCTTGGGCAAGTAAACATACCGATGACAAAGGGAACAACATATGTTGTTATGCGGTCTGACCGATAAAGATCTTCGTAGAATATGTAGGAGCCAATATGGGCATCCAGGTCCCGCTATTGGTTATTGACCGGAGACATGTCTCGGTCATGTCTACATTGTTCTCGAACCGTAGGGTCCGCACGCTTAACATTACGATGACAGTTATTATGAGTTTATGCATTTTGATGTACCGAAGGTTGTTCGGAGTCCCGGATGTGATCACGGACATGACGAGGAGTCTCGAAATGGTCGAGACATAAAGATTGTTATATTGGAAGCCTATGTTTGGACATCGGAAGTGTTCCAGGTGAAATCATGATTTTGCCGGAATACCGGGTGGGTTACCGGAACCCCCCGGGAGCGATATGGGCCTTAATGGGCCTTAGTGGAAAGGAGAAAGGGGCAGCCCTAGTGGCCGCGCGCCTCCCCCCTTCCCTAGTCCTATTAGGACTAGGAGAAGGTGGCCGACCCCCCTCTCTCTCTTTCCCCCCCCCCTTGAGGAATCCTATTCCAACTAGGATTGGGGGGGGGGGGAATCCTACTCCCGGAGGGAGTAGGACTCCCTGGCGCGCCACCCCTTGGCCGGCCAGCCCCTCCCCCTTGGCTCCTTTATATACGGGGGCAGGGGAGCACCCTAGGACAGACAATTGATCATTGAGATCTTTCCTTAGCCGTGTGCGGTGCCCCCTGCCACCAAATTCCACCTCGGTCATATTGTCGCAGTGCTTAGGCGAAGCCCTGCGTCAGTAGTACATCAAGATCGTCACCACGCCGTCGTGCTGACGGAACTCTTCCCCGACGCTTTGCTGGATCGGAGCCCGGGGATCATCATCGAGCTGAACGTGTGCCAAGAACTCGGAGGTGCCGGAGTAACGGTGCTTGGATCGGTCGGATCGTGAAGACGTACGACTACATCAACCGCGTTGATATAACGCTTCCGCTTTCGGTCTACGAGGGTACGTAGACAACACTCTTCCCTCTCGTTGCTATGCATCACCATGATCTTGCGTGTACGTAGGAAACTTTTTGAAATTACTATGTTCCCCAACAGTGGCATCTTAGCCAGGTTTTATGGTTTGATGTTATTTGCACGAGTAGAACACAAGTGAGTTGTGGACGATACAAGTCATACTGCCTACCAGCATGTCATACTTTGGTTCAGAGATATTGTTGGACGAGACGATCCGGACCAACCTTACGCGTACGCTTACGCGAGACCGGTTCCCTCGACGTGCTTTGCACATAGATGGCTTGCGGAAGACTGTCTCTCCAACTTTAGTTGAACCGAGTGTGGCTACGCCCGGTCCTTGAGAAGGTTAAAACGGAGTCTATTTGACAAACTATCGTTGTGGTTTTGATGCGTAGGTAAGATGAGTTCTTGCTTAAGCCCGTAGCAGCCACGTAAAACTTGCAACAACAAAGTAGAGGACGTCTAACTTGTTTTTGCAGGGCATGTTGTGATGTGATATGGTCAAGACATGATGCTAAATTTTATTGTATGAGATGATCATGTTTTGTAACCGAGTTATCGGCAACTGGCAGGAGCCATATGGTTGTCGCTTTATTGTATGCAATGCAATCGCGATGTAATGCTTTACTTTATTACTAAGCGGTAGTGATAGTCGTGGAAGCATAAGATTGGCGAGACGACAACGATGCTACGATGGAGATCAAGGTGTCGCACCGGTGACGATGGTGATCATGACGGTGCTTCGGAGATGGAGATCACAAGCACAAGATGATGATGACCATATCATATCACTTATATTGATTGCATGTGATGTTTATCTTTTTATGCATCTTATCTTGCTTTGATTGACGGTAGCATTATAAGATGATCTCTCACTAAATTATCAAGAAGTGTTCTCCCTGAGTATGCACCGTTGCAAAAGTTCTTCGTGCTGAGACACCACGTGATGATCGGGTGTGATAGGCTCTACGTTCAAATACAACGGGTGCAAAACAGTTGCACACGCCGAATACTCAGGTTATACTTGACGAGCTATGCATATAAGATATGACCTCGGAACACGGAGACCGAAAGGTCGAGCGTGAATCATATAGTAGATATGATCAACATAATGATGTTCACCATTGAAACTACTCCATCTCACGTGATGATCGGATATGGTTTAGTTGATTTGGATCACGTGATCACTTAGAAGATTAGAGGGATGTCTATCTGAGTGGGAGTTCTTAAGTAATATGATTAATTGAACTTTAATTTATCATGAACTTAGTCCTGGTAGTATTAGCATATCTATGTTGTAGATCAATAGCTCGCATTGTTGCTTCCCTGTGTTTATTTTGATATGTTCCTAGAGAAAATTGTGTTGAAAAATGTTAGTAGCAATGATGCGGATTGGATCCGTAATCTGAGGTTTATCCTCATTGCTGCACAGAAGAATTATGTCCTTGATGCACCGCTAGGTGACGGACCTTTTGCAGGAGCAGATGCAGACGTTATGAACGTTTTGCTAAGCTCAATATGATGACTACTTAATAGTTTAGTGCACCATGCTTAACGGCTTAGAATCGGGACTTCAAAGACGTTTTGAACGTCATGGACCATACGAGATGTTCCAGGAGTTGAAGTTAATATTTCAAGCAAATACCCGAGTTGAGAGATATGAAGTATCCAACAAGTTCTATAGCTAAAAGATGGAGGAGAATCGCTCAACTAGTGAGCATGTGCTCAGATAGTCTGAGTACTACAATCGCTTGAATCAAGTGGGAGTTAATCTTCCAGATAAAATAGTGATTGACAGAATTCTCTAGTCACCATCACCAAGTTAGTAGAACTTTGTGATGAACTATAATATGCAAGGGATGACGAAAGTAATTCCCAAAGCTCTTCGTGATGCTGAAATCGACGAAGGTAGAAATCAAGAAAAACATCAAGTGTTGATGGTTAACAAGACCACTAGTTTCAAGAAAAGGGCAAAGGGACAGAAGGGAACTTCAAGAAGAACGGCAAGCAAGTTGCTGCTCAAGTGAAGAAGCCCAAGTCTGGTCCTAAGCCTGAGACTAAGTGCTTCTACTGCAAAGGGACTGGTCACTGGAAGCGGAATTACCCCAAGTGATTGGCGGATAAGAAGGATGGCAAAGTGAACATAAGTATATTTTATACATGTTATTGATGTGGACTTTACTAGTGTTTATAGCAACCCCTCAGTATTTGATACTAGTTCAGTAGCTAAGATTAGTAACTCGAAACGGGATTTGCAGAATAAATAGAGACTAGTTGAGGGTGAAGTGACGATGTGTGTTGGAAGTGGTTCCAAGATTGATATGGTCATCATCGTACACTCCCTATACTTTCGGGATTAGTGTGGAACCTAAATAAGTGTTATTTGGTGTTGAGCATGAATATGATTTGATCATGTTTATTGCAATACGGTTATTCATTTAAGTAAGAGAATAAATTGTTGTTCTGTTTACATGAATAAAACCTTCTATGGTCATACACACCAACAAAATGGTTTGTTGGATCTCGATCATAGTGATACACATATTCATAATATTGAAGCCAAAAAGATGCAAAGTTAATAATGATAGTGCAACTTATCTGTGGCACTGCCGTTTAAGTCATATTGGTGTAAAGCGCAAGAAGGAACTCCATGCTGATGGGATTTTAGAATCACTTGATCCTTGCGAACCATGCCTCTTGGGCAAGATGACTAAACCGCCGTTCTCCGGAACAATGAAGCAAGCAACAGATTTGTTGGAAATCATACATACTGATGTATGTGGTCCAATGAATATTAAGGCTTGCGGCAAGTATCATTATTTTCTAACCTTCACAGATGATTTGAGCAGATATGGGTATATCTGCTTAATGAAATAAGAAGTCTGAAACATTTGAAAAGTTCATATAATTTTAGAGTGAAGTGGAAAATCATCGTAACAAGAAAATAAAATTTCTACGATCTGATCGTGGAGAAGAGTATTTGAGTTACGAGTTTGGTATTCAGTTAAAGCAATGTGGAATAGTTTCACAAACTCATGCCACCTGGAACACCACAGCATAATGGTGTGTTCGAACGTCATAACCGTACTTTATTGGATATAGTACAATCTATGATGTTTCTTACCGATTTACCAAATATCGTTTTGGGATCATGCATTAGAGACATCTGCATTCACGTTTAAAAGGGCACCATCTAAGTCAGTTGAGACGACACAATCTGAACTGTAGTTTAGCAAGAAACCAAAGTTGTCGTTTCTTACAGTTTGGATTATGATGCTTATATGAAAAAGTTTCATTCTGATAAGCTCAAACCCAAATCGGAGAACTATGTCTTCATAGGATACCCAACGGAGACTGTTGGGTACACCTTCTATCACAGATCCTAAGCAAGACATTCGTTGCTTATAATGGATCCTTTCTAGAGAAGGAGTTTCTCTCGAAAGAAGTGAGTGGGAGGAAAGAAGAAAACTTGATAAGGTAATTGTACCTTCTCCCTTATTGGAAAGTAGTTCATCACAGAAATCTGTTCTTGTGACTACTACACCAATTAGTGAGGAAGCTAATGATGATGATCATGTAACTTCAGATCAAGTAACTACCGAATCTCGTGGGTAAACCAGAGTGAGATCCGCACCAGAGTGGTACGGTAATCCTGTTCTGGAAGTTATGTTACTAGACCATGACGAACTTGCGAACTATGAAGAAGCGATGGTGAGCCCAAATTCCGCGAAATGGTTTGAGGCCATGAAATCTGAGATATGATCCATGTATGAGAACAAAGTTTGGACTTTGATTGACTTGCCCGATGTTCGGCAAGCAATTAAGAATAAATGGATCTTCAAGAGGAAGACGGACGCTGATAGTAGTGTTACTATCTACAAAGCTAGAATTGTCGCAAAAGGTTTTCGACAAGTTCAAGGTGTTGACTATGATGAGAGTTTCTCACTCGTATCTATGCTTAAGTCTGTCCGAATCATGTTAGCAATTGCCGCATTTTCTGAAATCTGGCAAATGGATAACAAAACTGCAATCCTTAATGGATTTCTTAAAGAAGAGTTGTATATGATGCAACCAGAAGGTTTTGTCAATCCTAAAGGTGTTAACAAAATATGCAAGCTCCAGCGATCCATCTATGGACTGGTGCAAGCATCTCGGAGTTGGAATATACGCTTTGATAAGTTGATCAAAGCATATGGTTTTATACAGACTTGCGGTGAAGCCTATATTTACAAGAAAGTGAGTGGGAGCACTACAGCATTTTTGATAAGTATATGTAAATGACATATTGTTGATCGGAAATAATGTAGAATTATTCTGCAAAGCATAAAGGAGTGTTTGAAAGAAGTTTTTCGAAGAAGGACCTCGGTAAAGCTGCTTACATATTGAGCATCAAGATCTATAGAGATAGATCAAGACGCTTGATAAGTTTTCAATGAGTGCATACCTTGACAAGATTTTGAAGTAGTTCAAAATGGAACAGTCAAAGAAAGAGTTCTTTCCTGTGTTACAAGGTATGAAGTTGAGTAAAGACTCAAAACTCGACCACTGCAGAAGATAGAGAGAAAATGAAAGATGTTCCCTATGCTTCAGCCATAGGCTCTATCATGTATGCAATGCTGTGTACCAGATCCATTGTATACCCTACACTGAGTTAAGCAAGGGAGTACAATGGTGATCTAGGAGTAGATCACTAGACAGCGGTCAAAAATTATCCTTAGTGGAATAAGGATATGTTTCTCGATTATGGACGTGATAGAAAGGTTCGCCGTAAAGGGTTACGTCGATGCAAGTTTTTGACACTGATCTGGATGACTCTAAGTCTCGATCTAGATACATATTGAAAGTGGGAGCAATTAGCTAGAGTAGCTCTGTGCAGAGTATTGTAGACATAGAATTCGCAAAATACTTACGGATCTGTATGTGACAGACCCGTTGACTAAAAATATCTCACAAGCAAAACATGATCACACCTTAGTACTCTTTGGGTGTTAATCACATAGCGATGTGAACTAGATTACTGACTCTAGTAAACCCTTTGGGTGTTGATCACATATCGATGTGAACTATGGGTGTTAATCACATGGTGATGTGAAGTATTGCTGGTAAATCACATGGCGATGTGAACTAGATTATTGACTCTAGTGCAAGTGGGAGACTGAAGGAAATATGCCCTAGAGGCAATAATAAAGTTATTATTTATTTCCTTATTTCATGATAAATGTTTATTATTCATGCTAGAATTGTATTAACCGGAAACATGATACATGTGTGAATACATAAACAAACAAAGTGTCACTAGTATGCCTCTACTTGACTAGCTCGTTAATCAGAGATGGTTATGTTTCCTAACCATGAACAAAGAGTTGTTATTTGATTAACGGGATCACATCATTAGTTGGATGATCTGATTGACATGACCCATTCTATTAGCTTAGCACCCGATCGTTTAGTATGTTGCTATTGCTTTATCCATGACTTATACATGTTCCTATGACTATGAGATTATGCAACTCCCGTTTGCCGGAGGAACACTTTGGGTACTACCAAACGTCACAACGTAACTGGGTGATTATAAAGGAGTATTACAGGTGTCTCCAATGGTAGATGTTGGGTTGGCGTATTTCGAGATTAGGATTTGTCACTCCGATCGTCGGAGAGGTATCTCTGGGCCCTCTCGGTAATGCACATCACTTAAGCCTTGCAAGCATTGCAACTAATGAATTAGTTGCGGGATGATGTATTACGGAACGAGTAAAGAGACTTGCCGGTAACGAGATTGAACTAAGTATTGGATACTGACGATCGAATCTCGGGCAAGTAAACATACCGATGACAAAGGGAACAACGTATGTTGTTATGCGGTCTGACCGATAAAGATCTTCGTAGAATATGTAGGAGCCAATATGGGCATCCAGGTCCCGCTATTGGTTATTGACCGAAGACGTGTCTCGGTCATGTCTACATTGTTCTCGAACCGTAGGGTCCGCACGCTTAACGTTACGATGACAGTTATTATGAGTTTATGCATTTTGATGTATCGAAGGTTGTTCGGAGTCCCGGATGTGATCACGGACATGACGAGGAGTCTCGAAATGGTCGAGACATAAAGATTGATATGTTGGAAGCCTATGTTTGGACATCGGAAGTGTTCCAGGTGAAATCAGGATTTTACCGGAATACCGGGTGGGTTACCGGAACCCCCCGGGAGCGATATGGGCCTTAATGGGCCTTAGTGGAAAGGAGAAAGGGGCAGCCCTAGTGGCCGCGCGCCTCCCCCCTTCCCTAGTCCTATTAGGACTAGGAGAAGGTGGCCGGCCCCCCTCTCTCTCTTTCCCCCCCTTGAGGAATCCTATTCCAACTAGGATTGGGGGGGGGGGGCGGGGAAATCCTACTCCCGGAGGGAGTAGGACTCCCTGGCGCGCCACCCCTTGGCCGGCCAGCCCCTCCCCCTTGGCTCCTTTATATACGGGGGCAGGGGAGCACCCTAGGACAGACAATTGATCATTGAGATCTTTCCTTAGCCGTGTGCGGTGCCCCCTGCCACCAAATTCCACCTCGGTCATATTGTCGCAATGCTTAGGCGAAGCCCTGCGTTAGTAGTACATCAAGATCGTCACCACGCCGTCATGCTGACGGAACTCTTCCCTGACGCTTTGCTGGATCGGAGCCCGGAGATCGTCATCGAGCTGAACGTGTGCCAAGAACTCGGAGGTGCCAGAGTAACGGTGCTTGGATCGGTCGGATCGTGAAGACGTACGACTACATCAACCGCGTTGATATAACGCTTCCGCTTTCGGTCTACGAGGGTACGTAGACAACACTCTCCCCTCTCGTTGCTATGCATCACCATGATCTTGCGTGTATGTAGGAAATTTTTTGAAATTACTACGTTCCCCAACAAGCACTACAGGAGTCCTTCAAAGATGTATCTCCGAAGAGGAAGGGCGGAGTCTGTTGGCTGAAATTCATGCCGGACTCGGTGGCCACCACGCTGTAGCTCGGTCCCTTGTAAGCAAGGCTTTCCGTACGGGCTTTTATTGGCCGACGGCCCGAGCAGACGCTCATGACTTAGTCAAACGATGCGTCGGTTGCCAGCTCTTTGCAAACCAAAGCCATATGCCGCCCAACGCCCTCCGAACTATCCCCATCACTTAGCCTTTTGCGGTCTGGGGGCTTGATATGGTGGGGCCCCTTAAAGGTGGAACCCACAATAAAAAATACTTATTGGTCATGATGGATAAATTCACCAAATGGATAGAAGCCAAGCCTGTTAAGACGGCCGAATCCGGACCTGTGATAGACTTCATATCCGGGGTCGTACACCGTTACGGTGTCCCCCACAGCATTATCACCGATAACGACACAAACTTCACCTCTGACGAAGTAAAGCTGTGGTGCAAAAACATGGGCATTAAGCTCGATTATGCTTCTGTCTATCACCCACAAACTAACGGTCAGGTCGAACGTGCAAATGGTCTCACCATGAGCGGTATCAAACCCAGACTAGTGCGGTCCCTAAAGGAATCTAATACGCACTGGGTAGAGGAGCTCGACTCCGTACTCTGGGGGCTGCGAACCACGCCGAATCGTACCACCGGATTCACACCATTCTTTATGGTGTACGGCGCATAGGCAGTTCTGCCCTGCGACATAATTCACGACTCACCTCGAGTGCGCATGTACGAAGAAAGAGAAGCCGAGCTTGATCGGCAGGACAACCTGGACGCCTTAGAGGAGGAGCGCGACGTGGCTAAAGCCCGTTCCGCATTTTATCAGCAGCAGGCTCGAAGATATCAAAGCAGAGAAGTACGGGCCAAAAATTACAATGTTGGCGAACTAGTTCTACGCCTGTCGGATAAGAAAAAGGACAAACTCAAGCCCAAATGGGAAGGTCCCTTCATAATTGACCAAGTCCTGACTGGTGGAGCGTATCGCCTGCGAGATGCGTCGGATAACCGACTCGAGCCGAACCCATGGAACGCCGCACGTCTTCGAAGATTCTATGCCTAGCGCCGGACTCGGGGTTTGTCTCCTTCCTCTGTCCATTTTTATATATATTTTTCTGTTTTTGTCTCCCCCCACTCTTTCCTTTTATAGCACTTAAAGGCTCATCATGTGATGCGCTACTCGCGCTCCTTAAACCTGGGGGCTTCTTTAACAGAAGCTTGTTTATATGGGTTTCACGCCCAACGCATGCGTCAGACTTCCGCATGCACCTTTTCTTCACCATTATATGCATCGATATGACTTAAGTTTTGGCCAAGCTGGGTTGCCTGGCTCCTGTGCTTACCCCTACGTTCCCGATTGTTCGGCTAGGCGGTAAAGGGAGCACCTCTGCGATTGCTACTGCCAGATAAGCCGGATGTGTACCTCAGACTGGGTGAAGCCGAAAGCTAGCGTTCTTAAGGGAATATTCGGTCGGTGAACTAAAGATGAACCTTTTTTACTTACACATGCCCCCAGATGTTTTCCTGCATTTGCAGTCCGGACGTGCACTTCAGGGCACGCCACCCCAGCGAAAGGAACCCTTAACGGACTATTCTCTCTGGAAGATGTTTCTTACTAACCATGTAATATAACATAACTAGTTGGGCACTTGTCTGATAAAGCACTAATGACCCCTACGCCTGGTCTCCACGCATACCTCGGTTCTTATATAACCGTTATGGTATTCCGACACACTCCGGACCGTCAGGTCCCGAGGTCGAAGTGAAAAGGTCGGCAACGACAAACGATCTACAATCCGGCTAGAAGGCATTACACATGTCAATTATAAATTACATAGTCATCCTGACTGATTGTATTCCTCTTCTATACCATCTAACAGGCTGTCTAATTTACAGTCCTGCTGGGAATACTTTGCGGCCAATTCTACCTGGCCATACACTAAGCTCACAGGGATCTCCTTCCCGTCAGGCCCCACCGGTCCGACCTCGGCCATGTGATTGGGGTCAGACTTCGTAAAGCGGGTCTTCACCATGGCCCAGGCCTCCCTAGCGCCCTTGTAACGCCCCCGATGTAACTTGCCATAATTGTAATCCAACTCTTGCCATTTCCGGCTATGTGCTATGATATTCCCTCCGTGGTTGGGTTCTCTCCGTTTTGCATTTTGGTCATGTCATGCATTTCATATCATGTCATCATGTGCATCGCATTCGCATACGTGTTCGTCTCATAAATCCGAGCATCTTTCCCGTTGTCCGTTTTGCAATCCGGCGCTCCTATGTCTCCCGGCGTCCCCTTTTACATTTCTTCGTGAGCGGGTATTTAAACATTCTCGGAATGGACCGAGGTTTGACATGTGGCCTTGGTATAGCACCGGTAGACCGCCTGTCAAGTTTCGGGTCAATCGGAGTTCGTTTGGTACTCCAACGGTTAACCGGGTAACCGTGAAGGCCTCGTGTGTGTTGCAGCCCAACACCCCTTCCAACAGCCCAATAACCCATCTAAGTCACTCCCATGTCCTCCGCCGTTCGATCACGATCGCGTGGGCGAAAACCGCACTCCGTTTGGAGCTCCCTAGCTCCTCCTATCTATAAAAACGTCCTCCCCTTCCAAATCTGAGAGAGTATCACCGAAACCCTAGCCGTCGCCTCGAAATCCGCGCCAGATCCCTCCGCCGCCGCCACCTGTTCCGCGCCGCCATGTGGCGCCCCCCCATTCGCGCGCGCCCGCGCCCACTTCCCCGCGCCGCCGCCCGCGCGCCGGCCCGCCGGGGCCCAGGCGGGGCCCCCGCGGCCCAGCAGCGCCCGCCGCCCCGCGCCTCCTCCCTGCTCCGCGCCGCCGCCTCCTCCCTGCTCCGCGCCCCCGCGCCCGCGGCCGGTCGCCGCCGCCTCGGCCGGTCGCCACCGTCGCCCGCACCGGCGCCGGAGCCGCCCCGAGCTGCCGCCTCCGCCGCGCCGCCTCCCCGCCACTCGCCGGCGCCGCGCCGCCTCCCCGCCGTCGCCGGAGCGCCAGATCCGGGCACCCCGGCCCCGGATCCGGCCGCCCCCGCCATCGCCGCCTCGTCTCCGGCCACCCCGCGCCGGCGAACCTCGGGAACCGCACCGGCCGTTGACTTTCTTTCCCCTCCCAATTATTTCTCTAAGTCATTAAATTTTGCATTATCATCGCATTTTCGACATGCCATAACTTTTCATCCATAGCTCCGTTTCGCGCGTATAATATGTCGTTTTGTTCGTCTCGAAGAGTACATCATTTTGTTCCATTGCATCATTTTCATTTGAAGTCATCTTGGTGCCCGAAATGCTGTTAGAAGAGGGCTAGTTGATGTTAGTGGCTGAATCTTATCTGAACATGCACTTTTGTCATTTTTGCCATGATTGATGTGTACCTCCTATGAAGTTGAGCCCTACATGAGTTTTGTAATATGCCATGTTACCTTTCCAGGGAATTTTGCTATGTATTTTTGTGATGCTTGAGCTGGCTAGAAATTGCATGCCAAGTAGGGATGATGATACTGCTGTTTTCAGAGACTTAGTGATTTCACTAAGTCCCTGACTTTTGTCATTATCATGCCATGTGTTCATGTTGTTTCTGAGAGATCCATGCATAATTTGAGCATGATCAGTAAGGGTGTTTGAAACTTGAGTATTTGCTTAATCCATGCGTGCCTTTGTTTGCAATTTTGGAGTGCCATAGCTTGAGCCAATCGAGCTCTACTTTTGCTTCAAAATGTTGCTGGCAGATTGTTTACATGTTATTCGATTTTGCCAAGCTTGGTGTAGTTGATCCTTGCATGCTATGATGTTATTCTTGCCATGTTTTGTTACTATGCCATGTCTTCTTGATGTATGTATGCTTAGTTAATCATGAAATGCTCTGTAGTGAGTGCATCGAGCTCACGAACATGCCTAGTCGTTAACAGTTTTCTGCCATGCCCAGTTTTCTGCTAAGTCTGAAACCTGTAACGAAACTTGCTTATTTGACATGGGTGTAATCATATTTTCTGATCCTTTTTGGCTTATGGTCAGTAAGAGACTTTTGTCAAGTGCTATGAGTAGATTCATGCCATGCCTTACTTTGCTATGTTCTGAACCTGTAGCATGTCGTTTCGTTGCTCTGAACTTGTCATCCTGATGTTGTTTTCCTGACTTGCTGTTATTTCACTAAGTCTGTGAATCTGTTATTAGTTGTACTTTTGCCATGCTTGTTTGAACCTGTTATGATGGGATTGAGCCGTAGCTCAGTGTTCATCTTTTGTCGTGCTTCTTGAGTAGATTACTGTCATATGCTTTGTTGCCATGTTTGGGTGCAGTAGCTTAATTATTTGTTGCTTGCTAAGTAGCATCATGCTGTTTATGGCAGATTCGTGTCATTCTTGTTTTGCTCGCCATTTGCAAACCGTGCATCCGTTTCCGGTGATCTTTATATCGATTTCAACCGAAATCACCTCATCTATCCAGCGGCATGCTTGGTTTGCCAAGATTATGCCCTGTTCATCCTTGTCTTTCCGGGGCATGCATACGCATTGCATATCACCTCTCGCATATCATGCCATGTTTTGCATCATGTTGATTGCGCATTGCATCGTGGTTGATATTGGTTCCTTTGCTTGTTCTCTTGTCTTGGGTAGAGCCGGGAGACGAGTACGTGAACGAGGAACCTGTTGAGAACGCTTACGAGGACCAAGCTTTCGACAACTCTGAGAACCTTGCAGGCAAGATGACCATACCCTCGAAATCACTTCTATCTTTGCTTGCTAGATTGCTCGCTCTTTTGCTATGCCTATGCTGCGATACCTACCACTTGCTATATCATGCCTCCTATATTGCCATGTCAGCCCCTAACCATCCATGTCCTAGCAAACCGTTGTTTGGCTATGTTACCGCTTTTGCTCAGCCCCTCTTATAGCGTTGCTAGTTGCAGGTGAAGATGAAGTTTGTTCCTTGTTGGAACATGGACTTGTTGTTCCTTGTTGGAACATGTTTACTTGTTGGGATATCACAATACCTCTTATTTAATTAATGCATCTATATACTTGGTAAAGGGTGGAAGGCTCGGCCTTATGCCTGGTGTTTTGTTCCACTCTTGCCACCCTAGTTTCCGTCATACCGGTGTTATGTTCCCGGAGTTTGCGTTCCTTACACGGTTGGGTGATTTATGGGACCCCCTTGACAGTTCGCTTTGAATAAGACTTTTCCAGCAAGGCCCAACATTGGTTTTACCAGTTGCCACCTAGCCTTTTTCCCTTGGGTTCTGCAGACTCAAGGGTCATCTTTATTTTAAACCCCCGGGCCAGTTCTCCTTCGATTGCTGGTCCAAACTAGAGCCCTTTGCAGCGCCACCTCGAGGCAACTCGAGGGCTGGTTTTAGTTGTACGGACTGCTCATCCGGATGTGCCCTGAGACCGAGATATGTGCAGCTCCTATCAGGATTTGTCGGCACAATCGGGCGGCTTTGCTGGACTTGTTTTATTGCTGTTGAAATGTCTTGTAGTCCGGGATTCCGAGATTGATCGGGTCTTCCCGGAAGAAGGAATATCCTTCGTTGACCGTGAGAGCTTATCATGGGCTAAGTTGGGACACCCCTGCAGGGTATTATCTTTCGAAAGCCGTGCCCGCGGTTATGAGGCAGATGGGAATTTGTTGATGTCCGGTTGTAGAAAACCCGAAGTTGACCTTAACTAAAACACATCAACCGCGTGTGTAACCGTGATGGTCTCTTCTCGGCGGGGCCCGTGAAGTGAACACGGTTGTTGGAGTTATGTCTGACGTAGGTTGTTCAGGATCACTTCTTGATCACTTCTAGCTTCACGACCGTGCCTTGCCTTCTCCTCTCGCTCTCTTTTGCGCTATAGCCACCACATGCTAGTCGCTTGCTGCAGCTCCACCTCACTATCCTTTTCCCACCTTTAAGCTTAAATAGTCTTGATCTCGCGGGTGTGAGATTGCTGAGTCCCCGTGACTCACAGATATTATCACCTCAGTTGCAGGTACCAACGATGTCAGTGCTGATGACGCAACCGAGCTCACTTGGGAGTTCGATGAGGAACGTGGCCGTTACTATGTTTCTTTTCCAGATGATCAGTAGTGGAGCCCAGTTGGGTGATCCGGGGATCTGTTAGCATTTGGGGTAGTCTTCTTTCATTTTGGTACCGTAGTCGGACCTTGAGTGTAATCTGTTTGATGGATGTTATTTATGTACTTGTGTGAAGTGGCGATTGTAAGCCAACTATGTATCTTTCCCCTTTATTTATTACATGGATTGTGTGAAGATTACCTCACTTGCGACATTGCTTTCAATGCGGTTATGCCTCTAAGTCGTGCCTCGACACGTGGGAGATATAGCCGCATCGAGGGCGTGACAAGTTGGTAATCAGAGCCTTTCCCGACTTAGGATCCCCCACTGTTTGATCGTCTTTAGTGGCCGAGTTGTGTCTAGAAAAAATTGTTTTGAGTCTTTTAGGAATTATATATCGGAGAGTTTAGGAATTCTTTTTACTTCCCAGTCCCTTCGACCTTCTGGTGAGGTATCCTGACGTAGAGTTTTGACTCTTCTCTTCTCAAATTTCACTAAAAAAAATTTTAGGATCACGCGGGTATATTACAATCGTTCCGATGGTTTTATGATGACAACATTGTCTTGGTTGCCTCCTGACATTTAGGGGTTGTGGCAGTGTCCCGGGGAGTTGAGCTCCGAGGTGTTGTCGTCATAATCTTATCGTTGCGGTTTTGGAATACCTGAGTTTAGTACGTCCGACATCGAAAATCTCTTTTGTACAGTTGTTGGTGAGATAACCTGATAGCCCAGTACTGTGGCGAGTGCAGGGGTATTGCCATGACTTGTATAACGGATGTGTTTTCGAAGGTTGAGGTAGACGATTTCCGAAGGTTTCTTGGTTATGTGTTGAAGGATGGATACAGCTGGTTGTAGGATTTGCTAGTTTGGGTGAGATATTATGCTTCCCCTGTATCCCCAACACCTGATTGCATAACCAGAAAATTTCGGGAGTTTATAAGTGGGAATTCTTGTAGCTTTAGTATTTCTTCCGCAGATATTTGGTTTGTGATTGGGTAATCCTTACCAAGTATTTGTTCATATCCGTACCTTGTTGATTTTATTCCTTACCATGTTCTAAGTGGCTTCTCAGCTTTGGAAGTGTGATGATTTACATTGGAATTCATTCGTTCATTCTCGTTCGAATGTTAATTGTGAAGACTATATGTTGCAATTTCGTTCCTTTGATTCAGCTTCAATATATCTCTGTCAAGGTGCTAATGGATGTCACCCTCTTCAGGATGGCTCCACCAACGCGTCAGAATCCGGAACGCAATGATGGAGATCAGGCTAACCCTCCGCCACCACCTCCACCTCCGGAAGCCTGGCAAGCCTTGATGACTGCTACAAATGCCAATGCCCAGATTCTGATTCAGCTCTTGCAAGATCGCAACCAGGGTCAAGCTAATCAAGAGAATCAAGGCCAAGGCAACAATCAGCCGCACTTCGCTTCACTGAACCAGTTCCTTGCTAATCAGCCAAAAACCTTCAGCTACTGTGTCGAGGCCACAGACGCTGATGATTGGCTCGTGGACATCAACAAGCATTTCGAGTGCAGCAATGTCAGACCTGAGGACTTTGTCAAGTTTGCCTCTTTTCAACTCAAAGATCAAGCTGCTGAGTGGTTCCAGCAATACAAAGATTCCAGAGGAGGTCGTGTGATCACTTGGGATGATTTCCGTCGTGATTTCAAAGCGCACCACATTCCAGAAAGTGTTGTTGAGCTTAAGCGTGAGGAATTCCGCAATCTCAAGCAAGGCAACATGACTGTCTATCAATACAACACTCAGTTCCAGAAGCTTTCTCGTTTTGCAAGGCAAGACATTCCTGATGAGAAGAGTATGATCTACCAGTTCAGGCGTGGTCTCAGAGAAGATCTGCAGCTTGCTCTCGTGCTTTTCGAGCCATTAAAGTATGATGAATTCTACAACATGGCACTGAAACAAGAAGCTGCTCAGCTCAAGTGTGAGGCATCTAAGAAGAGAGTCAGAGACGCAGTTCAGTCTTCTTCTTCCTCACTTGTGGCAGCTAAGCAACAGAAGTTCTGGTTGCCTCCTCCTCCTCCGTTCCGTCAGCCTTATCAGCAGAAGAACTCAAGTGGCCGTGGATCTTCCCACCCACCCAACCCTGGTTATCAGAACAAGTCTCAGAATCAAGCTCCAAGGCCAAGTGCTCCTTATCATCGTCCGCTCTCAGAGGTGACTTGTAACAAATGTCAGCAGAAGGGTCACTATGCGAACAAGTGCTTCAACCAGAGGCGTCTTCCGCCTCCTCCTCCTGTGAAATCCAACAGCAATGCAGTGGTCAAGCATAATCCTAAGCATGCCAAGGTGAACATGTTGAATGCAGCTCAAGCAGAGGATTCTTCTGAAGTGATCATGGGTAATCTTCCTGTTAATGATATTCCTGCCAAAGTCTTATTTGATACTGGTGCATCACATTGTTTCATCTCAAGACCTTTTGCATCTAAGCATGATTTCGTTACTCAAGTTTTGCCGAGACCTTTGTCTATTGTGTCCCCGGGTAAGCAATTGACTTCTCGAGTTTCGGTTCCGGATGTTTCCATCAAGATGGGTGACTATAAATTTCTATCTTCTCCAATGGTGCTTGGTGATTCTGATATTGATCTTATTCTCGGGATGGACTGGCTTTCTAAGCATAAGGCTCAGCTTGAGTGTGCTGCCAGGGAAATCAAATTGACTCACACTTCGAACGATGTGATCATCTATGCTTCTCGTGATGATACCATTCGTTTGTTTTCTCTCAATGAGATGGGTGAAATGGAGGCTATCTCTCAGATTCCAGTTGTTTGTGAGTACCAAGATGTTTTTCCAGAAGAGCTTCCGGGTATGCCTCCCCGCAGGCCAGTTGAATTCGTGATTGAGCTTGAGCCTGGCACGGAACCCGTTTGCAAACGTCCTTACAAACTTGGACCAGATGAGCTCAAGGAATTGAAGATTCAACTCGATAAACAAGAACGTCTGGGTCTGATCAGACCGAGTTCTTCTCCTTGGGGTTGTGGTGTTCTTTTTGTCAAAAAGAAGGATGGCACGGACCGACTTTGCGTCGATTACCGTCCATTGAACAAGAAGACTATCAAGAACAAGTACCCACTTCCCAACATCAATGAGCTATTTGAGCAACTCAAAGGTGCTAAGGTGTTCTCCAAGCTGGACCTTCGTATGGGTTATCATCAGATTCGCATTCGTGAAGAAGATATTCCCAAGACAGCATTCAGAACAAGTTTTGGTTCTTATGAATACACTGTCATGTCTTTTGGCCTCGTCAATGCTCCTCCGTATTTCACTCGATTGATGAATTTCATCTTCAACCCCTACATCAACGAATTTGTCTTGGTCTATCTCGATGATATTTTGGTCTTCTCCAAGAATAAGAAGGATCATGCCGAACATTTGCGATTGGTACTCGACAAGCTCAGAGAGTATCAATTATATGCGAAGTTCTCCAAATGTGAATTCTGGCTTGATGAAGTTCTTTATCTTGGTCATATCATCTCTGCCAAGGGCATCGCTGTTAATCCAGAGAGGGTGTCTGCAGTTTTGAATTGGAATCCTCCTCAGAATGTCAAGCAGCTTCGCAGTTTTCTTGGACTTGCAAGCTATTGCAGAAGATTCGTTGAGAATTTCTCCAAGATTGCCAAGCCTCTTTCCAACCTCCTCCAGAAGCATGTGAAATATGTCTGGTCTCCTGAGTGTGACGTTGCTTTCAACACTCTCAAAGAGAAACTTGTCACTGCTCCAGTTCTGACTCCTCCTGATGAATCCAAGCCTTATGAAGTATTTTGTGATGCTTCTCTCCAGGGCCTCGGTGCTGTGTTAATGCAAGAGAAGAAGGTTGTTGCCTATACCTCTCGCCAGTTGAAGCCCAATGAAAGGAACTACCCCACTCACGATCTTGAGTTGGCGGCAGTTGTCCACGCACTAATAACATGGAGACATCTCCTGTTGGGAAGGAAAGTGGACATTTTCACAGATCACAAGAGTCTCAAGTATATCTTCACTCAGCCTCATCTCAACCTCAGGCAAACTCGATGGGTCGAAATGATTCAAGAGTATAATCCGAGTATTGAATACACTCCAGGCAAGGCTAATGTGGTTGCAGACGCTTTGAGCAGAAAGGCTTACTGCAACAGCTTAATCCTCAAGCCCTTTCAACCGGATCTTTGTGAAGCTTTTCGAAAGTTGAATCTCCAAGTTGTTCCTCAAGGTGTTCTTGCCAACCTAATTGTCTCTCCTACTTTGGAAGATCAGATTCGTGAGGCACAATTGTTGGATACCATGGTGAAGAAGGTGAAACGTGGTATTGACAAGGGCATTTCCAAATACAAGTGCTATCGATTTGATGACAGAGATACTCTTTACTTCGAGGACCGGATTGTGGTTCCAAAGGGTGATCTTCGTAAAGTCATTATGAATGAAGCGCACAACTCTCTCCTGTCTATTCATCCTGGAAGTTCAAAGATGTACCATGACCTTAAGCAGTCGTATTGGTGGACTCGAATGAAGCGTGAGATCGCTCAATTCGTGAATGAGTGTGATGTCTGCAGAAGGGTGAAAGCAGAACACCAACGACCAGCTGGACTTCTCCAACCTCTTGCTATTCCAGAATGGAAGTTTGATCATATCGAAATGGACTTCGTGACTGGTTTTCCTAAGTCCAAGCGTGGAAATGATGCTATCTTCGTCGTCATCGACAAGCTCACCAAAGTGGCTCATTTTCTTCCTATCAAAGAGTCCATCACAGCAGCGCAGCTGGCAGAGCTCTACACCTCCAGAATTGTCTCGTTGCACGGCATTCCACAATTGATTTCTTCAGACCGTGGCAGCATCTTTACCTCCAAGTTTTGGGATTCTTTTCAGACGGCCATGGGCACCAACATTCGCTTCAGCACAGCTTTCCACCCTCAGACTAGTGGACAAGTCGAGCGTGTCAATCAAATTCTTGAAGATATGCTCAGAGCCTGTGTTATCTCTTTCGGCATGAAGTGGGAGGATTGTCTTCCTTATGCTGAATTCTCTTACAACAACAGTTTTCAAGCCAGCTCGGGCAAAGCCCCATTCGAGATTCTCTATGGCAGAAAGTGCCGTACTCCTCTCAACTGGTCTGAAACCGGTGAACGTCAATTGCTCGGCAATGATTTGATCGCAGAGGCTGAGGCCATGTGCAAGGTGATTCGTGAGAACCTCAAAGCAGCGCAGTCGCGCCAGAAGAGCTATTACGACAGCAAACACCGCGATGTGGCATTCGAGATCGGAGACCATGTTTACCTCCGTGTCTCGCCAATGAAAGGAACTCGTCGCTTCGGTATCAAGGGGAAACTTGCTCCCAGATACGTCGGTCCCTTCAAGATCATCGGGAAACGAGGCGATCTAGCCTATCAACTTGAGCTTCCCTCCAATTTTGCAAATGTGCACGATGTCTTCCACGTGTCACAGCTTCGCAAGTGCTTCAAGACGCCTGAGCGCACCATCAACTTCGAAGAGATTGATCTTCAAGAAGATTTGTCCTATCATGAGCATCCAGTGGCTATTCTTGAGACAACTGAGCGCAAGACTCGCAACAAGTCAATCAAATTCCTCAAAGTGAAATGGTCACATCATTCAGACCGAGAGGCCACCTGGGAGCGTGAAGACCACCTACGTTCTGAGTACCCGGAGTTCTTTCAGTCCTAGATCTCGGGACGAGATCCTCTCGTAGTGGTGGTGTGTTGTAACGCCCCCGATGTAACTTGCCATAATTGTAATCCAACTCTTGCCATTTCCGGCTATGTGCTATGATATTCCCTCCGTGGTTGGGTTCTCTCCGTTTTGCATTTTGGTCATGTCATGCATTTCATATCATGTCATCATGTGCATCGCATTCGCATACGTGTTCGTCTCATAAATCCGAGCATCTTTCCCGTTGTCCGTTTTGCAATCCGGCGCTCCTATGTCTCCCGGCGTCCCCTTTTACATTTCTTCGTGAGCGGGTATTTAAACATTCTCGGAATGGACCGAGGTTTGACATGTGGCCTTGGTATAGCACCGGTAGACCGCCTGTCAAGTTTCGGGTCAATCGGAGTTCGTTTGGTACTCCAACGGTTAACCGGGTAACCGTGAAGGCCTCGTGTGTGTTGCAGCCCAACACCCCTTCCAACAGCCCAATAACCCATCTAAGTCACTCCCATGTCCTCCGCCGTTCGATCACGATCGCGTGGGCGAAAACCGCACTCCGTTTGGAGCTCCCTAGCTCCTCCTATCTATAAAAACGTCCTCCCCTTCCAAATCTGAGAGAGTATCACCGAAACCCTAGCCGTCGCCTCAAAATCCGCGCCAGATCCCTCCGCCGCCGCCACCTGTTCCGCGCCGCCACGTGGCGCCCCCCCATTCGCGCGCGCCCGCGCCCACTTCCCCGCGCCGCCGCCCGCGCGCCGGCCCGCCGGGGCCCAGGCGGGGCCCCCGCGGCCCAGCAGCGCCCGCCGCCCCGCGCCTCCTCCCTGCTCCGCGCCGCCGCCTCCTCCCTGCTCCGCGCCCCCGCGCCCGCGGCCGGTCGCCGCCGCCTCGGCCGGTCGCCACCGTCGCCCGCACCGGCGCCGGAGCCGCCCCGAGCTGCCGCCTCCGCCGCGCCGCCTCCCCGCCACTCGCCGGCGCCGCGCCGCCTCCCCGCCGTCGCCGGAGCGCCAGATCCGGGCACCCCGGCCCCGGATCCGGCCGCCCCCGCCATCGCCGCCTCGTCTCCGGCCACCCCGCGCCGGCGAACCTCGGGAACCGCACCGGCCGTTGACTTTCTTTCCCCTCCCAATTATTTCTCTAAGTCATTAAATTTTGCATTATCATCGCATCTTCGACATGCCATAACTTTTCATCCATAGCTCCGTTTCGCGCGTATAATATGTCATTTTGTTCGCCTCGAAGAGTACATCATTTTGTTCCATTGCATCATTTTCATTTGAAGTCATCTTGGTGCCCGAAATGCTGTTAGAAGAGGGCTAGTTGATGTTAGTGGCTGAATCTTATCTGAACATGCACTTTTGTCATTTTTGCCATGATTGATGTGTACCTCCTATGAAGTTGAGCCCTACATGAGTTTTGTAATATGCCATGTTACCTTTCCAGGGAATTTTGCTATGTATTTTTGTGATGCTTGAGCTGGCTAGAAATTGCATGCCAAGTAGGGATGATGATACTGCTGTTTTCAGAGACTTAGTGATTTCACTAAGTCCCTGACTTTTGTCATTATCATGCCATGTGTTCATGTTGTTTCTGAGAGATCCATGCATAATTTGAGCATGATCAGTAAGGGTGTTTGAAACTTGAGTATTTGCTTAATCCATGCGTGCCTTTGTTTGCAATTTTGGAGTGCCATAGCTTGAGCCAATCGAGCTCTACTTTTGCTTCAAAATGTTGCTGGCAGATTGTTTACATGTTATTCGATTTTGCCAAGCTTGGTGTAGTTGATCCTTGCATGCTATGATGTTATTCTTGCCATGTTTTGTTACTATGCCATGTCTTCTTGATGTATGTATGCTTAGTTAATCATGAAATGCTCTGTAGTGAGTGCATCGAGCTCACGAACATGCCTAGTCGTTAACAGTTTTCTGCCATGCCCAGTTTTCTGCTAAGTCTGAAACCTGTAACGAAACTTGCTTATTTGACATGGGTGTAATCATATTTTCTGATCCTTTTTGGCTTATGGTCAGTAAGAGACTTTTGTCAAGTGCTATGAGTAGATTCATGCCATGCCTTACTTTGCTATGTTCTGAACCTGTAGCATGTCGTTTCGTTGCTCTGAACTTGTCATCCTGATGTTGTTTTCCTGACTTGCTGTTATTTCACTAAGTCTGTGAATCTGTTATTAGTTGTACTTTTGCCATGCTTGTTTGAACCTGTTATGATGGGATTGAGCCGTAGCTCAGTGTTCATCTTTTGTCGTGCTTCTTGAGTAGATTACTGTCATATGCTTTGTTGCCATGTTTGGGTGCAGTAGCTTAATTATTTGTTGCTTGCTAAGTAGCATCATGCTGTTTATGGCAGATTCGTGTCATTCTTGTTTTGCTCGCCATTTGCAAACCGTGCATCCGTTTCCGGTGATCTTTATATCGATTTCAACCGAAATCACCTCATCTATCCAGCGGCATGCTTGGTTTGCCAAGATTATGCCCTGTTCATCCTTGTCTTTCCGGGGCATGCATACGCATTGCATATCACCTCTCGCATATCATGCCATGTTTTGCATCATGTTGATTGCGCATTGCATCGTGGTTGATATTGGTTCCTTTGCTTGTTCTCTTGTCTTGGGTAGAGCCGGGAGACGAGTACGTGAACGAGGAACCTGTTGAGAACGCTTACGAGGACCAAGCTTTCGACAACTCTGAGAACCTTGCAGGCAAGATGACCATACCCTCGAAATCACTTCTATCTTTGCTTGCTAGATTGCTCGCTCTTTTGCTATGCCTATGCTGCGATACCTACCACTTGCTATATCATGCCTCCTATATTGCCATGTCAGCCCCTAACCATCCATGTCCTAGCAAACCGTTGTTTGGCTATGTTACCGCTTTTGCTCAGCCCCTCTTATAGCGTTGCTAGTTGCAGGTGAAGATGAAGTTTGTTCCTTGTTGGAACATGGACTTGTTGTTCCTTGTTGGAACATGTTTACTTGTTGGGATATCACAATACCTCTTATTTAATTAATGCATCTATATACTTGGTAAAGGGTGGAAGGCTCGGCCTTATGCCTGGTGTTTTGTTCCACTCTTGCCACCCTAGTTTCCGTCATACCGGTGTTATGTTCCCGGAGTTTGCGTTCCTTACACGGTTGGGTGATTTATGGGACCCCCTTGACAGTTCGCTTTGAATAAGACTTTTCCAGCAAGGCCCAACATTGGTTTTACCAGTTGCCACCTAGCCTTTTTCCCTTGGGTTCTGCAGACTCAAGGGTCATCTTTATTTTAAACCCCCGGGCCAGTTCTCCTTCGATTGCTGGTCCAAACTAGAGCCCTTTGCAGCGCCACCTCGAGGCAACTCGAGGGCTGGTTTTAGTTGTACGGACTGCTCATCCGGATGTGCCCTGAGACCGAGATATGTGCAGCTCCTATCAGGATTTGTCGGCACAATCGGGCGGCTTTGCTGGACTTGTTTTATTGCTGTTGAAATGTCTTGTAGTCCGGGATTCCGAGATTGATCGGGTCTTCCCGGAAGAAGGAATATCCTTCGTTGACCGTGAGAGCTTATCATGGGCTAAGTTGGGACACCCCTGCAGGGTATTATCTTTCGAAAGCCGTGCCCGCGGTTATGAGGCAGATGGGAATTTGTTGATGTCCGGTTGTAGAAAACCCGAAGTTGACCTTAACTAAAACACATCAACCGCGTGTGTAACCGTGATGGTCTCTTCTCGGCGGGGCCCGTGAAGTGAACACGGTTGTTGGAGTTATGTCTGACGTAGGTTGTTCAGGATCACTTCTTGATCACTTCTAGCTTCACGACCGTGCCTTGCCTTCTCCTCTCGCTCTCTTTTGCGCTATAGCCACCACATGCTAGTCGCTTGCTGCAGCTCCACCTCACTATCCTTTTCCCACCTTTAAGCTTAAATAGTCTTGATCTCGCGGGTGTGAGATTGCTGAGTCCCCGTGACTCACAGATATTATCACCTCAGTTGCAGGTACCAACGATGTCAGTGCTGATGACGCAACCGAGCTCACTTGGGAGTTCGATGAGGAACGTGGCCGTTACTATGTTTCTTTTCCAGATGATCAGTAGTGGAGCCCAGTTGGGTGATCCGGGGATCTGTTAGCATTTGGGGTAGTCTTCTTTCATTTTGGTACCGTAGTCGGACCTTGAGTGTAATCTGTTTGATGGATGTTATTTATGTACTTGTGTGAAGTGGCGATTGTAAGCCAACTATGTATCTTTCCCCTTTATTTATTACATGGATTGTGTGAAGATTACCTCACTTGCGACATTGCTTTCAATGCGGTTATGCCTCTAAGTCGTGCCTCGACACGTGGGAGATATAGCCGCATCGAGGGCGTGACAGCCCTGCCGGCAGGCCGATATCTTCCACAACCGGAAGCGCCGCCGAGCTCCCTTCAACTTCTCCGCAAGTTCTCCAAGGCCCTCGGGTATGGAAAGGCTTGGGCAATACCTCGCATCGCCTGCCGAACTTGTTCGTGCAGTTGCGAGAGTTCGGGAAGAAGATTGCCCGTTGAACTGGGCATCTCCTCTGCAGGACGACCTGTCAGCATACCTACAGACATAACTCTGTTAGTCGTCCTCCTCGCCAAACTCCTTTTTCAAGAGTTCGCTTAAGCACTTACTAAATATGCCGCGTCGAAGTCGCTGATTCTCCTTATTGGAGTCCGACAGCTGGCCACGAACATCTTTTAGTTCAACATCCAACCTGGTGTTGGCATCCTGGAGATCATTCTTCTCCCGCCTCACCTTTATTAGCATGCTTTCACCAGCCTTTAACTGGCGTAGAAGTTGTTGTCTGTCCGGATCGAGTCCGGCGCCATCTGCAATACCATTTGTCAGATTGGCACTTAAATCCGTACAATACTAAATATTTTGGTGTATTGTTTACCTGCAGGGGTCTCTTTAGACCCCCCTGCTGCCGTTAGTGCGGCCTCTAGTTGGGCCCTGCACCTTTCCAGCTCCTGGGACAGCGCGGTGTTCTTCTCGGTAAGAACCTGCATGTTATATGATCCTTAAATCAGTTATTTCCACTGCTTCAAGTCTCGGGGGCTACTGGCATATCTATATTTACCAAAATTTTCTTACCCGTATGTCTTTTACATACTGCTCCGTGGCTCTGGCTAAACCATTTTGAGCGGCACGGAGGTACGCGTCTCCTGAATTGAAGGCATTTAAAGCCTCCTGGGAGAAACAAGCGTCGCGAAGAGCTGTCCGGCTACGCCTGTGGTTCATGGCACTCTCCACCTCGGAATGGGTGGCAGACAGCTTGTCCGCATCCTCTGATGGAGGAGCGTCCGGTGCGTGCCTTGTGCTGGCCTCCGCCTCCGGGCCGGGCGTTGGAGTCTGGCTGGTGGAGGCGCGGTTGGCAACTTCTCCGGATATAGTCCGGCGAGGTCTCTTCGTCCTGAAAACAGCATGAATGTTAATATACCCTGGAGGAGTAAAACACCAGGGAAAAAGAGAGGGTACACCATACCGTTGCTCTGGCACCTCAGACTGGACTACGTTCCTTTTTGCCCCACGGGGCCCTGCGGCCCCCCGCCGGCTAGCTGCAGCGGGGTCGGCTTCCCCCCTTGGGAATCTCCCCTACAAAGCACGGTTGTTGTCAGAACAAGCAAACCCATGAAAACGGAACCCCTCTTAAGGGGGTAAAGCTCCAGTATTTGTCACCTGGGAGGCCGGGATTAACCCTGGGTAATCAGCTATAATAGCTACAAAGGTATCGTCCTTGCTTAGCTGATGAAACACTCCGTCGATGAATTCCACCGCTAAGTCCGGATCCTCTTCGGAGTCCGGATCGAGGGACCGTTCTGGGTCCTCTGGCTGTGGAGGACGGCTGTTTATGTTTTTTACCTCCTGACGCAGGTCCTGCATTGAAGTCGTTAGACTGCCTATTTAATCATGGGAATGTAAAATGAGCAGGGAAGCACGACTGTCCGCTTACCCAATTCGGAGAACTATACATGGAAAATCCGCCCTGCGGGTCGACGCGGAGGAGTTCCTCTTCTTCTCCCTCGTACAAAGAGGATAAGATCTTCATTAGAGCGGCAGGCGAGTCCGGCCCTTTACGGCCGTAACAGGTGGCGTCATCTTCCCCGTTGAAATCCCACATGGGGTGGCTTCTGTATTGGAGCGGCTGCACCCCCCGCATAATGCATATGGCCATGACTTTAATCATGGTTAGTCCGGAATGAGCCAGTAGCTTAATCCGGCCCATTAAGTAAAGGACGTCTCTGTCATTCTCCCTCTGAGAGCTCCGAGGGCGCCAGCTCAGGCATTTCTTCAGGGGAACATTGTTGAACTCAGGGAGACCGGCCCGGATAGGGTCCGGCAGAGGGACGTCGTCTATGTAAGAACCATTCTGAAGGCCAGTCCTCCGACGCCTTCTTCGGGGTTTCGGACGGGTATCCAGTCCCGGCAATGCGCCATACTTCGGCTCCGCCCACTTGATATATGGACCCTCCTCGGGAACGGGGCACCAAGCAGAATATCTTCTTCCACAACGCGAAATGAGCCTCGACGCCTAAAAATAGCTCGCAAAGAGCAACGAAGCCCGCGATGTGTAACACGGAGCCGGGCGTAAGGTGGTGCAACTGGAGGCCATAGAACTCCAAAAGCCCGCGGAGAAAGGGATGAATTGGAAATCCCAGTACCCTTATTAGATAAGGGACCAGGCACAACCGCTCCCCTTTAGAGGGACTATGTGAGTTCTCCGCTTGTTTTCCGCCTTGATAAGTGGCGAGTCCGGCTCGGACCGAGACCATATAGGCTTGAGGAAGAAATCCCTTGGCTTGGAGCGACACTAACTCGCTGTGTGGGATGGTGCATCTCTCCCAGTCTCCGGGTTTAGTACTGGAGGGGCGAGGGGAGGAGCTGCGATGGCTCGCCATGTTGGAATGGACCTTTGCTAAAGGCGCTCTGATGATAACTCACGGAGAGGAGAATATGTGGTTTGGATCTAAATCCCCATCCCGTTAAATAGGCGGCTCGTTTATATGACTAAGGGTGTGGACGTAAAAACACCCCAAGCTTTTCGCATTCGTTCAGCACGTGGAAGACGGCCATTATTGGGCACTGAAGCCGAGGAGCGCTACATTACCAAAATCGGACGTTATTCATACAGGTACACAGGATTCGGAGGAGGAACCCGCCTTGCAATGCCGAAGACGATTTGCGCGCCAGACTCGTCGTCATTGAAGCCTGGTTCGGGGGCTACTGAGGGAGTCCTGGATTAGGGGGTGTTCGGATAGCCGGACTATACCTTCAGCCGGACTCCAGGACTATGAAGATACAAGATTGAAGACTTCGTCCCGTGTCCGGAAGGATCTTTTCTTGGTGTGGAAGGCAAGCTAGGCGTGCGGATATTCGAGATCTCCTACCATTGTAACCGACTCTGTGTAACCCTAACCCTATCCGGTGTCTATATAAACCGGAGGGTTGTAGTCCGTAGGACAACCATCATCATACACAATCATACCATAGGCTAGCTTCTAGGGTTTAGCCTCCTCGATCTCGTGGTAGATCCACTCTTGTACTACCCATATCATCAATATTAATCTAGCAGGAGTAGGGTTTTACCTCCATCGAGAGGGCCCGAACCTGGGTAAAATAAAGTGTCCCTTGTCTCCTGTTACCATCCGACCTTGACGCACAGTTCGGGACCCCCTACCCGAGATCCGCCGGTTTTGACACCGACAAGGTGGGTGCCGAATTGTTGTGGGATGCAGTAGAAATGATCCGCTGCGCACCAGTATACAATTGTTCGATCAATGTGTAGGCGGCTTTCAATTTCTTCCGCACGTCCGACCCCAAGTGACCAATGCATGTCCCTGAAATATTACAAAGGGTTAAACAAACCGGCAGCTCTATAAGAAGGTCAAGTCAATCCAGAAATCGAACCGTCTTACCGATGATAGCAGCAGTCATGGCATGCACTTGCCGCTTTATGTTGGTCAGTTCGTCCACTACCGGTTTCAGTGTAGCCTTAGCATTTTCTGCTGGTTTGGTTAAAGCGGATTTTTCAGTGGCCCAATCCGCCCGCTCCTTCTTGAAGCCCTCCTTAAGCTGTTCCATGGCGCTTAAAACACTGGTTAATTCCTCTTTGGCTTTGGAGGTTTCAGCTTGTTGGGACTTCAGATTTTCTTGCAGATTGGCGATTTGGTTTTCTCTTTTGCTCGTCTCAGCCTACATACAGACAGTAATGTGATTCAGATGATGGTACATAAGTGAAGTACCAACCACATAACGAGTTATGCCCTCGGTACTTGGGGGCTAATGCCTATTTGATCTTCATCCTACAAATTTTTATGAAGTCCCAAGTTCAATACAAGTATTCAACTTGGCACTTGGGGGCTAATGGCTATTTGCTCAATAATTATTGATACTTTTTTCCTAAAGTCCCGGTTTAACTATGTTAAGTTGAACCGGACCTTGGGGGCTACATCAGCAAAATTCAGATGCGTTGAAGTTCACATTGAAAAAGTCCCGGTTTAAGTTGATATCTTAAACCGTCACTTGGGGGCTATTGGAGTTGACAGATTACAAGCAGAGGAGTATATGGAAATTACTTCATATTTGTCCTTCATCATATTAACCAGACCGGCTTCATAGTCACGGCTGGTGTATAACCGGTTCAGATAGCCGGAATGGAGATCCTGGGGAGACAGAGCGGCATAGGTTGACAAGTCGACATTCCATTTTCCCTTACCAATTGCAGCAAATTCTTCCTTGGCAGTGTGTTTTGATAAAGCGACAAGATTGCCTGGCTCGGTACGACCAATGCCAGTAATAATAACATCATCATCTTTGGCTTCACCGATTTGCATTGGAGTCACCGGTTTATCAGCTTGCTTCGACGGGCTGGTTATTCTATCAATCCGGACCGGGCTTGTGGGCTGGTCAACAGGACCTGATGTGTCAACATGTGGTTCTTCAGCAACAAAGTCATCATCTTGCGGTGGGGGATCGTTTGGCATATCCTCACGGATAGCCGCTTCAGGACCTGGTGTTCTGTCCGGTTCAGGAATAGAATCTTCTTCAACCGCTTTGTCCAGGCGAGCCTTCTTGCTTGGCCTAGGCTTGGCCCTGAAAGAAATAAAGTGATCAATGCAGCATATGTTATAGTGTAATGCATCAGAAACGTCGTAAGAAATATGGCTCACCCAAGCACCGTTTTGAGCGGTGGCAGCTGGGTGGCTGATGACTCGCCAGACGATGAATGGGAAGTGCCCTGATAATCGAAGTTAGACGGATTAAGAGGTTGACGAAAACAGACCGCTTTAGGACAAGTACTGACAAGAGAGTTAGAGACCTCTGAACGGCGTTTCCGAACAGGACTGTTCGGTAAACCGGCGGAGGTAACTACCTGGCCGTTGTGCCGAGTTGTGCGGCGAGCTTCATGCTGTTGTGTCTTCATAAGAAAGTTTGGGTCCAAATAAGCAAGAGGATGAGAAATTTTAACTTTCCGGTTTGCCCGACGGATTTTTTGTGAAGGCAAAAGGTCCGAATCGAAGGAAAGAACAATTACCTCTACAGCATCAGCGCGACTGACTGCGGTGTCATCCTGGCAATAATCATTATCAATAAGGCGTGCGAAAAATAAGCCAAGTGAATCAAGATCTACCTCAAGGTCCGGATTACCCACATCATCGTCAGCTGCCGGATCAGAAGACGCGGTGGTTTTCTTCCTATTAGCTGGCCTTTTAACAACTCTGGTCTTGGGCCGGGTTGGTCTCTCCGGTTTTTCTGGCTTCTCCGGTTTCTCCTATGGAAGTTTCTTGCTCCAAAATGGATCATCACCCTATTTGAAAGATGTTGATATTAAAAATTGGTAAAGTGAGCAAGGAAAGATTCGATAAAAAGTAAAGTATGAATGTTACGGCTGGCGGTTTGTTGGTGGCATAGAAGGGAAGCAAGCCGGTTCGAGCACAGAGGGCCTCCGGTTTGTTTAGTATCTTGTTCACGGCCTCTGTAACTTCGTCATCCGTGAGCTGGATGTCAATATGCCGCAGCGGGTCATTGACGCTGCCAGTGTATTCGCACATTAAACCGGAGCGCTGGCTTAGGGGCAATATGCTCCAAGATATCCAACAGCGAGCAAGATCAACCCATGTTAAACCGTTAGCCATGAAGGCCCTGAGCTTCGCTAGTTGAGGAGCATAGTTGCTTCTCTCCTTGGCGGTCAACCTCTGTGGAAAGGGGTGCGTGTTGCTTAGCCATTCCGGACGATAACCAGGCAAGGGATTTTCTTCAGAAGGAGAGGTGTATTTGCAGTGAAACCATGTCTGGTTCCACTCTTTGGGATGACTGTGCAGTTTGACGTGAGGATAGGTGACCTCTTTCCTTTTCTGAATCGCCATACCACCTAATTATGTATTGGGACCGTCGGTAAACTCCGTGCGGCGGTTTAGATGGAAGCAGTCTCTGAACAAGTCAACGGTGGGTTCCTCTTGAAAGAATACCTCACAGAGTACTTGGAAGTGACATATGTTGGTTACGGAATTTGGGCCGGTGTCTTGCGGACGGAGTTGGAAATTGGCTAAGACATCCCAATAAAATTTTGAACCGGGAGGATTGAAGCCCCGGGCTAGATGATCCGCGAAAACAACAACCTCTCCCTCTTGAGGCGTGGGAGGACATTCTATACTGGGGACCCTCCAATGGATAACCTCTTTACTGCTCAAAGCGCCAGTTTTGACTAAATTGTTCAGCTGAGTCTCGGTCACGCGAGAGGGAACCCAGTTGCACTCATACACTTGTTTAGCCATGACGCAATCTACAAAGGCAGTAATTCTGGTTCAAAAATATGTTGGTCAAATACACACTGGTGTACACATTGCTAAACCGGAGGCAGTTTCTTATAAACCGGAGTTTGCGAAACGGCAGTGTCTGGCTAAAGAATCCTGGCGGTTCAACGAGGGGACTAATGGTATATACCGGTTTGGTAATTCTTTTCTACAAAGTTAAACCGCCTGGTCTAAACATTGTAACAGTTGAGATTGTAAATGAATAAGTATGCAGAAACAGATTTCACAAGATTCTGTTATAATATTGGATCTGGAGCGTGTTCGTAAAAGGATAAATATTCAAAACCTAGAAGGAGCAATGTGAAGTCAGTGAAGCAAAGCTATGGATCAGATCTACGGTCCAAACATATCAAAGTGAAGGCGGATATTAAAAACACCGCGGTGCAGAGCAAAGGTTCACAAGATTCATCTAAAAGGATATACCTATGTGAGCACGAAGCAAACGAGGAATACTAGAGGAGCATGGAACCCTAGAACAGATCTATGATAAAAAGGTCAGGAGATTTACCGAAGTCGAGGATGACGCGGGAGATCGCCGCGGTGCTTCGGTGCAAGACAGGGTGATGCAGCGGCCCGAGTTGATGCAGAGGTTGACGACGGCGGTGCTCCGAAGCTGGGTGTCATGAGGAAGCCGAAGAAGAGGAGAGCGAAGGGGGAAAAGGAAATGACCCTTCGGTCCTATTTATAAAGACAGGGACATGTGTCAGGCGCGAGAATCAAGGGGCCGCGGGTTTGGAAACGGAGCTGTCGCCTAGATTATCGCAGATCCATTAAACAAGGAGGTATAATGGATAGCTTCATTATGACATATGACGTCACTCCGGTTTACGGCAGTTGGAGAAGATGACCTCACGGCGGTTTACCAATTTATAATAAGATGTTGAAGATGAAGTTTTTGCTAAGGATTGACATGAACCCGTTCAAATCAATCTGAAGCCTAATGTTGGGAATATTACTACTGGGCGTGAACCGGCCTATCTGGGCCGGGTTAACTTCGCCAATAGTTAAGTATGTTAAACGCCCAAGAAGGCAGATGAGGGCTAAGGGCCCATAGTCGGTTTAAGGCCTATAGCCGTAAACCGGAGTTGGTATGTAACTTGTATTGTAAGTTAGGAATAGGTAGGGACCAAGCCGGACATGTCTATGAGCCGGTGTTGGGACTCTGTAAACCGACGGGTGTCGCCCGTGTATATAAGGGGATGACCCGGCGGCAGTTCAGGGACAACAGACAAAAACTCGAGACTTAAGTGAAGCTTGTTTGCTCCCTAGTCATCGAAACCCCATCAATTCCATCACAACTAGACGTAGGCTTTTACCTTCATCGAAGGGGCCGAACTAGTATAAACTCTCTCGCGTCCCTGTGTCCGCTTTAACCCCTTCAAGCTAACCCGTCGCGATGGCTCCACGACTAAGTCCTTTCATGAGGACATTTGTTGTGACAAAACCATGACAGTAAGTAAACCGACTCCAAAACAATTTTTAAGGAAATATCTCTTCGTTTTGGAATATTTAGAAAAATAGAAAAATAAGTGGCAGTCCGGAAAGGACACGAGGGCCCCACGAGGGTGGTGGGCGCGCCCCCTGCCTGGGCGCGCCCCCCTACCTCATGAGCACCTCGTGTGCCCCCCGGACTCCATTTTCTTGCATGATACGTATTTTGGTAGGTAAAATTTCACTATATATTCTCCCAAAGATTTTGACTCTCGTATCGCGCAAATCTCCTCTGTTCTTGTTTCGGGTTGTTTTCTGTCAGGGTTTTCCAGGCTAGGCATCATGTCGTCCCCCTCCTCCAACAATGGTGACAATGATGCCTGGCTAATGAAGATAGATCTGAAGAGGGAAGAACCCATGAGGATCAACAAGGATGAAAGGATCAAGAAGGCCACGGAAGATCAAGCTCCGGCAGCAAAGGACATTCTTCAACTTGATCATAACCTTCTTACCCCAACTGAGATCGAAGCTTTCAAGATGATTGAGTTAGCTCGTATACAAAACAAGTATCTCACACAAGAAAATATTTTGTTGAAGGAACATATTTTCGCACTCAAGGGCATTATTCGCAAGCTGGAGGACCTCTTACGCTCGATGTATGATTATCCATCACCTCCACCTTCTTCACCGACAAAGGAGACATAATCACTTGGGTATGGGCACTCCCCTTGGCAACTGACAAGCTTGGGGGAGGTGCCCCGGTATCGTATCACAATCACATCTCCTATCTTTACCGTTTTTCTTAGTTCGATCCTATTAGTAGTATCTTGATCTAGTAGAATAAAGTTGTTGGCATGATCTAGTTTTGAGTTTTGCTTTATGATCTCTCTTTGTAATCGAGTCCGTGAGCTATATATAATAAAGATTAGTGTTGAGTCAAGGGCCTGGTTATTTTGTCTTGATCTTGGGTGAATAAAAGAAAAGAAGAAAAAGGAAAAAAGGAGAGAAGAAACAAAAAAGTTCATATTGATCTTATTGAGAGTAATGACTTCACATAGAAAGATTATGATGACTAAAAGTTGTTGGGAGTTGGCAGACATAGGTTTGGTCATCGTTGCAATTAATAGGAAGTAATAAGGAAAGAGAGGTTTCACATATATATATATTATCATTGACATCTTTTATGATTGGAAGCACTCATTAAAATATGACATGCTAAAGAGTTGATGTTGGACAAGGAAGACAACGTAATGAGTTATGTCTTTCTTATATCTGAGATAAAGTATGTTGTCATGGATCCTCTAACTTGTTGAGCTTGCCTTTCTCCCTCATGCTAGCCAAATTCTCGTCACTAAGTAGAGATACTACTTGTGCTTCCAATTACCCTTAAACCAGTTTTGCCATGAGAGTCCACCATATCTACCTATGGATTGAGTAAGATCCTTCAAGTAAGTTGTCATCGGTGCGAAGAATTAAAAATTGCTCTAAATATGCATGATTGATTGGTGTGGGAGGAATAAGCTTTATACGATCTTGTGATGTGGAAGTAATAAAAGCGACGGACTGCATAATAAAGGTTCACATCACAAGGGGCAATATAAAGTGACGTTCTTTTGCATTGAGATTTTATGCATCCAACCATAAAAGAGCATGGCAACCTCTGCTTCCCTCTGCGAAGGGCCTATCTTTTTTTATTATCTTCTACCTTATTCAAGAGTCATGGTGATCATTGTCGTGGTTCTAAGTCTGACAGTAGTGTAGGGGGGTAAGTATGGAGAGGCTAGGTCTTAGCTATGTAGAAGCTGTAAACGCACAAAGATGTACGAGTTCAGGCCCTTCTCGGAGGAAGTAAAAGCCCTACGTCTCGGTGCCCGGAGGCGGTTGACTGGATTATATGTGTGAGAATGACAGGGGTGCGAACCCTTGATACTGAGGAGGGGGTGGCTTATATAGAGTTCGCCAGCCCTTTCCTGCCCTCAGTAATGCAGGGTTTAAGGTACATTAAGGTTGGGCGTTACTGGTAATGCCCCTAATAAAGTGCTATGATGACTATAAAGGCTACTTAATGGCCGACCATTTGCCTGTGGAGTGACTTTAGATCTCCTGACAGTCGAGTGGTTGACTCAGCGGTCGAGTGATAGCTTCTTGGTCGAGTGTCCTGAACCCGTCGAGTGGGTACCTTCAAGTCGATTGAAAGGTGACTTCTTCTAAGTATGTCCTTGGGTAGGGCTCTTAGGATAGGTCCGTGCCCCTACCCTAGGTACATAGCTTCATCATTAGCCCCCGAATGGATCGAGGTTAGAGTGGGGAAAGAGTTGGAGATCTTTCCGACTGGTCCTTTGTGTCACATGAGTGCCTTGTTTCGGATCAATCGTCACGGATGACGTCCTCAACCTTCTTCAGTCGCCTTGATCCATTCTAGGCTTTCCGTCGAGTGAATTATCTTGCCTGTGACGTTCCGAATGGTGGTGTGAAAGGGATCTTTGGCCTGAAGTATTGCTCTACAACCCGCGGATTTCGCGGGATTTGTATTTCGGGAAGCGCGCGGGACGGGAGCGGCCGCAGTAATCGGATGTGATAAGGTGGAAGCTCCTCGATTTCCACGCCACCTTTTTCGCCACGTACTGTGCGCGCGTCTGCTACGGGATTTGACTGGATAGCCTGGGCCTACCAGTCAGCCACTCGGAAGCGGCCTCTTATAAGCCGCCGGCTCGGGGTTTCCAAACAGTGTGCTCTCTGTTTTCTTTCTCCTTTCGCAAGGTCCTCCGCCACCTCCGTTCTCACCCTAGCGTCGCGAGTCCGTTCGAGCTCCACCGGCGACGATGGTGAATGGCAAGACGTCCGCTCTGGAGCGCGCGAAGAAGGCGGCGGTGCAGGGGAAAGGGAAGAAGTCCGCTCGGGGCGGATCTTCCTCAAGGACTGCTCTGCCCAAGGGCTGGATCCAGGGCGACTGGATGCCATCTGTGATTCGGCAGGAAGATCTTGACGACATGGTCGAGGGAGGAGTCATTCTTCACGAAGCTGCGCGTCTCCCAGGGGGAGAAATCGAACCTCAACCTCTTGATGGTGAGTGTGTCCTCCTCGCCACCCATATCGATCGTGGTTTTTCTCTGCCTCCTCATCCTTTTTTCCGGAGCTTTCTAAACTTCTTCGGAGCGTAGCTCCATCATTTCACTCCCAACTCCATTGTGTATCTTGCTGCTTTCGTTGCCTTGTGTGAGGGTTTCCTGGGTTGTCGTCCCCATTGGGGGATCTTTAAGCACATCTTCACTTGCCGCTCCCAGTCGGTCAAGAGGGCCAAGTCGAGTGACGAGAGGACGCAGGTGATCCAGCTGTGCGGAGGCCTGGCGATCCAAACGAGGGGAAAAAGTTCTTTTCCATCTATCACTTTCCCTGAGTCGGTCCGCGGTTGGCAGGCGACCTGGTTTTATTGTAAAGACCAGGCGACTCTAGGACAGTCGACTGGACTTCCCCCTTTCTCTCTAGACCGAGCTCAGAAACCTGCTTCTCTGAAAGTAGCGCCGGAAGAAAAAGCACAAGTCAAAGTGTTGGTTGGTCGAGTGGTTCAGCTTGTCCGCGAGGGCGTGACCGGAATGGACCTGCTGGAGGTCTTCCTTCGGAGGCGCATCCAACCGCTTCAGGCTCGCGACCACCCGATGTGGCTGTATTCAGGCCTTGAAGACACCACTCGGGTCCACCCAGAGGAGGTCACCGGTGAGATGTTGGAAGGGTGGCTGTCGAGCATCACAGGAAACAAAGACAACCCCCGAGGAGCCAGGAGGGTCCCTCCACTCGACAACACATATGAAGTGGACCAGGTCTGCCCTTATGTTCTTGATTGGGATATTGCTTTCTTCGTTGGTCTTCTTTGAGTTGGTCGATTGACTTTTGTTTTGTCTGTTGTTTCCCAGGAAACTACTGAGATGTACTCGACGCCCAACGGGGCCCAGGAGCCGACTGAGGAAGGGGAGGCGAGCGGAGGTGAGAGCGGAGAAGAACACGGCGAGTGGGAATCCGATGGCGAAGGGGAGGGGGACGACGACGTCGACTCCAGCGAAGAGGAGGAGGAGGAAGTTGAACCCCCCCCCCCCCCCGCTCGGAGAGGCGATCCAAGCTTACACACGATCCTGCGCGGGAATGTGGCAAGGCGACTGCTCCTGTTGGGTAGTCGTCGAAACGCCCTCGGACCTCTTCTCCTACACCGACTGAAAATGCTCCCAAGCTCCCACGCGCGACGCCATCCAAGCCACCTAAGGCTCTGCCCAAGATGAAGATGACCGTCCCCACCATTTCTGGGTAATCATAAGACTTGTTTTCCTTTGTCGACCGTGGACAGATCCTTGATCGATTCATTGAGCCAACTGACTGACTTCCGGAATTTGTAGTGTTGCTACTTCTGAGATCTCTGGCAAGGACGGAGATCAAGAGATGGAAGATGCTGTTACTTCCAACCTAGGTACGATTACTAATGTTCTTCCTTGAGTCGACTGAATATTTCTTGTAACTCTGGTCGATTGACTTTTCTTGCAGCTCCCCCTCATGTTATCAACCTACCGGACGATGAAGACGAGGAGCCGCTGAGAGTAAGAAGGAACCAGAGGGCGTCGACTGGCAAGACTCCCCAATCCGCTCCGGTGTCTGAGGCTGTAGCTCGGGACGGTGGTGATACCGCTCGGACTTCCGTAACTTTCGCTGAACCTCTAACGTGCGTGCGGCCTTCAGCGTCGACTGCCAATCCGCCTTCGCTTTTTGCTACATACCCTGTCCCAGAGGACCAAGTGGGTGCCGCAAAGGAGGCTATACGCCAGGCGGGAATCATGATGGAGCAAGTGAAGGTGTAAGTGCATCTAGTGCCCCTTAGTGATTTTGGTGTATTGAAGACTTATAGGTTAAGTATCTAATGCGTTTATGAGTGTACACAGGTCTATAAGTCTATGAGGAGTTTGATATTTACAGAGAAAGTCGACCCCTAAAAATGAAGTTCTTCGACTGAAGACTTTGATATACTGAAGACTTTCTGAAGACTTTGAAAGTGAAGAAATTGGTGTGACCTTGAAGACTTGGTATTCATTCGAGGAACATGAAGCGTGAAGACTTTTGTTTTCGTAGTTTCATTTTCTCTTTCTTGAGTCATAGGAAACACCGTACTGTTAAAGGGGGTCGAGGAAATACTAAGGAGAAAATTTCCATGTGATGCTCAACTCAAAGCCTACACCTACCAATCCCTTCGAGTGAAGCCATTGGAAATCTCATACAGTTCAGTAAAATTCTTCAGTGACAGAGACGCAGTTCTTCTGGTCACTGAGGACTTTGCTCTAACTGAGGAGTTAGGAATTCGCCAGTGCGAATTGCCTACATAGTGAGGAACATGATAGCCCTGAGGAATTTGTACCTCAAATTTCCGACCGTTGCTGTGCTGCGCGCCAGCTGTCCTAAAATATCTTGTCCTCCTAACGGTCATATCATTGAAGGGCATTTATGTCTTATCATGTCGGGCTGCTCCCTAGGCTATAAATAGCCACCCCTTACAACCACTAGCTGGTTGGCTGCTCCGCGAGAACTTGACACTTGTCATTTGAGAGCAACCCATCCTCCGAGGATTTTGAGCGAAAATCATCAAGTGAGGAAAATCCAAACCCAAACCCAAAACACCTACAAACCCAAAGTGATTGAGCATCACTGAAGAGATTGATCCTGCGTGGATCCGACGCTTGTTACCTTTGAAGACTGTGCTTCTTCCAGACGGTTAGGCGTCAAGATCTAGAGCATCCAAGAGGAATTGTGGATCGCCGAGTGACCAAGTCTGTGAAGGTTTGGAAGTCACCTGAAGACTTACCACGAGTGATTGGGCGAGGACTGTGTGTCCTTAGCTTAAGGAGAATACGGTGAGGACTGTGTGTCCGGGACTAGGTGTCCTCGAGTTTAAATACTCAGCCGCTCCAACCAGATGTACAACTGAGACAGCAGTTGGAACTGGTCTACCAAATCATTGTCTTCACCAAGCTTACTGGTTCCATTTCCTCAGTAGTGTGATGTTTGTTTATCATATCTGTGTTTGAAGACTTTGACTAAAGACTTTCTCAATTTCCTCAGTTCAATTTCTTCAGTCTGTTTGTCTTCATCTTGTCTAATCTTGTGTTTACGCTTTCTGTACTCAGTGTTTGTTTTCATTTCATCATGATGACTATGCTAGGATTCTGTTATGTTTTCATCTGAGTACTTATTCTGCTGCTAGTAGTTCTTCGCTAAGGAATTTTCTCACGAGCAAATTCCTCAGTGAAGAATTTCATAAAAATCGCCTATTCACGCCCCCTCTAGTCGATATAACACACTTTCAATTGGTATCAGAGCAAGGTACTCCCTTGTTCTGTGTGATTTTGGTTTAACCGCCTGGAGTTTCAGTTATGTCGACCGCAGGTATGATCAAGGTCTCTGCTGGTGTCCTACCTTCGATGGGACGGACTACCCCTACTGGAAGAATAAGATGCGAATGCATCTTGAGTCAATTGATAACGATCTCTGGTACGTTGTGGAAAATGGTGTTCCCTCCGTCACTCCCTCACTGAACGCTACCGATGTGAAGAGATTCAAGTAACTCGATTCCCAAGCGAAGAATATCATATGTGGCCATCTGAGTAAGGGTCAGTATGGTAGAGTGAGTGCTTTGGAAACTGCAAAGCTTATCTGGGATAGGCTATCCAAGATCAATGAAGGAGTTTCAACTCAGCGTGACTCTCGAGTTGATGTTCTTCGCAATCTCTTCAACCGCTTCAAAAGACTCGACAATGAAAATGTGCAGCAAACCTTCGATCGCCTCACTGACATCTCAAACGAGCTTCAAGCACTTGGTGCCACTGACATCACCGACCATGAGGTGGTGAAGAAATTGCTGAGATCGCTTGATTCCTCATTTGACACTCTGGCACTGATGATACAAGAGCGTGGTGATTACAAGTCACTTGACCCCGCTGATATCCTCGAGAGGCTAAACACTCATGAGTTCCAGCTTGCTGAGAAGAGAGATCTCTATGGTACAAGCTATAGCAGATCACGTGCACTGAAGGCCAAGGTAGTATCTGAGTCCGAAGATTAAGACTCTGGTAGCAGCCTTGGTGATCCTGAAGAACTGAGTCGTGATCTAGCACTGCTTGTGAAGAAATTCCAGAAGTTCTCGAGACGTGGTCGCTTTGGAAAACCCTCAAGGAGCAATGATTCCTCATCCAGTGACTATAAGAAGAGGCTCTGTCACAAGTGCAAGAAACCAGGACATTACATTCAAGATTGTCCTCAGTGGGAAAAGGAACCAAAGAAGAAGAAATACAAGGATTACAGTTCTGATGATGCGAAGAAAAAGAAGAAGTCCTCAAAATCTTCATCATCAAAATCCTCAAAGTCTTCGTCTCACAAGAAGAGCAGCTCCAAGAAGGCTCAGGCATTCATTGGCAAGGAAATGGACTCTGAGGCTGAATCTGAAGAAAATGAGGAAGAGGAACAATCTGAAGATTCTGAGTCTGGTGTGGCAAGCCTAGCCCTCGCTACTGCATTCGTCAGCAAATCCATCTTCAACACTGAAGAAAGTGATCTCACCAACAAGGCTGATGAAAGCAGTGATGACTACGCTCCCACCTATTGCTTCATGGCAAAAGGTGCCAAGGATGATCAACCCAAAGCCACTGAATGGGTACTTGATAGTGGATGTACAAATCACATGACTGGTGACAAGAATATGTTGATGGATGCTCCCTTATCAGCGTCACACATGAAGCATATCATCTTCGCTGATAAAAGCAAAAGTCAGGTATTAGGTCTAGGTAAGGTTGCTATCACAAAGGATCGACACATAGACAAAGTCATGCTTGTTGAGTCCCTAGGATATAATCTTATGTCTGTCTCAATGCTTTGTGATCTTGATATGGTTGTTGTCTTTGGCAAGTATCGTTGTGTTGTGATTATGGAAGCTGACAATTCCAAAGTCTTCGAAGGCTTTAGGAGAGGAGACTTGTATATTGTTGATTTCTCTGCAGATTCACAACCAGCCGTGTGCCTACTTGCAAAAGCTTCAGAAGGATGGCTATGGCATCGACGACTTGGTCATGCAGGCATGAGGAATTTGAACACGCTTGCAAAGAAGAAGCATGTCATTGGCATTGAGAATGTCAAATTCCTCAAGGATCACTTGTGTGGTGCCTGTGAAGCTGGAAAGATGACAAAGGCCAAGCATCCAGCGAAGACTATCATGACCACTACTCGTCCATTTGAATTGCTTCACATGGATCTCTTCGGTCCTAACCATTATTCCTCTGTTTCGAATGAAGCATCTCAATATGGCTTTGTTATTGTTGATGATTACTCTCGTTACACATGGGTACACCTTGTCTCTTACAAAACTGAAGTGCAGGAAGTCTTCAAACGATTTTCCTCGAGGGCTTCAACCAACTTTGGTGTGAAGATTAAGCACATCAGAAGTGACAATGGCACTGAGTTCAAGAATTCGGGTCTCGATGACTATCTTGATGAACTTGGTATTACTCATGAGTTATCTGCTCCTCATACTCCTCAACAGAATGGCATCATGGAGCGCAAGAACAGGACTCTTGCTGAGATGGCTCGCACTATGCTCGATGAGTACAAAACCCCTCGTCGTTTCTGGGTTGATGCAATTGATACTGCGTGCCATATCATCAACAGAGTATATATTCACAAATTCTTCAAGAAGACTGCTTATGAACTCCTCACTGACAAGAAACCAAATGTGAGTTATTTCAAAGTCTTCGGTGCTAAATGCTGGATTAGAGATCCTCATCACAACTCTAAATTTGCACCGAAAGCACATGAAGGTTTTATGCTTGGTTACGGAAAGGACTCGCGCACCTACAGAGTCTTCAACAATGTTCTTCACAAGATTGTTGAAACTGTAGATGTGCGGTTCGATGAAACTAATGGCTCGCAAAGAGAGCACCTACCTTCTGTGTTAGATGAACCAGCACCTGAGGGTTCTATCAAGCACAAGGCTACTGAAGATGTCATTCCTACTGAAGAATCTGCTGAAGAATTCATTCCAGAATGTGAAGAACGTCGAGCTGATGCACCTAAAGAAAATGCTGAGGAAATTGATGGTGAACAAAATGCTGATCAAATTCCTCAAATACAACCAACTCACCCTCGCGTTGCAAAAGAAGTGCAAGTGGAGAAGATCATCGATGACATTAGAGCACCAGGTCCTCTCACACGCTCAAAAGCTTCACATCTATCTAACTTTTGTGGGCACTTTGCTTTTGTCTCTATCACAGAGCCCACTAAGGTAGATGAAGCATTTCTGGAGCCTGAGTGGATTCAGGCCATGCAAGAAGAATTACATCAGTTCAAGCTCAACAACGTATGGGAACTATTCAATCGTCCCGATCCTCACAAGCATAACATCATTGGCACAAAGTGGATCTACCACAACAAGCAAGAGGAAAATGGTGTTGTGGTGAGGAATAAGGCACGACTAGTAGCTCAAGGCTACACACAGGTTGAAGGAATTGATTTCGATGAAACTTTTGCACCTGTTGCTAGTCTTGAGGCTATTCGCATATTGCTTGCTTATGCTAACCATCATGATATCATCTTACACCAAATGGACGTGAAAAGTGCATTCCTCAATGGTAAGCTTGAGGAAGAAGTATATGTTGCTCAACCACCAGGTTTTGAAGATCCAAAGCATCCTGACAAAGTCTTCAGACTTAACAAGGCCCTCTATGGCCTCAAGCAGGCCCCACGGGCGTGGTATGATACATTGAAGAAATTCTTCATGAACAAAGGCTTCACACCCGGTTCACTCGATCCCACTCTCTTTACTAAATCATATGATGGTGAATTGTTTGTGTGCCAAATATATGTTGATGATATTATCTTTGGATGTACTGACCAACGTTATAGTGATGAATTTGCCTATATGAAGAGAGAAGAATATCAAATGTCTATGATGGGAGAGTTGAAATTCTTCTTAGGTCTTCAAATTCGTCAACAGCGCAATGGCATATTCATATCTCAGGAGAAATACCTCAAGGATGTCCTGAAGAAATTCGGCATGCAAGATTGCAAAGCCATCAAAATTCCTATGCCCACAAATGGTCAACTATGCACTGATGAAAATGGTACTGACTTCGATCATAAGGTATACCGCTCCATGATTGGTTCTTTATTGTACTTATGTGCATCTAGGCCAGATATAATGCTTAGTGTTTGCATGTGTGCATGATTTCAAGCTGCACCGGAGGAATCACACCATAAGGCTGTGAAGCATATTCTTTGATATCTAGCTCACACACCAACACTAGGATTATGGTATCCCAAGGGCTCGGATTTTGATCTCATTGGATATTCAGACTCTGACTATGCTGGTGACCGCGTGGACTGCAAGTCAACATCTGGTACTTGTCATTTCCTCGGACGATCCTTGGTCTGTTGGTCCTCGAAGAAACAGAACTGCATATCACTGTCTACTGCTAAAGCTGAGTACATTGCTGCTGGTTCTTGCTGTGCTCAACTGCTATGGATGAAGCAAATGCTCAAGGACTATGGCATCAACGTGAAGAATGTGCCTCTCCTCTTTGACAATGAGAGTGCCATCAAGATTGCTCACAACCCAGTTCAGCACTCGAAGACAAAGCACATTCAGATTCGTCATCATTTTCTTCGTGATCATGTGTTGAAGGGCGACATTTCTATTGAGCATGTGAAGACTGAAGAACAACTAGCTGATATCTTCACTAAGCCCTTGGATGAGAAGAGATTTAGCAAGTTGCGGTGTGAACTAAATATCTTAGAATCTTCGAATGTACTTTGAAAAGGCACTCATCCTAACACTTATGCAAAATTGATGACTTAGATGTGCAACACATGAAGAAACGTTTTTCTTCAATCAATGAAGAATAACACTCTAAGTGTGAAGAAATTAATGAAGAATTTGATTCTCAGAACCCTACGACAATTGTACGCGGTGTCTGAAATCATCATTCTTATACAGTGGGTCACGCCACCACAAAAGTTGAAAATCTTTGGTTTGAGTTTTTCCTCAACTTTTGAAATTCTTCAGTTTTTCAAATTCTTCAAACTTTACAAAGTCTTCACTTGTGCCGTCGTTTTTCTTCATTGGCTATATATATATATATATATATATATATATATATGTGTGTGTGTGTGTGTGTGTGTGTGTGTGTGTGTGTGTGTGTGTGTGTGTGTGTGTGTGTGTGTGTGTGTGTGTGTGTGTTTATGTCCTCTACAACATTCACTTATAGCTATTTCTTCAAGTTGGAACTTTTCTGCTAAGTGAATGTGATCGGACCCTTCCCCTCTATGCTATACTCAATCCAATCTATTCACAAATTCTTCATGTGCGTTCTATTTGAAACTCGTTCAAATTCTTCATTGTGTCCTTGTCAGCTGAAGAAATTGTAAACGGAACGTTAAAACTAATCTTATCCAAACTTTCGGTTTTGACGCTCAAACCGTCCGCATCCCACGATGCATTATTTTATCCACCCACGATCGTACACGATCTCCACTACACAGTATGTGGGTGACACATGTCGCAAGAAGGAGAACGGCCAGGGGCATGTTCGTCCTAAATCTTCGGGCGAACAGTTTTTCACCGCGGCTATAAATACCCTCTATCGCCATCCTCACTTCTTTTACCCCGCTCGATCTCACTCCCTCGCTCGAGCTTTCCAAACCCTAGCGCCGTCGCTACTCCATCGTCGCCAGTGAGGAAGAGCTTCACTGCCTCGACCTCGTCGCCGTCGTACTCGCGCCGACCGCGGAAATCTTCACCTCCGCCGCCGCCGTAGACGTCTTCCTCCGCCAAGTTAGGGCGTGGAAGATCTGCATCGACGAACTTCACTGTTCCAACTCCCAGTTCGTCGTGTTCTTCGTTCAGGGTAATTAAAAGCTAATTTTACTGCCCTCTTTGATTCGAAATTTTTCTACAAAATCTTCAAAGGTGTTTTTATTCTTCAAATTCTCACACACAAAACACCTCACATGTCATCTGTTCTTGATTCATTTCCCTAAGCATCAATTTCTTCAAAGATTCCTCAATTGTGTGGATCTTCGATCTATACAACTCTGGAACCTAAGATATAAAGCGCTTAGTGAAATTCCTCAAGACGAATCTGGTCAAATTCCTCAACTTGTTCTTTATGAAAACCCTCTGAGAACGCATATGACCTCTTCAAATTCCTCGCAACTATACTCTGTTCACAGGTACACATGTCCGCTGCTGAATCTTTAGGTTCTCATCAACTTAACTCGTTTGCAGCATTCCTCGAAGAAAAGTTGCATACTTCTTCAGAAAATTCAATTGTTCAAATTCCTCATCTGAAGAAAATGGCTGAAGGTAAAAGGCCACAGAAAGGAGGAAAGAAGCCTGAGGTTATGACAGCTTTTGAAATACCTGAGGACATCTATGATGAGTACTGCACGCCTGATGAAGCCAAGTTTGGCAAAGAAGATAAAAATCAGCGCAAGGTGCGAATCCAGAGGATTGAATGGAGATGGGCACGTGAATGGAGGGAGTACAGATATGTTACTCCAAAGTACATGAAGAAATTCGCAGTAAACCCTCCATGTCAAAGACCTCCATTGGCACCTGGCCAACTGGCTGATCCCACCAGCATCAAGCATGGTGAGGAATTTCCTAAAGAATGGGCCAAGCGCCAAGCTAAACTGGCCAGGCAAGCCAGAGAAGCAGTGAGGAAATTCAATGAAGATTCTGCTGCTGCTACTGCCACTGAGGTCTAGGTCAAGCCGAAGAAAGCGATGCTAAAGAAGCCCGCTCGCAAGCCAAGTGCTTCATCTTCGATGCCCTCACGACCAAGTTCCTCAGCTGCGCCCTCACGGCCAGAATCTTCAAAATCTTCAAAGCAAATTCCTCATGCTGCTCCTGCTCCACCAAAGTCCTCAGCTGTCCCGACAAAGTCCTCAGTACCCGTGCATCTGGCCTCATGCCAAAGGACGACTGGCATCTCTATTGCCTCTGGTGTCTCAGCTAGTTCTTTAGCTGCACCACATTCCTCAGCTGGACCTTCTCTGCTGAAGAAAAAGGCTACTGCTGGACGCGGAAATCGCCCAAGTCCCAACAAGAAGCAGGTAGTCTTCACTGTGCCATCTGATGATGATGAAGCTGATGAAGAAGAACTTACTGAAATCATTAGGGACCGACAAGAATGGGCTGCTAAAGCCAAAGGCACACCTGTGCCCCTGCTATTGGATCCAAGGGTGATCCTAGATTATATTGATCTCTGCCATAAGGATCCTAACACACCTATGCCTGATTTCAAGCTGACACCTGGTCAAAGTCACATGTTGACTCACTTCATCCAAGAGGAGAAGTGGAAATATGATAAGGCCAGAGAGATCAAGAAATCGCAGTACTGCAAAGAGAAGCTACTGAAGAAGAATGTTCTCAAAATGAAGCCTGAAGAACTCGTTAAGATGCAGGCTGAGATCAAAGCCCTCAGCGACAACTTTGACTCGTACTATGCTGATTGGCAAGGAGCCAAGGTCAGATTTGTGAGGCTGACTGATACCTTCACCAAGGGTGCAGCCTCAACACAACAAATTCCTCAAGCTGAAGCATCTGTTCAGCAAACTGAAGAACATGCCAGCACCACTGATGAAGTTCAGGCTGCTAAAGAAAATGCTAGTTCCAGGGCTGATGACTCTGCTCCAGCTGCTGATGAAATTGCCAGGGCATCCACTAGTGGTGCGCCTGAAGAAATTGAAGAAACCAGGGCAACTGCATCAGTTGCGCCTGAGGAAAATCAACCAGATTCCTCAGCTCCTCCTGCGCCTACGCCAACTCCAGTTCTTCCATCTGCATTAGATGTGAAGAAAACCAAGGCTGCAGAACGAGCTGCTGTGAAGAAAAGGAAGGCATCAAATGCTTCAGAATCTTCAGCTCCCAAGAAGATGAAGCCCATGACCAGCTCGTTTGCTAATCCCATTGATGCCGTTCCTATCTCCTCCGTGCCATCAAAGGACCTTGTTCCTTTTGGTGAAGATTATGAGATCCCAAGTGGATCAGATGAAGAAACTCACTCTGCTGCTTCGTCAGAGCAGATTGATGAAGAAATTGAAGCGGATGCAATCCCTTCAACCCCAATGGTCTCATCACCAATGCCTCAGTTTGATGCTGAAGAGGCTGGTGTTGAAGAAATTGATGAAGATGTGGATATTGGAAGCACCACTCCAGTGATGAATGACGACTTTTGGGAAAGTCAGCATCCCAATTCCCCACTCTTCACTCCTCTGCAGCAAATTCCTCACTCTCCTTCACCAACAGTAAAATTGGGCTCTGAAGAAACTCATCCCACTGCATCTGTGAATGAAGAAATTCCAGCCACTAGTGCTGAAGAAACTGCTGCTGAAACAGACAAGGTGACTGCACCTGAGGAAAATCCTGAAATTCCTCAGCCTGAAGAGCCTGAGATTGTGATTCCTGAGGTCGTGATGCAACTCACTGACACTCCTCTGCCTAGGCCAAAGGATCCGTTCTCACGAAAACAGAAATTCAAGGCTGAAGACTTCTATGGCGAGCACGTGTTCTTCACTGAATACAACCCATATGACTCTGCTCGCATAAGGAAGAGGCGTTTCTGGACTGCCAGCCAAGCAAATTTCTATTCCTCAGTGCTTTACAACAAAGACAAAGTCTTCGACCATGCTCATATTCCTCACGTGGATATGGAGTCTTTGCCGTGCTTCACGCCAGTGCTCAGTGTTCTTCACGACGCTGGGCTGCTCAATTTCTGCACAGATATATGCGATTGGAATGAAGAACTTATTCTTCAATTCTATGCAACGTTGCACATCACCGGCAACTCTGAAGATATCAATTCATGGGTTTTGGACTGGATGACTGAGAACACCCATTATAAGGCCCCTGCATCTGAATTGCTTCAGGTCCTTCCTCTGAGTCCACCCACTGAAGATGCTTGTTGTGTGTACAACGAACCTGAGCTTTCAAATCACTATATGCAAGTGCTGATGAAGCCTTTGAAGCCAGGGCAAGCTCCTAGAACCAAATTCCTCGTCAAGGAACTGTTGTATGTGCCAAGAACTGTCTATCGCATTCTGACGAAGACAATGAGTCCCATCAAAGGCCACGACTCGACTGATGAAGAAGTCTTTGGCATCATGAAGAATCTGCTTTTCAACATCATTCATGGCGTTCCCGTCAACTTCCATGATTTCTTCATGAGGACTCTGGCCAACATTGCTATGTCACCATTTGAGCTGAAGCCTTATGCACCTTGGATAATGAAATTCATCAGGACAAGGTCTTCACTCAACTACAAAGCTGAAACGCTCAACCACTGCAGCTACTTGCCTCCCATTGAAGTCCTCAAACGGACATTTTCCTCAGCTGAAGAAAAGGGCAAGGCCACTGCTGTGATAGATGAAGGCATTCGTCCATTGGATGGTTAATTTCGCAAAGCTGCATCTTACTCCACCAATGATGACTCTGCCACACATGACTCAGCTGCTAACACTGCCAAGCCAAATCCTCAAGCCACAGCACCCAGGGTGATGACTGACCGTGAGTTACTCCTCAGTCTTCATCAAAAGGTTGATCGCAATCACAAATGGGTCAAGCGTCAGTTTGGTTCAATTTTTCACAACATGACTTCCACACACAATGCAGTGAAGAAAAACCACTACTACCTTCATGAAACCCTCAACCGCACCTGGGCTGTTCTATCTCAAGTGTACAGTGATGATGATTTGAAGCAAATGGGTCTCAACGAAGAATTTTCCTGGTCTGCACCTCCTCCGAAGAAATACAAGAAGGTCCCAGTTCCTTCTTTGGTGGCCAGTTCATATTCTTCATCGCGTGAGACTGATGAAAATGAAGATTTGGATGACACTGCAGCAGGCCCTACTTCAACGACTGACCCCAACAACGCTGGCGCTCCTTCATCAACTTGAAAATCTTCAGGGGCGTTAGTCCTCAGTTTTTCGATCCTTTTGGTCATTTGATGACAAAGGGGGAGAAATCTGAGTTAGTCTTCAAGCGGGTCTATAATAAGGGCATATTCGTTTTTTTTAAGTTACAACTCTCGTTCTTCCGAAACTTTTATTGGATCGAGTTGTAATCTTAAGTCCGATGGTGCGCTGATACTTTTGTTGCACTATGCTTTGATACTCTCGATGCGCTATTCTGCATGCTTATTCCTCATTAATATTATCGCACGCATGCTGAATTACATCAGGCACCATATTTCATCATGCATTTCAAATTCTTCATATTATATATCAAATGCGTGTATGAATTACAAGATATAACTCTTCAAGTGTGCATTGCTTCAAAAGCAAATTCCTCACCATGCACATCTTCAGGGGGAGTTCTTCTATATCTTGCAATCAAATTCCTCAATATCAGTTTTTACACTTCATATATTTATCCCCGTTGAAAACTTAACCTATGTTGTCATCAATCACCAAAAAGGGGGAGATTGTAAGTGCATCTAGTGCCCCTTAGTGATTTTGGTGTATTGAAGACTTATAGGTTAAGTATCTAATGCGTTTATGAGTGTACACAGGTCTATAAGTCTATGAGGAGTTTGATATTTACAGAGAAAGTCGACCCCTAAAAATGAAGTTCTTCGACTGAAGACTTTGATATACTAAAGACTTTCTGAAGACTTTGAAAGTGAAGAAATTGGTGTGACCTTGAAGACTTGGTATTCATTCGAGGAACATGAAGCGTGAAGACTTTTGTTTTCGTAGTTTCATTTTCTCTTTCTTGAGTCATAGGAAACACCGTACTGTTAAAGGGGGTCGAGGAAATACTAAGGAGAAAATTTCCATGTGATGCTCAACTCAAAGCCTACACCTACCAATCCCTTCGAGTGAAGCCATTGGAAATCTCATACAGTTCAGTAAAATTCTTCAGTGACAGAGACGCAGTTCTTCTGGTCACTGAGGACTTTGCTCTGACTGAGGAGTTAGGAATTCGCCAGTGCGAATTGCCTACATAGTGAGGAACATGATAGCCCTGAGGAATTTGTACCTCAAATTTCCGACCGTTGCTGTGCTGCGCGCCAGCTGTCCTAAAATATCTTGTCCTCCTAACGGTCATATCATTGAAGGGCATTTATGTCTTATCATGTCGGGCTGCTCCCTAGGCTATAAATAGCCGCCCCCTACAACCACTAGCTGGTTGGCTGCTCCGCGAGAACTTGACACTTGTCATTTGAGAGCAACCCATCCTTCGAGGACTTTGAGCGAAAATCATCAAGTGAGGAAAATCCAAACCCAAACCCAAAACACCTACAAACCCAAAGTGATTGAGCATCACTGAAGAGATTGATCCTGCATGGATCCGACGCTTGTTACCTTTGAAGACTGTGCTTCTTCCAGACGGTTAGGCGTCAAGGTCTAGAGCATCCAAGAGGAATTGTGGATTGCCGAGTGACCAAGTCTGTGAAGGTTTGGAAGTCACCTGAAGATTTACCACGAGTGATTGGGCGAGGACTGTGTGTCCTTAGCTCAAGGAGAATACGGTGAGGACTGTGTGTCCGGGACTAGGTGTCCTCGAGTTTAAATACTCAGCCGCTCCAACCAGATGTACAACTGAGATAGCAGTTGGAACTGGTCTACCAAATCATTGTCTTCACCAAGCTTACTGGTTCCATTTCCTCAACTCTTTCATTTCCTCAGTAGTGTGCTGTTTGTTTATCATATCTGTGTTTGAAGACTTTGACTGAAGACTTTCTCAATTTCCTCAGTTCAATTTCTTCAGTTTGTTTGTCTTCATCTTGTGTTATCCTGTGTTTACGCTTTCTGTACTCAGTGTTTGTTTTCATTTCATCATGATGAATATGCTAGGATTCTGTTATGTTTTCATCTGAGTACTTATTCCGCTGCTAGTAGTTCTTCGCTAAGGAATTTCCTCACGAGCAAATTCCTCAGTGAAGAATTTCATAAAAATCGCCTATTCACCCCCTCTAGTCGATATAACGCACTTTCAGAAGGTGGTTCGGGATGCCAGCCAAGCAGCGTATGACGCGAGTTCGGCTCTTCAGAGCAACATCCAGGTCAATCGACTCAACACTTGGTCTGTTGTAATATGCTGTTCGAAGAATCTCTTTTCCGAAGATCTTTATGTCTGTACACCCACTGGGTGTGTCTGTCAACTTCTGGACGAGTGGGGGCACGCTAAGTGCACCCACTGGGTGTAGTCCCCGAGACTACGGTGGACTGCTGGCAGTCGACTGTAGTCTTTATATTGTGTTGCTGTATTTGTACTTCTTCACTCGGTCTGGTCAGGCCATGTCGAATGGAACTGTATCCGGTCGACTGCGGGCAGTTGACTTTTTTTTTTGAACCAGTGGGGGCACGCTACCATTGTCTCTTGGTTACTCGGAAGCAACCTATCCTTGACGTTTGTCGACTGGTTTTTCGCAGAAATCTTGTGAACTTGCGGCTCGCTTTACTGAGTTGAACGACCAACAGATCCAGCTCAACCTTGACTTAAAACTTGCTCAAGAGAACCTGCAGAAGGCTCGAGAAGAGGCAAAAGGTATGGCTGGTGAGATCTTCCATTCTTAACGAGTGACTTTTTCCTTTTTATCAATCCTTGATGTTGATCGCACTCGACACGCCGCAGATCAACTGGAGGAAGCTCTGAAGAAGAAGGATCAAGATCTTGCCGAAGCGCAGAAGGAGGCCTTGAACAAAACAAAGCTTGCTGAAGAAAAGCTGGCTTCAGTCTCTACTCTTGAATAGGAGAACTCTAGACTGAAAGCTGCTCTCGACGCTGCTAACAAGGAGGTCAGCCGACTGAAGAATGACAAGATTGCTCTGAATGACAAGGCAGGCGAACTGGCGGGGAAGAAGAACGATCTTAAGGTTTATCTCGGGGGACTTGCCAAGAAGTTGTTCATCATGCTTGAAGGTAACAGTTTTCACCCGACTGGTTTGCAGTAACCAAACTCGTGTAGAGTCGCTGCCTTATACTTGAATTGTTATTTGTAGAATTCTGCCAGAACTTTGAAGAGGAGACCAGTCGACTGGAGCCAAGCTTGGACCCCGCCAATTCACTCGTGAAGGACGAGGCTGCTATGAATGTGCTCCGCCTGGAGTCCCGCATTACCAGCGTGGTTGATTTTCTGGCTCGACTGAAGGTTGCAGTGTCGCGGATCGACACGTCTCTCTGGCCCAAGGCGACGCTTTCGAATGATCTCGAGTCCCTGATGACTCGACTGAATGACGTCCCTGGTCGAGTGACGGAATTGAAGAAGTCCTCTGCAAGGTGTGGTGCTGATGTTGCTCTGTCTCTGGTTCGCGTCCACTGCAAGGAGGTGCGAGAGGAGAAGTTGGCCGCCATTCAGGTTGCTAATACCAGGAAGCTCAGCTTTCAAGACTTCATGGAGACTTTCATTGCTGCTGCCACCCGTATCGCAGACGGGATTGATTTGGACGAGTTCGTCGCCCCTTCCAGCCCTCCGCCTGAGGAATGAAAAACTTTAATGCTTCCCTTTAAATTTGCCTCGGAATGCCGAGTGGATGCTGTAACCGTTAAACTCTGTCGAGCCGAGGGCTCGAATACTTTGATCTGAGGTCCTGGGACCTTTGGATCTTATCCGAACTTGATTTGTTGTTGAATATCTTCGTGAATTATCTGTCGAGTGGAACTTGATCTTCACTTGAAATAACTTCGTGTTTGTGGTGCAGCACCGACGGACAAGGTAACAGTCGACTCGCATCTTGCTGTCCTTGCGGATTGGGACGTGTTCCGTACTTAGGCGAGCACTGGGCTGCAGCTAAGCCCCCGAGTGGGAGGTTTGCTCTCCACTCGATAGGATTTTTATACACTTAGGCGAGCACTGGGCTGCAGCTAAGTCTCCGAGTGGGAGGTTTGCTTTCCACTCGATAGGATTTTTATACACTTAGGCGAGCACTGGGCTGCAGCTAAGTATCCGAGTGGGAGGTTTGCTCTCCACTCGGTAGGATTTTTATACACTTAGGCGAGCACTGGGCTGCAGGTAAGCCTCCGAGTGAGAGGTTTGCTCTACACTCTGTAGGATTTTTATACACTTAGGCGAGTACTTGGACTGCAGCTAAGCCCCCGAGTGAGAGGTTTGCTCTACACTCGGTAGGATTTTTATACACTTAGGCGAGCACTGGGCTGCAGCTAAGCCTCCGAGTGTGAGTCTGGCTCACCACTCGGTAGGATTTTCAAACACTTAGGCGAGTACTTGGACTGCAGGTAAGCCCCCGAGTGAGAGGTTTGCTCTACACTCGGTAGGATTTTTATATACTTAAGCGAGCACTGGGCTGCAGCTAAGCCTCTGAGTGGGAGTCTGGCTCACCACTCGGTAGGATTTTCAAACACTTAGGCGAGTACTTGGACTGCAGCTAAGCCCCCGAGTGAGAGATTTGCTCTACACTCGGTAGGATTTTTATATACTTAAGCGAGCACTGGGCTGCAGCTAAGCCTCCGAGTGGGAGTCTGGCTCACCACTCGGTAGGATTTTCAAACACTTAGGCGAGTACTTGGACTGCAGCTAAGCCCCCGAGTGGGAGTCTGGCTCACCACTCGGTAGGATTTTCAAACACGTAGGCGAGTACTTGGACTGCAGCTAAGCCCCCGAGTGGGAGTCTGGCTCACTACTCGGTAGAATTTTGAAACACTTAGGCGAGCACTGGGCTGCAGCTAAGCCCCCGAGTGGTAGTCTGGCTCACCACTCGGTAGGATATTGAAACACTTAGGCGAGCACTGGGCTGCAGCTAAGCCCCCGAGTGGGAGTCTGGCTCACCACTCGGTAGGATTTTTTTTTTGCAAACTTAGGTGAAACTGATTCGCAGCTAAGCCACCCACTGGGGGATTTTGTACACAAACAAAAGTGACAGCAATTACAGGAAGAACTGGGACACTCTTGTCTTTGATATAAATAAACTACAGAAGTTTTTCTTATGACATCTCATCCGAGTGAGAACTCAAGTGTAAAATGGGCGGAGTATTTCCGCATTCCAAGCTCGAGGCTCGTCGATCCGGTGATCAACATTGTAGAGGTGATATGCTCCGTTGTGGAGGACTCTAGTGACGATGAAGGGGCCTTCCCAAGTAGGGGCAAGTTTGTGTGGTTTCTGCTGATCCACTCGGAGGACCAAATCTCCTTCTTGCAAGGCTCGACTCTTCACGTTTCTGGCATGGAATCGACGCAAGTCTTGCTGATAGATGGTCGATCTGATCATAGCCATTTCTCTCTCCTCCTCTAGGAGATCGACTGCGTCCTGCCGGGCTTGCTCTGCTTCATCCTCGGTATAAAGCTCGACTCGGGGTGCATTGTGAAGTAGATCACTCGGTAGGACTGCTTCGGCTCCGTAAACCAAAAAGAACGGAGTTCTTCCAGTCGACCGGTTCAGGGTGGTCCTCAATCCCCACAGAACTGACGGAAGCTCGTCGACCCAAGCGCCTGCTGCGTGCTTGAGATCACACATCAGTCGAGGCTTTAGTCCTTTGAGAATCAGACCATTTGCCCTTTCAGCTTGTCCATTCGACTGGGGATGTGCGACCGACGCATAGTCGACTCGTGTGCCTTGAGAAGCGCAAAACGCTCTGAACCTGTCTAAATCAAAGTTTGACCCATTGTATGTGATGATGCTATGTGGGACTCCATATCTGAATGTTAGCTCCGTGATGAAACTGATAGCAGTGCTAGCATCCAGATTCTTGATGGGCTTAGCTTCAATCCACTTGGTAAACTTATCGACTGCTACAAGCACATGTGTGAATCCGCTCCTGCCTGTTCTCAGTGGTCCAACCATGTCCAGTCCCCAAACAGCAAAGGGCCAGACCAGTGGAATGGTCTTCAGGGCTGATGCTGGCTTGTGCGACATGTTGGAGTAGAACTGGCAGCCTTCACACTTGTCAACTATCTCTTTCGCCATTTCATTTGCTCTGGGCCAGTAAAAACCCGCTCGGTATGCTTTAGCCACAATGGTCCGAGAGGACGCATGGTGACCGCAGGTCCCCGAGTGGATATCATCAAGGATTATCTGACCTTCTTCTGGCGTTACGCACTTCTGACCGATTCCAGTCGCGCTTTCTCTGTACAACTGTCCCTTTATAACTGTGAAGGCTTTGGATCGACGGACGATCTGTCGAGCCTCTTCTTCGTCTTCTGGGAGTTCTTTCCTCAAGATATACGCAATGTATGGTACTGTCCAGTCGGGAGTGGTTGCCAAGACTTCCATGATTAGGTCGACCACAGCAGGGATTTCGACTTCAGTCGGATCTGTGGCACTTTTCGGCTGCGGGGGTTCCTCTGTAAAAGGATCCTCCTGGATTGATGGCGAGTGGATGTGCTCCAAAAACACATTGCTGGGAATGGCTTCTCTTTTGGAGCCTATCTTTGCCAAATCATCAGCTGCTTGATTTTTTAGACGGGGGATGTGATGAAGCTCTAACCCCTCGAATTTCTTTTCCAGCTTTCTTACTGCATTGCAATACCCAGTCATGGCTGGGCTTCTGACGTCCCACTCCTTCATCACCTGATTGACCACCAAATCTGAGTCGCCATAAACCATGAGGCGACGGACGCCGAGTGAAATGGCCATGCGCAACCCATACAAAAGTGCTTCATATTCTGCTTCATTATTGGAGGAATCAAAGTGAATCTGGAGAACGTAGCTGAGCTTATCTCCTCGGGGGGAGACTAGTACCACTCCAGCCCCGGAACCATTCAACATCTTAGATCCATCGAAGAACATGGTCCAGTGCTCCGAGTGAACTTGAGTCGGAAGTTGCTGTTCGATCCACTCGGCGACGAAATCTGCAATTTCTTGGGACTTGATAGCCTTCTTTGCCTCAAACTTGATATCTAAGGGAAGGAGTTCAATCGCCCACTTCGCCAATCGACCAGTCGCATCTCTGTTGTGCAGAATCTCTGGAGCGCGCCTGACGACTGTAATGGAATGATCAGAGAAGTAGTGTGCAACCTTCTTCGTGGTCATGTAAATCCCATACACAAGCTTCCGGTAATGGGGATATCTTTGCTTCGAAGGAGTCAAAACTTCGGATACATAATACACTGGGCGCTGAACTCTGAAGGCCTTTACTTCTTCTTCCCGCTCGACCGTAAGTACTGTACTAACAACTTGTCCTGTGGCTGCAATGTAAAGCAGCAGAGGCTCTTTACTGATTGGGACAACAAGCATCAGCTGGGTGGAGAGCAGAGCTTTGAGGTCTGCAAACGCTGCATCAGCTTCTGGATTCCACTCGAACTTGTCAGACTTCTTCATCAGTCGGTAAAGGGGAAACGCCTTTTCACCGAGATGGGAAATGAATCGACTTAGAGCGGCCAAGCAACCTGTAAGTTTCTGGACATCGTGCACACGCACGGGACGCTTCATCCAGAGTATGGTGCCAACTTTTTCGGGATTGGCGTCGATTCCCCATTCGGAAACGAGAAAACCGAGTAACTTTCCGCCTGGGACTCCAAATGTGCACTTTGATGGATTGAGCTTGATATCATACCTCCTGGGGTTGGCAAAGGTCGATCAGTAGGTCGGAACCTTTTCGTGACTTGACCACAATATCATCCATGTATGCTTCCACGTTCTGACTGATCTGAGTGAGTAAACACTTCTGAATCATCCTCATGAATGTGGCTCCAGCATTCTTGAGGCCGAAGGGCATGGTGACATAACAGAAGCATCCGAATGGAGTGATGAAAGTTGTTTTGATCTCGTCGGGTCCATACAGACGGATTTGATGATACCCTGAATAAGCGTCTAGAAAAGACAAACGCTCACACCCCGCGGTCGAGTCGACTATCTGGTCAATGTGGGGGAGAGGGAAATGATCTTTCGGGCAGGCCCGATTGATATGCTTGAAGTCGATGCACATGCGAAGTGACTTGTCCCTCTTGGGGACCATAACAACATTGGCGAGCCACTCGGAGTGGTAAATTTCTCTGAAGAACTCCGCTGCTAGTAGCCGAGCCACCTCCTCGCCAATGGCTTTCCTCTTCTGGACGGCGGACCGTCGAAGATGTTCTTTCACAGGCTTAAATTTCGGGTCGACTTGCAGACGGTGCTCAGCCAGTCCCCTGGGAACTCCAGGCATGTCAGAGGGCTTCCATGCGAAGATGTCCCAGTTCTCATGGAGGAACTGGATGAGCGCTTCTTCCTATTTGGAGTCGAGCGTCGTTGAGATGTGAGTCGGAGCTGCACTGGGATCGGACGGGTGAATGTGAACTGGCTTCGTCTCGCCGGACGACTGAAATACCGACTCTGAAGCGGGCTTCTTGGCTCGCAGCAATTCACTCAGATCTGCAGTCTTCTAGTATTCCTGCAACTCGACCACTGCCATCTAGGCGTCAGCAATCTTTGAACCCTTCTGAAAACACTCTTCTGCTTTCTTCTGGTTGCCCGTAACAGTGATCACACCTCTAGGGCCAGACATCTTCAATTTGAGATACACGTAGCACGGTCGAGCCATGAAGCGTGCATAAGCCGGTCTGCCCAAAATAGCATGATAAGCACTTTGGAAGTCCACAACCTCGAACGTCAACTTTTCTTTGCGGTAATTCTTCGAATCACCGAAAACCACATCAAGAGCAATCTGGCCGAGTGACTCGGCTTTCTTCCCAGGAATAACTCCATGGAAGCTCAAGTTACTGGCACTGATCCTGGACATCGGAATGCCCATCCCCTTCAATGTTTCTGCATACAGAATATTCAGGCCGCTGCCACCATCCATCAGGACTTTGGTCAGTCGAGTGCCTTCGACAACTGGGTCGACCACTAAAGCTTGCCTCCCAGGGGTGGCAATGTGCGTGGGGTGATCGGACTGGTCGAATGTGATGGCAGTCTGAGACCACTTCAGGTAACTGGGCGTTGCCGGGGCAACCATGTTTACCTCTCGGTTAATAAGTTTCAGTCGACTTTTGCTTTCAACATCAGCAAAAATCATCAAGGTGGAATTGACTTGGGGGTATCCATCGTCACTATCTTCCTTGTCCTCAACTTTGTCCGACTCTTTTTCCTTGTCTTTGGACTGTTTGCCCTGAAACTGCTGGATCAGGAGCCGACATTGTCGAGTGGTATGCTTTGGGTAAATGAGTTTACCCTCTTCATCTTTCTTGGTGTGAATGTGACACGGCAGATCCAAAACATCATTTCCATCTTGATCTTTAACTTTCTTGGGGTTCCAGGGCCCCTTTGGTTTTCCCTTGAATTTTCCCTGGGTTACGGCCAGGGCCTCCCCAGGAGCGGCTGGCTCGGCCTTTCGCTTCTGTTTCCGACTGGAATTGCCTCCGGTTTCCTGGGCGACTGCTTTCTGCTTGCCACTCCGGAGACGGTCTTCATCTTCACCATTAGCGTATTTGGTGGCAATTTCCATCATCCGATTCAGAGACATTTCTCTGGTCCGGCCAAACTTCAGATTCAACTCTCTGTTCTTGACGCCCTCTTTAAAGGCACAAACTGCTTGATGGTCTGGCACATTCTCAACTGTGTGATGCAAAGTGAACCACCTCTGGATGTAATCCCTCAGAGTTTCACTCGGTTTCTGCACGCAAGACTGCAATTCTGTAAGGCCTGTCGGTCGCTTGCATGTTCCTTCAAAGGTCGTGACAAACACTCGGGAGAGGTCCTCCCAAGTGTAGATGTTGTTGGGTGCTAACTGATTCAGCCACGCTCCGGCTGAGCCCTCTAACAGGAGAGGCAAATGCTTCATAGCCACCCCATCATTGCCGCCGCCGATCTGGACAGCCACTCGGTAATCTTCGAGCCAAGTGTCAGGCTTAGACTCGCTGGTGAACTTACTGACTTCAGTCGCCAACCTGAAGTTGGGAGGAATCACTGTGGCCCTGATGGCTCGACTGAAACACTCTCCCTGAAACACGTACTCTGCTGCTGGTATGTGCATCTCTGTCATGGCCTTCTCGTTGAGCCCTGTTCCTGTCGACCAAACTTTGAACAAGGACGGATCTCGCATCAAAGCCTGGTTCTTTGGGGTCGACTGGAATCCTCCGCCCAACACTGTGAGGGCGTCTGTCATCCTGCTGTCGAGGCGCATATGACCCACTCCTCGGGGGAGGGGTTGGCACTCGACGCCGATCATCGCAATCGAGTCGATGATCAAATTGCTCATTTCTTCTGTACTGATCGTGTCGGTCTCCACGTCTCTCACGCCTCGGGGGCGATCTTGGGCTGTGAGCCAACTGCACTGTATCCGTTGCAACAGACCGACTGTGGATCCTATTTCGCGACTAAGAAACAGCGGAATTCTGGTTTCCTGCTGCGCGGAGCAACGCTCTGATCTACAACAAGCCTCTGCCAGCCTCTGACTGGGAGGGCTGAATTGATTCTTCTATTCGGGCTGCGGCTGCCAAATTCTGAATGGGAGTTCAATATACCTGCGTGGGTGGAAAGAGCTGACGTCGACTGGACTCGGGAGCCCGCTGACGCGCTCTCTCGTCGAGTGCTCACTGGAGATTCTCCAGTCGAGTGTGCTCGGCCAAGTTAGCCAAGCGCGCGTCCTCCAAGGCTCGGGCCTCGGGGGTTTCTCCAACGATAGGAGTGTGGAGTGCATCCATGTTCCGGCGGCGAAGCTCCTCTCGCTGCTGCGACGTGAGAGGCTCGGGGAGATACTCTTCGTGGAGATGCGCCGAGTCGCCCCCACCCGCGCCTCCATTGGTACGGGGAAAACCGGGAGGGTTGCGTGTCCCGTCAATCGCCAGAACCTCCGCTGCAGGGTCACTGTTGTCGCATTCGGATGCGGTCTCTGCGGAGCCAGTCGACAGATCGAACAGGCCATAGAGAGATTCGTCGGGCTCGATTGCCGCGACTTGAGGAGTGGCCGTCTGGCGAGCCACCGCATGCCTCACCCACCTCTGATGTCTCGACCGGCCGGAGCGCTTGCGTCGGCGTGAGACAAGGTGGGGAGATGAAACGGAAGCCGACCGATAATGGGTCGACGGTTGCCGCAGGAGGACGCCACGAACACATGCGCGGAAGTGCGTCGCCCCGCGGATGGGGAGCGCGTCGATGTCGAGTGGAGCCTCCTGAAGCCAAGCGGAGTCGTCGGCGATGAACGTGAGCGTGCCGAGACGGATCTCGCGGCCCTCCACCAAAACTCTGCACGAAACCATGATCAAGGAGATCGAAAAAATCGCAACTCCTACAATCAAGCGCTAAGATTCCTGCCCCACGGTGGGCGCCAACTATCGTGGTTCTAAGTCTGACAGTAGTGTAGGGGGGTAAGTATGGAGAGGCTAGGTCTTAGCTATGTAGAAGCTGTAAACGCACAAAGATGTACGAGTTCAGGCCCTTCTCGGAGGAAGTAAAAGCCCTACGTCTCGGTGCCCGGAGGCGGTCGACTGGATTATATGTGTGAGAATGACAGGGGTGCGAACCCTTGATACTGAGGAGGGGGGTGGCTTATATAGAGTTCGCCAGCCCTCTCCTGCCCTCAGTAATGCAGGGTTTAAGGTACATTAAGGTTGGGCGTTACTGGTAACGCCCCTAATAAAGTGCTATGATGACTATAAAGGCTACTTAATGACCGACCGTTTGCCTGTGGAGTGACTTTAGATCTTCTGGCAGTCGAGTGGTTGACTCGGCGGTCGAGTGATAGCTTCTTGGTCGAGTGTCTTGAACCCGTCGAGTGGGTACCTTCAAGTCGATTGAAAGGTGACTTCTTCTAAGTATGTCCTTGGGTAGGACTCTTAGGACAGGTCCGTGCCCCTACCCTAGGTACATAGCTTCATCAATCATCACCTTTTCTTTTTCATTTTATCCTTTGGCAAGCTCAGCATGTTGGAAAGAACATGATATATATATATATATATATATATCTAATTGGATGTAGGGGAGCATGAACCATTATTGTTGGCATTACCCTTGAGGTAAAAGGTTGTGGGGCAAAACTATAAGCCCCTATCTTTCTCTGTGTCCGATTAAAACTCCGTAACCACAAGTATCGCGCGAGTGTTAGCAATTATGAAGGACTAGATGATAGTTGAGTATGTGGACTTGCTTTTAAGCTCTGACATAGACTCTTTCCAATGTTATGATAAATTGCAATTGCTTCAATGACTGAGATTATAGTTTGTTGGAGCCCAATAAGGTTTATGATTCATACTTTTGTATTGTGAATAGATCATCGCTTGAACATAAGTAATCATATGACAAAATCTATATATGTTGCTGTTATGAGAATAATCATGATGCCTTCATGTCCGTATTTTATTTTTATCGACGCCTCTACCTCTAAACATGAGGACATATTTATTGTTATCGGCTTTTCGCTTGAGGACAAGCGAGGTCTAAGCTTGGGGGAGTTGATACGTCCATTTTGCATCATGCTTTTATATCGATATTTATTGCATTATGGGCTGTTATTTCACAATATGTCACAATACTTATGGCTATTCTCTCTTATTTTATAAGGTTTACATAAGGAGGGAGAATGCCGGCAGCTGGAATTCTGGGATGGAAAAGGAGCAAATATTAGAGACCTATTCTACGTAACTCCCAAAGTCCTGAAACTCCACGGAATATATTAGAATAAATAAAGAAAAATCCTCGCCAAAGATGAAGTCCAGGGGGCCCACACCCTACTCACGAGGGTGGGGGCGCGCCCCCTACCTTGTGGGCCCCCTGTTGGGTCTCCGACGTCCATCTTCTGCTATATGAAGTCTTTCGATGAAAAAAACCAGAAGCAACCTTTCGGGACGAGACTCCGCCACCACGAGGCGGAACCGAGGCGGAACCAATCTAGAGCTCCGGCAGAGCTGTTCTGCCGGGGAAACTTCCCTCCGGGAGGGGGAAATCATCACCATCGTCATCACCAACGCTCCTCTCATCGGGAGAGGGCAATCTCCATCAACATCTTCACCAGCACCATCTCATCTCCAAACCCTAGTTCATCTCTTGTATCCAATTCTTGTCTCAAAGTCCGAGATTGGTGCTAGTAGGTTGCTAGTAGTGTTGATTACTCCTTGTAGTTGATGCTAGTTGGTTTATTTGGTGGAAGATCATATGTTCAGATCCTATATGCATATTATTACCCCTCTGATTATGAACATGAATATGCTTTGTGAGTAGTTATGTTTGTTCCTGAGGACAAGGGAGAAGTCTTGCTATTAGTAGTCATGTGAATTTGGTATTCGTTTGATATTTTGATAAGATGTATGTTGTCTAGCCTCTAGTGGTGTTATATGAACATCGACTACATAACACTTCACCATTATTTAGGCCTAGAGGAAGGCATTGGGAAGTAATAAGTAGATGATGGGTTGCTAGAGTGACAGAAGCTTAAATCCTAGTTTATGCGTTGCTTCGTAAGGGGCTGATTTGGATCCATATGTTTCATGCCATGGTTAGGTTTACCTTAATACTTTTGTTGTAGTTGCGGATGCTTGCAATAGAGGTTAATCATAAGTGGGATGCTTGTTCAAGTAAGAACAGCACCCAAGCACCGGTCCACCCACATATCAAATTATCAAAGTACCGAACGCGAATCATATGAACGTGATGAAAACTAGCTTGACGATATTCCCATGTGTCCTCGGGAGCGCTTTTCCTTATATAAGAGTTTGTTCCGGCTTGTCCTTTGCTACAAAAAGGATTGGGCCACTTTGCTGCACTTTATTTACTTTTGTTACTTGTTGCTCGTTACAATTCACCTTATCACAAAACTATCTGTTACCACTTATTTCAGTACTTGCAGAGAATACCTTGCTGAAAACCGCTTATCATTTCCTCCTGCTCCTCGTTGGGTTCGACACTCTTACTTATCGAAAGGACTACGATAGATCCCCTATACTTGTGGGTCATCAGGGCGCGTACCGCGTCATCAGACAGAACTTCCCCATACTCCCCTACCTCAATTGTCAAAAGTTGAGCCGATCGCTTGCACTGATGTTCCCCGGAGTATTTCTCCCCACAGCGAAAGCAAAGGCCATGTTGGCGTCCGTAATCGCGTAATTGTCGCTCCCTGCCAAAGTCATCAGTGGCTGGTTTGGCTGCTGCCACCGGTCGAGTAAGAGGCACCGCGGGCCCTGTGGATGGTGCTGGTGGTGGTCTTGCCGGCGGTGGTGTCGCATAGGGCAGTGGTGGTGATCTGCCCGTATGCGTCGGTCGCGACTTGGAACGTTGATTTTTCAGCTCCTCTTCCTGAATCCTTGCGAAAACGGTGGCCCTCGTGATGTTGTTGGGTGCCTGAATGCGTACTGCTGCTCGGAGCTCATTCTTCAGGCCTAATAAGAATTGAGTAACAAAGAATTTTGGGCTGAGGGTTGCATCCAGTGCGAGCAGATTGTACATGTAAACTTCGAATTGCTGCCTATAATCCACCACACTGCCAGTCTGTCTCAATTGCAAGAGGTTGTGCATCATAGATTCGAACTCCTCTGGTCCAAACTCCTCCTCGAGCGCACGTCTGAACATATTCCAGTGAAGAACGGGATGCTGCTGTCGAAACGCTCGAAGCCAGAGCGCGGCGTGACCCTCAACATAGAGCACTGCGGTGGCCACCCAATTGTGCTCTGGCACGCGGTAGAGCTCAAAATAAGCTAAACAGCGATCGAGCCAGAGGCGTGGGGCCTCACCGTCAAAGCGAGGAAACTGATGTTTCGGCGGTCTGATGTTGTGATCCTCCTGTGGCTGTTGCAGGTGGGCGAGCTCTGCCGGAACGGCCAGTGGTTCTGGCCTGGGAAGCAGAGGCGGACCCTCGTTGACCAGCCGCGCGGGCTGCGATCCCCCGGTGAGCGTGTACGGCATGGGCAACGCCCCCGGAGATTGGGGTGCACGGGATCCCGGTGGTGGTGGTGCGGGGTGTTGCAGTCCCTCCTTGAGTGGCGGCGTGTGAAGCACGGCTGTGGAAGGGTTGTCGATGCCGGATCTGGCGGACAGAGAGGCCGAGGCCGAGGGAGATGCCACCTGACGCACGTCATCGATCTCGGCTTGAGTGATCCCGATCTGTTTCGACAGGCTCTGCAGCTCCTGAGACACCTGCTGATTGGACTTGGTTTGCACCTCCGCGCGTTTGTCTGCCTCCACCTTCTCCTCATCGAATCGCGAGAGGAGCTTTTCCATGAGAGCCGCGAGGTTGGTTGTCTGATTCTCCATGGCGGCCATGATCTGCCGTGTCTGCGCAGAAGCCTTGGACGGCGCCGTTGCTCCCGCTCCGAGTAAATCGAACCCCGAACAGGATTTCATGCGAATTCACCGAAGCAAATCCGCACCTGATGCAGTGGATGTTACCGGTTTACCAAGAGGATGTGGGACGACGGCGCAGATCGACAGCGGAGAAGCGAAATTTTGGGGCCTCTGATACCAATTGTGACGATCGATGAACCCTAGGAAAGGGGATCGATTGCACGGAAGGGGAACGGAAGTAGGTGAGGAGAGCAGGAGGGAGAGGTAGACGAAGGAAGACGAGAAAGTGGTTCAGTATATTCTCATTGCATACCGAAATCCTCATACACGATTGATTAAGTATCTCCACTCTAGGCCACAAGCGGCCCATTACATCCACGGGCTGCAGCCCACTTACTTATGACCCAAGTCCTCTCTCCTCACCTATTACATGTCCACCAATACACTTGTACCAGTTGTATCAGGTGTGACACAAAACTCTTCCTATTATAACATGGACTAAAAAAAGCATCAGTTAAATACAACCCTACTTCAGCTAAATACATCCCAACTTCACCTGGCAGGAATCACAAAGTGCCTGAAATCAATGGTCACAAAATCGACTTTTTTTTAGAAAAGCAGCAAAGCATTCTGTCCCATGATAAATATAGCAAAAGCAGCAAAACAAACATACTCTCAACTACTAGTACTTTGCTTGCAGATTACCAAGCGATATTTTTCAGAGTTCATTGGCATGTTTGTTACAACTCAGGACAGTTACACATCTGTACATTGAACTTCCCTCTGAAGCAAGACGAACAATGACCATTCAGTCAGTATCCATCAGGACGAGCGTGGCTATTCCTCCAGCAGTCCAGCTTCAAAACTGGTTTGTTCGGATGTTGGGCAAGTTGGCTCTCCAGCTCTTGCTTCAGTGTGTCATCACATCAACCTTTCAGCGGGAGTACCTCGAGTTCAGTTAGATTGTTCGGGCGGGTGAACTGCACTGAGGACCCATTGCAGCACTGAATCCTCCAGATCGAGCAGCCGGAGCAGCTTCATGCTTTATAGCCGGCCGAGGATCGAGCTTTATAGCCTCCAGATCGAGGCGGCGATTCAGGCTCGATTGGGGAGAAATGGGTGGCAGTAAACCAGCAGGATTTTATTGCCGGCGGCCGGCCACTGGCCGCTGCGCCATGAATGCGGGGTAGAGAGGACATCTCCTTTTTATGTTTTGGGAAAGGAAAACTAATTTTTTTAGTCATTAAGTATCTCTTTTTTATGTTTTGGGGGAAAGAAAACTAATTTTTTTAAGTCATTAAGTTATATATGGGTGGTTTATTAGGTTGGCTATAAGTGACATGGCAACTTCATATAGCCGTCTTTTGGCTATACTATTAAGGGAAACGTTTCCACCCGGCGGACCGGCTGAAACTTCAGCCGGTCACGTGTGGGCCATGCGTTTCGTTTCGATCGTGCGTCTGGCACCCCACCCCCTGCGTTGGACACGGGCCCACACATCACAGTTTTTTTCCTCGTCGTCTTCTTCCACAAACACTTCGCAACCTTATCTGCTCTCCCATGATCCCCTGAGCCGTTTCTCACTCTGCTAGTCCGCCACGGCTTCCCGGCGAGCTCCACTACCGGAGCGACCTCTCCTATATCCCTCTTTTCTTCTTCCTTCCCGGCGAACTCTTCCTCCCACCTCTCACAGATTCCATGTCATTGTCCTCACATCCTCCCTGCTCCCGACGACCCCTAACTCCCTGGAGTTAGACACGAAACGACATGGGGCGGCGAGCCTAGGTGCTACGAACCACCGACCGCCAAAGTTTTATTGTGAGATGGCCGAGATGGCCATCGCCGGCAATGGCAAACAACCGAGCAGCCGGTGCTGCAACCATTGTCGGTTTTTGCTACGACCGGCCACAAATTTTGCTACAACCAACTGACCACTCTGCCTCTCGTGACAGTGACGACAATGTTTTTTTGCTACAACCATAATCTAATTTTGCTACGACCGCTAATTTTTTTTGCTACAACCAATGGTCATACCGTGCCTCGCGACAGGGAGACGACCGTTTTTGTTGCAACCGCCGTTTACTTTTGCTACTACCGGCGAGACAATTTGCTACTATTGGCGAGGATGAATTTTTGCTGCTACCGTCTACTTTTTGATACTACCGGCGAGGGCGAATTTTTGCTGCAATCGCGGTCTACCACCGTCTACTTTTTACTGCTACCGCTGAGGTCAATTTTTTTGCTACAACCAGCAATGAAAATGCTGCGATCGGCACACACAACGAGCTACAATCAATGCGGCGACCATTTTTTGTTGCAACCATCGTCGCCGTTTGCTACAACCAACAACAAAAAAGCTACCTCTGACGACGTGATTTGCTGCAATGGCAACACCGAAGTTTTGTGGTGGCCATCGAGGTGTTGCGATTTTTGCTGCAACCGGAAGCATGAAAAGCTACCACCGGCGATCATTTTTGCTACAACCGGCAACGAAAAAGCTACAATCGGATATGTGATTTGCTGCAACGGCCACGACAAAGTTTGTGGTGGCGACGGCGGCGCTGCGATTTTTGCTACAACCAGCAGTGGGAAAAGCTACAATCGGTGTCATGTCTTGCTACTTCGGCAAAACCCGACGAAGGTTGAAGCAAATCGTGGTCGCCGCTGTGACTGTTGACATGAATGCTTGTAGCGATTCCTGTCACCGGTCGTAGCAAAAATGAACAATGGTTGAAGCAAAATATATCTGCACGTGGATGATGAAGAAGAAAAGAATGGTTGGGCGTGGCCATGGCGACATGGCTGCAGCGGGGGCCGGCGGCGGAGCTGCAAGCTGAGCTTCACCTGTCGCTACTGAGAGCTACAACCGCAGGTGCAACTGTTTCATGGGTCAAGGCGGCGACGAGGACGGACGACGCGGGTGGGGACCGGCGACGAGGACGGCCGGCGAGGATGGGGACCGGCGAAGAGGACGGCCGGCGGGGGTGGGGACCGGCAACGTGGTCAGTCATCGGAGGGGAGAGGATGCGCGCACCGAGTGGGAGATGTGATTCCAGCGAGAGGAAGAAGAAACTGCGGGGCAAACCCTTTTTTCCGCGAGATCCAATGGCCCACACGGCTCAAATCCAACGGCCCTGACGCGACCGGCCGAACGGTTGGGCCGGTGCGCCGGCGCAGATTAGTGCCCTTAAAGAATTATAGGGGAAGGGCTAGAGATGGCATCCATGGTGACCATAGGCCAAAATATTTGAGGGCAGACCAAGCTTGTGGGTAGTCCATGGTCATTAAACCTATAAACTCTGGAGAACTGCTAGGCAGGATGAAGCCAGCCACGTCGCCTCTAAATCGCTCGTGCCACCGCGCGTTAATTTGGTGCCCCGCCGGGGGCATTTTCGTCATTTCACGCGTTGGAGTATAAAAGGGAGCCGCTCCTGTGGAGAAGACCTAGCCGCTGCTCCTCCCGCACTCGCGCCGCCCCCTCTCCCCTTCCTCCTGCCTCACCTCTCTCTCCCCCTCGACCCGCGCCCGCTTCCCTGCCCTGCCGCCATACAGATCGCTTCCGCTCGCCCACGCATCGCCGCGTCCTCTCCTCCTCCCCCCGTGACCCCTGCCTCCTCTCCTGCCGCCGCCGCCGCCGGAGAAGCTCGCCTCCGCGCCCACAAGCCTCGGATTGAACATATAAACCTTGACGAACTGCTAGGCAGGACCGAGCCATCCACGTCGCCCTATAAACTCTCGTGCCACCGCCTGTTAATTCTGTGCCCGCGCCCCTCTCCTCTCTCTCCCGACCACGCCCGCCTCCCTGCCCCGCCGCCGTCGTCTCCTCCACCCGGCCAGCCGCCGCCGCACCTCCTCCACCCGGCCAGCCGCCGCCACTCGCGCCCGTCTCCTCCGGCCAGCCTCCGCCCGCAATCTCCCCCCTCCCGTTTTCAGAAGGGAAGGGAAGGGAAGAGAAGGGGGAGAGCAAGCGGGTCAGGCGACGGGAAGGGAAGAGAAGATGGGGAGCGAGCGGGTCAGGTGACGGCCATGGCCATGGCGCTTGCAGATCCGCCGGCCCCGTCATCCCCGCTGCGCTCGCAGGTTCCGACTCTTCTGAGCTTCAGCAGCCTCTCCTCTCGCCCAGCGAAGGCGGAAGATGCAAGCGGCAGCTCCTCACCTAGCCGTATGGTGATGGATTCAATGGAGAAGAGAAGCATGTTCCCTCCATTGCCTGGTTAGCTTTGCATCTCCACCATGTCTAAAGTTTGTGGCTTCTTCTGCTATCATTTTTGTTATGCCCTTAGCGAATTACTGTCCTACACATTCATGTTTGTCTTTGCCTAAAAAACCACATAATGATTTTATAGTTTTGTCTGGTCTTAGCTTTCTTTGTTTCAGCCAATCTATACTGTAGTCATAATAATGCCACACTGCATTCAGAAATAGCAAGAGGAGATAAAGCTAGGTGCTGCAAATAGGCCGGTGGTGAACCCAATTTTTAGAGCTGACCCTTGCTTGAAAGTTGGATGTTCTCACTGTGTCTATAGATCAACAGAAGGAACACCTAAAGGCCCTAAGATCTCTACTGTTATCCATAATTTGTTTTCTGTCCGTCCAAGCGAATTGGCTCACCTTGCTATGGAATTAGGAGAAGTCAGTTACTTGATCTGACTGTTTAAAGTTCCACGGCTTTTCAATATATGTTAGCTCTGTTCAGAGATCTAAAAGACTATCAGGATACACAAATTCTGAATGCAGTATGAAAGTATTTGTTCTATGTTCTTGGGCACGTAATAAGCTTAGGAAAAACACTTCCGAGCTTGCGACAGAAAAAGATACAAATGCTCACAATTATTATCTTCTGGCGACCATTTTAGGCTTGTTTCAGGAAGTAAGTATGCAAGACAACTTCAGGCAAAGTGTACAGAGGCTGCAGCTAAAGCCGGACTTTGAAGGTTGCAAGTTGGTGGATCATCAGTTATTATCAGGTTCAACCCCTTTGCCATGTAATACTGTGGCGACATTGTCTCTTATGTATAATTGTGCACGCAGGTTTCTGTTGAAACAATCGCTGAAAACGATGATAGACTTTGTCCCACATGTGCCGCTCACTGATGAGAAGTAGACTGAAGTGAGTGGTGCTAGAGAAGGAGTGGCCGGGAAAGTACACCAATGATGCCCTGCAAGGTGAGCAGAAGAAAGCTAAGGAGATGCTCCATGTAGTCCCTAAGAAGCAAAAAGGGAGCAAAAGAACAGCTCCGCTTCAAGGGTAAAATCCTCTGTAATCCCTAATTGTGCTTTTGTGAAAATATGTGGATCAGTTTGATGTTGGACACGATTAATTTACTAATTATTGTTGGTACCTGTAGAAGTAATTCTGGATTAGGCACATTGTGGTTTCCTAATAGGAACTGAAATTATGTCCAGAAAAAGAGGAGAACTAATTACAGCAGAACTTGCAGTTCCTTCTGTTTGATTACTTATAGATGGACGTTGGATACAGGAGTAACCGCTGCTAGCAGATGTGCCATGAAGAAATTGTAGTAGAAGGGCGATGCGAGCTACTGAGTGTTGAATTAAAACTTGGATTGGATAACCAAAAGCATAATCAGAAAATTGGGTCAAACGCCTCTGCACCGACATGGTGGCCGCCGTCGCGGCGCTGGTCATCTGCTCTGTCCTTCTCCCCCTCGCCTTCCTCCTCGGTCTTCACCGCAACGGTAAGCCACCTCCACCATTACCTACTTCCCTCGTCTGACTTGCCTCAGCAGATCTGTGCTGATTCTGTGTTTGTAGGGCATGGATCAAAGGAACGCGTAGCCGTCATCATCAGCACCATGAGATTTCCCACACCAAGTTTTGAGCTTTGTTTTCTTTCTCCTCAGCTTGCTGCATTTTTTGCTACCGCAGAGTTTGCGAATTTTCTCATGAATTTCTGTGTTGTATTTAGGAGGTAGGTCTCAAGAAGCATAGGAATCTGGATGGTCAGATTCACACGCTTCTCACCTACTCATTTGTTCCATGAACAAACCCTCAACTTAGGGCATCTAAAATTGCAGCTTTCTTGTGTGATGATTAGTCTATATTATCCTTATTTGTTTATAAAGCCATGAAATTTAGTTATCTATTTATCTGTTACAATCAATTGGCTCACTTACTAATCTTCTCATGGTATCATGTGTGTGTGTGTGTAGGATGTTAATCGGTACCTTGGTTTTGAGTTTCAAAGTTGAAGCGATTATTATGCCCAATCCCAAATGAACATTATTGTTTCTCTGAACTTGATCTTCTCAAATGGACACGTCAGGTCATCTCTCCTTACTAAAGGGGTTAGTTGCATAAGCATATATGATTCTGTGAGCAAATTATCTTCACTGGTCTATTTTAGAGAGATGTCTGATTAGCTGCACAAGCATACATGGTTCCATAGGTAATTTGTTTACCCTGATCATCTTGCTATCCAGTTCTGTTGGTATGGTCTGAAACAGATTCACAAGTATTTATGATGATCGTTTGCATGGTGGGTCATGCTAGCAATGTGCTTTGCATATACATGATTCAAATATTTGTTAGGTGTTTTAGTTTACACATTTCTCCTGAAAATCTGTATATGTGTATGCAGTCATTTTTAGTATTTTAGTTTACACATTTCTCTTGAGAATCTTCATATCGAACTGTCATAGTATGTATAATATAGGTTTGTAATTTTTCCATTACTTCTTGCCCAGGTCTTCTATTTCTATACCATACTGTTCTCGTGTCATTCCCGTTAGTTCTTATAGGGCCTGCAGATGAGCTCAGATTATATACTGCCTTATAGGGCCGGTTCATATTGACATGGAGGAGGCACAGAGGTTTATTGGTTGTGTTTGTGGGCCGGCCTTGAGGGGGAGACCAAAGCAAACTTCAACATGTTCAAGGTGCATATACTCTGCTACTTGTGTTCGTCTCCCTACCTAACGTGGAGCATTATACATTTTGCTCAATATAGTTAGTTACTTAGTTTACTGGAAGTTGTGATAGTCAGAGCACATACATGCTTGATTTTACTTCAGTTAGTAGCTGTATCCAGTAGGAACTTATTTGTGAAAACTAGACCTGGAGAAAGTATGCAGCCCTGTTTTGTGCAGATAACTACTTTTGGTTACATATTGTTGGCAAATTTAGTAGGCTTATACAATAAGCTTCTTCATTGATTTTGTTATTCCTAAACCTGTAGTTACAGAGATCCATGAGTTTCATCGAACATATAAACGTTGGTGGGCAACCCGCCGTTCTGGGGGCCTTCGCGCGCGCACGGTCGCCGGCCGTTCGATCAGCTTCTTCGATAGTTTTTCACCCTTGATTTTTACTATTCACTTCTATCTTTTGTTACAACTTTAACTGCTTTACCGGGTGTCTGCCATTGGGCCCATAAAATCATTGGTCCACGCGGCAGCGGAGTGCTCGTCAACTCGGTCTGTGACAAGCAGCAGCAGCATCATGGTCTTCCCCCTCCCACCCAATCTCGATTTCCTCTCTTCGCTTCCCTGACCACGTCTCATCTCTGTTGGGTCAAGGTTGGGTTGGAGCTACAGCGGCCAGCCACTAGGACGACGCTGACAGCCAAAGAAAGCTCTTTCCCCACCGCTGACAGCCAAAACCGCTCTTGTGCTCATCAAGGTCCCTTTCACCTCTCTAACCTCTGTGTTAAGTCCGTCTGGTTCTAGGCCGATTAAGTTTTTTTTTTTTGCTTCCACTCTGTTTGATTTAAGCGTGGTGGTTAGATCCTCTTCAGATGTCCAGTTGAGACACCTACCCATTTCTTCTCTTTTTTTCTTTTGAGAGGATAGGAGAGGATGCTAACTAGCGAAGTACTATACTACTACATTTCAAACCATAATAAGGTCCTTCGGTAAAAACAAAAAAAGATTTGCAGCGTCGCAGTAGCAAAATTCCAGCATCCACTAGCCACACAAAAAAGTATGTGTCCAGTGATAATATAACAAGAGAGGAATTCAAGGATTAGTTTATTATTAACCTATGTAGTGTATGCACTGGTAGTTGATGGAGTTTCAAGCAACAAGCATGGAGCACCTTCTTCTTTCTATCATGTCACTTACCTGATAATTTGGTAATTCTCTCTGTAATGTCATTCATATACCTGAGAAAGCCAATTTCTTTGGGGCTCTCTGTCATTCATATGTTCAGTGATGCAATCTGAATTATTATGTAGAGGTTACTCCAGTCCTCACTATTCTTCTATTTGTCTCTGTTTAGTGTTTTACTTTTTTGTCAGCGGCATAATAGATAACCATATCTACATTTGTCTCTGTTTTCTGTCAGGTTAGTCAATGTATATGACTGCGCTTTTGTGTGTCCTTTCCTTCAAGCTGTCATTCAAGAGAAGAGAGGAGCAAGGTCTCGATCCAGACTCAGGAGGAGGAGACGAGGAGCAACACCTATTTTTATTGTCCGTCAAGCCCCATTATACTTTGCGGTTCCAGCCACCTGATCACTAACCTGAATGAGTAAGTAGACCATTATATATGATGGTCTTGCTTCCTTTTGTGATCATGTATCTATATTAGATCTGGTGAGAAAAGACGGCTTCCAAGCAGAGGATGCGGTAGTGTTGGCCACACGTTTGGTTTTCATAAGCTAATAATGTATCCCTTCCTATCTACTTCGTTTGTGCACCACATTGTAACTAAGCATCTATGTACCAACAGTAAAGACTTGGGTGTCTGAATATTCTCACAATAGTTGTCTCCCTCTCGCCATTTGCGCCATTGGCGCAACGAGTCATCTAGTAAAATATAAGGGCTCCTTTGATTCACAGGATAGGAAAAGTGGAGGAATAGGAAAAATGGAGGATTGCCATGCCCTGTCCACTTGAATCCTATGGGAATGAAAAACATAGGAATTGACACAGATGGGTGTTTGATGGGAGCACATGATAGCATAGGAACTTAGAGCATTATATATTATTATTTTGAAGTGGGTGCATTCAAAGTTCATATGTGATGGTCCAATAGCTATGAAGAAAATGGGCTCATGCTGCTCATACAATGCCAACGAACCAGAGGAAAAGTAGCAATATGGGTAGCATCAGGACGCGGCCGCACATGTCAATTGCGAAATAAACAGGCCAGATATTATCCAGTACATAGTGAGTAGAGAATTTACTCAAATCTGAGAAAATATTTTGACCTAATAGCTGCAAAGAAAATCCCCAAACCCTGAAATAATAAGCTCGATCTAAAAAGTCGGAGAAAATCTACAACAGGTTGCAAACCAATACTAAACAAATAAATCTAATAACAGCAGGTTACAAGCCAATATCATCGCTAGTGGAATAGCTAAAAAACATGGGAAGGAATTGAAGATCGGATCTGGCTTTTGGAGCTGCCTCGAACTCCTAGCTTGTTGCTGGACATCCAGGGCGGAAGAACAGGGAAGGAATTGAGGTCGGTCGAGGAGCTAAACAGAAGGCCAAGCGGCCAGCTGAGGAGCTGAGCGTAAGGCCGGGCGGCCGACCGGCGGTGATGGTGCGGCGGGACTAGGGGCCAGTTCTTTTGGGCGATTCTACCAAAATCGCCCCCCTCCCAGCTTCTCCCAGAATCACCACTTCATATGTTTTTTACAATCCTAGCTAATTAGACCTTAACTAGATAGGATTGTAAAAAAAATATGGAGTGACGATTCTGGGAGAAGCTGGTGAGGAGGGCGATTCTGGGAGAAGCTGGTGAGGAGGGCGATTCTGGGAGAATCGCCGAAAAGAACTGGCCCTAGGTCGATGAGAAAGGGACCAGGGGAAGTGGTGCTCTGTTTTTTTGATGGGTGTCGTGATAAGTTACGCGAGCCTGTAATTTACCGCGAAAGCTGAGCGCGCGCAGGTGAGCGAGCGGCGCCCGCACACTTTTCTTCCCGCCAGGATTCTTTCCAAGAGCTCTGACCTCTTGGAAATTTTCCTGCAAAATAGTGAAGGAAAAGTTCCATAGGATTGATTCCCCTGGATTTCATTCCTGCAAATCAAACGGCCACTAGAGGAAAAAATCCATAGGAATACAATCCTGTGAAAATCCTATGAGAACCCCATGAATCAAAGGAGCCCTAAGCCTTAAAAATAAATTCTAGTTACAACCCTATGGCCACAATTACCAGGTGGGGTCCATCTTATGGACAGATTTAACCTTTATGCATTTAGCACACGTTATGCCCTGTTTGGAGGTCCAGTTAGGATACACACACGGAGATGCCCTTACAGCAAGGCTTCCTTGAGTCCAGTGAGATTCTCTAGGCCAATGAACTGCACTGACAAACCACTGCAACAAGCCTTCAGCAGCTCAAGATTTTTCATTGTTTCTGAACCGAAGGCAACGCGTAAACTGAAGCTGCAAGCAATTTCGAGGGTCTTGATCTTTTGATAAGTGGCCAACTCAAGTCCATTCTCCATTGCACAAAAATGGAGGTTACTATCTTGGAGTAGCTTGACACGAAGAGTACATAGTTTCGGTAGACTCCCGATGAGCTTTATGTCACCCTCTGTCAACATGGTCATCTCCAAATCCAACTTTGTCAGCTTGCTAAGCTCGTCGATCTTCAAAACTGGCAACTTCTCGACGGGCCCATGCAGTTTAAGGCTCTGCAGGCTCTTCAAAGGCAGGGAGATGCCAGCCAAACAACCTGGACTGTCCTTGTCCAGTTGGACCGACAAGGATTCCAAATGGACGTGACCTGAGATTGCAGAGGAGTACTTCTTGCAGTTTCTCTTGTTGATGCCGGACACTCCGAGCTTGTACAATTGGGTGAGATCCTTCAGCTCTTTGAGGATGGCCTTCCCTCCTGATGCGCCAATGTTGACAATACCGAGTGTATGCAACGCTGTCAGTTTGTCAATTCCTCCAGGCACGGTAACACCAACTAGGAGGTGACGTCCGCAGAGTTGGGGTACTGAAAGACATGGTGTTGATGATTCTTCTGCCTGAACAGAGGTGCCAGAACGAATGTACTGCAGCTTCTGTAGTTTGGTGATGTTTGCTGGCAGGTTCAGTATGGAGGTGCATCTGATATCAAGAGTCTGGAGCTGCCTCAAATCACCTAATGAGCTTGGTAGATTGTGGATCCCACTGCATCCTCGCAGCGAGAGGAACTTGAGACGACGGAGCTGCTTCAGCATTTTCTCAAGATCAGCATCCTCTACACCCAATGCATCCTCTAGATCAAGAACCCGGAGCAGCTTCATGCTTTCGGAGACGAAGAATTGTTTCCACTTCCCAAAAACAGTTAGTGACCGTAGCCTCGAGAAATCCATACTCTGGAACACGATCTTGTCCCTGTCCCAGCTCTCCCTTATGATGAGGTGACGCCCCGTGCGTTGCGTGGTCATGTCGCAGCAGCCCTCCAGCTCAAAGACAAGGTTCTCCTCCATCCGCCGTGAGACGATGTATTCACGGATGAAACCATTAACACGGCATGAGATCATCCTTGTGTCACCCAATGCAGTGGTGACTAGCTGTGGCGCTTGCTGGATTATGCTCAGATCGAGGAGCTTGGAGAAGAACACCTCCCCATTTTGCTCTGCTGATTTGTCTTCACTGTCCCGAGAGTAGCCCTCCGCAACCCACCGCCTCACCACACGTCTCCTTCGAGTGCTGTGATCTCGGGGGAAAAGTGACATGTAGAAGATGCATGGCTTGAGGGAATCTGGGCAGCTACGGAAGTAGGAATACATCCAACCAAACAGGCCCCGTAGACTGTCATACTCTGGGTTGGTTTCCAGTGTGTGCATGAATCTGTCATTGGTAGAATCTACGGTATCCATTAGTGTGACTGTCTTCTTGGCCAATACACCAGCTATTGCAACTATTACTTGTGGAAGCCCACCACACTTGAGAATAAGTTCTTTTAGCTTTGGTTCTTCTTTGAGATTCTTCAAAGCAGACAATGGGTTTTTCCTAGCCACCTATTGTTCAATCAATTCAAGAAATAACCATCGTTAGTATGGTAAAGACCAATTGCATTTGATTATGATGTTTCACTTGCAAAATATAGTGAGAGGCAGACACAATATATATATACATGCACCAATTCAAGAGAATAATGTGAAAGCAAATGGAACAATTCATTACAAGTGCCGAAATCTATCTATCTATTATATCATATATTAAAAGTACATGACAGGCTAATTATGAAAAACATACATGTGTTAGAAATCTCACAAAAATTCAAAACATCTCACCGGTGTTTGCCTGGACCCTTATTGTCACTCTTAGATCATAACCATTAGATCTCATTAACCCAAAAAATCTATAATATCCAGATTATTTTATACTGTTATGATGAAGTGGTCAAGGATGGACAGCCAAGACATGTCCAGCCCAAACTTCACTATCCTAACATCGATTTCTGGGCCTCCTCCTCTGCCTCATCTCTCCATTCTTGAAGTGCCTAACTTCGCGGCGGTGGTGGTGGCACAGGCAAACAACGGCACACAGGTTCATCCGTCCACCTCGCTTAGGTCTTTCTTGCGCAGCCTCAAGGTACCCTACCTGCACCGGCAGCGGCGGCGGCTGTCTCACAAAGTTTTATATACTTTTTGGTGTTTTTCCAGTTCACCTACTAATAGCAGAGATCGGATCAACTAGGCCTTCCTGATGTCATCTCAAGGTTGACGGCAGCCACTGTCACACTATCCATATTTTTGGTGGTTCCATTTACTACTTTGTTGTGATTATTTTCAGAAATTGATATCTCATCCGTTATTTTGATTTTTCTATCATTATTTCGAAAATATTTATCTGTGTAGTAGATTGAAACAATTTTAAAGTAACAAATAAGGGCCACTTTATATATAAATGACAAAATGTTAGGGAAATGGAAATGTGCAGTAGGAAATGCACATTAGTTTTGCTACAACAGGCAATGTAGCTTTACGAAAGGGACAACGTTTGGATAATGACAATGTCTTCAAAATACTCCACAACCAACTTCAATTATTTCCCTATTCAGTAAATCTAAGATAGTGGTCAGTCTTATGTTATCTCTCGATTCCTAAGTGATGACGAGTTATGCTTGTAAGATCATGCATGCTAGAAACTAAATACAAGATACTAAAACAGAGAGAAAACACACCTCCTGATGGAAGAGTTCAAAGGCTGCATTGGCTTGAAGACCTTTGACATTAAATACAAGGTCTTCCTTATCCGCGCAACATGTGGCAATGTTTGCTTCGGTTGTAATGGCAATGATAACACTTTTAGATGATCTAGACAATAATGCAGCTTTTATCATGTCCCATTCTTCCTTGGACTGCAGATCATCAATAACGACGAGGCAACGATGTTGATCCAGAAGATCACCACACTCCTGAATGGGGTTTTTGATTCTTATCATGTTGTTGGAAGCAGCCTCCGTAGCTCCAAGTGATTCAGAATGAAAATCCAATAATAAGCTCCGACAGAAGTCCCTTAAATTGAACGGATGTGATACATCCACCCAACCATACTTTTCAAACAGGGTTGTGTGAAGAATTCTGTCACAGAACAAGTTTCTGACGAGAGTTGATTTCCCAACGCCAGCTATCCCCCACACGGATATAACATGGAAAGAGTTAAAACGTGCTTTAGTTGTGTATTGACGAAGCTCATTCATGTCTGACTCACGTCCAGTGATGGGGTACTTCTCCATCCAATCAAGGGCTGCATCATTTTTAGAGGTGAGAATTGTGTCAGGTCTTGCTTCATGCTCTGTGGATATCTCCTCGGCTTTAATTCCATCACCTTGAGATCCCTGAAAATATGAGCAAGTTCAAACCTAATATCGAACAGAATCCACATGTATCAGTTCGTTTTGCGTCGCGGAGAAATTAGTGGTCAGTTTAAATGACATATGATCGTACATGTTTACATGACAAACTCTAAAGCACGTTACACATGCTATTTAAGTAATCAACTACTGATTCATTGTCTTTTAGTACTGTACTTGTTATCCTAGAGCTGCAGCAGTCAAACTTGGAAATGACCAATTATGCACACAATTATTTTTGTCACAAAGATGATAACTGCAGATTCGTATCACAAAAAAGAAATATCAATAGCTTTTACATATTCTTCTCTCATGGTAAGATAGTGATGGAATGTGTGCATTTTTGTGACTGATAATTAATATCAAAGATGGTAAGTAAAGAAGAATTTATTAAGGAAAATATTTTGCTGAATGTAATTAACGATGTTGTAGGCTTTACCTCTGTGAAGGCATAAACCGAGTGCTCAGTGGAGAACTGCTTCAGCTCCAATACTTGGTATGAATGCCCCACACAGACGCTTGCTATTTCGGACTGCTGAGTCGACACAATGATACAGCTGCCATTCTTACTGCTGGGAATAAACATTCTGACAGCATCCCAGTCTACAATGGTGGACACATCTTCTAGGACGATGATGTACTTCTTGCTGTTGAGTTCCTCCATGAATGTCTCCAGATCGTCTTGAGTGGCCTCCATCATCTTTAGGACCCCTACACCGATGATTGACCCTGGTTCTTTGCAAGAGTTTGCATAGAACTGAACCCTCAAGCTCCGGATGAACTCGTGGGGGTTGAAAGGGTGGACGAGTTTGATCCAGGCACGGCAGGTGAAGTTTTGGCAGATTTCTGGATCATCGAACGCCTTCCTGATGATGGATAGCGTCCCAAGATCGCCGCCAGTCCCCCACACCGAGATCACCTGAAAACCGTTGTCTTTCTTGGTGATTAGCTGGGTGAGATCCCCATATTGCCGCTTCGCGATGTCCGTCGCCTCGACGAGCATGTGGAACGCCGTGGCGCCCATCGCGGCGCGGGCCGCCGCCGGCGGCTGCTGATGCACGACGACGGGCTTGGAGCCGGAGTCGCTGATGAGGCTGTAGCGCGCGTTCCTGGAGCTCACGTCCTCCACCCGGATCTTGAGCTGCCGTATCTCGGCGATGGCCTCGTCGAGCGGCTGCCTGGCGGCCGACACGAAGGGCGGGAGCAGGCGGCGCCACCACTGGGACTTCTTGTCGAGGTGGAGGACGAACTCGATGCAGTCCTCCACGTCGTAGGCCAGCTCCCGGATCTGCCGCACCCAGGTCCTCACCACGATGTTCCTGGTGCGCTCGTCGTCGGCGAGCTTCAGGAAGGACTGCATCATCTGGAACTCGCCAGTGATGAACACGAGGTCGCGCTGCGCGCTCTGCCGCAGCTTGGAGTCCTCCTCGATGGCCGACTGGGCCTTGGTCAACGCCCCCTCCACCACCGATTTGGCCAAGCCCACCGCGAGGTCCGCCATTGCTGCCGACTCGGTCGCTCCTTGGGCTGGGTGCTCGGCGTGGTGTGTGTGTATTCTATGAGCAGCAGATGTGCATCGAATGAGCAGCTTGAGATGGCATTCTTATTGGGGAAAAGCAGCTACGCAACAGCAAATTGCTACAGACATGAGTTGACTCCGAGTCGTCGCATTCTTCCAAAATGCAAAAGGGGATAGCTGTTATGAAAATGTCTGGCTGAACCAGAGCTGGCAAAATGGGCCGGCCCGGCCCGTGCTAATCGTGCCTGACACGACATGGCCCACCGAGGCTTGATTAGTAAACTTGTTGTGTCGTGCCGGCACGCGTGTTGCACTCTCAGGCCCCAGCACGGTTCATTTGCTAATCGGGCCGACCCGTTGACACACCAGGCATGTAGGCGCCCACATGTTGTTTGGCCCGCCAGGCTGTTTTTTGAGTCATTTTTGCATAATGGGCAGTTTTTAGGCCATATATGTAAAAATACGGGTTGCGTTGTGTCGCCCCGCATACCCAGCCTCATGGCGCAGGCACAACCCCTAGTGTGTAGTGTCAGGCTCATGTCGTCCCGTGCTAGCCAGCCTGGTTGGCACGGACTAAATGGCCAGCTCAAGGCTGAACCGGCCGGCATTTGCACCGGGCGCGAGTTGTGCTATCATTGGCTCAGATGAGATGGGCTCCTTAGCACCTGTTGAGTTCCTTTTTATACAACCATATACATCGAGAAATACACATGGATGTGGCCCATCATTGTTCTTGGGGCTAGCCATGTCAGACTTCGAACATATAATTCTGCAGGGTTTTGCTGATGACAAATGGACTAAGTAGATATATTTGATATGTAGGTTGATGTTAATCAATCTAACTAAAATGCTAGATAAGTTTCAGCGGAGGCTAACTACTAAAGGTGTCTTTACCATGAAGTTTATGTATGTGGATCTTATGAATTCTGAACCTATTTTTCGGAGAAAAAATATCTAAAATATAAAAGGTTCTTTCAAGATCAAAGTTTTCATGTGGTTTTTGCAGAGGGAGGTGGTTTTTACAAAAGGTAATCTTGCTAAGTGTAATTGGTATGGTAGCAAAAAAATATTGTTATTTTTTAATCAGCAGGTGACAATTCATCATTTATTTCTGTCATGTCAGTATACTATCTTGATTTGTCTGCATGATTCATGTTGCCTACAATTTATCGCCGCCAACAAGCATTCCAAATATGTTTGGAAATTGGTTGGGTAGTATTCATCATAATCCTAAGTGCCAAATCCATGTGGAGTTTGTGTCATTCTATGGGCAATATGAAATTGTTGAAACGTGTGCATTTTTAATCGATCATCTATTCTCAATTTTTTGCTGGTTATCTATAGAGCTACGATGTCAATCTGTATGTGGTCATCACTGTAGCATGTGGATGCGCGGGCGCTTATGGCCTACGGGTGCAGCCGACTGGAAACGGTTGCACATGGCGTATACAACAAGGTTGTCTGGCGAGCCACTCATAGATTATGTGGGTGAGCTATGTAATCTCAGTTCCAACAGGTTGTGGTCATGTTTCTTTTTCTTTCAAAAAAATTACAATAATTAATGTGCAGATGAGGACGACGGCCCCAGAGTTCGTGGGCGGCGTCGCCTCGATCCACCAAGTCCCGCCTCGGAACCGCCTGCAGGCGTCGACGCCCAGGACTTGCCCATCGCCGGAGATGTGGAGGGAGATGGGCGGGGAGGGGAGGAGGAGGACGATGCGATGTTCACGGCACCGATGCGCGGCTTAAATAGCCGTGGCCAGGACATGCGAAGGGGCGGTCAACCGCTTCAATACGGCGCAATGGCCGGGGTTGGTTCCTCGGGAACCTGTGTCCGCACTGAAGCGGCAGCTGTCGAGAGGTCACGTCGGTCAGCGCCGCCCTCCCTCCCTCGGTCACATCGCGGCATCAATGTCGGCCTCCGCGTGCTCTGGGCGGCATGAATGTTGCGTCGTAAGTGTTGGGGAACGTAGTAATTTCGGAAAAAAAATCCTATGCACACGCAAGATCATGGTGATGCATAGCAACGAGAGGGGAGAGTATCATATACGTATCCTCGTAGACCGTAAGCGGAAGCGTTATGACAACACGGTTGATGTAGTCGTACGTCTTCACGATCGACCGATCCTCAGTACCGAACGTATGACACCTCCGTGTTCAGCACACGTTCAGCTCGGTGACGTCCTATGAACTCACGATCCAGTAGAGCTTCGGGGAAGAGCTTCGTCAGCACGACGGCATGGTGACGGTGTTGATGAAGCTACCGACGTAGGGCTTCGCCTAAGCACCGCTACGATATGACCGAGGTGGATTATGGTGGAGGGGGGCACCGCACACGGCTAAGAGAGATCAATGATCAACTTGTGTGTTCTAGGGTGCCCCCTGCCCCAGTATATAAAGGAGCAAGGGGAGGCCCGCCGGCCCCTGTAGGGCACGCCAGGAGGAGGAGTCCTCCTCCTAGTAGGACCCCTCTTTCCTACTCCTACTAGGAGGGGGAAAGGAAGGGGGAGAAGGAGAAGGAAAGGGCCCCCCTTCCTAGTCCAATTCAGACCAGAGGGGGAGGGGGCGTGCGGCCTGCCCTGGTCAAGTCGTCCGCAACAAAGCATGCCTAGTCGCCCAAGGCTACACTCAAGTCGAAGGTATGGACTATGGTGAGACATATGCTCCCGTTGCTAGACTTGAGTCCATTCATATCTTACTTGCTTATGCTAATCACCATGATATCACCTTGTACCAAATGGACATTAAAAGTGCTTTTCTAAATGGTGAAATTGAGGAGGAAGTTTATGTTAAGCAACCTCCCGGCTTTGTCAATCCTAAGAAACCTAATCATGTCTACAAACTTCACAAAGCCCTTTATGGTCTTAAACAAGCCCCTAGAGCATGGTATAAATGCTTGACCAAGTTCCTAATTGAAAAAGGCTTTGAAATTGGTAAAATTGATTCTACTCTTTTTACTAAAAGGTTTAATGGAGAACTATTTGTGTGCCAAATTATGTTGATGATATTATATTTGGTTCGACTAACCCTCATTTTAGTGAGAAGTTTGGAAAGCTAATGCCGGAGAAGTTTAAGATGTCTATGATGAGTGAACTCAAATTCTTTCTCGGTTTGCAAATCAAGCAAACTAAGGAAGGTACCTTTGTCTCTCAAACAAAGTACACCAAGGACTTATTCAAGAAGTTCAATATGCAAGAATGCAAAGGTATGACTACACCCATGCCTACTAGTGGAAATCTTGATTTGACCAAAGATGGTGAACTGGTTGATCAAAAAGTTTACCGCTCTATGATTGGTTCATTGTTATATCTATGTGCCTCTCGCCCCGATATTATGCTAAGTGTGTGCATGTGTGCACGATATCAAGCGGCACCTAAAGAATGTCATCTTAAGGCTGTGAAAAGGATAGTGATATACTTAATACATACACCAAATTTTGGCATTTGGTATCCTAAGAGGTCTTCCTTTGATCTTGTTGGCTACTCTGATTCGGACTATGCCGGAGACAAGGTGGATAGAAAGTCCACTTCAGATACTTGTCAATTTCTTGGTAGATCTCTTGTGTCTTGGTCCTCCAAGAAACAAAACTCGGTATCCTTATCCACCGCCGAAGCGGAATACATTGCTGCTGAATCATGTTGTGCTCAATTACTTTGGATGACCCAAACTCTTAAAGATTATGGGATTTATGTGAAACATGTTCCATTGCTGTGTGACAATGAAAGTGCTATTAAGATTGCTCACAATCCCGTGCAACATTCTCGAACTAAACATATTGAAGTTCGTCATCATTTCATTCGAGACCATGTTACCAAAGGAGACATTAATCTTAAGCATGTTCGCACCGATAAGCAATTAGCGGATATATTTACCAAACCGCTTGATGAGAAAGTATTTTGCCATTTGAGAGGTGAATTGAACATCATTGATGCTTCAAACTTGGAGTAGGAACTCCATTTGGATACATGCAAGGCATGAGCACTACAAAAAATACACTTCCGTGATGATACGTGTTTGTCACAGTAGGTCGCGTTTTTTGTCATGCATGTACATCCATGACGATTTTATGACAGAATCAAGATAGTCATACCTGTGCTGTCGTAGAAGTGTTCCATGACATTACCAAAATTATCATCACGGAAGTGTCCACTTCCATGGCGATAAATCGCGCTCCACAGAAGTGCTTTCGTCAAGGGTGACCGACACGTGGTATCCACTGTAACGGAACGTCGTTAAGCTATCGGGTCGGGTTTTGGATCCAATAACCCGTTAACAGCCCCGACCAATGGGGATTTTCCACGTGTAAAATCATCATTGGCTGGAGGAAACACGTGTCGGCTCACCGTTGGGACAGATGTCATCCGCTCATTGGACCGAAGGCGCCTATGATATGGCGACACGTGGCACAGCCCAACAGAGGCCCATTCCTGTGAAAAGGCCGGCCCATTTGACTTGGTCAAAAGGTGGCAGGCCGGCCCACGGAAACCTGTTAATGGCCTGTTCGCATATAGTCCATTTACAACCCGCTAACCCAGGGCCCGTTACGCCCTATCCGAATTAGGCCCAGTAGCTCATCTGGGCCGTCCAATATGATTCAGCCCGTTTTAACTTCCGGCCCATGTGTGGCCCATGACTTCTTTCGGCCCATATGAGGACCTTTATAACTCTTGGCCCATTAACGGCCCGTGGTGAAACTGGCCCGTAATGAACAGTGTATCACTTTATACCCACTAACGGCCCGTTATTCCATTGGGCCGTTTCCAGCACAAGTTATCTTTCGGCCTTCTCAGGGCCCATTGATTCTTGGGCTCATTTACAGCATTCGGTTACATACGGCTCGTTACTGTCATTTTCTGCTTGTGGGCCAAATTCAGCCCGTCGTTACAGTTGGCCCGTTTGCGGACCGTTAATACGTTGGGCCGTTTTCATGTAAAAAAACCCGTTAGGCTGTTTTCATAGAGTTATCAAATACGGCCTATTAACGGCCCGTTATGGTCCATGAATAGTACAGCCCATGATTGGCGAAATGATGATACGCCCCGTAGAAGGTCCATGGATCCTACGGCCCGTATGAGGCCCATGGATAGTACGGCCCGTAGAAGTCCCATGGATCGTACGGCCCGTAGAAGGCCCATGGACTAATCCTTGATATTTCTTTCATGATGCTATCTATATGTCTTGGATACTTTTGCACCCTTGCATGCTATCCAACCCTTGTAGGTACTTGGATGAATCTAAATCCATGAGATTGCAACTCACTCACATCTTGAGCAATCTCTACATCACCAAGTCTCTACATAATGGTGGTTGAAGTCAAGGAAGCACAAAACTCCTCAAATATATCCTTTGACTAATTCTATGTTAAATTTTATGATTGTCATTTTGGATACACAAGTGCTCTTCCTTGCAAAGCTAAACCATGTAGGAAGATGAACTCAAACTCCAAGTGGTGCTCCCAACTCTTGATGAGCTACATCAACCTTGAGCAACCCACACAAGTTCGACTACATGATCAAGATCAACACCACCACCCAAGGTATGCTATTCCATCTTAGAGAAGCTTTACTCCAAATCATGGGATAAAGCAACTCAACAAGATGTGAATACATCAAGATGCTTTAACGAAAAATGGTAACCACATTTTGAGCTTAAACGATGAGTATGACCTATGATCAAGTGATCTCACTTGACTCCTAAGTCAATATACTCTAACATAGGTGACTTTATCGCCGACCAATTCTAGATGAAGTTGTCTTGCATTTCTCCGTGCTCTAGCATTTGCATATTTTTTCCGCTTTAAAAAAAACTTCATCTAGATTTCTTTTCTTTTTGTTTCTGCTCTGCATTCTCTGCATCCAATTCATTGCAAATCTTTCAGCTAATTCCTTGCAAATCCTTGTGAGATCTTAAAGTGCCTAGTGAGCTGGGGTGACAAGTGTTTTACTGTGATGAACTTGGTCACACCGGTCTGTTTTCTTCGGCCCAACCGAATTCTCTCGGTGCCACCGAAGCACACAACTCGGTGCTACCGATTTCACTAAAGAAAAGACAACTTGCCACTTATTTCTGCAGTCCTTTTGCTCCAGCTCCACTCAATGACTCTTGTTCTCTACCAACATCACAGTCGCTTTGCTTTGTGACTCAAGGACCAAACCCTTTTGCAATAAAATAAAAATCTAGAAGAGCCCTTCTTGGAAATTGATGTCAAAGGGGGAGAGAGGGTCACATCAAAGCTCTATGCTTAATCATTTCTGTAGGGGAGAGGATACTCAGGGGGAGTGTGTGTAAGAAACCTCAGACCTCAGATGCTTGGTGTTCAAGAGGAGAGAAATTACATGTCTTTAAGAGGGGAAAGACATGTTCATATTTGATCATATTTGACTGCTTGCATTATTTATGATGTTTTTCTTTTGCTCTGATTTTCTGTTCCCTATCTTCTCCCAATATCCCATGCAAGATTCAGGGGGAGCAAGACATCTAAGGGAAGGAAATATCTAATTTTATTGCATATCTTTACCTTTGGGGACGTCTATACCCAATGGGGTACTCGGTACTCACTCTATACATGTCATCCCAGTCTTGGTTCTCTTGTGGCTTCTTTTGTTTGCTCTGGCTAGTAGGTGTATCTGTGTTGTCTAACCTTGTTTACTCAGGTTCATTCCTTCCTAAGCCAACTCAAGACCACAAGGTAAGTATATGCATCACAGTCATGTGTGTGAGGATTTCTTGCTGATGTACATACTGTTTGCAAGAAGGACTCATGGGCATGAAGGTACATTTCGTATATTCACATCATTTGCTCTGATGCATATATCCAAGATACATGTAACACATGGACTACTCTGACATGCTTCTGCATTCACATGATCCTATATTCCATAGTTATATGATTGCATGCATGTAGGGGGAGCCTTTGCATGTTACATGTCTTTCCAAAGCTTTGCTTATTGCTCTCTATATATTTACCTAAAGCTTTGATGTATGTTGTCATCACTTACTAAAAAGGGGGATATTGACAGCACAAGTGCTCCCTGGGTTATTTTGGTAATTAATGTCAACATATCTGTTGTTGGACTAATGCTTCTACCTAGTATGTTTCAGATAAGTTCAACAATGGAGTGGCATGGACAAGAGGATGTGGAACCCCTTCCAGATGCTAAGGACAAAGGATTGGCTCAAGCTCAAAGCTCAGGACTCTACATTTTCTATTTAGTGATCCAAGATCACATTGAGTCCATAGGAAAAGCCAATACTATTAAGAAGGGATGAGGTGTTGCTTAATGGCTTGCTTGCTCAAAGTGCTTAGTGATATACTCCAAAGCCCTCAACCATTTTCTCACTTCCACATATGTCCTAATCCAAAAAGTCAAACTCGGCCCCACCGAAATTTCTTATCCGGAGCCACCGAGTTCAGTTGTCATAGCCACTGCCAGAAACCCTAATCAGTTCGGTCTCACCGATGGGATCTCGGTCTCACCGAGACGGGCTTGCAAACTCTTTGTTGTTTGTTGCAATAATTTCGGTCCCATCGAGATTTGCAACCGGCCCCATCGAGTTTGCTTGTCCAACTTTCTGTTTCGCTTATTACCCCAATCGGTCTCATCGAGTTTGTGTAATCGGTCAAACTGAGAATTGGATTTACCCTAACCCTAGCACATTGGTCCCACCGAGTTGATCCAGTCGGTCCCATCGAAATGCCTAACGGTCACATTATGAACCAAATCGGTCCGACCGAGTTCTCTGAATCGGTCCCACCGAGTTTGGTGATTTGTGTGTAACGGTTAGATTTTGTGTGGAGGCTATATATACCCCTCCACCCACTCTTCATTCGTGGAGAGAGACATCAGAACATGCCTACACTTCCAACACATATTTTCTGAGAGAGAACCACCTACACTTGTGTTGAGGTCAAGATATTCCATTCCAACCACATAAATCTTGATCTCTAGCCTTCCCCAAGTTGCTTTCCACTCAAATCTTCTTTCTACCAAATCCAAATCCTGTGAGAGAGAGAGTTGAGTGTTGGGGAGACTATCATTTGAAGCACAAGAGCAAGGAGTTCATCATCAACACACCATTTGTTACTTCTTGGAGAGTGGTGTCTCCTAGATTGGCTAGGTGTCACTTGGGAGCTTCCGTCAAGATTGTGGAGTTGAACCAGGGAGTTTGTAAGGGCAAGGAGATCGCCTACTTCGTGAAGATCTACCCGAGTGAGGCGAGTCCTTCGTGGGCGACGGTCATGGTGGGATAGACAAGGTTGCTTCTTCGTGGACCCTTCGTGGGTGGAGCCCTCCGTGGACTCGCGCAACCGTTACCCTTCGTGGGTTGAAGTCTCCATCAACGTGGATGTACGATAGCACCAACTATCGGAACCACGAATAAAAAAATCTTCGTGTCTCCAAATTGCGTTTGCACACTCCAATTCCTTCTCTTTACATTCTTGCAACTTGCATGCCTTACTTTCCGCTACTCATATACTCTTTGTATGCTTGCATGCTTGCTTGATATGTATTGTGAATGTTTAAACTTGTGCTAATACTCCACTTCAACTCAAGAGATAAAAAACTGCAACTTTTCTTGATTAGAGTCTATTCACCCCCCCCTCTAGACACCTCTTCTCGATCCTTTCACTTTGGTACTTCCCTGCTAAGCTAATAGCAAGGCACACATCAGGTCTGGTACACAGCATTGCATACATGATAGAGCCTATGGCTGAAGCATAGGGAACACTTTTCATTTTCTCTCTATCTTCTGCAGTGGTCGGCCATTGAGTTTGACTCAACTTCACACCTTGTAACACAAGCAAGAACCCTTTCTTTGCTTGATCCATTTTGAACTTTTTCAAAACTTTGTCAAGGTACGTGCTTTGTGAAAGTTCAATTAAGTGTCTTGATCTATCTCTATAGATCTTGATGCCAAATATGTAAGCAGCTTCACCGAGGTCTTTCATTGAAAAACTCTTATTCAAGTATCCTTTTATGATATACAGAAATTCTATATCATTTCCAATTAGCAATATGTCATCCACATATAATATTAGAAATGCTACAGAGCTCCCACTCACTTTCTTGTAAATACAGGCTTCTCCAAAAGTCTGTATAAAACCATATGCTTTGATCACACTATCAAAACGTTTATTCCAACTCTGAGAGGGTTGCACCAGTCCATAAATGGATCGCTGGAGCTTGCACACTTTGTTAGCTCCCTTTGGATCGACAAAACCTTCCGGTTGCATCATATACAACTCTTCTTCCAGAAATCCATTCAGGAATGTAGTTTTTGACATCCATTTGCCAAATTTCATAATCATAAAATGCGGCAATTGCTAACATGATTCGGACAGACTTAAGCATCGCTACGGGTCAGAAAGTCTCATCGTAGTCAACTCCTTGAACTTGTCGAAAACCTTTCGCAACAAGTGGAGCTTTGTACACAGTAACATTACCGTCAGCGTCAGTCTTCTTCTTGAAGATCCATTTATTCTCTATGGCTTGCCGATCATCGGGCAAGTCAACCAAAGTCCACACTTTGTTCTCATACATGGATCCCATCTCAGATTTCATGGCCTCAAGCCATTTTGCGGAATCTGGGCTCACCATCGCTTCTTCATAGTTTGTAGGTTCGCCTTGGTCAAGTAACATGACCTCCAGAATAGGATTACTGTACCACTCTGGTGCGGATCTTACTCTGGTTGACCTACGAGGTTCGGTAGTAAATTGATCTGAAGTTTCATGATCAATATCATTAGCTTCTTCACTGATTGGTGTAGGTGTCACAGAAACTAGTTTCTGTGATGAACTACTTTCCTATAAGGGAGCAGGTACAGTTACCTCATCAAGTTCTACTTTCCTCCCACTCACTTCTTTCGAGAGAAACTCCTTCTTTAGAAAGGAGTCATTCTTAGCAACAAATGTCTTGCCTTCGGATCTGTGATAGAAGGTGTACCCAACAGTTTCCTTTGGGTATCCTATGAAGACACATTTCTCTGATTTGGGTTTGAGCTTATCAGGTTGAAGCTTTTTCACATAAGCATCACAGCCCCAAACTTTAAGAAACGACAACTTTGGTTTCTTGCCAAACCACAGTTCATAAGGGGTCGTCTCAATGGATTTCGATGGTGCCCTATTTAACGTGAATGCAACCGTCTCTAAAGTATAACCCCAAAACGATAGCGGTAAATCAGTAAGAGACATCATAGATCGCACCATATCTAGTAAAGTACGATTACGATGTTTGGACACACCATTTCGTTGTGGTGTTCTGGGTGGCGTGAGTTGCGAAACTATTCCGCATTGTTTCAAATGTAGACCAAACTCGTAACTCAAATATTCTCCTCCACGATCAGATCGTAGAAACTTTATTTTCTTGTTACGATGATTTTCCACTTCACTCTGAAATTCTTTGAACTTTTCAAATGTTTCAGACTTATGTTTCATTAAGTAGATATACCCATATCTGCTCAAATCATCTGTGAAGGTGAGAAAATATCGATACCCGCCGCGAGCCTCAATATTCATTGGACCACATACATCAGTATGTATGATCTCCAACAAATCTGTTGCTCGCTCCATTGTTCCAGAGAACGGTGTTTTAGTCATCTTGCCCATGAGGCATGGTTCGCAAGTACCAAGTGATTCATAATCAAGTGATTCCAAAAGTCCATCAGTATGGAGTTTCTACATGCGCTTTACACCAATATGACCTAAACGGCAGTGCCACAAATAAGTTGCACTATCATTATCAACTCTGCATCTTTTGGCTTCAATATTCGAGATTTAATAAAAATAGACCTCTCTTCAAGGGTGCATGACCATAAAAGATATTACTCATATAAATAGAACAACCATTATTCTCTGATTTAAATGAATAACCGTCTCGCATCAAACAAGATCCAGATATAATGTTCATGCTTAACGCTGTCACCAAATAACAATTATTCAAGTCTAAAACTAATCCCGAAGGGTAGATGTAGAGGTAGCGTGCCGACCGCGATCACATCGACTTTGGAACCATTTCCCACGCGCATCGTCACCTCGTCCTTAGCCAATCTTCGCTTAATCTGTAGTCCATGTTGCAAATATTAGCAATAGAACCAGTATCAAATACCCAGGTGCTACTGCGAGCATTATTAAGGTACACATCAATAACGTGTATATCACATATACCTTTGTTCACCTTGCCATCCTTCTTATCCGCCAAATACTTGGGGCAGTTCCGCTTCTAGTGACTAGTCTGTTTGCAGTAGAAGCACTCATTCTCAAGCTTAGGTCCAGACTTGGGTTTCTTCTCCTGAGCAGCAACTTGTTTGCTGTTCTTCTTGAAGTTGCCCTTCTTCTTCCATTTACCCTTTTTATTGAAACTGGTGGTCTTGTTGACCATCAACACTTGATGCTCCTTCTTGATTTCTACCTCCGCAGCCTTTAGCATTGCGAAGAGCTCGGGAATTGCCTTATCCATCCCTTGCATATTATAGTTCATCACAAAGCTCTTGTAGCTTGGTGGTAGTGATTGAAGAATTCTGTCAATGACACTATCATCCGGAAGATTAACTCCCACTTGAATCAAGTGATTATTATACCCAGACATTTTGAGTATATGTTCATTGACAGAACTATTCTCCTCCATCTTGCTGCTGTAGAACTTATTGGAGACTTCATATCTCTCAATCCGGGAATTTGCTTGAAATATTAATTTCAACTCCTGGAACATCTCATATGCTCCAAGACGTTCAAAACGCCGTTGAAGTCCCGGTTCTAAGCCGTCAAGCATGGCACACTGAACTATCGAGTAGTCATCAGCTTTGCTCTGTCAGACATTCTTAACGTCGTCAGTTGCATCTGCAGCAGGCCTGGCACCCAGCGGTGCTTCCAGGGCGTAATTCTTCTGTGCAGCAATGAGGATAATCCTCAAGTTATGGACCTAGTCCGTGTAATTGCTATCATCATCTTTCAACTTTGCTTTCTCAAGGAATGCATTAAAATTCAATGGAACAACAGCACGGGCCATCTATCTATAACAACGTAGACAAGCAAAATACTATCAGGTACTAAGTTCATGATAAATTAAAGTTCAATTAATCATTTAAAACAATAAAGAGGCTAGCCAACTCACCTCCAGAAGCCTCCCCCGATTGCAAGCTTCGTTGGCCATTGGATTATGGTCAATCTGGTCTTTGACTTCGTTTGGGCCGTTAGATGCTCGCTGCTCTCGCTGCTGGTTTTAGCCGCATGGTAAGTTTGCATGGCCAATGATTGGTGGGCTCTTGTTCTGTGCCTATTGGCTGGGTAAGCCGTTTCGAGGTGCGGGTGCGCCCTCTCCCCGCATGCCGCATGCGCGTCGCGTCATTTGCGGGGGGCGTGGGTAACCCTGCCCTCGAAAGCACCTCGGCCCAATCCAATCACCCGCACGCCGCAACCCTCCCTCCCTCCTCGATCTCTCTCCCTCAGCCGCCATGAACCCTAGCTCCCTTTCCTACGATCTCGCAGTCGCTGCCGCTGCTCCATCTGACCTCCCTCGTCAGCCGCCGCCGTCGCTACGGCTCCTCCGTCCACCGACTTTGTCCGTGCAAGCGGCCAGTTTCCTTCCGCCCCGACCTTCTCCACTGTCTCCCAGTTCATCATCCGTCCCTTACTACTCGAGGTGCTCATCTGCCCAGGCCGCGAGGAAGCAACGTGAGGAGGAGAGACCTTGTCTCGAGAAGCCGCGGGAGGAGGGGCTCAAGCAGAGAAGAGCAGATGCCAGCCAGGTAGTCGGCTTGGCTCGACACCGTCCTTTGTGTCCGGGCCGCGGCAGACCCTAGCACCGTCCTTCAGGTGTCTTTGCGGCTGCAGGTCCGCATGTGAGCCCCCAACCATCTCTCTCTCCCGCACTCATTTTCCCTCTCACGTTTAGCATTTGAGGCTGTAGATCTAAGCACTAGCTATTTGTAAAAATGCTCAAGGAGAACTGCTTAGAGGAAGGCAGTATGTTCTATAGTTTGAGTTACATGATTACATACACCTAAAGAAAAGTTTACATGATTCTATAATTATGGTGGAGCTGCACAGGAGGGGGAGGAGGCTGGCGACAGGGAACCGGGCCGGGAGGAGGCAAGGTTTGTGCTGTCATGTGTTTTTCTCTTTGCATTTTTCTCCTACTGTGCATCTATTCATGGCAACAAATTTTTGGATAAATAATGAGTGCCAAGATAGATATGTATGTTGACAAATGGATGAGAGGTGTTCAGAGAAAGATTTGAGCCATACATGCACCAGGTTCTGAGAGTCTACGAATGTAATTGGAATATTTTCAATTGCAAATCATTCCCTGATATTATGGTTAATTAGTTATTTCTGGTTCTTGTCCACTGACACTCATCTGGGATGTAGTATGAGGATCGGGTGCGTCAGGAAGCAGCTCTGAATATGGTTCCCTTAGATGAACATAAGGAGAATGCGCTTATTTCACTGGCCAAGGTTTGTGTTTCTGCCTCGGCTTTCTATTGGTTACAAGTCTTCTTTTCGTCCTGATGTTCTCAATATTTCTAGATAACCATGTTTTGTTGGATTTATTGATAGAGTAAATTTTTGGGTACAAGTTTGGCTCCAAGGAAAGTTATTGTATTTACTAATTTTTTTAATTTAACACCATGACTATGCTTCAGTATTACAATTGTCGTAATGGTGTGGATTGCTATATAAAGTTCTATGTTTGAAGGGATGTGTTGTCAGAAATTCTCATACACGATTCTTTAGTAGGAAGAGAATTTCAGTCCTTCAAAAGTGAAGAGGATCATGCCTTTCTGTTGGATTTGGTTTTTTGATTTAAGCAATCATTCAGGTTATTGAAACACTCATGTGCCTCTTTTCTTCAGTCATTACTAATGTTGAGTGTTGTGTGTCTGATATGAGGAAAATGGTTTAGAGTAATTACCGGCAGGAGGATCGCTGGGTGGTAGCTGAGTGGGAGGGTTTAGATTAGGGATTGCGAGTATGAAGTAGATGTGATAGATTGTAACTCTTCTTGCTTGATTAATTCATCTCAAGAGGTCCTCTTTATATATAGAGGCCTAACAATTAAAAAACTAATCATCCTTACATGCATACATGCATGCGTCACTCTGGAGCCAAAAACTAATTACGATTATGCAGGTTGCAGTCCCTTGCTCTACATATAACTCGCTAACTCTACTAATTCATGTATCAGTATATGCACATATGTAGTCTGTTCCTAGTACATGTGTTCGGAAGACTGGACATTTGCACTTATTCAAAATTTTCTTTTCATACAAAGTTCCTTGGAAGAGATTGCTAAGTTTAACGAGCAATGTCCCTTTTACATATATTTACAGTGTGTTTTTCTTTTGGTTTCACCACATTCTTAGGTTTTTACAGGTTGTGTATAGCATAGGAGGCATTGAGGATGAAACATGAATGTCCATTGTTCTTGTCCGCTCCTAATCTCAGTAGACCTGTGTGATGTGCTCTTGATCCTTTCTCTTTTTTCTGTTAAATGAATCTCTGACTGAGGAGAGCATGTTCTTTTATTCGGTTGCAATCGTGAAACTTCTTTTGGGTTTTATTATTGTACAGTCCGAACCTTCCAAATTATTTGATCCTAGAAATAAGTTGCCAATTTTCTGTGTGCAATGAGCTGGGAGCCGGGGTCAGCCCTCTCACCACCAGTCGAACATACAACTTCAGCCACCATGTCAAGTGATATAAAAGTGTTCTCTGTTTCATAGAGGAACGACATGAGATTGTGTCCCCTCTTGCTCCTGGTGCATGTTGCTGCCCTCCTTTCCCCTCTGACTTGACTTGCTTTACATTGTGTGAAGTAGTTTACTTTCAACTTTACAACGCTATATCAAGTTCACAACTGTACTTGGCTACACCTATAACATGATGCATTTCTCTTACAGTTTATTGAATATATTTTTAAGGATTTAATGTTCTATCTGGTACTGTCCTATCACTCATTTAACTATCTTAATTTGTTCACAAAACTCCTTCTGCAGCTAAGATTTCTTTGTACAACACATACTAATTATTGCTCTTATTCTCAAATCTTATTTCACTTTATTCAGCTGTAGGCTGGGTTAAGATTGTTTTTGTGCCAAAAATAGACTAGGCATTGCTCTAACCTTGGCAGCAAAAATCGTCTAAATTTCATAAATAAGGTAGTGGAATATCTTTGAATATGTTCATTTAAATATCTTGAGTTCACCTGTATGGGTTGCTTCTGTGCACACTTCCTTTGATATGACTTTCTAGGTGAGAAATTCTTTCATGGTAATGATGTATTATCGATACTTACTATGTTTCTTAGGCCTATAGGTTTCTTTTTGTGGGATGCAATTACGGTACAATATGAATATGATCCTCGAGTTGCATATTATTGCCTTTGGACATAGACATGTGCCACGTAGTATAACATTTATAAAGAATGTCTTGGAGATTGCAAGTAGATGATTATGGTTACCCTGTAACCTTAGGAGTAAGATATATATGATGATAGAATCTAGAGATGCTTGCTAATCTATAACAATAAGATCCAGTCACGTGCAATATGTTTTATTCATAGAAACAAGGAATCAATCTGGCTGAAAGTAGTCATCTTATGGCGTGGTGTGAAGAGGTTGTTCACAAACCTCTTAGGTGTGCATAATAGCTGCTAATTTTTGCCTTTTGTACTTCTTTAGAAAATGCTGCTGAAGGTAAGAGTAGGACAATGCTAGATATAACTGATGCTAATATGCTGCTGAAGGTAGGAATATGATGGCATGCCCATAATTTCAAGATGATTAAGAGGCTGGTCAAGGCCGGAAATAAATTGACTGGGTAACTAAATTAAGAAGTACTATCAACCTATCCTTCTTTAGGCTATCCTCTTTCTTCTGTTGGAAATTATTGTCTCCTATTCATTCTGTGAACTTCCGCACAAATGACATTCTGTTGGAAATTAAGAAGTACTATCAACCTACATTTTCAGTTAGTAGAATATTACAAATATTTAAATTTGCACTTTGTTCGTATATGTCTGACATGCCTTAAAGTTCTTGCTAGAAGGTTAGGGGTGTGTTTGTTTGGGCTCCAGCTTCTTCGGCTGCAGCTGCAACAGCTGCGGCTGGAAGGAGCAGTTGTAGCTGCTAGCTGTAGCTAGAAGGTTGGAGCTGAAATGCAGTCGTTTGGTAGTTGTGCTGTAGCAGCTGCGGCTGTAGCTAAAACATGCTGAAATAACCAGAACGCCCTTTGTTCTTGTGTAGATTGGGTTTAAGTGCTGACTATGCTGTCTTAAAAGTAAATGACCTGATTTGAACTGCTTTTTCCACGTATGGCATGTTTTCAATAGTTTGATGGCGTACACTAGACCGTGTATATCAACAAATTGGACATTCTACGCACATAATAATATTTTTGAATTCATCATAACATATGATATTAATTATATATTACATGAGACCGTCTTTTGGGTACAAAATACATGGATATAGTATAATTTATAGCAATACAAATCCTTTAGAAATCTTTGTATTCAATTTACAAGAATTTATAAACAAACGTCATAAATAATTTGTAGCATGAGGATTCATACATTCAGCACACGCTTCCATTCCATCCAGCAAACACATACATCATCCATCCAAATCCAGCACACATGCATGACACACGTACGCATCGAGCATGGGCAGACACGAGGCAGCACAAATACACAGACAACACACTCATACGCAGCAACGGCCACACACATGGCACGCGCGCACCACACATAACCCGCACAGAGACGATACCTAGGTGAGCCTGCAGTGTAGCGAGGTGGGCATGTGAATCTGATACAGAAGGATAGAAACGAACCGGTCAGTGGCATTTGGTGCGTATAATGAACTTTAGTGGGAGGGCAAAACGGTAAAAGTGAAGGTTGGAGCCAGCTTCGACCGGGAAAAGCCCGATTTCTCAGCTGCGGCTTCTTCGCCCTTTTTTCGGAGCGCTCCATAGAAGCTATGACTAGAGCCGGGCCAGAAATTGCCTGTTTGTTTGGGCTCCAGCTTTTTTGGGCCAGAAGCCACAGAAGCTGCTCCTAGGAGCCCAAACAAACACACCCTAGAAATGGAGGAGCTGGACATGGATGGCGAGAAGGCGGCTAGACCCGAGTTCGCCTACCCCTACTGCTATGAGGACCATGAGGTCGCCTCTTCTGCGCGCATGTAGAAGAGGAGCACCCATTGGAGTGGAGATATAGTTTACACAATGTTCTGGTCCAACAAAGTATTTTAGATGTGCAAAAGAGTAGTAGGGTTTTTGGCATGTCTTGGGGTAGAAAATTAATATTGATCTTGAAACCTCGAGATAGAAAAAAGAGCTTTTCACATTTGTCGCTGTTGAATCCTGACTAGCAATTATATAACCCTCAGGCCTCACTAGCAATTATGTCATCTTTTTATTTGTTCTCAGGTTACTTGCCTTCTTCTTTCAACCCATCTCTCTAAGAATTATAGTGCAGGTTTTGTAGGGCAGGTTAAAGAACCCAATACAATGCTCTTTGAGTCAAGTTTTATATATTCTCTGGCATGATTGTTGTGTGCACTTGTTACTGAAGATTATCCCAGTGTTATTTGCTTTCAGAAAAGAAAGAGATGGTTCAATGTGCGCTTCATATCATCACATCGAATGGAATAATCGAATAGGCTTATATATCATCATATTTGCACACATAATCTATTCTATGATTGTTTACCTCTTTAGTCTACTGTTGTTAAGTGATGAACTTATGCTATTTTATGCCAAGTAGTTAAATTTGTGCGCATCTTCTCATGGATCATACTTAGATTTTGCAATTGTGGCCCATAGGGCCATGCTAATTAGTGCTAGCCATGATCAGGAGTAAATTTATACATATTTTGATTTGCATGTTATTTTGTCCAGCATGGAAGGCACCAATGGTGCTAATGTTATGCTTATTTTCTTTGATAAAAAATCATACGCACAAAATCTGCTTGAAGTTTTAACTGTAACTGTATGTCTGCATTGGATAATTTCTTGGACTCATGTACAGTAGGTTGCATGATCTTTTCTTGGCATGCCAGGAAAAATTCTTTTCCAAACAAGCCCATAGGAAGTATAATCAGGCATCTTCAGCTGCAAAAGTTTCTTTCAGCAGGCTTTTCCTTGTTGATATATTTGGATGGTCCGAGTTTCAAAAGATTTTCTTAGAGACGTTAGGTAAATCTAGCTATAATGGCCCTCCAGATCGTAGGAGTGATCCTGCAAAATTTCTATGTATGGTTGCCTATGTCTTAGTTTCACATGAATTTATACATACCTTCTAGCTCAATTTTTGTGCCTTTTTTTGGAATGCCTATGCATTTATGACCTATATGGCTTTTCTCTTATAATCTGAAGAGTCCTTAAAATTATTGATATATTATAAATGACTAATTGATAATAGAAGAGTTCTAGGGTTTATTACGTTCTACAATTAGCATTCCTTAGGAACCAAGACGGCAACCCTCCAAACATTTCAGCAACTTCCTATGTTCTTTTTGCACGTAGGCACAATAAAAAGTTTATAGAAACACTACTTAAGGCCTCTTAACTGGTCTACACATGCTGTTAGGTATATGTATATTTTTAGGATTGTCTCAAAAGAAAATGTATATTTTTAGGACCAGAATATGTGTTTTTTAAACACTTATGTGAACACACACCAAAGTATATGTTTTTTCACGCATGAGGATCTAAATTCTTAGTGTCGGTATTAGCTCAAACACAAGATTACTAAAAAAAATACACTTATTTTCAAGGTGGCATAATTTTGAATGGGGCTCTATGCTACCAAATTAAAAGGTGTAGATACAACTCAGGTAGATGACAAGCCACCATTTTTTCTTCTATTAAAGGAAATTAAATTTACTCTATATATGCCTGCCCACAACTCATAAGCCAACTAAGTCATGGATTTTGTTTCGGATGCAACTCTGTGCTACCAAATTAAAATGTGCATATACGTCTCATTGTAGATAGAAGCCATCATTTTTTTCTTGAAGGAGATTAAAATTGTTGCCATATGTGCTTGCCCACAACTAAACCAACAAACTATGGATTTTCTTTTCAATGTCCACATGGATTCAACGGGTCTCTGCGCCATCTGAGACTTTATACAACCAAATAAGAATGTGTATATATCATCTCATTGTACACAACAACACACCATTTATGGGGCTAAAGAATATTTCATTTATTATCACACTTGCTTGCCCAGACATATTTTTTTAAATGAGACTCTATACTATCAAGTTAAAATATGTACATTCATCTCATTGTACATAACAATCCACCGTTTTTCCTATTAAAGGGGATTAAACCATGCAATTGTTTTTCATCGCGGACATGGCTTTAGCGTGCCTCTGCTGATTTAGTGACCACTCTATGATTTTTGTGTAGTTTGCAACTAAGAGAGATTAAATTTGTTGTCATATGTGCTTGCCCGTAACAAAATCAACTGAACCATGGATTTCTTTTCATCGCTAACATGGAATCAGCAGGTCTCTGCGCCATTTGGCGTAACCAAATCAACTAAACCATGTTTTTTTCCTTAGGTTTCTTATCCTTTCCCTCTTTTTTTGCAGGAAAAATATGCATGGCCATGTTTCTCATCATGATAACCATGTTTTCAAACTTGCTAAAAAAATACAACCATGCCAACTTTACTCTCTCATCATAGTGCCCATATTTTCCAACTGAACATATTCATATTATGCAAAGTTCCCCTTTTCCCAGACTATTATTTAACAACGTAATAAACATGTTTAAAAAATAGCATGATTTAGTTGAAGGTTCTTGCAGCATGAAACTATTTTCATAAACAACATGTCTTTAGCAGGTCTCTGCGCCATTTGGCGCAACGGGTCAACTAGTATTACTTAAGAACTCCCACTTAGATAGACATCCCTCGAGTCATCTAAATGATCACATGATCCAAATCAACTAAACCATGTCCGATCATCACGTGAGATGGAGTAGTTTTCGATGGTGAACATCACTATGTTGATCATATCTACTATATGATTCACGTTCGACCTTTCGGTCTCCAGTGTTCTGAGGCATATCTGCATATGCTAGGCTCGTCAAGTTTAACCCGAGTATTCTGCGTGTGCAAAACTGGCTTACACCCGTTGTATTTGAACATAGAGCTTATCACACCTGATCATCACGTGGTGTCTCGGCACGATGAACTTTCGCAACGGTGCATACTCAGGGAGAACAATTATACCTTGAAATTTAGTGAGAGATCATCTTATAATGCTACCGTCAATCAAAGCAGAATAAGATGCATAAAGGATAAACATCACATGCAATCAATATAAGTGATATGATATGACCATCATCATCTTGTGCATTTGATCTCCATCTCCAAAGCACCGTCATGATCACCATCATCACCGGCGCGACACCTTGATTTCCATCATAGCATCGTTGTCGTCTTGCCAACTATTGCTTCTATGACTATCGCTTCCGCTTAGTGATAAATTAAAGCAATTATAGGGTGATTGCACTGCATACAATAAAGCGACAACCATATGGCTCCTGCCAGTTGCCGATAACTCCGTTACAAAACATGATCATATCATACAATAAAATATAGCATCATGTCTTGACCATATCACATCACAACATGCCCTGCAAAAACAAGTTAGACGTCCTCTATTTTGTTGTTGCAAGTTTTACGTGGCTGCTACGGGTTGAGCAAGAACCGTTCTTACCTACGCATCAAAACCACAACGATAGTTCGTCAAGTTAGTGTTGTTTTAAGCTTCTCAAGGACCGGGCGTAGCCACACTCGATTCAACTAAAGTTGGAGAAACTGACACCGTAGAACCAGTCTCGCGTAAGCGTACGCGTAATGTCGGTCTGGGCCGCTTCATTCAACAATACCGCCGAACCAAAGTATGACATGCTCGTAAGCAGTATGACTTGTATCGCCCACAACTCACTTGTGTTCTACTCGTGCATATAACATCTACGCATAAACCAGGCTCGAATGCCACTGTTGGGGAACGTAGTAATTTCAAAAAAAATATCCTACGCACACGCAAGATCATGGTGATGCATAGCAATGAGAGGGGAGAGTGTCGTCTACGTACCCTCGTAGGCCGTAAGCGGAAGCGTTATGACAACGCAGTTGATGTAGTCGTACGTCTTCACGTATGATCGACCGATCCTCGGTACCGAACGTACGGCACCTCCGTGTTTAGCACATGTTTAGCTCGGTGACATCCCGCGAACTCACGATCCAGTAGAGCTTCGGAGAAGAGCTTCGTCAGCACGACGGCGTGGTGATGGTGTTGATGAAGCTACCGACACAGGGCTTCGCCTAAGCACCGCTACAATATGACCGAGGTGGATTATGGTGGAGGGGGGCACCGCACACGGCTAAGAGAGATCAATGATCAACTTGTGTGTTCTAGGGTGCCCCCCTGCCCCAGTATATAAAGGAGCAAGGGGGAAGCCGGCCGGCCCCTGTAGGGCGCGCCAGGAGGAGGAGTCCTCCTCCTAGTAGGAGTAGGACTCCCCTCTTTCCTACTCCTACTAGGAGGGGGAAAGGAAGGGGGAGAATGAGAAGGAAAGGGGGGTGCCGCCCCCCCTTCCTAGTCCAATTCGGACCATAGGGGGAGGGGGCGCACGGCCTGCCCTTGCCGCCCCCCCCCCGTCTCTCCACTAGGGCTCAAGTAGGCCCATTAACCCCCGGGGGGTTCCGGTAACCCCTCCGGCACTCCGATAAAATCCCGATTTCACCCGGAACTCTTACGACGTCCAAACATAGGCTTCCAATATATCAATCATTATGTCTCGGCCATTTCGAGACTCCTCGTCATGTACGTGATCATATCCGGGAGTACGAACTATCTTCGGTACATCAAAACATATAAACTCATAATACCGATCATCACAGAGCTTTAAGTGTGCGGACCCTACGGGTTCGAGAACTATGTACACATGACCGAGACACGTCTCCGGTCAATAACCAATAGCAGAACCTGGATGCTCATATTGGTTCCTACATATTCTATGAAGATCTTTATCGGTCAAACCGCATAACAACATACGTTGTTCCCTTTGTCATCGATATGTTACTTGCCTGGGATTTGATCGTTGGTATCTCAATATCTAGCTCAATATCGTTACCGGCAAGTCTCTTTACTCGTTCCGTAATGCATCATCCCGCAACTAGCTCATTACTCACATTGCTTGCAAGGCTTATAGTGATGTGCATTACCGAGAGAGCCCAGAGATACCTCTCGACAATCGGAGTAACAAATTCTAATCTCTATCTGTGCCAACTCAACAAGTACCATCGGAGACACCTATAGAGAACCTTTATAATCACCCAGTTACATTATGACGTTTGGTAGCACACAAAGTGTTCCTCTGGTAATCGGGAGTTGCATAATCTCATAGTCATAGGAACACATATAAGTCATGAAGAAAGCAATAGCAGTAAACTAAACGATCAAGTGCTAAGCTAACGGAATGGGTCAAGTCAATCACATCATTCTCCTAATGATGTGATCCTGTTAATCAAATGACAACTCATGTCTATGGCTAGGAAACTCAACCATCTTTGATTAACGAGCTAGTCAAGTAGAGGCATACTAGTGACACTATGTTTGTCTATGTATTCACACATGTATTATGTTTCCGGTTAATACAATTCTAGCATGAATAATAAACATTTATCATGATATGAGGAAATAAATAATAACTTTATTATTGCCTCTAGGGCATATTTCCTTCAGTAAGCGGCGCCTGCATCGGAACAAAAGCGCGGGAGGGATGGGTGATGGGTTTTTGGCATGCCAGGGCGGCCAGAAGCGGACTTGGGATCGGTCTGTACTCCTGTAAACCTTCCCATGCTTGTCTCCGGTTTGCGATAGAAATCGCGTCCGAACCGCGTCGCTGACCAATACAGCACCATGTTGAATGGCTTTCACGGTAGTGGGGATGTGGAGATGCCCTTAGTTGCTGCCTCGTTAACATGCACTCAGCCAACTAACTGATTCCCTAGCGGTGTGCGACAGTCTTCTCTCTCTTTCATAGGACACCTTCCGCTGGCCTCCGTGTGTTGATGAATGAGCACTGCTATGCACATGACGTATCGAGGCATGGTCCACACATGACAAGTCAGGTACATCATAGGATTAGCTGGAGTTTTTTAATCTGTGTGGCTCCTAATCCTTTCGGGCGCAAATCGTTCAGGAGGCAATCATGTACAGAGCACTTTCTTTGATGAATAGGTATGGCCATACGCACATTGCCAAAGAGCACATTTCAAAATAGAAAAAGGAGGTGCCGTTCGCACTCGGGTCGGATGCTCCACTCGTCCGGAGGACCGATGTGGGGTCATCCCATCGTCCAGATGAAAAGGCCTTAGAGAAACTCCAATGGGGCGACCCATTTCGTCCGCCCGCGTCCGTTTGGGTCGGCGTGGGCGAAAGTGGTGGCCCAATGCGCCGATCCAAACCCAAATCACATCCGCTTCGCGTCCATGCCGACGCATTTGCGGCCCAAATTTGCACCCCAAATGCGTCGGCGCGGACGCCGAACGGACGCCACGTGCGCCTTCTCGCTATCCGCGACGTCCCAACCTGGCGGCCTGATACGTCCATTTTACATCATGCTTTTATATCGATATTCATTGCATTATGGGTTGTTATTACACAATATGTCACAATACTTATGCCTATTCTCTCTTATTTTACAAGGTTTACATGAAGAGGGAGAATGCCAGCAGCTGGAATTCTGGGCTGGAAAAGGAGCAAATATTAGAGACCTATTCTGCACAACTCCAAAAATCCTGAAACTCCACGGAAGTCATTTTTGGAAACAATAAAAAATACTGAGCGAAGAAAATACCAGAGGGGGCCCACACCCTGGCCACGAGGGTGGGGGACGCGCCCCCTGCCTCGTGGGCCCCATGGCAGGCCTCCGGTGCCCATCTTCTGCTATATGAGGTATTTTACCCTGAAAAAAATCATAAGCAAGCTTTCGGGACGAAACACCGCCGCCATGAGGCGAAACCTTGGCGGAACCAATCTAGGGCTCCGACAGAGCTGTTCTGCCGGAGAAACTTCCCTCCGGGAGGGGGAAATCATCGCCATTGTCATCACCAACGATCCTCTCTTCGGTAGGGGGTCAATATTCATCAACATATTCACCAGCATCATCTCCTCTCAAACCCTAGTTCATCTCTTGTATCCACTCTTTGTATCCAAACCTCAGATTGGTACCTGTAGGTTGCTTGTAGTGTTGATTACTCCTTGTAGTTGATGCTAGTTGGTTTACTTGGTGGAAGATCATATGTTTAGATCCATTATGCATATTAATACTCCTCTGATTATGAACATGAATATGCTTTGTGAGTAGTTACGTTTGTTCCTGAGGACATGGGAGAAGTCTTGCTATAAGTAGTCATGTGAATTTGGTATTCTTTCGATATTTTGATGAGATGTATGTTGTCTCTCCTCTAGTGGTGTTATGTGAACGTCGACTACATGACACTTCACCATTGTTTGGGCCTAGAGGAAGGCATTGGGAAGTAATAAGTAGATGATGGGTTGCTAGAGTGACAGAAGCTTAAACCCTAGTTTATGAGTTGCTTCGTAAGGGGCTGATTTGGATCCATACGTTTCATGCTATGGTTAGGTTTACCTTAATACTTCTTTTGTAGTTGTGGATGCTTGCAATAGGGGTTAATCATAAGTGGAATGCTTGTCCAAGTAAGGACAACACCCAAGCATCGGTCCACCCACATATCAAATTATCAAAGTACCGAACGTGAATCATATGAGCGTGATGAAAACTAGCTTGACAATAACTCCCATGTGTCCTCGGGAGTGTGTTCCTTCATATAAGTGAAGGAAATATGCCCTAGAGGGAATAATAAAGTTATTATTTATTTCCTTATATCATGATAAATGTTTAATATTCACGCTAGAATTGTATTAACCGGAAACATAATGCATGTGTGAATACATAGACAGACAAAGTGTCACTAGTATGCCTCTACTTGACTAGCTCGTTAATTGAAGATGGTTATGTTTCCTAACCATAGAAATGAGTTGTCATTTGATTAACGGGATCACATCATTAGGAGAATGATGTTATTGACTTGACCCATTCCGTTAGCTTAGCACTTGATCGTTTAGTATGTTGTTATTGCTTTCTTCATGACTTATACATGTTCCTATGACTATGAGATTATGCAACTCCCGTTTGCCGGAGGAACACTTTGTGTGCTACCAAATGTCACAACGTAACTGGGTGATTATAAAGGAGCTCTACAGGTGTCTCCGAAGGTACATGTTGGGTTGGCGTATTTCGAGATTAGGATTTGTCACTCCGATTGTCGGAGAGGTATCTCTGGGCCCTCTCGGTAATGCACATCACATAAGCCTTGCAAGCATTGCAACTAATGAGTTAGTTGCGAGATGATGTATTACAGAACGAGTAAAGAGACTTGCCGATAACGAGATTGAACTAGGTATTGAGATACCGACGATCGAATCTCGGGCAAGTAACATACTGATGACAAAGGGAACAACGTATGTTGTTATGCGGTTTTGACCGATAAAGATCTTCGTAGAATATGTGGGAGCCAATATGAGCAGCCATGTTCCGCTATTGGTTATTGACCGGAGACGTGTCTCGGTCATGTCTACATTGTTCTCGAACCCGTAGGATCCGCACGCTTAAGGTTTCGATGACAGTTATATTATGAGTTTATGAGTTTTGATGTACCGAAGGAGTTCGGAGTCTCGGATGAGATCGGGGACATGATGAGGAGTCTCGAAATGGTCGAGACGTAAAGATTGATATATTGGACGACTATATTCGGACATCGGAAAGGTTCCGAGTGATTCTGGTATTTATCGGAGTACCGGAGAGTTACGGGAATTCGCTGGGGAGTATATGGGCCTTATTGGGCCATACGGGAATAGAGGAGAGAGGCCAAAAGGAAGGAGGCGCGCGCCCCCCTTCTAGTCCAAATTGGATAAGGGGTGCAACCCCCTTTTCCTTCTTCCTCTCCCCCTCTTTCCTTCTCTCCTACTCCAACAAGGAAATGAGGAATCCTACTCCCGATGGGAGTAGGACTCCCCCCTTGGCGCGCCCTCCTCCTAGGTCGGCCTCCTCCTCCCTTGCTCCTTTATATACGGGGGCAGGGGGCACCCTATGGACACAACAATGGCATCCGAGCCTGGTTTTATGCGTTGATGTTATATGCACGAGTAGAACGCAAGTGAGTTGTGGGCGATATAAGTCATACTGCTTACCAGCATGTCATACTTTGGTTCGGCGGTATTGTTGGATAAAGCGGCCCGGACCAACATTACGCGTACGCTTACGCGAGACAGGTTCTACCGACGTGCTTTGCACACATGTGGCTGGCGGGTGTCAGTTTCTCCAACTTTAGTTGAACCGAGTGTGGCTACGCCCGGTCCTTGCGAAGGTTAAACCAACACCAACTTGACAAACTATCGTTGTGGTTTTGATGCGTAGGTAAGAACATTTCTTGCTAAGCCCGTAGCAGCCACGTAAAACTTGCAACAACAAAGTAGAGGACGTCTAACTTGTTTTTGCAGGGCATGTTGTGATGTGATATGGTCAAGACATGATGCTAAATTTTATTGTATGAGATGATCATGTTTTGTAACCGAGTTATCGGCAACTGGCAGGAGCCATATGGTTGTCGCTTTATTGTATGCAATGCAATCGCCTTGTAATGCTTTACTTTATCACTAAGCGGTAGCGATAGTCGTAGAAGCATAAGTTTGGCGAGACGACAACGATGCTACGATGGAGATCAAGGTGTCGCGCCGGTGACGATGGTGATCATAACGGTGCTTCGGAGATGGAGATCGCAAGCACAAGATGATGATGGCCATATCATATCACTTATATTGATTGCATGTGATGTTTATATTTTATGCATCTTATCTTGCTTTGATTGACGGTAGCATTATAAGATGATCTCTCACTAAATTTCAAGATAAAAGTGTTCTCCCTGAGTATGCACCGTTGCCAAAGTTCGTCGTGCCCAGACACCACATGATGATCGGGTGTGATAAGCTCTACGTCCATCTACAATGGGTGCAAGCCAGTTTTGCACACGCAGAATACTCAGGTTAAACTTGATGAGCCTAGCATATGCAGATATGCCTCAAAACACTGAGACCGAAAGGTCGAGCGTGAGTCATATAGTAGATATGATCAACATAGTGATGTTCACCATTGAAAACTACTCCATTTCACGTGATGATCGGTTATGGTTTAGTTGATTTGGATCACGTGATCACTTAGATGATTAGAGGGATGTCTATCTAAGTGGGAGTTCTTAAGTAATATGATTAATTGAACTTTAATTTATCATGAACTTAGTCCTGGTAGTATTAGCATATCTATGTTGTAGATCAATAGCTCATGTTTTGCTCCCCTGTTTTATTTTGATATGTTCCTAGAGAAAACTAAGTTGAAAGATGTTAGTAGCAATGATGCGGACTTGGTCCGTGATCTGAGGATTAAACTTATTGCTGCACAAAAGTATTATGTCATTGATGCACCGCTAGGTAACAGACCTATTGCAGGAGAAGATGCAAACGTTATGAACGTTTGACAAAAGCTCGGTATGATGACTACTTGATAGTATAGTGCACCATGCTTTACGGCTTAGAACCGGGACTTCAAAAATGTTTTGAACGTCATGGACCATATGAGATGTTCGAGGAGTTGAAGTTAATATTTCAAGCAAATACCCGAGTTGAGAGATATGAAGTCGCCAACAAGTTCTATAGCTAAAAGATGGAGGAGAATAGCTCAAGCAGTGAGCATGTGCTCAGATTGTCTGGGTACTACAATCGCTTGAATCAAGTGGGAGTTAATCTTCCAGATAAGATAGTGATTGACAGAATTCTCGAGTCACCATCACCAAGTTAGTAGAACTTCGTGATGAACTATAATATGCAAGGGGTAACGGAAACGACTCCCAAGCTCTTCGTGATGCTGAAATCAACGAAGGTAGAAATCAAGAAAAACATCAAGTGTTGATGGTTGACAAGACCACTAGTTTCAAGAAAAGGGCAAAGGGAAGAAGGGGAACTTCAAGAAGAATGGCAAGTGAGTTGCTGCTCAAGTGAAGAAGCCCAAGTCTGGTCCTAAGCCTGAGACTAAGTGCTTCTACTGCAAAGGGACTAGTCACTGGAAGCGGAACTACCCCAAGTATTTGGCGGATAAGAAGGATGGCAAAGTGAACAAAGGTATATTTGATATACAGATTATTGATGTGTATTTTACTAGTGTTCGTAGCAACCCCTCGGTATTTGATGCTGGTTCAGTTGCTAAAAGTAGTAACTCAAAACGGGAGTTGCAGAATGAACAGAAACTAGTTAAGGGTGAAGTGATGATGTGTGTTGGAAGTAGTTCCAAGATTGATATGATCATCATCGTACACTCCCTATACTTTCGGGATTAGTGTGGAACCTAAATAAGTGTTATTTGGTGTTTGCGTTGAGCATGAATATGATTTGATCATGTTTATTGCAATACGGTTATTCATTTAAGTTAGAGAATAATTGTTGTTCTGTTTACATGAATAAAGCCTTATATGGTTACACATCCAATGAAAATGGTTCGTTGGATCTCGATCGTAGTGATACACATATTCATAATATTGAAGCCAAAAGATGCAAAGTTAATAATGATAGTGCAACTTATTTGTGGCACTGCCGCTTAGGTCATATTGGTGTAAAGCGCATGAAGAAACTCCATGCTGATGGGATTTTGGAATCACTTGATTATGAATCACTTTGTGCTTGCGAACCATGCCTTATGGGCAAGATGACTAAAGACTCCGTTCTCCAAAACAATGGAGCGAGCAACTGACTTATTGGAAATAATACATACTGATGTATGCGATCCGATGAGTGTTGAAGGCTCGCGGTGGGTATCGTTATTTTCTGACCTTCACAGATGATTTGAGCAGATATGGGTATATCTACTTGATGAAACATAAGTCTGAAACATTTGCTAAGTTCAAAGATTTTCAGAGTGAAGTGGAAAATCATCGTGACAAGAAAATAAAGTTTCTACGATCTGATCGCGGAGACGAATATTTGAGTTACGAGTTTGGTCTTCAATTAAAAACAATGTGAAATAGTTTCACTACTCACGCCACCAGGAACACCACAGTATAATAGTGTGTCCGAACATCGTAACCGTACTTTATTAGATATGGTGCAATCTATGATGTCTCTTACCGATTTACCACTATCATTTTGGGTTTATGCATTAAAGACAGCTACATTCACGTTAAATAGGTGAAAGCACAAGTGCTCCCTGGGTGGTTTTGGTAATTAATGTCAACATATCTCTTGTTGGACTAACACTTTTACCTAGTATGTTTCAGATAAGTTCAACAATGGAGTGGCATGGACTAAAGGATGTGGAACCCCTTCAAGATGCTAAGGACAAAGGATTGGCTCAAGCTTCAAGATCAAGACTCTACATTTTCTATTTTAGTGATCCAAGATCACATTATGTCTATAGGAAAAGCCAATACTATCAAGGAGGGATGAGGTGTTACTTAATGAGCCTCTTGCTTCATGTGCTTAGTGATATGCTCCAAAATCCTCAACTACCTTTCCATATCCACATATGACCTAAACCAAAAGTCAAACTCGGCCCCACCGATTCTTTCTATCCGGCGCCACCGAGTTTCACATGTCATAGCCACTGCCACAAACCCTAGCAAATCGGTTTCACCGATAGGGATCTCGGTCTCACCGAGATGGGATTGTAATCTCACTGTGTATGTTCATTGCTAAAATCGGTCTCACCGAAATTGAGCAATCGGTACTACCGAGATTATAGTGCAAAACCTCTGGTTAGCTCATTACCAAAATCGGTCCCACCGAGTTTGTGTAATCGGTCTCACCGAATTTGCCTGACCAACCCTTGGTTAGCTTATTACCAAAATCGGTCCCACCGAGTTTGTGTAATCGGTCACACTGAGATTATGTTATGCCCAAACCCTAACCATGTCGGTCCTACCAAGTTGCATCCGAGTCCCACCGAAAATCCTAACGGTCACTAGGTTTGCTGAATCGGTCCGACCGAGTTTAACAATTCGGTCCCACCGAGTTTGGCAGATTGTGTGTAACGGTTAGATTTTGTGTGGAGGCTATATATACCCCTCCACCCACTCTTCATTCGAGAAGACAACCATCAGAACAGATCTTCACTTCCAATACACATTTTCTGAGAGAGAACCACCTACCCTTGTGTTGAGCTCAAGATATTCCATTACTACCATATGAATCTTGATCTCTAGCCTTCCCCAAGTTGCTTTCCACTCAAATCTTCTTTCCACCAAATCCAAATCCTGTGAGAGAGAGTTGAGTGTTGGGGAGACAATCATTTGAAGCACAAGAGCAAGGAGTTCATTATCAACACACCATTTGTTACTTCTTGGAGAGTGGTGTCTCCTAGACTGGCTAGGTGTCACTTGGGAGCCTCCGACAAGATTGTGGAGTTGAACCAAGGAGTTTGTAAGGGCAAGGAGATCGCCTACTTCGTGAAGATCTACCGCTAGTGAGGCAAGTCCTTCGTGGGCGACGGCCATGATGGAATAGACAAGGTTGCTTCTTCATGGACCCTTCGTGGGTGGAGCCCTCCGTGGACTCGCGCAACCGTTACCCTCTGTGGGTTGAAGTCTCCATCAACGTGGATGTACGATAGCACCACCTATCGGAACCACGCCAAAAACATCCGTGTCTCCAATTGCGTTCGAATACTCCAAACCCTTCCCTTTACATTCTTGCAAGTTGCATGCTTTACTTTCCGCTGCTCATATACTCATTGCATGCTTGCTTGATATGTATTGTGTTTGTTAAACTTGTGCCTAAACTCCACTTGAACTTAAGAATATTAAAAATTGCAACTTTTGACACTTAGTGTCTAATCACCCCCCCTCTAGGCACCTCTTCTGGATCCTCTCAATTGGTATCAGAGCTTTGATCTCCATTGCCTTGGCTTAAACACCTTTGGAGGAAGATGGATGTGTCTACTTTAGGGAGTCTTAGACATAGAGTGCCCATTCTTGATGGAGAGTATTTTCATGAGTGGAAAATGAAATGCTCGAGATTTTCAATGAATATCATTTGAACAAGTACATCGCTAGTCCTTGTGCACCTCATATTGATCCTTTGCACCCTACCCTAGATGAAGATATTGACATGATTCGCAATCTTAGAACTGTTGAGCTCATCATTAGAGGATTGCCCAAAAATTTGATTGCTAGTTTGCCTACTATATGGAAATTTCTTGAGGAACGATTTCCAGATTATTCCTTGAAAAATTTAGACGAAATTCTTCATAAGTCTATTGCTTTGAGTAAGATGAACTCTAGTGATCCTAGCTTTGGTGATTGTCTATTTGAGCTTACCAATCTCATGCATGCTAAAGGAAATGTTGGAATCATCAGTGATATCATATCCGAAGCTATAAGAATTCATAAAGGTAACCACTTTGATGATCATTTACCTAATGAATTACCCTCTCTAGGAATTGATCAATCACAAGATGATGTTGAACGTGGATATTATGATGAAGATGATGATAGTGACTATGATCTTGATGATGCAATGAGACATTTTGGTCTTATGGAAAATCTTCGCGGCTACATGGCTGGAGGAATGGGTCCTTGATAGTGGATGTACTGATCATATGACCGGAGATAAAGAGATGTTCCGTGAGCTTGCTGAAAATGACGGCCCTCAAAAATATGTCACCTTTGGTGATAATTCAAAGGGTAAGGTGGTTGGCCTTGGTAAGGTGGCCATCTCACATGATAGCTCCATACAAAATGTCATGCTCATTGAATCCCTTGGATACAATTTACTTTCAGTTTCTAGACTTGCGGATTTCGGTTTCAATGTCTTATTCACTGAAGTAGACTGCCAAGTGTTTCGTAGAGACAATCATAAAATGGTCTTTACCGGCATACGTAGAGGAGATCTTTACATTGTTGATTTCACTAAAAAGGCTCAACCTAAAACTTGCTTAATTGCTAAATCTTCTAAAGGTTGGTTGTGGCATAGAAGACTAGGTCATGTTGGAATGCGAAATCTTGATAAGCTTATTAAAGGTGATCATATCCTTGGAATAAAAGATGTCATATTTGACAAGGATAGACTTTGTAGTGATTGTCAAGCAGGGAAACAAGTTGGAGGAAGTCACCATGCGAAGAACATCATGACCACAAGAAGACCACTCGAGCTACTTCACATGGATCTCTTTGGTCCAAATGCATACAAGAGTCTCGGTGGTAACTCATTTGGTCTAGTCATAGTTGATGATTTTTCAAGATTTACGTGGGTGTTCTTTCTTGATGACAAGTCACAGGTCCAAAAGATCTTCAAAAACTTCGCTGGGAAGGCCCAAAATCAGTTTGACGTGAAGATCAAGAAGGTTCGGAGTGACAACGGAACGGAGTTCAAGAACGCAAATGTGGACACCTTTCTTGACGAAGAAGGGATTTCACACGAGTTCTTGGATACGTACACACCTCAACAAAATGGAGTTGTTGAGAGGAAGAACCGGACTCTTATCGAGATGGCAAGAACGATGCTTGATGAGTACAAAATGCCAAAGCACTTTTGGGCGGAAGCGGTTGAGACAGCTTGTCATGCAACAAATCGCTTGTATCTTCACAAGCTACTCGGCAAGACGGCATACGAGCTCCTCACCGGTAACAAACCACAAGTTGGATACTTTTGAGTATTCGGCTCAAAGTTCTACATTCTTGATAAGCATCGTCGTTCTAAATTTGCTCCTAAGTCTCATGAAGGTTTTCTACTTGGTTATGGCTCAAACTCTCACACTTACCGTGTCTACAACAATTTCACCCGAAAGGTTGAAGAGACGGTAGATGTGAAGTTTGATGAATCTAACGGCTCGCAAGTAGAGCAACTGCCAATTGATGTAGGAGACAAAGACCCTTCGGAAGCAATTCAAGACTTGTCCATCGGCAAGATCCGTCCAACGGAAATGAAGGAGAGTACCTCGTCCGTCCAAGTGGAAGCTTCTACCTCACGTCAAGGTGAACCAAGAGTTGATACGGAAGCATCCACAAGTGGGACACGTCAAGATGAAGAAAACAAGGAAGTACACCAAGATGAACATCAACAACCTCCTTCTCCACCACGACAAGAGAACAACAACATCAACAATGAAGAAGGCCAAGAACAAGAAGAAGAACAAGATGAAGAGGATGTTCCACCCCGACCCACGCAAAAGCTTACACGAGTTTGAGCAAGAATTGCCAAAGATCATCCCGTCGAGCAAATCTACAAAGATATCCAAACCGGGAGAATCACTCGCTCTAAAACTCGTTTAGCTAACTTTTGTGAACATTACTCATTCATTTCTAAAATTGAACCTATGAAGGTTGAAGAAGCATTGAAGGATCCGGATTGTATAAATGCTATGCATGAAGAGCTACACAACTTCGAGAGAAATCAAGTGTGGACATTGGTCGAGAAGCCTGACAACAACCACAACATCATTGGTACCAAATGGGTGTTTTGCAACAAGCGAAGATGGACAAGTGGTTCGCAACAAAGCATGTCTCATCGCCCAAGGCTATACACAAGTTGAAGGTATGGACTATGGTGAGACATATGCTCCCGTTGCTAGACTTGAATCCATTCGCATCTTACTTGCCTATGCTAATCACCATGATATCACCTTATACCAAATGGACATTAAAAGTGCTTTTCTAAATGGCAAAATTGAGGAGGAAGTTTATGTTAAGCAACCCCCCGGCTTTGTTAATCCTAAGAAACCTAATCATGTTTACAAACTTCACAAAGCTCTTTATGGTCTTAAACAAGCTCCTAGAGCATGGTATAAATGCTTGACCAAGTTCCTTACTGAAAAAGGCTTTGAAATTGGTAAAATTGATTCTACTCTTTTTACAAAAAGGGTTAATGGAGAACTATTTGTGTGCCAAATTTATGTTGATGATATCATATTTGGTTCAACTAACCCTCATTTTAGTGAAAAGTTTGGAAAGCTAATGTCGGAGAAGTTTGAGATGTCTATGATGAGTGAACTCAAATTCTTTCTCGGTTTGCAAATCAAGCAAACTAAGGAAGGTACATTTGTCTCTCAAACGAAGTACACCAAAGACTTATTCAAGAAGTTCAATATGCAAGAATGAAAAGGTATGCCTACACCTATGCCTACTAGTGGACATCTTGATTTGACCAAAGATGGTGAACCGATTGATCAAAAGGTTTATCGCTCTATGATTGGTTCATTGTTATATTTATGTGCGGCCCGTCCCGATATTATGCTAAGTGTGTGCATGTGTGCACGATATCAAGCTGCTCCTAAAGAATGTCATCTTAAGGCTGTGAAAAGGATAGTGAGATACTTAATCCATACACCAAATTTTGGCATTTGGTATCCTAAGAGGTCCTCTTTTGATCTTGTTGGCTACTCCGATTCGGACTATGCCGGAGACAAGGTTGATAGAAATTCCACTTCGGGTACTTGTCAATTCCTTGGTAGATCTCTTGTGTCTTGGTCTTCCAAGAAACAAAACTCGGTATCCTTATCCACCGCCGAAGCGGAATACATTGTCGCTGGTTCATGTTGTGCTCAGTTACTCTGGATGACCCAAACTCTTAAAGATTATGGGATATATGTGAAACATGTTCCATTGCTATGTGACAATGAAAGTGTTATTAAAATTGCTCACAATCCCGTGCAACACTCTCGAACTAAGCATATTGAAGTTCGTCATCATTTCATTCGAGATCATGTTTCCAAAGGGGACATTAACCTTAAGCATGTTCGCACCGATAAGCAATTGGCGGATATATTCATTAAACCACTTGATGAGAAAGTGTTTTGCAGGTTAAGAGGTGAATTTAACATCATTGATGCTTCAAACTTGGAGTAGGAACTCCATTTGATACATGCGAGGCATGAGCCTATGACTAATCCTTGATATTTCCCTTATGAAGCTATTCATATGTCTTGGATATATTTGCACCTTGCATGTTATCTAACCCGTGTAGGTACTTGGTTGAATCTAATTCTATGAGATTACAACTCACTCACATCTTGAACAATCTCAACATCACCAAGTCTCTACACAATGGTGGTTGAAGACAAGGAAGCACGAAACCATTCAAACATATCCTTTGACAAATTTTATGTTGAGTTTCATGATAGTCATTTTGGATACACAAGTGCTCTTCCTTGCAAGACTATCCCATGTAGGTAGATGAACTCAAACTCCAAGTGGTGCTCCCAACTCTTGATGAACTACATCAACCTTAAGCAACCCACACAAGTTCAACTACATGAGCAAGACCCACACCACCACCCAAGGTATGTTATTCCATCTCAGAGAAGCTTTACTCCAAGTCATGAGTCAAAGCAACTCGAAAAGATGTGAATACATCAAGATTCTTAAACGAAAAATGGAAACCCCATTAGAGCTTAAACGATGAGTATGACCTATGATCAAGTGCTCTCACTTGACTCCTAAGTCAATATACTCTAACATAAGTGACTTTGTCGCCGCCCAACTCTAGATGAAGTTCTTTTGTGTTCTTTTCTGTGTTATTGCATTTGTCTCTGGCATATTTGTTTCCCCTTTTCAACAACAACAAAAACTTCATCTAGATCTTTTAGTTTCTTTTCTTTTCCATTTGTTCTGCATTTTCTACATCCAATTCATTGCAAATCTCTCAGTTAATTCCTTGTAAATCTTTGTGAGATCTTACTTGTCTAGTGAGCTGAGATGACAAGTGGTTTCACTCTGATGAACTCGGTCACACCGGTTTGTTCTCTTCGGTCTAACCGAAATCTTTCAGTGCAACCGAAGCACACAACTCGGAGTCACCGATTTCATCCCAGTAAAACCATACTTGCCACTTATTCCTGATTTCTATTTGCTCTAGCTCCACTCGATGATCCTTGTCCTCTACCAGCATCATATTAGACATGCTGCTTTGCTCTGTGACTCTGGGACCAACCCACTTGTATCATATGTCCAGAAGTCCCTTCTTGGAAATTGATGTCAAATGGGGAGAGAGAGATCACATCAAAGCTTAATCATTCCTATAGGGGGAGAAAGAGAGAATACTCAGGGGGAGAGAAAGTAATATCATCAATGCCCCAGATGCTTGGTGTTCAAGAGGAGAGATGTCACATGTCTTTAAAAGGGGAAAGACATGTTTGTTTGCTTGCTTTAGCTCAAGCTCCGTTGATTATTTTCTATTGCTCTGATTTTCTGTTCCCTATCTTCTCCCAATATCTCATGTTAGATTCAGGGGGAGCAAGACATCTAAGGGAAGGAAATCTCTGATTTTATTGCATATCTTTACCTTTGGGGACGTGTCTATATCCAATGTAGTACTTAGTACTCACTCTACATGTCATCCCAGTCTGGTTCTATTGTGGTTCCTTTTCGTTTGGTCTGGTTAGTAGGTGTATCTGTGTTATCTAACCTTGTTTGCGCAGGTTCATCCCATCCTAAGCCAACTCAAGACCACAAGGTAAGTATATGCATCACTGTCATGTGAATGAGAAATTCTTGCTGATGTACATACTGTTTGCAAGAAGGACTCATAAGCATGAAGGTACTTTTCTCATAGTCACATCATTTGCTTTGATGCATATAGCAAAGATACATGTAACACATTGCTTACTCTGTCATGTTTATGCATTCACATGCTCCTATATTCCATATTCACATGATTGCATACATGTAGGGGGAGCCTATGCATGTTACATGTCTTTCAAAGCTTTACTTGCTATTCTCTATATCTTCATCTAAAGCTTTGATGTATGTTGTCATCAATTACCAAAAAGGGGGAGATTGAAAGCACAAGTGCTCCCTGGGTGGTTTTGGTAATTAATGTCAACATATCTCTTGTTGGACTAACACTTTTACCTAGTATGTTTCAGATAAGTTCAACAATGGAGTGGCATGGACTAAAGGATGTGGAACCCCTTCAAGATGCTAAGGACAAAGGATTGGCTCAAGCTTCAAGATCAAGACTCTACATTTTCTATTTTAGTGTCCAAGATCACATTGAGTCTATAGGAAAAGCCAATACTATCAAGGAGGGATGAGGTGTTGCTTAATGAGCCTCTTGCTTCATGTGCTTAGTGATATGCTCCAAAATCCTCAACTACCTTTCCATATCCACATATGACCTAAACCAAAAGTCAAACTCGTCCCCACCGATTCTTTCTATCCGGCGCCACCGAGTTTCACATGTCATATCCACTGCCACAAACCCTAGCAAATCGGTTTCACCGATAGGGATCTCGGTGTCACCGAGATGGGATTGTAATCTCACTGTGTATGTTCATTGCTAAAATCGGTCTCACCGAAATTGAGCAATCGGTACTACCGAGATTACAATGCAGAACCTCTGGTTAGCTCATTATCAAAATTGGTCCCACCGAGTTTGTGTAATCGGTCTCACCGAGTTTGCCTGACCAACCCTTGGTTAGCTTATTACCAAAATCGGTCCCACCGAGTTTGTGTAATCGGTCACACCGAGATTACGTTATGCCCAAACCCTAACCATGTTGGTCCTACCGAGTTGCATCTCAGTCCCACCGAAAATCCTAATGGTCACTAGGTTTGCTGAATCGGTCCGACCGAGTTTAATGATTCGGTCCCACCGAGTTTGGCAGATTGTGTGTAACGGTTAGATTTTGTGTGGAGGCTATATATACCCCTCCACCCACTCTTCATTCGTGAAGAAAGCCATCAGAACAGATCTTCACTTCCAATACACATTTTCTGAGAGAGAACCACCTACCCTTGTGTTGAGCTCAAGATATTCCATTCCTACCATATGAATCTTGATATCTAGCCTTCCCCAAGTTGCTTTCCACTCAAATCTTCTTTCCACCAAATCCAAATCCTGTGAGAGAGAGTTGAGTGTTGGGGAGGCTATCATTTGAAGCACAAGAGCAAGGAGTTCATCATCAACATACCATTTGTTACTTCTTGGAGAGTGGTGTCTCCTAGATTGGCTAGGTGTCACTTGGGAGCCTCCGACAAGATTGTGGAGTTGAACCAAGGAGTTTGTAAGGGCAAGGAGATCGCCTACTTCGTGAAGATCTACCGCTAGTGAGGCAAGTCCTTCGTGGGCGACGGCCATGATGGAATAGACAAGGTTTCTTCTTCGTGGACCCTTCGTCTGTGGAGCCCTCCGTGGGTTGAAGTCTCCATCAACGTGGATGTACGATAGCACCACCTATCGGAACCACGCCAAAAACATCCGTGTCTCCAATTGTGTTTGAATACTCCAAACCCTTCCCTTTACATTCTTGCAAGTTGCATGCTTTACTTTCCGCTGCTCATATACTCATTGCATGCTTGCTTGATATGTATTGTGTTTGTTAAACTTGTGCCTAAACTCCACTTGAACTTAAGAATATTAAAAACTGCAACTTTGGGCACTTAGTGTCTAATCACCCCCCCCTCTAGACACCTCTTCTCGATCCTCCCAATAGGGCACCATCAAAATCCGTTGAGACGACGCCTTATGAACTGTGGTTTGGCAAGAAACCAAAGTTGTCGTTTCTTAAAGTTTGGGGCTACGATGCTTATGTGAAAAAGTTTCATCCTGATAAGGTCGAACCCAAATCGGAGAAATGTGTCTTCATAGGATACCCAAAGGAGACAGTTGGGTACACCTTCTATCATAGATCCGAAGGCAAGATATTCGTTGCTTAGAATGGATCCTTTCTAGAGAAGGAGTTTCTCTCGAAAGAAGTGAGTGGGAGGAAAGTAGAACTTGATGAGGTAACTGTACCTGCTCCCTTATTGGAAAGTAGTTTATCACAGAAAACTGTTCCTGTGACTCCTACACCAATTAGTGAGGAAGCTAATGATGATGATCATGTATCTTCAGATCAAGTTACTACCGAACATCGTAGGTAAACCAGAATAAAATCCGCACCAAAGTGGTACGGTAATCTTTGTTCTGGAGGTCATGCTACTAGACCATGATGAACCTACGAACTATGAGGAAGCGATGATGAGCCCAGATTCCGCGAAATGGCTTGAGGCCATGAAATCTGAGATAAGATCCATGTATGAGAACAAAGTATGGACTTTGATTGACTTGCCCAATGCTCGGCGAGCCATTGAGATTAATGGATCTTAAAGAGGAAGACGGACGCTTAAAGTAGTGTTACTATCTACAAAGCTAGACTTGTTGAAAAAGGTTTTTGACAAAGTTCAAGGTGTTGACTACGATGAGATTTTCTCACTCGTAGCGATGCTTAAGTCTGTCCGAATCATGTTAGAAAATTGCCACATTTTATGAAATTTGGCAAATGGATGTCAACTACATTCCTTAATGGATTTCTTAAAGAAGAGTTGTATATGATGCAACAAGAAGGTTTTGTCAATCCTAAAGGTGCTAACAAAATATGCAAGCTCCAGCGATCCATCTATGGACTGGTGCAAAGCATCTCGGAGTTGGAATATACGCTTTGATAAGTTGATCAAAGCATATAGTTTTATACAGACTTGCGGTGAAGCCTGTATTTACAAGAAAGTGAGTGGGAGCACTACAACATTTCTGATAAGTATATGTGAATGACATATTGTTGATCGGAAATAATGTAGAATTATTCTGCAAAGCATAAAGGAGTATTTAAAAGGAGTTTCTCAAAGAAAGACCTCGGTGAAGCTGCTTACATATTGAGCATCAAGATCTATAGAGATAGATCAAGACGCTTGATAAGTTTTTTCAATGAGTACATACCTTGACAAGATTTTGAAGTAGTTCAAAATGAAACAGTCAAAGAAAGAGTTTCTTGCCTGTGTTACAAGGTGTGAAATTGAGTAAAAACTCAAAACCCGACCACGGCAGAAGATAGAAAGAGAATAAAAACCATTCCCTATGCCTCAGCCATAGGTTCTATAAAGTATGTCATGTTGTGTACCAGATCTATTGTATACCCTACCACTAAGTTTGGCAACGGAGTACAATAGTGATCTAGGAGTAGATCACTGGACCGCGGTCACAATTATCCTTAGTGGAATAAGGATATGTTTCTCGATTATGGACGTGACAAAAAGGTTCGTTGTAAAGGGTTACATCGATGCAAATTTTGACACTGATCCAGATGATTCTAAGTCTCAATCTGGATACATATTGAAAGTGGGAGCAATTAGCTAGAGTAGCTCCGAGCGGAGTATTGATTGACATAGAAATTTGCAAAATACAAACGGATCTGAACGTGGCAGACCCGTTGACTAAACTTCTCTCACAAGCAAAACATGATCACACCTTAGTACTCTTTGGGTGTTAATCACATAGCGATGTGAACTAGATTATTGACTCTAGTAAACCTTTCAGTGTTGGTCACATAACGATGTGAACTATGGGTGTTAATCACATGATGATTGGTGTTAAATCACATGGCGATGTGAACTAGATTATTGACTCTAGTGCAAGTGGGAGACTGAAAGAAATATGCCCTAGAGGCAATAATAAAGTTATTATTTATTTCCTTATATCATGATAAATGTTTATTATTCATGCTAGAATTGTATTAACCGGAAACATAATACATGTGTGAATACATAGACAAACAGAGTGTCACTAGTATGCCTCTACTTGACTAGCTCGTTAATCGAAGATGGTTATGTTTCCTAACCATAGATATGAGTTGTCATTTGATTAACGGGATCACATCATTAGGAGAATGATGTGATTGACTTGACCCATTCCGTTAGCTTAGCAATTGATCGTTTAGTATGTTGTTATTGCTTTCTTCATGACTTATACATGTTCCTATGACTATGAGATTATGCAACTCCCGTTTGCCGGAGGAACACTTTGTGTGCTACCAAACGTCACAACGTAACTGGGTGATTATAAAGGAGCTCTACAGGTGTCTCCGAAGGTACATGTTGGGTTGGCGTATTTCGAGATTAGGATTTGTCACTCCGATTGTCGGAGATGTATCTCTGGGCCCTCTCGATAATGCACATCACATAAGCCTTGCAAGCATTGCAACTAATGAGTTAGTTGCGAGATGATGTATTACGGAACAAGTAAAGAAACTTGCCGATAACGAGATTGAACTAGGTATTGAGATACCGACGATCGAATCTCAGGCAAGTAACATACCGATGACAAAGGGAACAACGTATGTTGTTATGCGGTTTTGGCCGATAAAGATCTTCGTAGAATATGTGGGAGCCAATATGAGCATCCATGTTCCGCTATTGGTTATTGACCGGAGACGTGTCTCGGTCATGTCTACATTGTTCTCAAACCCGTAGGGTCCGCACGCTTAAGGTTTCGATGACAGTTATATTATGAGTTTATGAGTTTTGATGTACCGAAGGAGTTCGGAGTCCCGGATGAGATCGGGGACATGACAAGGAGTCTCGAAATGGTCGAGACGTAAAGATCGATATATTGGACGACTATGTTCGGACATCAGAAAGGTTCCGAGTGATTCGGGTATTTATCGGAGTACCGGAGAGTTACGGGAATTCGCTCGGGAGTATATGGGCCTTATTGGGCCATACGGGAATAGAGGAGAGAGGCCAAAAGGAAGGAGGCGCGCGCCCCCCTTCTGGTCCGAATTGGACAAGGGGTGCAGCCCCCTTTTCCTTCTTCCTCTCCCCCTCTTTCCTTCTCTCCTACTCCAACAAGGAAAGGAGGAATCCTACTCCCGATGGGAGTAGGACTCCCCCTTGGCGCGCCCTCCTCCTAGGTCGGCCGCCTCCCCCCTTGCTCCTTTATATACGGGGGCAGGGGCACCCCATGGACACAAGAATTGATCCTTGAGATCTATTAGCCGTATGCGGTGCCCCCCTCCACCATAATCCTCAATAATATTGTAGCGGTGCTTAGGCAAAGCCCTACGACGGTACAACATCAAGATCGTCATCACGCCGTCGTGCTGACGGAACTCATCCCCGACACTTCGCTGGATCGGAGTCCGGGGATCGTCATCGAGCTGAACGTGTGCAAGAACTCGGAGGTGCCGTAGTTTTGGTGCTTGATCGATCGGGCCGTGAAGACGTACGACTACATCAACTGCGTTGTTATAACGCTTCCGCTTTCGGTCTACGAGGGTACGTGGGCAACACTCTCCCCTCTCGTTGCTATGCATCACCATTATCTTGCGTGTGCGTAGGAATTTTTTTGAAATTACTACGTTCCCCAAGAATAAGAGATTGTCCAGGCTTGTCCTTTGCTACAAAAAGGATTGGGCCACCTTGCTGCACTTTATTTACACTTGTTACTTGTTACCCGTTACAAATTACCTTATCACAAAACTATCTGTTACCGATAATTTCAGTGCTTGCAGAGAATACCTTACTGAAAACCGCTTGTCATTTCCTTCTGCTCCTCGTTGGGTTCGACACACTTACTTATCGAAAGGACTACGATAGATCCCCTACACTTGTGGGTCATCAAGACTCTTTTCTGGCGCCATTTCCGGGGAGTGAAGCGCCTTTGATAGGTGGAATTTGGTAAGGAAAAATTTATATAGTGTGCTGAAATTTATTGTCACTTGTTACTATGGAAAACAATCCTTTGAGGGGTTTGTTCGGGGTATCTTCACCCCGTCCGGAACCACAACTAGCTACCCCTCAACCTACTGAACCTACAGAAAATGTTTAATTTGAAATTCCTTCATGTATGATAGAGAAACTGCTAGCTAATCCTTTTGCAAGAGATGGAACATTGCATCCCGATTTACACTTAATCTATGTGGATGAAGTTTGTGGATTATTTAAGCTTGCAGGTATGCCCGAGGATGTCATCAAGAAGAAGTTTTTACCTTTATCTTTGAAGGGAGATGCATTGACATGGTTTAGGCTATGTGATGATATGGGATCATGGAACTACAAACGATTGAAAGTGGAATTTCATCAGAAGTTTTATCTTATGCATCTTGTTCATCGTGATCGTAATTATATATATAATTTTTGGCCTCGCGAAGGAGAAAGCATCGCTCAAGCTTGGGGGAGCCTTAAGTCAATGTTATATTCATGCCCCAATCAAGAGCTCTCAAGAGAAATTATTATTCAAAAATTTATGCTCGTCTTTCTCTCAATAATCGCTCCATGCTCGATACTTCTTGTACTAGCTCTTTTATGATGAAGACTATTGAATTTAAATGGGATTTATTGAAAAGAATTAAACGCAACTCTGATGATTGGGACCTCGACGAAGGTAAGGAGTCAGGCATAACACTGATACGTCTCCAACGTATCTATAATTATTGATTGCTCCATGCTATATTATCTACTGTTTTGGACAATAATGGGCTTTATTATCCATTTTTATATTATTTTTGGGACTATCCTATTAATCGGAGGCCCAGCCCAGAGTTGCTATTTTTTTCCTATTTCAGAGTTTCGCAGAAAAAGAATATCAAACAGAATGAAACCTTCGGGAGCGTGATTTTTGGAACGAACATGATCCAGGAGACTTGGACCCTACGTAAGAGAAGCTTCTAGGAAGCCATGGGGTAGGGGGCGCGCCCACCCCCCCAGGGCGCGCCCTCCACCCTCGTGGGCCCCACGTTGCTCCACCGACGTACTTCTTCCTCCTATATATACCTACGTACCCCCAAATGATCAGATACGGAGCCAAAAACCTAATTCCACCGCCGCAACCTTCTGTACCCACGAGATCCCATCTTGGGGCCTGTTCCGGAGCTCCGCCGGAGGGGGCATCCATCACAGAGGGATTCTACATCAACACCACAGCCTCTCCGATGAAGTGTGAGTAGTTTACCTCAGACCTTCGGGTCCATAGTTAGTAGCTAGATGGTTTCTGCTCTCTTTTTGGATCTCAATACAATGTTCTCCCCCTCTCTCGTGGAGATCTATTCGATGTAATCTTCTTTTTGCGGTGTGTTTGTTGAGACCGATGGATTGTGGGTTTATTATAAAGATTATCTATGAACAATATTTGAATCTTCTCTGAATTCTTTTATGTATGATTGGTTATCTTTGCACATCTCTTCGAATTATCAGTTTGGTTTGGCCTACTAGATTGATCTTTCTTGCAATGGGAGAAGTGATTAGCTTTGGCTTCAATCTTGCGGTGTCATTTCCCAGTGACAGTAGGGGTAGCAAGGCACGTATTGTATTGTTGCCATCGAGGATAACAAGATGGGGTTTTTATCATTTTGCATGAATTTATCCCTCTACATCATGTCATCTTGCTTAAGGCGTTACTCTGTTTTCATGAACTTAATACTCTAGATGCATGCTGGATAGCGGTCGATGAGTTGAGTAATAGTAGTAGATGCAGGCAGGAGTCGGTCTACTTGTCTCGGACGTGATGCCTATATACATGATCATACCTAGATATTCTCATAACTATGCTCAATTCTGTCAATTAATCAACAGTAATTCGTTCACCCACCGTAAAATACTTATGCTCTTGACAAAAGGCACTAGTGAAACCTATGGCCCCCGGGTCTATCTTCATCATATTAATCTTTCAACACTTTGTTATTTCCTTTGCCTTTTTACTTTACTTTTATTTTACTTTGCATCTTTATCACAAAAATACGAAAAATATTATCCTATCATATCTATCAGATATCACTCTCGTAAGTGACCGTGAAGGGATTGACAACCCCTTATCGCGTTGGTTATGAGGATATATTTGTATTGTGCAGGTGCGACGGACTCGCGCGTAGCCTCCTACTGGATTGATACCCTGGTTCTCAAAAACTAAGGGAAATACTTACGCTACTTTGCTGCATCACCCTTTCCTCTTCAAGGGAAAACTAACGTAGTGCTCAAGAGGTAGCAAGAAGGATTTCTGGCGCCGTTGCCGGGGAGGTGTACGCAAAAGTCAACATACCAAGTACCCATCACAATCCCTTATCTCCCGCATTACATTATTTTCCATTTGCCTCTCGTTTTCCTCTCCCCCACTTCACCCTTGCCGTTTTATTCGCCCTCTCTTTTTTCGTTTGCCCCTTTTTCGCTTGCTTTTTGTTTGCTCGTGTGTTGGATTGCTTGCTTGTCGTTATGGCTAGTCCTCTATCATCACGGTTGTCTCCCGAGAATGAAGTTATAAATTTTAAGCAAAGGGAGGGAGAAAATCTAAAAGATGTTTGGTATAGAATTTGGAATGCTCAAAATAGATCTACCAGGAAGCAATCTACTTTCGTTCTTCTCCGCAATTTTTATGTAGGTGCTAATCCTTGGTATAGATATATCCTTGATACCATTACTGGAGGGAATTTCTTGGGTAGCCATACTTTTGATTCTTATAATGCTATGATAGATTTGTTTGGCTCACCCCCTCTTTTGGTTAATGGAACTATGTTAACTTTGGAGCATGTAATGCAAAGGCTTGAAATTATTGAAAATAAGGTTGCTACCGTAGAGTTAATTGAAAATTTGGATAAAAAGATCCACAACCGAATCTCTCAATATGGATCTAAAGTAGGAGTCACTTCGAAAAATATTAAAGAGAAGGAACCCATAGTTAATGAGAAAATAAATCAAGATTCCACTAGGATCGATAAACTTGAAGATATCATTTCCAACTCGGGAACCGCTTTTTCTTCCGTAAAGAATACTCCAAGTCCTCCTACTAAAATTGCCAAGCTTATGTATTTTCCTAAAAATAAGGGTGAATCCCCTAGTAAGGAAACTGCGGATCTCAAATCTATAAGTATTCATCCCAATCTTGTTGCTATCATTAAGGAACGATTTGCTACAAATGAATTTTTCGATCTTGTGCCTAAAAGTTTGATAATTACTAAAAAAGAATTTTCTAAGGATGATAGATGTCTCATTGAAGAATTGCATACCAAATATGGCAATACCTAGATCTATCCTTGCTTTTATGCTAGGTAGGGGCGTTAAACGATAGCGCTTGTTGGGAGGCAACCCAATTTTATTTTTAGTTTTTTTTGCTTTTGCTTCTGTTTAGGAATAAATCTTTGATCTAGCCTCTGGTTATATGTGTTTTATGTTTTAATTAGTGTTTGTGCCAAGTTAAACCTATAGGATCTTCTTGGATGATAGTTATTTGATCTTGCAGAAATTTCCAGAAACTTTCTGTTCACGAAAATAATTGTTAAAAATCACCAGAACGTGATAAAATAGTGATTCCAGTTGCTGCTGATCAAGAAACAAATTGCCTAGGTCTTCCTATTTTTGCTGATTTTTTGGAGTTCCAGAAGAGTTACAGATTACTACAGACTGTTCTGATTTTGGCAGATTCTGTTTTTCATGTGTTGTTTGCTTATTTTGATGAATCTATGGCTAGTAAAATAGTTTATAAACCATAGAGAAGTTGGAATAAATTATGTTTAAAACCAATATAAATAAGGAATAAGTTCATTACAGTACCTTGAAGTGGTCTTTTGTTTTCTTTTGCTAACGGAGCTCACGAGATTTCTGTTAAGTTTTGTGTTGTGAAGTTTTCAAGTTTTTGGTGAAAGATTTGATGGATTATGGAACAAGGAGTGGAAAGAGCCTAAGCTTGGGGATCCACAAGATAATCTAAGGACACCAAAAAGCCAAAGCTTGGGGATGCCCCGGAAGGCATCCCCTCTTTCGTCTACTTCCATCAGTAACTTTACTTGGAGCTATATTTTTATTCACCACATGATATGTGTTTTGCTTGGAGCGTCTTGTATGATTTGAGTCTTTTCTTTTTAGTTTACCACAATCATCCTTGTTGTACACACCTTTTGAGAGAGCCATACATGATTTGGAATTTGTTAGAATACTCTATGTGCTTCACTTATATCTTTTGAGTTATATAGTTTTGCTCTAGTACTTCACTTATATGTTATAGAGCACGGTGGTGGACTTGTCTTATAGGAAATATTGATCTCTCATGCTTCACTTAGATTATTTTGAGAGTCTTAAATAGCATGGTAATTTGCTTAAATAATCCTAATATGCTAGGTATTCAAGATTAGTAAAAACTTTCTTATGAGTGTGCTGAATACTAAGAGAAGTTTGATGCTTGATGATTGTTTTGAGATATGGAGGTAATAATATCAAAGTCATGCTAGTTGAGTAGTTGTGAATTTGAGAAGTGCTTGTGTTGAAGTTTGCAAGTCCCGTAGCATGCATGTATGGTAAACGTTATGCAACAAATTTGAAACATGAGATGTTCTTTGATTGTCCTCCTTATGAGTGGCGGTCGGGGACGAGCGATGGTCTTTTCCTACCAATCTATCCCCCTAGCAGCATGCGCGTAGTGCTTGGTTTTTGATGACTTGTAGATTTTTGCAATAAGTATGTGAGTTCTTTATTATTAATGTTGAGTCCATGAATTATACGCACTCTCACCCTTCCATCATTGCTAGCCTCTTCGGTACCATGCATTGCCCTTTCTCACATTGAGAGTTGGTGCAAACTTTGCTGGTGCATCCAAACCCCGTGATATGATACGCTCTTTCACACATAAACCTCCTTATATCTTCCTCAAAACAGCCACCATACCTACCTATTATGGCATCTCTATAGCCTTTCCGAGATATATTGCCATGCAACTTTCCACCATTCTGTTTATCATGACACATTCATCATTGTCATATTGCTTAGCATGGTCATGTAGTTGACATGGTATTTGTGGCAAAGCCACCGTTCATAATTCTTTCATACATGTCACTCTTGATTCATTGCATATCCCGGTACACCGCCGGAGGCATTCATATAGAGTCATACTTTGTTCTAGTATCGAGTTGTAATCATTGAGTTGTAAATAAATAGAAGTGTGATGCTCATCATTTAATAGAGTTGTCCCAGAAATAAGAGAAAGGCCAAATAAAAAAAAGAAGGCCCAAAAAAAAAGGGGCAATGCTACTGTCCTTTTTTCCACACTTGTGCTTCAAAGTAGCACAATAATCTTCATGATAGAGAGTCTCTTGTTTTGTCACTTTCATATACTAGTGGGAATTTTTCATTATAGAACTTGGCTTGTATATTCCAACAACGGGCCTCCTCAAGTGCCCTAGGTCTTCGTGAGCAAGCAAGTTGGATGCACACCCACTTAGTTTCTTTTGTTGAGCTTTGATACATTTATAGCTCTAGTGCATCAGTTGCATGGCAATCCCTACTCCTTGCATTAACATCAATCGATGGGCATCTCCATAGCTCATTGATTAGCCTTGTTGATGTGATAATTTCTCCTTTTTTGTCTTCTCCACATAACCCCCATCATCATATTCTATTCCACCCATAGTGCTATGTCCATGGCTCGCGCTCATATATTGCATGAAAGTTTATAGGTTTGAGATTACTAAAGTATGAAACAATTGCTTGGCTTGTCATCGGGGTTGTGCATGATGAGAGCATTCTTGTGTGATGAAAATGGAGCATGACTAAACTATATGATTTTGTAGGGATGAACTTTCTTTGGCCATGTTATTTTGAGAAGACATAATTGCTTAGTTAGTATGCTTGAAGTATTATTATTTTTATGTCAATATGAACTTTTATCTTGAATCTTTCGGATCTGAATATTCATACCACAATTAAGAATAATTACATTGAAATTATGCCAAGTAGCACTCCACATCAAAAATTCTGTTTTTATCATTTATCTACTCGAGGACGAGCAGGAATTAAGCTTGGGGATGCTTGATACGTCTCCAACTTACCTATAATTTTTGATTGCTCCATGCTATATTATCTACTGTTTTGGACAGTATTGGGCTTTATTATACACTTTTATATTATTTTTGGGACTAACCTATTAACCGGAGGCCCAGCCCAGAATTGCTGTTTTTTGCCTATTTCAGAGTTTCGTAGAAAAAGAATATCAAACGGAGTCCAAACGGAATGAAACCTTCGGGAGCGTGATTTTTGGAACGAACATGATCCAGGAGACTTGGACCCTACGTAAGAGAAGCTTTCAGGAAGCCACGAGGTAGGGGGCGCGCCGACCCTCCCAGGGTGCGCCCTCCACCCTCGTGGGCCCCATGTTGCTCCACCGACGTACTTCTTCCTCCTATATATACATACGTACCCCCAAACGACCATATACGGAGCCAAAAACCTAATTCCACCGCCGCAACCTTCTGTACCCACGAGATCCCATCTTGGGGCCTGTTCCGGAGCTCCGCCGGAGGGGGCATCCGTCATGGAGGGCTTCTACATCAACACCATAGCCTCTCCGATGAAGTGTGAGTAGTTCACCTCAGACCTTCGGGTCCATAGTTAGAAGCTAGATGGCTTCTTCTCTCTTTTTGGATCTCAATACAACGTTCTCCCCCTCTCTCGTGGAGATCTATTCGATGTAATCTTCTTTTTGTGGTGTGTTTGTTGAGACCGATGGATTGTGGGTTTATTATAAAGATTATCTATGAACAATATTTGAATCTTCTCTGAATTCTTTTATGTATGATTGGTTATCTTTGCACATCTCTTCGAATTATCAGTTTGGTTTGGCCTACTAGATTGATCTTTCTTGCAACGGGAGAAGTGCTTAGCTTTGGGTTCAATCTTGCGGTGTCCTTTCGCAGTGACAGTAGGGGAAGCAAGGCACGTATTGTATTGTTGCCATCGAGGATAACAAGATGGGGTTTTTATCATATTGCATGGATTTATCCCTCTACATCATGTCATCTTGCTTAAGGCGTTACTCTGTTTTCATGAACTTAATACTCTAGATGCATGCTGGATAGCGGTCGATGAGTTGAGTAATAGTAGTAGATGCAGGCAGGAGTCGGTCTACTTGTCTCGGACGTGATGTCTATATACATGATCATACCTAGATATTCTCATAACTATGCTCAATTCTGTCAATTGCTCAACAGTAATTCGTTCACCCACCGTAAAATACTTATGCTCTTGAGAGAAATCACTAGTGAAACCTATGGCCCCCGGGTCTATCTTCATCATATTAATCTTTCAACACTTTGTTATTGCCTTTGCCTTTTACTTTACTTTTATTTTACTTTGCATCTTTATCACAAAAATACGAAAAATATTATCCTATCATATCTATCAGATATCACTCTCGTAAGTGACTGTGAAGGGATTGACAACCCCTTATCGCGTTGGTTGCGAGAATTTATTTGTATTGTGCAGGTGCGAGGGACTCGCGTGTAGCCTCCTACTGGATTGATACCTTGGTTCTCAAAAACTAAGGGAAATACTTACGCTACTTTGCTGCATCACCCTTTCCTCTTCAAGGGAAAACCAACGCAGTGCTCAAGAGGTAGCAAACACCTATGTTTGATTGTGTTAAATCTTTTATGGATACCGATGCTTTCCGTGAATTTAGCACTATATATGGACTTGACTCTGAGATAGTAGCTTCTTTCTATGAATCATTTGCTAGTCATGTTGATCTCCCTAAGGAGAAGTGGTTTAAATATAATCCTCCCATTGAAGTAAAAATAGTTGAACCTATTAAAGTTGAAGAAAAGACTATCACTTATAATGATCCTATTGTTCCTACTGCTTATGTTGAGAAACCACCTTTCCTTGTTAGAATAAAGGATCATGCTAAAGCTTCAACTGTAGTCAACAAAAGTAATATTAGGACACACAAACCCCCTGAGCAAGTTAAAGTTGAACCTAAAATTGATATGGTTAAAGATCTATTGGCTGATAATATCGATGGGCATGTTATTTACTTCTGTGATGAGACTGCTAGAATTGCTAAACCTGGTGCAAAAGATAAACATAGACCTGTGGTAGGCATGCCTGTTATTTCTGTTAAAATAGGAGATCATTGTTATCATGGCTTGTGTGATATGGGTGCTAGTGCTAGTCCAATACCTCATTCTTTATACGAAGAAATTATGCATGATATTGCACCTGCTGATATAGAAGATATCGATGTTACCATTAAGCTTGCCAATAGAGATACTATTTCACCGATTGGGATTGTTAGAGATGTTGAAGTCTTGTGTGAGAAGGTTAAATATCCTGCTGATTTTCTTATTCTTGGTTCCCCACAAGATAGCTTTTGTTCCATTATATTTGGTAGACCCATCTTGAACACTGTTAATGCTAGGATAGACTGCGAAAAGGATGTTGTTACTATTGGTTTGGGTGATATGTCTCATGAGTTTAATTTTGCTAAATTTAGTAGACAACACCGTGATGAGGAATTGCCTAGTAAAGATGAAATTATTGGTCTTGCTTCTATTTCCGTGCCTCCTAATGATCGTTTAGAACAATATTTGCTAGTCCATGAAAATGATATGTTTATGAATGAAAGAAGGGAAATAGATGAAGTATTCTTTAAACAAGGACCTATTTTGAAACACAACTTGCCTGTTGAAATTCTAGGGGATCCACCTCCACCCAAGGTGATCCCGTGTTCGAGCTTAAACCATTACCTGATACTCTTAAATATGCTTATCTTGATGAAAGGAAGATATATCCTGTTATTATTAGTGCTAACCTTTCAGAGAAGGAGGAAGAGAAATTATTGAAAACTCTGAAGAAGCACCGTGCTGCTATTGGATATACTCTTGATGATCTTAAGGGCATTAGTCCCACTCTATGTCAACACAAAATAAATTTGGAGAAAGACGCCAAACCAGTTATTGATCACCAACGACGGCTAAATCCTAAGATGAAAGAAGTGGTAGGAAAGGAAATATTAAAGCTCCTTGAGACAGGTATAATCTATCCCGTTGCTGATAGTCAGTGGGTAAGTCATGTCCATTGTGTCCCCAAGAAGGGAGGTATTACTGTTGTTCCTAATGATAAAGATGAATTGATCCCACAAAGAATTGTTACAGGTTATAGAATGGTAATTGATATCCGCAAACTAAATAAAGCTACTAAAAAGATAATTACCCTTTGCCTTTTATTGATCAAATGCTAGAAAGATTATCCAAACATACACATTTTTTCTTTCTAGATGTTTACTCTGGTTTCTCTCAAATACCCGTGTTAGCTGAGGATCAAGAAAAGACCACTTCTACTTGCCCTTTCGGTACTTTTGCTTATAGACGTATGCCTTTTGGTTTTTGTAATGCACCTACTACCTTTCAAAGATGCATGATGGCTATATTCTCTGACTTTTGTGAAAAGATTTGCGAGGTTTTCATGGATGATTTCTCCGTTTATGGATCCTCTTTTGATGATTGCTTGAGCAACCTTGATCGAGTTTTGCAGAGATGTGAAGAAACTAATCTTGTCTTGAATTGGGAGAAATGCCACTTTATGGTTAATGAAGGCATTGTCTTGGGGCATAAAATTTCTGAAAGAGGTATTGAAGTTGATAAAGCTAAAGTTGATGCTATTGAAAAGATGTCGTGTCCTAAGGACATCAAAGGTATAAGAAGTTTTCTGGGTCATGCGGTTTTTATAGGAGGTTCATTAAGGACTTCTCAAAAATTTCTCGGCCTCTGACTGTGTAGAGGCATTTGAAATACTGAAGAAAACTTTGATTTCTGCACCTATTGTTCAGCCACCTGATTGGAATTTACCTTTTAAAATTATGTGTGATGCTAGTAATTATGTTGTAGGTGTTGTTCTAGGGAAAAGAGTTGATAAGAAATTAAATGTTATTCAATATGCTAGTAAAACTCTAGATAATGCCCAGAGAAATTATGCTACTACTGAAAAAGAATTTTTAGCAGTTGTCTTTTCTTGTGATAAGTTCAGACCTTATATTGTTGATTCTAAAGTAACTATTCACACTGATCATGCTGCTATTAAATACCTTATGGAAAAGAAATATGCTAAGCCTAGACTTATTAGATGGGTTCTCTTGCTACAAGAATTTGATTTGCATATTATTGATAGAAAGGGAGTTGAGAACCCCGTTGCAGACAACTTGTCTAGGTTAGAGAATGTTCTTGATGACCCACTAACTATTGATGATAGCTTTCCAGTTGAACAATTAGCTGTCATAAATGCTTCTCGTAGTGCTCCATGGTATGCTGATTATGCTAATTACATTGGTGCTAAATTTATACCACCTAGTTTCACATACCAGCAAAATAAAAAGTTTTTCTATGATTTAAGACATAACTTCTGGGGTGACTCACACCATTATAAAGAAGGAGTAGATGGTGTTATTAGACGTTGTATACCTGAGCATGAACAGGAACAGATCCTACGCAAGTGTCATTCCGAGGCTTATGGAGGGCACCACGCTTGAGATAGAACTGCACATAAGGTATTGCAATTCGGTTTTTATTGGCCTACTCTCTTCAAAGACGCGCGTAAGTTTGTATTGTCTTGTGATGAATGTCAAAGAATTGGTAATATTAGTAGACGTCAAGAAATGCCTATGAATTATTCACTTGTTATTGAACCATTTGATGTTTGGGGCTTTGATTATATGGGACCGTTTCCTTCCTCTAATGGGTATACACATATTTTAGTTGGTGTTGATTACGTTACTAAGTGGGTAGAGGTTATTCCAACTAGTAGTGCTGATCATAACACCTCTATTAAAATGCTTAAAGTTCCAAGGTTTGGAGTCCCTAGATATTTAATGGCTGATGGTGGTTCACATTTTATTCATGGTGCCTTTCGTAAAATGCTTGCTAAGTATGATGTTAATCATAGAATTTCATCTCCATATCACCCGTAGTCTAGTGGTCAAGTAGAATTGAGTAATAGAGAGCTCAAATTAATTTTGCAAAAGACTGTTAATAGATCTAGAAAGAATTGGCCCAAGAAACTTGATGATGCATTATGGGCCTATAGAACTGCATATAAAAACCCTATGGGTATGTCTCCATATAAAATGGTTTATGGAAAGACATGTCACTTACCTCTCGAACTAGAACATAAGGCATATTGGGCTATTAAAGAGCTCAATTATGATTTCAAACTTGCCGGTGAGAAGAGGTTATTTGACATTAGCTCACTTGATGAATGGAGAACTCAAGCCTATGAGAATGCCAAACTGTTCAAGGAAAAGGTTAAAAGATGGCATGACAAAAGGATACAAAAGCGTGAGTTTAATGTAGGTGATTATGTGTTGCTATTCAACTCTCATTTAAGATTTTTTGCAGGAAAACTTCTCTCTAAATGGGAAGGTCCTTACGTTATCGAGGAGGTCTATCGTTCCGGTGCCATAAAAATCAACAACTTCAAAGGCACAAATCCGAAGGTGGTGAATGGTCAAAGAATCAAACATTATATCTCAGGTAATCCTATAAATGTTGAAACTAATGTTATTGAAACCGTAACCCCGGAGGAATACATAAGGGACACTTTACAGAACGTTTTAGACTCCGAAAAGGAATAGGTATGTGGTACGGTAAGTAAACCGACTCCAAAACAGCTCTAATGGCAATTTTTCTCCGTTTTGGAATATTTTAAAAAATAGGAAATTGAGAAGTAGTCCGGGAAGGACACGAGGGTGGAGGGCGCGCCCTACTCCCCTGGGCGCGCCCCCTGCCTCGTGGGCACCTCGTGCGCTCTCCGAACTCCGTTTTCTTGCTCGATACTTCTTTTGGTCGGTAAAAATTCATTATATAATCTCCCAAAGGTTTGACCACCGTATCACGCAATTATCCTCTGTTTTTGTTACGAGCTGTTTTCTGCCAGAGTTGTCAAGGCCAGGCATCATGCCGTTCCCCTCCTCCAACAATGAGGGCAACGATGCTTGGCTAATGAAGACAGAGCTGAAGTGAGAAGAACTCATGGAGATCAACAAGGATGAAGGAATCAAGAGGGCCAAGGAGGATCAAGTGCCGGCAGCAGAAGAAGAAGACACCCTTCCACCTCTCTTTACCCCCACTGAGATTGAAGCTTTCAAGATGATTGAGTTAGCTCGTATACAAAACAAGTATCTCACACGTGAAAATATTTTGTTGAAGGATCATATCATCGCACTCAAAGGCATTATCCGCAAATTGGAGGATCTCCTATGCTCGATGTGCGACTACCCATCATCACCACCTCCGAAGAAGGAGACATAATCACATGGGTATGGGCACTACCCTTGGCAACTGCCAAGCTTGGGGGAGGTGCCCCGGTATCGTATCACCATCACACTCCTATCTTTACCGTTTTTCTTAGTTCAATCCTTTTGGTAATATCTTGATCTAGTAGAATAAAGTTTTAGTATGATATAGTTTTGAGTTTTGCTTTATGATCCCTCTATGTAATCGAGTCCGTGAGCTATATATGATAAAGATTAGTGTTGAGTCAAGGGCTTGATTATTTTGCTATGATCTCGAGGGAATTAAAGAAAAAGAAAGAATAAAAAGAAATAAAGAGATCATATTGATCTTATGGGGAATAATGACTTCACATACAAAGGGTATGATGAATAAAAGTTGTTGAGAGTTGACAAACATAGTTTAGGTCATCGTTGCAATAAATAGGAAGTAATAAAGAAAGAAAGGTTCCACATATAAATATACTATCTTGGACATCTTTTATGATTGTGAGCACTCATTAAAATGTGACATGCTAAAGAGTTGATGTTGGACAAGGAAGACGACGTAATGGGTTATGTTTTCTTATATCTGAAATAAAGTATATTGTCATGGATCATCCAACATGTTGAGCTTACCTTTATCCCTCATGCTAGCTATTGATTCGACACAAGGGGAGCCAAAGAATATTCTCAAGTATTAGCAGCTGAGTTGTCAATTCAACCACACCTGGAAACTTAGTATCTGCAGCAAAGTGTTTAGTAGCAAAGTAATATGATAGTGGTGGTAACGGTAACAAAAGTAAAGATAGTAAAAGTAAATATTTTTGGTATTTTGTAGTGGTTGTAACAGTAGCAGCGGGAAAGTAAATAAGCGTAAACCAGTATATGGAAAACCCGTAGGCACCGGATCAGTGATGGATAATTATGCCGAATGCGGTTCATCATGTAACAGTCATAACATAGGGTGACACAGAACTAGCTCCAATTCATCAATGTAATGTAGGCATGTATTCCGTATATAGTCATACGTGCTTATGGAAAAGAACTTGCATGACATCTTTTGTCCTACCCTCCCGTGGTAGCGGGGTCCTGTTGGAAACTAAGGGATATTAAGGCCTCCTTTTAATAGAGAACCGGAACAAAGCATTAGCACACGGTGAATACATGAACTCCTCAAACTATGGTCATCACCGGGAGTGGTCCCGATTATTGTCACTTCGGGGTTGCCGGATCATAACACATAGTAGGTGACTATAGACTTGCAAGATAGGATCAAGAACTCACATATATTCATGAAAACATAATAGGTTCAGATCTGAAATCATGGCACTCGGGCCCTAGTGACAAGCATTAGGCATAGCAAAGTCATAGCAACATCAATCTCAGAACATAGTGGATACTAGGGATCAAACCCTAACAAAACTAACTCGATTACATGATAAATCTCATCCAACCCATCACCGTCCAGCAAGCCTACGATGGAATTACTCACGCACGGCGGTGAGCATCATGAAATTGGTGATGGAGGATGGTTGATGATGACGACGGCGACGAATCCCCCTCTCCGGAGCCCCGAACGGACTCCAGATCAGCCCTCCTGAGAGGTTTTAGGGCTTGGCGGTGGCTCCGTATCGTAAAACGCGATGATTTCTTCTCTCTGATTTTTTCCTCTTCGAAAGCAAATATATAGAGTTAGAGTTGGCGTCGGAGGGTCTCTAGGGGGCCCACGAGGTAGGGGTACGCCCTAAGGGGGGGCGCCCCCACCCTCATGGACAGGGTGTGGGCCCCCTAGTCTTCATCTTTGGCGAGGATTTTTTATTATTTTTTATAGGACATCCCGTGGAGTTTCAGGTCATTCCGAGAACTTTTGTTTTCTGCACAAAAAACAACATCATGGCAATTCTGCTAAAAACAATGTCAGTCCGGGTTAGTTCCATTCAAATCATACAAGTTAGAGTCCAAAACAAGGGCAAAAGAGTTTGGAAAAGTAGATACGACGGAGACGTATCAACTCCCCCAAGCTTAAACCCTTGCTTGTCATCAAGCAATTCAGTTGACAAACTGAAAGAAAGAAAAACTTTTACAAACTCTGTTTGCTCTTGTTGTTGTAACTATGTCAAGCCAGCATTCAAGTTTTCAGCTAAGATCATAACTAACCACATTTGCAATAATTCTTAGGTCTCATCATTACTCATATCAATAGCATAATCAACTAGCAAGCAATAATAATAAATCTCGAATGACAACACTTTCTCAAAACAATCATAATATGATATAACAAGATGGTATCTCGCTAGCCCTTTCTGAGACCGCAAAACATAAATGCAGAGCACCTTTAAAGATCAAGGACTGACTAGACATTGTAATTCATGGTAAAAGAGATCCAATCATAGTCACACCCAACATAGATTAACAATGATGAATGCAAAATGACAGCTGCGCTCTCCAGCTAGTGTTTTTTAATAAGAGGGTGATGACTCAACATAAAAGTACATGGATAGGCCCTTCGCAGAGGGAAGCAGGGATTTGTAGAGGTGCCCGAGCTCGGTTTTGAAATAGAGATAAATTGTATTTTGAGCGGTATACTTTCATTGTCAACGTAACAACTAAGAGATGGCGATATATTCAATGCTAAACACATTATAGGCGGTTCCCAAACAGAATGGTAAAGTTTATACTCCCCCTCCACCAACAAGCATCAATCCATGACTTGCTCGAAACAACGAGTGTCTCCAACATACATCAGGTCCTAGGGGGAGTTTTGTTTGCAATTAATTTTGATTTAGTTTGCATAAAGCATGGGACTGGGCATCCCGGTGACCAGCCATTTTCTCGTGAGTGAGTAGCGGAGTCCACTCCTCTTGAGAATAACCCGCCTAACACGGAAGATAAGGACAGCCTTGGTTGATACATGAGCTATTCGAGCATACAAAACAGAATGTTTATTTGAAGGTTTAGAGTTTGGCACATACAAATTTACTTGGAACAGCAGGTAGATACCGCATATAGGAAGGTATAGTGGACTCATCTGGAATAACTTTGGGGTTTAAGGGATTGGATGCACAAGCAGTATTCCCGCTTAGTACAGGTGAAGGCTAGCAAAAGACTGGGAAGCGACCAACTAGAGAGCGACAACAGCCATGTACATGCATTAAAATTAATAAACATTGGATGCAAGCATGAGTAGGATATAATCCACCATGAACATAAATATCGTGAAGGCTATGTTGATTTTGTTTCAACTACATGCGTGAACATGTGCCAAGTCAAGTCACTTAAATCATTCAAAGGAGGATACCTCCCCATCATACCACATCATAATCATCTCAATAGCATGTTGGCACACAAGGTAAATCATTATAACTCATAGCTAATCAAGCATGGCACAAGCAACTATGATCTCTAATTGTCATTGCAAACATGTTTATTCATAATAAGCTGAATCAAGAACGAGGGACTCATCATATTTACAAAAACAAAAGAGGTCGAGTTCATACCAGCTTTTCTCATCTCAGTCAGCCCATCATATATCATCATAATTGCCTTTCACTTGCACGACCGAATGGTGTGAATAATAATAAGAGTGCACGTGCATTGGACTAAGCTGGAATCTGCGAGCATTCAATAAACAGGAGAAGACAAGGCAATATGGGCTCTGGGTTAAATCAACAATAATGCATATAAGAGCCACTTCAACAATTTAATCATGGTCTTCTCCTACTGACCCCCAAAGAAAAGAAATAAAAACTATTTACACGGGAAAGCTCCCAACAAGCAAAAGAAGAACGGGAAATATTTTTGGGTTTTCTTTTTAATTACTACTACAACAAGAAAGTAAACTACCACTAATTTTTTCTTAAGGTTTAACAAACACACAAAAAGAAAGCAGGAAGAAGAAAATAAACTAGCATGGATATTACAGTGAAAAAGTATGAGCACCGACATCTAGCAATGAGTGTGTGTGAACATAAATGTAATGTCGGTGAGAAATACATACTCCCCCAAGCTTAGGCTTTTGGCCTAAGTTGGTCTATTGCCAGGGATAGCCTAGCGGATACCCGTAGGTGTAGCTGGGGTCATAGTGCGACGAAGAATAGTTGGGATCATACTGTGATGCAGCGGTTATCGCCTGCTGAGCTGCAGCGTGGAGTCGAGTTGCCTCCTCTCTCCTATCGTACTCATCTGCCTCCTCTCTGGTGATAGTGTATCTTCGTTTTGCGTGAGAATCAAAGAAGGCAGGAGCAGGGAGAGTAATACGGACAACGTGCCGTTTGTTAAAAATTAAACGATATAAGAGAGGTGATTCAGGCCTCTCGACAAACTGGTGCGAAGCCATAGAGTTATAATCTAAATATGCAGGAGGCAACTCCGTATCACCCTCACGAATGTCTATCTCAAGAAAATTAGCTAAGCGGGTTGCATACATTCCTCCAAAGAAATCTCCATTATGTCTATTATGATGCAACCTACGAGCTACAATGGCTCCCATATGATAGGATTGGTCTCCTAACACAGCACTCCTGAGAATGCTAAGGTCAGGGACACACATGTGACATGCTTCATCCTTCGCATTTATGCATCTACCGATGAATAGAGCAAAATAATGTATAGCAGGGAAGTGAATGCTCCCTATGGTAGCCTGCGTTATATCTCTAGATTCCCCCATAGTTATACTAGCAAGGAAGTTTCTAAATTCAGATTTAGGGGGATCCCTAATATTGCCCCATGATGGAAGTTTGCAAGCAAGAGTGAAATCCTCTAAGTCCATGGTATAAGATTTGTCATAACGATCAAACATGATTGAAGGAGAATTACGCGAAGATGAATACTCAAACCACCTCACAAACGAACTTGTGAGATCATGATACTGGGGGCATTTGGTAGCCTCAAAATCCTCAAGACCGGCATTGCGCAAATATGCTTTGAATTCTTCTTTAATTCCCGCACGGTCCATAAAATTTTCCGACGGCCATTCGCAAGGCCGCACTAGAGCGTCTCTTGGTGGTTCCTCGTCAGCATCACGCATAGCAATTCTGGGTCCTTGCTTCTTAGAAGAACCACCTTGGAACATCTTCCTAAGCATATTGTTTTTCTCTGAAAGAAATCTGAAATTTTTAGTAACTTCAAACAAAAGTGAACCAACTTCAATAAAACTGATAGCAACTACTCCTACAAGTGCCTAGAGCCTATATCAAGCATTAGAACTACTTGGAACCATATAAATTTGACATGCAAGCTCAAGAACATGGTCACCTATGCAGCACAAATTTGCAAAGAATAAAGCACTAGAACAAAAACTAATTGGACCAATGGAGGAGTCACATACCAAGAAACAATCTCCCCAAGCAGTTTTGTGAGAGGTGCTTTGAGCAAGGAGATCGAAAATCACAGCAAAAGTGGCTGGAACTCGTGCTTGAGTTTGTTTTTCGGGTTTGTGTGAGACAGAGGAAGAAGATGGGTGCTGGGATAAGTGGAGGAGGGCCACCGTGGGCCCATGAGTCAGGGGGCGCGCCCTCCACCCTCGTGGCCAGGTGGCAGCTCCTCCCGAGGTAATTTTTGCATAGTAAATCCTCAAATATTCCAGAAAAAATCATATTAAATTGGCATGGCATTCTGAGGACTTTTATTTTCGGGATATTTTTATATTGCACGTATAAGCCAGGAAACAGACAAAAGAATACTATCTTTACTTTATTTCTACTAAGTTACAGAAATTATAGAGAGGGGACAGAAGGTTATGCTTCTAGTTTCATCCGCCTCATGCTCATCAAAAAGAATCCACTAACAAGGTTAATCAAGTCTTGTTAACAAACTCATTCCGATAATCATGAAACCGGAGAAATTTCGAATAACACTAAGTTACCTCAACGGGGATATGCACATCCCCAATACTAAGTATATCATATTTCTTTTTGACAGTAGGAAGAGGAAATTCAAAACCTCCAATTATAATCGATGGAATTTTTCCAATGGAGTTGATACTATGAACTTGAGGTTGTTTCCTCGGAAAGTGTACCGTATGCTCATTACCATTAACATGAAAAGTGACATTGCCTTTGTTGCAATCAATAACAGCCCCTGCAGTATTAAGAAAAGGTCTTCCAAGAATAATAGACATACTATCATCCTCGGGAATATCAAGAATAACAAAGTCCGTTAGAATAGTAACGTTTGCAACCACAACAGGCACATCCTCACAAATACCGACAGGTATAGCAGTTGATTTATCAGCCATTTGCAGAGATATTTCAGTAGGTGTCAACTTATTCAAGTCAAGTCTATGATATCAAGAGAGAGGCATAACACTAACACCGGCTCCAAGATCACATAAAGCAGTTTTAATATAATTTCTTTTAATGGAGCAAGGTATAGTAGGTACTCCGGGATCTCCAAGTTTCTTTGGTATTCCATCCTTAAAAGTGTAATTAGCAAGCATGGTGGAGATTTCAGCTTCCAATGTCTTTCTTTTATTAGTAATAATATCCTTCATATATTTAGCGTAAGGATTTGTTTTGAGCACATCAGTCAATCGCATACGCAAAAAGATAGGTCTAATCATTTCAGCAAAGCGCTCAAAATCCTCATCTCCTTTTTCTTGGATGGTTTCGGAGGAAAAGGCATGGGTTTCTGAACCCATGGTTCTCTTTCTTTACCATGTTTCCTAGCAGCAAAGTCTCTTTTATCATAACGTTGATTCTTTGATTGTGGGTTATCAAGATCAACAGCAGGTTCAACTTCTACATCATTATCATTACTAGGTTGAGCATCATCATGAACATCATCATTAACATTTTCACTAGGTTCATGTTCATTACCAGATTGTGTTTGAGCATCAGACATAGAGATATCATTTGGATTATCAGGTGGTTCAGCAATAGGTTTACTAGAAGTTTGCACAGTTCTGTCATTTTTCTTTCTCTTCTTTTTAGAAGAACTAGGAACGTCAATATTATTTCTCTGAGAATCTTGCTCGATTCTCTTAGGGTGGCCTTCAGGATACAAAGGTTCCTGAGTCATTCTACCAGTTCTAGTAGCCACTCTAACAGCATAATCATTTTTCTTACTATTCATTTCATCAAGCACTTCTTTTTGAGCTTTAAGTACTTGTTCTACTTGAGTGGTAACCATAGAAGCATGTTTCCTAACAAGTTTAAGTTCACCTTTGATATTAGCCATATAATCACCCAAGCGTCTAATCATATAAGAACTTTCTTTTAATTGTCTACCAAAATAAGCATTAAAGTCGTCTTGCTTAAACATAAAGTTATCAAACTCATCCAAGCACTGCCTAGCAATTTTAGTAGGAGGGACTTTAGCTTTATCATATCTATAGAGAGAATTTACCTTTACTACCTGTGTCGGGATATCGGGATCAGGAGGTTCTTTAGTAAATAAAGAATTGAGATCATATGTTTCTTCGACAAGCGGTAAATTAAGACCATGTATTTCTTCAATAGGAGGTAAATTCTCAACATCTTCAGCTTTAATACCTTTTTCTTTCATAGATTTCTTTGCCTCTTGCATATCTTCGGGACTGAGAAATAGAACACCTCTCTTCTTCGGAGTTGGTTTAGGAATAGGCTCATTACTTGGAGCAGGAGGTGGCTCAGGGGCTGGCTCAGGAGGTGCCCAATTATTTTGATTTGTCAACATAATATTCAATAGAATTTTAGCTTCATCTGGTGTTCTTTCCCTGAAAAGAGAACCAGCACAACTATCCAGACAATCTTTGGAAGCATCGGTTAGTCCATTATAAAAGATATCAAGTATTTCAGATTTCTTAAGAGGATGACCAGGCAAAGCATTAAGTAACTTGAGAAGCCTCCCCCAAGCTTGTGGGAGACTCTCTTCTTTAATTTGCACAAAGTTGTATATTTCCCTTAAAGCAGCTTGTTTCTTATGAGCAGGGAAATATTTAGCAGAGAAGTAATAAATCATATCCTGGGGACTACGCACACAACCAGGATCAAGAGAATTAAACCATATCTTAGCATCACCCTTTAACGAGAACGGAAATATTTTGAGTATATAAAAGTAACGCGATCTCTCATCATTAGTGAACAGGGCGGCTATATCGTTTAACTTAGTAAGATGTGCCACTACAGTTTCAGATTCATAGCCATAAAAAGGATCAGATTCAACCAAAGTAATTATATCAGGATCAACAGAAAATTCATAATCCTTATCAGGAACACATATAGGTGAAGTTGCAAAAGCAGGGTCAGGTTTCATTTTATCTCTAAGTGATTCTTTGTTCCATTTAACCAATAACCTCTTGAGCTCATATCTATCTTTGCAAGCTAAAATAGCGGCAGAAGATTCCATATCAAAAACATAACCCTCAGGAATAACATGCATATTTTCATCATCACTTTCATCATCGTATTCAGATTCAATAATTTCTTTTTCTCTAGCCCTAGCAATTTGTTCATCAAGAAATTCACTAAGGGGCACAGTAGTATCAGGCATAGAAGCAGTTTCATCATAAGTATCATGCATAGCAGAAGTGGCATCATCAATAACATGCGACATATCGGAACGAATAGCAGAAGCAGGTTTAGGTGTCGCAAGCTTACTCATAACAGAAGGTGAATCAAGTACAGAGCTAGATGTCAGTTCCTTACCTCCCCTCGTAGTTGAGGGATAAATTGTTGTCTTGGCGTCTTTCAAGTTCTTCATAGTGTCCAGCAGATATAAATCCCAATCGACTCAAAGAATAGAGCTAGGCTCCCCGGCAACGGCGCTAGAAATTAGTCTTGATAACCCACAAGTATAGGGGATCGCAACAGCTTTCGAGGATAGAGTATTCAACCCAAATTTGTTGATTCGACACAAGGGGATCCAAAGAATATTCTCAAGTATTAGCAGCTGAGTTGTCAATTCAACCACACCTGGAAACTTAGTATCTGCAGCAAAGTGTTTAGTAGCAAAGTAATATGATAGTGGTGGTAACGGTAACAAAAGTACAGACAGTAAAAGTATTTTTCTTTTGGTATTTTGTAGTGGTTGTAACAGTAGCAGCGGGAAAGTAAATAAGCGTAAACCAGTATATGGAAAACTCGTAGGCACCGGATTAGTGATGGGTAATTATGCCGGATGCGGTTCATCATGTAACAGTCATAACATAGGGTGACATAGAACTAGCTCCAATTCATCAATGTAATGTAGGCATGTATTCCGTATATAGTCATACATGCTTATGGAAAAGAACTTGCATGACATCTTTTGTCCTACCCTCCCGTGGCAGCGGGGTCCTATTGGAAACTAAGGGATATTAAGGCCTCCTTTTAATAGAGAACCGGAACAAAGCATTAGCACACGGTGAATACATGAACTCCTCAAACTATGGTCATCATCGGGAGTGGTCCCGATTATTGTCACTTCGGGGTTGCCGGATCATAACACATAGTAGGTGACTATAGACTTGCAAGATAGGATCAAGAACTCACATATATTCATGAAAACATAATAGGTTCAGATCTGAAATCATGGCACTCGGGCCCTAGTGACAAGCATTAGGCATAGCAAAGTCATAGCAACATCAATCTCAGAACATAGTGGATACTAGGGATCAAACCCTAACAAAACTAACTCGATTACATGATAAATCTCATCCAACCCATCACCGTCCAGCAAGCCTACGATGGAATTACTCACGCACGGCAGTGAGCATCATGAAATTGGTGATGGAGGATGGTTGATGATGACGACGGCAACGAATCCCCCTCTCTGGAGCCCCGAATGGACTCCAGATCAGCCCTCCCGAGAGGTTTTAGGGCTTGGCGGCGGCTCCGTATCATAAAACGCGATGATTTCTTCTCTCTGATTTTTTCTCTCTGAAAGCAAATATATAGAGTTGGAGTTGGCATCGGAGGGTCTCCAGGGGGCCCACGAGGTAGGGGGGCGCGCCCTAAGGGGGGGCGTGCCCCCACCCTTGTGGACAGGGTGTGGGCCCCCTGGTCTTCATCTTTGGCGAGGATTTTTTATTATTTTTTATAAGACATCCCGTGGAGTTTCAGGTCATTCCGAGAACTTTTGTTTTCTGCACAAAAAACAACATCATGGCAATTCTGCTGAAAACAGCGTCAGTCCGGGTTAGTTCCATTCAAATCATACAAGTTAGAGTCCAAAACAAGGGCAAAAGTGTTGGGGAAAGTAGATACGACAGAGACGTATCACTAGCCAATTCTTTGCACCAATTAGAGATACTGCTTGTGCTTCCAAATACCCTTAGCCCAGTTTTGCCATGAGAGTCCACCATATCTACCTATGGATTGAGTAAGATCCTTCAAGTCAGTTGCCATTGGTGCATGCAATAAAAAAATTGCTCTCGAAATATGTATGATTTATTAGTGTGGAGAAAATAAGCTTTATACGATCTTGTGATGTGAAAGGAATAAAAGCGACGGACTGCATAATAAAGGTCCATATCACAAGTGGCAATATAAAGTGACTTTCTTTTGCATTAATATTTCATGCATCCAACCAAAAGCGCATGACAACCTCTGCTTCCCTCTGCGAAGGGCCTATCTTTTACTTTTATCTTTTACCCTTATGCAAGAGTCATGGTGATCTTCACCTTTCCTTTTTACATTTTATCCTTTGGCAAGCACCTTGTGTTGGAAAGATCTTGATATATATATATATATCCAATTGGATGTAAGTTAGCATGAACTATTATTGTTGACATTACCCTTGAGGTAAAAGGTTGGGAGGCAACACTATAAGCCCCTATCTTTCTCTGTGTCCGATTAAAACTCCATACTCATAAGTATTGCGTGAGTGTTAGCAATTGTGAAAGACTAAATGATAGTTGAATATGTGGACTTGCTGAAAAGCTCTTATATTGACTCTTTCCGATGTTATGATAAATTGCATTTGCTTCAATGACTCAGATTATAGTTTGATAGTTCTCAATGAAGTTTATGATTCATGCTTTACATTGTGAATAGATTATTACTTGAACATAAGAAATCATATGATAATATATATATGTTGCTGTTGTAAGAATGATCATGATGCCCTCATGTCCGTATTTTATTTTATCGACACCTCTATCTCTAAACATGTGGACATATTTATCGTTATCGGCTTCCGCTTGAGGACAAGCGAGGTCTAAGCTTGGGGGAGTTGATACGTCCATTTTGCATCATGCTTTTATATCGATATTTATTGCATTATGGGTTGTTATTACACATTATGTCACAATACTTATGCCTATTCTCTCTTATTTTACAAGGTTTACATGAAGAGGGAGAATGCCGACAGCTGGAATTCTGGGTGGAAAAAGAGTAAATATTAGAGACCTATTCTGCACAACTCCAAAAGTCTTGAAACTCCACGGTAGTCATTTTTGGAAATAATAAAAAATACCGAGAGAAGAAAATACCAGAGGGGGCCCACACCCTGGCCACGAGGGTGGGGGCGCGCCCTACCCCCTGGGAGCGCCCCCTTGCCTCGTGGGGCCCCTGGCAGGCCTCCGGTGTCCATCTTCTGCTATATGAGGTCTTTTACCCTGAAAAAAATCATAAGCAATCTTTCGGGACGAAACACCGCCGCCACGAGGCGGAACCAATCTAGGGCTCCGGCGGAGCTGTTTTGCCGGGGAAACTTCCCTTCGGGAGGGGGAAATCATCGCCATCATCATCACCAACGATCCTCTCTTCAGGACGGGGTCAATCTTCATCAACATCTTCACCAGCACCATCTCCTCTCAAACCCTAGTTCATCTCTTGTATCCAATCTTTGTATCCAAACCTCAGATTGGTACCTGTAGGTTGCTAGTAGTGTTGATTACTCCTTGTAGTTGATGCTAATTGGTTTACTTGGTGGAAAATCATATGTTCAGATCCATTATGCATATTAATACTCCTCTGATTATGAACATGAATATGCTTTGTGAGTAGTTACGTTTGTTCCTGAGGACATGAGAGAAGTCTTGCTATAAGTAGTCATGTGAATTTGGTATTCGTTCGATATTTTGATGAGATGTATATTGTCTCTCCTCTAGTGGTGTTATGTGAATGTCGACTACATGACACTTCACCATTGTTTGGGTCTAGAGGAAGGCATTGGGAAGTAATAAGTAGATGATGGGTTGCTAGAGTGACAGAAGCTTAAACCCTAGTTTATGCATTGCTTCGTAAGGGGCTGATTTGGATCCATACGTTTCATGCTATGGTTAGGTTTACCTTAATACTTCTTTTGTAGTTGCGGATGCTTGCAATAGGGGTTAATCATAAGTGGGATGCTTGTCCAAGTAAGGAAAACATCCAAGCACCGGCCCACCCACATATCAAATTATCAAAGTACCGAATGCGAATCATATGAGCGTGATGAAAACTAGGTTGACAATAATTCCCAAGTGTCCTTGGGAGCGTTTTCCTTCATATAAGAAATTGTCCAGGCTTGTCCTTTCTTACAAAAAGGATTGGGCCACCTTGCTACACTTTATTTACACTTGTTACTTGTTACCCGTTATAAATTACCTTATTACAAAACTATCTGTTACCGATAATTTCAGTGCCTGCAGAGAATACCTTACTGAAAACCGCTTGTCATTTCCTTCTGCTCCTCATTGGGTTCAACACTCTTACTTATCGAAAGGACTACGATAGATCCCCTACACTTTTTGGTCATCACGGCCGTCCAACTACCCGCTGCCCACGCGGTCAGCTTAATTTATTACCACGGGCCCACGCGTTAGCGACGACGGTCACCCTTTTTTAAGCCGACCATGCGACGGGGTCGTCCTCATCCAAACTCGTTTTCCATATCTAAGCAAGCTCAGTCCCCCGTCGCCGACCAACCCTAGCCAACCCTAGCCAAAATTGGGCTCTTCTCCGGCGCCGGCAGCAGCAGCAAGTCCAAGGGCAAGGCCCCCACCATCCCTTTCCCCTCTAAGTTCCTACCGCCTCTGCCGGCGCCGGCTCGCCGGCAGAGGGTGCGCTTGAACGTGCCAGTGCACCAGGCGGAGTGGCACTGGTAGCACCGCCAGCCTCTGCCGTACCCCGACGTGACCCTGCCGCACGACTGGCATCTGGATCCAGATAAGATCCCAGTGCCGGCGGCGCCGCGGTCGGCTAGGGCGCAGGCAGAGGAGGTGCGGCGCCGGCAGGCGCTGCTGACGCCGGAACAGCGCCGCGACGCCGCCTACGCCACCGACTCGTCGAACTGGAAGAGGTGGTTCGCCTTCGAGCATGAGGAGGCGAGCGCGAGGTCGACCGCCGCATGCCGCCGCAGCCGCTCGTCGTCCGCGAGGAGGACCAGGCGCCGGAGGACACCTACCAGGCGGCCCTTGCGGCGGTCTACCGGGAGAGCGAAGAAACGAGCGACGCAGGGTGGAGGCGGTGGAGGAAGAGGAGGCTCGGTACGAGGCGGCCATGGCACATGCCCTTGCTCGGCCGGTGATTGCGTGGTGCCACCGGTGGCCCCGCCGTCCCCTCCCCGACGCAGCGTCAAGGCCGACCCGGAGCCCGAGCCGGAGCCGGAGCCCATCGAGCGCTACTCCTGGACGGGAGTGTTGCGCGAGTGGGTGTCCACGCCACCAGTTTGGATGGAGGCGACCCCGGCGCAGGAGCAGGCGTACCTCGAGATGTGGCGCGGGCGCCGGCTGGCCAAGGAGCGCCGTCGCGACGAGTACGAGGAGATGCTCGAGCGCGACCTAAGGAGGAGGCGCGTGAGGCTGAGGAGGAGGCGCGCCAGGCCGCGGCTGCACAGGCGGCCGCACAGCCCCCCTCGCCGGCCCTGCCCGCGTTGGAACAGCCCCCCGCGCCCGCACTGCCCGCGCAGGAACAGCTGCCCGCGGCCTACATCGCCGTTGTCTGGAACACGGCGTTCCCCTGGGCCAGCCCTGCGCCGACGCTCATCGACCTCACCGACCCCGAGGACGACGCCGCCGCCTAGGGCAGCGCGCCACCTCCTAATCTAGTTTTTTAGTTTTATTTAATGCTAATGTGGACGTGTGGACTCTCGCCGGCCTTTCTGGCCAGCTTTATTGTTTAATTAAGTTGTTTTTATTTTAAATATGCATGCACAGTTTTTTTTTGTCGGCGCCGTCAAAATGGGTCGGGCGAGCGTTGGGCGCATACCCCGACCCAAACGCGGAAGCGGACGCCCGTGTCTGCCTGGCCGACCTAAAGTGACAAAAAGCGAACGAAATCATGGTCCATTTAGGTCGGCCCGTTGGAGTTGCTCTTAAAGCATCTACGGACTAGTTAATCCTTGATAAAGTTTATTTTGGTGAAGGGGAGCTGGCCCCGGCTGAGGGCCACCATCGTCTCCGGTAGGCGATGACAATCGTCTCAGGCATCCCTCCATTCTCCTCATGATCGTGTCGGTGACTATAAAGCTGAGGTTCGTCATTAACGTACTCTCAGAAAAAAAGTGTCTAACAGTAACCAAAGCTGATAGCTGTGTCTTTTACTCGTTTGGAAGCAAGACAATGGCGACTATTAATTCCAGACTAAATCGAATCCATGGGACTGAAAATGTTCACAGAAATGCGGCAAATAATAACAAGAAAGACATGAAGTGCATTCGGGAATTCCTTTTCGATAATACACTGAAAAAGAATTCGTTCATCAAAAGTAGATCTTGTCGGGCTCCTGAGCCTTACAGGTGACCTCGGCGAACACGACGACCTCGGGGCCCGGCGGCGCCAGCGGCAGAGCGAGCGGGCAGCTGAAGCCCAGCTTGCGCTTGTTGCCGAGGCCGTCGAGCCCCACGTAGGTGACCTCCCCGGAGAGGCGCACCTCGACACTGAACACGCCCGTGGCGTTCTGCTTTTTGAAGTCCTCCTCCGCCGCCGCGTCCAGCGCGTACGCCGGGACGTCCCCGACGGCGCGGACGACGTGCACCTTCGTCTTGAGCATCTTGTGCTTGTGCCCCTCGCCGGCGACGGTGGTGTTGTACAGGCGCCGGTCGTGGAAGACGAAGGTGGCCACGAGGGGCCTGGTGTGCTTCATGACCGCCCCGCTGGGATTGCGGACGGCGAGAGCCACCGAGATGTCGAAGGCGAAGACGGGCGTAGGCGCCGCCGCGCCGGCCGTTTTGTTGGCGAAGGCGAAGCTGTTGAGACGGGCGTCGTAGACCTTGGCCTTGACTTGGGGGACGACGCCGAAGCGTAAGACGACGACGGTGATAGCCGCGAGGACGGCGGCCACCGCGAGGCCGATGCCCAAGCCGGCGAACCACCGCCTGCAGTTTCGCGGTGGTCCATACGGGCAGCAGCAACACTTGCAAGACTTCGCCATTTGTGACACCGTGAGTCTGACTGTCTGACAGGTTGGATGATTCTACCTATGTCGCCGGACCAGGCCACTTGAGTGTAGGGTGACTCTGGCTGCCGGAATATATTGTGCGGGTCGGTGGATAGTTCCTCTTGCTAAGAAAAACAACTGAAACTGACGATTTTTGTATGCAAACACAGCCTAAATATTCAGTTATTACGAGGTTTCGACGACATCTTAAACATCTGGAACAACTTATGAGAGCAAACAAGGAAATTATGGCATATGATTATATGAGGTCCTAATCGCCTGCAACAACAAAAAGTGCGACACATGTGCTACCCAGAGCAGCGGGTAGTAATGCTAAAAGTTAATTGAGCAAATTGCCAAGCAACTCGGGCAAGTAGGCATTTGGAAAGAAGATTGTTGAATCGATCATCTCTTGTTTATTGCAGACTACGGTTGGTATCATCCCAGCTGCTGTTGTCTTTGGGTTACCGTATAGCAAGATGTTTGGTTCAATCCCCAAAAAGTTTAAGTTAGTTGTAAACTAGACAAACTTGACCCCGTTGATTGAGCCCGTCGACTAGTCAAACAAGCATGGCATGGAGCAGGTATGCAAATGCCAAGAAGAGATCTACAACATGCAACACTAAGGGCATCGTCAATGCTTTTTTTTGGTTAGTTTGTTGGTGAAAGTAGTCATATGTCATCAGCCAACAATTCATCTTACAAGTTACAACTATTCCAGTAGAGTGTATGCATTGCACCCAACGGGAGGTGAAAGCATTTATATTTTATAAGGTTGCTCTCTCATTCACCCGGAAAGAAAAAACGTTGCTCTCTCATCTCACCTAATGTGCACACAACTCTCCTCCCTTTCTCTCTTCATTTATTTCATGCCACGTCATCAAAAAATCCTGTGTCGCCAAGTGTTGTTCTACGGTGCATCCCGTGCATAATTCTGGCCACTTTGTTATGGTGGTTTCATTTGGAAGGACTTCTTTTAAGATCAATGAAGAATCAACTACTCTTGCTCTGGAATCGGCAATTGGTGTCAAGACATCATCCTTGCAAGTATCATCCATTGGTGAACGTGTTTTTCCTTTTCTCGTTTCTTGCAAGAATGTTGGATTCTTCATTCTGCATCAAATGAATTTCGTTTGCCATGACAAACTAAAATACCCATTACCACGAAGAGATATGTGGAGTACGTGGCAGTTACAAGGAGAAATACAATTTAATAGACTTCACAATGACGTACATGGTACATATCACAGCGTAATGTTTAAAAAATAATTCATTCTAGCAATAATAGGGAGTGTCCTTTCCATCTTGCACATGTCTGCTGAACAAAACCCAAATTTCATGCTCGATGGAGATTGGAGACCTGAAACTTCATATAGTAGGTTATCAGCAGCTGAAATGCAGAATAAGTCAGTTTATAACAGAGTGAAAATTGCATACCTGGCATGACATTTTAGTTTCTTATGGATGCACATCGTCCGTTTAGCTTGTCGAGAATTGTTTCTATGGATGGTCTCTTCAGCCGATCAATCTCAACACATTCCAGTCCTATTTCGATGCATTTTTTCACTTGTTGGAGACCATCCGCATCTAACAATGGGTACTCGGATGCGATGTGCTGCTCTTTCCAATTTTCACGTACCTACGTATAGGATTGGAATCATGATCCTCAAGATAACACAAAAATCAATCGTAACATGAGCTTTTAAAGTTTAGTTTTCAAATCATGAAGCAAAATTTCTCTTACATTTTTTATGAATTGCACTGCAGACGGTTCTTTGCCTGGACAATTCTTCTCTCCTGTGGTAGTCTCCATGATTAGTAGGCCTAGACTGTATATGTCTGACTTGGTGGAGATTTCACCTCTGTATAGATATTCCGGAGCTATGTATCCACTGCATATCATTAAGATTCTTATAAGTATTATCAGAGAGTTCAGAATGCAGTTTACTTTAAGACAAAGGAACAAAACATTATCGCAGTTTGTAGTCGACTTACTATGACCCAACAACATTCTGTGTGTTCATCCGTGTTTGTTCTTGACCGAAGAGTCTCGAGAGACCGAAATCGGCGATTTTCGGCACCATGTTATCATCCAACAGTATGTTTTCTGGCTTGAGATCCATATGGACAATAGGAATGCTGTGTACAAAGTGCAAACCATTGCAAATCCCCTTAATTATGTTGAAGCGCGTGTTCCAGTCCATTTTTGTATGTACTTCTGAGGAAGTGAAACACTGAATTATTGAGTTACTCATGTATAAAGAATTACAATAACGTAAGCATTAATTTATTAGAATGCTTACAGCAAAAATATGTTCACAAATGACAAACTTTCAGTACAATAGTAAGTTCTTTTGATAATACCAACTGTTGCAGTTTTTCCCCATTATTGAGCATTGAAAAGGTAAAGGAATATATTGATGCCAAACTCCAATTCATAATGTAAACATATTGGAACATTAACATGAATGCAATTTGAGTCGGGTAGTATTATATACCAAAAAGATGTTTCTGAAGGCTTCCCAGTGGTAAGTACTCATGGCAAAGTAAACTTTCAACAATGTCAGCCACAATATATCTTCCGTTGTTCAGCACCACTTTCTTTTGACCTTCGTGGCAGTAGCCGACCAACTTCAGTACATTTTCATGGTGGAGAGCCATAATGTTCTGAACCTCGTTAGCAAATGCTTTGTCGCGTGCGATTGGCGAATTTTCCGCGAGTTTCTTCACGGTAATTATTTGCCCATCCGGCATTAATCCCTGTTCGACCTCAAAGATACTTTTTCAGCAAACATTGGCATCTTTTTTCAGAAACTCATGCGAGGGTGAAAATATAAAGGCAGAGGAATGACCATATACCATATAAACAGTTCCAAATGCGCCTGTACCGATTTTGCGCTCCTCTGAGAACTGGTCGGTGATGGTTTTCAGAAAGTCTAGCGGCAGATTCTTCGGTAATGTGCTCAGAACGCTCGGCTGACCTCCGCCAGCGCTGGTCGCCATTTCTGATGGTTGAACAAGCTTTGAGGTGAGCTGGTTCAAGTTACGCATCGTCAGAAATTCGTATGGGCCGTATGGGAAGACAGATTTAAGTACGCGAGACTAGGCATACATGGATCTCTTGGAAACCAAGCAGCATACATGGTTGTTGCAAGAACATCTGAAAATATGCAGCTTCCCGATTAAAAAGGACTGACCTGAAGAAGATCCAACACTTGGGGGTGATTCTCTCGAGCAGCTGCGAAGAGGACAACAAAACGTGGATGAGGCTTGTGAGAAGAATCGCTTCCTTGCTGGTTGCTTGCTTCGGGTGGATTTATATGAACCAATCCAGTGAGATCTGGATCGAGCGCGTAGGCAAGAATGAGTTGACTTGACTCAAAGCGGGCTAGCCTATGATGCTTACTTGCTGATGTCTTTCTGGGAAAAAATATGATGCACCCACTAATAATATAAAATCATGTCAGCATCACTGCTCTAAATATCCTCACACTGTAGCTCTTTCCACACTGGCTTTCATCGACGGCGAGTCCGCGTGGCTCGCGAGGTGCGGGCCACAAGTTAGCGTGTCTCTCACAAGTTAGCGTGTCTCTGTCAGTACGCGGTGTCAGGGGCAAGGCTTTCTTTTTCTAAACCGAGGCAAAAACTTTGCCTTTCTATTAATTATTAAAGAAAATATTGTCTGAAAATCCCTTTTGGAGGCCGAGCTCCGTGGGACCGGGCTTTAAAAGTTCAAAATTCATATTTTACATCTAAAAAATTCTGAAAAGAAATAGACATACATGTGCAAATTTTCAGCGCGCAATACGTTGAAATGAGGGTTGTGCAAAAGAACAAACCTGAGCCTTTTTAACACATGATATTATTTATCCACTTAGGCCATGACTTTGTTTTTTTGTACAGATCACATTTCAAAGTGTTCCATCCTGAAATTTTACTGTTACAATTTTTTAGATTTATTTTGAAACTAAAAAGTTTATAAATCAAAAAATTCGGCCTCCATGGAGGCCGAGAGGCAACAAAAAAAATATGTTTGTCTTAAACAAGTTAGGGTAGACTAGAGCTGAAACCCATGAGAATCTCGCAACCAACTCATGGTTCTGGGACATGAATAATAAGCTTTCACGCATCCCTGTCCATGGCTAATTCTCCAGTCCTTCAAATCTCTTTTTATGGGACTCCTTCCATGTCAACTTTGGTCTACGCTGACCTCTCTTGACGTTATCGGCACACTTTAGTTGTCCACTATGCACTAGAGCTTATGGAGGCATGCGCTGAATATGCCCAAACCATCTCAAACGATGATGTACAAGTTTCTCTTCAATTGATACTACCTAACTCTATCTCGTATATCATCATTTCAGACGTCTCACTCAAATCTGTCGGTTAATTACAAAAGTGAAAACATTCAGGGCCAAGCCCACAGTCCGACGACGCAACAAACCCAACAAAAACACACCAACCTCACAGACAAAAACAAATGAAAAACCCATCACCGAAACTAGCTGGCCTCCCATCACTTTCGAAGAGAAGAAGTCAAGACTGCTATGGGAGGTGTAGACCGGAACTCTCCTAGATATGGCAAAGCAAGCATCATCTCAAACCATGCGCCCGGTGCCTTGCTTGACATGCCAATGAACAACTTCGATTTGTAACCTCGTCACCTGCTTGACACGAGACCAAAGCTCTCAAAGTTGCAGAAACTCTCAGGGCCACCTCCCTGTTGGAAATATGCCCTAGAGGCAATAATAAAAAGGATTATTATTATATTTCCTTGTTCATGATAATTGTATTTTATTCATGCTATAATTGTGTTATCCGGAAATCGTAATACATGTGTGAATACATAGACACCAACATGTCCCTAGTAAACCTCTAGTTGACTAGCTCGTTGATCAACTGATAGTCATGGTTTTCTGACTATGGACATTGGATGTCATTGATAACGAGATCACATCATTAGAAGAATGATGTGATGGACAAGACCCAATCCTAAGCATAGCACAAGATCGTATAATTCGTTTGCTAGAGCTTTTCCAATGTCAAGTATCTTTTCCTTAGACCATGAGATCGTGTAACTCCCGGATACCGTGGAAGTGCTTTGGGTGTACCAAACGTCACAACGTAACTGGGTGACTATAAAGGTATACTACGGGTATCTCTGAAAGTGTCTGTTGGGTTGACACGGATCGAGACTGGGATTTGTCACTCCGTATGACGGAGAGGTATCACTGGGCCCACTCAGTAATGCATCATCATAATGAGCTCAATGTGATCAAAGTGTTTGATCACGGGATCATGCGTTACGGTACGAGTAAAGTGACTTGCCAGTAACGAGATTGAACGAGGTATTGGGATACCGACGATCGAATCTCGGGCAAGTAACATGCTGATTGACAAAGGGAATTGTATACGGGGTTGATTGAATCCTCGACATCGTGGTTCATCCTATGAGATCATCGAGGAGCATGTGGGAGCCAACATGGGTATACAGATCCCGCTGTTGGTTATTGACTGGAGAGTCGTCTCGGTCATGTCTGCGTGTCTCCCGAACCCGTAGGGTCTACACACTTAAGGTTCGGTGACGCTAGGGTTATTAGGAAGACTTATATGTGATTACCGAATGTTGTTCGGAGTCCCGGATGAGATCCCGGACGTCACGAGGAGTTCTGGAATAGTCCGGAGGTAAAGATTTATATATGGGAAGTTGTCATACGGTCACCGGAAAGGTTCGGGGGCATATCGGTATTGTACCGGGGACACCGGAGGGGTTCCGGGGGTCCACCGGGAGGGGCCACCTCTCCCAGAGGGCCTTATGGGCTGTATGAGGAAGGGATCCAGCCCAAAGTGGGCTGGGGCGCCATTGCCCCCTAGGGCCCATGCGCCTAGGGTTGGGAGAAACCCTGAGGGGGGCGCCCCCCTTGCTTGGGGGGCAAGCCCCCTCCCCTTGGCCGCCGCCCCCCTCTAGATCTCATCTAGAGGGGCCGGCCCCCTTCTCCCTTCCCCTATAAATAGAGGGGCGAGGGGAGGGCTGCTGGAGACATCCAAGGCGCAGCCCCTCCCCTCCCCAACACCTCTCCTCCTCCGTCATGAGCTTGGCGAAGCCCTGCCGGAGTACTGCTACTCCACCACCACCACGCCGTCGTGCTGCTGCTGGAGCTATCTTCCTCAACCTCTCCTTCCCTTGCTGGATCAAGAAGGAGGAGACGTCACGCTGATCATACGTGTGTTGAACGCGGAGGTGTCGTCCGTTCGGCGCTAGGATCTCCGGTGATTTGGATCACGTCGAGTACGACTCCCTCATCCCCGTTCTTTGAACGCTTCCGCTCGCGATCTACAAAGGTATGTAGATGCAATCTGAATACTCGTAGCTAGATGAACTCATAGATGGATCTTGGTGAAACCGTAGGAAATTTTTTGTTTTCTGCAACGTTCCCCAACAGTGGCATCATGAGCTAGGTCTATGCGTAGTTCTCTTTGCACGAGTAGAACACAATTATTGTGGGCGTAGATGTTATCTACTTTCTTGCCGCTACTAGTCTTATTTTGCTTCAGCGGTATTGTGGGATGAAGCGGCCCGGACCAACCTTACACGTACGCTTACGTGAGACCGGTTCTACCGACTGACATGCACTAGTTGCATAAGGTGGCTGGCGGGTGTCTGTCTCTCCCACTTTAGTTGGAGCGGATTCGACGAAAAGGGTCCTTATGAAGGGTAAATAGAAGTTGACAAATCACGTTGTGGCTTTTACGTAGGTAAGAAAACGTTCTTGCTAGAACCCTATTGCAGCCACGTAAAACTTGCAACAACAATTAGAGGACGTCTAACTTGTTTTTGCAGCAAGTGCTTTGTGATATGATATGGCCAAAGTTGTGATGAATGATGAATGATATATATGTGATGTATGAGATCATGTTCATGTAATAGGAATCACGACTTGCATGTCGATGAGTATGACAACCGGCAGGAGCCATAGGAGTTGTCATTATTTTTGTATGACCTGCGTGTCATTGGAAACGCCATGTAAATTACTTTACTTTATTGCTAAACGTGTTAGCCATAGTAGTAGAAGTAATAGTTGGCGAGCAACTTCATGGAGACACGATGATGGAGATTGTGATGATGGAGATCATGGTGTCATGCCGGTGACAAGATGATCATGGAGCCCCAAGATGGAGATCAAAGGAGCTATATGATATTGGTCATATCATGTCACTACTATTATTTGATTGCATGTGATCTTTATCATGTTTTTGCATCTTGTTTACTTAGAACGACGGTAGTAAATAAGATGATCCCTCATAACAATTTCAAGAAAGTGTTCCCCCTAACTGTGCGCCGTTACGACAGTTCATTGTTTCGAAGCACCACGTGATGATCGGGTGTGATAGATTTCAACGTTCACATACAACGGGTGTAAGACAGATTTACACATGCAAACACTTAGGTTGACTTGATGAGCCTAGCATGTACAGACATGGCCTCGGAACACAAGAGACCGAAAGGTCGAACATGAGTCGTATGGAAGATACGATCAACATGGAGATGTTCACCGATGATGACTAGTCCGTCTCACGTGATGATCGGACACGGCCTAGTCGAGTCGGATCATGTTTCACTTAGATGACTAGAGGGATGTCTAATCTGAATGGGAGTTCATTAAATAATTTGATTAGATGAACTTAATTACCATGAACTTAGTCTAAAAATCTTTGCATAAATGTCTTGTAGATCAAATGGCCAACGCTAATGTCAACCTCAACTTCAACGCGTTCCTAGAGAAAACCAAGCTGAAAGACGATGCAACAACTATACGGACTGGGTCCGGAACCTGAGGATCATCCTCATAGCTGCCAGGAAACAATATGTCCTAGAAGCACCGCTAGGTGATGCACCCGTCCCAGAGAACCAAGACGTTATGAACGCTTGGCAGCAGCGTGCTGATGATTACTCCCTCGTTCGGTGCGGCATGCTTTACAGCTTAGAACCGGGGCTCCAAAAGCGTTTTGACCAACACGGAGCATATGAGATGTTCGAAGAGCTGAAAATGGTTTTCCAAGCTCATGCCCGCGTCGAGAGATATGAAGTCTCTGACAAGTTCTACAGTTGTAAGATGGAGGAAAATAGTTCTGTCAGTGAACACATACTCAAGATGTCTGGGTTGCACAACCTCTTGACTCAACTGGAGATTAACCTCCCAGACGAGGCGGTCATTGACAGAATCCTTCAGTCGCTCCCACCTAGCTACAAGAGCTTTGTGATGAACTACAATATGCAGGGAATGGAAAAGACCATTCCTGAGGTATTTGCTATGCTGAAATCAGCGGAGGTAGAAATCAAAAAGGAACATCAAGTGTTGATGGTCAATAAAACCACCAAGTTCAAGAAAGGCAAGGGTAAGAAGAACTTCAAGAAGGACGGCAAGGATGTTGCCGCGCCCGGTAAGCAAGTTGCCGGGAAGAAGTCAAAGAATGGACCCAAGCCTGAGACTGAGTGCTTTTATTGCAAAGGGAAGGGCCACTGGAAGCGGAACTGCCCCAAATACTTAGCGGACAAGAAGGCCGACAACACTAAAGGTATATGTGATATACATGTAATTGATGTGTACCTTACCAGTGCTCGTATTAGCTCCTAGGTATTTGATACCGGTGCCGTTGCTCATATTTATAACTCAAAACAGGAGCTGCGGAATAAGCGGAGACTGGCGAAGGACGAGGTGACGATGCGCGTCGGGAATGGTTCCAAGGTCAATGTGATCGCCGTCGGCACGCTACCTCTACATTTACCTACAGGATTAGTTTTAAACCTCAATAATTGTTATTTGGTGCCAAGTTTGAGCATGAACATTGTATCTGGATCTTGTTTAATACGAGATGGCTACTCATTTAAATCCGAGAATAATGGTTGTTCTATTTATATGAGTGATATGTTTTATGGTCATGCTCCGATGGTTAATAGTTTATTCTTAATGAATCTCGTACGTGATGATACACATATTCATAGTGTGAATACCAAAAGATGTAAAGTTGATAACGATAGTCCCACATACTTGTGGCACTGCTGCCTTGGTCACATTGGTGTCAAGCGCATGAAGAAGCTCCATGCAGATGGACTTTTAGAGTCTCTCGATTATGAATCATTTGACACATGCGAACCATGCTTCATGGGCAAAATGACCAAGACTCCGTTCTCCGGAACAATGGAGCGAGCAACCAACTTATTGGAAATCATACATACTGATGTGTGCGGTCCAATGAGTGTTGAGGCTCGCGGAGGATATCGTTATGTTCTCACTCTCACAGATGACTTGAGTAGGTATGGGTATGTCTACTTAATGAAACACAAGTCTGAGACCTTTGAAAAGTTCAAGGAATTTCAGAATGAGGTAGAGAATCAACGTGACCGAAAAATAAAGTTCTTACGATCAGATCGTGGAGGAGAATATTTAAGTCACGAATTTGGCACACACTTAAGGAAACGTGGAATCGTTTCACAACTCACGCCGCCTGAAACACCTCAACGTAACGGTGTGTCCGAACATCGTAATCGCACTCTTACTGATTTACCGCTATCATTTTGGGGATACGCTCTAGAGACAGCTACATTCACTTTAAACAGGGCACCGTCTAAATCCGTTGAGACGACACCGTATGAATTATGGTTTGGGAAGAAACCTAAGGTGGCGTTTTAAAAAGTTTGTGATGCGATGCTTATGTCAAGAAACTTCAACCTGAAAAGCTCGAACCCAAGTCGGAAAAATGCGTCTTCATAGGATACCATAAGGAAACCATTGGGTATACCTTCTACCTAAGATCCGAAGGCAAGATATTTGTTGCCAAGAACGGATCCTTTCTGGAGAAAGAGTTTCTCTCGAAAGAAGTAAGTGGGAGGAAAGTGGAACTTGATGAAGTATTACCTCTTGAACCGGAGAGTAGCGCAGCTCAAGAAAATGTTTTTGTGGTGCCTCCACCGGTTAGAGAGGAGGTTAATGATGATGATCATGAAACTCCAGATCAAGTTACTACTGAACTTCGTAGGTCCACAAGGGCACGTTCCGCACCAGAGTGGTACGGCAATCCTGTCCTGGAAATCATGTTGTTAGACAACGGTGAACCTTCGAACTATGAAGAAGCGATGGCGGGCCCAGATTCCAACAAATGGCTAGAGGCCATGCAATCCGAGATAGGATCCATGTATGAAAACAAAGTATGGACTTTGACAGACTTGCCCGATGATCGGCGAGCGATAGAAAACAAATGGATCTTTAAGAAGAAGACGGACGCGGATGGTAATGTTATCATCTATAAAGCTCGACTTGTCGCTAAGGGTTATCGCCAAGTTCAAGGGGTTGACTACGATGAGACTTTCTCTACCGTAGCGAAGCTGAAGTCCGTCCGAATCATGTTAGCAATTGCCGCATACTATGATTATGAGATATGGCAAATGGATGTCAAAACAACATTCCTTAACGGTTATCTTAAGGAAGAACTGTATATGATGCAGCCGGAAGGTTTTGTCGACCCTAAGAATGCTAACAAGGTATGCAAGCTCCAGCGATCCATTTATGGGTTGGTGCAAGCATCTCGGAGTTGGAACATTCGCTTTGATGAGATGATCAAGGCGTTTGGGTTTATGCAGACTTATGGAGAAGCCTGCGTTTACAAGAAAGTGAGTGGGAGCTCTGTAGCATTTCTCATATTATATGTAGATAACATAGTTTTGATGGGAAATGATATAGAACTTTTGGACAGCATTAAGGCCTACTTGAATAAGAGTTTTTCAATGAAGGACCTTGGAGAAGCTGCTTATATATTAGGCATCAAGATCTATAGAGATAGATCAAGACGCCTCATAGGTCTTTCACAAAGCACATACCTTGAAAAGATATTGAAGAAGTTCAATATGGATCAGTCCAAGAAGGGGTTCTTGCCTGTGTTGCAAGGTGTGAAATTGAGCTCAGCTCAATGCCCGACCACGGCAGAAGATATAGAAGAGATGAGTGTCATCCCCTATGCCTCGGCCATAGGGTCTATTATGTATGCCATGCTGTGTACCAGACCTGATGTAAACCTTGCCGTAAGTTTGGTAGGAAGGTACCAAAGTAATCCCGGCAAGGAACACTGGACAGCGGTCAAGAATATCCTGAAGTACCTGAAAAGGACTAAGGACATGTTTCTCGTTTATGGAGGTGACGAAGAGCTCGTCGTAAAGGGTTACGTCGACGCTAGCTTCGACACAGATCTGGATGACTCTAAGTCACAAACCGGATACGTGTATATGTTGAATGGTGGAGCAGTAAGCTGGTGCAGCTGCAAGCAGAGCGTCGTGGCGGGATCTACATGTGAAGCGGAGTACGTGGCAGCCTTGGAGGCAGCGCATGAAGCAATTTGGGTGAAGGAGTTCATCACCGACCTAGGAGTCATACCCAATGCGTCGGGGCCAATCAAACTCTTCTGTGACAACACTGGAGCTATTGCACTTGCCAAGGAGCCCAGGTTTCACAAGAAGACCAGGCACATCAAGCGTCGCTTCAACTCCATTCGTGAAAATGTTCAAGATGGAGACATAGAAATTTGCAAAGTGCATACGGATCTGAATGTCGCAGATCCGTTGACTAAACCTCTCCCTAGAGCAAAACATGATCAACACCACAACTCTATGGGTGTTCGATTCATCACAATGTAACTAGATTATTGACTCTAGTGCAAGTGGGAGACTGTTGGAAATATGCCCTAGAGGCAATAATAAAAAGGATTATTATTATATTTCCTTATTCATGATAATTGTCTTTTATTCATGCTATAATTGTGTCATCCGGAAATCGTAATACATGTGTGAATACATAGACACCAACATGTCCCTAGTAAGCCTCTAGTTGACTAGCTCGTTGATCAACTGATAGTCATGGTTTCCTGACTATGGACATTGGATGTCATTGATAACGAGATCACATCATTAGAAGAATGATGTGATGGACAAGACCCAATCCTAAGCATAGCACAAGATCGTATAATTCGTTTGCTAGAGCTTTTCCAATGTCAAGTATCTTTTCCTTAGACCATGAGATCGTGTAACTCCCGGATACCGTGGGAGTGCTTTGGGTGTACCAAACGTCACAACGTAACTGGGTGACTATAAAGGTATACTACGGGTATCTCCGAAAGTGTCTGTTGGGTTGACATGGATCGAGACTGGGATTTGTCACTCCGTATGACGGAGAGGTATCACTGGGCCCACTCGGTAATGCATCATCATAATGAGCTCAATGTGATCAAAGTGTTTGATCACGGGATCATGCGTTACGGTACGAGTAAAGTGACTTGCCAGTAACGAGATTGAACGAGGTATTGTGATACCGACGATCGAATCTCGGGCAAGTAACATGCCGATTGACAAAGGGAATTGTATACGGGGTTGATTGAATCCTCGACATCGTGGTTCATCCGATGAGATCATCGAGGAGCATGTGGGAGCCAACATGGGTATCCAGATCCCGCTGTTGGTTATTGACCGAAGAGTCGTCTCGGTCATGTCTGCGTGTCTCCCAAACCCGTAGGGTCTACACACTTAAGGTTCCGTGACGCTAGGGTTATTAGGAAGACTTATATGTGATTACCGAATGTTGTTCGGAGTCCCGGATGAGATCCCGGACGTCACGAGGAGTTCCGGAATAGTCCGGAGGTAAAGATTTATATATGGGAAGTTGTCATACGGTCACCGGAAAGGTTCGGGGGCATATCGGTATTGTACCGGGGCCACCAGAGGGGTTCCGGGGGTCCACCGGGAGGGGCCACCTCTCCCGGAGGGCCTTATGGGCTGTATGAGGAAGGGATCCAGCCCAAAGTGGGCTGGAGCGCCACTTCCCCCTAGGGCCCGTGCGCCTAGGGTTGGGGGAAACCCTGAGGGGGGCGCCCCCCTTGCTTGGGGGGCAAGCCCCCTCCCCTTGGCCGCGCCCCCCTCTAGATCTCATCTAGAGGGGCTGCCCCCCTTCTCCCTTCCCCTATAAATAGTGGGGCGAGGGAAGGACTGCTGGAGACATCCAAGGCGCAGCCCCTCCCCTCCCCAACACCTCTCCTCCTCCGTCACGAGCTTGGCGAAGCCCTGCCGGAGTACTGCTGCTCCACCACCACCACGCCGTCGTGCTGCTGCTGGAGCTATCTTCCTCAACCTCTCCTTCGCTTGCTAGATCAAGAAGGAGGAGACGTCACGCTGACCGTACGTGTGTTGAACGCGGAGGTGTCGTCCGTTCGGCGCTAGGATCTCCGGTGATTTGGATCACGTCGAGTATGACTCCCTCATCCCCGTTCTTTAAACGCTTCCGCTCGCGATCTACAAAGGTATGTAGATGCAATCTGAACACTCGTTGCTAGATGAACTCATAGATGGATCTTGGTGAAACCATAGGAAATTTTTTGTTTTCTGCAACGTTCCCCAACACTCCCGACATGCACAACTCCATCGTGTCCTGCCGATCAACCAACACCACCTTCTAGGACCGCTACACCCGACATACGTCGCTCGTCTCCGAGCTACAACACCGCGCGACCGCCCGTAGACCAAGCTACACAGAGAAGCTGCGTGCAGACCATGGCCATGCACATGATTGTCACCCCAAGCCATCACCAATATGCCGCCCTGCCTCATAGAACGGGCGCCCGCAATGGCTCCCGAGGCCACCGGCTCGACGCACCAACAACAATCCGGGGCCGCCGCCCCGACATCCCCGGCTCACGACAACAGGAGGGACTGCGCAAGTAGGTGTGTGTGCAAACTCTCCAAGACGACGCCTCCAAGGAGGAAATGAGGTAGGCGCCGCCATCGCCCACTCCGACTGCCGAAGCTAGGGATTTCTCCCGGAGAGTCCACCCCAAGAGAGGTGGGGAAGAGCTTCACAGCAACACCTCCAAGAAGAAAAATGGCACCAGTACAAACGATCGGGCAAGACTTTCACCCGAAGCTCCTCCACACAGATTCCCAGAGCACACACCACCCTGCAACGCCAAACAACAACACATCACGCTGCTACGGCCAACCGCAAACACCTCGCCGGCACGAGCTCCGATCTCATGTCTGGGGCCGTTGCCCTGGCATCGAAACTTCACGCACACGAGCAGAAACCGAGCCGAGACAATGACACGCATCAATGAAAAATAAAATAAAATTACATAAGCCGTTAAGTCTCAGTCGACTGAGTCATAGCCACACCCTATTAAAAATGTAGCTGAAGTATGAATTTTCTATAAAATCTGTGTGAATAATCCCAAAATTGATTGAACCGTACATGTACAAAATTGTTAGAAGCAATTCATCCAAAATAAGACAAGAAGTACCAGGAAGCTCAACAAAAAAAACATGCGTTTGTTTGTCGGTGCCAAGTTTTGGAACAACCCCCCCCCTGTCTCCATATGTTTGATGTCCATAATCTACCCTTCCTTGGAAGGATTGAGCACAAGCCCCGAGAAAACAATGGTGCGAGTGGTCTCCTCAACGATGAAGAAGGCAAAAGGATGATCCGCGACAAAGTCCACAAGCTTGGGTGGCGGCGGTTCATCATCGAATAACGAAAACCCCATCTCGTCATCCGACTCGGTGAAGGCCGCAGCTTCGCTCCCCTCCTCGTTCACCTCGATGACCGCCTTGTGTACGACGTCGTTAACGTACAACTGCACGCCCTCTCCATCGTCGTCCTCCATCTTCTCGGTCAAGCCCTTCGTGGAAGGTTCAAATGGAAGGCGCAGGCCCAGGCTCTGAAGGATGCCAACCAAGCTGCTCCGGAAGCTCAGCTTGAACTTGGGCAACCGAAAGTCGCCAACGGGAACAAACGCCCTAGGGAGGTGCTCGTGAAGGAACTCTGGCCGGGAGGTCAAGCTGTCGACCAGGCTCGTTAGGCCGTCACGGGCGTCGGGGAGGAACACACACATGGAGAAACTTGGGAGGCTCATCCGCATCTTGTAGTTGTGCAGCCCGTACTGCGGCGAGTTGTCATCGGCAACGTTGTACGGCAGCTTCAGTACCTTGAATCCGTCGTGGCAGGCGATTCGCTCTTCGTGCAGCCGTTGTCGCCTCATGAAAGATGCCTCAATGGAGCTGCCGTCGAGGAGGTGGAACTTGCGGTGGTCAACAGTGTATTCCTTGTCAAAGGGCTGGCGCCACTCGCCCTTGAAGTAGATGGCGTTGGCCACTCCTTCAAGGTGTCTCTGCTTTGTTCGTGTGGGTCAAGAACCTCCGTGATGAGGTTCCTGGTCACGTTGGCCACCCAGGCGTTGATTTGCTTCCGCGCTTCCACCGGCTGCAGAAAATATGAAATATTCATGATTAGAATATGTTGTTTTTTCTAAGAAAACTGTATTAAAATACAGAGAACTCAAAATTTATCGATGATCCTGCCTTTTCGTAAAGAAAGGAAATTATCGATGATAGCAAGGTTCTTTCTTCATACACGCACAATTTAAAGCAGAATGAAGTGCAAAATCCATCAAGAAGTTTGCCGTATGACTTATGCAAAATCCATCAAGAAGTTTGCCGTATGACTTATGCCCTGTTTGGTTCCAAATAAGTCACCAACTTATAAGTCGAAAAGTGCAAAAAAATGACTTATTTTGCCAAACGGACCCAACTTATAAGTCACCCCAACTTATAAGTCATAAGTTGCCCCACCCCAACTTAAAACTTATAAGTCACCTCCTTTTGCATGGGTCCCATCACCTTTACATAAAAAGACAAGATGAAAAGATGTGCTCAGATGACTTATAAGTCAGGTGGCAACCAAACATGCGTGACTTATAAGTCACTGGTTTTAAGTCACCTGACTTATAAGACATGTGACTTATTGGAACCAAACAGGCCCTTAGCCCCGCATGCATGATGGAAATACATCCACTGTATCATCATGAACTTGTGAAACTATCCAATGGTTTTTGTGGTATTTGGCATCAGATTCAACGCATGCACTTAATGTACTACTATATCTCCCTTTTGTTTCTGTAAATTTGGATTATTTAAGATTTCTGCTGCCTTTCATTTGTGGCTTTACAAATTCATACAGCTGAGCGTTGTTCGTGCCTTTCCTCTAAATACATTATACTCTCTCCGTCTTAAAATTCTTGTCTTAAATTTGTCTAAATACCGATATATGTCTTAAATTTGTCTAAATACAGATATATCAAGTCACGTTTTAGTATTAGATATCACGTTTTAGTATTAGATAGATCCGTATCTAGACTAATCTAAGACAAGAATTTTAGGACGAAGAGAGTAGTATATATTTGCTTTCAGCACAAACAAAATAGAGATTCAGGATCAGGATTAAGATCTCAAATAAATAATGTTTCATATAAGACTTTTCGCTGCTCGTGCTATTCTCTAGCGACACTGCAAATCTAAAAAACAATATCATCATGATTCAGAAACAAAATTGAGATGGATATACGTACATGATCCTGAAAGTCGACGGTCCACGTTTCGCCCTTGTACGTGTGCACGATGGTGTCGCGGTACGCCTGCTTCAGTGGGAACCTCTTGTCGCTCCACGCGCCGCACGCGAACGCCACGCACGGCCCGCCGATCCCCGACCGGTCGGCGAGCGTGAGCCCCACCACCGTCTCCCTGACGAACGCCTCGAGCTCGCCACGCGACGGCGCGCCGGCCACGGAGAGGATCTCGTCGAGCGTGTCCCCGGCGGCGCCGGCCGACATGAGCGCGAGCGCGACGTGGATGGACACCGGCGAGAAGACGAGGTTGCCGTCGGCCGTGGCTGCCACGAGGCGGTTTAGCAGGCCCGCGGCAAGCGCCGCCTGCCCGGACTGGCAGGTGCTCGCGGCGCCGCCTCCGTTATCCGCCGGCATTGTTAGGTTTACTAGCACCTCTTCTTCGACTGGTCACAGGAATAGGGGAAGCTGGTTCTTCTGGAGCAATGATATACTACTGCACGCGATCCGAGCCCAAACCGACTTGAACACGATCGCAAAAGTTGTTAGACTAGCCACAATGGAGAGTAACATACACTAGTAACATACACATATTCCTAGACTATGTTACTACCTCAATAGTGGGTAGTAACATAAGTGTGGTAACATGCAAAGCTTCATTTATTAGAGTTATAGACTCATATTGCATTGAGACATGTGATGTTACAGTAACTAGCTAAGTTACTAGTACTACATCTCTCCTCATTAACTCACTGCCACATAAGCAAATTTGATGAGTTGGACTCGATGTTACCACCAAAGTTACTCCCATTGTGGCTAGTCTTATGCATCGCGGTGCCGGTGGGGCCATGCCGCAGTCCGGCACACTACCACGCTCAGGCATTGGTGTGCAGACGATGGCCCCTAAACCTGTGCGGATACTCCCTCTGTTCGGAATTATTTGTCACAAAAATGTATGTATCTGCAACTAAAATACATCTAGATACATTTATTTCTTCGACGAGTAATTCCGAACGGAGGGAATACCTCTCCAGTTCTCCTACTCTTGTTACTTGTTCTTTTTTCTTGAGGGAATACTCTTGTTACTTGTTACTACTATCGTTGAAGACTCTGAGTGGCTCACGACAGAATATCTTCGGGCCTCTTCATATACACCACTGCTCCTAAAGCACAAGAATTCTAAGGCTGGTCATAGTGTGGAGTAACTTATACTAATGTCATGCATATGACACTAGTCTAAATTACTACCTTCATAGTGCAAAGTAACATAGTAGTAGTGTCATAGATTGCTTCATTTATTAGCTCATAGACTCATTTTGCCTCGCGAAGCGCTATGTTACAGTAACATATTATGTTACCACAATCACCTCTTTCCTCATTAAATACTTGTCACATAAGCAAAATTGTCTTGAGATGTGTTAAGTTACTACCTAAGACCCCTCCCAATGCTCCACCTTGTACAGGTGCTAAGCCTTCCACGTAGGCAAAAAATCTGATGTGGCAAGTTATTTAAGAGGAGAGAGATGAGTGTGGTGACCCCAGGAAGAACCAATGCTAAGCGCGTGAACCTAGGCAAAACATTTAAAAGAAGGAAGCCCATCAATACATGAAAAGCTTTAGTTGCTAAATCATTAAATGAAGCAAGCTTAGCAACCATAAGCTAAGCACCTATGCATTGGGGAGTATAGTTGCTAAGCTATTTAATGTGCTTAGCACCTTATCTAAGCACTCATGCATTGGCAGCCGCCTAAGTTACCCCCACTATGGCTAGCCTAAGAAGAAAAGAACATGGTACTCTAAGAATGCACAAGCAAGAAGAAGAACAGAGTGAACGGTTTCACCACAGCGCTACGATTTTACTATACATGTGTTGCATCGATTACTCATCAAAATATCTGTACCTTATAAAACAGTCCCACATAAACAGGTAGCATAATGCTTTCCATTTACGATGTGATTATAGATATTTGTGCATGGATATACGCCCGCGAATACACGAAATACACAAACGACTTTCCGAATCTTGGCGCTGATGTGTCGTTTCCTTTATTCCTCTCGAAGAAGGAAAGGCGATCACCCAAGCCGCCGCGAGAGTCTTCACCTTTGTTCTCCGACGGCTCCCCTCTGCCTCGATCGCCGGTGGTGAGGGGGTCGCCAGATCCACGCGTGTGGATCGTTTTAGGCCCTAGTAGCTTAGATTTTAGGTTGTTCATCGTCTTGGCTCCGGCGGCGCTGAATAAGGAATTTTCATATCCTTCCCCGACGAGTCGATAAAACCTACGGATAGGGATGTGTAACACCCCGGATGTAACTTGCCATTATTGTAACTCCAACTCTTGCCATTTTCGGCATTGTGATATAATATTTCCCTCCGTGGTTGGGTTTCCCGTCAGTTTGCATTTTGGTCATGTCATGCATTTCATATCATGTCATCAGGTGCATCGCATTCGCATACGTGTTCGTCTCATGAATCCGAGCATTTTCCCCGTTGTCCGTTTTGCAATCCGGCGCTCCTATATTTCCCGGCGTCCCCTTTTACCTTTTTCCGTGAGCGGGTATTAAACCTTCTCAGAATGGACCGAGGTTTGTCAAGTGGCCTTGGTATAGCACCGGTAGACCGCCTGTCAAGTTTCAGGTCATTCGGAGGTCGTTTGGTACTCCAACGGTTAACCGGGTAACCGCGAAGGCCTCGTGTGTGTTCCAGCCCAAAACCCCTCCAAAACAGCCCAATAACCCATTTAAGTCACTCCCATGTCCATCGCCATTCGATCACGATCGCGTGGCCGAAAACCGCACTCCATTTGGAGCTCCCTAGCTCCTTCTACCTATAAAAAGGCATCCCCCCTCAAATCCCGGATCAAACCACCCTAGCCCTAGCCCCGTTCGTCCCCGCCGCAGCCGGACGTGTCCGGGCCGTGCCGGACACCGTCCGCGCCGCCGCCCCGGTCCAACCAGGGAGCGACACGTGGCGCGCCGCCGCTCCCGCTCGCCGCCGACCCCGCGGGCCCGCGAGGCCCATGCGGGGCCCTCCCGGCCCGACTCCGCCGCCCGCCCGCGCCTCGCCTCTCCGCCTCCCGCGCCGCGCCGGCCGCCGCCTGTCGCGCCGCCCCGCCGCCAACTCCGGCCACGCCCGCCGCCCGGCGCCGTTCCCCGCGGCCGCGCCGCGCCGCCGCGCCTCCCGCGCCCCGGCAGCGCCGCCCTGGCCAGATCCGGCCGTGGAAAGGCCGGATCCGCCGCCCCCTCGCCGGCCTTCCTCTCCGGCATCGAACTCCGGCGACCTCGAGCCCGGATCTCAGATCTGACGACGGTTGACTTTTCCCCTCCTCCGAATATTCTAAGTCCTAATTTTATTGCATCAATGTCACATGTTTATCGCATCATAACTTGCTGTATATTACTCCGTTTCGTGCGTACAATATGTCAAATTGTTCGCCTCGATGAGTACATAATTCCATTCCATTGCATCTTTTTCATTTGAGGTCATCTTGATGCCCTAAATGCTGTTAGAAGAGGGCTATGTGATGTTAGTTTCTGATTCTTATCAGAACATGCACTTTTGTCATTTTTGCCATGATTGATGTGTACCTCCTATGAAGTTGAGTCCTACATGTGTTTTGTAATATGCCATGTTACCTTTCCAGGGAATTATGCTATGTATTTTTGTGATCTTTATGGTGACTAGCACAAGCATGCAAACTAGGGCACTTAATGTTGCTGATTTCAGAGACTTAGTGATTTCACTAAGTCCCTGCCTGCTGTTATTTTTATGCCATGTGTTCATGTTGTTTCAGAGAGATCTATGCCTCTTTTGAGCATGATCAGTGAGGATGTTTTGAGCATATGGATTTGATCTATCCATCCATGCCTTTGTTTGTAATTATGGAGTGCTATAGCTTGAGTCAATCGAGCTCTACTTTTGCTATAAAATGTTCCTGGCAGATTGTTTACATGTTATTCGATTTTGCCAAGCTTGGTGTAGTTGATCCTTGCATGCTATGATGTTGTTCTTGCCATGTTTAGCTTCTATGCCATGTCTTCTTGATGGATGTATGCTTATTTTATCATGTAATGCTCTGTAGTGAGTGCTTCGAGCTCACGAACATGCCTATTTGTTATCTGTTTTTGACATTTCCAGTTTTCTGCTAAGTCTGAAACCTGTAACGAAACTTGCTTATTTGACATGGGTGTTATCATATTTTCTGATCCTTTTTGGATTATGGTCAGTAAGGGACTTTTGTTAAGTGCTTTGAGTAGATTCATGCCATGACTTATTTTTCTATGTCCTGTTCCTGTAGCATGTTGTTTGCCTGCTCTAAACATGTCATCCTGATGTTAGTTTCTGGCATGTTGTTATTTTCACTAAGTCTGTGAACCTGTTATCTTTTGCACTTTTGCCATGCTTGTTTGAACCTGTTATGCTGTGATTTAGCCGTAGCTCAGTGTTCATCTTTTGTCAAGCATCTTGAGTATATTACTGTCATATGCCTTGTTACTATGTTTGGGTGCAGTAGCTTAACTTCTTGTTGCTTGCTAAGTAGCATCATGCTGTTAATGGCATATTATTGTCATTCTTATTTTGCTTGTCATTTGCAAGCCGTGCATCCGATTCCGGTGATCTTTATATCGATTTCAACCGAAATCACCTCACCTATCCAGTGGCATACTTGGGTTGCCAAGATTATGCCTTGTTCATCTTTTCCCTTCCGGAGCACGCATAAGCATTGCATATCACATCTCGCATATCATGCCATGTTTTTGCATCATGTTGCTTGCGCATTGCATCGTGATTGATGTTGTCCCCTTTGCTTGTGTTCTTGCTTTGGGTAGAGCCGGGAGACGAGTACGTGAACGAGGAACCTGTTGAGAACGCTTTCGAGGACCAAGCTTTCGACAACTCTGAGAACCTTGCAGGCAAGATGACCATACCCTCGAAATCACTTCTATCTTTGCTTGCTAGATGCTCGCTCTTTTGCTATGCCTATGTTGCGATACCTACCACTTTCTATATCATGCCACCCATATTGCCATGTCAGCCCCTAACCATCCATGTCCTAGCAAACCGTTGATTGGCTATGTAACCGCTTTGCTCAGCCCCTCTTATAGCGTTGCTAGTTGCAGGTGAAGATGAAGTTTGTTCCTTGTTGGAACATGGACTTGTTGTTCCTTGTTGGAACATGTTTACTTGTTGGGATATCACAATACCTCTTATTTAATTAACGCATCTATATACTTGGTAAAGGGTGGAAGGCTCGGCCTTATGCCTGGTGTTTTGTTCCACTCTTGCCACCCTAGTTTCCGTCATACCGGTGTTATGTTCCTGGATTTTGCGTTCCTTACACGGTTGGGTGATTTATGGGACCCCCTTGACAGTTCGCTTTGAATAAGACTCCTCCAGCAAGGCCCAACATTGGTTTTACCATTTGCCACCTAAGCCTTTTTCCCTTGGGTTCTGCAGACTCAAGGGTCATCTTTATTTTAACCCCCCGGGCCAGTTCTCCTTCGATTGCTGGTCCAAACTAGAGCCCTTTGCAGCGCCACCTCGGGGCAACTCGAGACTTGGTTTTAGTTGTACGGAGTGTTCATCCGGATGTGCCCTGAGACCGAGATATGTGCAGCTCCTATCAGGATTTGTCGGCACAATCGGGCGGCTTTGCTGGACTTGTTTTATTACTGCCGAGATGTCTTGTAGTCCGGGATTCCGAGACTGATCGGGTCTTCCCGGTAGAAGGAATATCCTTCGTTGACCGTGAGAGCTTATAATGGGCTAAGTTGGGACACCCCTGCAGGGTATTATCTTTCGAAAGCCGTGCCCGCGGTTATGAGGCAAATGGGAATTTGTTGATGTCCGGTTGTAGAAAACCCGAAGTTGACCTTAACTAAAACACATCAACCGCGTGTGTAACCGTGATGGTCTCTTCTCGGCGTGGTCTGGGAAGTGAACACGGTGTTGGAGTTATGTTTGACGTAGGTTGTTCTAGGATCACTTCTAGCTTCACGACCGTGCTTTGCTTCTCTTCTCGCTCTCTGTTGCGTTGTAGCCACCATATATGCTAGTCGCTTGCTGCAGCTCCACCTCACAACCCTTTCCTACCTATAAGCTTAAATAGTCTTGATCTCGCGGGTGTGAGATTGCTGAGTCCCCGTGACTCACAGATTCTACCACAACAGTTGCAGGTACCAACGATGCCAGTGCAGATGACGCGACTGAGCTCACTTGGGAGTTCGACGAGGAACGTGGCCGTTACTATGTGTCTTTTCCAGATGATCAGTAGTGGAGCCCAGTTGGGGTGATTCGGGGATCTGTGTAGCAATTGGGGTAGTCTTCTTTCATTTTGGTACCGTAGTCGGACCTTGAGTGTAATTTGAATGATGGATGTTTATTTATGTATTGTGTGAAGTGGCGACTGTAAGCCAACTATGTATCTCTTTCCCTTATGTATTACATGGGTTGTGTGAAGATTACCTCACTTGCGACATTGCTTTCAATGCGGTTATGCCTCTAAGTCGTGCCTCGACACGTGGGAGATATAGCCGCATCGAGGGCGTTACAGGATGAATTTAGAAAGCAGTCTGTTCACACAAGGATGATGTGGCGACGGCGACATCCTCGTGGTGGACTTGTACTCGGGTTCCGCCGTTGTGATGGTGTTTGCTCCAGCGTCGGCGCGGAGCTTGGAAGGTATTCCAGGAGCGGATGCAGATTATGGTCTGCATGGGTGGCATTTGGAAGATGGTGGATCATGTGCTGGGTTCGTGATTCGTGGATGGCAGGTATGGTTTCGTCATTCGACGTCTTACTCGTGCGGGGCTGCCAGATTTGAAGTTCGATGATGTCTTCGAGGTGTTGCTCCATTCTGATTCGTTTAATGGCAACCGTTCCGTCTTTGGTGAGCCAATTTGGAGGTCTGCAAAGTTGCATATCAGCGATGGCGCCACGTTGAGCTCGTGTGAGGAGGTGATTCGTCATTTTTTTCTTTGATGGCTATTGTGTTTGTGCTAGAGACAGCTGACGGATGTTGGTGCCAAGCTTAGAGGATTCTTCGGTCTTGATTATAATTTTTCTACTTGACTGTTATTCCTTTATGCAAAAGCTAGCGTTCTGCTATCTTTTCAGTCTTGTCAGGTTGGTGTTTTCATGACTTGTATTATGATATTTATGATATAAATGAGACACGTATTATTATGGAAAAAAAATCTTAACGCCGATCAACGGCATAAAATCTGCGTGCCCCCACGCGTGCTTGCTACTAATCCTCTCCCATAAAGAAGCCCGTGCTTGGAAGCCCTCGCTCCTGCGAGTGAATGTCAAGGAGGTGTTTCAAGTTACACCACATGAATGTCAAGGAGTGAATGTCAAGGAGAAGTTCCACCTCCACCTCTGCCACCAGCAGTGGCGGATCTAGGCCCCAGGCCGGGGGGGGGGGGGGGCAGGCCCGGGGCATGAGGCCCATTTCCTTCAGGACTGTAGCGAAAATACTGTAGCAATTGCTACAGTATACGAAGGGGCCCCGGGGCGCTGGGCTGGGCTGGATCCGCCCCTGGCCACCAGCCAACTCGCAGCCCTGCATTGTTGTGCCGGGAGCACCATTCCTTTGCGAAGCCTAGCCGCCCGCGCACAAGGAGCATTAGGAAGTTGAATGGCCCCGCCATCGCCGACGTTGCATGGGTTATCCTCGACAATGCCCTCCGAGGGAAGCGAGGGGTTTGAAGAAGGTGATTGCCGTGAGGAGCAACTAGGAGACAAACTTCATGTTTTGCTTCACATTTAAAGCACTTGTTATTATGACCTTATACCAACTAATATATTAGAATTAATTGTTGTCCACGTCTCGGTAAAACAGAGGATTGATGTTTTTCTGTGGTGCGTGTGTGTGTGGTGGTGGGGTGGGAGGGGGTTTGCATCTGATAGGCAAACTTGAACCATATTTTACAATTTTCTCCTAAACTTTTGAAATAGATCATGGCAAATACCAAGATTGGGTAAAATTCCCCAGAAATTATATACTTGTTCAGCATAATGATAGTAGATCCACAAGTAACAAAATGTATAGGACATTACGAATTATTCATGATACAAGTAAGTTCTCATCATGAGCTAAAAACAGATAATGCCCCGCACATTGCAGTTGAATCTTTGCTAAAAGATATGAATAAAAGTTAGCATAAAACATCTAAAACTAACGGGAAGCAAGTGTAAGCTTAAAAAGTAAAAAAAAATGCCAAGGGTATAAAAGAGAGAAAAATGCATTTAAATGAATATCATTTATAATGAAAATATAAAGGATGTACTACATATGTATGTTGCAATCCCCCACCACAGATACTAATAATATAAAAATATAATGCAAAGAAATAATGTATGACTAACATACATGAATTGATGATGTGGTGCACTGCATGCAAAGAAATGCAAAAATGATGTAATTTATGACTTGTATACATGCCTTATTTATGTGGCATGGTTACATGTCTAGTAAAAACAGATAATGAGTTTTATAGAAATAAAAGATGCATAAGCCTTTAAAACATGGAACTGCTAATTAACGGGATGGAAGATAAATCGGTATTTTCTAAGAACAGTCATCATGCTCTTAGCCTATTACTCCGTTGTCGCTGCTGGTTCAGCAGTGGTTCCCGACAACTAGTCTCCCCTAGCCGTGGTACCAACATGAGGCTATGGCGGCTCACTAATTTCCATCCTATTCTAGGGTTGTCCAATCCGCACCTGGCACGTGGATGTCTCCGCCACTGCTAGGATCCACTACATGCCCTGCAAAGATGATTGCACCTGAAGCCTCTTCGACTATGAAATACGCGAAAGGATGGTCGGCGAGGAAGTCGACCTTCGGCGGCAACATCGGACATCCAAGAAGCCCGCGCTTCCTGGTGGCAGCAGCAGCTTCGGTCCCTTGCTCGTTTACCTCAATGATAGCCTTATGAAAGACGTCATTCACGAGCAGAGGCAGGCCGGAGCCGTCGTCTTCCACCATGTCGAACAGGTCAGCACCCATGTCGAATGGCAACAGGAGCCCCAGGTGTTTGAGGGTTTGGGTGACATCGATCTGGGAAGAAAGCTTGAACTTGGGAACCCCGAATTCGCCGACCCTGACCTGTCTCGTCGGCAGGTGCTCGTGCAGGAAGGTCGGGCAGGAGGTTACCTCCTCAATGAGGCCTTGGAGGCCATCATGCGCATCAGGAAGGAAGATGCACATCGAGTACTGAGGCGTGGGTGTTTCTGCGTTGGCCGACACATGGTATAGTGGCATCTTGTACGGCAGCCTGAGGACCTTGAACCCGTCGTGCACGCCGATGAAGTGACGGGTGGAGTTGCACATGAAGGGCGCATCGACGGTGGTGCCATCGAGCCTTTGGAACGGCTTTTTCATGGTCTTCCTCCGGTTGAACCGATGAAGCCATTTGCCTTTGAAGTGTATGGCGTTGCCGAGCACGACCTTCGTCTCCGGGCCAAAGGATCCCGGCGAAACGAAGTCCCTGATACGGTTTTTAGTGACCCGCGCGACCAAGGTGTTGATCTCCTTGGCCGCTTTCCCCGCGTTTCCCCGGAAGTCGACGGCGTGTGACTCCGCCTTGTACTTGCTGACGACGGTCTCACGGTACGCCGTCTTGAGCGGCCGCGCCATGTCATTCCACACACCGCACGCGAATGCCACCCTCGGCCCGCCATAGTCCGACTGGTCCTCTAGCGCGTCCTCCGCCACGTGTGAGATGTGATCCTCGAGCTCGTCGCGGGAACGGGCGCCGATGAGGCGGAGGATCTCATCTAGGATTTCCCCTCGGGCGCCCGGCGCCAGCAGCGCGACCGCGGCGTAGATGGAAAGGGGCGAGAAGACCAGGTTGCTGCGTGGGTTCGCGCCGGCGAGGCGCTTGGTGAGTCGCGCGGCAAGTTCCGCCAGGCCGGAGCCGGGCTGCCGCGGCTTCTTGCTTGACGACCCGGTTTGGAATCCCCCCGTCATCGCAACCCCCGCAAAAACAGATCGATCCTCTTTCCCCTGGAAAACTAGAAGGCTTCTCGATGCAAGCTAAGCCCTTTTTTGTTTGAACTGATAAAGCCTTATATACTTGATTTGCGTATATAGGAGTATGTCCATTCCGTGGAATGGATTTGGATTGCATGGACGGTTTCAGTACGCCGATTTGGGCCCAGGAGATCTCCATTTAGTTTTCTGCCTCTTTCCTCAGTTTTTTTTTAAATTTTGCCTGTGTACTCTTTCATCTTGTACCTTTTCTTTTCCGCAGACATCGTAGTAAAAAATAAACATTCCTACGTGCTTTATGTTACAATGTCACACATGATATTCAGGACAAACCAAGGGTCGAGGCATGTGCTGATGTTTCATATATATGAGCGGTTATTTATGCGTTTGGAAAAAGAACATAAATGTGTATCCATTTTATCATGTGAATTTGTATTTATCACTGATCATCCAATGTATTTTTTGGACGTATACATATAGCATGAACGTGCACGCGCTTGGATGTCAGCACGACGGCTCCACAGGGTGAAGTCATCCAATTGTTTTCTGGATTTGAAGCTTTCAAAATGATTTTACTCTGAATTCATATACCCGATTTGTGATCCGTCTTCATCACTGGTCTGATCTTGAGGAAATCTTCAAAATTAGACCCCCATGTTTTGATATATTTTGTTGACTTTTTTTTATGAATCGACGTTTTGCCACCCGAAGATTAATGAATTTGCCGTTCCGTCACTACTGAAGTTGCCATGTGTCAACTTCTTGTGATAACGATCGCCGAAACATGTAAGTGTGGAATCTAGTTTCAAAGCTCTCGTCGGTACGAAGTCAACGGTGAAACAAATTGATAAATGAAAGTTACGACTTAGGCCATAAAACATTTTAGATTACCAAACTATGTATTTGAAGTCATACAAATTTATCACCGGCAGATCTAAGCCTAGTCACTACCCTGGTCAGGTCAAGCAAAACGGATGGGATGGCGAATAATAACATCCAATATGTTAGCATCGCTAGTCGATTGTTCGTGTTTTGCAATGGGACATACACATTCTAGTACAAAAATGGTTTCTGACATATACATTGCACCTACCATATTCTAGATTTTGGTAAGATTTAATTTGATTTGAGTATGGATAGGAAAGGCAAGGAATATTTTGATTTAATTGAGGTTTGATAAGATTTGGTTTATTTATTTATTTTTTGCGAGAAAGAATATCAACTCTTATCAAACCTCAACTAAATCAGAAGACAAGGAAAGTTTTGGTTTGGATTATTCGGAACGAAGGAAAAGAGGGGGGGGGGGGGGGGAGGGGACCAAATTTTACGGGCCATGGTAAATACCAAAATATCAGTGAAGTCCCAAGAAACTATATACTTGTTAACAATAACGATAGTAGATCCACAATTAACAAAACGTAGAAGATATTAAAAATTATTCATTATATAAGAAAGTTCTCAAAATGAGCTAGAATGCATCTCTTCAAAACATGCTACTGCTGATAAAGGGGGTAGAAGATAAACTTTTCGTAAGAACAACCATCTTGTTGTTACTCTTGTCGACGCTGGTTCCAAACTTCCAACTCGTCTCGTCTAGTTGTGTCATCAGCAGGAGGCTGCCCCCGCTCATCAGTTTTCACCCCTTTCTCGACCGTCCAATCCGCACCTGGCTGTCTCCGCCACTGCTAGGGTCGACGACATGCCCTGCGAAGATGATTGCACCTGACGCCTCTTCGAGCATGAAATACGCGAAGGGATGATCCGTCGTTGGGGTCGGCCGCGGCATCGCTAATCCATATATTTTCGTCGTGGTGACAGCTGCAGCTTCCGTCCCTTGCTCATTTACCTCAATGACATCTTTATGAAAAACGTCATTCACAACCAGAGGTAAGCCGGAGCCGTCGTCCTCCACCATGTCCGACAAGTCAGCACCCATGCCGAACGGCAACAGTAGCCCTAGGTGTTTGAGAGTTAGAGTGACACTGCTCTGGAAAGAAAGCTTGAACTTGGGAACCCCGAACTCGCCGACCCTGACAAGTCTCGTCGGCAGGTGATCGTGCAGGAAGGTCGGGCGTGAGGTTATCTCCTCGACGAGGACCTGGAGGCCGTCGTACGCATCAGGAAGGAAGATGCACATTGAGTACCGTGGCGTGGATTTTTTGAAGTTGGTCGTCCAGCGCAACGGTTTGGCTCGTGGCATCTCGTACCGCAGCTTGAGGACCTTGAACCCGTCGTACACGGTGATGAAGTGACGGCCGGAGTTGCGCATAAAGGGGGCATCGACGGTGGTGCCGTCGAGCCTATGGAACGGCCTGTCCTTGGTCATCCTCTCGTAGAACGGCAGGTCCCATTTTCCTTTGAACTATATGGCGTTGCCGAGGACGACGTCCGTTGCCGGGCTGAAGGATTTTGGCGAGACGACGGCGGTGATAAGGCTTCCGATGAACCGCGCGACCCAGGCGTTGATCCGCTGAGCTGCTTTCCCCGCGTTTCCCCGGAAGTCGACGGCGCGTGACTTCGCCTTGTACGTGCCCATGACGGTCTCGCGGTACGCCGTCTTGAGCGGCCGCGCCTTGTCGTTCCACATGCCGCATGCGAACGCCACGCTCGGCCCGCCGGACTCCGACTGGTCCTTGAGCGCGTCCGTCCGCCACCACGCGCGAGATGAGATCCTCGAGCTCGTCGCGGGAACGGACGCCAAGGAGGTGGAGGATCTCGTCCAGGATCTCTGCTCGGGCGCCGGGCGCCAGCAGCGCGACTGCGGCGTAGATGGACAGCGGCGAGAAGACCAGGTTGCCGCGAGGGCTCGCGTCGGCGAGGTGCGTGGTGATTCGCGCGGCAAATTCCGCCAGGCCGGAGCGAGTAAATAGCATAAAACTACTAATTTACAGGCTAGGGTGTCAAAAAACTACCGCTTTTAAATTTTTCTCAGATAATTATCAAGTGGGTGGTCGGCTGTTTCAAAAAACCCGAATTCCGCATTGCTAACGTTTTAAACCGATTTATGACAGGTCGGACCCACTCCTAAATAATCTGTTAGTTGACCGTTTTGTTTGACCGTTAACTTATTGTGGGACCCACGTGTAAGATGTCTCTTCTTCCTCCTACCATTTCTTCTCTCCTTATCTCTTTCTTTCCCATCTCCTCCTCCCGACAAAGGCCCGACAACGGCCACCCCCACCACGCCCCGCGCCCAGGAGCAAGGGTCGGCCGCCGCGAGCCGTACCCAGGAGCAAGGGCCGGCTGCCGCGAGCCGCCCCCAGGAGCAAAGGTCGCCGCGAGCCGCCGTGCCCAGGGGCAAGGGCCGCCGCGCCCAGGAGCACAGGCTGCCGCGAGCCGCGCCCAGGAGAAGCGACAGCGGCCGGCAAGGAGCTCCGCCTGGACCCAACCCGCCGGCCTCCTAGAGAAGCCCCGCCTTTCGCGCAGGAACGCTGCGGCCGAGCCGCCTACTTCTGCCTGGCCCGCAACCTGGTCGCCGGCGCTGTTCCTGTCGCGACGGAAGGAGCTCCACGCGTCGCCCAGGACGGAAGGGAGCTCCATGGCGGTGCCATGGCTGCTGGCCGGCGACCCTCACGCCGGCTGCTGGTGCACGACCACGGGAAGGGACCCGATTGTTTTTTCAAAAATTTGCAGGGACCCGATTGCGTTTTGAAAAGTTTGCAGGGACCTGATGGCATTTTTGAAAAGTTTAGACACTGACATGTGGAACCCACATGTCAGTTAATGGTCAAACAAACGGTCAAATAGACGAATTGTTTAGGTGCGGGTCCGACCTATAATAAACCTGTTTAATTTTTTAACAACGAAGATTTTGGATTTTTTGAAACACCCGACCACCCATTTGGTATTTATCTGAGAAAAATTTAAAACCAATAGTTTTTTGGAACCCTAGCCTGTAAAATAGTAGTTTTATGCTATTTACTGAGCCGGAGCCGGACTGCCGCCGCTTCTTGCTTGGCCGGGCTTCGAGTCCTCCCGTCATCGCAACCTTACCTCGCACAAAACACAGATCGATTCTCCTCCTCCAGAAAAACTCACGCCTCGTATATATAGAAGAGGCACATTGGACAATGGAGTAGGTACGTCGGCTTCTTCCACCAAAAAAGAAAAGTACGTCGGCTCCGTGGAATGGCAGTTTGGATGGACGATGCTGCACGTCCCGGTCGTTGGATCTCAGTTGCGAGTTGGCCAGAAAGACTTTGGTTGTTTTTCTTTTTGAAAGAAAAAGACTTTGGCTTCGTATGAGCAAACAACCAAAACCAAAGACTTTGGTTGTTTGCTCGTACGAAACCCATCGTATCTAAGCCCAATATCACATTTATACAGAGCCCTTTTTCAGTTGTTTTCAGTTAAAAAAAATACTCTCTACATCCCATAATGTAAGACGTTTATTTTTTTTCCAGAAAATAGTGTATACTTATTCCTCTAAAATAGTGTTACAGTCCGCTAATACAAAAGTTTGAACACTGCCTGGAACTCGGTGCAACAAACATGCGGTGCTACCTTCAGATCTCCCTATATTAGCTAGACCAAGAGCAACACTATTTTGATTACGAGCAATTTTCAACGGAATAAACTCACGCAGCTCCAAGAGCTTCTTGATCTCTGTCATCAAGTGTCCATAAGCAGAACGATCGTGTGAATCATCAGTTAGGGCACTAGTATAATGTCAAAAAACGTCTTATTTTATTGGAGAGGGAGTAGCTTGCTGTTTTGTCGTTTTAGCGTCGCTATAGTGTATCCGGAAGGGGCACGTCACGTCACGTTCAGGCAAATTTTTCTTGCTATGGCGCTAATCACGTTTAGGCAATTTTTCTTGTCATGGCACTGATTTGCTCAATGAGTTCAAAAATATAAGCACAATTCAAATTCGGGAGCATGGCGACGTGGCAGGATGAGTTGGCACTTATTTGCCCAACCAATAAAAAAAATATAAGCACAATTCAAATTCAGGAGCATGATGACGTGACAGGATGAGTTGGCACTGATTGGGATGTTGACTGATCAAAACTTGTCAAAATCAGTTAAAAACCATCCCGGGTTGTTTCTTGTCCGGTTTTGAAAGTTAAAGGTCGGTTTCATAATTTAAAGTTGTATTTTAGGTTTTGGTGGTAGTTTGAGGTTATAAGATGGACTTCTCTCAAGTTGTATATACGTAAATGTTGATCACGTTGCATGGGTTGTATGGATTTGAAGAGACTGATATGAGAGCAACAACTATAGAAGCTGAGAAACGAGGGGTGATCTGTATAAGGGGTCAAATTTGACCAGCCTGGCTGTAGATGCTCTCATAGCATTAGTTAAATGCTAACTACTTCCTCCCACCCAAATTAAGTGATTCAACTTTGTACTAACTTTAGTACAAAGTTAATACTTTTTTTAAATGAGACCAACCCAAGGGCTAACCCTCGTTGGCATTTTTTTATAGGATAAACTCCGCGAGCACCGCGCGTTTGAGCCGGGACTCGAACTCTGGTGGGCTGGCACAGCAACCTCAGCTGCCCAGCTAATGGATCGACGCCCCGTCCTCAAGTTAGTACAAATTTGAGTCACTTATTTTTGGGATGGAGGGAGTATCTCCTTATAAAAATGGTTTATGACAGCATTTATCTAGTTTTATCCAGGTCATCTTTGCCAGCCAGCTATCCATCGTCGAGGTCGCCAAATTGAACATATAAAGGATGAGCCCCTTGCTAGGCATAAACACTGTGTCCACGTCGTCATCTATGAACAGTGCAGGAAATCTACAGAGAGAAAGGATCCCGAGCGAACAAAAAGGGTCCCGAGCAACAAAAGCCCCCCACACGCGACTCTCCTTCCTCCTCGACCTCCCTCTCTGCCGCCGCCGCCTCTCCTCCCCTTCCTCCCCTCTCTCCCGTGCCGCCACATCCTCTCGTCCTCCTCCCCACACCAACCCCTCCACCTGACACAGGGGCGGCTTCCTCCTCCTCCACCTACCTCCCCCTAGCATCTCATCCGCCCCGGGTGCAGAGGTGAGCTTCCCGGCGACGGTGGCGGTGCTGCATTTGATCTGCAGGAGAGAGAGGGAGGTGCAGCTTCGAATGGGAGAGGGTCTCCACCGGAAAAAGAATGGGAGAGGGTCTCCGCCGGCGAGGTCGGAGACGAGCTTCCTGGCGACGGCGACGGCGCTGTATTTGCTCATGGGTTGGTGCCGTATCTACCACTAACCTCCGGCGCCTCGGCCCCTCCGCCCTCGGCCTCTCCTTTCCCGTGTCCGCCCTCACCGAGCCCTGAATCGGCCGACCGCCAGGTGAGCTTTCTTCGTCCTCTTCCCTCGCCTCTTGCTTGCTGCTTCAATCGCAGGCAGGAATAGTGTTGGGGAACGTAGTATTTCAAAAAAAATCCTACGATCACGTAAGATCTATCTAGGAGAAGCATAGCAACAAGCGGGGAGAGTGTGTCCACGTACCCTCGTAGACCAAAAGCGGAAGCGTTTAGTAATGCGGTTGATGTAGTCGAACGTCTTCGCGATCCAACCGATCCAAGCACCGAACATACGGCACCTCCGCATTCAGCACATGTGAAAGTGCAACTATCCCTGGGTGGTTTTGGTAATTCCTAACAACATATAGCTCATTGAGCTAACATTATTCCAAGATGAATATTTCAGGAAAAGCTCAATGGATGGCATGGCATGGATGAGGAAAGTGGATCCCTCAAAATTATAAGGACAAAGGATCGGCTCAAACTTCAAGGACAAGACTCTACATTTTATGTTTTAGTGATCCAAGATCACATTGAGTCCATAGGAAAAGCCAATACTATTAAGGAGGGATGAGGTGTTGCTTAATGAGCCGCTTGCTTCATGTGCTTAGTGATATGCTCAAAAATCCTCAACTACCTTTCCATATCCACATATGATCTAAACCAAAAGTCAAACTCGGCCCCACCAGTTCTTTCTATCCGGAGCCACCGAATTTCATTTGTCATAGCCACTGCCACAAACCATAGCAAATTGGTTTCACCGATAGGGATCTCGGTCTCACCGAGATGGGATTGCAATTTCTCTGTTTCCCTTCGTAACGTTTCGGTCCAACCGAAGTGAGCGATCGGTCCCACCGAGATTGCAATGTAAACTCACTGTTTCCCTTTCGTAACATTTCGGTCTCACCGAAAAGAGCGAATCGGTCCCACCGAGTTTACCTGACCAACCCTTGGTTAGCTTATTACCAAAATCGGTCCCACCGAGTTTGTGTAATCGGTCACACTGAGATTACGTTATGCCCTAACCCTAACCATATCGGTCCTACCGAGTTGCATCTCAGTCCCACCGAAAATCCTAACGGTCACTAGGTTTGCTAAATCGATCCGACCGAGTTTAACGATTCGGTCCCACCGAGTATGGCAAATTGTGTGTAACGGTTAGATTTTGTGTGGAGGCTATATATACCCCTCCACCCACTCTTCATTCGTGGAGAGAGCGATCAGAACAGATCTTCACTTCCAATACACATTTTCTGAGAGAGAACCACCTACCCTTGTGTTGAGCTCAAGATATTCCATTCCTACCATATGAATCTTGATCTCTAGCCTTCCCCAAGTTGATTTCCACTCAAATCTTCTTTCCACCAAATCCAAATACTGTGAGAGAGAGTTGAGTGTTGGGGAGACTATCATTTGAAGCACAAGAGCAAGGAGTTCATCATCAACACACCATTTGTTACTTCTTGGAGAGTGGTGTCTCCTAGATTGGCTAGGTGTCACTTGGGAGCCTCCGACAAGATTGTGGAGTTGAACCAAGGAGTTTGTAAGGGCAAGGAGATCGCCTACTTCGTGAAGATCTACCGCTAGTGAGGCAAGTCCTTCGTGGGCGACGGCCGTGATGGAATAGACAAGGTTTCTTCTTCGTGGACCCTTTGTGGGTGGAGCCCTCCGTGGACTCGCGCAACCGTTACCCTCCGTGGGTTGAAGTCTCCATCAACGTGGATGTATGATAGCACCACCTATCGGAACCACGCCAAAAACATCCGTGTCTCCAATTGCGTTTGAATCCTCCAAACCCTTCCCTTTACATTCTTGCAAGTTGCATGCTTTACTTTCCGCTGCTCATATACTCTTTTGCATGCTTGCTTGAATTGTGTGGAGATTGCTTGACTTGTGCTAAGATAGCTAAAATCTGCCAAGAACTAAAATTGGGAAAATGATAGATTTTTATTTGGTCAAGTAGTCTAATCACCCCCCTCTAGACATACTTCCGATCCTACAAGTGGTATCAGAGCTTTGGTCTCTATTTGCTTTGATTTCCATAGCTTTTGGTGGTCATAGCCTTGGTTTCACAACCTAGGAGAGTATGGCGTCTAGCGAGGGAAATTATCACCGTAGAGGTCCTTATTTTGATGGTACTAATTTTGCTAGTTGGAAGCATAAAATGAAAATGCATATTCTTGGACATAACCCTGCCGTTTGGGATATTGTGTGTGTTGGCTTGCAAGATGACTTCTTTAATGGGAAAGAACCAAACCATGAAGCTACCGCGGAAGAGTTGAAGATGCTGCAATACAACGCTCAAGCTTGTGATATTCTCTTCAACGGATTGTGCCCCAAAGAATTCAACAAAATCAGCCGTATTGAGAATGCAATGGAAACTTGGGATACTTTGATTGATATACACGAAGGTACCAACTCCGTCAAGGAATCCAAATTGTATGTGCTTCAAAGTCAACTTGACAAGTTCAAAATGAAGGATGGTGAAGGTGTCGCTTAAATGTACTCTAGGCTTGCTCTTATCACAAATGAGATTGCCGGCTTAGGGAGTGAAGAGATGACCGATAGATTCATCGTCAAGAAGATCCTAAGAGCCTTGGATGGAAAATATGATACCGTGTGCACATTGATCCAAATGATGCCCAATTACAAAGATCTCAAGCCAACGGAAGTCATTGGAAGAATTGTTGCTCATGAGATGTCACTCAAGGATAAAAAGGAACTTCACAACAAATCAAGTGGAGCTTAAAAAGCCTCATGTGAAGCCCCCACATCATCAAGTGAGAAGCAAACCTTCAATGAAGAATTGAGCTTAATGGTGAAGAACTTCAACAAGTTCTACAAAAGTAGAAGCAAAGATAGAAGCTCCAAGTCAAGGTCCTACAATGACAAAAGATCTTCTAGTCGAGAGCGAAACTGCTATAACTGTGGAAGACCCGGACACTATTCCAATGAGTGTACGACTCCCTACAAGAGAAGAGAAGACTCTCCCAAAAGAAGAAGTAGAAGAGAAGAATCGCCATCTAGAGAAAGAAGGAGTAGAGATGATCGTTATGAACGAAGACACTCACGGAGAAGCAAGGATTCGGAAAGAAAAGAAAAGTCATCAAGGAGCTACACAAAACGAAGACATCAAGCTCATGTTGGTGAATGGGTATCCGGCTCCGACTCCGACAACCACTCCGCTCCGATTCTGAATATACTCAAGATGAAGGTGTTGCCGGTCTAGCACTTGTGTCAACCAACTCCTACGACATATTTGACTCACCAAATGAAGGAGTTGGAACATGCTTCATGGCTAAAGGCCCAAAGGTATCACACCCCGAGTATGTTGATTTCAATAGTGATGAAGATGACTTGTTAGGTGATGATGATTTACTTATTGACAACTCTATTGATGAATACTATGATGAAACGTCAATTAATCATGCTAATCAAGATAAAAAGAATGACAATGATAAGTAGAATATTGAGTCTCTAACTAAAGAACTAAACACTCTTAAGTTAGCTCATGAAACTATCTTAGGAGATCATCGAGAACTTTTAAGGACACATGAGAAATTACGCTTTGAAAAGCTCAACCTTGAGCAAGAGCATGAGTTCTTAAAGGCAATCAATGATGATCTTCGTAAGAAAAGTTCTTCTTACATTGCCAAGCGTTTACTCTTATCCACTTACATGTCTCAAGTCAAGTCTAGTAACAAGAACAAGAAAGATTCTTCCTCTAGTAGTAACAATGATCATGTTAAATCCAATATTGTTGCTTCTAGTAGCTCTCTTGATTCCACTAATGATTCTCTTATCCAAGTTACACTTGAGCAAGAAAATAGCCTATTGAAGGGAATTATAGAGAAAGGAGTGTACAAGAGCCTTGCTGGGAGTAAGCAATTCGAGGAAATTGTACGCAAGCAAGGAAGGCACCGGAAGAATCAAGGTGTTGGTTTCTAACGAAAGTTCAATGCCAATGGAGTTGAGTGGGAAGAAGATCAATACCCCAAGACAAAGTTTGTTCCTCAACAAGATAAGTATGATCCTACTTCTTTCAAAGGGACACAACCTCAAGATGATCTTCCACCACAAGACTACAAGCAAAAAGGCAAGGACAAGCTTCAAGAGGAAATTGATGCATTTGAAGAAGCTCCTAAGACCTTAGTCAAGTGGATTCCCAAGACTACTTCAAGCACCTCATCAAGTACGACTACAACTCCAAGGATTCCCATCAAGATGGTGTGGATCCAAAAGAAGAAGAACTAGAGAGTTATTGTGGGTGACTCCGCCAACATACTTCACTCTTATCATTTTGGCAAGAACAAGTGCAATCAACTTCCATATCTTGCACTAGTTCAAGGAGTCACAAACCCTCTTGTTGGTAAGTCAAGGGACAAGGTAACCTAAAAGCTTTCATAGACATCATCTTATGTGTGCATCACTCTATGTCTATGGATATCCTTGTTTGTTCCTTGTGGGACTAACCCATGTAGGTATTGAAAGTGCAATTCACTCCAATGGATAGCTCCAATTGATCTACATCAACATTGAGCATCCACATCTTCAACATCTACATGAAGTCATCATCGACAAAACCCAAGGTTAGTTCATCCCTCTTAGGGGGGATATCACATCTAGGGGGAGCTTTACTCTAAGAATTGAGCTAAAGAAACTCTAATGATGTGAACACCACAATGCTTTATGTAAAAGTGGTAACCCCACTTGTGCTTAAACGATGACTATGACCTATGATCAAATGTTCTCATTTGACTCCTAAGTCAATATACTCATATATAGATGACCTAGTCATCGCCAATTGTTTGATAGATGCTAGAATTGATTGTGCATGCTTTGCCACATATTTCAATTGCCATTTTATTGTGTGAGCATGTTGAGTGCATATTTTACTCATTCGAGGACATCCACTTGTTGTTTTGATTGATTGGTTTTCTTGCCAAGTGGATGGACAAGAATGCCTAAGAACCTTCTCTAGCTATCTATGCTTTTCTCATCTCAAACTCTATTCATGCTACATCACAAAATTTGATCAAGTTAGATTCAAACCACTCTGTGTGAGGAGCACTCGAGTCCCCGATTTGTCATAGACTTAAACTTCCAAAACTTCTTTGTGCTTTTCGGTCTGACCGATTTCCCCATTTCAGTCATACCGAGATCACTAAGTCGATCTAGGTTTTCACCTCGGTGCAACCGATTTGAACTGTTCGGTCACACCGAGTTGCCATAACTGTCAATAGTTATGCATCTCGGTGCCACCGAGTTGTTCCACTCGGTCACACCGACAGGGTCGGGCTATATATACTCACGGGCAAAATTTTGGAAATTTCTCCAAAATCTCTTCGCCCGCGCATAGCTCGCTCTGCCTCCTGGGTCTCCGGATCGTCCTCCTCGTCGCCAGCCGCCTCCTATCGCTGGTCTCCGCCGCCGTCAACGGAATTCGTCTCCGTCGTTGCCGCCGTAGCGAGTCCGCCGCCGAACTAGGGTATGGACTCGATCACAGTGCTATTCCCCGTCCAATTCCTAGCACATTGTGTTCTTTATTATTCTTGCTACGATTGAAACACTCCTATCCAGTCAAAACAATCCGTAGAATAGTTGAGATTCGAAAATTTAGGTTTAAGTTTCCGCCGAAACCATCTCGGACCCACCGGGTTGCGGAACTCGGTTCCACCGATTCAGCCACGGCCATTGCACATGTGGTTCTCAGTCTGACCGAGAATTACAAATCGGTGAGACCGAGTTCAGGACTTTGTGAAACCCTAGCAGTCTCGGTGCCACCGAACTGTGACTCGGTCTGACCGAGTTCACTAGTTTTGGTCCCAAAAGCTGCTTCGGTATCACCGAGTTTGCAAATCGGTTGATCCAAAATGCTTTCTGTGGAAAACTAAAACTAAGTTTTTGACTCATTCTTTTGCAAAAATCTCTGCATTTTGTGATGCTCATCCACTCTATCTCATCTATAAACTATTCACAGGGTCAGCAGTCAGAGTTTGCAACATGTCTGATCAGAGTGACAGCCAGAACAAATCTGAGGAGCAGGTTCATATGAGTGAGGGCACTAGTCCCTCTAGCAGCTCTGTTGAGGGTAGAAGGAGCACCCCAAGCAACTTGCCTAAGGCTGCCACAAGAGCTAGCAAGAAGAGAACTTCTGAGTCAGAGGATGAGGATTATGTGGCAGAAGAGGAAGCCACATCTAAGAAGAAGGTGCTCAAGAAAGAGTATGGGTCAGCTGGAGCCATCAAGCCTGGAATGCACAAAAAGGCACCTGCAAGGAGAGTTCCCACTTCTAAGCCTAGGAAGGCTGTAACTGAAGAAACCATGAAGCTTGTCATGGAATCTGAAGAGGAAGCAAGTGGCCAAGACAAGAAGAAGAAGAGAGTCAGAACTACCAGTGCCAGAGTTCTTGGCAAACCCTCCATGAGGAGAGACTCAGATGAAGAAGAGGAAGAAGAGGTTGCTGCACCAGCACCCAAGGCATAGAAGCTTATGGGTGATGCCATAAGGTCAGGGGCTACTGCATCCAAGCCTAAGGAAGCACCCAAAGCTGCATCTAAGCCCAAGAGTGCACCTAAGAGGAACACTAGGAACATATCTGCTGCTGAGAAGAACAAGGCCCCAGTGCCTGATGTTGCTGCTGAAGAAGAAGAAGAAGGACAAGTGCTCAGGAAGCTCAAGCCCAAGATCCCAGACCACAATGATGCTCATCCTGTGGCTGAGGACATGAAAATTAGAAGAGATTCAGGGCTGAGGAAGTGGAGAGAAGCAGATCCATATGCTTCAAGGAGAAGAACGGCTATGGATTACAGGTTTCACACCAAGGAACAGCAAGATTTCTATGAGACAGTGCTGCTGGATAAGAAGCCCATAGTGTGTGACATGAGATGGGTTGATTGGGATTACATCAAGGAGAACGAAGAACACTATCCTGGAGTATATGACAGCTTCAGTGCTTATGGAGTTGCAGACTTTGTTGGGCAGAAGCTTACAAAGTGGAATGAGGAGCTCATTATGCAATTCTACTCCACAACACACTTCTATCCAGATGGCAGGATAATGTGGATGTCAGAAGGAACTAGATATCAGTCTACAGTTGCTGGATGGGCACAACTGATCAATGCCCCAGAAGAGCAGGAAGATGACTTGGACATCTATGCCAAGAAGAAGATGGATCACAATTCCATGTCCAACATGTACAAGGAGATCCCAAGCAAAGCACTTGACACTTTCAAGTTTGGCTCAGTGCATTTCCTTCTGTCAGGGCTACCCACTATCAACTGGATTCCGAGGCACACTCTATTGCCCAAGTCAGGTGATCACAAGATGATCCGAGGCCATGCAATAAACTTGCTTCACATATTTGATGTGCCACAGAAATTCAAGGTGATGAGCCTCATGGTAGAGACCATTAAGAGGACAGCAGCTGATCAGAAGAGGAGCTGTGAATATGCCCCACAAATTCAGGAGTTGATAAACTCAAAGATGGGCACAGGCACATACCTGCTGGAAAAGGAACACCTGCCCATCCATCCAGACTTTGAGGATAATCAAGTTGTCATGAATGAGAATGAACCATCATCTGCACATGCTCAAGCAAAGAAGGAGAAGGCAAAGTTGGAGAAAGCTGCCAGGATGCCAACTCAAGAGGAGGCATCTGAGTACTTCTTGAAGAACAAGCAGGAGAGCTCAGTTACCTGATAGCATCCACTCTGAGAATTGAGAAAGGACTGGCCACCCTGACTCGAAACCAAGAGAGCTTGGAAAGAATCATGGAACAAAAGTTCTATGACCTGGATGTGAAAGTAACAGAGATTCAGTCTGCCATGGAACAACTACAAGATGATATGCAGGAGAGGAAGGGCAAGACCACAACTGATGCATTTGCCAGAGTGCCCAGAGCTCAGAGATCATCTGCAGTGCCAGTGCCTGACACCAGAGCCACCACTTCTGCACCAGCTACAGCTTCAGTTCCACCAGCTCCAGCTCCTACCCCAGCAGCTCCAACCACTTCTACTGAAGCCTTCGTCCTTGGCGTTATCCGGACTCCACCAACTGAAGACCAAGCCTGAGAGTCGTTTAGTACTAAGCATTTCCTATGAACTTTTTGGTAACTTGTTGCCAAAGGGGGAGAAAAATGTATAGATCATAGGCTTCGAGAGAGAGAGAGAGAGAGAGTTTGCATTTGTTCTCTCTTGTCTTCTTGGTTGAAATTTATTTGCTTTTGAGTGCTTGACATACTATGCCTTAATCTGTGAGACATTGATGATCATGTGTTTGATCATAAGCTACACTTAATGCTTGTTGAATGTTATTATCAGTTTATCCTTATTTTGATCATTCACTTTGCTTGGTGATGAGTGCATGTATTTAAATTCTTATCGTTTTGAGCGCTCCACCAAGATGTATGTGACATGCAAGAGTAACCCATGATTCTAACTCTTTGTGCATTTGCAATCCAAAGCAAATCTAAAAACATGCACAAATTTAGGTGGAGCTCTTACTTATCACATACTTCTCAAAGCGACGGTATATTTCATTCTTATTATCTTTTGTCGAAGCTTTGATCTATATGTTTTCATCAATTACCAAAAAGGGGGAGATTGAAACTGCAACTATCCCTGGGTGGTTGTGGTAATTGCTAACAACATATAGCTCATTGAGCTAACATTATTCCAAGATGAATATTTCAGGAAAAGCTCAATGGATGGCATGGCATGGATGAGGAAAGTGGATCCCTCAAAATTATAAGGACAAAGGATTGGCTCAAACTTCAAGGACAAGACTCTACATTTTATGTTTTAGTGATCCAAGATCACATTGAGTCCATAGGAAAAGCCAATACTATTAAGGAGGGATGAGGTGTTGCTTAATGAGCCTCTTGCTTCATGTGCTTAGTGATATGCTCCAAAATCCTCAGCTACCTTTCCATATCCACATATGATCTGAACCAAAAGTCAAACTCGGCCCCACCGATTCTTTCTATCTGGAGCCACCGAGTTTCATTTGTCATAGCCACAGCCACAAACCCTAGCAAATCGGTTTCACCGATAGGGATCTCGGTCTCACCAAGATGGGATTGCAATTTCTCTGTTTCCCTTCGTAACGGTTCGGTCCAACCGAAGTGAGCGATCGGTCCCACTGAGATTGCAATGTAAACTCACTGTTTCCCTTTCATAACATTTCGGTCTCACCGAAAAGAGCGAATCGGTCCCACCGAGTTTACCTGACCAACCCTTGGTTAGCTTATTACCAAAATCGGTCCCACCGAGTTTGTGTAATCGGTCACACCGAGATTTCGTTATGCCCTAATCCTAACCATATCGGTCCTACCGAGTTGCATCTCAGTCCCACCGAAAATCCTAACGGTCACTAGGTTTGCTAAATCGGTCCGACCGAGTTTAATGATTCGGTCCCACCGAGTTTGGCAAATTGTGTGTAACGGTTAGATTTTGTGTGGAGGCTATATATACCCCTCCACCCACTCTTCATTCGTGCAGAGAGCCATCAGAACAGATCTTCACTTCCAATACACATTTTCTGAGAGAGAACCACCTACCCTTGTGTTGAGCTCAAGATATTCCATTCCTACCATATGAATCTTGATCTCTAGCCTTCCCCAAGTTGCTTTCCACTCAAATCTTCTTTCCACCAAATCCAAATCCTGTGAGAGAGAGTTGAGTGTTGGGGAGACTATCATTTGAAGCACAAGAGCAAGGAGTTCATCATCAACACACCATTTGTTACTTCCTGGAGAGTGGTGTCTCCTAGATTGGCTAGGTGTCACTTGGGAGCCTCCGACAAGATTGTGGAGTTGAACCAAGGAGTTTGTAAGGGCAAGGAGATCGCCTACTTCGTGAAGATCTACCGCTAGTGAGGCAAGTCCTTTGTGGGCGACGGCCGTGATGGAATAGACAAGGTTGCTTCTTCGTGGACCCTTTGTGGGTGGAGCCCTCCGTGGACTCGCGCAACCGTTACCCTCCATGGGTTGAAGTCTCCATCAACGTGGATGTACGATAGCACCACCTATCGGAACCACGCCAAAAACATTCGTGTCTCCAATTGCGTTTGAATCCTCCAAACCCTTCCCTTTACATTCTTGCAAGTTGCATGCTTTACTTTCCGCTACTCATATACTCTTTTGCATGCTTGCTTGAATTGTGTGGAGATTGCTTGACTTGTGCTAAGATTGCTAAAATCTGCCAAGAACTAAAATTGGGAAAAGGATAGATTTTTATTTGGTCAAGTAGTCTAATCACCCCCCTCTAGACATACTTCCGATCCTACAACATGTTCAGCTCGATGACGTCCGTCGAACCCTTGATCTAGTTGAGGCCGAGGGAGAGTTCTGTCAGCACGACGGCGTGGCGACGGTGATGATGAAGTTACCGGCGCAGGGCTTCGCCTAAGCAGTACGATGATATGACCGAGGTGTGTAACTGTGGAGGGGGCACTGCACACTGATAAAAGATCAACTTGTATGTTCTAGGGGTGCCCCCTGCCTCCGTATATAAAGGAGGGAGAGGGAGAGGCAGCCGGCCCTAGGGGGTCACGCCAAGGTGTGGAGTCCTACTAGGACTCCCTAGTCCTAGTAGGATTCCACCTCCCACACAGAGTAGGAAAGGGGGAAGGGAGAAGGAGAAGGAAAGGGGGGCCGGCTCCTAGTCCTAATCGTCCTTCTACCCAAGTGGGGCGCACCAGCCCCTTGTGTGCTTCCCTCTTATGGCCCATAAGGCCCATAACTTCTCCCGGGGGTTCCGGTAACCTCCCAGTACTCCAGAAAAATGCCCGAACCACTCGGAACCATTCCGATGTCCAAATGCAACCTTCCTATATATGAATCTTTACCTCTCAACTATTTTGAGACTCCTCATCATGTCTGTGATCTCATCCGGGACGCCAAACAAACTTTGGTTCATCAAATCACATAACTCATAATACAAATCGTCATCGAACGTTAAGCGTGCGGACCCTACGGGTTCGAGAACTATGTAGACATGACCGAGACACCTCTCCGGTCAATAACCAATAGCAGAACCTGGATGCTCATATTGGCTCCCACATATTCTACGAAATCTTTATTGGTCAAACTGCATAACAACATACGTTGTTCCCTTTGTCATCGGTATGTTACTTGCCCGAGATTCGATCGTCGGTATCATCATACCTAGTTCAATATCGTTACCGGCAAGTCTCTTTACTCCTTCCGTAATGCATCATGCCGTAACTAACTCATTAGTCACATTGTTTGCAAGGCTTATAGTGACGTGCATTACCGAGAGGGCCCAGAGATACCTCTCCGATACACGAAGTGACAAATCCTAATCTTGATTGATACGTCTCCGTCGTATCTACTTTTCCAAACACTTTTGCCATTGTTTTGGACTCTAACTTGTATGATTTGAATGGAACTAACTCGGACTGACGCTTTTTTCAGCAGAATTGCCATGATGTTGTTTTATGTGCAGAAAACAAATATTTTCGGAATGTCCTGAAACTCCATGGAACATCTTAGAAAAAACAATAAAAAATCCTTGCCAAATATGAAGACCAGGGGGCCCACACCCTGTCCATGAGGGTGGGGGGTGCCCACCCCTCTAGGGCGCGCCCCCTACCTCGTGGGCCCCCTGGACACCCTCCGACGCCAACTCCAACTCTATATATTGGCTTTCGGGGAGAAAAAAATCAAAGAGAAGAAATCATCGCGTTTTACGATACGGAGCCGCCGCCAAGCCCTAAAACCTCTCGGGAGGGCTGATCTGGAGTCCGTTCAGGGCTCCGGAGACGGGGATTTGTCGCCGTCGTCATCATCAACCATCCTCCATCACCAATTTCATGATGCTCATCGCCGTGCGTGAGTAATTCCATCGTAGGCTTGCTGGACGGTGATGGGTTGGATGAGATTTATCATGTAATTGAGTTAGTTTTTGTTAGGGTTTGATCCCTAGTATCCACTATGTCCTGAGATTGATGTTGCTATGACTTTGCTATGCTTAATGCTTGTCACTAGGGCCCGAGTGCCATGACTTCAGATCTGAACCTATTATGTTTTCATGAATATATGTGAGTTCTTGATCCTATCTTGCAAGTCTATAGTCACCTACTATGTGTTATGATCCAGCAACCCCGAAGTGACAATAACCGGGACCACTCCCGGTGATGACCATAGTTTGAGGAGTTCATGTATTCACTATGTGCTAATGCTTTGTTCCGGTTCTCTATTAAAAGGAGGCCTTAACATCCCTTAGTTTCCAATAGGACCCCGCTGCCACGGGAGGGTAGGACAAAAGATGTCATGCAAGTTCTTTTCCATAAGCACGTATGACTATATACGGAATACATGCCTACATTACATTGATGAATTGGAGCTAGTTCTGTGTCACCCTATGTTATGACTAATACATGATGAACCACATCCGACATAATTATCCATCACCAATCCGGTGCCTACAAGTTTTCCATATACTGGTTCTCGCTTATTTACTTTCCCGCTGCTACTGTTACAATCACTACAAAATACCAAAAACATTACTTTTGCTGTCTTTACTTTTGTTACCATTACCACCACTATCATATTACTTTGCTACTAAACACTTTGCTGCAGATACTAAGTTTCCAGGTGTGGTTGAATTGACAACTCAGCTGCTAATACTTGAGAATATTCTTTGGCTCCCCTTGTGTCGAATCAATAACTTTGGGTTGAATACTCTACCCTCGAAAGCTTTTGCGATCCCCTATACTTGTGGGTTATCAAGACTAATTTCTGGCGCCGTTGCCGGGGAGCATAGCTCTATTCTTTGAGTCACTTGGGATTTATATCTGCTGGACACTATGAAGAACTTGAAAGACGCTAAGACAACAATTTATCCCTCAACTACGAGGGGAGGTAAGGAACTGCCATCTAGCCTTGCACTTGATTCACCCTCTGTTATGAGTAAGCTAGCGACACCTAAACCTGCATCTGCTATTTGTTTTGATATGTCGCATGTTATTGATGATGCCACTTCTGCTATGCATGATACTTATGATGAAACTTCTTCTATGCCTGATACTACTGTGCCCCTAGGTGAATTTCTTGATGAACAAATTGCTAGGGCTAGAGAAAAAGAAATTATTGAATCTGAATACGATGATGACAGTGATGATGAAAATATGCCTGTTATTCCTGAGGGTTATCTTTTTGATATAGAATCTTCTGCCGCTATTTTAGCTTGCAAAGATAGATATGAGCTAAAAAGGTTATTAGCTAAGTGGAACAAAGAATCACTTAGAGATAAAATGAAACCTGGCCCTGCTTTTGCTACTTCACCTATATGTGTTCCTGATAAGGATTATGAATTCTCTGTTGATCCAGATATAATTACTTTGGTTGAATCTAATCCTTTTTATGGCTATGAGTCTGAAACTGTTGTGGCACATCTTACTAAATTAAATGGTATAGCCGCCCTGTTCACTAATGATGAGAGATTGCGTTACTTTTATATACTGAAAATATTTCCATGCTCATTAAAGGGTGATGCTAAGATATGGTTTAATTCTCTTGATCCTGGTTGTGTGCGTAGTCCCCAGGATATGATTTATTACTTCTCTTCTAAATACAAGCTTCAAAATATCGGATATCGGGTTCGTATCGGTTTGGCTTCGACATATCGGATGTCGGATATCGGGTGATATATCGGACGATATGTAGATATATCGGAGATAACATGTCTAGTTTTTTTCATTATTCTTGTTCAAAACATGTATTTTTAGTAAAACAAAATGTATGATGCCAATACTTCAACATAACACCTTTAGATTCCTAGTTTACTAACTTGTTGATTAAGAAACTATTAAGGAAAGATTCACAAAATTCTTACTCTATTTATTAAAAACAATATGATATGTATGCATTTGTACGAAACATTGTGCATGACTTTGATAATATATGCTGAAGTTGTAAATGCATAATCTTATTTCAGTATTATTTAATAAATAACAATTGTTATCTACGTATTGTTCTATAGCTGTGGACATATCGGGCTAGATATCGGCCATATCGGTTGATATTTCGGCCCATATCGGGTGATATGTTTGAAAATGATATTTACAAAATGATATGTTATGTCTATATCGATAGAGCCCCAAAAGTGATATATCGGCCTATATATCGGTCATATCGGCCTTGATCTAAAAACTTGGCTAAATATTTCCCTTCTCATAAGAAACAAGCTGCTTTAAGGGAAATATACAACTTTGTGCAAATTAAAGAAGAGAGTCTCCCACAAGCTTGCGGGAGGCTTCTCAAGTTACTTAATGCTTTGCCTGATCATCCTCTTAAGAAACCTGAAATACTTGATATCTTTTATAATGGACTAACCGATGCTTCCAGAGATTACCTTGATATTTGTGCTGGTTCTCTTTTCAGGGAAAAGAACACCGGATGAAGCTGAAATTCTATTGAATAATATGTTGACAAATGAAAATAATTGGGCACCTCCTGAGTCAGCCCCTGAGCCAGCTCCCGCTCCAATTACTGAGCCTATTCCTAAACCAACTCCGAAGAAGAGAGGTGTTCTATTTCTCAGTCCTGAAGATATGCAAGAGGCAAAGAAATCTATGAAAGAAAAAGGTATTAAAGCTGATGATGTTAAGAATTTACCTCCTATTGAAGAAATACATGGTCTTAATTTACCGCCTGTTGAAGAAACATATGATCTCAATCACTTATTTACTCAAGAACCTCCTGATCCCGATATCCCGACACAGGTAGTGAAGGTAAATTCTCTCTATAGATATGATAGGGTTGAAGTCCCTCCTACTAAAATTGCTAGTCAGTGCTTGGATGAGTTTGATGACTTTATGTTTAAGCAAGATGACTTTAATGCTTATTTTGGTAGACAATTGAATTACGATTCCGATATGATTAAACGCTTGGGTGATTATATGGCTAATATTAAAGGTGAACTTAAACTTGTTAGTAAACATGCTTCTATGGTTACCACTCAAGTAGAACAAGTACTTAAAGCTCAAAAGGAAGTGCTTGATGAAATGAATAGTAAGAGAAATGATTATGCTATTAGAGTGGCTACTAAACTGGTAGAATGACTCAGGAACCTTTGTATCCTGAAGGCCACCCTAAGAGAATCGAGCAAGATTCTCAGAGAAATAATATTGATGCTCCTAGTTCTTCTAAGAAGAAGAAAAAGAAAAATGATAGAACTGTGCAAACTTCTAGTGAACCTGTTGCTGAACCACCTTATAATCCAAATGATATTTCTATGTCTGATGCTGAAACACAATCTGGTAATGAACATGAACCTAATGAAAATGTTCATGATGATGCTCAACCTAGTAATGATAATGAAGTAGAAATTGAACCTGCTGTTGATAACCCACAATCAAAGAATCAACGTTATGATAAGAGAGACTTTGTTGCTAGGAAACTTGGTAAAGAAAGAGAACCTTGGGTTCAGAAACCCATGCCTTTTCCTCCCAAGCCATCCAAGAAAAAGGATGATGAGTATTTTGAGCGCTTTGCTGAAATGATTAGACCTATCTTTTTGCGTATGCGATTGACTGATGTGCTCAAAACAAATCCTTAGGCTAAATATATGAAAGATATCATTACTAATAAAAGAAAGATACCGGAAGCTGAAATTTCCACCATGCTTGCTAATTATACTTTTAAAGGTGGAATACCAAAGAAACTTGGAGATCCTAGAGTACCTACTATACCATGCTCCATTAAAAGAAATTATATTAAGACTGCTTTATGTGATCCGGTGTTAGTGTTATGCCTCTCTCTCTATATCGTAGACTTGACTTGAATAAGTTGACACCTATTGAAATATCTTTGCAAATGGCTGATAAATCAACTGCTATACCTGTCGTTATTTGCGAGGATGTGCCTGTTGTGGTTGCAAACGTTACTATTTTAACGGACTTTGTTATTCTTGATATTCCCGAGGATGATAGTATGTCTATTATTCTTGGAAGACCTTTCCTTAATAATGCAGGGGCTGTTATTGATTGCAACAAAGACAATGTCACTTTTCATGTTAATGTTAATGAGCATACGGTACACTTTCCGAGGAAACAACCTCAAGTCCACAGTATCAACTCCATTGGAAAAATTCCATCGATTATATTTGGAGGTTTTGAATTTCCTCTTCCTACTATCAAAAAGGAATATGATATACTTATTACTGGGGATGTGCATATCCCCGTTGAGGTAACTTAGTATTATTCAAATTTCTCCGATTTCATGATTATCAGAATGGGTTTGTTAACAAGACTTGATCAACCTTGTTAGTGGATTCTTTTTGATGAGCATGAGATGGATGAAACTAGAAGCACAACCATCTGTACCCTCTTTATATTTTCTGTTCTTTAGTAGAAATAAAGTAAAAATAGTATTTTTCTGTCTGTTTCCTGTCTTATCCGTGCAATATAAAAATATCCCGAAAATAAAAGTCCTCAGAATGACATGCCAATTTAATATGATTTTTCGGGAATATTTGAGGATTTATTGTGCAAAAATTACCACGGGAGGAGCTGCCACCTGGCCACGAGGGTGGAGGGCCCCCCTCTAGGGTGCGCATCCCCTGCCTCGTGGGCCCACGGTGGCCCTCCTCCACTTATCCCTGCACCCATCTTCTTCCTCTGCCTCACACAAACCCGAAAATCCAACTCAAGAATGAGTTCCAGCCACTTCTGCTGTGATTTTCGATCTCCTTGCTCAAAGCACCTCTCGCAAAACTGCTTGGGGAGATTGTTCCTTGGTGTGTGACTCCTCCATTGGTCCAATTAGTTTTTGTTCTAGTGCTTTATTCTTTGCAAATTTGTGCTGCATAGGTGACCATGTTCTTGAGCTTGCATGTCAAATTTATATGGTTCCAAGCAGTTCTAATGCTTGATATAGGCTCTAGGCACTTGTAGGAGTAGTTGCTATCAGTTTTATTGAGGTTGGTTCACTTTTGATTGAAGTTACTAAAAATGTCCGATTATTTCAGAAATAATGAAGAGACTTTTGAGGGGCTCATCGAGCCGAAGCTCAAAGGAGAAACAAAATGAAGAAGCTCAAAGGCCCAAATATAATTTGCCTCGTACCGCGGAGATACGACCGTGTGAATGGCCTTCTGATAATTTCTTGAGAGAGGCCGGGATTTATGAGAATTTCTATTCATTGATTGAGAATGCTGGCCTCACCGACTTCGTCCGCGACCAACGTCCACAGTATCTCTTACTCACAAATACTTTTGTGCAAAACTTCTACTTTTACCCTAGAGAATCACCTCCTTCAGTAGAGTTTCATTTATATGACGTTGTGAAGAAAATGCCATTGTCTGAATTTTGCGCAGTATGCAACATACCCCCTGAAGGAACCACCCCGTCATGAGGTGGAACCATTTGTTAAACTTATCTCTGTGGGAGAAACCAGGAAGGTTTCTGATGCAAGAATTACTAGCATACATTTTCCTGTATTACGCTATTTTGCCTTATTTGCTAGTCGTTGCTTGATTGGTCGCGGGAACTGTGGGAATCTTAGTGTTCCCGATATTATTATTCTGTTCCATGGTTTATACCACGACAAAACTGTTAGTATGGGCGGAATTATTGCTAGACGGTTAAGCCTGAACCGTACTAAGTGCCCCATCTTTGGAGGCATTTATGCTTCACGCCTCACTGCACATTTTAAAATAGCTATTAGGCATTATGAGAAAGAAGAAAAATTGTTGCCTAGTGCTTACCTAGATTATAATAGTATGATAGCTCATGATTTTCTCGTTAAGGACAAGAATGGAGAGCTCAAATATAAGTTATACTTTGATAAACATCATCCTAAAACTATTATGTTGCCTGCTCCTGCTTTGTTTAATTTTGTAGGTCCCTATGTCATTACGTGGGCTGTTGTCCAAGCCTACAAAAATCCTACACCAGCCCCGGAACCGGAACCACAAGATGAGACTCCACGACAATCTGTTTATTCTTGGGATCCAAAGATGACTGTCAGCCAGTGGCAGTCAGAGTCTTCTTCATCACAGTATGATCCCAACTATTCTTCGTCGCAGTACGACCCCAGCTGCACTTACGGGTATCCGCCAGGTTATCCCTCGCAATAAACCAACTTAGGCCAAAAGCCTAAGCTTGGGGGAGTACGTATTTCTCACCGACATTACATTTATGTTCACACACACTCATTGCTAGATGTCGGTGCTCATACTCTTTCACTATAATATCCATTCTAGTTTATTTTCTTTTTCCTGCTTTCTTCTTGTGTGTTTGCTAAACCTTAAGAAAAACAAAAAAATAGTAGTAGTTTACCCTTCTTGCTGTAGTAGTAATTAAAAAGAAAACCCAAAAATATTTCCCGTTCTTCTTTTGCTTGTTGGGAGCTTTCCCGTGTAAGTAGTTTTTATTTCTTTTCTTTTCTTTGGGGGTCAGTAGGAGAAGACCATGATTAAATTGTTGAAGTGGCTCTTATATGCATTAGTGTTGATTTAACCAAGAGCCCATATTGCCTTGTCTTCTTCTGTTTATTGAATGCTCGCAGATTCCAGCTTAGTCCAATGCACATGCACTCTTATTATTATTCACACCGTTCGGTCGTGCAAGTGAAAGGCAATTATGATGATATATGGTGAACTGACTGAGATGGGAAAAGCTGGTATGAACTCGACCTCTTTTGTTTTTGTAAATATGATGAGTCCGTCGTTCTTGATTCAGCTTATTATGAATAAACATGTTTGCAATGACAATTAGAGATCATAGTTGCTTGTGGCATGCTTTATTAGCTATGAGTTATAATGATTTACCTTGTGTGCCAACATGCTATTGAGTTGATTATGATGTGGTATGATGGGGTGGTATCCTCCTTTGAATGATTTAAGTAACTTGACTTGGCACATGTTCATGCATGTAGTTGAAGCAAATCAACGTAGCCTTCACGATATTTATGTTCATGGTGGATTATATCCTACTCATGCTTGCATCCAATGTTTATTAATTTTAATGCATGTACATGGCTGTTGTCGCTCTCTAGTTGGTCGCTTCCCAGTCTTTTGCTAGCCTTCATCTGTACTAAGCGGGAATACTACTTGTGCATCCAATCCCTTAAACCCCAAAGTTATTCCAGATGAGTCCACTATACCTTCCTATATGCTGTATCTACCTGTCGTTCCAAGTAAATTTGTATGTGCCAAACTCTAAACCTTCAAATAAACATTCTATTTTGTATGCTCGAATAGCTCATGTATCAACCAAGGCTGTCCTTATCTTCCGTGTTAGGAGGGTTATTCTCAAGAGGAGTGGACTCCGCTCCTCACTCACGAGAAAATGGCTGGTCACCGGGATGCCCAGTCCCATGCTTTATGCAAACTAAATCAAAATTAATTGCAAACAAAACTCCCCCTGGGACCTGATGTATGTTGGAGACACTCGTTGTTTCGAGTAAGTCATGGATTGATGCTTGTTGGTGGAGGGGGAGTATAAACTTTACCATTCTGTTTGGGAACCGCCTATAATGTGTTTAGCATGGAAGATATCGCCATCTCTTAGTTGCTATGTTGACAATGAAAGTATACCTCTCAAAATATAATTTATCTCTATTTCAAAACCAAGCTCTGGCACCTCTACAAATCCCTGCTTCCCTCCGCGAAGGGCCTATCTATTTACTTTTATGTTGAGTCATCGCCTTCTTATTAAAAAGCACTAGCTGGAGAGCACAGCTGTCATTTGCATTCATCACTATTAATCTATGTTGGGTGTGACTATGATTGGATCTCTTTTACCATGAATTACAATGTCTAGTCAGTCCTTGATCTTTAAACATGCGCTGCATTTATGTTTTGTGGTCTCAGAAAGGGCTAGCGAGATACCATCTTGTTATACCATATTATGATTGTTTTGAGAAAGTGTTGTCATCCAAGATTTATTATTATGGCTTGCTAGTTGATTATGCTATTGATATGAGTAATTATGAGACCAGAGAATTATTGCAAATGTGGTTAGTTATGATATATGTTGAAAACCTGAATGCTGGTTTTACATAGTTACAACAACAAGAGCAAACAGAGTTTGTAAAAGATTTTCTTTTTCTCTTTCAGTTTGTCAACTGAATTGCTTGAGGACAAGCAAGGGTTTAAGCTTGGGGGAGTTGATACGTCTCCGTCGTATCTACTTTTCCAAACACTTTTGCCCTTGTTTTGGACTCTAACTTGTATGATTTGAATGGAACTAACCCGGACTGACGCTGTTTTCAGTAGAATTGCCATGATGTTGTTTTATGTGCAGAAAACAAATATTCTCGGAATGTCCTGAAACTCCACGGAACATCTTAGAAAAAACAATAAATAATCCTCGCGAAAGATGAAGACCAGGGGGCCCACACCCTGTCCACGAGGGTGCCCCCCTCTAGGGCGCGCCCCTACCTCGTGGGCCCCCTCGACACCCTCCGACGCCAACTCCAACTCTATATATTGGCTTTCAGGGAGAAAAAAATCAGAGAGAAGAAATCATCGCGTTTTATGATACGGAGCCGCCGCCAAGCCGTAAAACCTCTCGGGAGGGCTGATCTGGAGTCCGTTCGGGGCTCCGGAGGGGGGGATTCGTCGCCGTCGTCATCATCAACCATCCTCCATCACCAATTTCATGATGCTCACCGCCGTGCGTGAGTAATTCCATCATAGGCTTGCTGGACGGTGATGGGTTGGATGAGATTTATCATGTAATCGAGTTAGTTTTTGTTAGGGTTGGATCCCTAGTATCCACTATGTTCTGAGATTGATGTTGCTATGACTTTGCTATGCTTAATGCTTGTCAATAGGGCCCGAGTGCCATGATTTCAGATCTGAACCTATTATGTTTTCACGAATATGTTGGGTAACGTTGCAGAAAATTAAAATTTTTCCTACGGTTTCACCAAGATCCATCTAGGAGTTCATCAAGCAACGAGTATTCAGATTAGATAGCATCTACATACCACTTTGTAGATCGCAACGGAAGCGTTTGAGTGAACGTGGATGAGGTAGTCGTACTTGCCGAGATCCAATTCACCGATGACCTATTGCCGAACGGACGGCACCTCCGCGTTCAACACACGTACGGGACGGGAGACGTCTCCTCCTTCTTGATCCAGCAAGGCAAAGGAGAGGTTAGGGATGAAGGCTCCAGCAACAGCACGACGGCGTGGTGATGGTGGAACCGCAGCACTCCGGCAGGGCTTCGCCGTGCTCAATGGAGGAGGAGGAGGTGTTGGGAGGGAGAGGGAGGCGCCAGGGCAATGGGGTAATCAGCCCCCTCTCTCCCCCCCTTTATATAACCCCCTAGGGGGGGCGCCTGCCCTAGGAGATGAGATCTCCTAGGGGGGGCGGCGGCCAGGGCAAGGGGGCTTGCCCCCCAAGCAAGGGGGGCGCCCCCTTTAGGGTTTCCCTCCCCCCAAACCCTAGGCGCATGGGGCCCATGGGGGGGAGGCGCACCAGCCCACTATGGGCTGGTTCCCTCCCTCATACAGCCCATGGGGCCCTCCGGGATAGGTGGCCCCACCCGGTGGACCCCCCGGGACCTTCCGGTGGTCCCGGTACAATACCGATAACCCCGAAACTTGTCCCGATGTCCGTATGATGACTTTCCATATATAAATCTTTACCTCCGGACCATTCCGAAACTCCTCGTGACGTCCGGGATCTCATCCGGGACTCCGAACAACATTCGGGTTACTGCACATATATATCCCTACAACCCTAGCGTCACCGAACCTTAAGTGTGTAGACCCTACGGGTTCGGGAGACATGCAGACATGACCGAGACGGCTCTCGGGCAATAACCAACAGCGGGATCTGGATACCCATGTTGGCTCCCACATGCTCCACGATGATCTCATCGGATGAACCACGATGTCAAGGATTCAATTAATCCCGTATACGATTCCCTTTGTCAATCGGTATTTTACTTGCCCGAGATTCGATCGTCGGCATACCAATACCTCGTTCAATCTCGTTACCGGCAAGTCACTTTTCTCGTACCGTAATGCATGATCCCGTGATCAAACACTTTGATCACATTGAGATCATTGTGATGATGCATTACCGAGAGGGCCCGGTGATACCTCTCCGTCAAGCGGAGTGACAAATCCCAGTCTCGATCCATGTCAACCCAACAGACACTATCAGAGATACCCGTAGCATACCTTTATAGTCACCCAGTTACGTTGTGACGTTTGGCACACCCAAAGCACTCCTACGGTATCCGGGAGTTACATGATCTCATGGTCTAAGGAAAGGATACTTGACATTGGAAAACTCTAGCAAACGAACTATGCGATCTTATGCTATGTTTAGGATTGGGTCTTGTCCATCACATCATTCTCCTAATGATGTGATCCCGTTATCGATGACATCCAATGTCCATAGTCAGGAAACCATGACTATCTGTCGATCAACGAGCTAGTCAACTAGAGGCTCACTAGGGACATGTTGTTGTCTGTTATTCACACATGTATTACGATTTCCGGTTAACACAATTATAGCACGAATAAAGACAATTATCATGAATAAAGGAAATATAATAATAATGCTTTTATTATTGCCTCTAGGGCATATTTCCAACAGTCTCCCACTTGCACTAGAGTCAATAATCTAGTTACATTGTGATGAATCGAACACCCATAGAGTTCTGGTGCTGATCATGTTTTGCCTTAGGGAGAGGTTTAGTCAACGGATCTGCGACATTCAGATCTGTGTGCACTTTACAAATCTCTATGTCTCCATCTTGAACATTTTCACGAATGGAGTTGAAGCGACGCTTGATGTGCCTCGTCTTCTTGTGAAACCTGGGCTCCTTTGCAAGTGCAATAGCTCCAGTGTTGTCACAGAAGAGCTTGATTGGCCCCGACGCATTGGGTATGACTCCGAGGTCGGTGATGAACTCCTTCACCCATATTGCTTCATGTGCTGCCTCCGAGGCTGCCATGTACTCCGCTTCACATGTAGATCCCGCCACGACGCTTTGCTTGCAACTGCACCAGCTTACTGCCCCACCATTCAAAATATACACGTATCCGGTTTGTGACTTAGAGTCATCCAGATCTGTGTCGAAGCTAGCGTCGACGTAACCTTTTACGACGAGCTCTTCGTCACCTCCATAAATGAGAAACATTTCCTTAGTCCTTTTCAGGTACTTCAGGATATTCTTGACCGCTGTCCAGTGTTCCTTGCCGGGATTACTTTGGTACCTTCCTACCAAACTTACGGCAAGGTTTACATCAGGTCTGGTACACAGCATGGCATACATAATAGAACCTATGGCTGAGGCATAGGGGATGACGCTCATCTCTTCTATATCTTCTGCCGTGGTCGGACATTGAGCTGAGCTCAATTTCACACCTTGTAACACAGGTAAGAACCCTTTCTTAGATTGATCCATATTGAATTTCTTCAATATCTTATCAAGGTATGTGCTTTGTGAAAGACCTATGAGGCGTCTCGATCTATCTCTATAGATCTTGATGCCTAATATATAAGCAGCTTCTCCAAGGTCCTTCATTGAAAAACTTTTATTCAAATAGGCCTTAATGCTGTCCAAGAGTTCTATATCATTTCCCATCAAAAGTATGTCGTCTACATATAGTATGAGAAATGCTACAGAGCTCCCACTCACTTTCTTGTAAACACAGGCTTCTCCATAAGTCTGTGTAAACCCAAACGCTTTGATCATCTCATCAAAGCGAATGTTCCAACTCCGAGATGCTTGCACCAGCCCATAAATCGAGCGTTGGAGCTTGCATACCTTGTCAGCATTCTTAGGATCGACAAAACCTTCCGGCTGCATCATATACAATTCTTCCTTAAGGAAACCATTAAGGAATGCCGTTTTGACGTCCATTTGCCATATCTCATAATCATAGTATGCGGCAATTGCTAACATGATTCGGACGGACTTCAGCTTCGCTACCGGTGAGAAAGTCTCATCGTAGTCAACCCCTTGAACTTGTCGATAACCCTTAGCGACAAGCCGAGCTTTATAGATGGTCACATTACCATCCGCGTCTGTCTTCTTCTTAAAGATCCATTTATTTTCTATGGCTCGCCGTTCAACGGGCAAGTCAGTCAAAGTCCATACTTCGTTTTCATACATGGATCCTATCTCGGATTTCATGGCTTCCAGCCATTTGTCGGAATCCGGGCCCGCCATTGCTTCCTCATAGTTCGAAGGTTCACCGTTGTCTAACAACATGATTTCCAAGACAGGGTTGCCGTACCACTCTGGCGCGGAACGTGTCCTTGTGGACCTTCGAATTTCAGTAGGAGCTTGATCAGAAGTATCTTGATCATAATCATTAATTTCCTCTCTATTCGGTGCAGGCACCTCAGGAACGATTTCTTGAGTTTCGCCATTTTCCGGTTCAAGAGTCAACACTTCATCAAGTTCTACTTTCCTCCCACTTCCTTCCTTCGAGAGAAACTCTTTCTCTAGAAAGGATCCATTCTTGGCAACAAAGATCTTGCCTTCGGATCTGAGGTAGAAGGTATACCCAATAGTTTCTTTAGGGTATCCTATGAAGACGCATTTTTCCGACTTGGGTTCGAGCTTTTCAGGTTGAAGTTTCTTCACATAAGCATCGCATCCCCAAACTTTTAGAAACGACAGCTTAGGTTTCTTCCCAAACCATAATTCATACGGTGTCGTCTCAACGGATTTCGACGGAGCCCTATTTAAAGTGAATGCGGCAGTCTCTAAAGCATAGCCCCAAAAGGATAGCGGTAAGTCGGTAAGAGACATCATAGATCGCACCATATCTAATAGAGTGCGATTACGACGTTCGGACACACCATTACGCTGAGGTGTTCCAGGCGGCGTGAGTTGTGAAACTATTCCACATTTTCTTAAGTGTGTGCCAAATTCGTGACTCAAGTATTCTCCTCCACGATCTGATCGTAGAAACTTGATCTTTCTATCACGTTGATTTTCAACCTCACTCTGAAATTCCTTAAACTTTTCAAAGGTTTCAGACTTGTGTTTCATTAAGTAGATATACCCATATCTACTCAAGTCATCAGTGAGGGTGAGAACATAACGATAGCCACCGCGAGCCTCAACACTCATTGGACCACACACATCGGTATGTATGATTTCCAATAAGTTGGTTGCTCGCTCCATTGTTCCTGAGAACGGAGTCTTGGTCATTTTACCCATGAGGCATGGTTCGCATGTGTCAAATGATTCATAATCAAGAGACTCTAAAAGTCCATCTGCATGGAGCTTCTTCATGCATTTGACACCTATGTGACCAAGGCGGCAGTGCCACAAATATGTGGGACTATTGTTATCAACTTTAACTCTTTTGGTACTCACACTATGAATATGTGTTGCATCACGTACGAGATTCATCAGGAATAAACCATTAACCATCGGAGCATGACCATAAAACATATCTCTCATATAAATAGAACAACCATTATTCTCGGATTTAAATGAGTAGCCATCTCGAATTAAGCGAGATCCGGATACAATGTTCATGCTCAAACTTGGTACTAAATAACAATTATTGAGGTTTAAAACTAATCCCGTAGGTAAATGTAGAGGCAGCGTGCCGACGGCGATCACATCGACCTTGGAACCATTCCCGACGCGCATCGTCACCTCGTCCTTCTCCAGTCTCCGTTTATTCCGTAGCTCCTGCTTTGAGTTACAAATGTGAGCAACTGCACCGGTATCAAATACCCAAGAGCTACTACGAGTACTGGTAAGGTACACATCAATTACATGTATATCACATATACCTTTGGTTTTGCCGGCCTTCTTGTCCGCTAAGTACTTGGGGCAGTTCCGCTTCCAGTGACCACTCCCCTTGCAATAAAAGCACTCAGTTTCGGGCTTGGGTCCATTCTTTGGCTTCTTCCCGGCAACTTGCTTACCGGGCGCGGCAACTTCCTTGCCGTCCTTCTTGAAGTTCTTTTTACCCTTGCTCCTTTTGAACTTAGTGGTTTTATTCACCATCAACACTTGATGCTCTTTCTTGATTTCTACCTCTGCTGATTTCAGCATTGCATACACCTCAGGAATGGTCTTTACCATCCCCTGCATATTGTAGTTCATCACAAAGCTCTTGTAGCTAGGTGGAAGCGACTGGAGGATTCTGTCAATGACCACTTCTTCCGGAAGATTAACTTCCAGTTGAGTCAAGCGGTTGTGCAATCCAGACATTCTGAGTATGTGCTCACTGACAGAGCCATTTTCCTCCATCTTATAGCTAAAGAATTTGTTGGAGATCTCATATCTCTCAACCCGGGCATGAGCTTGGAAAACCATTTTCAGCTCTTCGAACATCTCATATGCTCCATGTCTCTCAAAACGCTTTTGGAGCCCCGGCTCTAAGCTGTAAAGCATGCCGCACTGAACGAGGGAGTAATCATCGCATCGCGACTGCCAAGCGTTCATAACGTCTTGTTGTGCAGGGAGAACAGGTGAGTCACCCAGCGGTGCTCTTAGGACATAATCTTTCTTGGCAGCTATGAGGATGATCCTCAGGTTCCGGACCCAGTCCGTATAGTTGCTACCATCGTCTTTCAGCTTGGTTTTCTCTAGGAACGCGTTGAAGTTGAGGACTACGTTGGCCATTTGATCTACAAGACATATTGTAAATATTTAGACTAAGTTCATGATAATAAAGTTCATTTAATCAAATTATTTAATGAACTCCCACTTAGATGGACATCCCTCTATTAGTCATCTAAGTATTACATGATCCGAGTCAACTAGGCCGTGTCCGATCATCACGTGAGACGGACTAGTCAACATCGGTGAACATCTTCATGTTGATCGTATCTTCTATACGACTCATGCTCGACCTTTCGGTCTTCCGTGTTCCGAGGCCATGTCTGTACATGCTAGGCTCGTCAAGTCAACCTAAGTGTTTGCGTGTGTAAATCTGTCTTACACCCGTTGTATGTGAACGTTAGAATCTATCACACCCGATCATCACGTGGTGCTTCGAAACAACGAACTGTCGCAACGGTGCACAGTTAGGGTGAACACTTTCTTGAAATTATTATGAGGGATCATCTTATTTACTACCGTCGCTCTAAGTAAACAAGATGCAAAACATGATAAACATCACATGCAATCAAAATAATAAACGTGACATGATATGGCCAATATCACATAGCTCCTTCGATCTCCATCTTGGGGCTTCATGATCATCTTGTCACCGGCTTGACACCATGATCTTCATCATCATGATCTTCATCATCGTGTCTCCATGAAGTTGCTCGCCAACTATTACTTCTACTACTATGGCTAACGCGTTTAGCAATAAAGTAAAGTAATTTACATGGCGATTCTCAATGACACGCAGGTCATACAAAAATAAAGACAACTCCTATGGCTCCTGCCGGTTGTCATACTCATCGACATGCAAGTCGTGATTCCTATTACAATAGCATGAACATCTCATACATCACATATAGATCATTCATCATACATCACAACTTTGGCCATATCATATCACAAAGCACTTGCTGCAAAAACAAGTTAGACGTCCTCTAATTGTTGTTGCAAGTTTTACGTGGCTGAATTAGGGTTCTAGCAAGAACGTTTACTTACCTACGTTAAAACCACCACAACGTGATTTGTCAACTTCTATTTACCCTTCATAAGGACCCTTTTCATCGAATCCGCTCCAACTAAAGTAGGAGAGACAGACACCCGCCAGCCACCTTATGCAACTAGTGCATGTTCGTCGGTGGAACCGGTCTCACGTAAGCGTACGTGTAAGGTTGGTCCGGGCCGCTTCATCCCACAATACCGTTGAAGCAAGATAAGACTAGTAGCGGCAAGAAGAGTTGACAACATCTACGCCCACAACAAATTGTGTTCTACTCGCGCAAGAAGAACTACGCATAGACCTAGCTCATGATGCCACTGTTGGGTAACGTTGCAGAAAATTAAAAATTTTCCTACGGTTTCACCAAGATCCATCTAGGAGTTCATCAAGCAACGAGTATTCAGATTAGATAGCATCTACATACCACTTTGTAGATCGCAACGGAAGCGTTCGAGTGAACGTGGATGAGGTAGTCGTACTTGCCGAGATCCAATTCACCGATGACCTATTGCCGAACGGACGGCACCTCCGCGTTCAACACACGTACGGGACGGGAGACGTCTCCTCCTTCTTGATCCAGCAAGGCAAAGGAGAGGTTAGGGATGAAGGCTCCAGCAACAGCACGACGGCGTGGTGATGGTGGAACCGCAGCACTCCGGCAGGGCTTCGCCGTGCTCAATGGAGGAGGAGGAGGTGTTGGGAGGGAGAGGGAGGCGCCAGGGCAATGGGGTAATCAGCCCCCTCTCTCCCCCCCCTTTATATAACCCCCTAGGGGGGGCGCCTGCCCTAGGAGATGAGATCTCCTAGGGGGGGCGGCGGCCAGGGCAAGGGGGCTTGCCCCCCAAGCAAGGGGGGCGCCCCCTTTAGGGTTTCCCTCCCCCCAAACCCTAGGCGCATGGGGCCCATGGGGGGGAGGCGCAGCAGCCCACTATGGGCTGGTTCCCTCCCTCATACAGCCCATGGGGCCCTCCGGGATAGGTGGCCCCACCCGGTGGACCCCCCGGGACCTTCCGGTGGTCCCGGTACAATACCGATAACCCCGAAACTTGTCCCGATGTCCGTATGATGACTTTCCATATATAAATCTTTACCTCCGGACCATTCCGAAACTCCTCGTGACGTCCGGGATCTCATCCGGGACTCCGAACAACATTCGGGTTACTGCACATATATATCCCTACAACCCTAGCGTCACCGAACCTTAAGTGTGTAGACCCTACGGGTTCGGGAGACATGCAGACATGACCGAGACGGCTCTCGGGCAATAACCAACAGCGGGATCTGGATACCCATGTTGGCTCCCACATGCTCCACGATGATCTCATCGGATGAACCACGATGTCAAGGATTCAATTAATCCCGTATACGATTCCCTTTGTCAATCGGTATTTTACTTGCCCGAGATTCGATCGTCGGCATACCAATACCTCGTTCAATCTCGTTACCGGCAAGTCACTTTTCTCGTACCGTAATGCATGATCCCGTGATCAAACACTTTGATCACATTGAGCTCATTGTGATGATGCATTACCGAGAGGGCCCGGTGATACCTCTCCGTCAAGCGGAGTGACAAATCCCAGTCTCGATCCATGTCAACCCAACAGACACTATCAGAGATACCCGTAGCATACCTTTATAGTCACCCAGTTACGTTGTGACGTTTGGCACACCCAAAGCACTCCTACGGTATCCGGGAGTTACATGATCTCATGGTCTAAGGAAAGGATACTTAACATTGGAAAACTCTAGCAAACGAACTATGCGATCTTATGCTATGTTTAGGATTGGGTCTTGTCCATCACATCATTCTCCTAATGATGTGATCACGTTATCGATGACATCCAATGTCCATAGTCAGGAAACCATGACTATCTGTCGATCAACGAGCTAGTCAACTAGAGGCTCACTAGGGACATGTTGTTGTCTGTTATTCACACATGTATTACGATTTCCGGTTAACACAATTATAGCACGAATAAAGACAATTATCATGAATAAAGGAAATATAATAATAATGCTTTTATTATTGCCTCTAGGGCATATTTCCAACAGAATATATGTGAGTTCTTGATCCTATCTTGCAAGTCTATAGTCACCTACCATGTGTTATGATCCGGCAACCCCGAAGTGACAATAACCGGGACCACTCCCGGTGATGACCATAGTTTGAGGAGTTCATGTATTCACTATGTGCTAATGCTTTGTTCCGGTTCTCTATTAAAAGGAGGCCTTAATATCCCTTAGTTTCCAATCGGACCCCGCTGCCACGGGAGGGTAGGACAAAAGATGTCATGCAAGTTCTTTTCCATAAGCACGTATGACTATATACGGAATACATGCCTACATTACATTGATGAATTGGAGCTAGTTCTGTGTCACCATATGTTATGACCAATACAAGATGAACCGCATCCGGCATAATTATCCATCACCAATCCGGTGCCTACGAGTTTTCCATATACTCGTTCTCGCTTATTTACTTTCCCGCCGCTACTGTTACAATCACTACAAAATACCAAAAACATTACTTTTGCTGTCTTTACTTTTGTTACCGTTACCACCACTATCATATTACTTTGCTACTAAACATTTTGCTGCAGATACTAAGTTTCCAGGTGTGATTGAATTGACAACTCAGCTGCTAATACTTGAGAATATTCTTTGGCTCCCCTTGTGTCGAATCAATAAATTTGGGTTGAATACTCTACCCTCGAAAGCTGTTGCGATCCCCTATACTTGTGGATTATCATTGATCTATGCCAACCCAACAAACACCTTCGGAGACACCTGTAGAGCATCTTTATAACCACCCAGTTATGTTGTGACTTTTGATAGCACACAAGGTGTTCCTCCAGTATTCGGGAGTTGCATAATCTCATAGTCAAAGGAACATGTATAAGTCATGAAGAAAGCAATAGCAATAAAATTTACGATCATAATGCTAAGCTAATGGATGGGTCTTGTCAATGACATCATTCTCCTAATGATGTGATCCCATTCATCAAATGACAACACTTGTCTATGGTCAGGAAACTTAACCATCTTTGGTTAACGAGCTAGTCTAGTAGAGGCATACTAGGGACACTTTGTTTTGTGTATGTATTTGAAGGAAATATGCCCTAGAGGCAATAATAAAGTTGTTATTTATATTTCCTTATATCATGATAAATCTTTATTATTCATGCTAGAATTGTATTAACCGGAAACTTAGTACATGTGTGAATACATAGACAAATAGAGTGTCCCTAGTATGCCTCTACATGACTAGCTCGTTAATCAAAGATGGTTAAGTTTCCATGCCATAGACATGTGTTGCCATTTGACGAACGAGATCACATCATTAGAGAATGACGTGATGGAGAAGACCCATCCGTTAGCTTAGCATAAATGATTGTTTAGTTTTATTGCTACTGCTTTCACCATGACTTATAAATGTTCCTCTGACTATGAGATTATGCAACTCCCGAATACCGGAGGAACACTTCGTGTGCTATCAAACGTCACAACGTAACTGGGTGATTATAAAGATGCTCTACAAATGTCTCCGATGGTGTTTGTTGAGTTGGCATAGGTCGAGATTAGGATTTTTCACTCCGATTATCGGAGAGGTATCTCTGGGCCCTCTCGGTAATGCACATCACTACAAGCCTTGCAAGCAATGTGACTAATGAGTTAGTTGTAGGATGATGCATTACGAAACGAGTAAAGAGACTTTCCGGTCACGAGATTGAACTAGGTACGATGATACAGACGATCGAATCTCGGGCAAGTAACATACCGATGACAAAGGGAACAACGTATGTTGTTGTGCGGTTTGACCGATAAAGATCTTCGTAGAATATGTAGGAGCCAATATGAGCATCCAGGTTCCGCTATTGGTTACTGACCGGAGAGGTGTCTCGATCATGTCTACATAGTTCTCGGACCTGCAGGGTCCGCACGCTTAACGTTCGATGACGATTTGTGTTATGAGTTTATGTGATTTGATGACCGAAGGTTGTTCGGAGTCCCGGATGAGATCACGGACGTGACGAGGAGTCTCGAAATGGTCAATACATAAAGATTGATATATTCAACCATGTTATTCGGACACCGGAAGTGTTTCGGATAGTTTCGGATAAAACCAGAGTGCCGGAGGGGTTACTGGAACCCCCCGGGGAAGTAATGGGCCTTAGTGGGCCTTAGGGGAGAGAGAGGGCATCATCCAGGAGGTGCCCCCCAAGGGGAGTCCGGATAGGACTAGGGGAGGGGGTGCGACCCCTCTTTCCCCTCCCTCTCCTTCCTTCTTCTCCTACTTGGACTAGGAAAGGGGGGGGACGATTCCTACTTGGAGTAGGACTCCCCCCCTTGGGCGCACCCTCTAGGGCCGGCCGGCCTCCTCCTCCCCTCCTTTATATATGGGAGAGGGGGCACCCCATAGACACACAAGTTGATCTTTAGCCGTGTGCGGTGCCCCCTCCACAGTTTTACACCTCGGTCATATCGTCGTAGTGCTTAGGTGAAGCCCTGCGTCGGTAACTTCATCATCACCGTCACCACGCCGTCGTGCTGACGAAACTTTCCTTCGGCCTCAACTGGATCAAGAGTTCGAGGGACATCACCAAGCTGAACGTGTGTAGATCGCGGAGGTGCCGTGCGTTCGGTACTTGGATCGGTTGGATTGCGAAGACGTTCGACTACATCAACCGCGTTACTAAACGCTTCCGCTTTCAGTCTACGAGGGTACGTAGACACACTCTCCCCACTCGGTGGTATGCTTCTCCTAGATAAATCTTGCGTCATCGTAGGATTTTTTTGAAATACTGCGTTCCCCAATAGTGGTATCAGAGCCAGGTCTATGCGTAGATGTTATATGCACGAGTAAAACACAAAGAGTTGTGGGCGATAATAGTCATACTGCTTACCAGCAACGTCTTACTTTGATTTGGCGGTATTGTTGGATGAAGCGGCCCAGACCAACATTACATGACCGCATTCATGAGACTGGTTCTACCGCCGTGCTTCACACACAGGTGGCTAGTGGGTGTCTGTTTCTCCCACTTTAGTTGAATCGAATTTGACTATGCCCGGTCCTTGTTGAAGGTTAAAACAGCACACTTGACGAAAAATCGTTGTGGCTTTGATGCGTAGGTAAGAACGGTTCTTGCTAGAAGCCCGTAGCAGCCACGTAAAAGTTGCAACAACAAAGTAGAGGGTGTCTAACTTGTTTTTGCAGGGCATGTTGTGATGTGATATGGTCAAGATGTGATGAGATATAAATTGTTATATGAGATGATCATGTTTTGTTAGAGTTATCAGCAACTGGCAGGAGCCTTATGGTTGTTTTTTATTGCATAAGATGCAAGCGCCATATAATTGCTTTACTTTATCGCTATGCGATAACAATAGTTGCAAAAGCAATAGTTGGCGAGACGACCATGTGACAACACGTTGATAGAGATCAAGATGATGGAGATCATGGTGTCATGCCGGTGACGATGGAGATCATGACGGTACTTTGGAGATGGAGATCAAAGGCACAAGATGATGATGGCCATATCATGTCACATATTTTGATTGCATGTGATGTTTATCTTTTATGCATCTTATTTTGCTTAGTACGACGATAGCATTATGATATGATCCCTTACTAAAATTTCAAGGTATAAGTGTTCTCCCTGAGTATGCACCGTTGCGACAGTTCTTCGTGCTGAGACACGACATGATGATCGGGTGTGATAAGCTCTACGTTCACATACAACGGGTGCAAGCCAGTTTTGCACACGCGGAATACTCGGGTTAAACTTCACGAGCCTAGCATATGCAGATATGGCCTCGGAACACTGAGACGGAAAGGTCGAACGTCAATCATATAGTAGATATGATCAACATAGGGATGTTCACCATTGAAAACTACTCCATCTCACGTGATCATCGGACATGGTTTAATTGATATGGATCACGTGATCATTTAGATGACTAGAGGGATGTCTATCTAAGTGGGAGTTCTTAAGTAATATGATTAATTGAACTTTAATTTATCATGAACTTAGTCCTGATAGTATTTTCATATCTATGTTGATGATCAATGGCTTGCAATGTAGCTCCCCGTTTATTTTTTGATATGTTCCTAGAGAAAACTAAGTTGAAAGTTGATACTAGCAATGATGTAGACTAGGTCCATTTTCTGAGGATTATCCTCATTGCTGCACAGAAGTATTATGTCCTTGATGCACCGCTAGGTGACAGAACTATTGCAGGAGCAAATGCAGACGTTATGAATGTTTGACATGCTCGGTATGATGACTACTTGATAGTTTAGTGCACCATACTTTACGGCTTAGAACCGGGACTTCAAAAATGTTTTGAACACCACAGAGCATATGTTGAAATTGGTATTTCAGACTCATGCCCATGTCGAGAGGTATGAGACCTCTGACAGTACTTTGCCTACAAGATGGAGGAGAATAGCTCAACCAGTGAGCATGTGCTCAGAATGTCTGAATACTACAATCGCTTGAATCAAGTGGGAGTTAATCTTCCAGATAAGATAGTGATTGACAGAGTTCTCTAGTAACTATCACCAAGTTACTGGAACTTCGTGATGAACTATAATATGCAAGGGATGACGAAAACGATTCCCCGAGCTCTTCGCGATGCTGAAATCGCCGAAGGTAGAAATCAAGAAAAGCATCAAGTGTTGATGGTTGACAAGGCAACTAGTTTCAAGTAAATGATGGGGAACGTAGTAATTTTAAAAAAAATCCTACGCACACGCAAGATCATGGTGATGCATAGCAACAAGAGGGGAGATTGTTGTCCATGTACCCTCGTAGACCGTAAGCGGAAGCGCTAGCACAACGCGCTTGATGTAGTCGTATGTCTTCACGATCCGACCGATCCAAGTACCGAACGTATGGCACCTCCAAGTTCAGCACACGTTCAGCTCGATGACGTCCCACGAGCTTCGATCCAGCAAAGCTTTGCCAGAGAGTTTCGTCAGCATGAAGGCGTGATGACGGTGATGATGATACTACCAACGCAGGGCTTCGCCTAAGCACCGCTACGATATAATCGAGGTGGATTATGGTGGAGGGGGGCACCGCACACGGTTGGGAGAGATCAACAGATCAACTTGTGTGTCTAGAGGTCCCACTGCCCCCGTATATAAAGGAGCAAGGGGGAGGCCGGCCCCTTGTGGGCGCGCCAGGAGGAGGATTCCTCCTCCTAGTAGGAGTAGGACTCCCCTCTTTCCTACTCCTACTAGGAGGGGGAAAGGAAGGGGGAGAGGGAGAAGGAAAGGGGGGGCGCCGCCCCCCTCTCCTAGTACAATTCGGACTAGAGGGGGAGGGGCGCGCGACCTGCCTTAGGCCAGCCCTCTCTCTCTCCACTAAAGCCCATAAGGCCCACTATTTCTCCCGGGGGGGTTCCAGTAACCCTCCGGCACTCCGGTTTTCTCCGAAACCACCCCGGACACTTCTGGTGTTCGAATATAGTCGTCCAATATATCGATCTTTACTTCTCGACCATTTCGAGACTCCTCGTTATGTCCGTTATCATATCTAGGACTCCGAACTACCTTCGGTACATTACTCATAATACCGATCGTCACCGAACTTTAAGCGTGCAGACCCTACGGGTTCGAGAACTATGTAGACATGACCGAGACACGTCTCCGGTCAATAACCAATAGCGGAACCTGGATGCTCATATTGGCTCCTACATATTCTACGAAGATCTTTATCTGTCAAATCGCATTACAACATACGTTGTTCCCTTTGTCATCGGTATGTTACTTGCCCGAGATTCGATCGTCGGTATCCCAATACCTAGCTCAATCTCATTACCGACAAGTCTCTTTACTCGTTACGTAATGCATCATCCCGTAACTAACTCATTAGTCACATTGCTTGCAAGGCTTATTGTGATGTGCATTACCGAGAGGGCCCAGAGATACCTCTCCGATAATCAGAGTGACAAATCCTAGTCTCGATCTATGCCAACTCAACAAGTACCATCGGAGACACCTGTAGAGCACCTTTATATTCACCCAGTTATGTTGTGATGTTTGGTAGCACACAAAGTGTTCCTACAAAGTGTTCCCCCAGTAATCGGGAGTTGCATAATCTCATAGTCATAGGAACATGTATAAGTCATGAACAAAGCAATAGCAGGAAACTTAAACGATCAAATGCTAAGCTAACGGAATGGGTCAAGTCAATCACATCATTCTCCTAATGATGTGATCCCGTTAATCAAATGACAACTCATGTCTATGGCTAGGAAACTCAACCTTCTTTGGTCAACGAGCTAGTCAAGTAGAGGCATACTAGTGACACTATGTTTGTCTATGTATTCACACATGTACTATATTTCTGGTTAATACAATTCTAGCATGAATAAGAAACATTTATCATGATATGAGGAAATAAATAATAACTTTATTGTTGCCTCTAGGGCATATTTCCTTCAGTCTCCCACTTGCACTAGAGTCAATAATCTAGATTACACAGTAATGATTCTAACACCCATGGAGTTTTGGTGCTGATCATGTTTTTCTCATGGAAGAGGCTTAGTCAACGGGTCTGCAACATTCAGATCCGTATGTATCTTGCAAATCCCTATGTCTCTCACCTGGACTTGATCCCGGATGGAATTGAAGCGTCTCTTGATGTGCTTGGTTCTCTTGTGAAATCTGGATTTCTTTGCCAAGGAAATTGCACCAGTATTGTCACAAAAGATTTTCATTGGTATGACACCTAGATTGGATATGAACTCCTTCATCCAGACTCCTTCATTTGCTGCTTCCAAAGCAGCTATGTACTCCGCTTCACACGTAGATACCGCCACGATGCTTTGTTTAGAACTGCACCAACTGACAGCTCCACCGTTCAATGTAAACACGTATCCGGTTTGTGATTTAGAATCGTCTGTATTAGTGTCAAAGCTTGCATTGACGTAACCATTTACGACGAGCTCTTTGTCACCTCCATAAACGAGAAACATATGCTTAGTCCTTTTCATGTATTTTAGGATGTTCTTGACCGCTGTCCAGTGATCCATTCCTGGATTACTTTGGTACCTCCCTGCTAAGCTAATAGCAAGGCACACATCAGGTCTGGTACACAACATTGCATACATGATAGAGCCTATGGCTGAAGCATAGGGAACATCTTTCATTTTCTCTCTATCTTCTGTAGTGGTCGGTCATTGAGTCTGACTCAACTTCACACCTTGTAACACAGGCAAGAACCCTTTCTTTGCTTGATCCATTTTGAACTTTTTCAAAACTTTGTCAAGGTATGTACTTTCTGAAAGTCCTATCAAGCGTCTTGATCTATCTCTATAGATCTTGATGCCCAATATGTAAGCAGCTTCACGAGGTCTTTCATTGAAAAACTCTTATTCAAGTATCCTTGTATGCTATCCAGAAATTCTATATCATTTCCAATCAGCAACATGTCATCCACATATAATATCAGAAATGCTACAGAGCTCCCACTCAATTTCTTGTAAATACAGGCTTCTCCAAAAGTCTGTATAAATCCATATGCTTTGATCACACTATCAAAACATTTATTCCAACTCCGAGAGGCTTGCACCAGTCCATAAATGGACCGCTGGAGTTTGCACACTTTGTTAGCTCCCTTTGGATCGACAAAACCTTCTGGTTGCATCATATACAACTCTTCTTCCAGAAATCCATTCAGGAATGCAATTTTGACATCCATTTGCCAAATTTCATAATCATAAAATGCGGCAATTGCTAACATGATTCAGACAGACTTAAGCATCGCTACGGGTGAGAAAGTCTCATCGTAGTCAACTCCTTGAACTTGTCGAAAACCTTTTGCAACAAGTCGAGCTTTGTAGACAGTAACATTACCGTCAGCGTCAGTCTTCTTCTTGAAGATCCATTTTGTTGGGGAACGTAGCAAAAATTCAAAATTTTCCTACGTGTCACCAAGATCTATCTATGGAGAAACCAGCAACGAGGGGAAGGAGAGTGCATCTACATACCCTTGTAGATCGCTAAGCGGAAGCGTTCAAGTGAACGGGGTTGATGGAGTCGTACTCGTCGTGATCCAAATCACCGATGATCCTAGTGCCGAACGGACGGCACCTCCGCGTTCAACACACGTACAGCCCGGTGACGTCTCCCATGCCGTGATCCAGCAAGGAGAGAGGGAGAGGTTGAGGAAGACTCCATCCAGCAGCAGCACAACGGCGTGGTGATGATGGAGGAGCGTGGCAATCCTGCAGGGCTTCGCCAAGCACCACAAGAGAGGAGGAAGAAGAGACGCAGGGCTGCACCAACGAGAGAGAGATCGAATCGCGTGTTGTGGGCAGCCCAATGCCTCAATATATATAGGGGAGGGGAGGAGGGTGCGCCCCTCTAGGGTTCCCACCCCTAGGGGGGGCGGCAGCCCTAGATGGGCAAGGGGGAGGCGGCCAAGAAGGGGGGAGAAGGGGAGGCGCAGCTAGATGGGCCTTAAGGCCCATCTGCCCTAGGGTTTGCCCCCCTTCCCACTCCCTTGCGCCTTGAGCCCCTGAGGGGGGGCGCACTAGCCCACCTGGGGCTGGTCCCCTCCCTCACTTAGCCCATGTAAGCCTCCGGTGTTGGTGGCCCCACTTGGTGGACCCCCGAGACCCTCCGGTGGTCCCGGTACACTACCGATAAAACCCGAAACTCTTTCGGTGACCAAAACAGGACTTCCCATATATAAATCTTTACCTCCGGACAATTCTGGAACTCCTCGTGACGTCCGGGATCTCATCCGGGACTCCGAACAACATTCGGTAACCACATACAAAACTTCCTTTATAACCCTAGCGTCATCGAACCTTAAGTGTGTAGACCCTACGGGTTCGGGAGACATGCAGACATGACCGAGACGTTCTCCGGTCAATAACCAACAGCGGGATCTAGATACCCATGTTGTCTCCCACATGTTCCACGATGATCTCATCGGATGAACCACGATGTCAAGGACTTAATCAATCCCGTATACAAATCCCTTTGTCTATCGGTACGATACTTGCCCGAGATTCGATCGTCGGTATCCCGATACCTTGTTCAATCTCGTAACCGGCAAGTCTCTTTTACTCATTCCGTAACACATCATCCCGTGATCAACCCCTTGGTCACATTGTGCACATTATGATGATGTCCTACCGAGTGGGCACAGAGATACCTCTCCGTTTACACGGAGTGACAAATCCCAGTCTCGATTCGTGCCAACCCAACAGACACTTTCGGAGATACCCGTAGTGCACCTTTATAGCCACCCAGTTACGTTGTGACGTTTGGCACACCCAAAGCATTCCTACGGTATCCGGGAGTTGCACAATCTCATGGTCTAAGGAAACGATACTTGACATTAGAAAAGCTTTAGCATACGAACTACATGATCTAGTGCTAGGCTTAGGATTGGGTCTTGTCCATCACATCATTCTCCTAATGATGTGATCCCGTTATCAACGACATCCAATGTCCATGGTCAGGAAACCGTAACCATCTATTGATCAACGAACTAGTCAACTAGAGGCTTACTAGGGACATGGTGCTGTCTATGTATCCACACATGTATCTGAGTTTCCTATCAATACAATTCTAGCATGGATAATAAATGATTATCATGAACATGGAAATATAATAATAATCAATTTATTATTGCCTCTAGGGCATATTTCCAACAGTCTCCCACTTGCACTAGAGTCAATAATCTAGTTCACATCGATATGTGATTAACACTCAAGGTCACATCCTTATGTGACTAACACCCAAGAGTTCTGGGTTTGATCATGTTATGCTTGTGAGAGAGGTTATAGTCAACGGGTCTGAACCTTTCAGATCCGTGTGTGCTTTACAAATCTCTATGTCATCTTGCAGATGCAGTCGCCACGCTCTATTTGATGCTATTCCAAATAACTGTTCTACTATACGAATCCAATTTACTACTTTGAATAATCTGGATTAGTGTCAAAGTTTGCATCGGCGTAACCTTTTACGACGAACTCTTTTCCACCTCCATAATCGAGAAAATTCCTTAGTCCACTAGTTACTAAGGATAACCTTGACCGTTGTCCTGTGATCCATTCCTGGATCACACTTGTACCCCTTGACTGACTCATGGCTTGGCACACTTCAGGTGCGGTACACAACATATCATACTTTAGAGCCTATGTCTAAGCATAGGGGACGACCTTCGTCCTTTCTCTCTTTTCTGCCGTGGTCAGGTCTTGAGTCTTACTCAATACTCACACGTGTAATACAGCCAAGAACTCCTTCTTTGCTGATCTATTTTGAATTCCTTCAAAATCTTGTCACGGTATGTATTCATTTGAAAGTACTATTAAGCGATTTTGATCTATCCTTATAGATCTTGATGCTCAATGTTCAAGTAGCTTAATCCAGGTTTTCATTGAAAACACTCTTCAAATAACCCTATATGCTTTCCAGAAATTCTACATCATTTCTGATCAACAATATGTCAACAACATATACTCGTCAGAAATTCTATAGTTCTCCCACTCACTTCTTTGGAAATACAAGTTTCTCATAAACTTTGTATAAACCTAAAATCTTTGATCAACTCATCAAAGTGTACATTCCAACTCCGAGATGCTTACTCCAGTCCTCAGAAGGATTGCTGGAGCTTTGCATACTTATTAGCATCTTTCAGGATTGACAAAACCTTCTGGCTGTATCACATACAACCTTTCCTCAAGAAAATCGTCGAGGAAACAATGTTTTGACATCCTATCTGCACAATTTCATAAATAATGCAGTTATCGCTAACATAATTCCAACAGACTCTTAGCATCGCTACGAGTGAGAAAGTCTCATCGCAGTCAACTCCTTGAACTTGTCGGAAAACATCTTAATGACAAGTCGAGCTATCTTAATGGTGATACTTACCATCATTGTCCGTCTTCCTTTTAAAATCCATCTGTACTCAACAGCCTTATGACCATCAAGTAGTTCTTTCAAAGTCTACACTTTGTTTTCATACATGGATCCTCTCTCGGATTTTATGGCCTCGATCCATCCATCGGAATCCGGGCCCACCATCGCTTCTCCATAGCTCGTAGGTTCATTGTTGTCTAGCAACATGACTTCCAAGACAGGATTACGTACCACTCTGAAGTAGTACACATCCTTGTCGTCCTACGATGTTTGGGAGTGACTTGATCCGAAGTCTCATGATCACTATCATAAGCTTCCACTTCAATTGGTGTAGGTGCCATAGGAACAATTCCTGTGCCCTGCTACACACTAGTTGAAGTGACGGTTCAAGAACCTCATCAAGTCTCCACCATCCTCCCACTCAATTCTTTCGAGAGAAACTTTTCCTCGAGAAAGGACCAGATTTGAGAAACAATCCTTATTGCTTTCAGATCTGAGACAGGAGGTATACCCAACTGTTTTGGGTGTCCTATGAAGATGCAGTTATCCGCTTTGGGTTCGAGCTTATCAGCCTGAAACTTTTCCATATAAGTGTCGCAGACCCAAACTTTTAAGAAATGACAGCTTAGGTTTCTCTAAACCATAGTTCATACGGTGTCATCTCATCGGAATTACGTGGTGCCCTATTAAAGTGAGTGCGGTTGTCTCCAATGCCTAACCCATGAACGATAGTGGTAATTCGATAAGAGACATCATGGTATGCATCATATCCAATAGGGTGCAGTTATGATGTTCGGACACACCATCACACTATGGTGTTCCAGGCGGTACTAGTCGTGAAACAATTTCCACAATGTCTAAATTGTGTACCAAACTCGCAACTCAGATATTCATCTCTATGATCATATCATAGATATTTTATCCTCTTGTCACGACGATCTTCAGCTTCATTCTGAAATTACTTGAACCATTCAATATTTCAGACTTGTGTCTCATCAAGTAAATATGCTCAGTATCTACTCAAATCATCTGTGAAGTAAGAGCATAACGATATCCACTGCTTGCCTCAGCACTCATTGGACTGCACACATCAAAATGTGTAACTTCCAACAAGTTGCTTTCTTGTTCCATTTTACTGAAAACGAGGTCTTTCAGTCATCTTGTCCATGTGGTGTGATTTGCATGTCTCAAGTGATTCAAAAACAAGTGAGTCCAAACGATCCATCTGTATGGAGTTTCTTCATGCATATCTACCAATAAACATGGTTCACATGTCTCAATCCCTTCAAAAATGAGTGAGTCCAAAGATCCATCAACATGGAGCTTCTTCATGCGTTTTATACCAATATGACTTACATGGCAGTGCCACAAGTAGGTGGTACTATCATTACTATCTTATATCTTTTGGCATGAACATGTGTATCACTATGATCGAGATTCAATAAACCATTCATTCTAGGTGCAAGACCATTAAAGGTATTATTCAAATAAATAGAGTAACCATTATTCTCCTTAAATGAATAACTGTATTGCGATAGACATAATCCAATCATGTCTATGCTCAACGCAAACACCAAATAACAATTATTTAGGTTTAACACCAATCTCGATGGTAGAGGGAGCGTGCGATGCTTGATCACATCATCCTTGGAAACCCTTCCAACACATATCGTCAGCTCACCTTTAGCTAGTCTCCGTTTATTCCGTAGCTTTTATTTCGAGTTAGTAACACTTAGCAACCGAACCGGTATCTAATACCCTGATGCTACTAGGAGTACTAGTAAAGTACACATTCACATAATGTATATCCAATATACTTCTATCGACAGCCTTCTCATCTACCAAGTATCTAGGGTAATTCTGCTCCAGTGGCTGTTCCCCTTATTACAGAAGCACTCAGTCTCGGGTTTGGGTTCAACCTTGGGTTTCTCCACTAGAGCAGCAGTTGATTTGCCGTTTCATGAAGTATCCCTTCTTGCCCTTGCCCTTCTTGAAACTAGTGGTTTCACTAACCATCAACAATTGATGCTCCTTCTTGATTTCTACTTTCGCGGTGTCAAACATCGTGAATATTTCAAGGATCATCATATCTATCCCTGATATGTTATAGTTCATCACGAAGCTCTAGCAGCTTGGTGGCAATGACTTTGGAGAAACATCACTATCTTATCTGGAAGATCAACTCCCACTCGATTCAAGTGATTGTTGTACTCAGACAATTTGAGCACAAGCTCAACGATTGAGCTTTTCTCCCTTAGTTTGCAGGCTAAGAAAATCGTCGGAGGTCTTATACCTCTTGACGTGGGCACGAGCCTGAAATCCCAATTTCAGCCCTCGAAACATCTCATATGTTCCGAGACAAAAATGTCTTCGGTGCCTCAATTCTAAACCATTTATCACTACCGAACTATCATGTAGTCATCAAAACGTGTATGTCAGATGTTCGCAACATCCACAGACCACGTTCGAGGTCCAGCACACTGAGCGGTGCATTAAGGACACAAGCCTTCTATTGTCCGCATAATTGCTACTATCAACTTTCAACTATATTTTCTCTAGGAACATATCTAAAACAGTAGAACTAAAGCGCGAGCTTACGACATAATTTGCAAAGATCTTTTGACTATGTTCAGGATAATTAAGTTCATCTTATGAACTCCCACTCAGATAGACATCCCTCTAGTCATCCAAGTGATTACATGATCCGAGTCAACTAGGCCGTGTCCGATCATCACGTGAGACGGACTAGTCAACGTCGGTGAACATTTTCATGTTGATCGTATCTACCATACGACTCATGCTCGACCTTTCGGTCTTCTGTGTTCCGAGGCCATGTTTGTACATGCTAGGCTCGTCAAGTCAACCTAAGTGTTTCGCGTGTGTAAATCTGGCTTACACCCGTTGTATGTGAACGTAAGAATCTATCACACCCGATCATCACGTGGTGCTTCGAAACGACGAACTTTCGCAACGGTGCACAGTTAGGGGGAACACTTTCTTGAAATTTTAATGAGGGATCATCTTATTTACTACCGTCGTTCTAAGCAAATAAGATGCAAAAACATGATAAACATCACATGCAATCAAATAGTGACATGATATGGCCATCATCACTTTGCTCCTTTTGATCTCCATCTTCAGGGCTCCATGATCATCGTCGTCACCGGCATGACACCATGATCTCCATCATCATGATCTCCATCATCGTGTCTTCATGAAGTTGTCACATCAATTATTACTTCTACTACTATGGCTAACGCTTTAGCAATAAAGTAAAGTAATTACATGACGTTTATGTTGACACGCAGGTCATAAATAAATTAAAGACAACTCCTATGGCTCCTGCCGGTTGTCATACTCATCGACATGCAAGTCGTGATTCCTATTACAAGAACATGATCAATCTCATACATCACATATATCATTCATCACATCCTTTTGGCCATATCACATCACATGGCATACCCTGCAAAAACAAGTTAGACGTCCTCTAATTGTTGTTTGCATGTTTTACGTGGCTGCTATGGGTTTCTAGCAAGAACGTTTCTTACCTACGCAAAACCACAACATGATATGCCAATTGCTATTTACCCTTCATAAGGACCCTTTTCATCGAATCCAATCCGACTAAAGTAGGAGAGACAGACACCCGCCAGCCACCTTATGCATCTAGTGCATGTCAGTCGGTGGAACCGGTCTCACGTAAGAGTACGTGTAAGGTTGGTCCGGGCCGCTTCATCCCACAATGCCGCTGAATCAACATTGACTAGTAACGGTAAGCATATTGAACAAAATCAACGCCCACAACTACTGTGTGTTCTACTCGTGCAAAGAATCTACGCAATAGACCTAGCTCATGATGCCACTGTTGGGGAACGTAGCAGAAATTCAAAATTTTCCTACGTGTCACCAAGATCTATCTATGGAGAAACCAGCAACGAGGGGAAGGAGAGTGCATCTACATACCCTTGTAGATCGCTAAGCGGAAGCGTTCAAGTGAATGGGGTTGATGGAGTCGTACTCGTCGTGATCCAAATCACCGATGATCCTAGTGCCGAACGGACGGCACCTCCGCGTTCAACACACGTACAGCCCGGTGACGTCTCCCATGCCGTGATCCAGCAAGGAGAGAGGGAGAGGTTGAGGAAGACTCCATCCAGCAGCAGCACAACAGCGTGGTGATGATGGAGGAGCGTGGCAATCCTGCAGGGCTTCGCCAAGCACCACAAGAGAGGAGGAAGAAGAGACGCAGGGCTGCACCAACGAGAGAGAGATCGAATCGCGTGTTGTGGGCAGCCCAATGCCTCAATATATATAGGGGAGGGGAGGAGGGTGCGCCTCCTCTAGGGTTCCCACCCCTAGGGGGGGCGGCAGCCCTAGATGGGCAAGGGGGAGGCGGCCAAGAAGGGGGGAGAAGGGGAGGCGCAGCTAGATGGGCCTTAAGGCCCATCTGCCCTAGGGTTTGCCCCCCTTCCCACTCCCTTGCGCCTTGAGCCCCTGAGGGGGGGGGCACACCAGCCCACCTGGGGCTGGTCCCCTCCCTCACTTAGCCCATGTAAGCCTCCGGGGTTGGTGGCCCCACTTGGTGGACCCCCGAGACCCTCCGGTGGTCCCGGTACACTACCGATAAAACCCGAAACTCTTTCGGTGACCAAAACAGGACTTCCCATATATAAATCTTTACCTCCGGACAATTCTGAAACTCCTCGTGACGTCTGGGATCTCATCCGGGACTCCGAACAACATTCGGTAACCACATACAAAACTTCCTTTATAACCCTAGCGTCATCGAACCTTAAGTGTGTAGACCCTACGGGTTCGGGAGACATGCAGACATGACCGAGACGTTCTCCGGTCAATAACCAACAGCGGGATCTGGATACCCATGTTGGCTCCCACATGTTCCACGATGATCTCATCGGATGAACCACGATGTCAAGGACTTAATCAATCCCGTATACAAATCCCTTTGTCTATCGGTACGATACTTGCCCGAGATTCGATCGTCGGTATCCCGATACCTTGTTCAATCTCGTAACCGGCAAGTCTCTTTTACTCGTTCCGTAACACATCATCCCGTGATCAACCCCTTGGTCACATTGTGCACATTATGATGATGTCCTACCGAGTGGGCCCAGAGATACCTCTCCGTTTACACGGAGTGACAAATCCCAGTCTCGATTCGTGCCAACCCAACAGACACTTTCGGAGATACCCGTAGTGCACCTTTATAGCCACCCAGTTACGTTGTGACGTTTGGCACACCCAAAGCATTCCTACGGTATCCGGGAGTTGCACAATCTCATGGTCTAAGGAAACGGTACTTGACATTAGAAAAGCTTTAGCATACGAGCTACATGATCTAGTGCTAGGCTTAGGATTGGGTCTTGTCCATCACATCATTCTCCTAATGATGTGATCCCGTTATCAACGACATCCAATGTCCATGGTCAGGAAACCGTAACCATCTATTGATCAACGAACTAGTCAACTAGAGGCTTACTAGGGACATGGTGTTGTCTATGTATCCACACATGTATCTGAGTTTCCTATCAATACAATTCTAGCATGGATAATAAACGATTATCATGAACATGGAAATATAATAATAATCAATTTATTATTGCCTCTAGGGCATATTTCCAACACATTTATTATCTATGGCTTGCCGATCATCGGGCAAGTCAACCAAAGTCCATACTTTGTTCTCATACGTGGATCCCATCTCAGATTTCATGGCCTCAAGTCATTTTGCGGAATCTGGGCTCACCATCGCTTCTTCATAGTTTGTAGGTTCGCCTTGGTCTGGTAACATGACCTCCAGAACAGGATTACCGTACCACTCGATCTTGCTCTGGTTGACCTACGAGGTTTGGTAGTAACTTGATCTGAAGTTTCATGATCAATATCATTAGCTTCCTCACTGATTGGTGTAGGTGTCACAGGAACCGGTTTCTGTGATGAACTACTTTCCAATAAGGGAGCAGATACAGTTACCTCATCAAGTTCTACTTTCCTCCCAGTCACTTCTTTCGAGAGAAACTCCTTCTCTAGAAAGGATCCATTCTTAGCAATGAATGTTTTGCCTTCGGATCTGTGATAGAAGGTGTACCCAACAGTCTCCGATTTGGGTTCGACCTTATCAGGTTGAAGCTTTTTCACATAAGCATTGCAGCCCCAAACTTTAAGAAACGACAACTTTGGTTTCTTGCCAAACCACGGTTCATAAGGCGTCGTCTCAACGGATTTAGATGGTGCCCTATTTAACATGAATGTAGCCGTGTATAAAGCATAACCCCAAAACGATAGCGGTAATCAGTAAGAGACATCATAGATCGCACCATATCTAGTGAAGGACGATTACGACGTTCAGACACACCATTACGCTGTGGTGTTCCGGGTGGCGTGAGTTGTGAAACTATTCCGTATTGTTTCAAATGAAGACCAAACTCGTAACTCAAATATTCTCCTCCATGATCAGATCGTAGAAACTTTATTTTCTTGTTACGATGATTTTCCACTTCACTCTGAAATTCTTTGAACTTTTCAAATGTTCGAGACTTATGTTTCATTAAGTAGATATACCCATATTTGCTGAAATCATCTGTGAAGGTGAGAAAATAACGATACCCGCCGCGAGCTTCAGTATTCATCGGTCCACATACATCAGTATGTATGATCTCCAACAAATCTATTGCTCGCTCCATTGTTTCGGAGAACGGCGTTTTAGTCGTCTTGCCCATGAGGCATGGTTCGCAAGTACCAAGTGATTCATAGTCAAGTGATTCCAAAAGTCCATCAGTATGGAGTTTCTTCATGCGCTTTACACCAATATGACCTAAACGGTAGTGCCACAAATAAGTTGCACTATCATTATCAACTCTGCATCTTTTGGCTTCAATATTATGAATATGTGTATCACTACTATCGAGATGTAATAAAAATAGACCACTCTTCAAGGGTGCATGACCATAAAAGATATTACTCATATAAATATAACAACCATTATTCTCCGATTTAAATGAATAACTGTCTCGCATTAAACAAGATCCAGGTATAATGTTCATGCTTAACGCTGGCACCAAATAACAATTATTCAGGTCTAAAACTAATCCCGAAGGTAGATGTAGAGGTAGCATGCCGACCGCGATCACATCGACTTTGGAACCATTTCCCACGCGCATCGTCACCTCGTTCTTAGCCAATCTTCGCTTAATCCGTAGTCCCTGTTTCGAGTTGCGAATATTAGCAACAGAACCAGTATCAAATACCCAGGTGCTACTGCAAGCATTAGTAAGGTACACATCAATAACATGTATATCACATATACCTTTGTTCACCTTGCCATCCTTCTTATCCGCCAAATACTTGGGGCAGTTCCGCTTCCAGTGACCAGTCTGTTTGCAGTAGAAGCAGTCAGTCTCAGGTTTAGGTCCAGACTTGGGTTTCTTCTCCTGAGTAGCAACTTGTTTTCCGTTCTTCTTGAAGTTCCCCTTCTTCTTCCCTTTACCCTTTTTCTTGAAACTGGTGGTCTTGTTGACCATCAATACTTGATGCTCCTTCTTGATTTCTACCTTCGTAGCCTTTAGCATTGCGAAGAGCTCGGGAATTGTCTTATCCATCCCTTGCATATTATAGTTCATCACAAAGCTCTTATAGCTTGGTGGCAGTGATTGAAGAATTCTGTCAATGACACTATCATTCGAAATATTAACTCCCAGTTGAATCAAGAGATTGTTATACCCAGACATTTTGAGTATATGTTCACTGACATAACTATTCTCCTCCATCTTGCAGCTGTAGAACTTATTGGAGACTTCATATCTCTCAATCCGGGCATTTGCTTAAAGTATTAACTTCAACTCCTAGAACATCTCATATGCTCCATGACGTTCAAAACATCGTTGAAGTCCCAGTTCTAAGCCGTAAAGCATGGCGCACTGAACTATCGAGTAGTCATCAGCTTTGCTCTGCCAGACATTCTTAACATCTGGCGTTGCTCCTGCAGTGGGTTTGGCACCTAGCGATGCTTCCAGGACGTAATTATTCTGTGCAGCAATGAGGACAATCCTCAAGTTACGGACCCAGTCCGTGTAATTGCTACCATCATCTTTCAACTTTGCTTTCTCAAGGAACGGATTAAAATTTAACGGAACAACAACACATGCCATCTATCTACATCAACATAGACAAGCAAAATACTATCAGGTACTAAGTTCATGATAAATTAAAGTTCAATTAATCATATTACTTAAGACCTCCCACTTAGATAGACATCCCTCGAATTATCTAAGTGATCACGTGACCCATCTCAACTAAACCATGTCCGATCATCACGTGAGATGGAGTAGTTTTCAATGGTGAACATCACTATGTAGATCATATCTACTATATGATTCACGCTCGACCTTTCGGTCTGAGTGTTCCGAGGCCATATCTGCATATGCTAGGCTCGTCAAGTTTAACCCGAGTATTCTGCATGTGCAAAGCTGGCTTACACCCATTGTATTTGAACGTAGAGCTTATCACACCCGATCATCATGTGGTGTCTCGGCATGACGAACTTTCACAACAGTGCATACTCAGGGAGAACACCTATACCTTGAAATTTAATCAAAGCAGAATAAGTTGCATAAAGGATAAACATCACATGCAATCAATATAAGTGATATGATATGGCCATCATCATCTTGTGCCTTTGATCTCCATCTCCAAAGCACCGTCATGATCACCATCGTCACCGGCGTGACACCTTGATCTCCATCGTAGCATTGTTGCCGTCTCGCCAACTATTGCATCCATGACTATCGCTACCGCTTAGTGATAAAGTAAAGCAATTACAGGGCGATTGCATTGCATACAATAAAGCGACAACCATATGGCTCCTGGCAGTTGCCGATAACTCGGTTACAAAACATGACATCTCATACAATAAAATATAGCATCATGCCTTGACCATATCACATCACAACATGCCCCGCAAAAACAAGTTAGACGTCCTATACTTTGTTGTTGCAAGTTTTACGTGGCTGCTATGGGCTGAGCAAGAACCGTTCTTACCTACGCATCAAAACCACAACGATATTTCGTCAAGTTAGTGTTGTTTTAACCTTCACAAGGACCGGGCGTAGTCACACTCGGTTCAACTAAAGTTGGAGAAACTAACACCCGCCAGCTACCTGTGTGCAAAGCACGTCGGTAGAACTAGTCTCGCGTAAGCGTACGCGTAATGTCGGTCCGGGCCGCTTCATCCAACAATACCGCCGAACCAAAGTATGACATGCTGGTAAGCAGTATGACTTGTATCGCCCACAACTCACTTGTGTTCTACTCGTGCATATAACATCTACTCATAAACCAAGCTCGGATGCCACTAATGGAGAACATAGTAATTTCAAAAAAATTCCTACGCACACGCAAGATCATGGTGATGCATAGCAACAAGAGGGGAGAGTCACGTACCCTCGTAGACCGTAAGCGGAAGTGTTAGCACAACGCGGTTGATGTAGTCGTACATCTTCATGATCCGAGTGATCCAAGTACCGAACGCATGACACCTCCGAGTTCAGCACATGTTCAGCTTGATGACGTCCCGCGAGCTTCGATCCAGCAAAGCTTCGCCAGAGAGTTTCGTCAGCACGACGGCATGATGATGGTGATGATGATACCACCGACGCAGGGCTTCGCCTAAGCACCGCTACAATATAATCGAGGTGGATTATGGTGGAGGGGGGCACCGCACACGGTTGGGAGAGATCAACAGATCAACTTGTGTGTCTAGAGGTGCCCCCTCACCTCGTATACAAGGGAACAAGGGGGAGGTCGGCCGGCCCCTTGTGGGCGCGCAAGGGTTGGAGTCCTCCTCCTAGTAGGAGTAGGACGACTCCCCTCTTTCCTACTCCTACTAGGAGGGGGAAAGGAAGGGGAGAGTGAGGGAGTCCTGGATTAGGGGGTGTCTGGATAGCCGGATAATACCTTCAGCCGGACTCCTGGATTATGAAGATACAAGATTGAAGACTTTGTCCCGTGTCCGGAAGGGACTTTCCTTGGCGTGGAAGGCAAGCTTGGCGATGCGGATATATAGATATCCTACCATTGTAACCGACTCGGTGTAACCCTAACCCTCTCCGGTGTCTATATAAACCGGAGGGTTTTAGTCTGTAGAACAACAATCATACCATAGGCTAGCTTCTAGGGTTTAGCCTCCTTGATCTCGTGGTAGATCTACTCTTGTACTACCCATATCATCAATATTCATCAAGCAGGAGTAGGGTTTTACCTCCATCGAGAGGGCCCGAACCTGGGTAAAAACATCGTGTCCCTTGTCTCCTGTTACCATCCGCCTAGACGCACAGTTCGGGACCCCCTACCTGAGATCTGCCGGTTTTGACACTGACATCGGTGCTTTCATTGAGAGTTCCTCTATGTCGTCGCCATCAGGAGGGATGCCTCATCCCATCTTTAAAGACGGCACCGTTGCTAAGAGAGCTTTGGTTGTCGGCCAACTCTCCGGCTAGGTGGTTTTCTTATGACCGCCTGTTCGGCTCCTGCGCCGATGATGACCTCTCGGGCCATCAAAAGCAATCTTTATGTCAGCTCGGAACTCGCCGAGCACTTAGATCCAATGGAGCTCTCTTCCATAAACGAGCTCTTGGATCGCATCACCGCCCTGGGAGTCGCTACGGATCACGACCAGATTAGGCCTAAACCCGATCTGAGAGAGATTAACTCTCCCCATGTCACCCATCTTGTTGCCGTGGTAGAGGGACAGTGCGGAGACCCTTCATCTATCTTAAGGACTAGCTACATCCGGATTCCCGATCCCTCCAAGCCAGATACCCGCAGAGGGGAGCATATCACTCAAAACCTGAACTTAGAGTCAGGCGACGTGCTGGATTCATTGGACAACATCCAAGAATCCAAACTTTCAAGTTCGGAAACTCCTCGGCCTCTGAGTCTCAGGTTGGGTGAGGTTTCGGATTTAATTCCACCCACCCACCCGAACATAAGCGATCTATCCCAAATCAGGCAAAAGCCCGAAGAAACAGTACATCATTACTGGGCCAGATTCCTCCTGGTTAGGAACATGATAAAGGACTGCCGCGAGGAAGACACAATCTCAATCTTCAGCAATAATTGCACGGACAAGGGAATCCTCAACGTCATAAGTCGCCGTGATATTACACGCTTCGCTGACTTGGCGTCCATAGTGCGAAAGTACTGTGTGATGGAAAGCGCCTGGAAAACTGAAATAAAATTTTGGGACAACCCGGCCCTGAATACAAACCCAGTCCGAAATAAAAGGGTGCATCATTGCCAGACACCCGGGTCAAACATCAAAAAGCAAAAACCCTCTACAAGGCATGGAACCGTACTGGAAGGATGGCTTAATGGACCCTATAAAATTCACAGTACAGAGGGCGCCACACCAACTCACAGCCTTAGAGCATGTTGGATACTCCGGCAGGTGGACAGAATTGGCGAAGATCTCCTAATTCTGGAGGCCACAGAAAGCCACCCCAGGGACACCAATACGGTATTAATAGTCTTCGAGACTTTCACATCAGATAATATGCGAAAAAGAACACTCCGCAGCCTTGCCGAAGTCTACCAAGTAGCAACAATAAACCCATGGAGTGACACGACTATTACTTTTAATGTCAGTGATGAACCTAAATTCTGAACAGCCCTAGCACCGGCTGCATTGGTCCTCAGTCCAATAGTGGACGGCTTTCGCCTCACCAAGGTACTCATGGATGGAGGCAGCGGATTGAACCTCATTTATGAGGAAACCCTTCAAAAAATGGAAATAGATTGGAACCACATTGAGCGAAGCAGTACAACCTTTAGAGGAATAATCCCCAGTCGGGAAGCGCGCTGTACAGGAAAAATCACACTAGATGTGGTGTTCGGCATGCCGGATAATTACAGGTCCGAAGAGGTCACGTTCCATGTGGCCCCATTCAGTAGCGGATACCACGCCCTGCTAGGGCGGGAAGCGTTTACAACCTTCCAAGCAATACCCCATTACGGGTACATGAAGCTCAAGATGCCCGGGCCGAACGGAATTATCACTCTCGCTAGTGATCCGGACATAGCACTTCGCGCCGAAAACAAGACAACCACATTGGCCCTTGAGGCACTATCCGAAGCCCTAGCGACTGAGGAACTGAGTGCGCTGCGCTCCACGGTGAACAGGGACGATGTGATACTCGACAAAAGATCCAAGTCCACCTCCTTTAAACCAGCGGATGAAATAGTCAAATTCCAGGTCCATCCAACGGACCCCAATAAAACAGCCTCTATCGGGGCACAATTAGACCCTGATGTAGAGGCCGCACTGCGAGAGTTCCTACGTGAAAACTGGGACATCTTCGCCTGGCACCCTTCAGACATGCCAGGAATCCCACGCAGGCTGGCCGAGCACAGCTTACGAACTTTACGGCCAATGAGGTAAAACTCTGGTGCAAAAACATGGGCATCAAGCTCGATTATGCTTCCGTCTATCACCCACAAACTAATGGCCAGGTCGAACGTGCAAATGGTCTTATCATGAGCGGTATCAAACCCAGATTAGTGCGGTCCCTTAAGGAATCTAATACGCACTGGGTAGAGGAGCTCGACTCTGTACTCTGGGGGCTGCGGACCACGCCCAATCACACCACCAGATACACACCATTCTTCATGGTGTACGGCGCAGAAGCAGTTTTGCCCTGCGACATAATTCATGACTCACCTCGAGTACGCATGTACGAAGGAAGAGAAGCCAAGCTCGATCGGCAGGACAATTTGGACGCCTTGGAGGAGGAGCGTGACGTGGCAAAAGCCCGTTCCGCATTCTATCAACAGCAGGCTCGAAGATATCAAAACAGAGAAGTACGGGCCAAAAATTACAACGTTGGCGAATTAGTTCTACGCCTGCCGGACAAGAAGAAGGAAAAACTCAAGCCCAAGTGGGAAGGTCCCTTCATAATTGTCCAAGTCCTGACTGGTGGGGCGTACCACCTGCGAGACGCATCGGATAACCGACTCGAGCGGAACCCATGGAACGCAGCCCGTCTCCGAAGATTCTATGCCTAGCACCGGACTCTGTGTTCGTCTCCTTCCTCTGTCCATTTTTTATATATTTTCTGTCTTACGTTCCTCTCCTTCTCCCCTTTCGTTCTAGCTTTTAAAGGCCCAATAAGTGATGCGCTATCCGCGCTCATTAAACCTGGGGGCTTCTTTAAACAGAAGCTTATTTAAACGGGCTTCATGCCCAACACATGTGTCACACTTCCGCATGTACCTTTATTCACCATTATATGCATCGATATGACTTAAGTTTTGGCCAAGCTAGGTTGCCTGGCTCCTGTGCTTACCCCTACGTTCCCGATTGTTCGGCTAGGTGGTAAAGGGAGCACCTCTGTGATTGTTACTGCCGGGTCAGCCGGATATGTACCTCAGACTGGGTGAAGCCGAAAGCTAGTGTTCTTAAGGGAATATTCGGTCGGTGAACTAAAGATGACCTTTTCACTTATTTATTTATGCGCCCCCAGATGATTTTTCATGCGTCTCTTTTCGCAGCATGGACATGCACTTTAGGGCATGCCTCCCAGGGAAAGGAACCCCTAACGGAACTATTCTCCTTGGAAGATGTTTCTTACTAACCATGTAATATAACATAACTAGTTGGGCACTTGTCTGTTCAAGCACTAATGACCCCTACGCCTGGTCTCCATGCATACCCCGGTTCTTATATAACCGCATGGGAATTCGGACACACTCCGGACCGTCAGGTCCCGAGGCTGAAGCGAAAAGGTCGGCCATGACAAACGATCTACAATCCGGCTAGAAGGCATTACACATGTCAATTAAAATTACATAGTCATTCTGACTAATTGTATTCCTCTTCAATACAATCTAACAGGCTGTCTAGTTTACAGTCCTGCTGGGAATACTTTGCGGCCAATTCTACTTGGCCGTACGCTAAGCTTACAGGGATCTCCTTCCCGTCGGGCCCAACAGGTCCGTCCTCGGCCCTGTGGTTTGGGTCAGCCTTCGTGTACCGCGTCTTCACCATGGCCCAGGCCTCCCTAGCGCCTTGACGGCAGGCCGATATCTTCCACAATCGGAAGCGCCGTCGCGTTCCCTTCAGCTTCTCTGCAAGCTCTCCAAGGCCTTCGGGCATGGAGATGGATGGCCACAAGGCCTGGGCAACGCCTTGCATCACCTGCTGAACTCGCTCATGCAGTTGCGAGAGCTCGGGAAGAAGGTCACCCGTGGAACCGGGCATCTCCTTTGCAGGACGACCTATTAGCACACCTACACACATCACTCTGTTAGTCGACTTCCTCGCCGAACTCTTTTTTATTTTTTTCAAAAGGTTTGCTTAAGCATTTACTAAATATGCCGCGTCGAAGCTACTGATTCTCCTTAGCGGAGTACGACAGCTGGGCACGAACATCTTTCAGTTCAACGCCCAGCTTGGTGTTGGCATCCTAGATATCATTCTTCTCCCGCCTCACCTTTGTCAGCACGCTCTCACCAGCCTTTAGTTGGCGTAGGAGTTGTTGCTTTTCCGGATCTAATCCGGCGCCATCTGCAATTTCATTTGTCAGATTTGCACACATGCCGCACTTCACACAATACATATCTTTTTGAAGCATATATTACCAGAGGGGGTCTCCTTGGGCTCCCCTGTCGCGGCTAGTGCGGCCTCAAGTTGGGCTTTGCTCTCTTCTAGCTCCTGGGACAGTTGGGTATTCTTCTCTGAAAGAACCTGCATATTACGTGATCCTTAAATCAGTTATTCTAACTATTTCAAGTCTCGGGGGCTACTGATATATATAACCATCAAATTTTCTCACCCGTATGTCTTTCACATACTGCTCCGTGGCTCTGGCTAGACCATTTTGAGCGGCACGGAGGTACGCGTCTCCCGAATTGAAGGCATCCAATGCCTCTGGGGAGAAACAAGCGTCGTGAAGAACTGTCCGGCGACGCCTGTGGTTCAAGGCACTCTCCACCTCGGAATTGGTGGCAGACAGTCTGTCCGCATCCTCTGCTGGAGGAGCGTCCGGTGCGTGCTTCGTGTTCGCCTCCGCCTCCGGACCAGGCTTTGGAGCTTGGCTGGTGGAGGCGCGATTGGCAACCTCTCTGGATATAGTCCGGCGAGGTCTCTTTGTCCTAAAGAGAGCACAAGTGTTAATATTCCTTGAAGGAATAACACCAGGGGATGAGATGGCGCGTTATACCTTTGCGCCGGCGTCTCAGTCCGGCCCGCACTTCTTTTCAGCCCCTGGGGCCTTGCGGCCCCTCGTTGGCTAGTCGCCGCAGGCCCGGCCTCCTGCCTCAAGGACCTCCTCTGCAAAACGCGGCTGTTATACGGTAATCGAAAACAAGCGAGGACGGGCCCCTTTTCGAAGTGCTGGGATTTCGGTCTCAGTCACCTGGGAGGCTGGGAGTAGCCCTGGGTAATCGGCCGTAATGGCCACCAAGGCGTTGTCCTTGCTCAATTGATGAAACACCCCATCAATTAGCTCCACAGATAAGTCCGGATCCTCTTGGGAAGCCGGGTCGAGGGACCTTCCCGGATCCTCGGGTTGTGGAGGGGGTTGTTTATTTCTTTAACAGCCTGCTGCAGCTCCTGCGTTTAAGTCGTTAGACTACATATTTGACAATGGGAATACAAAACGGAGGGACAACTAAAAGTGTCCACTTACCCAGCTTGGAGGATTATACATTGTAAATCCACCCTGAGGGTTGACGCGGAGAAATTCCTCCTCTTCTCCCTTGTACAAAGCGGACAAGATCTTTATTAGAGCGGCAGCCGAGTCCGGCCCCTTACGGCCGTGACGGGTGGCGTCGTCCTCCCCGTTGAAGTCCCACATAGGGTGGCCTCTATATCGAAGCGGCTGCACCTCCCACATAATGCATGAGGCCATGACTCCGATCATGGTTAGTCCGGAATGAGCTAATAATCTTATCCGGCCCATCAGGTAAAGGACGTCCTTGTCACTTTCCTTCTGAGGACTCTGTGGACGCCAGCTTAGGCACTTCTTCAGGGGAGCATTGTCGAACTCAGGGAGGCCGATCCAAACAGGATCCGGCAACGGGATGTCCTCTATATAAAACCATTCCGAAGGCCAATTCTCGGACGCCTTCTTTGGGGTTCCGGATAAACATCCGGTCCCGGCGATGCGCCACACTTCGGCTCCGCCCACTTGATATATTGACCCCTCCTGAGAACAGGGCACTAGGCAGAATAGCCTCTTCCACAGCGCGAAATGAGCCTCAACACCCAAAAACAGCTCGCAAAGGGCTACGAAGCCCGCGATATGCAATATGGAGGCAGACGTGAGGTTGTGCAGCTGGAGACCATAGAACTCCAGGATCCCCCAGAGAAACTGATGAATTGGAAATCCAAGCCCTCTTATTAAATAAGGGACAAGGCATACCCGCTCTCCTTTGGAGGGATTGGGGGCGCTCTCCGCTTGCTCTCCGCCGTTATAGGTGGCAAGTCCGGCTCGAACCGGGACCATATAGGCCGGAGGGAGAAATCCCTTGGTCTGGAGCGTCACCAGCTCACTGTGTGGGATAGAACATCTCTCCCAATCTCCAGGCTTAGGACTGGAAGGGCGATAGGAGGAGTTGCGACGGCTGGCCATGGTGGAACAGACCTTTGTTGGATGCGCTCTGATGAATACACGCGGAGGGGAGAAGGTGTGGTTTGGATCTAAATCCTCATCCCTTTAAATAGGCGGCTCACTTACGCGGCTAGGGGTGTGAATGTAAAAACACCCAGACTTTTCGTATTCGTTTGACACGTGGAAGGCGGCCATTATTAGGCGTAGAAGCCAAGGAGCGCTACATTCACAAGAAACCAGACATTATTCAACAGGTACACTGAATTTGGAGGAGAACCCGCCTTGCAATGCCGAAGACAATTTGCGCGCCGGACTCGTCGTCATTGAAGCCTGGTTCGGGGGCTACTGAGGGAGTCCTGGATTAGGGGGTGTCAGGATAGCCGGACAATACCTTCAGCCGGACTCCTGGATTATGAAGATACAAGATTGAAGACTTTGTCCCATGTCCGGAAGGGACTTTCCTTGGCGTGGAAGGCAAGCTTGGCGATGCGGATATATAGATCTCCTACCATTGTAACCGACTCGGTGTAACCCTAACCCTCTCCGGTGTCTATATAAACCGGACGGTTTTTGTCCGTAGAACAACTATCATACCATAGGCTAGCTTCTAGGGTTTAGCCTCCTTGATCTCGTGGTAGATCTACTCTTGTACTACCCATATCATCAATATTAATCAAGCAGGAGTAGGGTTTTACCTCCATCGAGAGGGCCCGAACCTGGGTAAAAACATCGTGTCCCTTGTCTCCTGTTACCATCCGCCTAGACGCACAGTTCGGGACCCCCTACCCGAGATCCGCCGGTTTTGACACCGACAGAGAGGGAGAAGGAAAGGGGGGCGCCGCCCCCCCTCTCCTAGTCCAGTTCGGACTAGAGGGGGAGGGGCGCGCGGCCTGCCCTAGGCCAGCTCTCTCTCTCTCTCTCTCCACTAAGGCCCATAAGGCCCACTATTTCTCCTGAGGGGGGGGGGGTTCCGGTAACCCTCCGGAACTCTGGTTTTCTCCGAAACCACCCGGAACATTTCCGGTGTTCGAATATAGTCGTCCAATATATCGATCTTTGCGTCTCGACCAATTCGAGACTCCTTGTCATGTCCGTAATCATATCCGAGACTCCTAACTACCTTCGGTACATCAAAACACAAAAACTCATAATACCGATCGTCACCGAACTTTAAGCGTGCGGACCCTACGGGTTCGAGAACTATGTAGACATGACCGAGACACGTCTCCGGTCAATAACCAATAGCGGAACCTGGATGCTCATATTGGCTCCTACATATTCTACGAAGATCTTTATCGGTCAAACCGCATTACAACATACGTTGTTCCCTTTGTCATCGGTATGTTACTTGCCCGAGATTCGATCGTCGGTATCCCAATACCTAGCTCAATCTCATTACAGACAAGTCTCTTTACTCATTACGTAATGCATCATCACGTAACTAACTCATTAGTCACATTGCTTGCAAGGCTTATAGTGATGTGCATTACCGAGAGAGCCCAGAGATACCTCTCCGATGATCGGAGTGACAAATCCTAGTCTCGATCTATGCCAACTCAACAAGTACCATCGGAGACACCTGTAGAGCACCTTTATAATCACCCAGTTACGTTGTGACATTTGGTAGCACACAAAGTGTTCCTACAAAGTGTTCCTCCAGTAATCGGGAGTTGCATAATCTCATAGTCATAGGAACATGTATAAGTCATGAACAAAGCAATAGCAGTAAACTTAAATGATCAAGTGCTAAGCTAACGGAATGGGTCAAATCAATCACATCATTCTCCTAATGATGTGATCCCGTTAATCAAATGACAACTCATGTCTATGGCTAGGAAACTCAACCATCTTTGATCAATGAGCTAGTCAAGTAGAGGCATACTAGTGACACTATGTTTGTCTATGTATTCACACATGTACTATGTTTCCGGTTAATACAATTCTAGCATGAATAATAAACATTTATCATGATATGAGGAAATAAATAATAATTTTATTATTGCCTCTAGGGCATATTTCCTTCAGTAAAACAGCAAGGGAAGGAAAGGGAACTTCAAGAAGAATGACAAGCAAGTTGCCACTCCCATGAAGTAGCACAAAGCTAGACCTAAGCCTGAGACTGAGTGCTTCTACTGCAAAGGGACTGGTCACTGGAAGCGGTACTGCCCCAAGTATTTAGCTAATAAGAAGCATGGCAAAGTGAAAAAAAGTATATATGATATACATGTTATTGATGTGTACTTTACTAGTGTTCATAGTAACCCCTGGGTATTTGATACCGGTTCAGTTGCTATGATTAGTAACTTGAAACATGAGTTACAAAATGAACAGAGACTAGTTGAGGGCGAGGTGACGATGTATGTTGGAAGTGATTCCAAGGTTGATAAGATCACCATCGCACACTCCCTCTACCTTCGGGATTAGTGTTGAACCTAAATAAATGTTATTTGGTGTTTGTGTTGAGCATGAATATGATTGGATCATGTTTATTGCAATATGGTTATTCATTTAAGTCAAAGAATAATTGTTGTTCGGTTTACATGAATAAAACCTTCAATGGTCATACACCCAATGTGAATGGTTTGTTGAATCCCCATCGTTATTATACACATATTCATAATATTGAAGCCAAAAGATGCAAAGTTAATAAGGATAGTGCAACTTATTGGTGGCACTATCGTTTAGGTCATATTGGTGTAAAGCGCATGAAGAAACTCCATGCTGATGGGCTTTTGGAATCACTTGATTATGAATGACTTGATGCTTGTGAACCATGCCTCATGGGCAAGATGACTAAGATTCCGTTCTCCGGAACAATGGAGCGAGCAACTACCTTATTGGAAATAATACATACTGATGTATGCGGTCCGATGAGTGTTGAGGCTCGCGGCGGGTATCGTTATTTTCTAAACCTTCATAGATGATTTGAGCAGATATGGGTATATCTACTTGATGAAACATAAGTCTTAAACATTTAAAAAGTTCAAAGAATTTTAGAGTGAAGTGGAAAATCATCGTAACAAGAAAATAAAATTTCTACGATATGATCGTGGAGGAGAATATTTGAATTACGAGTTTGGCCTTCATTTAAAACAATGTGGAATAGTTTCACAACTCACACCACCTGGAACACCACAGCGTAATGGTGTGTGCGAACATCGTAACCGTACTTTATTAGTTATGGTGCGATCTATGATGTCTCTTACCGATTTACCACTATCATTTTGGGATTATGCATTAGAGATAGCTGCATTCACGTTAAATAGGGCACCATCTAAATCTGATGAGATGACACCGTATGAACTATGGTTTGGCAAGAAACCAAAGCTATCGTTTCTTAAAGTTTGGGGTTGCGATGCTTATGTGGAAAAGTTTCAGCCCAATAAGCTCAAACCCAAATTGGAGAAGTGTGTCCTCATAGGATACCCAAAAAAACTGTTGGGTACACCTTCTATCACATATCCGAAGGCAAGATCTTTGTTGCTAAGAGTGGATCCTTTCTAGAGAAGGAGTTTCTCTCGAAAGAAGTGAGTGGGAGGAATGTAGAACTTGATGAGGTAACTGTACCTTCTCTCGAATTGGAAAGTAGCTCATCATAGAAATCAGTTCCAGTGATGCCTACACCAATTAGTGAGGATGTTAATGATGATGATCATGAAACTTCAGATCAAGTTACTACCGAACCCCATAGGTCAACCCGAGTATGATTCACACCAGAGTGGTACGGTAACCCTATTCTGGAAGTCATGTTACTAGACCATGATGAACCTACGAACTATAAGGAAGCGATGATGAACCCAGATTCAGACAGATGGCTTGAGGCAATGAAATCTGAGATAGAATCCATGTATGAGAACAAAGTGTGGACTTTGGTGGACTTGCCCGATGATCTGCAAGCCATTGAGAATAAATTGATCTTCAAGAGGAATACGAACGCTAATAGTAGTGTTACTATCTACAAAGCTCGACTTGTCGAAAAGGGGTTTTGCCAAGTTCAAGATGTTGACTACGATGAGATTTCCTCACTCTTATCGATGCTTAAAGTCTGTCTGAATCATGTTAGCAACTGCCACATTTTATGAAATATGACAAATGGATATCAAAACTGCATTCCTTAATGGATTTCTTAAAGAAGAGTTATATATGATGCAACAAGAAGGTTTTGTCAATCCTAAAGATGCTAACAAAGTGTGCAAGCTCCTGTGATCCATCTATGGACTGGCGCAAGCATCTCGGAGTTGGAATATATGCTTTGATGAGTTGATCAAAGCATATAGTTTTATACAGACTTCCAATGAAGCATGTATTTACAAGAAAGTGAGTGGGAGCACTACAACATTTCTGATAAGTATATGTGAATGACGTATTGTTGATCGGAAATGATGTAGAATTTTACGGAAAGCATAAAGGAGTGTTTGAATGGAGTTTTTCAAAGAAAGACCTCGGTGAAGTTGCTTACACATTGGGCATCAAGATCTATAGAGGTAGATTAAGACGCTTGATAAGATTTTTCAATGAGTACATACCTTGATAAGATTTTTGAAGTAGTTCAAAATGGAACAGTCTAAGAAGGAGTTCTTGCCTATATTGCAAGGTCTAAAGTTGAGTAAGACTCAAAACACGACCACGGCAGAAAATAGACAGAGAATGAAAGTCATTCCCTATGCCTCAGCCATAGGTTCTATAAAGTATGCTATGTTGTGTACCAAACCTATTGTGTACCTTGCCATCAGTTTGGCAAGGGGGTATGATATTGGTCCAGGAATGGATCACTTGACAACGGTCAAAATTATCCTTAGAAGACTAAGGAGATATTTCTCGGTTATGGAGGTGATAAAGAGTTCGTCGTAAAGAGTTATGCTGATGCAAGCTTTTACACCGATCCGGATGACTCTGAGTCTCAATCTGGATACATATTGAAAGTGGGAGCAATTAGCTAGAGTAGCTCCATGCAGGGAATTGTAGACATAGAAATTTGCAAAATACATACGGATCTGAATGTAGCAGACCCGTTGACTAAACTTCTCTAATAAGAAAAACATGACCACACCTTAGTACTCTTTGGGTGTTAATCACATAGTGATGTGAACTAGATTATTGACTCTAGTAAACCCCGTGGGTGTTATTCACATGGAGATGTGAACTAATCACATAAAGATGTGAACTATTGGTGTTTAAATAACATGACGACGTGAACTAGATTATTGACTCTTGTGCAAGTGGGAGACTGAAGGAAATATGCCCTAGAGGCAATAATAAAGATGTTATTTATATTTCCTTATATCATGATAAATGTTTATTATTCATGCTAGAATTATATTAACCGGAAACTTAGTACATGTGTGAATACATAGACAAACAGAGTGTCCCTAATATGCCTCTACTTGACTAGCTTGTTAATCAAAGATGGTTAAGTTTCCTAGCCATAGACATCTGTTGTCATTTGATGAACGAGATCACATCATTAGAGACTGATGTGATGGACAATGCCCATCCGTTAGCTTAGCATAAATGATCGTTTAGTTTTATTGCTACTGCTTTCATCATGACTTATACATGTTCCTCTGACTATGAGATTATGGAACTCCCGAATACCGGAGGAACACTTAGTGTGCTATCAAACGTCACAACGTAACTGGGTGATTATAAAGATGCTCTACATGTGTCTCCGATGGTGTTTGTTGAGTTGGCATAGATCGAGATTAGGATTTGTCACTCCGATTGTCGGAGAGGTATCTCTAGGCCCTCTCGGTAATGCACATCACTATAAGACTCGCAAGCAATGTGATTAATGAGTTAGTTGTAGGATGATGCATTACGGAACGAGTAAAGAGACTTGCCGGTAATGAGATTGAACTAGGTATGATGATACCGGCGATCGAATCTCGGGCAAGTAACATACCAATGACAAAGGGAACAACGTATGTTGTTGTGCGGTTTGACCGATAAAGATCTTCGTAGAATATGTAGGAGCCAATATGAGCATCCAGGTTCCGCTATTGGTTATTGACCGAAGAGGTGCCTCGGTCATGTCTACATAGTTCTCGAACCCGTAGGGTCCGCACGCTTAACGTTCGATGACGATTTGTATTATGAGTTTATATGATTTGATGACCGAAGGTTGTTTGGATTCCCGGATGAGATCACAGATGTGACAAGGAGTCTCGAAATGGTCGAGACATAAAGATTGATATATTCAACCATGTTATTCGGACACCGGAAGTGTTCCGGATAGTTTCGGATAAAACCAGAGTGCCGGAGGGGTTACCGAAACCCCCGGGGAAGTAATGGGCCTTAGTGGGCCTTAGGGGATAGAAAGGGCAGCAGCCAGGAGGTTCCCCCCAAGGGGAGTCCGAATAGGACTAGGGGATGGGGGCGCGGCCCCTCTTTCCCTCTCCCTCTCCTTCCTTCTTCTCCTACTAAGACTAGGAAGGGGGGGCGATTCCTACTTGGAGTAGGACTCCCCCCTTGGGCGCGCCCTCTAGGGCCGGCCGACCTCCTCCTCCCCTCCTTTATATACGGGGGAGGGGGCACCCCATAGACACACAAGTTGATCTTTAGCCGTGTGCGGTGCCCCCCTCCACAGTTTTACACCTCGGTCATATCATCGTAGTGCTTAGGTGAAGCCCTACGCCGGTAACTTCATCATCACCGTTACCACGCCGCCGTGCTGACAAAACTCTCCTTTGGCCTCAACTGGATCAAGAGTTTGAGGGACGTCACCGAGCTGAACGTGTGCAGATCGCGGAGGTGTTGTGCGTTCGGTACTTGGATCGGTTGGATCGCGAAGACGTTCGACTACATCAACCACGTTACTAAACGCTTCCGCTTTCGGTCTACGAGGGTACATAGACACACTCTCCCCACTCGTTGCTATGCTTCTCCTAGATAGATCTTGCGTGATCGTAGATTTTTTTTGAAATACTACGTTCCCCAACAGTATGTACTAAGTTTCCGGTTAATACAATTCTAGCATGAATAATAAACATTTATCATGATACAAGTAAATATGAATAACAACTTTATTATTGCCTCTAGGGCATATTTGCTTCAGTCTCCCACTTGCACTTGAGTCAATAATCTAGTTCACATCGCCATGTGATTTAACAGCAATAGTTCACATCACCAGGTGATTAGTTCACATCGCCATGTGACTAATACCCAAAGGGTTTTACTAGAGTCAATAATCTAGTTCACATCGCTATGTGATTAACACCCAAAGAGTACTAAGGTGTGATCATGTTTTGCTTGCGAGAGAAGCTTAGTCAATGGGTCTGTCACATTCAGAGCCGTATGTATTTTGCAAATTTTCTAGGTCTACAATGCTCTGCATGGAGCTACTCTAGCTAATTGCTCCCACTTTCAATATGTATCCAGATTGAGACTCAGAGTCATCCGGATCGGTGTAAAAGCTTGCATCAGCATAACTCTTTACGATGAACTCTATATCACCTCCATAACCAGAAATATCTCCTTAGTCTTCTAAGGATAATTTTGACCGCTGTCAAGTGATTCACTCCTGGATAAATATCGTACCCCCTTGCCAAACTCATGGCAAGGTACACAATAGGTTTGGTACACATCATAGCATACTTTATAGAACCTATGGCTGAGGCATAGGGAATGACTTTCATTCTCTTTCTATTTTCTATCGTGGTTGTGTTTTGAGTCTTACTCAACTTTACACCTTGTAATACAGGCAAGAACTCCTTCTTTGACTGTTCCATTTTGAACTACTTCAAAAATTTGTCAAGGTATGTACTCATTGAAAAAGTCTTATCAAGTGTCTTGATCTATCTCTATAGATCTTGATGCCCAATATGTAAGCAGCTTCACCGAGGTCTTTCTTTAAAAAACTCCTTTCAAACACTCCTTTATGCTTTCCAAAAAAATTGTACATCATTTCCGATCAACAATGTGTCATTCACATTTACTTATCAGAAAGGCTGTAGTGCTCCCACTCACTTTCTTGTAAATACAGGCTTCACCACAAGTCTTTATAAAACTATATGCTTTGATTAACTCATCAAAGCGTATATTCCAATTCTGAGATGCTTGCATGTAGGACCTTGAAGTATGTCTAGAGGGGGGGTGATTAGACTACTTGACCAAATAAAAACTTAACCTTTTCCCAATTTTAATGTTTGGCAGACTTTAGCTACTTTAGGACAAGTCAAGCAATCATCACACAATTCAAGCAAGCATGCAAAGAGTATATAGGCAGCGGAAAGTACAGCATGCAACTTGCAAGAATGTAAAGGGGAAGGGTTTGGAGAATTCAAATGCAATTGGAGACACGGATGTTTTTGGCGTGGTTCGGATAGGTGGTGCTATCCTACATCCACGTTGATGGAGACTTCAACCCACGAAGGGTAACGGTTGCGCGAGTCCACGGAGGGCTCCACCCACGAAGGGTCCACGAAGAAGCAACCTTGTCTATCCCACCTGGCCATCGCCCACGAAGGACTTGCCTCACTAGCGGTAGATCTTCACGAAGTAGGCGATCTCCTTGCCCTTACAAACTCCTTGGTTCAACTCCACAATCTTGTCGGAGGCTCCCAAGTGACACCTAGCCAATATAGGAGACACCACTCTCCAAGAAGTAACAAATGGTGTGTTGATGATGAACTCCTTGCTCTTGTGCTTCAAATGATAGTCTCCCCAACACTCAACTCTCTCTCACAGGATTTGGATTCGGTGGAAAGAAGATTTGAGTGGAAAGCAACTTGGGGAAGGCTAGAGATCAAGATTCATATGGTAGGAATGGAATATCTTGAGCTCAACACAAGGCTAGGTGGTTCTCTCTCGGAACATATGAGTTGGAAGTGTAGATGTGTTCTGATGGCTCTCTCCACGAGTGAAGAGGAGGTGGAGGGGTATATATAGCCTCCACACAAAATCCAACCGTTACACACAATTTACCAATCTCGATGGGACCGAATCAACAAACTCGGTCGGACCAATTTAGTAAATCTAGTGACCGTTAGGATTTTCGGTGGGACCGACATGCAACTCGGTAGGACCGATATGGTTAGGGTTAGGGTATAACGTAATCTCGGTGAGACCGATTACACAAACTCGGTGAGACCGATTTGGTAATAAGCTAACCAGAGGGTTGGTCAGGTAAACTCGATGGGACCGATTTGCTCTTTCGGTGAGACCGAAATGTTACAAAAAGGAAACAGGGAGTTTACATTGCAATCTCGGTGGGACCGATCCGCTCTTTCGGTGAGACCGAAAAGTTACGAAAAGGAAACATAGGAATTGCAATACCGTCTCGGTGAGACCGAGATCCCTATCGGTAGAACCGATTTGCTTAGGGTTTGGCAGTGGCTCTGACATGTGAAACTCGGTGGCGCCGGGTTGAAAGAATCGGTAGGGCCGAGTTTGACTTTGGGTTTAGGTCATATGTGGAAGTGAGAAAGTAGCTGAGGGTTTTGGAGCATATCACTAAGCACATGAAGCAAGAGGCTCATTAAGCAACACCTCATCCCTTCTTAATAGTACTGGCTTTTCCTATAGACTCAATGTGATCTTGGATCACTAAAATATAAAATGAAGAGTCTTGAGCTTTTGATCTTGAGCCAATCCTTTGTCCTTAGCATTTTGAGGGATCCACTTTCAACATCCATGCCATGCCAATCATTGAGCTTTCCTGAAATAATTATCTTGGAATAGCATTAGCTCAATGAGCTATATGTTGTTATGAATTACCAAAACCACCTAGGGATAGTTGCACTTTCAATCTCCCCCTTTTTGGTAATTGATGACAACATATAGATCAAAGCTTCGACAAATGATAGTAAGAAAGAAATATATCGTCGCTTTGAGAAGTATGTGATAAGTAAGAGCTCCCCCTAAATTTGTGCATATTTTCAATTTGCTTTGGACTGCAAATGCACAAAGAGTTAGAATCATGGGTTACTCTTCCATGTCACATACATCTTGGTGGAGCGCTCAAAATGATAAGAATTGAATATATGCACTCATCACCAAGAAAAGTGAATGATCACATAAGATAGATAGCATAATATCAAGCATGCATAAGTGTAGCTTATGATCAAACACATGATCATCAATGTCTCACAAGCATATCATAGTATCTCAACCAAAAGCAAACAAAGTTTGAAAAACCACCAAATAAAGCAAGAGAGAATAAAAGCAACTCTCTCTCTCTCGAAGCCTATGATCTATACATTTTTCTCCCCCTTTGGCAACAAGTTACCAAAAAGTTCCTAGAAAATGCATAGTGCTAGATCAACTCTCAGGCTTGATCTTCTGGTGGTGGTGGAGTCCGGATCACTCCAAGGACGAAGGCTTCTGTAGACGTGGTTGGAGCTGGAGCTGAAGTGGATGCTGGAGCTGGTTGGGCTGGTGCTGTAGCTGGAGCTGAGGAGGTGGCTCTGGTGTCAGGAACTGGCACTGTAGTTGACCTCTGAGCTCGTGGCACTCTGGCAAATGCATCAGTTGTAGTCTTACCTTTCCTCTCCTGCATGTCATCTTGAAGTTGCTCCACTGCAGACTGAATCTCTGTTACTTTGACATCCAAGTCATAGAACTTTTGTTCTACGATTCTCTCTAGGCTCTCCTGATTCTGAGTGAGGGTGGCCAGACCTTTCTCAATCCTTAGTGTGGATGCAATCAAGTAACTAAGCTGCTCTTGCTTGTTTTTCAAGAAATACTCAGATGCCTCCTCTTGAGTTGGCATCTTTCTCCTTCCTTGCCTTCTCCTTCTTAGCTTGTGCTTGAGATGATGATGGTTCATTCTCATTCATCACAACTTGGTTGTCCTGGAAATCTGGATGAATAGGCAAATGTTCCTTGTCCAACAAGTATGTGCATGTGCCCATTCTTGAGTTAATCAACATTAGGATTTGAGGGGCATAACCACAACTCCTCTTCTGATCTGCTGCAGTCCTCTTGATAGTCTCTACTATGAGGCTCATGACCTTGAATTTCTGAGGCACATCAAATATATGTAGCAAGTTAATGGCATGACCTCTGATCATCCTGTGATCTCCAGACTTGGGCAAAAGTGTGTGCCTAAGGATCCAGTTGATCGTAGGCAGTCCTGACAACAAGTGTTTTACAGACCCCAACTAGTGAGTGTAAAGATCATCTGCTGGAATCTCCTTGTACATATTTGCCATTGTGTTATGATCCATCTTTTTCTTGGCATAGACATCCAAGTCATCTTCATTTTCCTCTGGGGAATTGATCAACTTTCTTGCACCATCTGCCCCTTTTCCTTTCCTTCTTTCCTTCAGCAGCAACTAGCCCTTTGGGTGCAGGCTTTTCAGGAATTTTAGTTGAAGCTCTGGCCTTTGGCATAGGCTGCCTACCTGCTTTCTTTTTGACTTTCAAGCCTGGCTTTGTGCTCTGGGCTGAGCCATACTCCTTCTTGAGCACTACTCTCTTGGAAGTAGCTTCTTCTTCCTCTGCCACATAATCCTCATCCTCTGCTCTGAGGTTCTCTTCTTCTTTTGTTTGGTGGCAGCTTTTGGCAAATTGCTAGGAGTGCTCCTGCTGCCTTCATCTGAAGAACTGGAGGGACTAGTGCCCTCACTCGTTTGCACTTGCTCTTCTGACATATTCTGGCTGTCACTCTGATCAGACATGATTGAAAAGCTGACTGCTGACCCTGTGAAGAGTTTATAGATGAGGTAGAGTGGATGAGCATCACAAAATGCAGAGATTTTTGCAAAAGAATGATTCAAAATGTTAGTTTTAGTTTCCCACAAAAATCATTTTGGATCTACCGATTTTTAAACTCGGTGAAGCCGAATCAGTTTTGGAACCTAAACTAGTGAACTCGGTAAGACCGAGTCACAGTTCGGTGGCACTGAGACTGCTAGGGTTTCACAAAGTTCCAAAATCGGTCACACCGATTAGTAATTCTCGATCAGACCGAGTCTTACTTGTGCAATGGCATGAGCCAAATCGGTGGGACCGAGTTTTTCAACTCGGTGGGTCCGAGATGGTTTCGGCGGAAACCTAACCCTAAAATTTTCAAATCAAACCTATTCTTCGAATCGCATTGACTGGATAGGGGTGTTTCAATCGTGGCTAGAGTCAATAAGATCACAATGTGCTAGGAATCAGATTGGGAATAGCACAAAGATCGAGTCCATACCCTAGTTCGGTGGAGACTCGCTACGGCGGCAACGGCAGGGTTGAATTCCGTTGACGGTGATGGAGACTAGCGACTGGAGGCGGCTGGCGGCAAGGAGATGATCCGGAGACCACGTAGGCAGAGCGAGCTATCGCGCGGGCGAAGGGGTTCGGAGAAATTTCCAAATTTTTGCCCGTGTCTATATATAGCCCGACCCTGTCGGTGTGACCGAGTGGAACAACTCGGTGGCACCGAGATGCAAAATTGTATACAGTTATTGCAGTTATTGCAACTCGGTGTGACCGAATGGTTCAAATCGGTTGCATCGAGATCGAAAACATAGATCGATTTGATGATCTCGGTAAGACCGAAAAGGAGAAATCGGTCAGACCGAGAATCACAAGAAGTTTTGGAAGTTTAAGTCTATGACGAATCGGGGACTCCGAGTGCTCCTCACACAGAGTGGTTCGAATCTGACTTGATCAAATTTTGTGATGTAGCATGAATAGAGTTTGAGACGAGAAAAGCATAGATAGCTAGAGGAGGTTCTTAGGCATTCTTGTCCATCCACTTGGCGAGAGAAAAGAAAACCAATCAATCAAAACAACAAGTGGATGTCCTCGAATGAGTAAAATATGCAACCAACATGCTCACACAATAAAATGGCAATTGAAATATGTGACAAACCATGCACAACCAATACTAGCATCTATCAAGCAATTGGCGATGACTAGGTCATCTATATATGAGTATATTGACTTAGGAGTCAAATGAGAACATTTGATCATAGGTCATACTCATCGTTTAAGCACAAGTGGGGTTACCACTTTTACATAAAGCATGGTTGTGTTCACATCATTAGAGTTGCTTTAGCTGAAGTCTTAGAGTAAAGCTCCCCCTAGATGTGATATCCCCCCTTAAGAGGGATGAACTAACCTTGGGTTTTGTCGATGATGACTTCATGTAGATGTTGAAGATGTGGATGCTCAATGTTGATGTAGAACAATTGGAGCTATCCATTGGAGTGAATTGCACTTTCAATACCTACATGGGTTAGTCCCACAAGGAACAAACAAAGATATCCATAGACATAGAGTGATTCACAAACAAGATGATGTCCATGAAAACTTTTAGGTTACCTTGTCCCTTGACTTACCAACAAGAGAGTTTGTGACTCCTTGAACTAGTGCAAGGTGTGGAAGTTGATTGCACTTGTTCTTGCCAAAATGATAAGAGTGAAGTATGTTGGCGGAGTCACCCTCAAGAACTCTCTAGTTCTTCTTCTTTTGGATCCACACCATCTTGATGGGAATCCTTGGAGTTGTAGTCGTACTAGATGAAGTGGAACTTGAAGTAGTCTTGGGAATCCCCTTGACTAAGGTCTTAGGAGCTTCTTCAAATGCATCAATTTCCTCTTGAAGCTTGTCCTTGCCTTTTTGCTTGTAGTCTTGTGGTGGAAGATCATCTTGAGCTTGTGTCCCCTTGAAGGAAGTAGGATCATACTTCTCTTGTTGAGGAACAAACTTCGTCTTGGGGTATTGATCTTCTTCCCACTCAACTCCATTGGCGTTGAACTTCCGTTCAAAACCAACACCTTGATTCTTCCGGTGCCTTCCTTGCTTGCGTACAATTTCTCCGAATTGCTTACTTCCGTCAAGGCTCTTGTAGACTCCTTTCTCTATAATTCCCTTCAATAAGCTATTTTCTTGCTCAAGTGTAACTTGGCTAAGAGAATCATTAGTGGAATCAAGAGAACTACTAGAAGCAACAATATTGGATTTAACATGATCATTGTTACTACTAGAGGAAGAATCTTTCTTATTCTTGTTACTAGACTTGACTTGAGGCATGTAAGTGGATAAGAGTAAATGCTTGGCAATGTAAGAAGAACTTTTCTTGCGGAGATCATCATTGATTGCTTTTAATAACTCATGCTCTTGCTCAAGATTGAGCTTTTCAAAGTGTAACTTCTCATGAGCTCTTAAAAGTTCTCGATGATCTTCGAAGATAGTTTCATGAGCTAACTTAAGAGTGTTTAGTTCTTTAGTTAGAGCCTCAATCTTCTCCTTATCATTGTCATTCGTTTTATCTTGATTAGCACGATTAATTGACGTTTCATCATAGTATTCATCACTAGAGTTGTCAACAAGTGAATCATCATCACCTAACAAGTCATCTTCATCACTATTGAAATCAACATACTCGGGGTGTGATACCTTAGGGCCTTTAGCCATCAAGCATGTTCCAACTCCTTCATTTGGTGAGTCAAATATGTCGTAGGAGTTGGTTGACACAAGTGCTAGACCGGCAACACCTTCATCTTCAGTATATCCGGAATCGGAGTGATAACTTCTCTCGGAGTGGTTGTCGGAGTCGGAGCCGGATACCCATTCACCAACATGAGCTTGATGTCTTTGTTTGGTGTAGCTCCTTGATGACTTTTCCTTTCTTTCCGAATCCTTGCCTCTCCGTGAGTATCTTCGTTCATAACGATCATCTCTACTCCTTCTCTCTCTAGATGGTGATTCTTCTCTTTTGGTTCTTCTTTTTGGAGAATCTTCTCTTCTTTTGTAGGGTGTCGTACACTCATTGGAATAGTGTCCGGGTCTTGAATTGTAGCAGTTTCGCTCTCGACTAGAAGATCTTTTGTCATTGTAGTACCTTGACTTGGAGCTTCTATCTTTGCTTCTACTCTTGTAGAACTTGTTGAAGTTCTTCACCATTAAGCTCAATTCTTCATTGAAGGTTTGTTTCTCACTTGCTGATGTGGGGGCTTCACATGAGGCTTTGTAAGCTCCACTTGATTTGTTGTGAAGTTCCTCTTTATCCTTGAGTGACATCTCATGAGCAACAATTCTTCCAATGACCTCCGTTGGCTTGAGATCTTTGTAATTGGGCATCATTTGGATCAATGTGCACACGGTATCATATTTTGCATCCAAGGCTCTTAGGATCTTCTTTATGATGAATCTATCGATCATCTCTTCACTCCCTAAGCCGGCAATCTCATTTGTGATGATAGCAAGCCTAGAGTACATTTCAGCGACACCTTCACCATCTTTCATTTTGAACTTGTCAAGTTGACTTTGAAGCATATCCAATTTGGATTCCTTGACGGAGTCGGTACCTTCGTGCATATCAATCAAAGTATCCCAAATTTCCTTTGCATTCTCAAGACGGCTGATTTTGTTGAATTCTTCGGGGCACAGTCCGTTGAAGAGAGTATCACAAGCTTGAGCGTTGTATTGCAGCATCTTCAACTCTTCCGCGGTAGCTTCACGGTTTGGTTCTTTCCCATTAAAGAAGTCACCTTGCAAGCCAACACACACAATAGCCCAAACGGCGGGGTTATGTCCAAGAATATGCATTTTCATTTTATGCTTCAAACTAGCAAAATTAGTATCATCAAAGTAAGGACCTCTACAGTGATAATTTTCCTCGCTAGACGCCATACTCTCCTAGGTTGTGAAACCAAGGCTATGACCACCAAAAGCTATGGAAATCAAAGCAAATGGAGACCAAAGCTCTGATACACTTGTAGGATCGGAAGTATGTCTAGAGGGGGGTAATTAGACTACTTGACCAAATAAAAATCTATCCTTTTCCCAATTTTAGTTCTTGGCAGATTTTAGCTATCTTAGCACAAGTCAAGCAATCTCCACACAATTCAAGCAAGCATGCAAAAGAGTATATGAGCAGCGGAAAGTAAAGCATGCAACTTGCAAGAATGTAAAGGAAAGGGTTTGGAGGATTCAAACGCAATTGGAGACACAGATATTTTTGGCGTGGTTCCGATAGGTGGTGCTATCGTACATCCACGTTCATGGAGACTTCAACCCACGGAGGGTAACGGTTGCGCGAGTCCATGGAGGGCTCCACCCATAAAGGGTCCACGAAGAAGCAACCTTGTCTATTCCATCACGGCCGTCGCCCATGAAGGACTTGCCTCACTAGTGATAGATCTTCACGAAGTAGGCGATCTCCTTGCCCTTACAAACTCCTTGGTTCAACTCCACAATCTTGTCGGAGGCTGCCAAGTGACACCTAGCCAATCTAGGAGACACCACTCTCCAAGAAGTAACAAATGGTGTGTTGATGATGAACTCCTTTCTCTTGTGCTTCAAATGATAGTCTCCCCAACACTCAACTCCTTCTCACAGGATTTGGATTTGGTGGAAAGAAGATTTGAGTGGAAAGCAACTTGGGGAAGGCTAGAGATCAAGATTCATATGGTAGGAATGGAATATCTTGATCTCAACACAAGGGGAGGTGGTTCTCTCTCAGAAAATGTGTATTGGAAGTGAAGATATATTCTGATGGCTCTCTCCACGAATGAAGAGTGGGTGGAGGGGTATATATAGCCTCCACACAAAATCTAACCGTTACACACAATTTGCCATACTCGGTGGGACCGAATCGTTAAACTCGGTCGGACCGATTTAGCAAACCTAGTGACCGTTAGGATTTTCGATGGGACTGAGATGCAACTCGGTAGGCCCGATATGGTTAGGGTTAGGGCATAACGTAATCTCCGTGTGACAGATTACACAAACTCGATGGGGCCGATTTTGGTAATAAGCTAACCAAGGGTTGGTTAGGTAAACTCGGTGGGACCGATTCGCTCTTTTCGGTGAGACCGAAATGTTACGAAAGGGAAACAGTGAGTTTACATTGCAATCTCGGTGGGACCGATCGCTCACTTCGGTTGGACCAAAACGTTACGAAGGGAAATAGAGAAATTACAATCCCATCTCGGTGAGACCGAGATCCCTATCGGTGAAACCGATTTGCTAGGGTTTGTGGCAGTGGCTATGACAAATGAAACTCGGTGGCTCCGGATAGAAAGAATTGGTGGGGCCGAGTTTGACTTTTGGTTTAGATCATATGTGGATATGGAAAGATAGTTGAGGATTTTGGAGCATATCACTAAGCACATGAAGCAAGAGGCTCATTAAGCAACACCTCATCCCTCCTTAATAGTATTGGCTTTTCCTATGGACTCAATGTGATCTTGGATCACTAAAACATAAAATGTAGAGTCTTGTCCTCGAAGTTTGAGCCAATCCTTTGTCCTTATAATTTTGAGGGATCCACTTTCCTCATCCATGCCATGCCATCCATTGAGCTTTTCCTGAAATATTCATCTTGGAATAATGTTAGCTCAATGAGCTATATGTTGTTAGGAATTACCAAAACCACCCAGGGATAGCTTGCACAATCAAATGGCAATTGAAATATGTGGCAAAGCATGCACAATCAATTCTAGCATCTATCAAGCAATTGGCGATGACTAGGTCATCTATATATATGAGTATATTGACTTAGGAGTCAAATGAGAACATTTGATCATAGGTCATACTCATCGTTTAAGCACAAGTGGGGTTACCACTTTTACATAAAGCATTGTTGTGTTCACATCATTAGAGTTGTTTTAGCTCAATTCTTAGAGTAAAGCTCCCCCTAGATGTGATTTCGCCCCTAAGAGGGATGAACTAACCTTGGGTTTTGTCGATGATGACTTCATGTAGATGTTGAAGATGTGGATGCTCAATGTTGATGTAGATCAATTGGAGCTATGCATTGGAGTGAATTGCACTTTCAATACCTACATGGGTTAGTCCCACAAGGAACAAACAAGGATATCCATAGACATAGAGTGATGCACACATAAGATGATGTCTATGAAAGCTTTTAGGTTACCTTGTCCCTTGACTTACCAGCAAGAGGGTTTGTGACTCCTTGAACTAGTGCAAGATATGGAAGTTGATTGCACTTGTTCTTGCCAAAATGATAAGAGTGAAGTATGTTGGCGGAGTCACCCTCAAGAACTCTCTAGTTCTTCTTCTTTTGGATCCACACCATCTTGATGGGAATCCTTGGAGTTGTAGTCGTACTTGATGAGGTGGAACTTGAAGTAGTCTTGGGAATCCACTTGACTAAGGTCTTAGGAGCTTCTTCAAATGCATCAATTTCCTCTTGAAGCTTGTCCTTGCCTTTTTGCTTGTAGTCTTGTGGTGGAAGATCATCTTGAGCTTGTGTCCCTTTGAAAGAAGTAGGATCATACTTCTCTTGTTGAGGAACAAATTTTGTCTTGGGGTATTGATCTTCTTCCCACTCAACTCCATTTGCATTGAACTTTCGTTCAAAACCAACACCTTGATTCTTCCGGTGCCTTCCTTGCTTGCGTACAATGTCCTCGAATTGCTTACTCCCGGCAAGGCTCTTGTACACTCCTTTCTCTATAATTCCCTTCAATAGGCTATTTCCTTGCTCAAGTGTAACTTGGCTAAGAGAATCATTAGTGGAATCAAGAGAGCTACTAGAAGCAACAATATTGGATTTAACATGATCATTGTTACTACTAGAGGAAGAATCTTTCTTGTTCTTGTTACTAGACTTGACTTGAGGCATGTAAATGGATAAGAGTAAACGCTTGGCAATGTAAGAAGAACTTTTCTCACGAAGATCATCATTGATTGCCTTTAAGAACTCATGCTCTTGCTCAAGGTTGAGCTTTTCAAAGCGTAATTTCTCATGTGTCCTTAAAAGTTCTCGATGATCTCCTAAGATAGTTTCATGAGCTAACTTAAGAGTGTTTAGTTCTTTAGTTAGAGACTCAATCTTCTCCTTATCATTGTCATTCTTTTTATCTTGATTAGCATGATTAATTGACGTTTCATCATAGTATTCATCACTAGAGTTGTCAATAAGTAAATCATCATCACCTAACAAGTCAACTTCATCACTATTGAAATCAACATACTCGGGGTGTGATACCTTTGGGCCTTTAGCCATGAACCATGTTCCAACTCCTTCATTTGGTGAGTCAAATATGTCGTAGGAGTTGGTTGACACAAGTTCTAGACCGGCAACACCTTCATCTCGAGTATATTCGGAATCGGAGCGGAGTGGTTGTCGGAGTCGGAGCCGGATACCCATTCACCAACATGAGCTTGATGTCTTCGTTTTGTGTAGCTCCTTGATGACTTTTCCTTTCTTTCCGAATCCTTGCCTCTCCGTGAGTATCTTCCTTCATAACGATCATCTCTACTCCTTCTCTCTCTAGATGGTGATTCTTCTCTTTTGCTTCTTCTTTTTGGAGAATCTTCTCTTCTTTTGTAGGGTGCCGTACACTCATTGGAATAGTGTCCGGGTCTTGAATTGTAGCAGTTTCGCTCTCGACTAGAAGATCTTTTGTCATTGTAGTACCTTGACTTGGAGCTTCTATCTTTGCTTCTACTCTTGTAGAACTTGTTGAAGTTCTTCACCATTAAGCTCAATTGTTCATTGAAGGTTTGTTTCTCACTTGCTGATGTGGGGGCTTCACATGAGGCTTTGTAAGCTCCACTTGATTTGTTGTGAAGTTCCTATTTATCCTTGAGTGACATCTCATGAGCAACAATTCTTCCAATGACCCCTGTTGGCTTGAGATCTTTGTAATTGGGCATCATTTGGATCAATGTGCACACGGTATCATATTTTCCATCCAAGTCTCTTAGGATTTTCTTGATGATGAATCTGTCGGTCATCTCTTCACTCCCTAAGCCGGCAATCTCATTTGTGATGAGAGCAAGCCTAGAGTACATTTCAGCGACACCTTCACCATCCTTCATTTTGAACTTGTCAAGTTAACTTTGAAGCACATCCAATTTGGATTCCTTGATGGAGTCGGTACCTTCGTGCATATCAATCAAAGTATCCCAAATTTCCTTTGCATTCTCAAGACGACTGATTTTGTTGAATTCTTCGGGGCACAGTCCGTTGAAGAGAATATCACAAGCTTGAGCGTTGTATTGCAGCATCTTCAACTCTTCCGCGGTAGCTTCACGGTTTGGTTCTTTCCCATTAAAGAAGTCACCTTGCAAGCCAACACACACAATAGCCCAAACGGCGGGGTTATGTCCAAGAATATGCATTTTCATTTTATGCTTCAAACTAGCAAAAGTAGTACCATCAAAGTAAGGACCTCTACGGTGATAATTTCCCTCGCTAGACGCCATACTCTCCTAGGTTGTGAATCCAAGGCTATGACCACCAAAAGCTATGGAAATCAAAGCAAACGGAGACCAAACCTCTGATACCACTTGTAGGATCGGAAGTATGTCTAGAGGGGGGTAATTAGACTACTTGACCAAATAAAAATCTATCCTTTTCCCAATTTTAGTTCTTGGCAGATTTTAGCTATCTTAGCACAAGTCAAGCAATCTCCACACAATTCAAGCAAGCATGCAAAAGAGTATATGAGCAGCGGAAAGTAAAGCATGCAACTTGCAAGAATGTAAAGGGAAGGGTTTGGAGGATTCAAACGCAATTGGAGACACAGATGATTTTGGCGTGGTTCCGATAGGTGGTGCTATCGTACATCCACGTTGATGGAGACTTCAACCCACGGAGGGTAACGGTTGCGCGAGTCCATGGAGGGCTCCACCCAAAAAGGGTACACGAAGAAGCAACCTTGTCTATTCCATCACGGCCGTCGCCCACGAAGGACTTGCCTCACTAGCGGTAGATCTTCACGAAGTAGGCGATCTCCTTGCCCTTACAAACTCCTTGGTTCAACTCCACAATCTTGTCGGAGGCTCCCAAGTGACACCTAGCCAATCTAGGAGACACCACTCTCCAAGAAGTAACAAATGGTGTGTTGATGATGAACTCCTTGCTCTTGTGCTTCAAATGATAGTCTCCCCAACACTCAACTCTCTCTCTCACAGGATTTGGATTTGGTGGAAAGAAGATTTGAGTGGAAAGCAACTTGGGGAAGGCTAGAGATCAAGATTCATATGGTAGGAATGGAATATCTTGAACTCAACACAAGGGTAGGTGGTTCTCTCTCAGAAAATGTGTATTGGAAGTGAAGATCTGTTCTGATGGCTCTCTCCACGAATGAAGAGTGGGTGGAGGGGTATATATAGCCTCCACACAAAATCTAACCGTTACACACAATTTGCCATACTCGGTGGGACCGAATCGTTAAACTCGGTCGGACCGATTTAGCAAACCTAGTGACTGTTAGGATTTTCGATGGGACTGAGATGCAACTCGGTAGGACCGATATGGTTAGGGTTAGGGCATAACGTAATCTCGGTGTGACCGATTACACAAACTCGATGGGACCGATTTTGGTAATAAGCTAACCAAGGGTTGGTCAGGTAAACTCGGTGGGACCGATTCGCTCTTTTCGGTGAGACCGAAATGTTACGAAAGGGAAACAGTGAGTTTACATTGCAATCTCGGTGGGACCGATCGCTCACTTCGGTTGGACCGAAACGTTACGAAGGGAAATAGAGAAATTGCAATCCCATCTCGGTGAGACCGAGATCCCTATCGGTGAAACCGATTTGCTAGGGTTTGTGGCAGTGGCTATGACAAATGAAACTCGGTGGATCCGAAAGAATTGGTGGGGCCGAGTTTGACTTTTGGTTTAGATCATATGTGGATATGGAAAGGTAGTTGAGGATTTTGGAGCATATCACTAAGCACATGAAGCAAGAGGCTCATTAAGCAACACCTCATCCCTCCTTAATAGTATTGGCTTTTCCTATGGACTCAATGTGATCTTGGATCACCAAAACATAAAATGTAGAGTCTTGTCCTTGAAGTTTGAGCCGATCCTTTGTCCTTATAATTTTGAGGGATCCACTTTCCTCATCCATGCCATGCCATCCATTGAGCTTTTCCTGAAATATTCATCTTGGAATAATGTTATCTCAATGAGCTATATGTTTTTAGGAATTACCAAAACCACCCAGGGATAGCTTGCACAATCAAATGGCAATTGAAATATGTGGCAAAGCATGCACAATCAATTCTAGCATCTATCAAGCAATTGGCGATGACTAGGTCATCTATATATGAGTATATTGACTTAGGAGTCAAATGAGAACATTTGATCATAGGTCATACTCATCGTTTAAGCACAAGTGGGGTTACCACTTTTACATAAAGAATTGTTGCGTTCACATCATTAGAGTTGTTTTAGCTCAATTCTTAGAGTAAAGCTCCCCCTAGATGTGATATCCCCCCTAAGAGGGATGAACTAACCTTGGGTTTTGTCGATGATGACTTCATGTAGATGTTGAAGATGTGGATGCTCAATGTTGATGTAGATCAATTGGAGCTATGCATTGGATTGAATTGCACTTTCAATACCTACATGGGTTAGTCCCACAAGGAACAAACAAGGATATCCATAGACATAGAGTGATGCACACATAAGATGATGTCTATGAAAGCTTTTAGGTTACCTTGTCCCTTGACTTACCAACAAGAGGGTTTGTGACTCCTTGAACTAGTGCAAGATATGGAAGTTGATTACACTTATTCTTGCCAAAATGATAAGAGTGAAGTATGTTGGCGGAGTCACGCTCAAGAACTCTCTAGTTCTTCTTCTTTTGGATCCACACCATCTTGATGGGAATCCTTGGAGTTGTAGTCATACTTGATGAGGTGGAACTTGAAGTAGTCTTGGGAATCCACTTGACTAAGGTCTTAGGAGCTTCTTCAAATGCATCAATTTCCTCTTGAAGCTTGTCCTTGCCTTTTGGCTTGTAGTCTTGTGGTGGAAGATCATCTTGAGCTTGTGTCCCTTTGAAAGAAGTAGGATCATACTTCTCTTGTTGAGGAACAAACTTTGTCTTGGGGTATTGATCTTCTTCCCACTCAACTCCATTTGCATTGAACTTTTGTTCAAAACCAACACCTTGATTCTTCCGGTGCCTTCCTTGCTTGCGTACAATGTCCTCGAATTGCTTACTCCCGGCAAGGCTCTTGTACACTCCTTTCTCTATAATTCCCTTCAATAGGCTATTTTCTTGCTCAAGTGTAACTTGGCTAAGAGAATCATTAGTGGAATCAAGAGAGATACTAGAAGCAACAATATTGGATTTAACATGATCATTGTTACTACTAGAGGAAGAATCTTTCTTGTTCTTGTTACTAGACTTGACTTGAGGCATGTAAGTGGATAAGAGTAAACGCTTGGCAATGTAAGAAGAACTTTTCTTACGAAGATCATCATTGATTGCCTTTAAGAACTCATGCTCTTGCTCAAGGTTGAGCTTTTCAAAGCGTAATTTCTCATGTGTCCTTAAAAGTTCTCGATGATCTCCTAAGATAGTTTCATGAGCTAACTTAAGAGTGTTTAGTTCTTTAGTTAGAGACTCAATCTTCTCCTTATCATTGTCATTCTTTTTATCTTGATTAGCATGATTAATTGACGTTTCATCATAGTATTCATCACTAGAGTTGTCAATAAGTAAATCATCATCACCTAACAAGTCAACTTCATCACTATTGAAATCAACATACTCGGGGTGTGATACCTTTGGGCCTTTAGCCATGAACCATGTTCCAACTCCTTCATTTGGTGAGTCAAATATGTCGTAGGAGTTGGTTGACACAAGTTCTAGACCGGCAACACCTTCATCTCGAGTATATTCGGAATCGGAGCGGAGTGGTTGTCGGAGTCGGAGCCGGATACCCATTCACCAACATGAGCTTGATGTCTTCGTTTTGTGTAGCTCCTTGATGACTTTTCCTTTCTTTCCGAATCCTTGCCTCTCCGTGAGTATCTTCCTTCATAACGATCATCTCTACTCCTTCTCTCTCTAGATGGTGATTCTTCTCTTTTGCTTCTTCTTTTTGGAGAATCTTCTCTTCTTTTGTAGGGTGCCGTACACTCATTGGAATAGTGTCCGGGTCTTGAATTGTAGCAGTTTCGCTCTCGACTAGAAGATCTTTTGTCATTGTAGTACCTTGACTAGAAGATCCTTCATTTTGAACTTGTCAAGTTGACTTTGAAGCACATACAATTTGGATTCCTTGACGGAGTTGGTACCTTCGTGTATATCAATCAAAGTATCCCAAATTTCCTTTGCATTCTCAAGACGGCTGATTTTGTTGAATTCTTCGGGGCACAATCCGTTGAAGAGAATATCACAAGCTTGAGCGTTGTATTGCAGCATCTTCAACTCTTCCGCGGTAGCTTCACGGTTTGGTTATTTCCCATCAAAGAAGTCACCTTGCAAACCAACACACACAATTGCCCAAACGGCGGGGTTATGTCCGAGAATATGCATTTTCATTCTATGCTTCCAACTAGCAAAATTAGTATCATCAAAGTAAGGACCTCTACGGTGATAATTTCCCTCGCTAGACGCCATACTCTCCTAGGTTGTGAAACCAAGGCTATGACCACCAAAAGCTATGGAAATCAAAGCAAATGGAGACCAAAGCTCTGATACCACTTGTAGGACCTTGAAGTATGTCTAGAGGGGGGGGTGATTAGACTACTAGACCAAATAAAAACTTAACCTTTTCCCAATTTTAATGTTTGGCAGATTTTAGCTACTTTAGGACAAGTCAAGCAATCATCACACAATTCAAGCAAGCATGCAAAGAGTATATAGGCAGCGGAAAGTAAAGCATGCAACTTGCAAGAATGTAAAGGGGAAGGGTTTGGAGAATTCAAACCCAATTGGAGACACGGATGTTTTTGGCATGGTTCGGATAGGTGGTGCTATCCTACATCCACGATGATGGAGACTTCAACCCGCGAAGGGTAACGGTTGCGCGAGTCCACAGAGGGCTCCACCCACGAAGGGTCCACGAAGAAGCAACCTTGTCTATCCCACCATGGCCGTCGCCCACGAAGGACTTGCCTCACTAGCGGTAGATCTTCACGAAGTAGGCGACCTCCTTGCCCTTACAAACTCCTTGGTTCAACTCCACAATCTTGTTGGAGGCTCCCAGGTGACACCTAGCCAATCTAGGAGACACCACTCTCCAAGAAGTAACAAATGGTGTGTTGATGATGAACTCCTTGCTCTTGTGCTTCAAATGATAGTCTCCCCAACACTTAACTCTCTCTCGCAGGATTTGGATTTGGTGGAAAGAAGATTTGAGTGGAAGGCAACTTGGGGAAGGCTAGAGATCAAGATTCATATGGTAGGAATGGAATATCTTGAGCTCAACACAAGGGTAGGTGGTTCTCTCTCAGAACATATGAGTTGGAAGTGTAGATGTGTTCTGATGGCTCTCTCCATGAGTGAAGAGGAGGTGGAGGGGTATATATAGCCTCCACACAAAATCCAACCGTTACACACAATTTACCAATCTCGGTGGGACCGAATCAACAAACTCGTTCGGACCGATTTAGTAAATCTAGTGACCGTTAGGATTTTCGGTGGGACCGACATGCAACTCGGTAGGACCGATATGGTTAGGGTTAGGGCATAACGTAATCTCGGTGAGACCGATTACACAAACTCAGTGAGACCGATTTGGTAATAAGCTAACCAGAGGGTTGGTTAGGTAAACTCGGTGGGACCGATTTGCTCTTTCGGTGAGACCGAAATGTTACAAAAAGGAAATAGAGAGTTTACATTGCAATCTCGGTGGGACCGATCCGCTCTTTCGGTGAGACCGAAAAGTTACGAAAAGGAAACAGAGAAATTGCAATCCCATCTCGGTGAGACCGAGATCCCTATCGGTAGAACCGATTTCCTTAGGGTTTGGCAGTGGCTATGACATGTGAAACTCGGTGGCGCCGGGTTGAAAGAATCGGTAGGGCCGAGTTTGACTTTGGGTTTAGGTCATATGTGGAAGTGAGAAAGTAGCTGAGGGTTTTGGAGCATATCACTAAGCACTTGAAGCAAGAGGCTCATTAAGCAACACCTCATCCATTCTTAATAGTATTGGCTTTTCCTATAGACTCATTGTGATCTTAGATCACTAAAATATAAAATGAAGAGTCTTGAGCTTTTGAGCTTGAGCCAATCCTTTGTCCTTAGCATTTTGAGGGATCCACTTTCGTCATCCATGCCATGCCAATCATTGAGCTTTCCTGAAATAATTATCTCGCTCAATGAGCTATATGTTGTTATGAATTACCAAAACCACCTAGGGATAGTTGCACTTTCATTGCAGCAGTCCATAGATGGATCGTTGGAGCTTGCACATTTTGTTAGCACCTTTAGGATCGACAAAACCTTCTGGTTGCATCCTATACAACAAATCCATTAAGGGATGCAGTTTTGACATCCATTTGCCAGATTTCCTAACATGTGGCAATTGCTAAACAGGATTTGGACAGACATTAAGCATAGATACGAGTGAGAAACTCTCATCGTAGTCAACACCTTGAAATTGTCGAAAACCTTTTGCAACAATTCGAGCTTTGTAGATAGTAACACTACTATCAGCATTCGTCTTCCTCATGAAGATCCATTTATTCTCAATCGCTCGCCGGTCATCGGGCAAGTCAATCAAAGTCCATACTTTGTTCTCATACATGGATCCCATCTCAGATTTCATGGCCTCATGCCATTTTGCAGAATCTGAGCTCATCATCGCTTCCTCATAATTCGTAGGTTCATCATGGTCAAGTAACATGACCTCCAGAACAGGATTATCGCACTACTCTGGTGCGGATCTTACTCTGGTTGACCTACGAGGTTTGGTTGTAACTTGATCTGAAGTTTCATGATCATCATCATTAACTTCCTCACTAATTGGTGTTGGAATCACTGGAACTAATTTCTGTGATGAACTACTTTCCAATTTGAGAAAAGGTACAATTACCTCATCAAGTTCTACTTTCCTCCCATTCACTTCTTTCGAGAGAAACTACTTCTTTGGAAAGGATCCATTCTTAGCAACAAATATCTTGCCTTAGGATCTGTGATAGAAGGTGTATCCAACAGTTTCCTTTGGGTATCCTATGAAGACGCATTTCTCCGATTTGGGTTCGAGCTCATCAGGTTGAAGCTTTTTCACATAAGCATCGCAGACCCAAACTTTAATAAACGACAGCTTAGGTTTCTTGCCAAACCATATTCATACGTTGTCATCTCAACGGATTTAGATGGTGCCCTATTTAACGTGAACGTAGCTGTCTCTAATACATAACCCCAAAACGATAGTGGTAAATCAGTAAGAGACATCATAAATCGCACCATATCTAATAAAGTACGGTTACGACATTCGAACACACCATTATGCTATGGTGTTCCAGGTGGCATGAGTTTGTGAAACTATTCCTCATTGTTTTAATTGAAGGCCAAACTCATAACTCAAATATTCGCCTCCGCGATCAGATCGTAGAAACTCTATTTTCTTGTTACAATGATTCTCCACTTCACTCTGAATTTCTTTGAACTTTTGAAATGTTTCAGACTTGTGTTTCATTAAGTAGATATACACATATCTACTTAAATCATCAGTGAAGGTCAAAAAATAACGATACCGGCCGCGAGCCTCAACACTCATCGGACCGCATACATCGATATGTATTATTTCCAATAAGTCGGTGGCTCGCTCCATTGTTCCGAAGAACAGAGTCTTAGTCATCTTGCCCATGAGGCATGGTTCACAAGCATCAAATGATTCATAATTAAGTGATTCCAAAAGTCCATCCGCATGGAGTTTCTTCATGCGCTTTACACCAATATGACCTAAACGGCAGTGCCACAAAATAAGTTGCACTATCATTATTAACTCTGTATCTTTTGGCATCAATATTATGTTTATCACTATGATCGAGATTCAGTAAACCATTTACATTGGATGTAAGACCATAGAAGGTTCTATTCATGTAAACAGAACAACAATTATTCTCTGACTTTAAATGAATAACCATATCGCAATAAACATGATCCAATCATATTTATGCTCAACGCAAACACCAATAACATTTATTTAGTTCCAATACTAATCACAAAGGTAGAGGGAGTATGCGATGGTGATCTTATCAACCTTGGAATCATTTCCAACACACATCGTCACCTCTCCCTCAACGAGTCTTTTGTTCATTTTGTAACTCCTGTTTTACTAATCATAGCAACTATCAAGTAGTCATCGTACCGAGCTTGCCAAAAGTTGATAACGTCTAGATCTGCTCCTGCAATAGGTCTGTCACCTAGCGGTGCATCAATGACATAATTCTTTTGTGCAGCAATGAGGATAGTCCTCAGATCACGGACCTAGTCTGCATCATTGCTACTATCATCTTTCAACTTATTTTTCTCTAGGAACATATCAAAAATAAACAAGGAGCTACATTGCAAGTTATTGATCTTCAACATAGATATGCAAATACTATCAGGTACTAAGTTCATGATAAATTAAAGTTCAAGTAATCATATTACTTAAGAACTCCCACTTAGATAGACATCCTCTAGTCATCTAAATGATCACATGATCCATATCAACTAAACCATGTCCGATCATCACGTGAGATGGAGTAGTTTTCAATGGTGAACATCAGTATGTTGATCATATCTACTATAAGATTCACGTTCGACCTTTCGGTCTTAGTGTTCCGAGGCCATATCTGCATATGCTAGGCTCGTCAAGTTTAACCCAAGTATTCCGCGTGTGCAAAAACTGGCTTGCACCCGTTGTATGTGAACATAGAGCTTATCACACCCGATCATCACGTGGTGTCTCAGCACGAAGAACTGTCGCAACGGTGCATACTCAGGGAGAACACTTATACCTTGAAATTTTAGTAAGGGATCATCTCATAATGCTACCGTCGTACTAAGCAAAATAAGATGCATAAAGATAAACATCGCATGCAATCAAAGTATGTGACATGATATGGCCATCATCATCTTGTGCCTTTGATCTCCATCTTCAAAGTACCGTCATGATCTCCATCGTCACCGACATGACACCATGATATCCATCATCTTGATCTCTATCAACGTGTCATCACATAGTCGTCTAGCGAACTATTGCTTTTGCAACTATTGCTATCGCATAGCGATAAAGTAAAGCAATTATATGGCGCTTGCATCTTATGCAATAAAGAGACAACCATGAGGCTCCTACCAGTTGCCGATAACTTTAACAAAACATGATCATCTCATACAACAATTTATATATCATCACGTCTTGACCATATCACATCACAACATGCCCTGCAAAAACAAGTTAGATGTCCTCTACTTTGTTGTTGCAAGTTTTACGTGGTTGCTACGGGCTTCTAGCAAGAACCGTTCTTACCTATGCATCAAAACCACAACAATTTTTCGTCAAGTTTGCTGTTTTAACCTTCAACAAGGACCGGGCGTAGTCAAACTCGATTCAACTAAAGTTGGAGAAACAAACACCCGCCAGCCACCTGTGTGCAAAGCACGTCGGTAGAACCAGTCTCATGTACGTGGTCATGTAATGTCGGTCTGGGCCACTTCATGCAACAATACCACCGAATCAAAGTAAGACGTTGCTGGTAAGCAGTATGGCTATTATCGCCCACAACTCTTTTGTTCTACTCGTGTATATAACATCTACGCATAGACCTAGCTCGGATGCCACTGTTGGGGAACGTAGTTTTTCAAAAAAAAAATCCTACGATGACGCAAGATCTATCTAGGAGAAGCATAGCAACTAGCAGGGAGTGTGTGTCCATGTACCCTCGTAGACTAAAAGCGGAAGCGTTTAGTAACGCGGTTGATGTAGTCGAACATCTTCGCGATCCAACCGATCCAAGCACCGAACGTACGGCACCTCCGCGTTCAGCACACGTTCAGTTCGCTGACGTCCCTCGAACTCTTGATCCAGTTGAGGCCGAGGGAGAGTTCCGTCAGCACGACAGCGTGGCGACGGTGATGATGAAGCTACCAGCGCAGGGCTTCGCCTAAGAACTATGACGATATGACCGAGGTGTGTAACTGTGGAGGGGGGCACCGCACACAGCTAAAATATCAACTTGTATGTTCTAGGGGTGCCCCCTGCCTCTGTATGTAAAGGAGAGGGAGAGGTAGAGGCAGCCGGCCCTAGGGGGGCACGCCAAGATGTGGAGTCCTACTAGGGAGTCCTAGTAGGATTCCACCTCCCACACGGACTAGGGAAGGGGGAAGGGAGAAAGAGAAGGAAAGGGGGGCCGACTCCTAGTCCTAATCGGCCTCCTGCCCAAGAGGGGTGCACCAGCCCCTTGTGGGCTGGTGTGCTTCCTTCTTATGGCCCATAAGGCCCATAACTTCTCCCGTGGGGGTTCCGGTAACCTCCCGGTACTCGGAAAAATTCATGAACCACTCGGAACCATTCTGATGTCCTAATGCAACCTTCCAATATATGAATCTTTACCTCTCGACGATTTCGAGACTCCTTGTCATGTTCGTGATATCATCCGGGACTCCGGACAAACTTTGGTTAATCAAATCACATAACTCATAATACAAATCGTCATCGAACGTTAAGCGTGCGGGTTCGAGACTATGTAGACATGACCAAGACTCCTCTCCGGTCAATAACCCATAGCGGAACATGGATGCTCATATTGGCTCCCACATATTCTACGGAGATCTTTATCGGTCAAACCGCATAACAACATACGTTGTTCCTTTTGTCATCGGTATGTTACTTGTCCGAGATTCGATCGTCGGTATCATCATACCTAGTTCAATCTTGTTACCGGCATGTCTCTTTACTCGTTCCATAATGCATCATCTCGTAACTAGCTCATTAGTCACATTGCTTGCAAGGCTTATAGTGATGTGCATTACCGAGAGGGCCCAGAGATACCTCTCCAATACACGGAGTGACAAATCCTAATATCGATCTATGCCAACCCAACAAACACCTGCGGAGACACCTGTAGAGCATCTCTATAATCACCCAGTTACATTGTGATGTTTGATAGCACACAAGGTGTTCCTCCGGTATTCGGGAGTTGCATAATCTCATAGTCAGAGGAACATGTATAAGTCATGAAGAAAGCAATAGAAATAAAACTTAACGATCATAATGCTAAGCTAACGGATGGGTCTTGTCCATCACATCATTCTCCTAAGGATGTGATCCTGTTCATCAAATGACAACACTTGTTTATGGTCAGGAAACTTAACCATCTTTGATTAACGAGCTAGTCTAGTAGAGGCATACTAGGGACACTTTGTTTTGTCTATGTATTAACACATGTACTAAGTTTCCGGTTAATACAATTCTAGCTTGAATAATAAAAATTTATCAGGATATAAGGAAATATAAATAACAACTTTAGTATTGCCTCTAGGGCATATTTCCTTCAAATAGTTTATCAAGTTCTTGCCTAGCCATCTATTTGTAAAATTTCTGTAGCTGTACTTTTGTGTCATCTCCCTCTTGCTGGCTTTGCCATCTTCTTCCTCTCAGTTATTTCCTCTTGATTACATAGGTTCTTTGACAATCTGATTTTGATTTCTTGAATGTTTGCAGACTCATTGATGGTTGATCTTGTTAGCTACAGATGATATCCCCTGTTTCGAACAAGATTGAATTTTGATGGACTAAATATAGTGTTTGATTCTCCTACACCATGCCCTGAATGATCTTATGTTCACCTAGAGTTATAGGTTTCTAAATACTAGGCTCTTGGGACTTCATTCAAATGGTTAGTTTTTTTGGATTCATGAACTTTGGTGCTACAGCATAGGTAAAGCTCCTTCACAATAGTGTTTAAAGCTTAAATTGGTAACTCCATCAGAGTTCAAGCATTAGGCTCTCTGCTCTGTGTATTGCCAAGTGTTCTATACTTCTATATAATGCTTTGATGTTCCTTTGTCACTGTTTGATGTTCTACCTTGGGTGGCCTCTGTCTTGGTTTACAGCTCCATATGGCTACCTATATATGTATACCTATGTAGGTTTTGTTTGAACTGTACTCATATCGCTCAGATGCTTCCATATTCTTTCCTTCCTATTTTGAACTCATTAGATTGTTAGATAGTTGAATATCATTGGTCTCTGTCGGCATTCTATTTTTGCAGTTTGAAATGAGTATTGGTCCATTGATATTAAACTTCACAATAGGTAGTGGCATCTTTGATAACCCCCAAGTGCAGAGAATCATCGTAGCAATTCCCAAAGGTGGAAGTCATAAGTATGGAGTGTCGAACCCACAAGAAGCTAAAGGTAAGATCAATAATCTCTCAAGTCCTATCTGCCACTGATACGACTCTACGTACACCGAATGTTTGCTTCCAACTAGAAACGAGAAATAAAACTACGTTGTGGGTACGAAGAGGATAACTTTGCATGATATCGGAGAGCTAAAACATAAAAGTAGGTGCTTTTATCATAAAGTTAGAATATATTACTAAATATTATAAATAGCGAGTGTGGAATAATGATGGGTCGGTGTGCGGAATTATCCTAGGCAATTGTTAACAAGACCGGTAGTCGTCATTGCAATTTCATATGAGGGAGAGGCATAAGCTAACATACTTTCTCTTCTTGGATCATATGCACTTATGATTGGACCTCTAGCAAGCATCCGCAACTACTAATGATCATTAAGGTAAAACCCAACCATAGCATTAAAGCATCAAGTCCCCATTATCCCATACGCAACAACCCCCTTACTCGGGTCTATGCTTCTGTCACTCAAGAAACCCACTATAAGCGAATCATGAACGTATTGCAACACCCTACAGCGGGAATCCCTCACGCTTGCGTGACACGGAGGGCACAATAGGAAAACACCAAAATAAAACATACAACTCATACCAATCTAGATCATCAATCAACCCAAAGACAAAGGATATCTACTCAAAACATCATAGGATGGCAACACATCATTGGATCATAATATGTGGCACAAAGCACCATTTTCAAGTAGGGATTACAGCGGGGTACGGGAGAGTGGACCGCCTAAAAGAGATGAGGATGGTGATGTTGATGAAGACGATCACCGCGGCGATGATTCCCCTCCCGATGGCACTCCGACACCACCGAGAGAGAGGAGGAGAGGTTCTCCCCCTTGTGCTTCCTCCTCCATGGCCTCCCCCTGGATGGGGAAAGGTTCTGCCTCTGGTCCTTGGCCTTCATGGTGATGATGGCCCCTCTGGGATCCTCCTCCATGGCCTCCGGTGATGATGGCCCCCTCCGGCAGGGTGCCAGAGAGGTCCTAGATTGATTTCTCGTGGCTACAGAGGCTTGCGGCGGCGGAACTTCCGATCTAGGTTATTTTTTGGAGGTTTCTATATTTATAGGAGAGGATGGCGTTGAGAACAAGTCAGCGGGGTCTCCTAGGCGGCCACGAGATAGGGGGTGGGCGCGCCCCTACCCTCATGGGGCCCACGGGACTCCCCTCCGGTAGATTTTTGTTCCAGTATTTTTTATATTTTCCAAAAAAATTCTCCGTTGATTTTCATCGCATTCCGAGAGCTTTTATTTTCACCACGGTAGTTCTGCTGAAAACAGCACCAGTCCGGGTTAGTTCTAATCAAATCATACCAAAATCATATAAAACTATTGTAAACATGGCATGAATACTTCATAAATTATAGATACATGGGGGATGTATCAGCATCCCCGAGGTTAATTCCTGCTCGTCCTTGAGTAGGTAAATGATAAAAGAAATAATTTATGAAGTGTGAATGCTAGCAAGTACATAAGTTTGATCAATGATAATTCCAATCACTTTTTCTAGCATCATTATATATCATAACAGTAGCTCAACTCATAAAACTTCTCATGATCAAGTAACAAGCTATTCACATGTTAAAGTATAGATCATAAACTTTCTTGAAAACTAACAAATTGTGTCCTCAGTCATCAAACAATTACAATTCATCTTATTTTCAGGAAGGGTCTATGTAAGAGCTTTGATTTAGCAAATCCCACACACTCAACTATCATATAGTCTTCCACAATTACTAACACTCACGTGATATTTATGGGTTCAAAGCTTTAATCGGACACAGAGAAAGATAGGGGCTTATAGTTTCGCCTCCGAACCTTTTACCTCAAGGGTAATGTCAACAATAATAATTTATGAAAACCTACATCCAAGTGGAAATATATATCCGGATCGCTCCAACACAAAGTGCTTGCCAAAGGAAAAAAGTGTAAAAAGGAAAGGTGATGATCACCATGACTCTTGTATAAGGGTAGAAGATAAAAATAAAAGATAGGCCCTTCACAGAGGGAAGCAGAGGTTGTCATGCGCTTTTATGGTTGGATGCACAAAACCTTAATGCAAAATAACGTCACTTTATATTGCCGCTTGTGATAAAGACCTTTATTATGCAGTCTGTCGCTTTTATTTCTTCCCTATCACAAGTTCGTACAAAGCTTATTTTCTTCGCACTAATAGATCATACATATTTAGAGAGCGATTTTTATTGCATGCACCAATGACAACTTACTTGAAGGATCTTACTTAATCCATAGGTAGGTATGGTGGACTCTCATGGCAAAACTGGTTTAAGGGACGTTTGGAAGAACAAGTAGTATTTCTACTTGGTGCAAAGAATTTGGCTAGCATGAGAGGGAAAGGCAAGCTCAACATGTTGGATGATCCAAGACAATATAACGTTTCGGATATAGGAAAACATAACCTGTTAAGTAGTCTTCCTTGTCCAACATGAACCTTTTAGCATGTCATATTTTAATGAGTGCTCACAATTACAAAAGATGTCGAAGATAGTATATTTATATGTGAAATCTCTCTTCGTTCAATATTCTTTCATGAATTGTTCAAGTGAACAATTCTGCATTTCCTAACTTTCAATAAGTTTACTACCTATACTTATTCTGTGTGAAGTCATTACTCCCCATGGTATAAGCATATGAAACATATATAAATTCAGATTTATGATATTCAATTCATTCAACCGTTTACTCATAGGATATATGTGAAGCACGTGAGTAAATGACAAACTACTCCAAAAGATAAAAGTGAAGAACACTGAATAGTCAAATAATTAACTAGACATGGGAGGATTATTTTTCATTAAAGATTTCAGATCAAATGATTTTATTCAAATAGCAAGTAAAATTGAAAATATGCTCCAAGCAAAACACATATCATGTGACAAATAAAAATATAGCTCCGAGTAAGGTATACCGATAGTTTTGAAGACGAAAGAGGGGATGCCTTCCGGGGCATCCCCAAGCTTAGGCACTTGAGTCTTCTTTGAATATTACCTTGGGTGCCTTGGGCATCCCCAAGCTTACGGTCTTTCCACTCCTTATTCTCCTCATATCGATATCTCACTCAAAGCTTGAAAACTTCAATCACACAAAACTTAACAAAACTTCGTGAGATAGGTTAGTATGATAAATAGTAAACCATTCACTTTGGTACTGTCAAAGACAAGGTTCATAATTTTTCTCACACAATGCCTACTGTACCATACCATTTCTACAATTTATATTAAGAAATATAGGGGGAATTTTGTTTTTGCCACTCTGGATTTTGCCAATTTTCCTTATGCCACTCTAGATTTTGACATTTCACTTTTGCCACTCTTAGTTTTTGATAATTATCACAATTGCCATTCTGGTGGCAAAAGCAAAAATTTCAGAGTTGCAATTGTGATACATTTCAAAAACTAAGAGTGGCAAAAATGAAATAAAATTACTTAGCTTTTGCCACAAAATGGTAATTGTGATAATTGTCAAAAGCTATGTGTGGCAAAAGTGAAAAGTCAAAATCTAGAATGGCATAAGGAAAATTGGCAAAATCTAGAGTGGCAAAAACAAAATTTTCCCAGAAATATAAGCCATAGAAACTAGAAAACAAACAAACTATGCAATGAAAACAGAATCTGTCAGAAACAGAACAGGTTGTAATGATCTGAACAGAAACCATACTTCTGCTACTCCAAAAATTATGCAATAAATTTGTGGACGTGAGGAATTTTTATACTAATCTTCTGCAAAAATAAATCAACTCAAAATCACTCTTCTGTAAAAAAAGGTAGCTAATCCCGTGAGCGCAAAGTTTCTGTTTTTTACAGCAAGATCACATTAACTCTAACCCAAGTCTTCCCAAGGTCTTACTTGGCACTTTATTGAAACAAAAAGCTATAAAACATGATTACTACAGTAGATTAATCATGTAAACACAGAAAAACAGTAAGGATAAATATTGGGTTGTCTCCCAACAAGCGCTTTTCTTTAATGCCTTTTGGCTAGGCATGATGATTTCAATGATGCTCACATAAAAGAAAATAATTGAAACATAAAGAGAGCATCAGGAAGAATATGAATAGCACATTTGAATCTAACCCACTTCCTATGCCTAGGGATTTTGTGAACACATAACTTATAGGAACAAGAATCAACTAGCATAGGAAGGCAAAACAACTTCAAAACTTTAAGCACATAGAGAGGAAACTTGATATTATTGCAACTCCTACAAGCATATATTCCTCCCTCATAATAAATTTCAGTAGCATCATGAATGAATTCAACAATATAACCATCAAATAAAGCATTCTTTTCATGATCTACAAGCATAGAAACTTTTCTACTCTCCACATAAGCAAAATTCTTCTCATTCAGAATAGTGGAATCACTAATTCCTAAAGTTGACACTCTTCCAAACCCGCTTTAGATGATAGTATTATTCATACTCCAAAATATATAAGTGAAGTTCATGGAGCATTCAACAATTAATATAGACTAACCAATATCCAACCTCAAAATATATAAGTGAAGCACACGAAGCATTCTATAAAACCCTACTCAAAAGATTTAAGTGAAGCACAACGAGCATTCTATAAGGTCATACTCAAAAGATATAAGTGAAGCACATGAATCATTCTACAAATTGGTGAAGGGAAATCTCATACTGGCATGGTTCTTAAAGAAAAAACACAAAGGACACAAATCATGTGAACAAAACAAAAACCAAGGTATACCGATAATTGTTGAAGAAGAAAGATGGGATGCCAACCGGGGCATCCCCAAGCTTAGATGCTTGAGTATCCTTGGAATATTTACTTGGGGTGCCTTGGGCATCCCCAAGCTTGAACTCTTGCCTCTCTTTATTCTTCTCATATTGATAGATCCTCGATCTTTGAACACTTCATCCACACAAAACTTTAACAAAAACTTTGTGAGATCCGTTAGTATAATGAAGCAAATCACTACCTTTAGGTACTGTTGAAAACTTATTACATTTTCATATTAGAACTATATCTACTGTATTACAACTTCACCATGGTTCGTACCCCCCGATACTACCCATAGATTCATCAAAATAAGCGAACAACACATAGAAAACGGAATCTGTCAAAAAAAGGACAGTCTGTAGTAACCTGGAAGTTTAGTAAACTTCTGTAACTCCGAAAAATTCTGAAAAAATATGAAAATTTAAACTATTTGTACAGAAGTAATGTGCAAAAAGTTTCAGACCCATTTGACCTTCCAGTAAAAAAAATTAAATCACGCGCTACAGCCAAAGTTTCTGTTTTTGTTCTGCACATAGTAAACAAGCAATCTAATCATCCTAAAACCAATTGGCACATTATTTTTATAATACAAAGGATATATACAAAAGGATAATTTTTTTCAGAGAAGCTTCCATGAAAAAATTTACATTGTTTCCATGAGCATGAACACAAGTGCTCAAGGTCGACCCTCATTTCTTCAATGCATAATCTTCCAATCACTTCTCTTATTGAAAAACTTTTTAGGCATGAAAGGCAAGTAATTTTTTTTGTATTTTCATTCTTTTATATTTTTCTGTATGTTTCAACCACAACTAAACAGAAACAAAAAGGAAAAACAAAATCTACTTAGTGAAGAAAGCAAACAAGCACACACGAGAATATCAACCCCACGCTATTGCTCCCCGGCAACGGCGCCAGAAAGGAGCTTGATAATCCCCAAGTGCAGGGAATCATCATAGCAATTCCCAAAGGTGGAAGTGATAAGTATGGAGTGTCGAGCCCACAAGGAGCTAAAGGTAAAATCAATATTCTCTCAATTCCTATCTGCCGCTGATACGACTCTACGTACATCGAATGTTTGCTTCCAACTAGAAACGAGAAATAAAACTACGTTGTGGGTACAAAGAGGATAACTTTGCATGATCTCGGAGAGCTAAAACATAAAAGTAGGTGCTTTTATCATAAAGTTAGAATATATTACTAAATATTATAAATAGCGAGTGTGGAATAATGATGGGTCGGTGTGCGGAATTATCCTAGGCAATTATTCGCATGCAAGAGGTGCTGATTTTGTGGTCCCTCTCGTGCGACTTTTATGATGGTTCAATCTATTGGCCCAAGCAGTTTATCAACAACAACAACTGTCATTTGACCAAACGAAAGATTCACTGGTCCGTCTTATGGTAGGTCATGGCGACTCGCATGTGTGACCAAAGTATCGATCATTACGTGCATCCTCCCCGCTAACACGAAGTGGGAGGTGGTAGGCCAAGCATCCTAGCTAGGTACGCCATTACGTCATTATATATATCCTAGCTAGGTGGTTGTTAGGGTGCTTTCGGGTTTGCGAGGTAGGTGCCACCAAAGTTATGCATTGTGTATTTAAAGTTTTAAACATCCCCAATATTCGTACATATATTTGGCCACTTCCAGGTGGTTCTTGACTTCTGGCCCCTCTCATTGATCTTCAATGACGCGCCCAACCGTGGTCCCACGGGGTCAAAGTTGTGCATTGGAATTTTGAACATCACAGACCAACCTTTTCACTCATATATATTTGGGCCACATGCTGGTGTGGCTGTCTTTTGACCCTCTCTAACATTATTTTTTGCTGCAAAGACTCTGATGACCCTCAACGGACACGGGGTATAATATCTTAACCGTGTGCCATACAAGTGCACTGTGAATCACCACGACCATGCAAGCGCGAGCAAATTAAGGTGGAGTTACTGGCTCAACTGTGTGCGATGCAAGTGCGCTGAAATCACCACGACCACGCAAGCGCGAGCAAATTAAGGTGGAGGTACTGGCTCAACCATGTGCGATGCAAGTGCGCTGAAATCACCACGACCGCGCAAGTGTGAGGAAATTAAGGTGGAGGTACTGGCTCAGCCGTGTGCGATGCAAGTGCACTGAAATCACCACGACCACGCAAGCGCGAGCAAAGGGTGGAGGTATTGGCTTAACCGTGTCCGATGCAAGTGCGCTGTAAAACCACCACATGTGCAAGCTAAAGGCAGGTAGGTTTATTTGGAAATTAGGACGAACTGTGTGCGATAGACCAGCTAGCTAGAAATATAAAAAAACAAACTACCCGCCTTGAGTGTTGCAAAAATTGGCGGATCCGCGCCACTTTTCCTTATTATCATACACGCATATTGTTATTGGACCGTGCATGATGTTGGGAACTCCCGCCCCGCATCAATTCCTTTACCGAAATTTTAGTAGCCGTCGTACTTCAACCGTCGCCCACACTCCTCCAGCATCGACCTTATAGTAAAATTGCAGTAGCCGAGGCATTTGAACCATCGCCCTCCCTCGTCCACCACCATCTCCACCTACCATTACTAAAATTTTCAGTAGCCGCGGTGTATCATCAAAAACCACCCCCCTTCATAGTCCCCCACCCGCCCCTCCCCCTCGAACCCTAGCTCGCGGCCGCCGCCGGCGCTGCCTCCAACCCTGCCGGTCTGCCCATTCCTCCTAAAGTTCAAGTTACCCAGCGATTCCCATACCATTGCCCCATCCCCTGAGTTTTTAGATAAGGCTTGCGGTGTCCCTCCCCGTCAGATCCACATCCCCTGCTCCATCATGTCGCAGTCTAAGCTCGGCCACGTATCCCGGGGAGCCTGGCGAGCGTTCGGCCAAGAAGAGGTTTATCATGGCCTCTCCGGCGGACGTTGGCGAGTTGGCCGCCGCTCGCCCCGATCTGTCGATAACGGAGCAATACGTCGCGTGGAAGCCAGCGCAGACGTTGACTACGTTGACATGCTGAAGGCTTCATGTCAGCGGGCTAGCATATTACTGTATCCCGAGAAATCTGGCTACGACATTAAGCTCGTCCACACCGACGGCTTCATGCAGGCCATGTCACAGGTTAAGTGGTCCATCCCCAACCCCTCTGGTTCAACTGTCATCGATATCTTCGATGGCCCTGCCGCTGATCTCCTCGGCCAAGCGGTCTAGGATTTGTGAGCTTTATATGCCATCGAGCCCATTTTTTCACTTCTGAAGGACATGTTCTATGGCGGCGGCTTGGGATCCTCAATTGCCAAGTCAGATCTCATCGACCACGACCACGACCACGAGAAGGTTCTTCCAAGGTGAAACAACCCATCTGTGACATCAGAGAGCGCACCATGGTTCTGTGCTCTTCCAACTGGAAGGATCCCGTCCATGAAATGTGAGGCAACATTCTATCAGCAAATCTAACATTTTCTAGCTTGCCAACTCGTACCCTTTGTTGTAGTAGCATTTGTTGTGCGGTGCTTTAACTGTGCCGTGTTTAATTATTTCAGTTATGCAAAAATGTATTGTTCAATAGGTCTATATGATGTTTATGGAATTGTCCACTTCAGTTTCACGAATGGCTATATTTGGTTGTTTATAGTGAGTAGATGCCTTGTTTATCTGTATTTGGTTGTTAGGTTGGTTGGACTGAACATTTTTTTAGTTATCGAGCAGATGCCTTGTTTATCTGTATTTGGTTCTTAGTTTGGTTGAAGTGAGTATTTGTACAGTTATCAAGCAGATGCCTAGTTTATCTGTATTTGGTTGTTAGGTTGCTTTTTTAGCATTTGTCCAGTTATCAAGCAGATGCCTTGTTTATATGTATTTGGTTGTTAGGTTGCTTTTTTTTAGCATTTGTCCAGTTATCAAGCAGATGCCTTGTTTATCTTTATCTGCTTGTTAGGTTGGTTGTAGTGAGCATTTGTCCAGTTTTCAAGCATATGCCCTGTTTATTTTTTGCTTGTTAGGTTGGTTGCAGTGAGACTGTCCAGTTTTCAATGGCTATATTTGGTTGTTATACTAGTCATTTATGCCTTGTTTATTTCAGTCATTCACAATGTGTTGTTCATTGAGTGTAAGTCGGAACTGTGCAGCTCGACTACATCAATACCAGTTTGAACGGCTATATTTGGTTCCAGTTATTCCTGGTGTAGTTAACACATGCCCTTTATTTCAGTTTTACACATTTATCCAGTGTGATGTTTAAGCATTACCTACGTTCTATTCATTTTCAACAATACCAGTTTGAATTGCAATATTTGATGGCTGTTAAGCCTATTGTCGGTAACATTGCCTTCCATTTTATATCTACTTTAACAGCATGCTGAAACCAACACATTCAAGCTATCATTTGGAGATGATATTGTTTACCTTTGCTATATTTGTTTGATGTTAAGATTGTTGTACTTATCATGCCTTTCCACTACTTATGTAGGACAACAACGGGAGTGGCCACCATTTTCCGCCGAGGTTAGCTTCATCCCTTGGCTTGTACTCCCCCCGTCGTTCCATAATGTAGTGCATATAGATCCAGGCCTGGACACTAGTTAGCTTCTAATATTGACTTGTTGCTTGTAGGTACATATGCCCATGGCAAGGATCCATGCATCGACCGTTTTTGCGTATGGGGCAATGAGATATTGATGAACAACCATCAAGTGAGGAAACTGATAAGGATTATTAGCAAAAAGATACGAATGGTAGCAAGCAAATTATTTGTTTATGCTCTATCCAACACAACAGTGAGCTGTAGGATGGTAACTACAAACTTTGCAGCCTTCTCTTTTTACTTCCCATAATGAGTTGTTAGACAACAATGTATGAATCTTTTTTGTTCCCAGTGGTTCCCGAAGTAGTTCACTCAAGATTACCTCGCAAAGTACATGATTGGTGGACACGCAATGAAGGTTAAAGTATTTCATCCAGACTACAATGAGAATCAAGATGTCCTAATGAAGACAGTGAAGGATGGACGGGCAGCCATCACAAGGGGTTGGCCTAGAGTCGTGCGTGCATTACGCATGGAGGAGGGCACAATATGGGCATTCAGCTTCACCTTCTCCAGCAACCAGAATGTCTTTCGCCTCTCTCTTTACAGTCTTTAGTATAGCTGTGGTTCATCATTCTTTACTTGGTGCTTCTGTAGTTCTTTAGTATATGTACCTGTGCATCGAATTATGGATTCGTGGTTGAACCTATATTTATAATAAACATGGTTGGATATGAAATAAGTGATTGCCTACTTTCAAATTCAAAACATGTGATTTTTAAATTAGGGATTAATTGGATTAATTAGGGATTACACTGCACACGGTTTGCTAAAGCAAAACGTCTGCGATATACGTGGAGATCACAAACGTTTCTAGGATCCACTACGTGTGCGATCAATCTCCATTGCACACACGACTTTCTCTTGAAAACTGTTTTCGTTAGGCCACCTTGCGCAAACGTTTACCACATAAAAAGTGTGTGTGATGGACAGCCTTTGCCACACAGTTTCTTCTATGCACCGTGTGTGATGGATTCAATTACGCAAACGATAAAATTATTAATATCATGTGCAATGGCAATGCTATCACAAACGATTTAACGGGAAAAATTGTGTATGATGTACCTTTGAACGGAAATGTTTTCCTTGGAGCGACTGTGTGAGATATACATACGAACGGAAACAAGGCATAAATGTGTAAAACATCACACTGGATAAATGTGTAAAACTGAAATAAAGGGCATGTGTTAACTACACCAGGAATAACTGGAACCAAATATAGCCGTTCAAACTGGTATTGATGTAGTCGAGCTGCACAGTTCCGACTTACACTCAATGAACAACACATTGTGAATGACTGAAATAAACAAGGCATAAATGACTAGTATAACAACCAAATATAGCCATTGAAAACTGGACAGAGTCTCACTGCAACCAACCTAACAAGCAAAATATAAACAGGGCATATGCTTGAAAACTGGACAAATGCTCACTACAACCAACCTAATAAGCAGATAAAGATAAACAAGGCATCTGCTTGATAACTGGACAAATGCTAAAAAAAGCAACCTAACAACCAAATACAGATAAACAAGGCATCTGCTTGATAACTGGACAAATGCTAAAAAAGCAACCTAACAACCAAATACAGATAAACAAGGCATATGCTTGATAACTGTACAAATACTCACTGCAACCAAACTAAGAACCAAATAAAGATAAACAAGGCATCTGCTCGATAACTAAAAAAATGTTTACTCCAACCAACCTAACAACCAAATACAGATAAACAAGGCATCTACTCACTATAAACAACCAAATATAGCCATTCGTGAAACTGAAGTGGACAATTCATACTTAAACATCATATAGACCTACTGAACAATACATTTTTGCATAACTGAAATAATTAAACACGGCACAGTTAAAGCACCGCACAGCAAATGCTACTACAACAAAGGGTACAAGTTGGCAAGCTAGAAAAGGTAAGATTTGCTGATAGAATGTTGCCTCACATTTCATGGACGGGATCCTTCCAGTTGGAAGAGCACAGAACCATGGTGCGCTCTCTGATGTCACAGATGGGTTGCTTCACCTTGGAAGAACCTTCGTGGGTGCCCTCCTCGTGGTCGTGGTTGTGGTCGTGGTCGATGAGATCTGACTTGGCAATCGAGGATCCCAAGCCGCCGCCATAGAACATGTCCTTCAGAAGTGAAAAAATGTGCTCGATGGCATATAAAGCTCGCAAATCCTTGACCGCTTGGCGGAGGAGATCAGCGGCAGGGTCGTCGAAGATATCGACGACAGTTGAACCAGAGGGGTTGGGGATGGACCACTTAACCTGTGACATGGCCCGCATGAAGCCGTCGGCGTGGACGAGCTTGATGTTGTAGCCAGATTTCTCGAGATACAGTAATATGCTAGCTCGCTGACATGAAGCCTTCAGCATGTCAACGTAGTCAACGTCTTCGTCGGCTTCCACGCGACATGTTGCTCCGGGATCGACAGATCGGGGCGAGCGGCGGCCAACTTGCCAACATCCGCCGGAGAGGCCATGACGAACCTCTTCTTGGCCGAACGCTCGTCAGGCTCCCCGGGATACGTGGTCGAGCTTAGACTGCGACATGATGGAGCAGGGGATGTGGATCTGGCGGGGAGGGACACCGCAAACCTCATCTAAAAATTCAGGGGAGTGGGGCGACGGTATGGGAATCACTGGGTAACTTGAACTTTAGGAGGAACGGGCAGGCAGGCAGGGTTGGAGGCAGCGCCGGCGGTGGCCGCGAGCTAGGGTTCGAGGGGGGAGGGGCGGGTGGGGGACTATGAAGGGGGTGGTTTTTGATGATACACCGCGGCTACTGAAAATTTTAGTAATGGTGGGTGAAGATGGTGGTGGACGAGGGAGGGCGATAGTTCAAATGCCTCGGCTACTGCAATTTTACTATTAGGTCGATGCTGGAGGAGTGTGGGCGACGGTTGAAGTACGGCAGCTACTAAAATTTGGGTAAAGGAATTGATGCGGGGCGGGAGTGCCCAAGATCATGCACGGTCCAATAACAATATGCGTGTATGATAATAAGGAAAAGTGGCGCGGATCCGCCAATTTTTGCAACACTCAAGGCGGGTAGTTTGTTTTATTATATTTCTAGCTAGCGGGTCTATCGCACATGGTTCGTACTAATTTCCAAATAAACTTACCTGCCTTTAGCTTGCACAGGTGGTGGTTTTACAACGCACTTGCATCGGACACGGTTAAGCCAATACCTCCACCCTTTGCTCGCGCTTGTGTGGTCGTGGTGATTTCAGCGCACTTGCATCGCACACGGTTGAGCCAGTACCTCCACCTTAATTTCCTCATGCTTGCGCGGTCGTGGTGATTTCAGCGCACTTGCATCACACACGGTTGAGCCAGTACCTCCACCTTAATTTGCTCGCGCTTGCGCGGTCGTGGTGATTTCAGCACACTTGGATCGCACACAGTTGCGCCAGTACCTCCACCTTAATTTGCTCGCGCTTGCGTGGTCGTGGTGATTCACATCGCACTTGTATCGCACACGGTTAAGATATTATACCCCGTGTCCATTGAGGGTCATCAGAGTCTTTGCAGCAAAAAATAATGTTAGAGAGGGTCAAAAGACGGCCACACCAGTATGTGGCCCAAATATATATGAGTGAAAAGGGTGGTCTGTGATGTTCAAAATTCCAATGCACAACTTTGACCCCGTGGGCCCACGGTTGGGCGCGTCGATGAAGATCGATGAGAGGGTCCAGAAGTTAAGAACCACCTGGAAGTGGCCAAATATATGTACGAATATTGGGGATGTTTAAAACTTTAAATACACAATGCATAACTTTGGTGGCACCTGCCTCGCAAACCCTAAAGCACCATAACAACCACCTAGCTAGGATATATATAATGACATAATGGCGTACCTAGCTAGGATGCTTGGCCCACCACCTCCCACTTCGTGTTAGCGGGGAGGATGCACATAATGATCGATACTTTGGTCATACATGCGTGTCGCCATGACCTACCATAAGACGGCCAATGAATCTTTCGTTTGGTCAAATGATAGTTGTTGTTGTCGATAAACCGCTTGGGCCAATAGATTGAACCATCATAAAAATCGCACGAGAAGGACCACGAAACCAGCACCTCTTGCATGCGGGCCCAAATGATGTACGTTAGGAAGGGGTGATGTGTGTTTTCAATATAGAATAATGTACAATTTAGATGTGGTGCCTACCTCTCGATACACACAACAACCATGAAGGCAAGGTAGTTAAGGACGAGATACATATGTAGGGTTTGATGTAGGTCGAACCCAGCAACCCGAGTATCTGGGAGGGAATCCTGACAACGCATGAGCTCGAGCTTTGGTTGACCGACATTTGACGGTGACCGGTGATACGTCCATTTTGCATCATGCTTTTATATCGATATTTATTGCATTATGGGCTGTTATTACACATTATGTCACAATACTTATGCCTATTCTCTCTCATTTTACAAGGTTTACATAAAGAGGGAGAATGCCGGCAGCTGGAATTCTGGGCTGGAAAAGGAGCAAATATTAGAGACCTATTCTGCACAACTCCAAAAGTCCTGAAACTTCACGGAAGTTATTTTTGGAAATAATAAAAAATACTGAGCGAAGAAAATACTAGAGGGGGCCCACACCCTGGCCACGAGGGTGGGGGCGCGCCGTACCCCCCTGGGTGTGCCACCTGCCTCGTGGGCCCCCTGGTGGCCCTCCGGTGCCCATCTTCTGCTATATAAAGTCTTTCGTCCGAGAAAAAATAGAAGCAAGCTTTCGGGACGAGACTCCGCCGCCATGAGGCGGAACCTTGACGGAACCAATCTAGGGCTCTGGCGGAGCTGTTCTGCGGGGACGCTTCCCTCCGGGAGGGGGAAATCATCGCCATCATCATCACCAATGCTCCTCTCATCAGGAGGGGGCCAATCTCCATCAACATCTTCACCAGCACCATCTCCTCTAAAACCCTAGTTCATCTATTGTATCCAATCTTTGTCTCCAAGTCTGGGATTGGTACCTGTAGGTTGCTAGTAGTGTTGATTACTCCTTGTAGTTGATGCTAGTTGGTTTATTTGGTGGAAGATCATATGTTCAGATCCTATATGCATATTAATACCCCTCTGATTATCAACATGAATATGCTTTGTGAGTAGTTACGTTTGTTCCTGAGGACATGGGAGAAGTCTTGCTATTAGTAGTCATGTGAATTTGGTATTCACTCGATATTTTGATGAGATGTATGTTGTCTCTCCTCTAGTGGTGTTATGTGAACGTCGACTACATGACACTTCACCATTGTTTGGGCCTAGAGGAAGGCATTGGGAAGTAATAAGTAGATGATGGGTTGCTAGAGTGACAGAAGCTTAAACCCTAGTTTATGCGTTGCTTCGTAAGGGGCTGATTTGGATCCATATGTTTCATGCTATGGTTAGGTTTACCTTAATACTTCTTTTTTAATTGTGGATGCTTGCAATAGGAGTTAATCATAAGTGGGATGCTTGTCCAAGTAAGGACAACACCCAAGCACCGGTCCCACATATCAAATTATCGAAGTACTGAACGCGAATCATATGAGCGTGAGGAAAACTAGCTTGACGATAATTCCCATGTGTCCTCGGGAGCGTTTTCCTTCATATAAGAAATTTTACAGGCTTGTCCTTTGCTACCAAAAGGATTGGGCCACCTTGCTGCACCTTATTTACTTTCATTACTTGTTACCCGTTACAAATTATCTTATCAGAAAACTATCTGTTACCGATAATTTGAGTGCTTGCAGAGAACACCTTGCTGAAAACCGCTTATCATTTCCTTCTGCTCCTCGTTGGGTTTGACACTCTTACTTATCGAAAGGACTATGATAGATCCCCTATACTTGTGGGTCATCAAGACTCTGTTTTTGACCACCGTACCACGCAAATATCCTCTGTTTTTGTTTCGAGCTATTTCTGTAGCAGGGTTGGAGCAAGCTGTCATCTCAGGATTCCGACGGAGAGAGCTATGTCTCACACCTCATTGCTGACCAAAAGACCTATGGGGATCTATCTCCTTGTGGTCAAACTACGGACGAGGAGGAGGATGCTCATTTGATGAGGATCAACGATTCATGTTCAGAGGAGGAGGATGCCCCTCTACCTCAACCTGGGGATATGCACGTGAAGTTCAAGAAGTCTAGTCTCCCTAACAGGGCTAAACTATCTAACAATCGATCTATTCCTTCTCGTTTTCGGCAGAAAAGCAAAGGAGATTTATGTGACAAGATCTTGAAGCTGGAGTCGGAGGTTGATGATTTAAAGGAGGAAATTTCTCTCCTCAATTACAATATGAAGAAGCTTAAAGCACAAATTACATCATCAACAACTCCATCATCACCACCTCCGGAGAAAGAGACGTAATCACATGGGTATGGGCACTCCCCTTGGCAACTGCCAAGCTTGGGGGAGGTGCCCCGGTATCGTATCACCATCACACTCCTATCTTTATCGTTTTTCTTAGTTCGATCCTTTTAGTAATATCTTGATCTAGTAGAATAAAGTTTTAGTATGATCTAGTTTTGAGTTTTGCTTTATAATCCTTCTATGTAATCGAGTCCGTGAGCTATATAATAAAGATTAGTGTTGAGTTAAGGGCCTGATTATCTTGCTATGATCTTGAGGGAATAAAAGAAAAAGAAAGAAGATAAAAAGAAATAAAGAGATCATATTGATCTTATGAAGAGTAATGACTTCACACATAAATAGTATGATGATTAAAAGTTGTTGAGATTTGACAAATATAGTTTTTTTCGTCATTGCAATTAATAGGAAGTAATAAAGAAAGAGAGGTTTCACATATAAATATACTATCTTGGACATCTTCTATGATTGTGAGCACTCATTAAAATATGGCATGCTAAAGAGTTGATGTTGGACAAGGAAGACAACGTAATGGGTTATGCTTTCTTATATCTGAGATAAAGTATATTGTCATGGATCATCCAACATGTTGAGTTTGCCTTTCTCCCTCATGCTAGCCAATTCTTTTCACCAAGTAGAGATACTACTTGTGCTTCTAAAATACCCTTAAACCCAGTTTTACCATGAGAGTCCACCATATCTACCCATGGATTGAGTAAGATCCTTCAAGTAAGTTGTCATCGGTGCAAGCAATAAAAATTACTCTCTAAATATGTATGATTGATTAGTGTGGAGGAAATAAACTTTATACGATCTTGTGATGTGGAAGAAATAAAAGCGACGAACTGCATAATAAAGGTCTATATCACAAGTGGCAATATAAAGTGACGTTCTTTCACATTAAGATTTGGTGCATCCAACCCTGAAAACGCATGACAACCTCTGCTTCCCTCTGCGATCGGCCTATCTTTTACTTTTATCTCTTACCCTTATGCAAGAGTCATGGTGATCTTCACCTTTCCTTTTTACATTTTATCCTTTGGCAAGCACATATAGGACGGCTGTTTGGGACACCTAGGTGCCCAGGCACCTGGCCTAGATGTCGTTCGATTGCATCGTGATTGTGTTGTGATGATGGATATATGGGTTATTGGATTTGATCCGTTAACAGATGAGATGATATTTTAATTTATATCTTTGTCAGAAAAAAACTTTCCATACTTGTTTGCATGGCTCTCATGCGTGTCAATTATGTCAATGAATTTCCTTCCATAGATGTTTGCATGGCGTACCTTATATGGAAATAGTCAAATCTAATTATTTAATGTGCGTCATCAATTGTCCATTAGTGAGATTAGGCAATAAAAAAGATTCCATACTATTACCATGTAAAATATAGTAAGAACTTTTGGCAATGCGTACGTAGGGATTTTTATCTAAGTATGTACTCATTAGTTTTTTGTGTATGTATATATCCCAACATTTTTCTATAGCTACATAGCCCGATGTGAAATATACGTGTTCATACCTCAATGATATATACGTAGATATTATGCCTCATTGTTTTTCCATATTTCCCTACATCTACATTCCCATGCTTGAAATATATGAATATATACCCCAATAATATGTAGGTATTATACCTAATTGTTTTTTGAAGTACATACTCCAAAAATAAGTGGGTATGCGAAATTGAAATATATGCGTACATACCCAATATTTCTATACCACCATATATACCAATTCTCTACAACTACATGTCCCAGCGTAAAATATACGACTATAATAATATATAGGTATTATACCTAATTGTTTTTGCATATTTTACTACATACCCCAGCGTGAAATATATAAGTACATAGCCCAATAATATGAAGGTATTATACCTTTTTTTGCATGGTAATATATGGAGGTATTATACCTAACTGTTATGTAAAGTACACAGTCAGAGATACGTGGGTATGATACTCAATTGTTTTATGGATATATGTCCACGTAAACGTGTGTGCACCATGCATATTCTACTTTTGTAGATATTAACAAATACGCGGTCTAAATCTTCTATGTGGAAAGGATGAGAGAAAAAACAATAAAAGAAAATGCTTCATGTTGTTTCATAGATGGAATGTCTTGCATGCAAATACGTTAGGAAATAAACCAAACGTTGTACTAACGGGTTGGACCGGATCAAGGTGCCCAGGCACCTAGGTGCCCCAAAAAATTTACCAATTGGATGTAAGTTAGCATGAACTACTATTGTTGACATTACCCTTGAGGTAAAAGGTTGGGAGGCGAAACTATAAGCCTCTATCTTTCTCTGTGTCCGATTAAAACTCCATAACCACAAGTATTGTGTGAGTGTTAGCAATTGTGAAAGACTAAATGATAGTTGAGTATGTGGACTTGCTGAAAAGCTCTTATATTGACTCTTTCTGATGTTATGATAAATTGCAATTGCCTCAATGATTGAGATTATAGTTTGTTCATTCTCAATGAAGTTTCTGATTCATACTTTGCATTGTGAATAGATTATTACTTGAGCATAAGAAATAATATGACAATATCCATGTATATATGTTGCTGTTATAAGAATGATCATGATGCCCTCATGTACGTATTTTATTTTATCGACACCTCTATCTCTAAACATGTGGACATATTTATCGTTGTCGGCTTTCGCTTGAGGACAAGCGAGGTATAAGCTTGGGGGAGTTGATACGTCCATTTTGCATCATGCTTTTATATAGATATTTATTGCATTATGGGTTGTTATTACACATTATGTCACAATACTTATGCCTATTCTCTCTTATTTTACAAGGTTTACATAAAGAGGGAGAATGCCGACAGCTGGAATTCTAGGCTGGAAAAGGAGCAAATATTAGAGACCTATTATGCACAACTCCAAAAGTCCTGAAACTTCACGGAAGTTATTTTTGGAAATAATAAAAAATACTGAGTGAAGAAAATACCAGAGGGGGCCCACACCCTGGCCACGAGGGTGGGGGCGCGCCCTACCCCCTGGGCGCACCCCCTGCCTCATGGGCCCCTGGTGGCCCTCCGGTGCCCATCTTCTGCTATATGAAGTCTTTCATCCGAGAAAAAATTAGAAGCAAGATTTCGGGATGAGACTCTGCCGCCATGAGGCGGAACCTTGGCGGAACCAATCTAGGGCTCTGGCGGAGGTGTTTTGCCGGGGACACTTCCCTCCGGGAGGGGGAAATCATCGCCATCGTCATCACCAACGCTCCTCTCATTGGGAGGGGGCCAATCTCCATCAACATCTTCACCATCACCATCTCCTCTAAAACCCTAGTTCATATCTTGTATCCAATCTTTGTCTCCAAGTCTGGGATTGGTACCTGTAGGTTCCTAGTAGTGTTGATTACTCCTTGTAGTTGATGCTAGTTGGTTTATTTGGTTGAAGATCATATGTTCAGATCCTATATGCATATTAATACCCCTCTGATTATGAACATGAATATGCTTCGTGAGTAGTTACGTTTGTTCCTAAGGACATGGGAGAAGTCTTGCTATTAGTAGTCATGTGAATTTGGTATTCGTTCGATATTTTGATGAGATGTATGTTGTCTCTCCTCTAGTGGTGTTATGTGAACGTCGACTACATGACACTTCACCATTGTTTGGACCTAGAGGAAGGCATTGGGAAGTAATAAGTAGATGATGGGTTGCTAGAGTGACAGAAGCTTAAACCCTAGTTTATGCGTTGCTTCGTAAGGGGCTGATTTGGATCCATATGTTTCATCTATGGTTAGGTTTACCTTAATACTTCTTTTGTAGTTGCATATGCTTGCAATAGGAGTTAATCATAAGTGGGATGCTTTTCCAAGTAAGGACAGCACCCAAGGACCAGTCCACCCACATATCAAATTATCAAAGTACCGAACGCGAATCATATGAACGTGATGAAAACTAGCTTGACGATAATTCGCATGTGTCCTCGGGAGCGTTTTCCTTCATATAAGAAATTGTCCAAGCTTGTCCTTTGCTACAAAAAGGATTGGGCCACCTTGCTGCACCTTATTTACTTTCATTACTTGTTACCCGTTACAAATTATCTTATCACAAAACTATATGTTACCGATAATTTCAGTGCTTACAGAGAACACCTTGCTGAAAACCGCTTATCATTTCCTTCTGCTCCTCGTTGGGTTCAACACTTTTACTTATCAAAAGGACTATGATAGATCCCCTATACTTGTGGGTCATCAACCAGCCCTAACACTAACTAGGAGGAATCCATTCATGGCCAACATATACCCCTCATTATCGGTCAAAGGGATGATATATATACACTCGCGACCCATAGATATCTGTGTCGTCACAAAAAACCGCACAAGGGAGACGTCGTCGATCAGAAGACCCCGTATACACTGCATGCGGCCTGAAAATATGTATGGGTACGATGGTGTATGATGTGTTTAAATCCCAAATGCACAACTTCGATGGGCCACGCCGACTACATTACAAACCAAACACCGTGCCCGACTCCAAGCCTAGTTCAATACCTATGATGTCAGTTTCCCAACTTCGAGGCGGCGGCGGGGGGGGGGGGCGTCCCATGCATGCGCTCAAACTTTATTTTGTCTAACATGGGACACATCTATATATATATCTATGCATCTATACACCTATATAGTGTGCGAATAACTTTGAAAGTTGCTCGTTGGATGAAGCCAATCCGGCAGTACAGAGATGGCAAATCCGGGCACTACTGGCCGTTGGATATCATCTACATTCCACCAGATGCTGCCATATGTACAATCTAGAAGACTCCATGGTTGAACTTAAGCATAATGCATAAACCTCAAAACACAAGCACTTCTCCTTTGTTCTCTAGGATCTTCCGTATCTTAATTGACCAAACCTTTTTTTCTAAATGAATTGTCACTTTTTGTAATCTTAAAATTGTTTTCTTTATAAAACTAATTGATTTTGGATGAGATGAACTATAAGAATTAAACGAACATCTACATCATGCATATGTAACATCCCAAAATTCTAAAATTTTGGAATGTTATAATAAATAGATAGATTTGATTGATTGTTTGATTGATTGTGTGAAATTGAGTGAAATCCGAAACTTTTTGAAAGTTAAATGAGAGGGAATAAAAGGACTTTCCCAAACTTTCATCCTTGCTTTCTGATCTCCGTGAATTCAAATTCTTTTCACCACAAAACCCTGGAGAGAAGATGACATGACTTCTTCCATTTATTTAACTGACAAGGGGTGTTGAAAATATTTGAATATCATTTGAAAATATTTCCAATTCTGAAACTTTATGCAACTCAATGATTTTCATGAGAGAAGATAATATGACTTCTTCAAAATATATGAAATATGAGTTGGGAGTTTCAAAGAAACTGAAATCTAAAATCCATTTGAAATTATTTTTCAAATTGGGTCATTTGAGTTTTATTCAAATTACTTTTCTCCAAAAAAAATAAAATATATAGAAATTAGGGTAACATGATTCCCTACATCAGAAAATTGGAGAGAAATAAATGTGAATTAATTTTGGTATTTTTAAAATGATTTATATTGGATTTTATTAGACCAGTAGCACTCTTTGAATTGTTTAAATTTGTGTGGATTTTATTTGGCACTATAAAAATGTCCACGTTGTAGACAATCTTTTTCTGGAAATTTTGATATATTATATGTCTATATGTTATTTGAATTTTCTTTAGTTTATTTGATTTTCATTGCCACGGCCTAGAGCCCATCCCTGCCCGAAGCCGCTCGCCCGCTCGCGCCTGCGATCGGCCGCCGCCTCGCTCAGCCACCGACAGGTGGGACCCACCTGTCGGGTTCGTCCCCGACCTCTCGCCGGAGTCCCGCACGCGCACGCTCCTCCGGCCGACGCCGTGCTCAACCCGAACGCCTCCCTCGCCTTGCCCCTCGCCCAAGGCGACCCCCCCTATATATACCCTCGACCCCGGCCCCGTTTTCGCCTCGAAACGCAGCCGTCCTCGCCTCCCCATGCCCCACGCAAAGTCGTCGGAGTTCGCGAGCTCCGTCGAGATCTGCCACCTCTGCCCCGCACTCCACCGCCGCCTATGCCCGACGCCGCCACCACCACCGGAGTCCCCTCGTCGCGCCGCGCCTCCCCGTGGGTTTGCCCGTGCCGTAGAGCCACCGGAGCCGCTGCCCCGTCCGTAGCCGACCCCGCCGCCGCCGTCTTCTCCGTCACCGGCGACTCCAACCGCCGCGGTAACCACAGCCCCTCCTCGTCCGTCCGATCTGGATCTAAGGATCCAGATCCATTTTTTTTCTCTAAGCCTTTTTTATATTTAGAGAGCGTTTGTTAGCTTAGGTTCTGGAGCAAATGATTTTTGTTAGTTAGCATTCGGCGGTGAACGTTCGCTATTTAGATTTTTCTTTTTTTGTTTAATTACGCCAGGGACCTATTCATAATGAGTTTCCTTACCGTTTAGTCATTGATTTTCAAACAGTCACAACTTTTTACTCGTTTGTCCAAATTCAACGAAACCAACGCCCACTTCTTCGTTATGATCTCCTCTATCCAGTAATCCAACTCAAACATGTTTTTGAAAAGTTTAAAATTTGAATTAGATCAAATTTGAATTTGAACTTCGTTTGATCATAACTTGAGTTTTATAACTCCGATTTAGTTGATTCTTTTTGCAAATCGAAGCTCTTGACCTAAACTTTCTGATAAGGCCAAATTCACATAATTTTGGTACTGTTAGAAATTGTTTTATGTTGCAAGAGTTATTTGCTTGGTTTTGATGTTTTCCGAATCGTCTTCTTCGATCTTTCTAATCTTTTGAGTGATTGCTTATGCGTGGTTACTATTGCTTGCTTACGATAGATTGACCGGAGTGTGACGATTAGAACTATCAAGAGTTTTGAGTGCGAATCATCTTCATCAACATTGCAGGCAAGTTCACACTTTGATCATACTTCTTTTACTACCCAGTTTTATTGCATTAGATCAATCCTCAAACACTACATGATTAGGATCTAATTAAATTGTGGGATGGGAAGTAGTTGAGGTAGTACCTATTACCTGTTTTATTATCAAACCTTTGGGAGTTACTTCTACGTTTGCTTATTATGCCATGCTATGCTAGTAGACATGGATTGGGTGAGTGATATCCATGACAGATGTGAGTTTGTTAATTAATGGTTTATCTAAGGTGGCAACCTGAACACACATTTGGGTGGATTGAGGTACCTGGGTATTCCAGGATTGCCTGTTTCTTTTTGGACCGCCACCCAGGCTCAAAGGGATCATGAGATTATGCAAACTAGAAACTTCCATGTGCAGCCACAAGCCATTATGGGCTCTGGCATAGTTGACTAAGTCGTGCGAACTCTTACAGTGGTAGACTAGCAGATGTAGGGGATGTAGGTTGGTACGGTCTATCACATCGTAAGGTGCTAGCGCTTCTGAAAGACTATGTCTCGGTCATCCATTTCTCAAACACCATGTAGTGCGAGAATTCCAACGGAGGAGATCGAGTCTTGTGGGGAAAAGTGCGCAAACCTCTACAGAGTGTACAAACTAATCATGGTTAGCCGCGTCCCCGGTTATGGACGTTTTGAGTATCTAGTTCTTGGATTATCATGTTGATCTCATCACGTTACTTTAATTAATTTTGTTGGGTTTTAATGATGATACTTAATTGGGATTGAGAATGCTGTCGATCATTCTCAATGTTTAACAACCACCATGATAGTTAAATAAAATGTATTCCTTTGCAGTAGGGAAAAATTGGCTTTTCGCAAAAACATTATAACCATAGAGCTTTTCCACCAGCCATATATGCATGTAGAGATAGCCATTGTTCATCATTTTCTCTATGGTGTGAATTTGCCGGTACATTCAATGTACTGACCCGTTTCGGGCTGCAACGTCTCATGTTGCAGGTTTCTTACGACGAGTAAGTGATACGTTAGGGTTACGGTTTCTACACTCAACTTTGCCGTTGGTGTTGATGGGAATCCACAACCTTGTTGCTTCCGCTATATGGATTGAGGTAATAGTATTTACGTTACTTTATACATGTGATTTACCTCTGTTATAAATCCTTCGAGTACTGTGTGTGTCAGCATACCGATCCAGGGATGACACTTAAGCACAGAGACTTGATCCATTCGGGTCGGGTCGCTACAAGATGGTATCAAAGCACATGTTGACTGTAGGACGTGACCCTAGAAACTGGCAAGCCCATAGGAAAGATTTTTCTCTACTACTTCATGTTCAAAAAGATCTTTTACCTCTCTTCTCTTCTGAGCTTATTCAAATATTCCCTTTTAGTGAGACCATACGCCCTTTCCCCTTTTGACCACTCGAAGATTCGACGGATGAGACCACTCCAAGAAGTACAAGATATCGGACAACTAAGACCACTTTGGAATGAAGAGGATTTTACCATGCATCTGAATAAGGGAAACCACAACGGTTGAAGACTCTGAAGACTAGGAGAATTTGAAGGCTATGAAGAATTTCCAGATTTAGTATGACCTAGGAAGGCTACCCTTATGGAATTTGGCAGACTATGGAAGTTGTCAATACCCAAGATCAAGGTGTATCGGAGAAAGACCGGAACATGAAGCAATAGAACTCAAAGTTTTGTCAAGAAAACCCTAAGGCAGGAGATACCAACTATGGAGAGATAGCTCATGGAAATGACAAGAATAGAAACACGGCTATCCATGATGTTATCTCCCGCTTATGCTATTGTCACCATGCTAAGTTAAAGCATGCATATGCATGGAAGAATTGGATGGTAGAAGGCTGATGGAGCACCTATCAGCAAGATGAAGTTTTGACCTTAGCTGGTGTATCACCAGGATCTAGAGTGTTACATCAAGAGTTAAGATGGACCTACAAGAAGCAGTATTTGATAAGGAAGCGTTTCGTGAAGAACTCAGGACCCAGAAGCTGAAAGTAGCCAAGCTAGAGGAGCAAAACCTCGAGCTACCGGAGATTCGTCAGGAATTGAAGGACAGTAGGATCATGGTTCATGTCGAGGTGGATGAAATCCAGAAGTTGGAATGCAACTCCGAATATTAAAGGATGTCATGAGAGATTTCACGTCAACAGAGATGATCTGGCAAAAGGACAAACACGATTGGAAAAGCCATCGGAGACATGAACAAGACTGGAAGAGTTTGATGACTTTGAAGATTTATTGACCTTTAGAAGACCAAACCCCTGTTATACCTACATTAGATGCGACGTTTGTGAGCTGTCATTTGTTTGTTGTTTTCCGACAGCCACAATAAAATCTGTCTTTTCAAAACTTTTGTTTGTATTGTGTGCATCCCTCTCGATCTCTCTTATCTCACCCCAAAACCCATGGACCCCATAGAGGATGAATGGAGATGAGCTTATATTTTCTGTACCGATGAGTCAATTGGAGACAGACCGATGGATTCAGAACATGGAGGATCAAATGGAGAATAACTCTGTAGCCAAAAAGGATATGGCCCAGCATGCTCTTTAATGCTTTATAAGAGTTGCTGCTACTTGGTGGAGGATGTACCAAACCATCAATAGATGGTAAGGAGTAACCGCTTGGGAAGAAATTAAGTTGACTTTGCTAAAGTCTCAGGTTGCGTCCCAGAAATTTAAGCCTCATGGAAAGGATATGAAGAAACCTTGTGCATACAAGCTTTGTGGAGAAATAGGACACAACCATAAAGAAAACAAGGATGAATACCCTCATAAGCAGAGTATTTCCAAAGGAGTTAGCCGAGGATCTCAGGGAACTTCGGTTGGAGATTGTTCCCAAAGGTTTTGTTGCAGCAATGGAAGTTCAGTCTACACTGTTGGGAAAGATTCGTGAAGCTAAGAAGGATGACAATGAGATTGCTGAGGTAAAAGAGAGGATGAGAAAAAGGAAAGGCCAAAGGTTTTAGTGAGGATGAGCACGACACCTTATGGTTTGAGGACCGTGTTTATGTGCTCAATAACACAGAGATCAGGAAGTTAATACTTCAGGAGGCTCATGACTCACCATACTCGATTCGCACTGGAAACAACAAGACGTATTTGGATTTGAAGGAGCATTTCTGGTGGATAGCTATGAAGAAGGATATTGCGGAGTATGTAGCCGTATGTGATGTATGTCAGTGAGTGAAGGCAGAGCATCAGAAGCCAGCCGGATTACTACAGCCTATGTCGATACCCGAATGGAAGCAAGATAAGCTTGGCATGGATTTCATTGCCGGATTCCCCAGAACCCGATCGGGATATGATTCTATCTATGTAGTAGTTGATTCGCTTGACCAAAGTGGCTCACTTTATCCCAGTGAAAATCACTTATACAAGTGCGAAGTTGTCCAAGATATATTTGACCAGGATCATATGTCTGCATGGAGTTCCGAGGACCATCGTATCAGATAGAGGAACACAGTTTACCTCAAGGTTTTGGAATCAGCTACACTAGACTTTGGGTACTAGGCTAGAGTTCAGTACAGCCTTTCATCCGCAGACAGATGGATAAATCGAGAGAGTCAAATAGATTCTGGAGGACATGTTGAGAGCTTGTGCATTAGATTATGGATCCAGTGGGAATAATAATTTTCCTTACGTGGAGTTCTCATACAACAACAGTTACCAAGCCAGTTTGAAGATGGCCCCTTTTGAAGCTTTGTATGGGAGAAGGAGCCAAACACCGTTGATGTGGGATGAAGTTGGAGACCGTCAGTTGTTTGGACCAAATGTGATCAAGGAGTCAGAAGAGAATGTTAAGTTGATGCGAGATAGACTAAAGGTAGCTCAGTCCAGGCAGAAGAGTTATGCAAACGCAAGGAGGTACTCTATGAAATTGGAGACAGAGCATGTCTTCATGTGTCCCCTCTGCGAGGATTTAAACGATTTGTAGTTAAGGGAAAGTTAGCCCCGAGATTTGTAAGACCATACCGAGTTTTGGAGCGTATGTGAGAAGTGGCCAACAAGTTGGAGTCACCCGAAGGACTGTCAGGAGTTCATGATGTGTTTCACGCTTCCTAGTTGAAGAAATGCCATGCAGAGATGGCCAATATTCCCCTGTAAGGATGCTTGACCCTGGAAAGGATAATGATGTTCCATGAAGTGGAGTATGGACTTCATAAGAATAAGTTTCATCGCGGTATGTGGGATATCCCAGGAATATGAAGAGATGAATTACTATTGGATATAAAGCAGGTATGATGTTGGAAATATGGATTAATGGAAATTCCATGATGAGTCTAAGTAATCATGTCCTAGTTTGGTGCTATTAGAAAGAAAGGGAGACATAACAATTGGATGGATTTTAAGTATGTTAGGAAGCTGGAAGTTGGATGTTGGATTAGAGATCCGTGGCCCCTATGATGAGTTCAAGGTTTGCAAGTGATGAGATGGGCCATAACCCACAGGCCCCAGGACCTGCCAAGAAGTAAGCACATTCTTGCTGAAGGAAAAACCCTGGAAGAAGTTACAATTTTATCGATAGACGATCTTATAGGAGTAACGCAAAACCTGAGGGTAGGGAAGGAACGATAGATGTTTGTTTGGCTTGCAGAATCAATGGATTTATCCGAACTTGGTTCGTCGACAAGAGAAATTCTGCAATGCTTGTGAGGATGACCCAGTGTTAGAATGCGAGATTTGCTAAACCATATACATGGTAATGATTTGGGTGCGGGATGGATTGATCACCATACCGACTTACTCTTATTATTCGCCTTGCTATATGGGATGGTAAATCTGAGTGACTTACCTATAGTAGAGAGACGACGATCTAAACCTTGTTTAAACCTTAGAATGGTATAGCAATTTTTCTCCCTTGTACAAGGCAGTTTTTGCCAACCGTAGGTTATACGGTGAGGATCAACCAGACCCATTTCCTGCAGGAGAAACCATAAATCGTTGACCACCATGAGATATCAATAGTTGTTTAGTATGGGCGTCAGACCCGTCAGCTAAGAAGACCCAGTCTCGGAATAACCTTACCAACATGAAAGTACAGTAAAATTGTGGTAAAGGTTATGCCACTACCGGAAGAGCCATAGGAGGAATTATCCTGAAGATCTGAGAAGACCGACACTGTTAACAATATGGATGAAGTATATGAGTTTTGATGGAACCGTAACCATGCTTCTAAGGGTGGTAGCACCCCAAACCCCCTCCTCCGACAATCAATGGATTTTGAGGAGACCCCAAAACCTAACCTATTTCATTCTAGCCTCTCCGAATCTCGAGGACGAGATTCATTTTAAGGGTGGTAGGTTTGTAACATCCCAAAATTCTAAAATTTTGGAATGTTATAATAAATAGATAGATTTGATTGATTGTTTGATTGATTGTGTGAAATTGAGTGAAATTCGAAACTTTTTGAAAGTTAAATGAGAGGGAATAAAAGGACTTTCCCAAACTTTCATCCTTGCTTTCTGATCTCCGTGAATTCAAATTCTTTTCACCACAAAACCCTGGAGAGAAGATGACATGACTTCTTCCATTTATATAAATGACAAGGGTGTTGAAAATATTTGAATATCATTTGAAAATATTTCCAATTCTGAAATTTATGCAACTCAATGATTTTCACGAGAGAAGATAATATGACTTCTTCAAAATATATGAAATATGAGTTGGGAGTTTCAAAGAAACTCAAATCTAAAATCCATTTGAAATTATTTTTCAAATTGGGTTATTTGAGTTTTATTCAAATTATTTTTCTCCAAAAAATAAATATATAGAAATTGGGGTAACATGATTCCCTACATCAGAAAATTGGAGAGAAATAAATTTGAATTAATTTTGGTATTTTTAAAATGATTTTTGTTGGATTTTATTAGACCAGTAGCACTCTTTGAATTATTTAAATTTGTGTGGATTTTATTTGGCACTATAAAAATGTCCACGTTGTAGACAATCTTTTTCTGGAAATTTTGATATATTATATGTCTATATATTATTTGAATTTTCTTTGATTTTCGTTGTCTGTGTTTTAAAAAAACAAATCTCCGTCCGACTGGGCTGGCCCAGCTCCCAGGCCAGGCCACGGCCCAGAGCCCAGCCGCGCCCGAAGCCGCTCCGCTCCGATCCGCTCGCCTGCTCGCGCCTGCGATCGGCCGCCGCCTCGATTAGCCACCGACAGGTGGGACCCACCTGTCGGGTTCGTCCCCGACCTCTCGCCGGAGTCCCGCACGCGCACGCTCCACCGACCGACGCCGTGCTCAACCCGAACGCCTCCCTCGCCTTGCCCCTCGCCCAAGGCGATCCCCCCTATATAAACCCTCGACCTCGGCCCCGTTTTTGCCTCGAAACGCAACCGTCCTCGCCTCCCCACGCCCCACGCAAAGTCGTCGGAGTTCGCGAGCTCCGCCAAGATCTGCCACCATTGTCCCGCACTCCACCGCCGCCTATGCCCGACGCCGCCACCACCACCGGAGTCCCCTCATCGCGTCGCGCCTCCCCGTGGGTTCGCCCGAGCCGGAGAGCCACAGGAGCCGCTGCCCCGTCCGTAGCCGACCCCGCCGCCACCTTCTTCTCCGCCACCGACGACTCCAACCGCCGCGGTAACCACAGCCCCTCCTCGTCCGTCCGATCTGGATCTAAGGATCCAGATCCATTTGTTTTTTTTTCTAAGCATTTTTTTATATTTAGAGAGCGTTCATTAGCTTAGGCTCTGGAGCAAACGGTTTTCGTTAGTTAGCGTTCGGCAGTGAACGTTCACTATTTAGATTTAGATTTTTCTGTTTAATTACGCAAGGGACCTATTCGTAATTAGTTTCCTTACCGTTTAGTCCCTGATTTTCAAACAGTCACAACTTTTTACTTGTTTGTCCAAATTCAACGAAACCAACGCCCGCTTCTTCGTTATGATCTCCACTATCCAGTAATCCAACTCAAACATGTTTTTGAAAAGTTTAAAATTTGAATTAGATCAGATTTGAATTTGAACTTCGTTTGATCATAACTTGAGTTTTATAACTCCGATTTAGTTGATTCTTTTTGCAAATCGAAGCTCTTGACCTAAACTTTCTGATAAGGCCAAATTCACATAATTTTGGTACTGTTAGAAATTGTTTTATGTTGCAAGAGTTATTTGCTTGGTTTTGATGTTTTCTGAATCGTCTTCTTCGATCTTTCTAATCTTTTGAGTGATTGCTTATGCGTGGTTACTATTGCTTGCTTATGATAGATTGACCGGAGTGTGACGATTAGAACTATCAAGAGTTTTGAGTGCGAATCATCTTCATCAACATTGCAGGCAAGTTCATACTTTGATCATACTTCTTTTACTACCCAGTTTTATTGCATTAGATCAATCCTCAAACACTACATGATTAGGATCTAATTAAATTGTGGGATGGGAAGTAGTTGAGGTAGTACCTATTACCTGTTTTATTATCAAACCTTTGGGAGTTACTTCTACGTTTGCTTATTATGCCATGCTATGCTAGTAGACATGGATTGGGTGAGTGATATCCATGACAGATGTGAGTTTGTTAATTAATGGTTTATCTAAGGTGGCAACTTGAACACACATCTGGGTGGATTGAGGTACTTGGGTATTCCAGGATTGCCTGTTTCTTTTTGGACCGCCACCCAGGCTCAAAGGGATCATGAGATTATTCAAACTAGAAACTTCCGTGTGCAGCCACAAGCCATTATGGGCTCTGGCATAGTTGACTAAGTTATACGAACTCTTACAGTGATAGACTAGCAGATGTAGGGGATGTAGGTTGGTACGGTCTATCACATCGTAAGGTGCTACCGCTTCTGAAAGACTATGTCTTGGTCATCCATTTCTCAAACACCATGTAGTGCGAGAATTCCAACAGAGGAGATCGAGTCTTGTGGGGAAAAGTGCGCAAACCTCTGCAGAGTGTACAAACTAATCATGTTTAGCCGTGTCCCCGGTTATGGACGTTTTGAGTATCTAGTTCTTGGATTATCATGTTGATCTCATCACGTTACTTTAATTAATTTTGTTGGGTTTTAATGATGATACTTAATTGGGATTGAGAATGCTGTCAACCATTCTCAATGTTTAACAACCACCATGATAATTAAATAAAATGTATTCCTTTGCAGTAGGGAAAAATTGGCTTTTCGCAAAAACATTATAACCATAGAGCTTTTCCACCAGCCATATATGCATGTAGAGATAGCCATTGTTCATCATTTTCTCTATGGTGTGAATTTGCCGGTACATTCAATGTACTGACCCGTTTCGAGCTGCAATGTCTCATGTTGCACATTTCTTACGACGAGTAAGTGATACGTTAGGTTTATGATTTCTACACTCAACTTTGTCGTTGGTGTTGATGGGAATCCACAACCTTGTTGCTTCCGCTATATGGATTGAGGTAATAGTATTTACGTTACTTTATACATGTGATTTACCTCTGTTATAAATCCTTCGAGTACTGTGTGTGTCAGCATACCGATCCAGGGATGACACTTAAGCACAGAGACTTGATCCATTTGGGTCGGGTCGCTACAGCATATGTGGGAGAAGAGGCGGGAAACCGATGAGAGGAGTGGCGAGAAACGGTAGCCTGTTTTGAATGAAAACCTAGAAGAGAAGGAAGAGTGAGCTACACGACGCATGCGCACAGTGCTTACCCATGTACTGCATATGCTGTCGAAAGGGCTCAGGGTTGCCGTTCGATCTGGGAGCATCCAATGGTGCACACGTACGATCCATGGGGTTTGGGTTCTAGCCAGTCAGAACACACGACTCAGATCGTGCGCACAGCAGGTGGGGGATATCATACGGAAACCAACATTCGGTGGAAAACGGTGAAAACCACGAGAAAAAGATGTTCTGAAGTTTCAAAAAAAATCAAAAAATGTGGGATGTTAAGAGGATGATGTTTTATTGCCACACAAAATTTTAAGTTGAAACACATTACGAGATGTGAGCTATGAAAAAGACAAAATCAGTAGTGAATAGTGCCGAATAGTAATGTCACTATTCAGGGCGGAATTTGTCTTTTTCATAGCTCACATCTCGTAATGTTTTTCTACTTGAAATTTTGTGTCGCAATAAAACATCACCTTCTTAACATCCCACTTTTTCAGATTTTTATGAAACTTTAAAATATGGTTTCCATGAAGTTTTCATTGAATATCGGCTCTCGTGAGTGAACTGTGTGCTATTTGAAAACATTTCGTGAGAAGAATCTCGGTTTTTAAATCCCCATAAATCCAAAACTAAGCTGAAAATCGTGAAACCTGCCATGGTGTCACGACATCACACGTATATGTCGAGGAATTTTTTTCGTCCATTGTGGCGCAAGTTTTATTACAATCCTCTTACAAACCGGAGCTTCTCTCAAAGAAGCCTCATGGTTCCGATAGGGAAGCATGTCCCCCTTGTGGGCGAAACGTAATCACTGCCTCTTTTCGCCTTGTACTTTCTTCTACCGGCAACATGGAACGACAGGATATTCGTGCTGAAATTTAAACTTATTCAGGGTTCATTTGGCCTTTTTATACACTAGTTGAGTTTCCTAGGCATTTAATGTCCATAATTCAAATCTAAACTACAAATACATGCTCCAGTTCACCAAAATGGCTAGAAAAATTATACATGTGTCCTTGGGTGCATGTTTAGGTCCCATGCCAGGAATGCACTACAAAAAAAAGACACATCCGTGACATTTTGGGCTGAACGAAAATCTTTTTTGTCATACTTATGACACTTCTATGACGATAATTGTGACAAAACCCGGTATCATCACAGATGTGGTGGGGTCCTACTTCTATGACAAAAAATCATGACAGATAATGGGTTTTTCGTCCTGGGGGGGGCCGGAGAAGCAGTTGCATCACATTCTTTGGGCCATCCATGACGGAAAAAACCATGGTAGAAGCGAGGGCGCGGAAAATATCGGGGAGTCCCCGGTTACTGTGGGTGGTCGGGGGCTGAGCGATGCGCGTTTCTCTCGTATGTACGCGCGTGTGTATGAGGCGTTGGGCTCTAACTGAATCCGAGCGATTGCACTGCAGGCTACGCGTTACTGAACCAGAGCGATCGATCGATGGTTGTTAACTGAACCCGGTCGAGCGATTCCTTCGCTACTGCTGCTAACTGAAGCGGTCGATGCTGCCTCTGGATGAACAGTGAGCGTTGCTGGGGGGTTTGGATGAACAGTTCCCGGTGGGGGTGGATGAACAGGACCCTGTGGTATTGCCTCTGGATGAACAGTGAGCGTTGATGGGGGGTTTGGATGAACAGTTCCCGGTGGGGGTGGATGAACAAGACCCCAATCGTTCGATCCGGTTGGGGCTGGATGAATAGGACCACGTGGAGGGCAGGATGAACAGGACCTCCCCGTGGACGGCAGGATGAACAGTAGACGGTGGGGGGCAGGATGAACAATAGCCCGTGGAGGGGTGGTTGAACAGGAGCCCGTGGAGAGGGGTGGTTGAACAGTAGCCGGTGGAGTAGCGCGAGGTGGAGGCTGGATGAACAGGCGCCCGTGGATGAACAGTCACAGGTGGAGGCTGGAGGAGGTCGACGGTGGATGAACAGTAGCCCGTGGAAGCTGGAGGGGGTCGATGGTGGAGATGAACAGTATCCCGCGGAGTCCCGTTTTGCGGTACGCCACACCCCTCCCGATGAACAGGACCCCCGTTTCGACCGTAGCGCTCCAACACAAGTCTGTTTCCTCCGTTTTGCGGTACCCCACACCCCTCCCGATCAACAGGACCCCGTTTCGACCGTAGGAGGTCCGTTTCCTTCGTTTTGCGGTACGCCAGACCCCTCCCGATGAACATGATCCCGTTTCGAACATGGCCGGAACACAAGGCCGTATCCTCCGTTCTGCGGTATGCCAGGCCTTGTTTCCATCGGCTGTTCCGTCCAAGCCCTCCGATGAACATGACGACGCATTCCGTTCCGACCCAGCTGGTTGGCTCCCCATGAACACGACGACGACGCTATTTCTCCGTTCCGACCCAGCCATGTACACAAGCCCTGGCCATACGTATGCGCGAGTAGGCGTTCGAGACCCTGCATGTATGTACGTACGTGGCCGTATTTTCTTTCTTGCACACTGGCCGATGTATGTGTACATGCTACGTGCGTGCCTCTAATACGACACGTGCGCGCCTCTACATCGACCAGTATGTACGTAAACGTTCGCGACCAGAATGACAACGCTACGTACGCTTCGACTAGGTGGGTCCCGACTGTCAGGCACTTCCTTGCCTGCGAAGATGTAGCTGGTGGGTCCCAGCAGTCAGGGGGGCGAATCATTTTTTTGCCCGGACGCACTTCCTTGTGTGCGAAGAAGTAGCCGGTAGCAAGGTTGTCAGAATCGTGATCATGAATCGGATCGGAGCTCTGATGATAGGATCACAAATCATAGAATTTTCACTATCAGGATCGTAGAAACGTAGATTCTATGCACCAAAATCATAGAATCAAAGGGGTTAGTTTGGATCGTAAAGTCGTAGAATCGTACAACAGAATTGCAATTCTGACAACCTTGGCTGGTAGGTCCTAGCAGTCAGGGGGAAATGTTTTTTTCGTGAAATACAGTTGCCCGTCCGGTGGGTCCCTTCTGTTAGGTGAAGGAATAATTATTTTCCACGTAATAAGGAGGCACTTCCTTGCGGCTGTCATGGACCCAGCTGTCAGCCTCTTCACAACTGTACTCTTCCGATGGAAGTCGTTCCTTGAGTAGCTGTCAGCCTCACCGACCGTGTTGACCATGCCGCGCCGAGAGCACCAAGGCGGTGGACGACGGTGAGGCCTAGGAAGGGGACGACATGGAGCTGGGGAAGATGCGGCAGTGGATGCCCACACGGAGAGGAGTACGAGGGTTCACTGGTTCGGCTGCGGTGTGAGGCTGCCGTCGCCGCAGAATAACAGGGGGTGTGGGTGAGTAGAGGGATGCCCTGGCCAGCGGTGGGAGTAGTAGGGGCTGTGAGGCCTGCCTGGGAGGCGGGAGCAGGCGGTCCCGCTAGCGTTGGATTTGGCGGCTGTAGCAAGAAGATGAGAGATTGAAGAAACACGACGGTCGTTGGATTGACATCCAACGGTTACGTCTACTAGAATCGTTTGTTGACGTATATAATAACTAAAAAAACCTGCATACGCGTCAACTTAATAGGCCCATAAGTCAGACAATTCCCTCTTTTTTTTAATGATTTATATATAGGTCATTGTGACTTCTTATGCAATTTATTGCAGTCCATTTTTTTTTGGTTGGCCAGGGCCAATTTCGCATATTTCTGTGGGTTCCAAACTATTTTTAATACCGAAATGTCAAGCCAGATTTAAAGTACTTTGAAGATATATTTAAATTAGGTTAATGCCCAGTGAAATAGGAATCTGAAAATGTGAAAAAAATTCAGAAATTATAAAGTAATTGCCAATTTGTCATCTGTTTTATATTTACAACCCATTTCATATTACTTTCAAGATTTGCAGGCGTCTTGAAAGAGTTGCAGCCCATCAGGGAGTAGAAAAATAAGTAGGCCTGAATTGAGTATTCTTCAGAAAAAAATAAACTGGGCTCATTTTCACAAAGAAAAATAGCTGGGCTGGTCACATGGTGAACATAAAATATAAACCTGGGCTAGACGGGCCACAGCCCAGTTCAAACCCTGCTCTGTCTCAATAATAACAAAAAAAATACTGCTCGAGCTACTACGTCCCAGGTGTCAGCCGATCTTGTGTTGTTCTCTTGTCTATTGACTATATACGCTCACAATTACATGGGTCCCAAATGTCAGGAAAACACTAGGAGGAAGCATTTTATTTTTTCATACGCTGACATGGTGGGCCCTAATGTCATCCTCTCCACGTACTTCTGCCGATTCCTGTTGTTTGTTGACCATGTTGACAACGCGAGAGGGCGGCGCCGCGGCGAGCACACCAAAGCGCGCGGAGGACGACGGCGAGGCCTCGGACATCGGCGTTAAAGATTTAGGAGACGGTGGGGCAGCGATGCATGCACTGAGGTGCAGCCAGCCGTGGGAGGCGGAAGCAGGCGGCCCCGCCGGCGTTGGTTTGGTTTTGGCGGCTAGAGGAAGACAGGACTGAAGAAACACGACAGACTGTAAAAGCAGCAGGAGTACTTAACAACCTTAACTGAAACCAGCAGGGGCACTTAACAACCATAGCTGAAAGCAGTATGAGTACTTATACAGGTTCAACCATACAAGGCACGCCTCGAACAGTGCTACTTTGCCTACAGTTAACCAAGGGTGAGGCCGCCAAGCCCCAGGACAAGGCCCAGGCGCCACCCCGCACATCCACAACCTTCTGAAAGAGGCTTCATCTCGCAATGTGGTCAATAAATAGGATATTCGCTTTAGATCCATGGAAAAGTAGGAACATAATCTTCTGTCCTATTCTCCAAGATGGACGGCAGTGTCTATTTCAAGAAGATCACTGTCGGGGGAAATCGGCCTCCACGAGCACCTATGGGGACGGAGCCCCTTTTCGGTTCGGCGGGGGCGGAGGTTGCACAAAGAGCAGATAGAGGCGACACACACACAACGATTTTACCCAGCTTCGGGCCGCACGGATGCGTAAAACCCTACTGCTGCTCTTCTGATTGATTCGAGTTCTTGCTCTGGAGCGCAAGAAGCTACAGTAAGTCGGAGCTGGACGTACACGAGGGTCTACTGGGTCTCCCCTTCCTACCTGCGCATGGGCCTCCTTTTATATGCTAAGGGGTTTCCCACAGGTAGCGACGCAGGTAAGGGTAAAAATGGCAAGGAACTGTGCGAACAGTGGCCGCACAATGCTATCGCACCTAACTCTGACGGCGGGGGACAAAGGCATTAAATGCCCGTCTGGATCGCCCGAACAGTGCCGAGGCGGACCGTTGGGGGCGCCTCCGCTTGCCACGGGGGCGACTCTGCCAACGTCGCATGCCACCGCGCGCCTCAGGTTGCGCGGCGCCCCGCCACGTGCCTCTGGGGAAGCTCCAGAGTGACGCGTGGTCAGGTGAGCTGGAGCGCAGGCCTGAGGTGGTGGTTTGCCGTGGCAAGTGGCTTGCCGCGGTGGTTGTCTTGCCGCACCTGAAAGCTTGCCACTCGTCAGGCCTTGCCGGGGCGCGCGGCGCGCCGCGGCGGGCTTCTCTTGGGGTGCCTTGGCTTGGCCGTCCCGGCGAGCTCCTCCCGCCGGGGCCTTGGTGCTTCGGCTTAGTCGTCTCGGCAAGCTCCTCTTGCCGGGGCCTTGTCGCCTTGGCCCGGCAAGCTCTTCTTGCCGGACCTCGCCTCCTTGGCCCGGCAAGCTCCTCTTGCCGGGGCCTGGTCTTCTAGGCTCGATCACTTGGCCTTCGTCCGGCCCAGAAAGGGTTGTGGAGACTCTTGTCGCTCCCCTGGCAAGCCTTGCCGCGGGACGCTACTACTGCCCGTGCACAAGTTCGGGGTACTAAGGTACCCCTACTTTAGTACACCGACAGGAGCCCCCGGGCCTGGGCCATACACGGTGCCGAGCGTTGTTGGGCCAGGCCCTAACAGTGCACGGGCACGCGTGGCCTGGGTTGCGCTGCTCCTTAACTCTGTGCCCGTCGCGCCCTCCTCAAGTGGCGCGCGCTTATCGCGGCGTCGTGGGGGGGCGAGGCGTGCGAGGCGTGCGTGAAGTGGGTGGCGTGCGCGGGGCTGAGGCCCGCAGGCATGCGTCACGTCGGGCACGTTTCCTTTATTTGGAAAGGCGAAACGCCCGCCCCCCCTTTCAAGTGGGGGGGAGACGTGGAGGCGTTGCTTGGTGAACGAACGGGGTCGAGGCGCGGCTTTTGGGGCGCCCGCTCCCCACGATCACGGGGTGGGGAGAGGTCGCCTCATCTGTCGCCTCGGCCCTGCTCGCCCGCCACGCGTCCTCCATGCACTTGGGGTTGCGGTGGTGGAGGCAGGAAACCGGGCCGACGCGGGTCGGAGTAGAGGGTCGGCCCCATCGCCTGCCCTTCCTTTGCTTTGATTGGTTGGGCGGGGTGGCCGAGCCCCCACTCCGCCCCTTTATAAGGAGCGGAAGGGGGGTGACGAAGGTCCGCACTCCTTCCTCCCTTCTTCTCTTAGATCCCCGGTCCCCTCTCCCCAATCGCCATGGAGGAAGGGAACCCCGGTCCTTCTTCGGTGGCGGCACGGGTTGCCGCCAGGCAGCGCGCCCCTCCTCCCCTCGCACCCGCGGCGGCGGAGCCAACCGTAAGGGGAAGGGGGAGGGGGCGAGGTCGTGGACGAGGCCGTGGACGGGGCCGAGGCGCTCGAGGCGGGCGGGGCGGCGCGCCGGCCTCGCCTCTGCCGGCGGCTCCGTTTCTCCCGGCGGTTCATCTTGGGGACGACCCCTGCGAGTTCATCATCAGGCTACGCCGGGCGCCTCGCCGTCGCCTCCGCCTCCCGGCTCCCTTCGTGGACGTCTTGGAGGCGGAACAACACGAGACGCTGAGACTGCGCATGAGGGGCTGCGGAATCAGTGGTACGCGAGTCCACGTCGAATCCCGAGCCCACGGCGTGATGTATCTTAGCCGAGGGTGGAAGTCGTTCGCCCGGATCCACAGCTTGATGGAGGGGTTCACCCTCCATTTTAAGCTGATGGAGGGTGATCTCCTCTCCGTCAAGGTCTTCGGCGACCTCGGCACCCGGGCCCGGTGCTGCGTGGATAGCTCCTCCGGTAGCGAAGGCTCCTCCTCGAGTGAGAGTGACGAGGAGGGGAGCGACAGCAACGACGAGGGGGGCGGTTGCCGGGGTGACGGGCACGACTAGGCGCTAGTCGCAGCTCCGCGTGGCACCGGCGCCCCCATCATCCGCGTCGCTGGCTCCGTGAACTCCCCGGGGTCATCTCCTTGGGCGGCTGGCGCAGGGAGGCTGCGGAAGAGGAAGAGGGCGGGCGGCAAGGCCGCTGCCTGATCTTCCAGCTTCGCCCCTGACGCCGTCATCACCCTTGCTCGCGGCGACGACCACCGGGGTCTTCTCTCTGGCCCGGCAAGCTCCTCCTGCCGGGGCTTCATCTTCTTGGGCGGTCGGAGTGGCGAGGCTGCGGAAGGGGAAGAGGCCGGCGGCAAGGCCGTCAACTCGGAGTACGAGGGCTAGATGCCCTCGACAGCGTGTTGACGTCCCGCCGCCTCCTTTTCGAGCTCCACTTCCGGTGTCGCCGTCTCCATCCAGCCTCCGGAGCCCCCCGGGCGGAGCCCCGGATGCTCTCTTGGCGTCTTCTGCCACCCGTAGCTCGTCTAGGCGCCCCTTTTGCCCTTCTCGCCTCCTTGCCCTACCTCCTGAGGAGAGAGACAAGAAAGGGATTACGGGCACCTTATCTCTTTTTATCTTGTAAGCCCTCGGGCCTTAGTTGCGTTTAGATCTTGTAATCCCATCTTTCATGTTTTTCATTCTCTCTAAACTGTACCTGAGTGGAATGTTTTTAATGAAAAGGGGATGTTTGCCGGATCATTTGTCTCGCGGGTACATCCCGCGGCAAGGAGCGAACCCCTTGCATCGTTAAGATAGACACTTCCCCGCCCGGCAACAGGCCCTGCCGTCTTCCCGTGCCCCTTGGCCCTCCTCGCGCTCTTGGCGGAGGCAGGGAGAAGGCGGGTTCTGGCCCCTCGCTCCCTCCCCTTGCCTCCGCGGCTACCATCAGAAGCGGGCCCCGGGAACGCGCTCCGGGGTTTGTCGCTTAAGAGAGCATGGTAGCTTTTAGGAGGAAGCAAGGTTTTCGCATTCCGCAGTTTATGAGAGAATGCATGATAAGGGATGCAAAGACTTATCTGAGGTCGCAGCCCCCGGCAACCCTGGCTTGCCGGGGCGTAGGCGCTGACTCACCCTTCTCCCCTTCTTCGTCCTTGAGCGGCTCAGCAAGGGTGTGCGGTTCCTGCGAGCCAAAGGGAAAAGACGGGAAAAAGACGCAGACTCGACCTCTAAGCTAGGGGTTAGCGACTGCTAGGCACTATCAACCCTAACCAAGGACGAGACTCGACTCAGCATGCATGCTAAAACTTGGGGGCGCCAGCGCTTCATTATCTGCTGCCAGGGTCTGCGCCTGGCTTTGTACAAAGGATTACATGCAACTGCGGCAAGACTTGTACAAAGAGTTGGTTGCCGGACGGGGTCCGACAACCGCGCCTTACGGGTAAAACTTGCGAAGATGCTCAATATTCCAGGAATTGCTCACCGGAGTGCCATCTTCGGTCTCGAGGCGGACGGCGCCGGGCCTCGTGACTCGTTTCACCCGGTACGGGCCTTCCCACTTCGGCGTCAACTTGTTGCGTATCTTGGCCGACTGAACGCGCCGAAGAACAAGGTCGCCTTCCTCGAGGCTCCTGGCTTTAACTTTGCGGCTATGATAGCGATGCAGAGCTTGCTGGTAGCGAGCGGATCGCACAGCAGCCTGGAGATGATCCTCCTCGAGGAGCAGTGCGTCATCTTCACGCGACCGCTCTTGCTCAAGCTCATCATAAGCGAGCACTCGAGGTGACCCATATACGAGTTCCGTGGGGGTAACTGCTTCTGCTCCATAGACTAGAGCAAATGGTGTCTGGCCGGTGGCTCGATTTGGCGTCGTTCTGACCGACCAAAGAACCGCCGGCAGCTCCTCGATCCAGTTCCGTCCGCGCTTGAGCAGCCTGTCAAAACTTCTAGTCTTGAGCCCGCGCAGTACCTCGGCGTTGGCCCTTTCCACTTGACCGTTGCTCCTGGGATGAGCAATAGAAGCGAAGCAGACCTTGGTGCCGAGGTCTTGGGTGTACTGCATGAAAGCGTGGCTTGTGAACTGCGTACCGTTGTCGGTGATGATCCTGTTGGGGATCCCGAAGCGGCAAACAATCGACCTGAAGAATTTGATCGCGGACTGGGCTGTCACCTTCCTCACCGGTTCCACTTCTGGCCACTTTGTGAACTTGTCGATGGCAACGAACAAGTACTCAAAGCCCCCGACGGCTCGGGGGAAGGGGCCGAGGATATCGAGCCCCCAGACCGAGAAGGACCAGGACAAAGGGATCGTCTGGAGAGCTTGAGCTGGGTGGTGTATCTTCTTGGAATGGAACTGGCACGCTTCATACTTGGTTACTTGTGCAGTTGCATCCTGGAGGGCTGTTGGCCAGAAGAAACCTTGCCGGAACGCTTTGTCGGCAAGTGCTCTGGCGCCAATGTGGTGTCCACATATGCCTCCGTGTATCTCCGCCAACAGCTCTTGCCCGTCTTCCTGGTGAATGCACTTCAATTTCACCCCATTGCGTCCTCTTCTGTACAGTGCGCTGTCGACGAACTGGTACATACTGGACTGCCGGGCTACTCTTTCCGCTTCTTCTTGTTCTTCAGGAAGTTCTCCTGTCTGGAGGAAACGGACGATCTGCTGTGCCCACGTCGGAGCCTGTGGCTCGACGACGAGGACTAAAGGCATGTCGGCGGCTGTGGGAACATCAGCTTCTACGGCGAGGACTTGGGGCTCAGCCGGAGCTTGACGTTCCCCGGCAAGCTTGCCGGGGGATGGCTTGCCGGGAGCGTCTGCTCCGTCGGGACAAACCCTGGGGCTTGCCAGAGCGGGCAGCTCCTCAGCACTCTTTGCGTCGATCTTGGGGACTCTCTTGGCGGCGGCTTCAAGAAGCTCTGCCGGGAGATAGTCGCCGGAGACCGATTTCCTCTTCTTGCTTGGCCCAGTCGATGGTGTCACGGATGGCTGAGTCAGCTTGAGCACAAAAGTCCCTGGTTCCACAGGTAGCTTTAGTGTGGCGCATTTTGACAGGCCGTCGGCGATGTCGTTCTCTGCTCTTGGAACGTATTCCATCTGCAGGCCGTCAAAGCGCTCTTCCAGCTTCCTCACTTCATCAACGTAAGCCTCCATCAACGGGCACTGGTAATCCTTGTTCACTTGGCGGACGACGAGCTGCGAGTCACCCCTGACAATGAGCTTCTTGATCCCAAGTTCCACCGCGATCCTGAGACCGGCGAGCAAACCTTCATACTCTGCCGTATTGTTGGTTGCTTGCTCCTTGGGAAAGTGCATTTGGACGATGTACTTGAGGTGCTCTCCGGTGGGCGCGATGAGCAGCACGCCGGCACCGGCGCCTTCCAGCGAAAAGGCACCATCAAAGTACATCAGCCACTCTTTGGTTGCCTCCTTGCCGGGGATGCTCGTCTCTGGAATTTCTTCGTCCGGTGTCGGCGTCCACTCTGCTATGAACTCTGCCAATGCTCTGCTCTGGATGGTCGATGTGCTCTCGAACTTGAGGCCAAAGCTTGACAGTTCTAGTGCCCACTCGACAATCCTGCCTGTTGCTTCGGGATTCCGCAGTATCCTCTTAAGCGGAAAGCGAGTGACCACTGTGATCTCGTGTGCTTGGAAGTAATGGCGCAGCTTCCTCGAGGCCATGAGGAGGCCGAAGAGCAATTTCTGCACACCAGAGTACCTCGACCTAGCCCCCTGCAGGAGGGAACTGATGAAGTAAACCGGGCGCTGCACCATCCTCTTCTTCTGCACTTCCCCTTGCGCTTGTGCGGATTCGCCTTTGCCGGGGCCAGAGCTTGTCGGGGAAGCGCCCTGCTTGTCATCGGATGCGCTTGCCGTGGTTGCTGGCTCGTCATCAGCTTCCCTCTCCGCTACTAACGCAGCACTAACCACTTGATTGGTTGCCGCTAGGTAGAGCAGCAACTTCTCTTGCGGTCTAGGCGCGACAAGTATAGGAGCGGAGGACAGGTATTTCTTCAAGTCTTGCAGCGCAGCCTCCGCTTCCGGAGTCCATTTTACTGGACCTGCCTTTTTCAAGATTTTGAAAAACGGCAGGGCGCGTTCCGCAGACCTGGAAATAAACCTGCTGAGAGCCGCCACGCAGCCGGCAAGTCTTCGCACGTCCTTGACACGTGTTGGTGCTTCAATCTGCTCGATGGCCTTGATCTTGTCGGGGTTGGCTTCGATCCCACGCTGAGACACGAAGAACCCGAGAAGCTTGCCGGAGGGAACTCCGAACACGCACTTCTCGGGGTTGAGCTTGAGGCTGATCTTGCGCAAGTTCGCAAAGGTCTCTTCCAAGTCTTGAACCAAGGTTGCCTTGTCTCTGCTCTTGACCACAATGTCATCCATGTAGGCCTCCACATTTCTGTGGATCTGTGGTTCGAAAGCAGTGTGGACAACTCTCGCAAACGTCGAACCCGCGTTCTTCAGTCCGAAAGGCATCCGCACAAAACAGTACGTGCCGCATGGAGTGATGAACGCAGTCTTCTCTTCATCTTCTTCAGCCATGAAGATCTGGTGGTACCCGGAGTAGGCGTCAAGGAATGAAAGCAGGTCGCATCCGGCCGTGGAGTCAACAATCTGGTCGATGCGCGGCAAGGGAAATGGATCCTTAGGGCAAGCTCTGTTAACATCGGTGAAATCGATGCAAAGTCTCCACTTCCCGTTTGCTTTGCGCACGACAACAGGATTGGCCAACCACGTCGGATGGAGCACGCCTCTGACGAGGCCTGCCGCTTCCAATTTCCTGATCTCCTCCGCGACAAACTCTTGGCGCTCCACCGCTTGTTTCCTGACTTTTTGCTTGACGGGCCGCGCATGAGGACAGATGGCAAGGTGGTGCTCAATCACTTTCCTGGGAACGCCGGGGATGTCAGATGGTTGCCAGGCAAACACATCGACATTCGCCCGCAGGAAAGCAACGAGCGTGCTTTCCTATTTGGGGTCGAGAGTGGCACTGATGGTAAAGGTACCACCAGTGCCGTCCTCCTTGGCGGGCACCTTCTTAGTCGCTGGCAGAGCAGTCGTCGTCTTCTTGTGCTTGCCGGCGGGGCTCGATGGTGCGTCCTCGACGGCAGCGCAGCACTCCGGAGAGGCGCGCTTGCCGGAGTGGGCACCAGGGGATTCGCCGGGCTTGGCCTTCTTGCCGAAAGAGCTCAATGGCACGTCCTCGACGGCAGCGCAGCACTCCGAAGAGGCGCGCTCGCCGGAGTGGGCGCCAGAGCATTTGCCCGGCTTGGTCTTCTTGCCGAAAGAGCTCAATGGCACGTCCTCGACGGCAGCGCAGCACTCCGAAGAGGCGCGCTCGCCGGAGTGGGCGCCAGAGCATTTGCCCGGCTTGGTCTTCTTGCTGGCGGGGCTCGATGGCACGTCCTCAACGGCGGCGCAGCACTCCGGAGAGGCGCGTTTGCCGGAGTGGGCGCCAGAGCATTTGCCGGGCTTCTTCTTCCCCCGGGAGCTCCAGCGGCAAGGGGGCCGCGGGCCGTTGCTGCCGTTGCGTCCCGGTATATTTGGTCAGCGCAGATAAGGGCATCCTTCTTGTCGCCGGGGACAGAGATGACGCTTATCGGGTCGGGCATCTTGAGCATGTTGTACGCGTAATGAGAGGCCGCCATGAATTTGGCGAGCGCTGGTCGGCCGAGGATCCCGTTGTAAGGCAACGGAAAGTCGGCGACGTCAAAGGTGACCTTCTCAGTCCTGAAATTCAGCTCGCTGCCAAATGTTACCGGCAGCGTGATCTTTCCCTTCGGCTTGCTCCTTCCCGGGTTGATTCCTTGGAATGTGCCGGTTTCTTCGAGCTCGCTGTCGGGAACTTGGAGTCTCCGGAGAACAGCAGAGGAGATCAGATTCAAGCCGGCCCCGCCGTCAACTAGCATCTTAGTGACCTTGAGGTTGCGGACCGTTGGGGAAACCAACATTGGCAAGCACCCGACCGCGGTTGTGCGATCAGGGTGGTCCTCAATGTCGAAGATGATAGGCGTGCTGGACCATCTCAGGGGTCTGCGTGACTCGACGGGTGGCTCCGCTGCATTGACCTCCCGCACCCACCGTTTAAGCTGGTGGTGGGAAGCGCGCAGGGAGGCACCGCCGTCCACACACAAGACCTCAGTGGCTTTCTGAAACTCCTGCTCGCTGGTCTCGGGGTCTTCCATGTCTTCGTCGTCGTCATCGTCTTCGTCCTTGTCGCGGCCCCGGGGAGGTCTGTCTGCTTGCCATTGCTTGTCTTTGCCGCGGCGCTCCCCCTGGCCGGGACGCTTCGTGCCGGATCCCCCGCCGCCTGCTTGGGCTCTCTCCTTGTCGCGTCGTGCATACTCGGCCTTCTGCAGCTCGACGAGTCGCTCGACTCGCTTGCAACTCTGGAGGTCGTGGCCCCTGGTACGATGGATCTTGCAGTACTTCTTGTCGGTACCGTCCCGCTTATCGGCAGCAGCCACCGCCCGGCAGTTGGCGCACCCGACAACCTCCTTGCCGGGGCCTCCCGCCTGGGCTTTCTTGGCGGAACCCTCGCTACCGGACTTCTCGACAACCAGCACCTCTGGGTTTTTCTTCTTTTTGCCGCTCCGCCGCCGGCCTTTCCTTGCCGGGGCGGTACCTTCACTGTCGGATTCTCCTTCTCCAACACTTTCTCCGAGGAGCTTCCTCCCCTCCTCAGCGCGTGCACACTTGTCGGCCAGGGCGTAAAGCTCGCTGACCTCCTTGATTTTGCACATCGCCATCTCCTCCCGCATTCTGCGGTTGCGCACGTTCTGGTGGAACGCGCTGATCACCGCGGCGGGGTGGACGTCTGGGATGTTGTAGTGCACACGGCTGAACCTCTGGATGAACTTGCGCAAAGGCTCCCCCTCCTTCTGAACAAGCAGATGAAGGGAGCTTGCCTGGCCATGGGGTTTGTGGCCGCCCGTGAAGGCGCCAACGAACTGATGGCATAGATCTGGCCAGGAGGAGATGGAGCCGTCCGGCAAGTGCATGAGCCAGGATCTGACATTGGGCTTGAGTACCAGCGGGAAGTAGTTGGCAAGGATCTTGTCGTCCCGTCCCCCGGCAGCCTGCACCGCAATGGTGTAGATGCTGAGGAACTCCGACGGATGCGACTTGTCGTCGTACTTCTCGGGCACGTCGGGCTTGAAGTTCTTCGTGCTGGGCCACTGGACTTGCCGCAGCCCGCGGGTGAACGCCGGGCAGCCTACCGAATACGGTAGTTCGCCTGGTTCCCCCGGTGCGTGCATGCCTCCAGAGGGCTCAACACGCTGGTCTGATTGACGCCGCGCCTCTCTTCTGCGCTCGATGCGGGTTCGAGCGTCTTCTTCTCTTCGTTCGTGAAGGACTTGGCGTTGGTCGCGGCAAGTTCGCGGGTTCGACGACGCGGTAGAGTCGTTGTCGAGGTGAGCCCGGCGAGTCGGCGACCACGGCTTCTGGGGCGGGGAGTGCACGGTGGTCGCACCCCCGCCATTCTTGGCGCCATCGGTTCTCGCCTGGGTGACTGGCCACGGCTGCGACGCGTTGTGCGGCCGCGGAGTGTCGCCGTTGGCGAAACCGATGAGGCTCTGGATGGTTGCCCTCCAGTCGTCGAGCTTGTCCGCCGTCGGAGGGTAGTCCAAGAGTAGCTGTGCCCGCGCGAGAGCTTCCGCTGGGGTGGCGGGCAGAGGCGGCGACCGGCGCGAGGAGCGGGATGTGCTCGAACTCCTAACTATGTTAGAAGGAGCAGCACCCGGTCCAGGCAGCCGCGCGACGCTCGTTCCGGGACGCTGGATCGCATGCTGGCCCTGAGCGCCTTGGGACCCACCAGCACGGTCTGGGTCCAGCGAGCGTATGGTACCATGGGTACCATGACGCTGCTGGTTTCGCGTCTCCTGAGAGGGGCGCGGGGCGAGCTTGGACGTCGCGGGACCAAAAACTGGTTCGACAGCGCCCGTTCATCCGCCGGCGTCCTCCCCACCACCCGTCTGCTCCATGGGCGGTGGGTTCGACACTGACGGACCGGTCACCTCCAAAGCTTTCTTCTTCGGCGCCATGCCAGCGCAAACGATGAGAGTCTGGCTCGTGCGGACGCCGGATCTGATTCACACAACCTCGACGCAGCCCCTACCTGGCGCGCCAAAGATGTCGGGGGAAATCGGCCTCCACGAGCACCTATGGGGACGGAGCCCCTTTTCGGTTTGGCGGGGGGCGGAGGTTGCACAAAGAGAAGATCGAGGCGACACACACACAACGATTTTACCCAGCTTCGGGCCGCACGGATGCGTAAAACCCTACTGCTGCTTGTCTGGTTGATTCGAGTTCTTGCTCTGGAGCGCAAGAAGCTACAGTAAGTCGGAGCTGGACGTAGACGAGGGTCTACTGGGTCTCCCCTTCCTACGTGCGCATGGGCCTCCTTTTATATGCTAAGGGGTTTCCCACAGGTAGCGACGCAGGTGAGGGTAAAAATGGCAAGGAACTGTGCGAACAGTGGCCGCACAGTGCTATCGCACCTAACTCTGATGGCGGGGGACAAAGGCATTAAATGCCCGTCTGGATCGCCCGAACAGTGCCGAGGCGGACCGTTGGGGGCGCCTCCGCTTGCCACGGGGGCGACTCTGCCAACGTCGCATGCCACCGCGCGCCTCAGGTTGCGCGGCGCCCCGCCACGTGCCTCTGGGGAAGCTCCAGAGTGACGCGTGGTCAGGTGAGCTGGAGCGCAGGCCTGAGGTGGTGGTTTGTCGCGGCAAGTGGCTTGCCGCGGTGGTTGTCTTGCCGCACCTGAAAGCTTGCCGCTCGTCAGGCCTTGCCGGGGCGCGCGGCGCGCCGCGGCGGGCTTCTCTTGGGGTGCCTTGGCTTGGCCGTCCCGGCGAGCTCCTCCCGCCGGGGCCTTGGTGCTTCGGCTTAGTCGTCCCGGCAAGCACCTCTTGCCGGGGCCTTGTCGCCTTGGCCCGGCAAGCTCTTCTTGCCGGACCTCGCCTCCTTGGCCCGGCAAGCTCCTCTTGCCGGGGCCTGGTCTTCTAGGCTCGATCACTTGGCCTTCGTCCGGCCCAGAAAGGGCCGTGGAGACTCTTGTCGCTCCCCTGGCAAGCCTTGCCGCGGGACGCTACTACTGCCCGTGCTCAAGTTCGGGGTACTAAGGTACCCCTACTTTAGTACACCGACAATCACAGCTGTAAAACTGTGTATAAGCAATAGTTTATGAACAACATATATATATATAACAGAAAATAGATCGTACCATAAGTTTCTCGACACAGTTGGACCTGTTCAACGAGTGCAGCAGTGGCACACATATCCCACGTGGCCTTCCACCATTGAAACGCCCCACAAGGACCTCAAGAAGATCAATAAAGTGTAGGAACTTGTGGATGTCGTCCCATTGAACTTCAGTGCCATTAGTAATAGCCGAGTTGTTACAGAATAACAAATGGGCAGCCTGCTTAAATCTGAAAAAACCTACACGTGCCACCAATTATAAGAAAATATTAGTTGGAAGTAGCTTCTTCGTGAGAGATTCGTTGCTACTTCTCAAGTTAAATTGTGATTAGTTAGACAGAATAGGTGGATTAAGAAGTAATCGAGGCAACAAGCAAGAACCAGATACAAAACTAACATGGATGAACAATTGGAACAACGTCGGGGTGCAAGATCGCAGTGAAGATGAGACCAGGTTCTGCTATTTCCCTCAACATTCGTGCGCCCACTTTCAGTCCGTAACACTTGAGAAAGTTTATCCAAGTTCGGCCATAAAAAAAGCAGCGATCTTCTTGGTTCATGAAACCAACTCGAAACTTATATCCATGGCTTGTCTTCATTGTTACCATTAAACTGGTGTATTCAGTTATGGCAAGGCCGAGCATCTTGAGTACATGTGTTCTGGCAGAGCAAGGAATGCACTGCAGGAAAAATAATATGAGAACACAATGTATTCCCTATATCCAAATCTAGAAATACTTTCCTCCTTCACGTCAGTGTTGACCATGGTACTAGTACCTTTTATCCAAATATAGCAATCCAAATTTCCAAATTAGTCAACATCATGTTCAAAAAAAACCACCCTCCCGGATAGAAAAGAGGATTCTAGGAACATACTGTGCGCGTTTTAAAATCCTCTGCTAGGATGAGAAGGAACAAGTGTGGCGTCTCGCCGAGGGCGCAGAAACCTGTAGGGTCCTCGCACTTTGGGCACTGCAAATGAAACACACTAGATTAAGTAGGAATAAAATGCATCAATGGCAGCAGCTGCCATCCTAGGAGTACCCGCGACCAAGGGACTTGGATTTATCGGGGATGGATGAAGAATTTGTACCAGGTTCTCCATGAGAAAACCCTATGCAATCGCCTAGCGGGGGTTTTGTCTGAACAAGCAGACAAGGGAGAAGGCATTCAGGCCGAGTGAAATATTCCCGCTTCGTCCGTCCAGCTTACTGCTAAAGCTGGAAAGGTGGGGTTTTTTGTGATTTGATGGCTCATTGGGCATTAATGCGGCGCTACGACCGGGGTGTGTCTACCGTGCAGCTGTGCACTCTAATTTGGTATATGGCATGTGGACCCCATTGCCGGATGCCCCACATATCAGCGCAAGGAAGTAGAAAGACATGAGTAACTAGTTATTACACATAAATATATTTTTGATAGAGAGATATTCCCTCTGTAAAGAAATATAAAGATGTTTTATATCACAACTTTATACATAAGAGAATTCAAGGGGAATATATATGACATATTTAATTATAAAAAACAGAGTTTTTTTAACATGGTATAGACGAGTTGGTGATGATGGTGTGCCTGTCATCCTGCAATATAGGTCGTCCGATTTATATCTGACGGATAGGAATGAAACTATGGCAATTTTGCAAAAAGGTACCCACACACCTCTCCGCATTTGCAAATAAGGCCTTCCCTCATTCATCCTTTTCTCTCACAAGATAAAATACTCATACAAATGCATCTTGATGTTACATGCAACGCACGAGCATTATAGGGGATCAGCTGAGAAATACTCAGACAGGCTCACGGTTCTGGACTTTGGGCCATAGGCCGATGGGCCTGCATGTTTGGGGGCCCATGTGTTCTACCTTAGCGCTTTTCATATTGCAAGCGGTCGGTACGGCGCTGGTTTTAGATGATGTCGCAAGGGGAATACACAAAATTGAATAAAGCAAAGTAGCTATTGGAATCAAATCAAATGACAGTTCCTAACCAGCAATCAGAGTTGCAATTCTATCAATGATAATGCCGTACTACTTATACACACAGGACACTTGTTTCACCATGCTAGAGTATTACATCAAAATCTCTCGGCGGATAGATCAATTCGGCAGTACTGAAGAATTTCAAAGTTGATTTGGACCAGCTCTCCTCGCCGAGAAAGTTCGATTTTGACATCATCCCCTGCCGCAAGATATGATTTAGATTTGAACCTTGACCATCCTTTAGCATCAATCATCATGCGACCATCCTTTGTACTTATGGTATATTGAGCAGGTTCATTCACACCAAGGCTGCGCATGGTAAGAGAAACTTGGCCGCTGTCGCCCGGATTGTTGAACGACTCCCTCGTTGCTCTAGGAATTCTCTGTTTGCAAACAAGAAGACATACCCAAACAGTTAGATCAACACAGTGAATCATGCAAAACAACATGGAAATAAAAAAGAACGAAACACTTGGGCGGCCAATGCTTACCAAGAAGGTGGACATGCCGGTTTTTGTAAGGACTTTGGTATATGAAGTGTGAATTACAGCCCAGTCTGTTGCTGGTGCAACTGCTCGTTCGGTTGCCGCTGCACGGGCTGGAGCAGATGCAAGTGCAAGTGTTGGTGCAGGTGCCGAAGCCGCTGCTGCTGCCGGAGATGGTGCTCCTTGTAGAGCTGGTGCCGGTGTCGGAGCAGGTGCCGGTGTCGATGCCCGATCCTCTGGTAGATCAGCCTGATCCACTGACGCGGTCGGTGCCAGATCCTCAGCTGGATCAGACTGAGCTGATGCCGCTGTCAGTGCTAGAGCAACTGTCGGTGCTCGATCCGTTGCTGAAGGTGGTACCGATGTGCGAGACAGTGGCGATCGTGTCTGGTCTGGTATGATCAGCTTTCTAACTTGACTAGGCTTCGTGACCGTGATCCAGTTTTTTCTTCATTTCTTTTAAACGCGAGAAGGACTAATTGTGGCGTTTTTGTTAAACCAAACTACAGTTCATCATTGGGATTCAGCTTGTACTCAAACAACAGACTGATCCAATTTTTTCCAGTAATATAAGTGATGGACACTGCCTTCGTTGCTGACACGACATAAGAAGTGAAACCTGCAAAAATAGCCATTGTAGAGCAAACCAAATGGTTTATTCTGTGATGAATGTCACATGGCAAAACCTGCACCATAAAATTGCAGGAAAAGAAAGAAAACATGACTGTCGGTGGGTAAGACACCTATGGGATCACAAGAATCCCTACTACGGTTAGCGGGGCGTGGGGTTGTGAGAAGAGCGGATCTAATAGGTAGTACATAGTTTGTTTATCCAGGTTCGAGCCGCGAGGATGCGTAAAACCCTACTCCTGCTTTGGTGGATGTATATTCTTGTTCTTGAACTAGCTATGGGGCGTTAGGAGCTCCAAAAAGCCGAATCCTTTCCGTCGTCGCCTCGGGCCTCCTTTTATAGAAAAACGGGTTGCCACAGTGGCACACAGGAGGTGGAAAGGGTACAGTGATGCGAAGTTATCCTCGCGTTACATGACAAGGCGCATTTAATGCATCTTGCTTAGGTGTCCTTGCTTTATCGGGGGCGGGGGTGAAGCCCGTCCCGTTCGTCGCCGCTTCTTCTTGTGTCGACACGCGCCCTGGCCAGCGACGCCTGTGATGCCATGCAAGTAGGCAGGCAGCTGAGGTGGCGCAGTGGTGGGTCTTCACGAAGATCTGCATGCCGCCACGCAGGTGCCTGCCCAGCTGGTTGGGTCGGCAGCTGCATGCGTACGACGGTGGAGGTTTAGTCGGCATGGGCCTGGTGGTGGTCCTGCGGATGCCCTCGGCAAAGGCCTTGCCGGGGCCCCTGCAAGGGTCTTGCCGAGGCGCCCGCTTTCATCCCCGGCAAGGCGCATGCCGGGGGTCTTGTGGTCTTTCTCGGCTGGGATCCTGCCAAGGGTCGTCATCTTCTAGTGTGTATCTGATCTTGAATGTCTTCACAAAGATCTGCATGCCACCGCGGAGGGGGCTCCCGAATCCTTGCCCCACGGGGGCAATAGACTCAAGGGTGATTTGCTCCGTAGGCGTGGGGCGAGTTGCCGCGGCAAGGGTCCTGCCGGGGTTGCTAAAACTGTTTGCCGGCAAGGACCTTGCCGGGGGAGTCCGCTTCGTCCCTTTTGCTATTCGTGATCTTGGCCTTGGCATCGCTTCTAGCTCTTATTGAGCTTCGGTCTTACTCTGGCTCACCTCCCTTGCCTTGTTTGGTGTAGTGGTGCCCGTGGCTCAGACTGCCCGTGCACAGTTATAGGGGTACAAAAAGTGTACCCCTCTTTTTGTACACCGAAAGGAGCCCCCGGGCCTGGGCCACACATAAGCACGACGTGTTGTTGGGCAAGGCCCAAAAACGGTGCGCGAGCAGACGAGGCGGTTTTTACCGTGGTAAGATTTTTCGCGCGCTGCGCTTCCCATGACTCGCGCGCGTGGCGCGGTGTGGGGAGGTGCGTGTGACGTGGGCGGCATGCGTGGGGCGGGCTTCTGCACGCATGCGTCATGTCGTAGTAAAGGGGCGGTTCGCGCCCTCCCCATAAATGGAGGGAGGCGTGGAGGCGCGGCCCATTTACTGAATGGGGCCGAGGCGCGGTCCTCAAGGCGTCCACTCCCCGCGATCACGGGGTGGGGAGAGGTCGTCTCACCCGTCCCCTCGGTTCTGCACGTCCACCATGTGTCTCCCATGTGTTTGGGGTGGCAAACGGTGGAGGCGGGAAACCGGGTCGTCGCTGGTCGGGCCAGAGGGTCGGCCCTGGCTCCCTGCGCCTCCCGTGTCTTGATTGGCCGAGCGGGGCGGCCAAGCCCCAACCCCGTTCCTTTATAAAGAGCGGGAGGGGGATGGCGTCCCGCATTCTTCCATCTTCTTCTTCCTTCAGCTTCTGCCCCTCTCTTCCATCCGTCATGGAGAGAGGAAATCCCGGTCCTTCAACGGTGGCGGCGAGGGTCGCCGCTCGACAATGTGCCCTTCCTCCTCCTGCGCCTGCGGTGGCAGAGCCGGCCGTGAGGGGAAGGGGGAGGGGGCGAGGCCGTGGGCGAGGCCGGGGCGCTCAGGGAAGAGGAGGACGGGGTGGCGCGCCAGCCTCGCCCCCGCCAGCAGCTCCCCTCCAATGGAGGGCCATGTTGGGGATGACCCCTGTGAGTTCTTCGTCAGGCTGCGCCGACCGCCGCGCCGTCGTCTTCGTCTCCCGACTCCATTCGCGCAGGAGATGGAGCTGGATCTGCCGGAGTCATTGCGGCTGCACATGAGGGGCTGCGGGATCAGTGGCACGCGGGTCCGCGTCGACTTCCCCGCTCCTCACGTGATGTATCTTCGTCGGGGATGGAAGACGTTTGCTCATATCCACAGCTTGATAGAGGGGCTCACTCTCCATTTTAAGCTGATGGAGGGTGGCCTTCTCTTCGTCAAGGTCTTTGGGCACTTTGGGACTCGTACAAGGTGTTGCGTGGAGAGCTCTTCTGATAGTGAAGATTCCTCCTCGAGCGAGAGTGACGAGGAGGACAGCGGCAGCGACGACGAGGGCGGTAGGCGGCAGGATGATGGGTCCGACTAGGTGTCGGGTACCGCTCCGCGTGGCACCGGCGACCCCATCATCCGTGTCGCTGGCTCCTTGAACTTCTCGGGGTCATCTCCTTGGGCGGCTGACGTTGGGAGGCTGCGGAAGAGGAAGAGGGCGGGCGGCAAGGCCGTCAAGTCAGAGTACGCGGGCACCGATGCCTTCGACACGTACTAACGTCCTTCCGCCTCGTCTTCGAGCTTTGCTTCCGGCGCCGCCATCACCATCCAGCCTTTGGACGGCCACTAAGATGTTCCCTTGGTGTCTTCTGCCACCCGTAGCTCGCCTAGGCGCTCCTTTTGCCCTTCTCGCCTCCTTGACCTGCCTCCTGAGGAGAGGGACAAGAAAGGGATTACAGGCACCTTATCTCTTTTTAGTTTGTAAGCCTTTCGGCCTGAATTTAAAACTTGTAATCCTCTTATTCATGTTTTTCATTCCATATGGATTGTACCTGAGCGGAATGTTTTTAATGAAAAAGGGATGTTTGACGGGTCATTTGTTTGTGGGTAAAACCCACGACAAGGAATAAATCCTTGATATCTTCAAGATAAACGTTTTCTTGCCCGGCAACAGGCCTCGCCATCTCCCCACTTCGCTCGATCTTCCTCACCCCTTTGGCAGAGGCCGGGATGAAGCGGGTTTAGGCTCCTCGTTCTATCCCTTTGTTACCGTGACTACGACCAAACTCGGTCCCAGGAACGGGCCCTAGGGCCTAGAGTTAGGGGAGCACGGTAGTTTGAGGATAAAACGAGGTTTCACATACCTCAGTCCATAAGGGAATGCATGATAAGGGATGAAAAACTTACCTGAATCTGCAGCCCCCGGCAACCCTGGTTTGCCGTGGGTGAATCTTTGCTCTTGCAGCCCCCGGCAATACTGGCTTGTCGGGGCCTAGAAGCTGGTTTGTTCCCTTTTTTCTCCCCAAGTGGTTTGGCAAGGATATCTGTGTGTCCTGCGAACCAAAGAAGACAAAAGAATTACAAAGAGACGCAAAATCGACCTCTAAGCTAGGGATTAGCCGCCGCTAAGCACTATCAACCCTAACCAAGGACGAGACTCAACCTAGCATGCATGCTATAACTTAGGGCGCCAGCGCTTCGTTTATTTATGCTCAGGGTCTGCGCCTGGCTTTGTACAAAGGGTTACATGCGTCATCGGCAAGGCTTGTACAAAAGGTGGCTTGCCGGGGGGCCCGACAAGCCGCGCCTCACGGGTAAAACTTGCGAAGATGCTCAATGTTCCAGGAGTTACTCACTGGAACGGCATCTTCGGTCTCCAGGCTGACTGCGCCGGGCCTGGTGACTCGTATTACCCGATAAGGGCTTTCCCACTTCGGCGTCAACTTGTTGGAATTCTTGGCCGATTGAACGCGCCGAAGAACAAGGTCGCCTTCCTCAAACCTTCGGGCACGGACCTTGCGGCTATGGTAGCGGCGCAAGGCTTGCTGGTAGCGGGCTGCTCTCACAGCCGCCCGAAGACGATCTTCCTCAAGGAGCATTGCGTCATCTTGCCGCAGTTGCTCTATCTCAAGCTCATCATAAGCGAGTACTCGAGGTGACCCATATATGAGTTCAGTGGGGAGAACTGCTTCTGCCCCGTATACCAGAGCAAAGGGTGTCTGGCCGATGGCTCGATTTGGCGTCGTTCTGATTGACCAAAGAACCGTCAGCAACTCATCAATCCAGCGCCTTCCACTCTTGCGCATCCTGTCAAAGGTCTTTGTCCTTAAGCCTCGTAGTACTTCAGCATTTGCTCTCTCAGCTTGACCATTGCTTCGTGGGTGAGCAACAGAAGCAAAACAGACTTTGCTGCCGAGGTCTTGGGTATATTGCATGAAGGTGCGGCTTGTGAACTGTGTGCCGTTATCGGTGATGACCCTGTTGGGTACACCAAAACGGCACACTAGTCCCTTAAAGAATTTGACGGCTGACTGAGCTGTGACCTTCCTCACTGCCTCCACCTCTGGCCACTTTGTGAACTTGTCGATTGCGACGTACAAGTACTCAAAGCCCCCGACAGCGCGGGGGAAAGGGCCCAGTATGTTGAGCCCCCAGACCGAGAAGGGCCAGGAGAGAGGAATGGTTTGAAGGGATTGAGCTCGCTGATGAAGTTTCTTTGAATGGAACTGACACGCTTCACACCTGGTGACTAGTGTCGTCGCATCCTGGAGGGCAGTGGGCCAGAAGAAGCCTTGCCGAAATGACTTGCCGGCAAGGGCTCTTGACCCTATGTGGGATCCACATATGCCTCCATGTATCTCTGCCAACAGCCCCAGTCCTTCCTCTCGAGGGATACACTTCAATTTCACTCCGTTCGGTGTCTTTCTGTACAGGACGTCATCGACGAACTGGTACATAGCAGATCGACGGGCTACTTTTTCCGCTTCTTCCTGCTCTTCAGGAAGTTCTCCAGTTTGGAGGAATCAGACGGTATGTTGTGCCCATGCTGGAGCCTGGGGCTCGACGGCGAGGACTAAAAGCATTTCCTCCGCTATAGGAGCGGCTGTCTCGACGGCAAGAGCTTGATGCTCCGCTGGAGCTAGCCGTCCCGTGGCGGGCTCAGTATCTCCGGCAACATTCTTGCCGGCGGTTCCGGGGAGCTCGGCAGGAAAGTACTTGCCGGGCCCTGATTTCCTCCTCTTGTTTTGCTCTGTTGATGGATCAACGGATGGCTGAGTTAGATGAAGCACAAAGGTACCTGGTTCTACAGGTAGCTTGAGGGCAGCGCGCTTTGCTAGGTAATTGGCGATGTCGTTCTCTGCTCGGGGAACGTGCTCCGCCTGTATACCATCAAAATGCTCTTCCAGCTTTCTCACTTCATCGACGTTAGGCCTTCATCAACGGGCTCTGGTAATCTTTGTTGACTTGTTTGACAACAAGTTGCGAGTCGCCTCTGACAATGAGTTTCTTGATTCCGAGGTCTGCCGTGATCCTAAGACCAGCAAGCAGCCCCTCGTATTCAGCAGTATTGTTCGTTGATACCTCCCTGGGGAAGTGCATCTGGACCACGTACTTGAGGTGCTCTCTGGTGGGCGCAACAAGCAGTACGCCAGCCCCGGCGCCCTATAAGGAGAAAGCTCCATCAAAGTACATGACCCAGTTGCAACTTGCCTCTTTGCCGGGGAGAACAGTCTCCTGGGTTTCTTCATCAGGCGTCGCGGTCCACTCTGCAACGACTCCGCCAGGACTCGGCTTTGAATCGTCGAGGTACTCTCAAACTTGAGACCAAAGCTGGACAGCTCCAGTGCCCATTCTACAATTCTTCCCCTTGCGTCTGGATTGTGCAGTATCCGTTGCAGAGGGAGGCGAGTAATGACGGTGATCTCGTGCGCCTGGAAGTAGTGACGCAGCTTCCTCGAGGCCATAAGAAGGCCGAAGAGCAGTTTCTGCACACCGGAGTACCTTGATCTAGCCCCCTGCAGGAGGGAGCTAACAAAGTAGACCGGGTGCTGCATCATTTTCTTCCTTGGCGGTCCTTCAACCGGCTGTGTCGTCTCTGCACCAACGGTATCAGGCTCTATCGCTGCTATCACCTCGTCATCAATTTCTCTCTGTGCCACTAGCGCGGCACTGACCACCTGGTTCGTTGCCGCCAGGTATAGCAGCAATGGTTCTTGTGGCCTAGGCGCAACTAGTATTGGTGTGGAGGAGAGATATCTCTTCAAATCTTGCAATGCTGCTTCGGCTTCTGGCGTCCATTCCATCGGGCCCGCCTTTTTCAAAATCTTGAAAAAGGGAAGGGCGCGCTCGGCGGACTTGGAAATGAACCTGCTCATGGCGGCAACGCAACCAGTAAGCCGACGTACATCCTTGACCCGCTTGGGCGCTTCAATCTGTTCTATAGCTTTGATCTTGTCCGGATTGTCCTCTATCCCACGCTGTGACACAAAGAACCCGAGAAGCTTGCCGGACGGGACGCCGAAGACGCACTTCTCAGGGTTCAGCTTGAGATTGATCTTGCGTAGGTTCGCAAATGTTTCTTGTAAATCCGGTATAAGGGTTGCCCTGTTCTTGGTCTTGACCACTATATCATCCATATAAGCTTCCATATTTCTATGGAGCTGGGGTTCAAAACCAATCTGGACCGCCCTTGCAAACGTTGAACCAGCACTCAGGCATCCGTATGAAACAATACGTACCACATGGGGTGATGAATGCCGTTTTCTCTTTGTCTTCTCTTGTCATGAAGATCTGGTGGTAGCCAGAGTAGGCATCGAGGAACGACAACAGATCACACCCAGCCGTGGAGTCAACAATCTGGTCGATGCGCGGAAATAGGAAGGAGTCTTTGGGACAAGCCTTATTGATATCTGTGTAATCAATACACAGCCTCCACTTCCCATTTGCCTTGCGCACTACCACTGGATTGGCCAACCACGTCGGGTAGAACACTCCTCTTACCAAACCTGTTGCTTCCAGTTTCCGGATCTCCTCTGTGATGAACTCTTGTCATTCCAAAGCTTGCTTTCTGACCTTCTGCTTGACGGGCCACGCATGAGGACAGATAGCAAGGTGGTGCTCAATCACCTCCCTGGGAACACCGGGGATGTCGGATGCCTGCCATGCAAACACATCAACATTCGCCCGCAGGAAGGTGACGAGCACGTCTTCCTATTTGTTGTCAAGGGTGGAGCTTATGGTGAAAGCCCCTCCCGTGTCGTCCTCCTTGACAGAAACCTTCTTGGTTCCCGGCAGCGCGGCCCTAGACTTCTTGTTCCTGTCGGTGGAGCTCTCTGGCACGTCCTTGACGGGAGCACTACACTCCGAAGAGGTGCGCTTGCCAGAGTGGGTGCCTGAGGTCTCACCGGTCTTCTTCTTTTTCCCTCCCGGGGTTCCAGCGGCAGGAGCAAGCGCTTTAGCAGTGGCGGCTGCTGCAACTGCTTGTTGGTAGAGTTGGTCAGCACAAGTTAGCGTGTCCTTCTTGTCTGATGGGATGGTAATGATCGTCACCAGCCCCGGCATCTTCAGGGTGTTGTAGGCGTAATGCGACGCCGCCATGAATTTGGCCGGCGCTGGGCGACCAAGGATCCCGTTGTAAGGCAAGGGGATCTTGGCAATGTCGAACACAATCCTTTCTATCTTGTAGTTCAGATCACTCCCAAAAGTCACGGGCAACGTGACCTTTCCCTTTGGTTGACTTCTTCCCGGGTTGACCCCCTGAAACGCGCCCGTCTCTTCGAGGTCTTCATTAGGAATCTACAGTTTCTCGATCACGGTAGGCGAGATTAAGTTCAGACCAGCCCCGCCATCGACTAGCATCTTTGTCACCTTCAGGTTGCGTATTGTTGGCGAAACCAACAATGGCAAGCACCCGACTGCAGTAGTGCGATCAGGGTGATCTTCAGTGTCAAAAATGATAGGTGTGCTGGACCACTTCAGCGGCCTTTGGGCATGAAACGACGGCTCTGCCGCTGTAATCTCTCGCGCCCACTGTTTAAGCCGGTGGTGAGAGGTATGCAGCGAGGCGCCGCCATCGACGCACATGGCCTCTGTAGCTTTCTAAAATTCTTGGTCACCAGACTCATCGTCCTCTTCGTGATCATCGTCTTCTGGCTTTTTGTCACGACCCCGGGCGGGCCTCTTCTGCTGTTTATCCTTGCCGCGACGGCCCCCCTAGCTGTCACGCTTCTTGCCGGACCCCTCAGCACCGTCCTGGCCCTTCTCCTTGTCCCGCCTCTCATATTCAGCCCTCTGCTTTTCAGCAAGGAGCTCAACCTGTCGGCAGTTCTGTAGATCATGGCCTTTGGTGCGATGGATCTTGCAGTATCGCTTGTCGGAGTTTCCTGGCTTCTCGGCAGCCGCCAAGGCCCGGCAGGCGACACATCCGGCAATCTCCTTGCCGGGGTCATCTGCCTTGATTTTCTTGGCGGAGCCGGCGTCATCAGATCCCTCGACAGCAAGCACGGCTTTACCTTTGTGCTTCCTGTTGCGGTGCCGGCCTTTCTTTGCCGGGGTGGCAATATCTTCATCTGAAGAGTAGGTTTCCACTCCGGCATCTTCATCGGGGTACTTCCTTCCCTCTTCAGCCCGGGCACATCTGTCAGCAAGAACATAGAGTTCTGCCACGTCTTTCACCTTGTTCATCGCCAGCTCTTCGTGCATCTTGTGGTTACGCACGTTTTGATGAAACGCGCTGATGATGGCAGCAGGGTGAACATCAGGGATATTGTATCGTACCCGGTTGAACCTCTGTATATACTTGCGCAGACTCTCACCTTCCTTCTGGGGAATGACGTGCAGGTCGCTCGCTTGGCCATGGGCTTGGTGACCTCCAGTAAAGGCGCCAACAAACTCATGGCACAAATCCGCCCAGGAGGAAATAGAGTCTACTGGCAAGTGCATTAACCACGACATGGCATTGGGTTTAAGAGACAATGGAAAGTAATTTGCAAGCACCTTATCGTCGCGGGCTCCGCCAGCCTGCATCGTGATGGTATAGATGCTGAGGAACTCAGACGGGTGAGTCTTGCCGTTGTACTTCTCGCCAACGTCAGGTTTGAAGGTGCGGTGAGTGGGCCACTGGAACTGCCGCAGCTCACGGGTAAAAGCCGGACATCCTACCTCGTAAGGTAGGCCTCCAGGGCTCTCCGGGGCCGGGTGGTTCGCAGCAGGCCCTGCTCGCCTGTCGGACTGGTGGCGCGCTCCGCGCCGGCACTATCGAGCGTCTTCATGGGCTCGTTCTCGAAGAACTTGGCGCTGGTCACAGTGGGTCCGTGGGTCGGACGACGCTATGGAGATGTCTTCGCCCGTGACGTCGCAACGAGCCGACGTCCGCGGTACCGAACAGGGAGGAGGTGAATGCACCATGGTCGTGGCGCCGCCGGCTTTTCCGCCACTGGTGCGTGGGACTCCATCGGAGCGTCGACCCGGGGGCTCCATCGGACTTGGTTCGTCTTTGTTGGCCACCGCAACAAGGCTTCGGATAGTGGCTCTCCATTCGTCGAGTTTTCCCGTAGTGGGATGAAAATCGAGGAGCAACTACGCGCGCGCCAGGGCCTCTGATGGCGTCGGTGGCAGCGGAACCTGCACGGATCGTGACGCGCTTCGACTTCTGACCATGTCAGAAGGAGCTCTATCATGATCCCGCGGTCGCATGCCATTTTCACCAGCGCTTCGGTGAGCGGGCAGGTCTTCTACGTCCCGGGGGTGGCGCTTGGGGCTCTTCCCGCGGCGACGACCGGGATCTTTGGCGCGATGACGCCGTTCGTGGCGCGCTGCCTGGGAGGAGCACGCTGTTGGCGCCGGCGTGGGAGTCTTGGAGGCCCTTACGTCGCCTTCGGGTGATACGGCAGCGATCTTGGAAGGCCCCGCACCACCCATGGAGGGCCTGGCTCCGTCTTTGGATTTGGCGGTGTGTGGCCCGTTACCAGGCGCACGAACATCGCCGCCTCCCAAACTCCGGCTGCTGGGACGGTGTTGGTGTTCGCGAGCGGCGCCCCAGGTCCTTTCTGCGACCGGTCCGCTGCTCGCTCGCGTCGAGACGGCTGTCCGGCTTCCGAATGGGCAACCGCCACCGTTGTCTTCTTCTTGGGCGCCATGATGATGAAGAAGCATCGAACTAACTGCTAAAGTCGATTCTCACAACTGCGCTCCCCTACCTGGCGCGCCAAAGATGTCGGTGGGTGCGACACCTATGGGATCACAAGAATCCCTACTACGGTTAGCGGGGTGCGGGGTCGTGAGAAGAGCGGATCTAACAGGTAGTACACAGTTTGTTTATCCAGGTTCAGGCCGCGAGGATGCGTAAAACCCTACTCCTGCTTTGGTGGATGTATATTCTTGTTCTTGAACTAGCTATGGGGCGTTAGGAGCTCCAAAAAGCCGAATCCTTTCCCTCGTCGCCTCGGGCCTCCTTTTATAGAAAAAGGGGTTGCCACAGTGGCACACAGGAGGTGGAAAGGGTATAGTGATGCGAAGTTATCCCTCGCATTACATGACAAGGTGCATTTAATGCATCTTGCTTAGGTGTCCTTGCTTTATTGGGGGCGGGGGTGAAGCACGTCCCGTTCGTCGCCGCTTCTTCTTGTGTCGACACGCGCCCTGGCCAGCGACGCCTGTGATGCCATGCAAGTAGGCAGGCAGCTGAGGTGGCGCAGTGGTGGGTCTTCACGAAGATCTGCATGCCGCCACGCAGGTGCCTGCCCAGCTGGTTGGGTCGGCAGCTGCATGCGTACGGTGGTGGAGGTTTAGTCGGCGTGGGCCTAGTGGTGGTCATGCGGATGCCCTCGGCAAAGGCCTTGTCGGGGCCCCGGCAAGGGTCTTGCCGAGGCGCCCGCTTTCATCCCCGGCAAGGCGCTTGCCGGGGGTCTTGTGGTCTTCCTCGGCTGGGATCCTGCCAAGGGTCGTCATCTTCTAGTGCGTATCTGATCTTGAATGTCTACAAAGATATGCATGCCACCGCGGAGGGGGCTCCCGAATCCTTGCCCCATGGGGGCAATGGACTCAAGGGTGATTTGCTCCGTAGGCGTGGGGCAAGTTGCCGCGGCAAGGGTCTTGCCGGGGTTGCTAAAACTGTCTCCCGGCAAGGACCTTGCCGGGGGAGTCCGCTTCGTCCCTTTTGCTCTTCGTAGTCTTGGCCTTGGCATCGCTTCTAGCTCTTCTTGAGCTTCGGTCTTACTCTGTCTCACCTCCCTTGCCTTGTTTGGTGTAGTGGTGCCCGTGGCTCAGACTGCCCGTGCACAGTTATAGGGGTACAAAAAGTGTACCCCTCTTTTTGTACACCGACAATGACATTAAATCAATAAGATTTATACAGTAAATCAATAAGATTTACTTGATGTGACACGAGTGAGTCCTTACCAGGAAATTACTATGTTGAAGTACTAAACAGAAGATTGATCGTCCAACTACGGGTGGCATGTAGGGGCCCCGCCTACTCCCACAAGCAGGACAGTCCAAAGGTTGTGACAAATCGTATGGACCGAACATCCATGGGACTGGAAATCCTGGTGGGTGCGATAAACCCTGCAATGCATACAGATATTGGAGTGTAACCATAATTGATAAACCGTCCTCACAAAAAAGATGATCTAGATACTTCAAAATATACAGAATGAATTGAGTGGACAGACATTAGCATAGACCATTCTCAGGACTGACCACACACCAAAAGCGGCAGTACTAATAAACAATACAGGGTTCACAAACACAAATCAAGTACTGAACAATAGTACTTACTACAGACAAGCAAAGTTGCACTAATTAAACTCTGCAGACTATTCTTGCCACCGACCTACGGGATGAACCCCACATAACTGACTAGGCCATGGACTTCGTGAGAGATGTCTACATGCACCATCACCATCTTGTCAACCTTGGAGAACCTAACAGAGTGGTCTTTCCACTCATAAACATGATCATGAAGACAGGCTGCATCAAATTTGTTGGGAAGCTTTACAAGAACCACACCCTTCTTAATCGAAGGCACAGCCAGGAAATTGTTGTGGTCAAGTACAGACTCGAGAACACGCCTGACAACAATGCTACAGGAAAACACTAGTTCAGGACACGTGGCGACAAGGACACAACAGCTGGATAGTTTAGCAGTAGAACTCATCCTCAGGTCTTCCAGTTCACACGGCATGACTTTGAGAACTTCATCTCCACCGCGGACCTGGTTCTAATTCAAACAGAAACCATATTTTATTACTACCTCCGTTCCGAAATATAAGATGATTTTTGATATTATACTCCATATATGACTACATATACGCACAGAAATGAGTGAACAAAGACACTAGAACATGTCTTCAAAGGCATGAGAGTAGAGGGATTACTTGCAATATCCATAACACAAGTTACTAAGGCAAATATGCCCTCTTCAAAGGTAGCATTGATGTTCATAAAGTACTCCCTCCATCCCAAAATTCTTGTCTTAGATTTGTCTAGATACGGATGTATCAAGTCACATTTTAGTATTAGATACATCTGTATCTAGACAAATCTAAGACAAGAAATTTGGGACAGAGGGAGTAGTTGAAAGTAATCTATAAGAAATCAGTGTCAACCTCTCGCATGTTTTGGTCAAAAGAGGAATTTAGAACCGTCATTTGGCACACAAAAATCACATCAAGATCACCCAGAAAGTTGTACTACTAGTACTAGTACTGCATGTTAGATGAAAAAACACGATCAAGATCGAGAAAAAGATCGTCAAGAAGAGATATTACCTGGACTTGCTCAATGAGGGATCCCGGAGAGGGGGGCTTGGACAGGGCGATGGCTTTGAGCTTGTCTGCAGTAGTCTCGGCGGGATGCTTGCGCTTCTTCGTACCATGAGCCTCAACGGTTTTGGCCAGAGCCATAGACATCACTTCGGCCGGTGCTCCAGCGTCCATCAAGAAACTATCAAATAGAAATAAAAGAAAAGAAACCATAATCACAAACCGAAAATAAGGAAAGAGAGGGAGTTATAGGATCCGTCTCGGGGTTGCAAGACCGGGCCTTGGCTAGAATCAACACCATTGATGCGCTCACCTTTCCTTCTTTGGGAGAGAAGAACAATGGCAGAAGCAGGTCGGGGTTTTCTTGAAGAAATGAGGAACAAGATGAGGGAGAAGCGAGGGTTGGGTAGAGAGTAAGCTGAGAGAGAAGAGTGAAATGATGGTTGCTTCGTCCGTCCAACTTACTGCTGGAAAGGACGGGGTTTTGTGATTTGACGGCTCATTGGGCATTACTGTGGCGCTTCGATCGGGGTAGTCTACCGTCACTCTACTACGGAGTAATTTAGTGCATGGCTGGTGGACCCCGATGTTGGTTGTCCCACACGTCGGCGAAAGTGAGTAATTTAGTGCATGGCTGGAGGAGGATCCGCACGGTAGAGCGTGTCCACTGTTTTTCTGAAGAAAAAAATGATTACAGCAAGCGTTTCCACTCTTACGATGGATGAGTGTGAAACACGGCAGCCACTTGAATATACACAGTACTCCTACTACTAGGCATGTGCAGTTGTTCATACGTTAGTACTACATAATCTTGTTGCTAGTGTAGTAAGATATGACGACGACAAATGATGTTGTGCGCATGTCAACTATATGAACAGTAATGTAGTAACATAGTACCGCTTTCTCGACTGTCTGGTCGAGAATGAACGGTGAGATCAATGTTAACAGAACTAGGTCTACAACGCACGGAGAGTACGGTGCTACAGTACTCCACGAAACATGAACCATATGAAGCACGAATAGTGTTAGGCAGGGTGTATGAAGGGTCCACGGGATGGGAGCAAAAGTTCCCTTCTCGACCCACTTTTGGGTGTTTGGCAGAGTGCATGAAGGGTGCATGAGTCCACACTAGTAGGTTAACAGAAATACACGAAGAGGAAACAACTACTCCGTCTAGGTGTGTAAGTCATCTTACGTTGTGCACTGCGACCAAGGCGGTGAGGAAAACGAGAAAACATAATGTCTTTTTGCTAATTAATAGCATTGCATGCAATGAACTAACCACTGCATGTCATGTTTATTAGTCTCAAGTCACTGAAAGCATGCACGACCCACGTATCTTATTGGTTGATATGTCACAAAACAAGAAACAGGGAGGGAGTTAATGTACCCGTGCCTAAGTTTTTTGGGATTATTTGGTTTTCATAAGGTGACTTACACACTATATTGAGATGAGAATGCAACCAAACACACCCACACGCTTTGTGCTACAATGACTGATCTGCATCGTCTTAGTTTGATCCAACGGTCATGTTGCGCCGTGACATGGACATGCCCATGCAGAGGGCGCCTAAACACCACCGAAGTCCCTCTGCTTCTCGAGGCACACGACGTTGGTGATGCAGGGGTGAAACGGCTGAAAGGCAATGCAATCTATGGGAAGGCGGAGGGAGCCAGCCGAGGAGCGGGGAATCTTTTGGTTTTCACCATGGTAAAACACCAGTCAACGACTTCTCACATCAGGGAGCAGTGGGTTTTACAGGCGGAGTCATCATGACTAATTGCTGCCGCGCCTGCTCCCGTCAATCAAAAAATTAAAAATCATGCCACGCCTGCTCCCGTCAATAAAAAAATTAAAAATCCTGCCGCACTCAAACACCAGAGCAATGCTGCGGCAAGTAGATAAAAAAGGGGTGAAAAACAAATGTGGCAGCGGCCTAGCTAATCGGTCGAACTAGCCCAACTAGCTAGCCACCGTGCTTCACTAATGTACTCGGCGGAAAAGTGGTCTTTCATGATTTGACGACTCATTTATTTACTTGCTTCGGCGAAAACGCGAGGTAGGGCGTCCCACGTTAGGAAGAATATATGCGTGCACCACCCGGGAGGACCCCGAAACCGCGCGGTAGGGTGTGCCATGTCTCGGCACGGAGGAAAATTGTGCGTGTAAAAATTTACTGTATCAGACGTAGTACCTATGGTTCGACCATGAGACCCAGCCAGTCGGTCGAAAACACCCCACTAGCCACACAGCTTCATCATGCTAACATGGCACGGAGGATAGGTGTGGTTAGCTCCGTCTCGACCAGCCACAACGTCTCTTGTTCTAGGTGATTCTTATATTTTCCAAGCTTTTTTTAGTTGTAATAACACCACGGCAAGCTTGCGCTGCTCTTCGTGTGTGCCCGTGCAAAGGTTAGACGATGGAGAGAAGATAGAGATCGCAGACCTGGGACCCACCAGTAAGTGAGTCAACGGTCATGCACGTGTAGACGAGGCACTCCCTCTACTCGACTCAACGTAATACTGTATAAATCAAGTTATGGGACAAAGCCAACAACCGTTGTTGTTTCAGGCTATCGACTTACGCTTTGTAGTCCAGGTTGCCAGTTCGAATCTCGTCTTTCAGATTTGTTAGTTTTAGGTCCAAATTTGATTAATGACAAGTGGGACCCCCGTGTGTTGTTCTAATATTTCAGTGTAGGATGGTTTTTTTAACAAACACTTTGCGCGGTTAGACAAGTAACGGCACAAGTTACATGTATTTTACAAGTTTACGAACAAAAATGACAACAGCATAGAATATCACGTCCACCCCGCAGCTTAGATGCTATGGTGATACGAGTTTTTACACCGTTGGAAGTGAGATCCAATGACTTGGGAGTAGTCTTTGTAATTATACGCAATTTCCAAACTCTCCAAAGGTTTTTTTGCAAATAAAACATTCAGGCCTCGTGTGTGCCACTGCATCTTGGATCCAACGGCTCCCCGTTGCTCATATTAGGTGCTCCCCGTAGCTTAATTACCCGCTACGGTGATATGAGCATCTAGGTCGTATGATCAGTGATCAGATGGCACATGCGCCGTACTTGTACTTCCTGCGCAATTCCCAAACTCTCTCAGCTGTATATTGCAAAAACATACAAACCTCCTACTGTGGGCCGTTAGATCTCCGTGAACTCGTATCACCATAGAATCTATGGTGCGGGAGCACCTCATATTCTCCCGTGCGAGAAAACATAAGGTGCTCTCGCAGCTTGGATGCTACGGTGATACGAGCTTTGAGGTTGTTTGATCTGAGATCCAATGGCATCTGAGCAATTTTTGTGCTTGTAAGTAGTGGCCGAACTCTTTGGGGGCTTTTCTGTAAAAAAAACATTCGAACCACCGAGGAGGCGTTGGGTCACAAATCCAACGGCTCCGAAGAGCTTGTATCACCAAAGCATCTAAGGTGTGGTAGCACATGATACTCTTACATACATTAGAATATGATGTCCTCCTTCATCTCAGATGCTACGGTGATACGAGCTTCGAGGTCGTTTGATCTGAGATCCAATGGCATCTGAGCAGTCTTTGTGCTTGTAAGCAGTGGCCGAACTCTTTGGGGGCTTTTCTGCAAAAAAACATTCGAACCACCGAGGAGGCGTTGGGTCACAAATCCAACGGCTCCGAAGAGCTTGTATCACCAAAGCATCTAAGGTGTGGTAGCGCTCATACATACAGGAGAATATGATGTCCTCCTTCATCTTAGATGCTACGGTGATACTAGCATCGAGGTCGTTGGATATGGGATCCAAGGGCATCTGAGTAGTTTTTGTACAAATTGTGTGCAATTGTCAAACTCATCAAGGTTTCCTGTAAAAATATTAAGACATCATGTGAGCTGCTATATCTCAGATCTACAAGCTCCAAGCAACTCGTATCGGCATATAGCATCTAAGGTATGGGGGCACATGATATTCTCCCAGGGAGGAGGGGTGGGGGTGCACAACCAATCGGTGGTTGGGAGGGTGGGGACAAATATAATCTATACAATCCTAAACAGGGCTTCACAATTTTATCTAAGGTCGAGGGGGTGACCCCTGACAATCATAGCTCCGCCTAATTAAACACAACATTTGCATGTACTGTAGTACTAGACTTAATATTCATGTTTCAGTTTCATGTTCGTCTTAAATATTGAATTGAGGACCATGCATGTCTTACATTTTACTCCCTTCGTTCCTAAATATTAGTCTTTTTAGAGATTTCAAGTGGACTGGCACATACAGATGTATATAGACATATTTTAGAGTGTAGATTCACTCATTTTGCTCCGTATGTAGTCGCTTGTTGAAATCTCTAAAAGACTAATATTTAGGAATAGAAGGAGTATTTTTGAATTCGTGTCATACATGCATGGTTTGGAAAAATAGATGGACTATACTTATTGATCGTTGTTGTGTTCGTGTGTGGGTGTCATTTGCATTGAAAAACTTAGCAGGGATACCATGAAATGTGAAATCCACGTTGAGATCACTATATCACAAACTCACTCTAATTCAACAACTCGTCATAAATCAATTACCACGTTGAGATTAGTATTTGCAAGGAAAATACGGGCATTGTAATACACATAGATTCGTTCGGCAACTTAAAAGGTTCCTTTCGTATTCTCGAATGGTAGGACCCAACGGCGTACCAACCAGACCTTGGCTCGTGTTGATCCTAAAAAAATAAAAAAATAAAAACCGGGCTCGTGTCCTTCTGGTGGCGTGCGTGGTACGCACATTAGGCAACCCCAACCAGTCGAGACTCCACGTTTTGAGTCAAAATATCTGGCGGCCAGAATTCCAGCCCTAGGAAATTCTCCTCATGTCCCCGGTCCATAATGACTACCGATGAACAACGGAGGGATGCTTTAGTAACTAGACAACATTGTGTTCAAAAAAAGTAACTAGACAATGTTACATACCGTGCAGAGCACGGTTCATTTCCCTCGGTCGCCGCTTGCCAAGGTCACCCGTCAACTGCATTGCCTAGTAGTAGTAGTAGTACTACTACACCAGGATGAGCACAGAATTGAGCCTGTTTGTTCGTGCCTAGTACTTGAGTTAATATATCAGGCAATGCACTGGTACGGAGGGATTATCCTTTTGCTCTGCATATATAACTTGTCTGAAGTCTAACTAAGCAAAATGTTTGACCAAATCCTTTCTTAAGAAATACAACAGGACAGATGTATGGCTTGAAAATTTATTGCATGATGCAGGTTATGATATTGTTTCGAATCCTGGATCTTAAATTTCAGAAAATCCAAAAGTGACCATAAATTCTTGAAACTGGGCATGGTCACATGATATGGCACAAATATTGCTTCATAATTTTTTTTCTTAAATTTGAGACAAGCTGCTTATGACAAGTTGCACAAATGAAGAGCCAAGGTATTTTGGAACAAAGATCTGTCACGTTAAGGCGAACGCTTTCACTATTGAAACCGTGGGCGTTTACGTGCCGCCACGAGTCCCACTTGTCATAGGCAGGTGCCGTCCGAGCAAGCGTGTGAGTCGTCGGGAGGCATGCGAGCAGACCGTTGCGCCGGCTGACAGGGAGGCGTGCGAGCAGAACACTCTACAGGCTCACCAGGAGGCGAGCCCTTTGACTAGGCACCGCCGCCCACCTTCGTCCCAACTGCTCCCACTTTTAATGTCACCGGCGCCGCAGTTTAAAATCAACCCCGCACTACCCAGTATCGCTATAATCTTCTCTCTTCCTCTTCGATTCTCCTGTCGTCTACCTCCAACCAGCCTGGCCTAAACGTACGCCATGCCGCATCACGATGGTCTGCCCTTAGTCTTCCAGTTTCCTGAGGAAGACACCCAGCCAGAGTCTCAAGAACATAAGGCACTTTGGGACGAGCTTGAACTGGCCTTGCGAGAAGGCGTCGCGCCTGTCCCTGCTCCCATCGCCCCGACTGCGCCAGCGCCCATCCCCGTGGCATTGATGGACTGGGAGCCGCACATTGTCGCCGAGCTTGATGCCACGGGGTTCCACGAGGTCCCGGCCGACTTTCACGTGCACGAGGTCCCGGCCGACTTTCACGCGCCCGTGCACCTGCCAGCGCATGCGCCTGCGCGTGCACTGACGCGCACGCCCGGCCAGTGCCCGTGCACCTGCCAGCGCATGCGCCTGCGCGTGCACTGACGTGTGTGCCCATGTCGGTGCCCGTGCACACGAATGTATCGGCCGCGCCGTTGACAGCGCATGTCCCCGCGTGGATGCCAGTGCCCCTCGGTGGCATGGATGGCCGCCGTCGACCGCTTCCTTGCACCAACGCTAGTCGCCTCCTCCCGCCAGTTGACTCGCTCCTGGAGACCGAAGTCCAGAACATTGTGGCCTTCCTTGAAGCTAGGGCCAACGTCCACGAGTACGCCAACAACGGCGCAAGACGCCGCCGACGTCGTCGGTCAGTGGCCCGACGACACACAGAGCACGGCAGAGGAGCCGCTTCCCACCGCAAGACGCCCCCGCCGCCGCCGCGTAATCTAAATTTGCCATGAAAAACGTTCAGATTGCCATGCTTAAAATCCAAACGTTTATCATTTCCATTTATTTTAGATCGATCGTCGTATAATTTAAAGTTGGAGTCAGACTGAACGAAATCTATGGTTTGATCAATTGAATGTTCTGCTAGAGCCGTATCAAATTAAATATAAAACGTCATCAAGCCACATGTATTCCTTGTCATCCAACGACCTAGACTGCTTCAATGTCGAGCGCTCAACACGTTTAGCGTGCAGTTAATTTCATGCCAAAAATAGTGCTAATCACATAATAACACGCAAATAATATCCAACTTAATATCCGCATGCACTTAATATACTTCCAAATTAACGTGCACTGCACGTACACACTGACTAGTGCTGCTAGCACGTGAAATTGGTGTCGTAACTTATGAATGCGTCCAGATATGGTCAACGGCAACATCGCCCGCGAGTTCTTCGTGTATGCCCATGCGTCTAAACGCAGAAGGGGAGGAGAGAGAGAGCACACATGGAACCCACCAGTAAGTGAAGGCGAATAGTACTAAAAATAATATTACATGTTATCAATTAAATAGGTTGTGGTAATATAAAAACATTATGTGAACAAAGGGAGGTACAACAAACATTGTTGTTCTACGTATGTTGCCTATTGACGTGCGGCTTGAAGGCCCTGGTCGCATGTTCGTCCTCGTCCTTTATTTTTTAATTTGTATATGGGTCCAAATTTGTTTCATGACATGTGGGCCCCTCGGTGTGTAGTTTGTAGCACTTTAATTGGTGGGTCCAAATTTGTTCCATTCCAAGCGGACTATCGGTGTGTAGTTTTTTAACTTATTTATAATAATTAAAGAGAGCAACAGAGTTTTTTGCAATAATACCATGGTGCGACGTTGAAGCCGAGAAAGGACGTGCGAGAGAGCAATGACCGAGCCAGAGGGATATCAACTAGGGGGTTGCAACGGTGTTTCGAGTAGCTGTAGGCCGAATGCTACGAAAATATAATCTAAACCGACCGGAATAAATGCCTACACAAATTAATCCAAGGTTGGAGTGCCCCTCGCAATGTAAATAGCTCCGGCTTTGCGAGGGATGGATAGGTAGCTTCAATGTGTGGAAGATACGGCGTGAGAAAGCGAGGTCAATCGAGAGACATATAGATAGAGAGACAAAGTGAGTGTGGTCCGACATTCATGGAACAAATATATATGATCTGGAGAGATATTGTCCGATTGAGCTTTTGGCAAGGGTGAGGGCTGTAAGATAGAGCTTGAGAGATGATCCAGTCACAGACGTGTAGATATATTTTGTGCGTGGGAGGAAGCAAGGTCGATCGATCACATAGGGTCGTCGTGCGATCGAAAGAGTGAGACGGGTTGGAGAGAGTGACCTAGATAGACAATGTGCGTGAGAGAGTATACAATGTGAATAAGTCGAATTGGGCTCAAACATGGTGATATATCGTTTTTGTCCGAGAAAGAGCGAGGTCAATCGAGACATACAGAGAGAGAGAGAGAGAGAGAGAGAGAGAGAGGGAGAGAGAGAGCGAGCATGGCCCGCCATGAGGTCGAACGAGTGGGGGCGGCTTCGATGGACTGACCTAGATAGATAATCTATGTGAAAGAGTATAGAGTGTGTCGATCGAGGCCCGAACAGGGAGATATATCATTTGTGTGTGAAGGAAAACGAGGTTAAACGAGACTCAGATAAAGAGAGCGAGATTGAGCGAGTGTGGCCCGCCGTGCGGAAGAAAGAGTGAGACAGTCTTGAGGGAGTGACCTAGATAGACAACGTGCGTGCGTTCGCACGAGAGGTTGGGGGGCTAGATAGGCAATGCATGTATTTAGCGCGAGAGGGTGAGAGGGAGAGGGAGAGAGAGAGAGCTCGGCATGGGTGCAATGGTGGGTGTGTGAGGTAAATACATTTCGTAACAGAGTGGAAAAGGGGGGTTGCGTAGTTGAGAGAGTTAGAGATCGAAACATGGAGAGAAAGAATGGATGTGTGTTGGAAACCGATAGCTTCCTAAGGTGGTTAGGAGAGGAAGATTGACCGATACAGAAAGTATGTAGCGTGTGTGCGGGAGGGGGGGCTAAAAACAACAATTGAATGTAGATAGTACGAGACTTAATATCGATGTTTCAATTCGGTGTACATTGTAAGATTTGAACTGAGGACCATGCATATGGGTAATTATTTCGAATTCGTGCCATACTAGGTTTTGAAAAGTTGGCATTGACTCGATTTGTTGTGCTATTTTGTAGGTCATATGTTTGAATCCATCCAAAAGTTTTCTCACTACCATGGTGTTCATCATATACATATGAATTTGTATTTAAAAAGTAGCATGGATACAGTGAAATGCGAATTTGCAAATGAAAGAAGATTCGTTTGCATTCTCAAATGTAGGCGCACCAGGGTCGTGTCATGGTGGTCGCGTGTGTCGGACGGACGCGTAGCACGCAGCCACCTACCCAAAAAAAGGACGATAACAAAATAAGTTCGCGCTTCCACGTTTCGGATTGAAATATCTGGCGGCCCTAGTTCCAGCCCTGCAAAATCTCCCTTATCCATCGTCCCCTTATGCGCCCAGATTGCTCAAATCCCTAATTCGCCGCCAACCCAAGCAAAGTTCGAATCGCCCCTTGTCTCGTCTCTTTCCCCACCTTTGTGTCGGATGACAAAGACGAAGACAACGGTCGCGCTTCACCACCGCACCGAAGCTACCTCATCTATGCCCTCGTCCACCGCACCGGGTGGTCCGCCGACAACGTCGGCCGCCGCAACCGACGTGCCTCACACACACCGACTTCCACCGCATCAGGTGCGCTTCACCGACGTCGTCTCCCAGCTCACCGGGGCTACTTCACCGAGCACATCGCCGCGCCTCCGCCCCCCGAGGCCGCCAGGGCTTCACCAACGGTCTCGTTCACCGCATTGTTGCACTCCGCTACCACTCAAGATCTGCATTCGTGCGTGGCCAGCCAACGCCAGCGCATCACCCTCAACAGCTCTGAAGTGACCCGCACTCTAGCTAGGCGAGCATGCCCAAACGCCGGCCCGAACTAGGTATCCACACATCACTCCCTTAACTGTTCCGACGATGTTTGGATATCCTTTCACTGCTCTCTTAGCTTACACGCCTATCCAACTCTGACTTTAACTCTTATTTCTTCTGGAGATATCATCTGAAACAAGCAAATCCATTTTTTAGCGAAGCATGACGGCGCTATGAGATCTGGTACACATCCTGCACACCCGTATAACCTTGTAAGTATTTGTCCTCCGGTACAACAGCAAGGTCGATTCCTCTTATTTGATCAGCCATTCGCCTTGTCAAAAATGCAGAGGGGGATGCAAGGAGCACAAGGCATGCACATCCAAGCAAGTAGTAACATGGACTTGTACATGGAACATCCCAAGTGCAAGCAGAGCTGCAGTGAGCCTGTACAACGAGCTAGCGTAAGTCCCTGCATTTCATTTAATTCGTACTGGCATTCGTGTATGATTTGTGTGCAGTGACAGATCCACGAATTCAAGATACCAGGGGCGAACATTTAACTTAAAAAATACGAAGGCACTTGCACTCCGGAAATCAACATAACTTGAGAAATGTGAAGCTACATGCACTTTGAAAACCAGCTAATGATCCAAAGTAGTTCAGATTATAAACACTAAATGATGCAAGCACCAAAAAACACAAAATGCAACATGGTGTACAAGGACTACAAACATGGCCTGTACCTGCTTGATTTATTCGTTCTCTGGCTGAAAATATCGAAGTGTAATTGCACCTATAACCAGTGCGCAAACTGCATATCAATATATCTATCCTGCACAAGTATGCCAATAGTTTCAAACAACAGATTAGAAAAGTATTTATGCTACGTTGTCATGATACGGAGACTTTCTGGTAGATGGCCTCGACGTTTCCTCAAGCCATGAAAATGCACTATAATTTGCTTGTCATCAATGCCTGCAAATCTCTATGTCTCTCTCAACATAGCAGCTCATCATTAGACACTAAACCCTTCAATGGGAGCTTGCAAAATGCTTGCATTAGATGCCTCATTAGACACTATATGTTCATCACCAGGAGCATGCAAAATGTTTGCATCAAATCCTTCATTAGCAGTCTGTTCATTAGACACTTTAGGCTCAAGAACAACATGAGCTTGGATGTTTGCAGCGGAAACTTGATTAGATGCATTAGATTCAGTCAGTTCAGTATTGATTGGGGGAGTTATAAAATAAGTAGAAATTGGTTTCATTTTCTCATAGATTCCCTACATACAAGCAGTTTTACAACACCGTCAGGTTTAACTATTGGCCAGAAATTGAAGAGTTGAATTAGATATAATCAGGGTTATGATGTACCTGCTCGTTGCGCATGCTACTCTTGCAAGCTGCGACTGTCCGTTTGCGCAAGCTCGATGCCATGCCCGTGCTACCGCCGCTGCCTCCCACACAGGCTACACCCAGGGTTGGATCTTCATCTTCTTGTCCTTCCGTTCGCTTGAAGCCCGGCGACCGCCCTCCAACGAGGCCGTGAGGAAGTGCTGTGTCGGTCTGTCTAGCGGCGGCTAGGTTAGGAGCAAACCAGACTGGAGGCTGGAGCGGATGAATTGGGATTTTTCCTGCTGTCGCTCGATATGGGAGGCGCTCGTTTGGGCCGCGAGCCTGCTATAGGGCCTGCCTTGCACTTATGTTATTGGCCTATTCCAATTGAAACATTTTTCTTCATTTTTACATTGCCTGCTCGTGCGTTGGGACGAACAAAACTAGCCTGAGCCAACCTAGACGACTCAAACTAGGTGCACACTTTCGAGCCACCCGAGGCGGCCGCCCATACCAGCCCCTATGGTGGCGTCGCCCCTTTTTGCGTGTATGATAGGGTAGTGAAAAATATTCCAGTGGCGCTTTTGATTTACCCACAGAATGGTTGAATTTCTTGTTTCTATGAACTGAGTTCGCCAATAATGTGAAGGATGCCAGTCTTTTCATCCTATTGTAGATTTCTTAGATCTCGATATGCCAAAAGTAATCGCATGAAATATACAGTAAAAGCCAGTGTGATGTGTGTGGCTATAACTAGTCTGACTACACGTCCTCATATAACATATCAAGGACGCACCATCTTACCAGATTAACCATTCGACTTACCAATGCAATGTGGGAAGAAAGAAGTATTGGGACTGTGTATCCAAGCAATTGATGCCATGGACTCCTTCGTACAACCTTGTAAGCGAAAAAGAAGTTGCAGTGTGCCTGTACAAAGAACTAGCGTAAGTTCAGTTACCTGCTTCTCGGAATTTTAGTTAGCCACTTATTGCAAAATTGTTCAATTACGTTGCTTGGCTTAATTTAGTTTGCTATTGATTACATAATGCCACAGCCTGTTAATCCTATTATAGACTACACCTATCTATGTGTTTGATACTTACTGTTAAGAATTTACCTGTTTGCCTGAACTTAAATAGCTACTTGTTTGTTTAACTGCTTTGTTGCTGCAACAACGGGTTACAATGGTGTTAATAACTACTTTTCAGCATTGAATTGAAACTCTTTAATTCCTTATTTGTTTAACTGGTTTGCTGTTATAACTCCCAGTTGAGATGTTTTGCTAACTTCAACTTTTATGAATCCAATCGAAACTTTAATGGCAAAACAGGTTAGCCCAAGATCAAAGAGCGAGGTCCCCATGGATGTTGTATCATTCCACAGCAGTGGCACCGGCCCAATCGTGCATTATGAATTGCCAATTGTTGATGCTCTAGAGACTAAACTAGTGGTAGAAAGAGATTCTGCTTCTGCACTTAGAGATGAAGTGGACATGTTGAGGAAGCAAACAGCACAATCAGTAGCAGTACTCAAGACAACCATTAAATATTTGGTCGATTTCAAAACGAAGCAAGCTGAGACTGACCACATTGTTAATGTCCTGAAGGAAGAAAAGAAATTAAATTCCCACTTGGTAAATCATAGGTGAAATGTTCTTTCCATCGTTGAATAACCTTTATGTTGTTTGTTCATGTAATCAATCAAACCATTTGTTTTAGAGATCATGTAATAATTGTTTTTTGTTTTTTGTTTTTTGGTTTGTAATTTTATTTGAGCACATGTCTGTATTAATTGATAAGACTCGGAGACATTTCATTTTGATTGTTGTGCCATACCTACAAATATGCCGATCAGGCTGAATGTGCATTCAGCAATAATAGTAGTATAGATGGACCATAAGTGGAACACATCAGAAAGGGCCAAGATGCTGTAGTAGCTTGTCTAAAAAAAGGATGATGTTGTAGCAAAGAAAAGTACAGCGGCCTGGCTTATGTATGTTAGTTGATATTATTGATCCATATACTCTATAAGTGTTTATATGTTTGTTATGTACATTCTTGGTTTATTCACTCGGTATTTGAATCTTGATACATCACTTGTGTACATATCTAAATGGGAGTACACATTATGTTGTGTGTGACATTTGAGTTGGACATGAAGTGTTCCAAATATTCGAATTCACCTTAAACTGGATTCTAGCTTCTGAAGTTGAGTATCGGCATTTGTAAACCATATTCGTATATGACAGTGGAATACATATTTGTCGTCCTTTTGAAGATATATAAAAACACATAGAATGATTTATAAGATTCGTATAGGAATACAAAATGGATTCGAATTCAGTTGCCAGGGTAAACGTGGATGCTTATTGTCCCAAAATTCGAAAGAAGCGGAAAAATGTCCACTCCCATGTCGGCTTCCCGAAGCCAAGTGTTTGGGAGATGGAAATTACTGCCTACCCATTACACGGACAATCCATGGGCCCGATTTCCACTTCTCTAAATAGGGGTAGGATAGTAACTTCAATAAGACGTGACACGACCGCCTCTTAGCCCATTCCGACACAGTGGGCGCCAAACATGGGTGGCAAAACACATTTGATTCAAGCCCGTCCGAAAGACCTCTGTTTCTCCCTCCATTTCCCCATTCATACACGGTAGGCGGCAAAACAAACTCGACTCGTCCGAAATCTATGTAGGCAAATATTTTCAATAGGGGCAGGTTTGTAACTTCACTCAGACGTGACACAACCGCCCTACTTGTCAGCCCCGTTCATACACCATGAGCGCCAACCATGGGTGCCAACCACCCTCTCCTCACCCGAAATCATTGTGGGCAAATATTGGCGAGATGCGAGATTACCATCGTATCCCCAACCGACGAGACGTCCAAATTTTAAACGGGGGCTAAGTTCGTAATTTCCCCATATTTCAGACAGGCGCGTCCCAAAAACATGGTTCCCCGTACCTCTCCCTCCATTTTCCCATTCATACACCGTCTGCGCTAGAACACCATCCCCACACCAGCCTCCGTCCGCCACCCCACCCATCGCCGCCGTCCTCCACCACATCCATCGCCGTCGTCCTCCACCACATACATCGCCACTGTCCTCCACCATGCCGGAGAGCCTACCAAGACTGCGTCGTCCACTGCTAGAGATGGACGTTTCTCATCCACTGCGAAGGACCAAGAGCTTTGCATCACGTCCTCTCGCTTCATCGGCGCCGTCGTCCTCTTTGCCGGGGCCGCTCACATGACCTTCTCTTCCACCACAACGGGACTTATCCCCCGATGCACCCATCTACCGTCGCAGATCTGCTTCAACGCCACCGACAGCCATCGCACCCCCGATACCTACACGGCGCCGCAAGAGAGGTGGTACTTCATATCTCCTCAACTTTTTGATCTCAACCAGAAAATAGATCTTAACTTGGTTACTCTACTTTCTTTTCAGCTCTTAGAATTTAGTTCTTAGTTCGAAGCAAACAATGGCTGCTAAATATCATTTCTTTGGTTTCCCCCTTTTATGATCACTATACGATCATGATACGTGCTTCGTGTCATAATAGCACTGCTCGACCCATCAAGCTAAACAAGCTTAGTTGTTCAAATACGAATCAGATATTATTAAAACAAATTCGTTTAATTGGTCAGGTAAATGTTCCTAAATTAGTTTCAAAAATGCATGTTCGCCACTCGGGTGTGTATCTCTACAGGGTGCCCACGGTGGGCCGGCCCACCCTGGGATTTTGGGTCGTCCCAGGCCCCGATTCCCCTCTGTTCTGCTGCGCGCTTCCGATCTCTACTCGCCCCCAGCCGCCTGCCTCGCCGGCGACTTGCCGTCCCCGGATGGCATGACTCTAGGAGGAGACGCCGGACTAACAGGAGGTCAGGAGACGCTCGCCCAACAGCGTCACCGCTGCCCGGGCGCGCCGCCGTGCCTACCTTCCCAATCCGTTCAGGGCTCAGGCGTGCAGCACCCACTAAGCCAACCCGATTTATCCTGAGATAAGTCCTCAACACTCAACAGCCACTCCTCATCACCCATTTTCTAATTGATTCATTACTCATTAGGCAGGACTATCATTAGGGTTTGTTGTGTGCTCAATGCTACCTACACTTAATGGTTCAGATGTATTTCGGTAATCTTTAGTACCTATAAAGTTCACAGAGTTTTCAAAATTCCGGCCCTAGGAACTGACACTAGTCATTTTGAATTGTTGGTCGTAGTGACATTGACCCAGATTACTACTGCAAGCTAGGTTTGTTGAAAATGTTACTTGTCTTTCTTACTCATTCGATATAATATCCAATTATTCACGTCGATTAGTTGCAAACAATAAGTGCTAGACAAACTTCTTGATTCAGATTTTGGACGATCTCTTACTGCAGTCACAATTCTGCATACTTGTCCTAGTGAGCTCACAAGTAAATGATTGATTCACTACATCTATGCTTGCCTTGTCATATTTGTTGTCAATATTCTTTTAGGGTGGACCACCCTGTTTCTAAATACTGCAAGCGTAGACATGAGTGAATAGTATTTCTCTATGTGATCTCTTCCATCATGTGTGGGCAACGAACACTGCATTGTATAAAAAGAAAGTGTCATTTCCAGCTTTTACATAGGCTTCGATCTTTTACAGGGAATACAATCTGCCTACTTGCTTTGTGTCGCACTACCAACACTCCACCCTTGAAGCTAAACATTATGCCACTCATAATTCCTTAGTTTATTTGTTCAAATACGAATTTCATATAATTCTAATGTTCCTACTTCAGTTTTGAAATGTGTGTCTGCCTGTTATAGAGACATAAGGGGTTTGTATTTCTGTGTGTGGTCTAGTCAGCACGGTTGGGGGGGGGGTTTATAGGGAGACACTCTTTGAGTTGAATCCGCAATGCATTCATAGATAATCTGACTACTTTTTATGTTTTCATGAATCTCAGATTCTGAACAGCATCATAATGATTATGAGCTTGTGCGCATGAAAAGAATAAAGCAGAACAATGCCATGGCTGTCAAACTTGACATTAAGGGACTGAAATCAAGTCTGGATGCAATGCAATGCAAACGCTCTCCACCTACAGATTCATGCTCAGAATATGATCCTAACAGTGATTCTGAGCTAGAGGGAGACCTAAGTCAATGTAGCTCCTAAGTGGAGGAGTCAGAGGAAGATGCCCTATCTTATTCACCCATCAAGGTGCTTGCTCTAACTTTCTAAGGTTATATTTGTCGCACATATCTTGCAACTGATGCTTTGCATAGCTTCTACTTTGTTGAACTGACATTAGCTTAGTTTACACATCATGTATGTGAATACGGCCTCCCTATCCATTTTCAGTACATATTCCATCTGTCATCATACCATATTTATCCATTCAAATGTTGTTCTTGTGTATTAGACGTTCAAAAGGAAGAGGGCGATTGATGATCGTGGAGGAGCGCAAGGAAAGTATTTAGAGAAGGTAGTGGCACCTGATAAATCAAATAGCCCATTAGGTGTAGTTGCAATATCACCTGACCCACAAAACACCCCAACTCTAGCAGACTCTAGCCCTACTACACTGGTCATTTCTGATGCCCCAACTCAGTAGACCCCAACTGCAACAAACATTATGATTATGCCAGTTGACATAGCACCAGCTCTATGACGCAAAACCCTCATTCCAGCAAAAAGTACACCAAATCCAGTTGCCAAATCCCTTTTCGCACCAGAGAGAGCCCCAATTGCAGCAAATAGGACCCTTGTTCCATTTCTTCCCAGTTTAGAAGACAAAGCTTATATTGTTGTCAGGAACTTTGTGCACATATTTCCTTCATGGAAATATTATACCGCAGACACAGAACAATTTCCAGTCTTCCTCCGCAACTTACGCGTAAGTAATGTACTAATGTTATTCATGGTCATTACTGCATATGTTTCTGCTAACAGAAGACACAAGATTTCATTCTTTTAAATAGGCGAGGACCAAACTGGATTGTGAAGACGAGCAAGGGTTGGTTGCGCTTTTCAAGCACTCATTGATGAAGTATCGTTCCTACCTGAGGCAAGCGCACTTCGATGGCAAGTCTCTAAACGAAATTTCTGTAAAGTCTCCGGTGCTACATTTATCCGATGGTGACTGGAATAATCTTGTTACACATTGGTCTCGGCTACAGCGTAAGGTACTATCTATGATATCACATCACAATTTGAACTACATTTCTGCATTTGCCTTAACGTCTCACTTGTACGAAAACTGTTAGCAGGAGAACATTCGTTCTCAAGGGACCACAGAATCTCGCAACTATACTGCACACTGCATTGCTCTTGTGAGTACCTCTTGCCCTGTATGACCATACTTACTTTCATAGTTGTTTGATTATGTAGCATCACTGCACATGTTAGCCTCGTTATTGTCCATTTGGTGGACATTATAAGATCCATATGGACTCTTACATAAATTTAGAATCAACCCAATGCTTTTGAAGAGGTTTAGATCTACAGTCCTCTTGTAAGGACTGAACGTCGTCTATGATTGTACTTACATTAATAGCTACTCCATCCGTCCCATAATATAAGAATGTTTTGTATAGTACACCAGTGTTCGAAACACTCTTGTATTATGGGAAGAGGGATTGGTTCATTGTGTAGCATTCTGCATCTTATCTCCCTCACCCACCATTTACTAAAAAAGATAAGATCTATATTTAATCTTACCAAAAAGTAGAATACACAGACAATGCCAGTGCAGAAGTGTAGCCCATTGCTCTTGTCAGTACATTTTGTCCTGTAATGCTTGTACTTCCAGGGACTGATAGTTGATTATGTAGCATCAATCTGCATCTTATCTTCATTATCCTCTATCCCTTCCAGTATTATCATATCTATAATTACTCTCTACAAAATGTAGAGTACAGGCAATGCTTATGAAGAAGATTCTGTGCTGAAATTCTTGAGTTATCCTTCCCTTGACATGGAGAAGGGCATTATAAAGCCGGTGTTAACTGTTAATGTAAGTCAGTCCTTCTAAAGCCTTTATCCTCAACTGCTGTTTAATTTGCTCATACTCCCTATCGTTTACTACTGTTTAGTTTGTTGTTTCTACCAAAATGCATGTTCGCAAGAACCGTAAGTTCTAAGTTTTACTTATAAAACCAAATTCCTTATTCATACCATGCACACTACTCAATACTCCCTATATGTATGCTTGTTTTTGTGGATATATAATCCAGTGTGTGGTGAAGCAGCCCACGTTTGCACCTTGTCATCTCCTGTTTTATCTTACTGACGTGGCTGATGATACGAACAACATGCCATGCACATTAACCAAAATAGATACAATGATTTTCTTTGCCCTTCATCTATGCTCGTTATGTTGACATGGTAATCCAGTAGTGTGGTGAAGCTCCCCGCATTATGAACAATGCCAAATTATGTTATTGGTATTTTGAACTTACTCTTTATTCTCTAATTTGAAATTGGATGGAATTGACAACACAGTCATCATCTTTGTTTATACACGTGCAAAACCTGTCATCTCTCTGCTTTGTTTCAGGGTGATATGCCTGATGGCATGCACAAGTCTGCTGAAGGTTGTGCGACAAACCCAACATATATTGCAGCAAAGAAGGCAAAACATCTTGAAGATAGCGAGACAACCCCAAAGTCTTGTCTTGATGCAGTGTTCAAGTTACTTGAGACTAGCAGTCAGACAAGCTCACAGAATTCGTTGTCTGAATCAGTTCAACTTCTTCAGTCCCAAGTTCTAGCAGAAAGGCATTCTGCAACTCAACTTTGACTTGAAGTCCTATCTCTAAGAAAGATTGCGGAGAACACCAATGAGAACCTCATCGCTAAACAGCTACACCTGGAAGCTATGACCGACATGCTAGGCCGGTCTCACAGCCTTGCTCAGCAGCTTGCGCAGCAGTTCCCGCGCAAGGGTAACCTTTCTTGAATTGTCTTGGAAGTGGTCTCGGTTCAGTATTATTTTGTTATGCTGCAATGGTACCCGGTTTTTGTAATCTGCTTCTTTGTTGTGCTTTATGATCACTAGTGGTGAACTTCGATGCCCAGTGGATGTAATATACCATAAATCCTTTATTGTATAGTGTAGGTTTATTCTTAGTTACTATGTCGTAATTTCTTTATTGTATAGAGTAGGTTTGTTCTTAATTCGTACTAGTTACTGCCATCATTCGCTATCTGAAAAAAATCAGATGTAGTCGACCAGGCCGAAACATTCGCCTCTAACGGGCCTGGTGTTTAGCGGGCCACAATTGGGTCGGCCTACATCGTTCTTGGGTCCGAATGATTGGGGCCTTCACACTTTGCGCGAGGCCCACAACTTACACCAGCCTATATTTTAGTTGGGCCTTTTGTGGACCCAGCGCTTAGTTTGGCCCAGGTAGCGTTGGGCCATTAACAGGCTAAATATTGTACTGGCCTGTTACAGCCCAGATGAAACCATGGGCCTTTAGCAGGCCGAAATGCATATTGGGCCTCAATTTTCACTAGTCATCGACGGGCCTTCAGCAGGCTGAAATGTAAATCGGGCCTTTTTGGGCCCAGTTATGTCACGGGCAGTTACCAGGCCGAAACATATCTCGGGCCTTAGTTGGCCCACTGATATCATGGGCCTTTAAGAGGCCGAAAGCTTAGTACAGACATCAACGGGCCGAATTATGTGACAGGCCTTTAACAGGCCCAATGTCACGTTGGGCTTAACTGTTGCCACCTTTATCACGGGTCGTTAGTGGGCCCGATGTCCCGTCGGACCATATATGACCCATCGGCAACACGGGCCATTCCCAGGCCGAAAGTCACACCGGGCTGAAATGGGCCCATGTCTACATCAGGCCTCTAACAGGCCGAAAGTCACTAGGCCGTAATTGGGCCCAAATATTCGGCGAACAATTAACGGGCCAGATCTGGCTTCGGGCCGTAAATGGGCCCAAATATTCGGCAAACAATTAACGGGCCAGATCTGGCTTCGGGCCATAAATGGGCCTTTATTAAGCAGCCGTTATTGGGCTGGCCCACTAGTACCCGAGTAAGTACTATGAGCCTTTGACTGGGCCGGTCTTTTAAACCTATATGGGCCTCTGTTGGGCCGTGCCACATGTCGACGTATCATAGGCACTTTGGGTCCAATGAGTGGATGAAATCTGTCCCAATGATGAGCCGACACGTGTTTCCTCCAGCCAATGATGATTTTACACGTGGAAAATCCCCATTGGTCAGGGTTGTTAACGGGTTATCGGATCCAAAACTGGACCCGATAGCTTAACAGCGTTCCATTACGGTGGATGCCACGTGTCGGTCACCCTTGACGAAAGCACTTCTGTGACGCGTGATTTATCGTCATGGAAGTGGACACTTCCGTGATGATAACTTTGGTAATGTCATGGAACACTTCTACGATAGCACAGGTATGACTATCTTGATTCTGTCATAAATTTGTCAAGGATGTACATGCATGACAAAAAACGCAACCTACTGTGACAAACACGTATCATCACGGAATAGTGATGGCAACGAATTACAACTGTACCGATGTCATGGCTCGTCCTCAAAAATTTCAAATCTCGGTTTTTAAGTCCCCATAAATCCTAAACTCACAAGAAAGTCATCAAAGGTGGCATGGTGTCACCTCATGGCACATACATGTCGTGGTAAAAACATTGTCCAATTTGGGGCAAGCTTTATTACAAACCTCTGACAAAAACTGGAGCTTCTTTGAAAGAAGCCTCGTGGTTCTGATAGGGAAACGTGTTCCCCTTGTGGGCGAAACGTAATCATTACCTCTTTTCGCCTTGTATTTTCTTCCACGGGCAATATGAAACGACAGGATATCCGTGCTTTTAAACTTATTCAGGGTTCGTTTGGCCTTTTTATACACTAATTAAGTTTCCTAGGCATTTAATGTCCATAATTTAAATCTGAACTACAAATACATGCTCCAGTTCACCAAAATGGCTAGAAAAATTATACATGTGTCCTTGGGTGCATGTTTAGGTCTCATGCCAGGAATGGGAACGAATTACAACCATACCGGTGTCCTGGCTCGTCCTCAAACATTTCGAATCTCGATTTTTAAGTCCCCATAAATCCTAAACTCACCAGAAAGTCATCAAAGGTGGCATGGTGGCATGTCATGGCACATATATGTCGTGGTAAAAACATTGCCAATTTGGGCCAAGCTTTATTACAAACCTCTTACAAACCGGAGCCTGTCGCAAGAACCTCATGGTTTAGATAGGGAAACATGTCCCCTTGTGGGCCAAACGATAATCACTCCCTCTTCTAGCCTCGTATTTTCTTTTACGCGCGACACGGAACAACTGGAGATTCGCACTGAACTTTGAAATTATTCAGGGTTCGTTTGGCCTTTTTTATTCATTAATTGAGTTTTCTAGGCATTTAATGTCCATCATTCCGAACTCCAACTACATGCTCCAGTGCATCAAAATGGCTAGAACAACAACAACAACAACAACAACAACAACAACAACAACAACAACAACAACAACAACAACAACAACAACAACAACAACAACAACAACAACAACAACAACAACAACAACAACAACAACAACAACAACAACAACAACAACAACAACAACAACAACAACAACAACAACAACAACAACAACAACAACAACAACAACAACAACAACAACAACAACAACAACAACAACAACAACAACAACAACAACAACAACAACAACAACAACAACAACAACAACAACAACAACAACAACAACAACAACAACAACAACAACAACAACAACAACAACAACAACAACAACAACAACAACAACAACAACAACAACAACAACAACAACAACAACAACAACAACAACAACAACAACAACAACAACAACAACAACAACAACAACAACAACAACAACAACAACAACAACAACAACAACAACAACAACAACAACAACAACAACAACAACAACAACAACAACAACAACAACAACAACAACAAAGCCTTTAGTCCCAAACAAGTTGGTGTAGGCTAGAGGTGAACCCCATAAGATCTCGCAACCAACTCATGGCTCTGGCACATGGATAGCAAGCTTCCACGCACCCCTGTCCATAGCTAGCTCTTTGGTGATACTCCAATCGTTCAGGTCTCTCTTAACGGACTCCTCCCATGTCAAATTCGGTCTACCCCGCCCTCTCTTGACATTCTTCGCACGCTTTAGCCGTCCGCTATGCACTGGAGCTTCTGGAGGCCTGCGCTGAATATGCCCAAACCATCTCAGACGATGTTGGACAAGCTTCTCCTCAATTGGTGCTACCCCAACTCTATCTCTTATATCATCATTCCGGACTCGATCCTTCCTCGTGTGGCCACACATCCATCTCAACATACGCATCTCCGCCACACCTAACTGTTGAACATGTCGCCTTTTAGTTGGCCAACACTCCGCGCCATACAACATTGCGGGTCAAACTGCCGTCCTGTAGAACTTGCCTTTTAGCTTTTGTGGCACTCGGCACTCTCTTGTCACAGAGAATGCCAGAAGCTTGGCACCACTTCATCCATTCGGCTTTGATTCGATGGTTCACATCTTCATCAATACCCCCATCCTCCTGCAACATTGACCCCAAATACCGAAAGGTGTCCTTCCGAGGTACCACCTGGCCATCAAGGCTAACCTCCTCCTCCTCCTCACACCTAGTAGTACTGAAACCGCACATCATGTACTCGGTTTTAGTTCTACTAAGCCTAAACCCTTTCGATTCCAAGGTTTGTCTCCATAACTCTAACTTCCTATTTACCCCCGTTCGACTATCGTCAACTAGCACCACATCATCCGCAAAGAGCATACACCATGGGATATCTCCTTGTATATCCCTTGTGACCTCATCCATCACCAATGCAAAAAGATAAGGGCTCAAAGCTGACCCCTGATGCAGTCCTATCTTAATCGGGAAGTCATCGGTGTCGACATCACTTGTTCGAACACTTGTCACAACATTATCGTACATGTCCTTCATGAGGGTAATGTACTTTGCTGGGACTTTGTGTTTCTCCAAGGCTCACCACATGACATTCCGCGGTATCTTATCATAGGCCTTATCCAAGTCAATGAACACCATATGCAAGTCCTTCTTTTGCTCCCTATATCTCTCCATAAGTTGTCGTACCAAGAAAATGGCTTCCATGGTCGACCTCCCAGGCATGAAACCAAACTGATTTTTTGTCACGCTTGCCATTCTTCTTAAGAGGTGCTCAATGACTCTGTCCCATAGCTTCATTGTATGGCTCATCAGCTTAATTCCATGGTAATTAGTACAACTCTGAACATCCCCCTTGTTCTTGAAGATTGGTACTAATATACTCCGTCTTCATTCTTCTGGCATCTTGTTTGCCCGAAAAATGAGGTTGAAAAGCTTGGTTAGCCATACTATCGCTATGTCCTCGAGACCTTTCCACACCTCGATGGGGATACAATCAGGGCCCATCGCCTTGCCTCCTTTCATCCTTTTTAAAGCCTCCTTCACCTCAGACTCCTGGATTCGCCGCACAAAACGCATGCTGGTCTCATCAAAGGAGTCATCTAGTTCAATGGTAGAACTCTCATTCTCCCCATTGAACAGCTTGTCGAAATACTCCCGCCATCTATGCTTAATCTCCTCGTCCTTCACCAAGAGTTGGCCTGCTCCTTCCTTGATGCATTTGACTTGGCCAATATCCCTCGTCTTCCTCTCTCGGATCTTGGCCATCTTATAGATGTCCCTTTCACCTTCCTTCGTGCCTAACCGTTGGTAGAGGTCCTCATATGCCCGACCCCTTGCTTCACCAACAGCTCGCTTTGCGGCCTTCTTCGCCATCTTGTACTTCTCTATGTTGTCTGCACTCCTATCTAGGTATAGGCGTCTGAAGCAATCTTTCTTCTCTTTAATCGCCTTCTGGACATCATCATTCCACCACCAGGTATCATTATCTTCGCTTCTCCTTCCCCTGGACACTCCAAACTCCTCCGAGGCCACCTTACGAATGCAAGTCGCCATCTTCATCCACACATTGTCCGCATCCCCTCCTTCCTCCCAAGGGCCCTCCTTAATGACCCTCTCCTTGAACACCTGAGCTACCTCCCCCTTGAGCTTCCACCACTTCGTTCTAGTGACTTTGGCATGCTTATCCCGCTGGAAACGAATCCGGAAGCGGAAGTCAGCAACCACCAGCTTATGCTGGGGTACAACACTCTCTCCAGGTATCACCTTACAGTCTAGGCACACACGCCTATCTTCTCTTCTCGAGAGGATGAAATCAATCTGGCTAGAGTGTTGGCCACTACTAAAAGTCACCAGATGTGATTCTCTCTTTCTAAAGAGGGTGTTAGCTACAATCATGTTGTAGGCTAGAGCAAATCTTAAGACATCTTCTCCTTCTTGATTCCTGATGCCATAGCCAAAGCTCCCATGCGCCCCTTCAAAACCTGTGTTAGATGTACCCACGTGGCCATTGAGGTCTCCTCCTATGAAGAGTTTCTCACCAATCGGTACACTCCTAACCATGTCTTCCAAGCCTTCCCAGAACTCCCTCTTGGTGTTCTCATTGTGGCCTACTTGCGGGGCATACGCGCTGATAACATTGAGAACCAAGTCCTCAACTACCAGCTTGACCAGGATAATCCGGTCCCCACGTCTCTTGACGTCTACCACTCCATACTTGAGGCTCTTGTTGATCAAGATGCCTACGCCATTTCTGTTTGCAGCCGTCCCCGTGTACCATAGCTTGAAGCCGATATCCTCCACCTCCTTCGCCTTCTGTCCTCTCCATTTGGTTTCTTGGACGCAAAGGATATCAACACCTCTCCTCACCGCTGCATCAACTAGCTCCCGAAGCTTCCCTGTCAGAGACCCTATGTTCCAGCTACCTAAGCGAATCCTCCTAGGCTCGACTAGCTTCCTTACCCTTCGCATTCGTCGAGTCAAATGCGAAGTTACAATGGCAACGGTTAATAATTTTTAATAATTGTCTTACATATTCAGGATAATTTGAAATGCCAAACGCGGCAAGGCCCAGAACACTCATGACCTACATATGCATATAATTGTAATAAAATATAAGCTAAAAGCTGAGCTGGCGGCCTTCCGATGATGGTCTTCTCGGACTCCATGATCAGCATAGCACCCTTGCGGTCGTTCACTCCGAGTGTCTCGACCCGCCTCCTCCTACGGAGCTGCTAGCGTTGGGAGGCTCCTGGGGCTGCTGGGCCTCTTCCAGAAGAGCTTGACAACGTGCAATCACGCGCATGACAACTCCGCGGAACCGCTCCATTTCCATGTCTCTGGCCTGGTAGCAAATTCCGTCGATCACCTGCATCCTCAAGATATCACGTTGCCGATGTTCTACTTCGTCGGGGACGTCAACTCCGCCAAGGATGCGCTCGAGCCTGGCCACCGCATCATCGGGATCGAGGTTGACACGGCCGCCGCGGGCAATGATGAAGCCGCAGGCTGCCTTTGTCTTGACTTAATCGCAGAGGTCCTCTGCCCATTCCTTGCGGGGCATCAGGCTCTCGATGAGCACTGGTGACGGCAGTTCTTCCGGTGGGTCGTCGATCATGCCGTCGAGTAGCTCTGGATCTTTTGCATGGTGGATGGCAAACTGCTCATCACACCTCCTCTGCAATATGTTGATTGTGCTCCCAAGGACTGTGACGCCGATATCGCTGCCGATGGGCCATGGTGCCTGCACCGGCCGATGAAGCTCTTGCTCCCCGACCTGCTCCGGCTCGTTCTCCTCGCCGAAGATGTAACGCAGGTAGGCGTCGACGTCAAAGCTTTGGTCGTTGTCTGGCATGCTTGGAATAACTAATGGTAGATGGGTGAGGACTAGATCTTCGCAGAATGTCGCGGCGGTGCGTTGCCGCCTGGGTTATATGCAGCAAGCCGTTAGCTGGTGGTGGGAAACCGGTGAGGGAATAGGCGTGGATTTTACAATTCACCCATGTGGAGCGCGGGAAGCATTCGCTGGAGCGCGGGAAGACTAAGTGGAGCACACACACAACCCGAATACCATATCCGGTGCCACGTGTTATTTATCACACAAGTTTTAACATAAGGAAATGCATGTGTAACTTACTAATCATCGCACACGAGTACTCGCAGACGCATTGTGACGCCCCGAGACCGACGCGTCAGAAGACTTCCATATTTTTCCTGATCATCGTGTGTTTCATTTGTGCTTGCTCTTTTATTTTTGCATTGCCATCATGCCATCATGTCATTAATCTTTGCATCATGAGCTTTGCATCATGTCATTTAATTCAACCAGTTAAATCGTATGGATCTTCGGTCCATTTAAATCGAGGGAAATGCATATGGTGATTTCTCTTTATAACATATTAAAGCCTCTCAATATTATTAGAGAGCTATATTAAATATTCCATTTTTATAATCACCCATAAAACACGTGTAAAACATTTTCCATGTCTATTCCTCTTCGAGTTTGACCTTCAAACCTTGCCTATATTTCTTTCTCTCTTTTATCGAGGCTCCTCTAAAAATCTCAGCCCATTTAGAGTCCTTTCGAAGGGGTTTCAAAATTCAAACATGTTGCATGAAATTCAACATGTGCGAATCTATTGTTCTCCAAAAATCCTCTTGCCATTTTATTTAAACTCCTCACATTTTTGCGAGTCCGCGAAAATTATACCCATGCCCAGATTCCACACCTAACTTCTCTTTCTTTTCTTTCTCTTTTTTTGTTTTGTTTTAAATGGAAAAAAAGGAGAGAGTGAAGAGAAGCCCAGCTGGCCACTTGGTCGTCCCAGCAGGCCGGCCCATCTCCACCTAGGCCCAGCCGCCCCACCAGACCCTCCTAACCCTAGCCTGCACGCAGCGCCCCCACGCTCTCTCCCGATCCCCCATCTCTCCCCCTGCCGCCGCCTCCTGCTCGTTCCCCCTCCTCTCGCTCGTCCCCCTCTCCTTCTCTTCAGCGCCTCGCCCGATCCCTTCTACCTCCTCCTCGCTCATCTCCCTCCTCTCGACCTCTCCCTGCAGCCTTCCTTCCACCTAGCGCCGCCACCTCCTTGCCCTCAACCCCGCGGCCGCCGGACCCTGCGCCGCCGAGCACGCCACCCCCCTGGCCAGCCATGCCCCTCCATGGCGCTGCCTCCTCTGCTCGATCTCCACCGCAAGCCGCAGCCGCGCCTCCAGCTCCCTCCTAGATCCAGATCAAGAGAGGTTCTATCCCCAGCCTCCCCGAGCCTCCCTCGCCTCAGACGCGTCGCCGACCTCTGCTTCCCCTGCTCCAAACCGAGGCGCCCAAGTTCCGCGCCTGCTGGCTGCCGAAACAAGCAGGAGCTCTTCCATGGCGCCTCCTTCTGCTTTCCCTTGCTGCAGAACTCCATCGCCCCTGCTCATCTTCACCTCGTGCACGGATCGACCGCTGCTTCAGTAGATGATTTCTCCGATCCCGGCGCTCCATCTTCGACCGAAGCAAGGGATGCCCAGCGCAGCTCGCCCCCATCCGCCAAGACTGCCATGTTGCTGCCCCGTGCGAGACCGTCAAGTACCATGACGGACCGCAAGCTCCACGGATCCGCCAAGTACCTCGACGTTCGATGCCGAAAACGATCACCGAACCGGGTAACGCCAAGTACCAGGACGACGGGGACCGTCAAGTTCGTCCACCGCCGTCAAGCGAACGAGACCGGCAAGTTCGAAGACCCCAAGTACCTCTTCGAAACGACCGAGTACCACTACCGTCGACCCTCGAAGACCTCGTGGACGTCAAGTTCCTTGTCGTGGCCCCGAACATCTACGAAAACGTGTACCACTACCGTCGCCGTGTACAACTACTTCCACTACCGTCGTGAGAATGACTACTTCCCACGACGTTCGTGAACGACTACTTCCCTCTACGTACTCGATCCGTTCCGAAAATGCACGCTTCGAAGGTATAACCGCCGAGACGACCGTCGTGGACGGAATGCATGTGTTGTATGAGATGCACCGTTTGCACCGTATCCGAATTGTCACTCGTTTCCTTGCCACTAATTCGTGGGAACCCGGTTGCCGGGATCACCCCACCATCTTGCATGACACGCTCACGCCACGCTTCCTTTTGCACCGGTATCTTCATGAGCTACCGGAACCGATATGTTGTCGTGGCATCATTTTCGGATTCGTTGCCGTGGCACCTCTTTCTTCCACCACGGTGACAAATGCTTCTTAATGCTCTTATCAACATTTTCATAATAATTGCATAAAACTTGAAATTGTCATCCGCATCATGATAACAACATTTAAAATGCTTAAAATTGTTGTTTGCATTTATTTTGCTAAATGCCATTTTAAAATGATTTATTCCATAACTAAATAACCGTAACTCGGAATTTAATAAACTTTATATGTAAATGGGGTAGAAAAATGCATAGATTAACATGTTGCACTTTATTTTCCTGTTTAACAACAATGAAATATGGTTTAGGACAGAACAGTACCAAATCTAAAATACGCACATGAGGATTTTCCGGAATTGTTGTTGTTATTTCCGGCCTCATTTAACCTTGCCTAGATAGCTAGTTTACTTATGCTGCTTCACCTCTTGCCATGTTTAAAAACATTTAATATTGTTGGGTACATAAACAAGAGAGAACCAAATAATCGTATGTGGTGTTTCGTTAATATGCAACTCGTTGCATATTGAACTCCACTTAACTTGTAGTTTTGTTTGTTGCATTTGCCATGCCATGCATCATTAAACCGAACATGCATCATACTTGGTTGTGCATCATGCCATGTTTGTGCTTGTTGGTTTACCATGTTGTTTGTTTGTTTCCGGGTTGCCTCTCGTTAGCTTCGGTTTCGTTCCGGAGTTGTGAGGATCCGTTCGACTACGTCCGTTTGTCTTCTTCATGGACTCGTTCTCCTTCCTTGCGGGATTTCAGGCAAGATGACCATACCCTCGAAATCACTTCTATCTTTGCTCGCTAGTTTCTCGCTCTTTTGCTATGCCTATGCTGCGATACCTACCACTTACTTATCATGCCTCCCATATTGATAAACCAAGCCTCTAACCACCTTGTCCTAGCAAACCATTGTTTGGCTATGTTACCGCTTTGCTCAGCCCCTCTTATAGCGTTGTTAGTTGCAGGTGAAGATGAAGTTTGTTCCTTGTTGGAACATGGAGATGTTGTTCCTTGTTTGGAACATGTTTACTTGTTGGGATATCACAATATATCTTATTTAATTAATGCATCTATATACTTGGTAAAGGGTGGAAGGCTCGGCCTTATGCCTGGTGTTTTATTACACTCTTGCCGTCCTAGTTTCCGTCATATCGGTGTTATGTTCCCGGATTTTGCGTCCCTAACGCGGTCGGGTGATTTATGGGACCCCCTTGACAGTTCGCTTTGAATAAGACTTTTCCAGCGAGGCCCAACCTTGGTTTTACCATTTGCCTCACCACCACCTATTTTCCCTTGGGAGTAATTAACCCAAGGGTCATCTTTATTTAGCCCCCCGGGCCAATGCTTGTCTAAGTGTTGGTCCAAACTAGAGCACCGTGCGGGACCGTCCCTTGGCAACTTGGGTTATGTTGGTACCTGTACGCTTCGCTTATCCGGTGTTGCCCTGAGAACGAGATATGTGCAGCTCCTATCAGGATGTCGGCGCATCGGGCGGTTTTGCTGGACTTGTTTTATTACTGTCGAAATGTCTTGTAGCCGGGATTCCGAGACTGATCGGGTCTTCCCGGGGAGAAGGAATATCCTTCGTTGATCGCGAGAGCTTATCATGGGCTAAGTTGGGACACCCCTGCAGGGTTTGAACTTTCGAAAGCCTTGCCCGCAGTTATGGGCAGATGGGAATTTGTTAATGTCCGGTTGTAGAAAACCCGAAGTTGATCTTAATTAAAATACATCAACCGCGTGTGTAACCGTGATGGTCTCTTCTCGGCGGGGTCCGGGAAGTGAACACGGTGTTGGAGTTATGCTTGACGTAAGTAGTTTCAGGATCACTTCTTGATCATAGTTGTTCGTCCGTGCTTTTGCCTTCTCTTCTCGCTCTCATTTGCGTATGTTAGCCACCATATATGCTAGTCGCTTGCTGCAGCTCCACCTCACTACCCTGTCCTACCGTTAAGCTTAAATAGTCTTGATCTCGCGGGTGTGAGATTGCTGAGTCCCCGTGACTCACAGATACTTCCAAAAACCAGTTTGCAGGTGCCGATGAATCCGTGCAGGTGACGCATCCGAGCTCAAGGAGGAGTTCGATGAAGATCTTGTCCTTTATGATTGTTTCGTTTCAGTCGATCAGTAGTGGAGCCCAGTTGGGGTCGATCGGGGACCTTTGTCGCTTTTGGGGTTCTTCTTTTATTTTGGCTCCGTAGTCGGGCCCTGATTGTACTTGGTTGATGTAATGCTTTACTCATGTATTGTGTGAAGTGGCGATTGTAAGCCAGCTATGTATCTCTTTCCCTTATGTATTACATGGGTTGTGTGAAAATTACCTCACTTGCGACATTGCTTTCAATGCGGTTATGCCTCTAAGTCGTGCTTCGACACGTGGGAGATATAGCCGCATCGAGGGCGTTACAAGTTGGTATCAGAGCCTTCCCCGACCTTAGGAGCCCCCACTGATTGATCGTTTTTAGCGGCCGAGTTGTGTCTAGAAAAATGTTTTGAGTCTTAGGAATTATATATCGGAGAGTTTAGGAATTCTTTTTACTTCCCAGTCTCCTCGTCGCTCTGGTAAGGCATCCTGACGTAGAGTTTTGACTCTTCTCTTCTCAAATTTCACTAAAAAAAATTTAGGTTCATGCGGGTATCTTAGAATCGTTCCGATGGTTTTATGATGACAACATTGTCTTGGTGCCTCCTGTCAGCAGGGGTTTAGTGGAGGTGTCCCGGGGAGTTGAGCTCCGAGGTGTTGTCGTCATAATTTTATCGTTGCAGTTCTGAAATACCTGAGTTTAGTACGCCGACATCGAAAATCTCTTTTGTACAGTTGTTGGTGAGATAACCCTGATAGCCCAGTACTGAGGCGAGTGCGGGAGTATTGCCATGAATCATATAACGGATGCTTTTCGAAGGTTGAGGTAGACGATTTCCGAAGGTTTCTTGGTTATGTGTTGAAGGATGGATACAGATGGATCTAGGTATTGTTAGTTTGGGTGATATATTTTGTGTCCCCTGTATCCCCAACACCTGATTGCATAACCAGAAAGGTTCGGGAGTTATAAGTGGGAATTCAAGTATCACGTAGGAATTCTTTCCAACAGACACATGATACGATATGGGATCTATCATATGTTTGTTTCCGGCTTATTCTGCGAGCCAATCCTTTGTTTTGTGGTATTCGAGTTGCTTCAATGTCAAGTGTTGATTCCATACCTTTTCAAAGCGGTGTTCTCATATTCCTATGTGGATACAAATCCTTCTTGATCATCAAGATTATTATGCCAATTCTTTTCCAACCGGTGTGTCTCTCTCCAAGTGGATCCAATCATTTCAACATTCGCAAGATCAATTATCAGTTCTTCTCAACGGTGTTCGCTTCATCCGTTCCAAGTTGTCTTTGTGTTCCCGCCCTCCCACCCTCTTTCTTTAAGGACGCAGATTTCTTAATCAAGTATCCATTTTATTCTTGTGAAGTCTCTATTTTTTTCCGTCAATGTTTCTTATCCGGTGATTCTCATGAAGATTCTAATGGAGCTTCAAGTTTATTATTCTTCGTTCTCTTTTCTTCTCCGGTGGATTCAATTCAAGCTTTGTCGATCATATCTTTCCTCGTTTCAAATGTTTTTTTTCTCGTACCGGTGCACCTCTTAATCATTCACCTCTCGCTATTCATTTGTTCCGGAGTGATGGAGATAACTCAGAAGATTTGTGTTTCCATTCTTAATCCGTTCTAGTTATTTCGAGATTGTTATCCCATTCAAGCCATTTAATCAACCGGTGTGTTCTCCCTTTCAAGTAATCGTTCAACGGTGTTTCTTTTGAGTGGGCCCATAACACACAGGTCTTTTCCCAGGATCTTACTTGACTCTTCTAATCATCCCGAAGCTATTCCCAAATTCTTTTCGAAGTTTGACGTAAGAATGAAGTATCATCAGTCATATTCCTTCTCCAAGATCGCTTTCAAATTCTTTTCATCTTTGGCTCAACCTTTTCCTCTCTTAATCCTTCCGGAGTTTCTCAACACTTTGGTGGTGTTTCTCCTCGTCATTCTCAGCATTTGAAGACCGATGAAGAGTTTCTCTTAAATCTTGCTCCATTCTCTTCAAGATTCATGGTTCTAGCTTGATGCCATCCTCTCATAATTGTTTTCGATTGTGAGAATTTGTTTTCACCCAGCTGGAGCATTTCAGGAGTCTTTTCAGTTTGATTCTTCGGAGGCCATCATCTCAGAATTATTCATTCAAGCTTTCAGCTCTCGTTCTCCAAATTTTACCGGTGCATCATTCAAGTATTATCTAATCAGCTCGGGATCTCTGCGTTCACTTATATCTAAATTCTCTCAAGTATCTTCGTTCATTTTCAATTCTTATGGTGGTTCGTTCAAGAGTTCTTTTTTTGTTATCATATCAATCTATTCGTTGTTTCAATCCTATCGGTGGTTCGTTGAAGACCTTCCCAAGTTTGCGCCATATCTATCTTAATCCTTTCTACGAGAATAAGAGTATGCCAAATCCATTGCTTGTCATCAATTTAATGGGTGAAGGATGCGCATAACATAATTCTTGTTCTTGTTTGATCCAAGTGTTTAATTCCTCCTTTCGGAGTTTATTCATGATGAATAAATTCTTGTTTTCAATTGTTTCATCTAGTCTTCCTCGGAGTTCCAAGCTCTCACAATTCTATCACCACGGAGGTCCATCTAATCATCTCAAAGCTTTACCTTGTGTTTTCAACTTCTCGTTATTTTTATCATCCTTTTTTTACCGGAGTTCTTTATGGAGGCTACATGTTGATTCACAAAGGATTTAATTCCTTCTCGAAGTGTTCATCGAGATTCTTTTCAGAGCAGCTCAAGTATTCTTTATCTTGCATTTTAAAGTGCAATCCTTTCAACCGTATCATTCGAGGTGGTATTATTTCATTCTTGATAATTGGATTTCATGTCTCATGACTCTCATGTTGTCAAGAATGAGGTATTTTAAATCCATCAATCTCTTCATTGGAGTTATCTTGGGTTATATTTCACTTAAGGCTTTCCCTAAGGATTGTTGCTTGTTATGGTGCTTATAAATGACCCAAGTTCTTCATTTGTCCTCCCGGCGAGATAGCTTTCTAGTCTCCTTGTTCGTATCAATCCAATTAATTTATCGTTAGTGGCCGGTTGTCACCTCATCATTTTGAGATGTTTTGCCATAAGCCCACTACAAGCTTGTTCTTTTCGTTGTTGGTTTTCCAACAATTCCGGGCAATCCTTCTTCTTAAGGAGGCTCTTTCAAATTCAATTGTGATAGAAGTTGTTGTTCTCTTCTCTATTATCTTGATTCCACTCTTTCTTTTGTCCCGAAGGCATTGTGATATTGCTCTCTTCAAACCATCTTCTTGTTTTGTCAAGATCATCTTTTTTTCTTGCTTATCCTTTTAACCGGAGTGTTGTATCATCTCTTCAATAACTTTTCATCTCATCAAGTTTTCTTCTATTTTCTACCTGAGTGCCGTCCAAATTCGGTCATTCTTGTTCCTTGGCTATCTCATCTTACCGAGGTGGTCATATTCTTTTAGTTCGTGAAGCTCTTATTTCCATGTCTTTCAACCTTCAAGTTCTCGTAATACTCCTTGGTCTTCTTTTCTACCGGATTGGTTGCAATCTTGTTCATCTCGGTTGTACTCTTTCTCTTAAATTGTTCAACCTCTCAAGGTTCTTTGGTTTCACTCGTTTGTCAAAGAAGCAACTTAGCTTTACCTCTTCTCTTTCTCTTCCGCTTCTATCCGGTGCCATCCTAGATCTCGGGACGAGATCCTCTCGTAGTGGTGGAGTGTTGTGACGCCCCGAGACCGACGCGTCAGAAGACTTCCATATTTTTCCTGATCATCGTGTGTTTCATTTGTACTTGCTCTTTTATTTTTGCATTGCCATCATGCCATCATGTCATTAATCTTTGCATCATGTCATTTAATTCAACCAGTTAAATCATATGGATCTTCGGTCCATTTAAATCGAGGGAAATGCACATGGTGATTTCTCTTTATAACATATTAAAGCCTCTCAATATTATTAGAGAGCTATATTAAATATTCCATTTTTGGAATCACCCATAACACACGTGTAAAGCATTTTCCATGTCTATTCCTCTTCGAGTTTGACCTTCAAACCTTGCCTATATTTCTTTCTCTCTTTTATCGAGGCTCCTCTAAAAATCTCAGCCCATTTAGAGTCCTTTCGAAGGGGTTTCAAAATTCAAACATGTTGCATGAAATTCAACATGTGTGAATCTATTGTTCTCCAAAAATCCTCTTGCCATTTTATTTAAACTCCTCACATTTTTGCGAGTCCGCGAAAATTATCCCCATGCCCAGATTCCACACCTAACTTCTCTTTCTTTTCTTTCTCTTTTTCTGTTTTGTTTTAAATGGAAAAAAAAGGAGAGAGTGAAGAGAAGCCCAGCTGGCCACTTGGTCCTCCCAGCAGGCCGGCCCATCTCCACCTAGGCCCAGCCGCCCCACCAGACCCTCCTAACCCTAGCCTGCATGCAGCGCCCCCACGCTCTCTCCCGATCCCCCATCTCTCCCCCTGCCGCCGCCTCCTGCTCGTTCCCCCTCCTCTCGCTCGTCCCCCTCTCCTTCTCTTCAGCGCCTCGCCCGATCCCTTCTGCCTCCACCTCGCTCGTCTCCCTCCTCTCGACCTCTCCTTGCAGCCTTCCTTCCACCTAGCGCCGCCACCTCCTCGCCCTCAACCCCGCGGCCGCCGGACCCTGCGCCGCCGAGCACGCCACCCCCCTGGCCAGCCGTGCCCCTCCATGGCGCTGCCTCCTCTGCTCGATCTCCACCGCAAGCCGCAGCCGCGCCTCCAGCTCCCTCCTCGATCCAGATCAAGAGAGGTTCTATCCCCAGCCTCCCCGAGCCTCCCTCGCCTCAAACGCGTCGCCGACCTCTACTTCCCCTGCTCCAAACCGAGGCGCCCTAGTTCCGCGCCTGCTGGCCGCCGAAACAAGCAGGAGCTCTTCCATGGCGCCTCCTTCCGCTTTCCCTTGCTGCAGAACTCCATCGCCCCTGCTCATCCTCACCTCGTGCACGGATCGACCGCTGCTTCAGTAGATGATTTCTTCGATCCCGGCGCTCCATCTTCGACCGAAGCAAGGGATGCCCAGCGCAGCTCGCCCCCATCCGCCAAGACTGCCATGTTGCTGCCCCGTGCGAGACCGTCAAGTACCACGACAGACCACGAGCTCCACGGATCCGCCAAGTACCTCGACGTCCGATGCCGAAAACGGTCACCGAACCGGGTAACGCCAAGTACCAGGACGACGGGGACCGTCAAGTTCGTCCACCGCCGTCAAGCGAACGAGACCGGCAAGTTCGAAGACCCCAAGTACCTCTTCGAAACGACCGAGTACCACTACCATCGACCCTCGAAGACCTCGTGGACGTCAAGTTCCTTGTCGTGGCCCCGAACATCTACGAAAACGTGTACCACTACCGTCGTCGTGTACAACTACTTCCACTACCGTCGCGAGAACGACTACTTCCCACGACGTTCGTGAACGACTACTTCCCTCTACGTACTCGATCCGTTCCGAAAATGCACGCTTCGAAGGTATAACCGCCGAGACGACCGTCGTGGACCGAATGCATGTGTTGTATGAGATGCACCGTTTGCACCGTATCCGAATTGTCACTCATTTCCTTGCCACTAATTCGTGGGAACCCGGTTGCCGGGATCACCCCACCATCTTGCATGACACGCTCACGCCACGCTTTCTTTTGCACCGGTATCTTCATGAGCTACCGGAACCGATATGTTGCCGTGGCATCATTTTCGGATTCGTTGCCGTGGCACCTCTTTCTTCCACCACGGTGACAAATGCTTCTTAATGCTCTTATCAACATTTTCATAATAATTGCATAAAACTTGAAATTGTCATCCGCATCATGATAACAACATTTAAAATGCTTAAAATTGTTGTTTGCATTTATTTTGCTAAATGCCATTTTAAAATGATTTATTCCATAACTAAATACCGTAACTCGGAATTTAATAAACTTTATATGTAAGTGGGGTAGAAAAATGCATAGATTAACATGTTGCACTTTATTTTCCTGTTTAACAACAATGAAATATGGTTTAGGACAGAACAGTACCAAATCTAAAATACGCACATGAGGATTTTCCGGAATTGTTGTTGTTATTTCCGGCCTCATTTAACCTTGCCTAGATAGCTAGTTTACTTATGCTGCTTCACCTCTTGCCATGTTTAAAAACATTTAATATTGTTGGGTACATAAACAAGAGAGAACCAAATAATCGTATGTGGTGTTTCGTCAATATGCAACTCGTTGCATATTGAACTCCACTTAACTTGTAGTTTTGTTTGTTGCATTTGCCATGCCATGCATCATTAAACCGGACATGCATCATACTTGGTTGTGCATCATGCCATGTTTGTGCTTATTGGTTTACCATGTTGTTTGTTTGTTTCCGGGTTGCCTCTCGTTAGCTTCGGTTTCGTTCCGGAGTTGTGAGGATCCGTTCGACTACGTCTGTTTGTCTTCTTCATGGACTCGTTCTCCTTCCTTGCGGGATTTCAGGCAAGATGACCATACCCTCGAAATCACTTCTATCTTTGCTCGCTAGTTGCTCGCTCTTTTGCTATGCCTATGCTGCGATACCTACCACTTACTTATCATGCCTCCCATATTGATAAACCAAGCCTCTAACCACCTTGTCCTAGCAAACCATTGTTTGGCTATGTTACCGCTTTGCTCAGCCCCTCTTATAGCGTTGTTAGTTGCAGGTGAAGATGAAGTTTGTTCCTTGTTGGAACATGGAGATGTTGTTCCTTGTTTGGAACATGTTTACTTGTTGGGATATCACAATATATCTTATTTAATTAATGCATCTATATACTTGGTAAAGGGTGGAAGGCTCGGCCTTATGCCTGGTGTTTTGTTCCACTCTTGCCACCCTAGTTTCCGTCATATCGGTGTTATGTTCCCGGATTTTGCGTCCCTAACGCGGTCGGGTGATTTATGGGACCCCCTTGACAGTTCGCTTTGAATAAGACTTTTCCAGCGAGGCCCAACCTTGGTTTTACCATTTGCCTCACCACCACCTATTTTCCCTTGGGAGTAATTAACCCAAGGGTCATCTTTATTTAGCCCCCCGGGCCAATGCTTGTCTAAGTGTTGGTCCAAACTAGAGCACCGTGCGGGACCGTCCCTTGGCAACTTGGGTTATGTTGGTACCTGTACGCTTCGCTTATCCGGTGTTGCCCTGAGAACGAGATATGTGCAGCTCCTATCAGGATGTCGGCGCATCGGGCGGTTTTGCTGGACTTGTTTTATTACTGTCGAAATGTCTTGTAGCCGGGATTCCGAGACTGGTCGGGTCTTCCCGAGGAGAAGGAATATCCTTCGTTGATCGCGAGAGCTTATCATGGGCTAAGTTGGGACACCCCTGCAGGGTTTGAACTTTCGGAAGTCGTGCCCGCGGTTATGGGCAGATGGGAATTTGTTAATGTCCGGTTGTAGAAAACCCGAAGTTGATCTTAATTAAAATACATCAACCACGTGTGTAACCGTGATGGTCTCTTCTCGGCGGGGTCCGGGAAGTGAACACGGTGTTGGAGTTATGCTTGACGTAAGTAGTTTCAGGATCACTTCTTGATCATAGTTGTTCGTCCGTGCTTTTGCCTTCTCTTCTCGCTCTCATTTGCGTATGTTAGCCACCATATATGCTAGTCGCTTGCTGCAGCTCCACCTCACTACCCTGTCCTACCGTTAAGCTTAAATAGTCTTGATCTCGTGGGTGTGAGATTGCTGAGCCCCCGTGACTCACAGATACTTCCAAAAACCAGTTTGCAGGTGCCGATGAATCCGTGCAGGTGACGCATCCGAGCTCAAGGAGGAGTTCGATGAAGATCTTGTCCTTTATGATTGTTTTGTTTCAGTCGATCAGTAGTGGAGCCCAGTTGGGGTCGATCGGGAACCTTTGTCACTTTTGGGGTTCTTCTTTTATTTTGGCTCCGTAGTCGGGCCCTGATTGTACTTGGTTGATGTAATGCTTTACTCATGTATTGTGTGAAGTGGCGATTGTAAGCCAGCTATGTATCTCTTTTCCTTATGTATTACATGGGTTGTGTGAAAATTACCTCACTTGCGACATTGCTTTCAATGCGGTTATGCCTCTAAGTCATGCTTCGACACGTGGGAGATATAGCCGCATCGAGGGCGTTACACGCATCATGTGCGATACTCCTAGCCACCGCAAGCAACTATTTTGCATTTTTCAAAGTTTTTTATACACACAGAATCGCACACGAACTAACTGTATTACCCGTCTGTGTTGTAAATTCTCATCGCAAACAGTTCATCCGAGTCGGTTGTTTGCCACGTATCACACACATCTTGTTAACTTGAACCATTTCTGTTGCATTCGCTAATCGAAAACAGTTCGTCCGAGTGAATCGTATGCCCTATATCACACACACCTTGATCTGGCTAACCGTTTATATTGCACTCCCTAATAGCAAACGGTTCACCGGAGCGAACTGTATGCCGTATATCGCACACACATTGATATGGCTGCACGTTTCTGTTGTGTTGCCTCATCGCAAACAGTTCGAACGGGTTAACCGTGTGCCCTGCATCGCACACGCAACTAAAATCTGAACCATGTTTGATGCATCCTCCATCGCAAACGTTTTGCACATTTTTGACGGTTTTTTTACATCCCTGTTTGTGATTAATGCATCGCACACAGTTTCATGAAAGGGTCTCTGATCGTAGTGTTGCGTTAGCAGCATCATGCAGTAGTGTAGCAACAAGTTGGCCTCTCGGTCTCATTTCTGTATACATTTGACTCATACACGCAGCCAGCGTGTCCATGTGATCTGGATGAATTTCTCTATCCTGTTTTATGTTGTGATGTATTTGATTTTTGTCTCTTCCAGATTTACTTTGATTTTTCTCTCCAGGCCTGGTGGCAGCATGCTAGGTCAAGAATGCAGGGTGAGCAAAAGAAAACTATGAACGCTTTTATCTCTCTGGTCATCTAGAGCATATGAAGAGAATAAGATAGCGGGCTTTGACACTGTCTTCACACCGCTCGAGAGGGGGTGCCACTGAGGCCTTTCTCATGGAACACGGTGCAATGTGGTTTTAGGCACGCCTATGAGCAGGCTACCCTGCACGTTGGTCTTCTACTGCTTTCCCAGGCCTATTACTTCCCCAGGCCTATTACTTCCCTCTGAGATGCTTACAAGGGTTATATTCGGCTCCATTGTACTTTCCTTTTCTTTTTCGATTGCTTTTCCTTCTCTGTTTCTTTTTTTATATGCAAGGCCATAATTTTTTACCGAAAATTACTTCAAAATACACATGCTTCTAAAAATGCACATCATTTTCAAAACTATGTATATCTTATTATCAAAGGTTATAAGGCAGAATGTGTTTGCCCACGATTAAAACAAGTAATGCATTGTACTTTTTTCAAAGCACACGTGGAATTAACGGGTTCCTTCAGGTATTTCAAGGGGAAAATAGAATATGTTTAACTAATTTTCTATTTTGCTTATTTATGCATTTGTGACCATAGCTTTCCACTTTAGCTCATAAACTGAATGGCAAAATAGAGTTTCCCATTCCATATCTATGTTGTCTTATTGGGAAAATAGAGTTTGTTTTATAGTTGATGCTTAATATGTTTTATCGATTGGTGAATGCTCAACTTTAGCTCATAAATTGGACGGCAAATGCTAATTCTGATGGGGCTTTTACCACTTATTGTTTTATGGCTGTCTAGACAGCTGATGGCATGCTTCTTTGTTGCTAATTGTCAATTCTTTTGTACAGGGTCCCTCAGCTACTTATGCTTTGCTAGACAATGAGAGTATGTAGATAGCATGTATGGCTAGACAATGAGAGTATATAGATAGCATGTATAGTTTTTACATTGTTTTGCGCAGGTTGAGATGCATCACATGATGTTTTCCTTTTACATTTATGGGTATTACATAGGCCTATCTTTTTCCACAAGGGACTTGATGTTTTCTTTTTACATTTATGGGTATTACATAGGCCTTTCTTTTTCCACAAGGGGCAGTAGCTGTGCCATTTGATTCGAAGGACAAAGAGTTGATCACAAAGAGGTAACATTCAGGATATATATACAAAAGAGTATATAACCAAATTATATGATGTAATTGACCACTATTTCTATTAACTTCTCCTATACACAATGTTCACGAGTTCATATATTAAGTACATTTTATAGTGTCACTTGTGTTTACTTTTTTCTTAATGCAAGTTTACAGCTACTCGGAGTTCCTAATTGCAGACTCAACTATCTTGACCTACCGATGATCTAATTTATGGCATTATTAGCTTAAGAAAATATTTTCATTTAATTTCCTTTATATATAGGGGTATAAGTTCTTACCAAGTGTACTCAAATATATGGTTATTGAAAAAAAGCAAATATTTCAACACGAACATGGTTTTAAACGGGTCTTTGCGCCATTTGGCGCAACTGGTCATCTAGTCATCTTAAAGCAGAAGAAACCTCCGAGAGCCCCATATTGCTCAAAACAGAAGTGCTCTGTTTCCTCATCACAGAGGATGATGCCACCAGCCCCTGGTTAAGTAGTGCTGGAATACTAGTTTCTTGAGTGGCACTTTCAGCTGGCTCTGACGCTATAGTGTAGTCTGCAAGCTCACTTTGTGCTGCATCAACAGATTTGAGCAGCAAAACCTTTGGCCTGTTCGGATGCTCCCTAGCAGCCTTCTCCCATGTTCCTCTTGTTGTTGGAGTGACTCTAGGGTCAAGAGTGACCTCCTTCAGATGTTTGAGATATTCTATTTTGAGGTCAGAAAGGCCATGTAGATCTTTACAGAGCAGCTGAAGTGTGACAAGGAATGGAAGAGCCCCTTCTTCTATTGCGGGGAAAGTTGGGCATTGCAGCTCCAAAGAAAGGCGTAGAAGCCTGCAGAACGCCTGGTCTCTTACGGTGAACTTGTCAAGGTCATGAGCAACCAGTTTCAAGTACTGCAGGTAGCTCAAATTACTCAAAGCTTCAAGAACACCTGTTGTCAATTTGGTAGACGAAAGGCATAGCTCCCTGAGGCCCCGAAGTGACACAACAAACTGAGGCAGTGCAGCCAAGTCACCGTGCAATTTCAGTGAGCTGAGGTAGCAGGGTCCTTTTAAGGAATTCAGGAGCTCTTCACAGCATTTGCCGAAATGAAGCGATAGAGAGCGAGAACCAATATTTGCCTGCTTTTCATCCTCAATGAACTGCTGAATGGCCTGCTTAAGATCAGTTCGGTCACCGCAGCCTGCAGGCAACTCACAATAAATCTTCACCTTACTCAGTTTATTCATATAACCCATAAGATGCAGGAACCCTCCACTTCCGTTGGTAACAAATCCTGCTAGCGTTTCTAAGTTACTTTTTCCTTTGGAGAGAAACTCATGTACTTCACTTTTTGGCTTGACTATATCTGTAAGCTTAAACTTCCCAAATAAGTGAATTAAAGACGGCAACTGGAAGACTTCTACATGCAGTATCTGTACCTTTGTTTTCCTTACATCAAGTGATACCAAATGTTTCAGTTTAACAACATCTCTTGGAATTGTGGTAACACCAGCCCCAAGGCTCAGATATTTCAGAAGCAGCAGGTTGCATATGTCTTTGACATGATCATCCTTCAACTCCTCACATTTTTCAAGATCCAATACTCGCAGAAGATGGTACTTGGTGAGGTCCAATACAGTTTGACTTGCCTTCCCGAATATTGCTAGAGACCGGACAAGTGATAAATCAACATTGCTGAAACTGTCAGCATCTGTAGCAGAGCTCTCATGGAGAGAAAGCCGACGAATGTACTTGGGCCCTATCTTGTCATTGCAAAACAAAGTAACAAAGTTCTGAGAGATGGACATGTGCAAAATGAACTCACGCATCATGCCATATGTTTGACAAGTCTTCACATTATCATTGTTGCTCAAGTTGATTGGCTCAATGATGTTTCGGTCCATGAGGGCATTGAAAGCAGCTATGGGATCCGGCGAGCTCGGCGAAGGTTGCGGTTCTACAAATCCCTCAGCAAGCCATTGTCTCAAAAGACTTTTCTTCCTGATGGGACGATTACTTGGGAACATACCAAAATATAGCAAGCAGGCTTTGAGAGCATGGCTAGGCAGAGTGGTGTAGTTATGAATCAGCACACGTCGCATTTTTTCAAAGCTCTTGTCATTCTCCAGGTGATAACCTATCTGGGTGCAGACATCTTCACAGCTAGGTCCTGTTGGCCAACCCTTTGCTTGCAAGAATTCACCTATTGTCACCAGCGCAAGTGGCTGGCCGTCACATTTCTTCAAAACTTCTGCTGGATCAGGCTGCTTGTAACATGAATATTTGTCCGGACAAGCTTTCTTGGTGAACAATTGTTTCGAGCACATTTTATCAAGCCTGCTCATTTTGTGAACATAGCCATTACTAGAACTGCAGGCATTAGCTACTGACTGAATAGTAGTCGTCACCAGTATTCTGCTGCTAATATCCTTATCTGCTGGCAAGGCAGATTTGATGGTTTTCCACTGATCTTCTGTTCGAATGTCATCGATCACAATGAAATATCTGAAAGACAGGTCATGAAGAAAAATAAGTAATAAGATCAGAAAAAATATAACCTTCCATTAATAACACCGATTGGTAGAATTTGTCTCCATCTACAGATTTTTGGGTTTGGACCAACAAATTGTGAACGTTTATGTCATTTGTACTATCAGAAATTGGACTGCTGATCATTAAGATTTGGATCACGTTTTGTTCACTCAAGCTAACTAGCAGGAAAATACGTACCATACTGGTGGTGCATCTGTGGGCAGATAAATAGAGAGACGTTTCTTGAAATTATAGGTGCAAGGAAATGCGAAATGAATCAGGCAAAGCCGGAACTCCATTACCTCTTCATCACCAACTGTTGTTTCAGTTCTGCGCAGAGTTGGCCGACATCGGAGGTCTCCAGTACACTTTTCCGCTGGCAAGAAGGGGCGTCGGAGCCAAGTTTCCGGAGCAGGTCCGCTAGCACCTCCCGCGGGCTCTTCAGCGCCGCATAAACCCACGCGTGCCTCTCAAATCTCTCGCTGCGGGTTTCTGTGTTGTACACTTCCGCGGCGAGGGCGGTCTTCCCCAAGCCGCAAAACCCGACGACGGCGATCACCTTCAGCCGGCTCGGCTGCCCCTCAGCCAGCTGCTCCAGCAGCTCCGCGAGGGGCTCGTCGACGCCGACCAGATCCGCGTCAAGGATGCGCGGATCGGACGGGCAAGAAGGCGATTCATCCACCGGCTGGGTAGCAGAGGAGGGCTGGCCGCCGGCGGGGAAGTCGGCCGCGTACCTCCGCTTCCGCTCGTGCGCTTCCTTCGCCATCCGCCTGAGCCGCTGCATCTCCCGAGCGAGCTGCGCGCCGGTCTTGAGCGCCCTGGGGGGCCGAAGCCGAACGCTCCGGCGGAGGAAGGACGCCTGCCGCTCCCAGGTGGCGCGATACATGAGGCCGTCGATGCAGTCCTCTATGCCGTGGGCCAGCTCGCGCAGGTCCTGGATCGAGAGGCGCGCGGCGGCGGAGGAGGTCGCCGAGAGCTCGTCGTCGTCGATGGCGCCGACGATCATGCGGAGCTCCTTCACGAGGAACTTGACGTCGCTCTTGACGCCCTTGTGCAGCTTGTACCTGTCGTCGATGAGAGAGAAGAGCCTCGGCAGGATGACCTTGATGAATCCGCCCAGGAGAGCCGCCTCCATCGCCGTCGATGTGGGAAGGGAAGAGCAGCCGAACAGAGTAGGGAGATTATCCTGCTCCTGCAAATTTAGGGCTCCTTTGATTCAAAGGAATTTCGTGGGAATTTTGGAGGGTTAGAATCCTTAGGATTTTTTCCTATATTTGTCGTTTGATTCACAGGATTGAATTCTATAGGATTTTTTCCTCTGGAATCAAGTGTACTACATTTCATTGGAAATCTAGCATCCACTCCAACCTCCTTTTTCAATTCCTTTGTTTTTCCTGTAGGATCAAACACTCTATGCTAATCCTATAGGATTCAAGTGGACATGCCACTAAAATCCTGTATTTTCCCTATTCCCGCGTTTTGAAAATCCTGCAAATCAAAGGGGGCCTTAATGGAGATTGGAGAAAGAAAAGGAGAGCGAGGAAAAAGAGAGGGGGTGGGCCCCGCCGGTTTCTCGACAGCCCAAAAATATCTCAGTATCTCGCCCCTGCTCTTCTTCGTTATAGCTATGGAGGCCCTTTCGGCCCTCGTCCACAAGGCCACGGACATGGGAGTGCTAGCTTCTTTTGCTGAAATCACGACCACGCAAAGACTGTCCATCTATGCCGATGACGTGGCAATGTTTGCCAGACCCGTAAAATTGGACCTGGCTGCGATTACTGAGATCCTAAAAGATTTCGGCGAGGCATCGGGGCTCAGAGTGAACTGCCGCAAGTCCACTGCGGTGCTCATTCGAGGGAGTGAGGAGGACAGGGCCAGAGTGGCTGGAATGTTGCAGCGTGACATCTCAGAATTTCCCTGCCGATACCTGTGTTTGCAGTTGGCGATCAAGAGCCTGACAAGAGCGGAATGGCAACCAATGCTAGATAAAGTTCAGCATTTCATGTCGGCTTGGCAAAGAGGACTGATACAAAGACCTGGACGTCTCATCCTGGTGCAGTCGGTTGTGGCGGCTCGCTCAGTTCACCACCTAATGGTAGCGTAGGCGCGGGAATGGGTGCTTGAGGACATGAACAAGTGGATGAGATCATTCTTTTGGGGGGGCAAAATCTGCCGGCCAAAAGATTGTGGAGGTTTAGGGATTAAAAACCTGAAGTGGCAAGCGATGGCACTTCGGGTAAGGTGGGAATGGCTCAAGAGAACGGATGCTCAAAGGCCGTGGCAAGGTCTACCCATGACTCCGAACAAGGAGGCGAGACAAGTGTTTGATGCGCTGGTCAACATTAACATGGGACTAGGAGACAAAGTGCTCTTCTGAAAAGACAAATGGATCCATGGAGTGGCGGCTGTGGAGATTGCACCACTGATAGTTGCTACGGTCCCTACGAGAACAACAAATAGACGTACGGTGCGACAAGCTTTTGAGGAGGGCAGCTGGGTTCATGACTTCGAGCAAAACATCTCCTTCACTGCCCTAATGCAGTACATGCACCTTTGCCAAGCAATCAGTACGGTGGACCGTGACCCATCCCGTCCGGACAGTTTTATTTGGCCAAGATCGCCGACTGGCTCCTACACAGCCAAATCAGTTTATGACTATCTCTGCTCCGAGCTAGACCAATCGTCCACGGCTAAGTGCAACTTGAAGAGTTGGGCACCGCTCAAATGTAAGTTGTTTGTGTGCTCGCACTGCAGTACATGTTATGGATGTCGGATAGGAGAGCAAGACATGGATCACAAGACCACCCGTCGGCATGTTACACGTGTTTGCAGGCGGAAGACAACGTAGATCACATCTTGGTAAACTGCACGTATGCACAGGAGGTGTGACATAAGGTGTTTCATCTCATCGCGATCGAGGTGCAAGAGCCAGGAGAGTCGGACGCGTTTAAGGATTGGTGGCTGATTGCGCGGAGAAGCTTCGGAGGACCGCAGAGGTTTCGATATGATGGTGACGACGATGGCTTGGGCTCTCTGGAAGCAAAGAAATGCCAGTGAACAAATGACAGCTAGTGAGTTACCATTTAGGATCCTTGACGACATTGCCGAGTTGAGGCAAGCGGGGCTAGGAGTGGGAGGTTTACAACGACTTGTGAGAAGTTGACCTAGGATAGCTAGTGTTGAAGTTGGATGTGTTGTACCCCGATCTCTGTGTTCGCATAGTAGCCGACATTCTTGTAATTATGTTTCTCTCTTCTATACTACTCCCTCCGTTCCTAAATATAATTCTTTTTAGACATTTTAAATGGACTATAACATACGGATATATGTAGACATATTTTAAAATGTAGATTCAGTCATTTTGCTCCGTATGTAGTCACTTGCTGGAATCTCTAAAAAGACTTATATTTAGGAACGGAGGGAGTAGTATAAAGGTAAGGTAAAAAAAATCAGTACACTCGCTCCGTCACCGCGGCGGAGTTTCTCCGTCGTCTTCTACCGGTGCCCTCCCGTGTCCGGCAACCGCATCAACCCAAGGGCCAGCGGCTGCTCTTGGTCTGGCCGCCGCGCCTCATCTCCACCCATCCAGAGCAGCAGCAGCCACGCCCTCGCCGCCCCCCCCCCCCCCCCCTCGCGCGCGGCAGCGCTGCCGCAGCAGCCGTCGGCGAGGTCCGCGCCGGCCGTCGTCCCTACCCCGGGCACATCGATTTGGGGATTTCTGAATTGGTGGGAGGAAGAGCGGAGTGCAGGGCGGAGAGAAGACAAATTCTGACCGGTGGGTCCTTCAATTGATGCTAAACCTCAGAGCAGATTGAGATGAGTTCTTCTCCATTCTTCCCCATGCTTGGATTTTTCAAATAGATAGGGATGAGTTCTTCTCCGTTCGCCACGAGCGCCATGGAGGCTCCGATGAGCTCTTCCCTGGGCGCCATGGGCCCCCTTCTCAGGAAGCTGCATTCGCTGCTGGCCCCGGACTGCCGACTGCCCAAGCCACTGAAGCACGGAATCGAGCTCCTCAAGGAAGATCTCGAAGAATTAAGCGCCGACCTGTTGGAGCAGTCAATGGCGGATACCCCCAACCACAAGGCAATGTACTGGATGGATGAGGTGCGTGAGCTTTCCTATGAAGCAGAGGACTGCATCGACGACATGATGCTGAGGCACGCCGGCGACGGGGTCAAGACCAGACCCGTCCGCAGCCACAGGGTCAGTCGTGTCAAGGTGTCTCGGCTTTTCAGATCACTGAAGCCGTGCACAAGGGTTTCCAAGATCGCAGAGCTCAGGACCCTGGTGCTGGAGGCGAGTGAACGGCGTGATAGGTATCATCTTGATGACTGTGCTTCACGTTCTAGCCCTGTGTTCACGAGGCACAATCCGGTTCCAGGCCTATATGGACAGGCCACGGATTTCCTTGTTGGTATCGATGACCTGAAGATTAAGCTTACCAAGTGGCTTACTGAGGATGCTGATCAACAACTGAAAGTGATGTGTATAGATGGACCTGCAGGGGTTGGCAAGACCACGCTGGCTAAACAGCTGTACCGTGAGCTTGGAGGGCAGTTCGACTGCCGGGCTTTTGTGCGGGCATCGCGAACGTCAGACACAAAGAGACTACTTGGGGACATCCTCTCTCAAGTTCAGCGTTGTCGACTGCCCTCTTATTCTTGCGAGGTGCAAAATCTCATTGACAATCTCATGAAATATCTCCAAGATAAGAGGTACCTTATTTACTTTCTTTTGTCCCGTGAATGTGCGTGTGCAATCAGTTGATTTAGCTATCCTAAGACTCAGATATAAAACCCAGTGCTCATGATTGTGCACAGTGGAGTTTTGTGAATGGTCACAATCGATGGACCAAATGTATGGTATATCTCTTTGAACGTTTGGAGAAACTAAAAAAATAATTGTTTAATTGTATTTCTTGCTTCTACTTAGTGATAGAAATAAAATTGCTAACCAACCATTCTGTACATTAGTATATTTCAGAAAATATATAGTTATATATACATTTATTTTGCAGATACTTTATAGTCATTGATGATCTGTGGGAAACAACAACATGGGATATTGTTAAAAGCGCTTTTCCGGATGGTAATAATTACAGCAGAATAATAACAACAGCAGAAACAGACGGTGTAGCTCTGGAATGCTGTGGTTCTCAGTCTGATAATATTTTGAAGATGAAACCCCTTGGCAGCCATGCCTCTGCAGAATTGTTCTTTAGTATTGTTTATGGCTCTGAACATTGGTGTCCTGATCAATTGAAGGAAGTTTCATATAGATTCATTGGAAAGTGTGGTGGTTTGCCACTAGCAACCATCTGTATTGCTGGTCTCTTAGCAAGTCAGACGGACAACTCTGAGCTATGGCATCATCTGCAGAAATGTTTATGCTCCAATTTAAGTACAAGTCCTACTTTGGAAGAGATGCTGAAAGAAGTACTAAACCTTAGCTACAGTTGTCTTCCTCATTATTTGAAGACATGCTTGCTGTATCTTACTATGTATCCGGAGGGGTGCACGATGTGGAAGGTTGATTTGTTGAAGCAATGGATATCTGAAGGTTTCATTACTGCAAAGGAAGAAAAAGAGGTGGAGGAAATTGCAGATAGCTATTTTTATGAGCTTGTCAACAAGGGAATAATCCAACCTGAGCAAATTAACCACAATGATGAGGTGTTATCCTGTACATTGCACCACACTGTACGTGATCTTATTATGTACAAGTCCAAAGAAGAGAATTTTATCACTTCCATAGATTACTCAAAAGCCATCACAGGAAATTCTAATATGGTTCGTCGACTTTCTCTCCACTTTAGCAGTGCCAAATATGCGACCAAGCCATCAGGTGTAATACTGTCGCAATCGAGATCACTTTTCTTTTTTGGACTTCTCAGATGTTTGCCTTCTGATGTGGAATTTAAGTTGCTGCGAGTATTAATCCTTGACTTTTGGGGCAACCAATATGGGCATACGAGTCTCAACCTCACAAGAATTTGCAGTTTGGTTCACCTCAGATATTTGAAGATTTCATGCGATATCATTGTAGAACTGCCAGCCCAGATGCGAGGACTAAAATACATGGAAACACTGGAAATAAATGCAAGATTATCTGCTGTTCCATTGGATATTATTCATCTCCCGAGCTTATTGCATCTCTCTCTTCTAGACGAGACAAATCTACCTGATGGGATTGGCCGCATCAGGTCTCTGCGTACACTACAGTATTTTGACCTTGGCAATAACACTGAAGACAATGTACTGAGCCTGGGTGGCCTGATGAACCTGCAGTATCTTCATCTCACCTATTCCACAGTGCAGTCTGATGAGCATCTGAAGAGAAACATGGTTGCTCTGGCCTCTTCTGTTATCAAGCTTGTTAACCTCAAATCTGTCATTCTGGCTCCTGGAGCTTTAAGCACAGCCATTTACCATGATGTCTTGAGCAGCGTTTCCTCTCCTCCTGTTTTTCTTCAGGGTCTTCAGAAACTTGATTTGTTGCCCCCAATTTGCATGTTTTCCAGTTTTCCCAAGGATATTGGAACAATTCGCAAACTTTGCTATTTGAATCTTGTGGTCCGTGAACTACGAAGGAATGATATTGACAGCATCACAGGATTGCCTGCCCTAACTGTTCTTTCATTGTATGTCCGGCAACCCCCTGCAGAAAGCATCATCTTCAACAATGGGTCGTTCCCTGCTCTCAAGTATTTCAAATACATGTGCGGTGTACTGTGCCTGGCCTTCCAGGAAGGAGCATTGCCCAATGTTCATAGGCTCAAACTAGGTTTCAATGCCCGCAAAGGACAACAGTATGATATTTTGCTTGCCGGCATTCAGCACTTGGTAAACCTGAAGAAGATTGATGGAATAATTGGGGCAGCCGAGGGTGCTGAGGAACCCGACAGAAGTGCTGCAGAGTCTGCGTTCAAGGATACCATTCACAAGCATTCAAGGTTTCCTAGTTACGTCAACGTAAAAAGGGTAGATTGGGTTGAGGAAGAGAACGAGCCAAGGACCGAAGTTAACAGCTCATCAAGTAAATGTCATGAAATTCTACAAGAACAGCGTGGGGTAAATGAGACCAAGGAAGATACAAAGCAGTTTGCTGATAGCGGGTAGGTTATTTACCAACACCCCCACCCCCGTGCTAAAAGCAAATATTATGTTCTTTACGACATTTTCCCACAAGTAAAATGTGCACACCGTATTTCGCCAGCAAAACCTTTATGTATTACTCACATTTACTTCCTGATGCTTACATGTCTGATGGTTACACAGGGTGACAAATCAGATCATGCAGATGTCTCCTCAGCATATGGATTTATGCCCAGCCGATACAAAGCTGACTATGCCTAGTAATAACAGAATGTCATTTCCTGAAAAGTTACATGATAATATTGCAGCTGAAGCAGTGAGCTTTTCATGTACTACATCATCTGGTTCAAGTCCAAAATCGTCGTCAGCTCCATCATCTCATCACTCTTTACCTGAAACATATACATGGGATTCGGAGGGATCTCCTTGGTCAAGGCCATTGAGAAGTCCTCCTACGCCAAGGAATACCAGTGCCCCTCAATCAGCTATGCATCCGATGTTATCCCCAGAAGATCATATTTCACGCACTGAAGGCACCTGGAGTACTGCCTATTTTCACCCCTTACCACTTCCTCCCAGTGCTATAAGCCAAGTGAAAGCAACTCTCAGCAACCAACCTGCTCCAAAAGTTGAAATGTCCTTAGTAGCTGGTCAATGGGAAAAGAGAAAACTTATAGGCAGTGGTACATTTGGTGATGTATATGAAGCTACCAACAGGTATGGAAGTGTAATCCATATATCATTGTGGCTATTCATGTTAAATTCTGAATGTTGGTTTACTTCCATTTAAATGTAGGCATACTGGAGCTCTTTGTGCAGTGAAAGCGATCAGTATTCCTAATGATTCTAGATCTGCTGAGTCCTTGAAGCAATTAGATCAGGTTATTAAATCTGGCTATGCATTCTTAAATAATTACAAGCTGTTCTTTTGCAAACTTAGAATCTATTTTTTTTTATCAGTTACATGAGTTCTGTCTGAATACTTTTCTTTGTTATTGTTCTTTTTTAAGGTTCCTCATTCTGAGAAATAAGTTTCTAGCTTATTTTGTTTATGATTATGATTTTCTAAGTATAACCTACTGTCATGTGAGAGCGGATGCACGGCTGACGTGCCAAGGATAGGGCAGCCAGTCGATGGCAGTTTGATCTTCAAGTCAGCCCAGGGATTTCCATATCAATCTATTTAATTAGTTTCCATGCTTGTTAATTCTTGCCTTGGCTTCCAATTTATCTCAATTCTCTATTTATAGAGAGGAACTACCAATGTAACATCAAATTTGCCAATAGAACAAGAAAATTAGATTATACTCCAACCCTAGCAGCCGAAACTTAGAACATAATTTCATTTGCTCATAGAAATACTTACAATCTTCGTCAACCAAAAAGGAACTTAAGTCTCTTAAAGCACCCTAGTTGTACCACCTTCCTGAGGATTCATTTAAGTTCTCATCATGTGACAATCACTCGTACTTGGCTTTTCTCCTCTGTGATGATGTATAGCAGGTTTTCAAGATACCTTTGCTGACTTGCTTTCATTCTTTTCAGGAAATAAAGCTTCTAAGCCAATTTAAGCATGAGAACATAGTTCAGTATTATGGTAGCGAAACTGTAAGTTTCCCTTCCAATCTGAGCTAAGTAATTCCACATGTTTCCATAATGTAATCTTATTTCTTGGAGGATCTTGCAGATAGAAGGCCACCTCTACATTTACATGGAGTATGTTCATCTTGGTTCAATTAATAAGTATATCCAACAACATTGTGGAGCAATAACAGAATCGATTGTCGGCAACTTCACTCACCATATTCTTAGGGGTTTAGCGTTTTTGCATGGCCAAAATATTATGCATAGGTATGTGCAAATATGTATCCTTATTTACATAGTTCCTGCTAACTAGGTCAGCGGGGCATAGTTAAGTATTTGCCCCTTGGGGTTTGCAATATTAGATAAGTTGCGCCTTTAACATGGTACAAGAGCCCAGGTTTAGTTTTATTTAGGCTGCCGCAACTCGTCCATCTCTCTCCCTCTTGGTCTCGATCACAAAAGGCTAAAACTTGGTAGAAGATGTTTAAGAGATCACTAAAATAAAAATAATTGTCAAGCCAACATGCCTCGTCCACACAACAACATTTCAAGCATGTTTCATCTTAGCTAGGTTGATATAGTCAAAAGGTTTTGAAGTTGTACTTGGACCTGTCAATATAATATTCTCATATCCCTGGTCTGCAGGTCTAATCTTGTCCATTGTTCTCTGTTAACTCTTATTATCTTGAGTCGTCCATAATCATATATTACCTCCGTCCCAAATTACTTGTCTTCGATATGTCTAGATATGGATGTATCTAGACACGACAAATCTAAGATAAGTAATTCGGGACGGAGGGAGTACCATTTTATGTCCATCCTTGCCAGTTGCTACTGCTACGAAAAGCAAGGACTTCGAAGCTGCCTCTGTGCAATTTTTTTTGTTTATTTTTCCGTCAGACATGTATATGAATGTGGTAAATGAGGGCAGGTTGAAAAGGGACATAGATGCTTATCTGCTTTTGTTGTTATTCTAGACGCACATACACTGGTGGAGGGCTCAGATGTCAAGGCCTAATCTCACATGTCTCAATGGACAACTACCAGAATAGTTAGGAAGAGAGTGTAGCTCACTTAGCTGGGAGAGTGGATTTACAATCCGACCACCTGTGTTCAAGTTTCGCGAACACGAATTCGAGTTCCTATTTCTACGGCTTCCCTTGCAGTTTTCTTGCAACTAAAATAACTTCTGGAATTGTATTTTATGCTGGTATTCACTTCTGCGTCAATATAACACTTTTATGCATATGAATGTACTCTTACAGGGATATCAAAGGAGCAAATATGCTAATTGATGGTAACGGTGTTGTTAAATTGGCTGACTTTGGAACGGCTAAGCATGTGAGTGCATCCTTACAATGTTTGGTAGCATCTTCATATTGTACTGTATTGTGTCTCCTTTTTAAGGGTACCTTTTACTTTCCGTTTTGTATTAGAAGAGCGTCAAGATGATGCAAAACCCTACAACTCCACCCCACAAGAACCACAAGAACCGAAAAAAAGGAACTAAGAAATAAATCTAAGAAAGCAAAAATTTCGAACTGTGCTGCACTCGGGTGATAGTCTAAACAGTGAGCTCAGGAGGCTTTGTAGTTTGTATGCCATGGGAGCCGTCACAGAGCTTTAGCTCTGGCTGGCAACCATAGTTTTGCCTCACATCGACTTCAGCTCAAAAAAACAATTGAGTCAACCAGCGCTGAACAGTTTGTCAAAGCCCCACTGAAAACACAGTCGTTGCAAAGCCGCCACAACATCTGAATGGTGACTTAGGTCAGCAACCTCGCTCCCTTCAGCTTTTCTGCACCAGCGCGTTCCGCAGCCTGCTCGAACCAAGAGTTGAAGTCACTCTGTTGGATGGGGGCAGATAACTTTTAGGGAGCAGGATGCCAGCACTTGTCTCAAGAATGTGCATCTGGTGCGTAGGTGCAAGATTGTTTCATCTGCCTGGTCACAGAGGGCGCTAGCATCCGGATGATGCAGGCCTCAGCTTGCCGACGTCAATCATGCGAAAATATTGCACTTTAGAGGAGCAGGGATGAAAGCTGAGCGGAAACTTTCTGTCCGTTCCGCAAAAATATGAAAACAGAGAGAAACTATGGGAATAGAAAAGGAAATTTACAAAATGGAAGCGGAACTTGTAAGTTTCTTGTGGAAATGGAAACGGACAGTGTTTTCTAGTGGAGCACCAGTGAATTAGGAATTTCCGTATCCACACATGCGGAAGTTTCCGTTTATCTATTGTCTATGTAGCCCACTCCAATCCAACCCATATAGACTTTTGGCACAATTAAATCTACCACTAAAAAACATAATCCTTCCCCTGATCCTCCCTGTCATCCTGTTCTTCTCAACATACCTTATTATGTTGCAAAATTAAAAATTTACACATATACATTACTCCCTCTGTTCACTTTTATAAGGCCTTGTACACATTTCAGACAGCATGCAAAACAGGTCAATTTCAGTTGTCTGAAACGACTTATAAAAGTGAACGGAGGGAGTATTATATTTCGATGATAATATCATAATATTTGTAGTCATTAGCGATTGAATTTGTTGGCATTGTTGTGTTTTTCTCTTATGTTTCAAGAGGTTTTTGAGTTCCAGCAAACTTTCACTTTATATCTGTGTCCACACTATCCGTTGCCATATTCTTTTATGAAATTTTTGTATCCGCTTCTGCTTCTACTAAAAAATATGGAAACAAATGTGACATCATTCAGTTCCGTCCGTTTCCGCTCCATTTTCATCCGTATTTTGCAGTGTATTGCACGGATGCCGAGAGCTTCCAGGTGAATTGATCTTCAATTCCAGGGGACAAGGATTGGACGTCAACCACCCAGCCAAGTGTGGTAAATTCAACGGACCCTTGCACGTTTAGGGCTTCTGAGATTCACCGATCCAACCTCTGCCGCCCAGCTCCTTGCATATGGTTCTGCTATAGATAACCCTCGACACAACTGCTGCGACCACTGTAGGGGCAATATCAGCAATCAACTATTAGTAAATCTATTGGTCTGATCAAAATCTTGTGCGCTTCCCATCGCCCATGTCCACCTTTGTAGCCGCATGAACCAGGCCAGCTATGTGCTTGTTAACTTCGATTGGAAATCTGGTCTACGACCGAGATTCATCAGTGCGCTGCAGCCACAACCATCTTGCCTGCAATGCCCAGTTCATTCTCTTAATATCTTTGATCTCCCCGAGCTTGATTTATCTGCAACCATCTCTCCATGCTACGGTGCAGTGGCCACGGTTTGTCTCTCAACGCCCTTTCCAGAAGAAGCTTCGATGTTTCTTATCAACTGTTGTTCAGTCTTCACCCAGTTGGGCATATCTGTAGGTAGCATGGTGTGAACTGCGACTGCAGAGCGACATATTTAACCATCACTAGCCGTCCGCTTTTAGTGGTCATACCAGTTTTCCAGTCGGCAAGCTTATTGTCCATTTTATCAAGGAGAGGTTGATAATCAGTGTGTAAGAGCTTCCAAATTGAAAGTGGAACATATTGAATTTGAAATTCCTTGAGAGGGCAGGCAAGGTGGTGTGTGAGAATCTGAATAGTATTGGTGTGGAGTCCAGAGGCATAGCCGAAAGTATGAAGCAGTTAAAGCATCAGCTCACGATCTTTGCGAGTTGGCTTCAGGAAGACTACCGCATCATCAGCATAAAGCGACGCAGCAAGCAAACCTTGCGTCGCCGCCGCTTCGACTAAACGATGAAGGACCTCCATCAAGATGACACACTTCATCGGAGACAAGGGTCACCCTGGCTAACTCTTCGGTAATTAAACTAATGATAGATTTCCTCACTGGGGATGCTGTTGACAAGCACATGTATACTGGCAGTAGAGAATAGTAAGCATATGAGCTCCCACCAGCGATGGCCAAAACACAGTTCACCGACTGCAAAAGTCGAGTCCATGTAGTTCAAGGATGGCTACATGATATCATCTGGTCAGCCAGCCAAGTACATCAAGCCAAGTCCATGAAGTTCAAGGATGGCTACTTGATATCATCTAGTCAGCTAGTCAATGAGTACATGGTGCTAAGTCCATGAAGTTCAAGGATGGCCACATGATATCATCTACAAAAGCAACTCTAAGATATTGCGACCTCCCCTTCCCCGACCCCTGCGTCGCCTCCCTGAGCGAGGCGACCGGGGGCTCCCCTTCCCTCCTCCCAGCGCCCCCCTCCTCCTAATCCCCTCCCGCCGCCGCCGGCGTAGGCCATTGGGCCTTGCTCGCGTGGTGCCGGCGGCGGCGGCCCCGTTCTTACCTCCCACGCGGCGCTGCGGCTCGGGTGGTGGCGGCCGGTGGCTGTGCACCCAGGCCGGCGACGGATCCGGCGGCGGCGCAACTCCGGGTGGCGAGGTGGCGGTGGCGCGGCTGCTTGGCTGAGGGGCGGCGCTCTTCCGGCCTAGATCTGGGCCCTTTTGGGCCCCATATGGGTCTAGGCGGGCCTGGCGTGGGCTTTCCGGCGTAATCTCCGTCGGACGGAGGTGTGAGCGACGGGAGCTTCATGAGCCCGCTTCGGGCCCGGCCGGGCAGGGGTGCCTGGTTTGCTCCTGAGCTGTGTCCGGTCGGTTTCCGCAGAGGGTGGTGGAGGTTGTCCCCTCCCGCGTGGCTGCTGACCCTGCTGCTCCCGTTTCCAGCTGCTTCCTCTCGATCCCGCCGATCTCGCTTCACTTGTCACGGTGAAACGGCGATGGTGACTGCAAGACCGTGGTGGCGCATATTGGTGGACGACAAGTATGGTGGAGCGCGATGGATCGTCCAGGGTCGTGGTTGGTTGGCGGTTGGGAGAAATCCTTGTTGGCTTGTCCAGCACTGACGCGGTGATGTCCGTTGGCGCCGTCGTGCCTTCCTGAAGGGCGTCAGATATACCCCTTCCCCCACGGCGGCGGGCGGGCGGCCGGGTCACCCTCGGGATCGCCAGGGGCGGGAGGAGATTCAAACGCCATCGGCCGCAGGTCGCCTGGAACTAGGTTTGAGCAGCCGGGTCCCCACCGAGTGCATTAATCATGCGCCTGGTGTTGAAGGATCAAAATTTGAACTACAAAAAGAGTGATCGACTGTACTTACTTCAGCATTCTGGCGGATGGCAATGGCTCCACTCACTAACTTCATGGTATCCATTAGGTGTTTCTTCAGTCCCTCCTCTAGCTCAATGGCTCCCGGCACCGTCCGCTGCAATGTCACAATGGCCCTATCCTCGGGGCTCAGGCTCGCGAGGGGGAATTGCGTGGTGCTGGCCTCGTCTCCTACATCTCCTTAGGAGGAACCTGGTACGAGTATCACCATGGCAGGAGTTGGGCCAGTCAGTGCAGTCGCCCCCTGGGAAGCGATCGGGCCGATAGGGACGATTGCAAGGATATCAGTAGCCCCCTCCATGGGGGTAGTTGGTGGAGCGGGTGGTGCAACAGTCGGTGGGGCAGTTGGTACCACAGTCGGCAACTTCTCCACGGGGGCAGCTCTCCATTGGCTGGGTCTATGGGATGGGGCTGGTCATCCTTTTTCTGGGTGCCTGCGTCCACGGGAGCACCGGGGTCGGCAAGCCTGGGAGCGCGGGGGGGGGGGGGTACGTCTTCCTTAGTCGACTCAGCCTCTAATGTCGGTTGAGTGGACATTGGTCTCTTTCCGATGGTCTTCTTCTTCTGGCCAGCAAAGCTGGACTTTTCCTTACTACATCAACGGAGAGATGACAATCAAGACTTCAAATAAATTCAACAAGATAGAAAGGAACAACATATGCACTAAAGCCTACCAGTCAGACTTTGGAATGTTCTTCAATCGGGGTGCGCAACGAACGGTAGTGGGACTCATGGGGACTTCTGGTGGATCCTAGGCTGGAGCCAGGCGAGAGCGCTTGGAGCTTTCCTCCACATCGATGCTGGTGGCGCCATCATCCTGCCTCCGGCGCCGCCTCCGAGGTTGAGCGGACGAAGGGAATGAAGCAATCTCCTCCACCTCCGAGTCTTCCTCTTCCTCGTCGGAGTTCACCAGGCTGCTCGCCTTCCGCCGTCCAGCCAGCTTTCCTCCTCTCTCGTGTTCAGAATGATAGACTAGGTAGTTATACAGTATGTACCCTTGTATTGTATACGGTTCAGGTAGCTTTGACCGTGCAGCAGTTTTGTTGAGTAGTGCTGCACGTCGCTCGGTAGTGGCACACCCACGATCTCGCTCGGCTGCGGCCAGTGCCTTGTATAACTTTGCAGCCTCGAGCATAATACAAGTGTGTTGAATCCCATTCTCTTCCTCCCTCGCAACATGGTATCAGACGCCTCGGACCTGCTCAACCCCTTCTCGCAGGCTCTCGATCCCGCTTCCGCTTCCACCATGGATGACAACCCTGTCCTCTCTCCCCGCTCCTCTGTCGACGGCGCCGCTGGTGTTCTTGATGCGGCCGCTGGCGTCCTCAACACCGAACCGCTTCAGCAGGCTGATCCCGTCGCCCAGCCCATCGCCCCACCTGTCCTCCCACCTCCCCCGTCTGTTCCCTCTTCCAAACCGTCGATATTCGTCGTCATGTTCCCGTCGCCCTGGATCTCCTCGCCGGCAATTACTCTCAGTGGAGCCGCCACTTTGATACGGTGCTCGGCATGTTCGGGCTCGGCGTGCACGTCGCCGCCGCGGCGGCGGTCCCTCGCCCCCATGATCCTAAGTGGCAGATGGCCGACCACACCGTCGTCCACTGGCTGTACTCCAAGATCTCACCGGAGCTCCAGGAGGCGGTCATGCAGCCAGAGGACACCGCCTTGGATGTGTGGCGCGCCATCGACGACATCTTCCGCAACAATCATTTGTCGCGCGCCGTGTACATCGACGCCGAGTATCACGCCGTCGTCCAGGGTGACATGACTGTGATGCAATACTGCACCCGGCTCAAGAGCTTCGCCGATCAGCTCCGCGACCTCGGCCAACGGTTTTTCACCTCCTCCGCGGTCTCAACCGTCAGTATCACTCCGTGATCCCCCATATCACCTCCCATGATCCGCTGCCATCGTTTCTCCAAGTGTGCTCGTTCCTTCTCTTGGAGGAACACCGCGCTACGCAGACCGCTCATCTGCAGTTCGCCCACGCCCTCTGGGCTGGTCGTGGCTCTTCCACGTTGCCGGCCCCAGCTCCGGCTTACCCACCTCCCGGCAACGACAACAGCGCGCGCGGACGCGGTCGTGGCCGTGGCCCTGGCCGTGGCAACGGCGCCGCTCCTGCTTCACCAGTCGCGCCGGCGCCTCGCGCGCCCGTCTGCCCCGCTCCAGCGTTGGGTGCCAACTCCTGGACGGGCCTCGTCCAAGCTTGGCCGATGCAGTGGCGCACCCCAGGCACCGGTGTCCTCGGACCCCGGCCGGGCACACCGCACCAACAGGCCATGTTCGCCGCTCCCTATGGCTACGGCGCTCCGGGTGGCTCGCCTCCTGGCTATGGCGCTCCCGGCGGGCCTCCACCTGTCTACGGACCGCCTCCCTCCTACGGGTCTCCAGGCGCCAGTTCGTCCACCGTGCCACCATAGGCGTGGGACATGCAGTCACTGCAGGCGGCGTTCCATAGCGCCACGGTGGGGCCTTCTTCGTCGGGCACTTCAAGCGAGTGGTATCTCGATTCCGGCGCCTCCGCCCACATGTCTTCAAACCCTGGTAACCTTCACTCTCTTCGTCCCTTTCACTCGTCTTCCCAAATCATTGTGGGTAGCGACGCTCACTTCCCTGTCACCCACATCGGCGACGGTGCCCTCATCGAGGGTACCTCTCCTGTCCAACTACGCAATGTTCTCGTCTCACCTTCTCTTATCATGAACTTGCTTTCTGTTTGTCAAATTTGTCGCGATAACCCTGTCTCTGTCGAGTTTGACAAGTTTGGTTTCTCTGTCAAGGATCTTCGAACCAAGGAGGTGATTCTCCGATGTGACTCGGATGGTGATCTCTATCCCGTTCGACGTCCCTCGCTTGCTCCTCGCCTGCTCCCCGCCATGCTTTTGCCGGCCTCGCCGACTCCAACCTGTGGCACCAGCGTCTTGGACATGCCTCGCTTCGTCCCATGGCCGACCACTTCTCTGTTGGGTTCAGCAAGTTCGCGCCTCACTCGTGCTACGCTTGTCGTTTGGGCAAACATGCCCGTCTACCTTTTAGCCGTTCTTCCAGCATTAGCATGCTTCCCTTTCATGTTTTGCACCTTGATGTATGGACCTCTCCGGTTGTAAGCATATCTGGTTATGAATTCTACTTGGCTGTGCTAGATGATTATACCCATTATGTGTGGACCTTCCCACTCAAGCGAAAATCTGATGTGCTCCCGGTCCTGCTAGACTTCTATGCCTATGTAAGACGCAGTTCAAACTCCCCGTTTTCTCCCTACAGACAGGTAATGGGCGTGAGTTCGATAGCGTTGTTGTTCGCTCTCTCCTAGCTCATCATGGCACACACCTACGCCTCTCCTGCCCTTACACAAGTCAGCAAAACGGAGAAGCGGAACGCATCTTGCGTACGCTCAACGACATCATTCGCGCCCTTCTGTTCCATGCGTCCATGCCTGCTCGGTTCTAGGCTGAAGCCCTTAGCACTGCCACATACTTAATCAACCGACGGCCATGTCATGCTACCACACCTTGCACCCCGCATGAACTCCTCCTCGGGGTTGCTCCCGACTACTCCCTCCTTCGAGTCTTTGGGTGCCTGTGTTACCCCAACCTAGCTTCCACGGCCAAACATAAACTCGATCATCTTTCACTTGCGTGCGTCTTCCTTGGATATACATCCGACCACCATGGTTACCGTTGTTTCAATCCCATTTCACGTCGTGTCATTACCTCTCACCATGTCTACTTCCACGAGACGGTCTTCCCTTTCGCCACTCCATCACCCTCTAACACCGCCGTTCCGCCGTCGCCTGCGTTTGCACCACCCATTTTGCAGGTGCCCGTGCTCGAAGAGTGGGCTCACGATCGTGCCCCATGTGCGCCTTCGCCTGTGGTCACTGGATCGCCGCTGGACAGCCCTGACGCCCGCATGCAGCGTGCGAGATCGACGCGTTTAAACTCCGCCGCCTGATCTCCATCCAGCGGCTCGGCGTCTTCACCGCCCAGCGCGCCCGCCATGCAACGGCATGCGCCAGCTGATGAGGCGATCGACGGCCCGGGCGCGCGCCCCTCCATTGATGGCTCCTCGCCTTCCACGCGCATGTGCTCGGTGTCGTGCAGCTCCTCCACACCATCATCCCCAGCTGCTCCGCCGCCTGCGCCACGGTGCATGGTCACGCGCGCCCAGACTGGCGTTCTTCGTCCGAATCCGCGCTACCATGACACCAGCCTCGTCGCCACTACTTCATCTGACGCGGTCTCGCCGGTTCCCTCGTCAGTCCGCGCCGCTGTTCGTGATCTGCACTGGCTTGCCGCCATGCGCGACGAGTTTGAAGCTCTTGTGCGCAACCGCACATGCGAGCTGGTGCCTCGTCCCCCTGGCGCTAATCTGATCACCGGCAAATGGGTGTTCAAACACAAGATCAAGGCCGACGGTGCTCTCGAGCGTTACAAGGCCCGCCGGGCCGTCCGCGGGTTTCGACAACGCGCTGGTGTTGATTACGGCGAGACCTTCTTGCAGGTCGTCAAGCCCGCCACTGTCCGCACGGTGCCGCCTCTTGCTGCGTCGCACAACTGGCCTGTCCATCAGCTCGATGTGTCCAACGCATTCTTGCACGACACACTGGAAGAAGAGATGTACTGCCTCCAGCCAGCGGGCTTCGTCGATGCCGCCAAGCCTCACCATGTCTACCGCCTCTCCAAGTCTCTATGGCTTGAAGCAGGCGTCACGCGCGTGGTTTCTCTGCTTCGCCGGCCTTCTTCAGTCCATCGGCTTCTCCGCGATGCGCTCCGACTCGTCGCTCTTCACACGCCGCCATGGGATCGACACTGCGCTCCTACTGCTCTATGTCGACGATATCATCCTCACCGCGTCCTCGCCTGCGGCACTCCGCCACGTTGTTGCTCAGCTCACCGGGGAGTTTGCCATGAAGGACCTCGGTCCTCTGCACTTCTTCCTCGGCATCAGCGTCACGCGCACGCCGGCGGGCTTCTTCTTCTGCCAGGAGCAGTATGCTGCTGACATTCTGGATCGCACCGGCATGGACACCTGCCGCCCGTCTCCCACGCCGATCGACACCAAGGGCAAGTTGCCGACCGTGGACGGACCGCGTGTCGTTGATCCATCTGCCTACCGTAGCATCGTCGGCGCTCTCCAGTACCTGACGATCACGCGTCCGGAGATCCCGTACGCCGTCCAGCAGATCTGCCTACACATGCACGATCCCGGCGAGTGCCATCTCGGGTTGATCAAGCGTGTGCTCCGGTACGTGCGCGGCACGCCCGCCCTCGGTCTTCATCTTCGCGCCTCACGCGTGCTGGACCTAGGAGCGTTCACGGACGTCGACTGGGCTGGTTCCCCGACACCCGGCGCTCCACCTCCGGCTTCTGTGCTACCTTGGCAACGCCCTCGTCTCTTGGTCCTCGAAGCATCAGGCCATCGTCTCGCGCTCCAACGCCGAGGCCGAGTATCGTGGCGTCGCGAACGCTGTCGCTGAGTGCGTTTGGCTCCGATAGCTGCTTGGTGAGCTGTTCTCTCCCGTCGACAAGGCCACGCTGGTGTATTGCGACAAGTATCCGCCGTCTATCTGTCGGCCAACCCGGTACATCATAGCCGGACGAAGCATGTGGAGCTGGATATTCTCTTTGTTCGCGAACGGGTGGCGCTTGGCGAATTCCGAGTACTTCACATCCCCACACAACAGCAGCTCACGGATATTATGATGAAAGGGCTGCCGTCAGAGGTCTTCTCAGACTTCCGGTTCAGTCTTTGCGTCGCTGCCCCCGACGTCACGACTGCGCGGGGGGGGGGGGTGTTAGACTAGGTAGTTATACAGTATGTGTTGGGAAACGTAGCATGCAACAACAACAACAAAGCCTTTAGTCCCAAACAAGTTGGGGTAGGCTAGAGGTGAAACCCATAAGATCTCGCGACGTCTCTGGCACATGGATAGCAAGCTTCCACGCACCCCTGTCCATAGCTAGCTCTCTGGTGATACTCCAATCCTTCAGGTCTCTCTTAACGGACTCCTCCCATGTCAGATTCGGTCTACCCCGACCTCTCTTGACATTCTCCGCACGCTTTAGCCGTCCGCTGTGCACTGGAGCTTCTGGAGGCCTATGCTAAATATGCCCAAACCATCTCAGACGATGTTGGACAAGCTTCTCTTCAATTGGTGCTACCCCAACTCTATCTCGTATATCATCATTCCGGACTCTATCCTTCCTCGTGTGGCCACACATCCATCTCAACATACGCATCTCCGCCGCACCTAACTGTTGAACATGTCGCCTTTTAGTTGGCCAACACTCAGCGCCATACAACATTGCGGGTCGAACAGCCGTCCTGTAGAATTGGCCTTTTAGCTTTTGTGGCACTCTCTTGTCACAGAGAATGCCAGAAGCTTGGCGCCACTTCATCCTTCCGGCTTTGATTCGATGGTTCACATCTTCATCAATACCCCCATCCTCCTGCAGCATTGACCCCAAATATCGAAAGGTGTCCTTTTGAGGTACCACCTGCCCATCGAGGCTAACCTCCTCCTCCTCACACCTAGTAGTACCGAAACCGCACATCATGTACTAGGTTTTAGTCCTACTAAGCCTAAACGCTTTTGATTCGAAGGTTTTTCTCCATAACTCTAACTTCCTATTTACCCCCGTCCGACTATCGTCAACTAGCACCACATCATCCGCAAAGAGCATACACCATGGGTATCTCCTTGTATATCCCTTGTGACCTCATCCATCACCAAGGCAAAAAGCTGACCCCCGGCGCAGCCCTATCTTAATCGGGAAGTCATCAGTGTCGACATCACTTGTTCGAACACTTGTCACAACATTATTGTACATGTCCTTGATGAGGGTAATGTACTTTGCTGGGACTTTGTGTTTCTCCAAGGCTCACCACATGACATTCCGCGGTATCTTATCATAGGCCTTCTCCAAGTCAATGAACACCATATGCAAGTCCTTTTGCTCCCTGTATCTTTCCATAAGTTGTCGTACCAAGAAAATGGCTTCCATGGTCGACCTCCCAGGCATGAAACCAAACTGATTTTTGGTCACGCTTGTCATTCTTCTTAAGCGGTGTTCAATGACTCTCTCCCATAGCTTCATTGTATGGCTCATCAGCTTAATTCCACGGTAATTAGTACAATTCTGAATATCCCCCTTGTTCTTGAAGATTGGTACTAATATACTCCGTCTCCATTCTTCAGGCATCTTGTTTGCCCGAAGAATGAGGTTGAAAAGCTTGGTTAGCCATACTATCGCTATGTCCCCGAGGCCTTTCCACACCTCAATGGGGATACAATCAGGGCCCATCGCCTTGCCTCCTTTCATCCTTTTTAAAGCCTCCTTGACCTCAGACTCCTGGATACGCCGCACAAAACGCATGTTGGTCTCATCAAAGGAGTCGTCCAGTTCAATGGTAGAACTCTCATTCTCCCCATTGAACAGCTTGTCGAAGTACTCCCGCCATCTATGCTTAATCTCCTCGTCCTTCACCAAGAGTTGGTCTGCTCCGTCCTTGATGCATTTGACTTGGCCAATATCCCTCGTCTTCCTCTCTCGGATCTTGGCCATCTTATAGATGTCCCTTTCGCCTTCCTTCGTCCCTAATCGTTGGTAGAGGTCCTCATATGCCCGACCTCTCGCTTCACTGACAGCTTGCTTTGCGGCCTTCTTCGCCATCTTGTACTTCTCTATGTTGTCCGCACTCCTATCCAGGTATAGGCGTCTGAGGCAATCTTTCTTCTCTTTAATCGCCTTCTGGACAACATCATTCCACCACCACGTATCCTTATCTTCGCTTCTCCTCCCCTTGGACACTCCAAACTCCTCCGAGGCCACCTTGCGAATGCAAGTCACCATCTTCATCCACACATTGTCCGCATCCCCTCCTTCCTCCCAAGGGCCCTCCTTAATTACCTTCTCCTTGAATGCCTGAGCTACCTCCCCTCTCCTTGGGAAATGTAGCATACAATTTCAAAAGTTTTCCTACGCTCACGCAAGATCTATCTAGGAGATGCATAGCAACGAGAGGGGGAGAGTGTGTCCACATACCCTCGTAGACCGAAAGCGGAAGCGTTTGACAACGCGGTTGATGTAGTCGAACTTCTTCTCGTTCCGACCGATCAAGTACCGAACGTACGACACCTCCGTGTTCTGCACACGTTCAGCTCGATGACGTCCCTCGAACTCTTGATCCAGCAAAGTGTCGAGGGAGAGTTCCGTCAGCACGACGGCGTGGTGACGATGATGGTGAAGTGATCCGCGCAGGGCTTCGCCTAAGCACTACGAAGATATGACCGGAGGCGTAAACTGTGGAGGGGGGCGCCGCACACAGCTAACAATTGTTGGTGTGTGTTCTAGCGGTGCCCCCCGCCCCCCTCATATATATAGGTTGGAGGGGAGGAGAGGCAGCCAAGGGGGCGCCCCAAGTAGGAGGAATCCTACTTGGGCACCTCCCAATTCGGCCTCCCCCTTTCCTATTCGGAGTAGGAAGGGAAGAGGGGGAAGGGGGACTCCTATTCCCTTTTTCCTTTCCTCCTTTCACTTTCCTTCTCCAATTTGGCCAGCCCATATGGGGGGGGGGCACCAGCCCCTTTGTGGCTGGTGTGTTTCCCCTCTTGGCCCATAAGGCCTATATCTTTTGCCGGGGGTGCCCGGAACCCCTTCTGGTGACCCGATAAGTACCCGGTACCCCCAGAACACTTTCGGTGTCCAAATACTATCGTCCTATATATGAATCTTTACCTCTCGACCATTTCGAGACTCCTTGTCATGTCCGTGATCTCATCCAGGACTCCGAACAACATTCGGTCATCAAATCACATAACTCATAAAATACAAAATCGTCATCGAACGTTAAGCGTGCGGACCCTACGGGTTTGAGAACTATGTAGACATGACCGAGACATCTCTTCGGTCAATAACCAACAACGGAACCTGGATGCTCATATTGGTTCCCACGTATTCTATGAAGATCTTTATCGGTCATACCGTAATGACAACATATGTTATTCCCTTTGTCATTGGTATGCTACTTGCCCGAGATTCGATCGTCGGTATCTTCATACCTAGTTCAATCTCGTTACCGACAAGTCTCTTTACTCGTTTCGTAATGCATCATCCCGTAACTAACTCATTAGTCACACTGCTTGCAAGACTTATTATGATGTGCATTACCGAGAAGGCCCAGAGATACCTCTCCGATACTCGGAGTGACAAATCCTAATCTCGATCTATGCCAACCCAACAAACACCTTCAGAGATACCTGTAGAGCATCTTTATAATCACCCAGTTATGTTGTGGCGTTTGATAGCACACAAGGCATTCCTCCGGTATCCGGGAGTTGCATAATCTCATAGTCGAAGGAATATGTATTTGACATGAAGAAAGCAATAGCAATAAAACTGAACGATCAATATGCTACGCTAACGGATGGGTCTTGTCCATCACATCATTCTCGTAATGATGTGATCCCGTTCATCAAATGACAACACATGTCTATGGTTAGGAAACTTAACCATCTTTGATTAACGAGCTAGTCTAGTAGAGGCTTACGAGGGACACGGTGTTTGGTCTATGTATCCACACATGTATCAAGTTTCCGGTTAATACAATTCTAGCATGAATAAAAAACATTTATCATGATATAAGGAAATATATAATAACAACTTAATTATTGCCTCTAGGGCATATTTCCTTCAGTATGTACCCTTGTATTGTATACGGTTCAGGTAACTTTGACCGTGCAGCAGTTTTGTTGAGTAGTGTTGCACGTCGCTCGGTAGTGGCACACCCATGATCTCGCTCGGCTACAGCCAGCGCCCTGTATAACTTTGCAGCCTCGAGCATAATCCAAGTGTGTTGAATCCCATTCTCTTCCTCCCTCGTAACACAGAAGATTCATCCTGAGAAGAGATAGAAGGACCTGACTGCTTCCTCAGCTGGAAAACCGACAGAAGATTATTGTTACCAACGCATATATCCGGCTGCGAACGAAACCAAGTGAATAAATCTTACCCCCATGGGGAACTGGCCGGCACCAAGGGGCTTGATTGGGCAGTCTTGGCAGAGGTTGCTGCGAACCTGGGTGAGCCGCTTCATCCGGGTCTCGAAGCCTTCGTCAGACAGTCGGAGCGGCGTGGCCCTCGTCGGTTCGTTAGAGCCCGACTACAGCCACATGCCCCTCACACGAGCTTGGAGCGGCTGAAAAATCCTCCGACTGACCCAGGTGTCCACGAGGTCGTTGTTGGTCAAACCATGATCCGAGAGCGCGCCGATCTGCGCCATCAGGATCTTTGCCTCAGCCTGCTACCCCTTCGTGAGCTTGACGGACTACTCGGAATGCCATTTCACGGCGGAGTTCGTGTACGGCGGTAGTGCAGCCGCTCCTGCCATGGTGTAAGGCTCAACACAGTAGAACCAGGCCAACTGCCAGTTCTTCACTGTGTCGGGCCACTTCATGTTGAAGTAGCTCGAGCTCTTCACCTGGATCCCTAGTCCATCGCAGATCTTTATGACGTTCTTCTCCACCATTTGGGTCTTGGCATAAAAGATATGCTTGAGCACCAAATTTGGTCGGATGCCAAGAAAATCCTCGCACAGCGTGAAGCATGAGAGATGCGCCACCCCATTGGGCGTAACATGGAGCTGGGCGTGGAAGTAAGACAAAACCTCACGGAGAAAGGGCTAGATAGGCAAAGACATACCTTGCTTGACAAATTGGGTGAGGATCATCCGCTCGTTTGCTTGAGGAGCAGGCTTCGGCTCGTTGGGGTCTCGCAACCGCTAGCTGTCGGCGGGAACTTTCTCGTCGCTTGTTTGACAGTTGCATGACTTGCTCGGTCACCACCGAGGACAACCAATCGTGGCGCTCTCGCTTGTCATTTAGTGTGGCAGCGTGTGCCTTGACAGCGCCGGAGGAGTTGGCAGCCTTCGCCCGCTCAAGCTTCTTCGTTGTGGACGTCTACATGGGGCGCTGCAACTAGAGACTTGGAGATCGAGGCGATGGAACTGCTCACGAGCGGTTGCTCTCGAAGCGCCGTGGGAAAGGAGAAGTGAAGGAAATGGGCTAATCTCTCTCCCACCACCTCTATTTTTAGTGAGGGGGACTGGAAACCACCGTGCCGAAACCGCCCGCGCGACATGCGCCGTTACTGCCTTACTGGAAGCCAAGACATCAATCACGCGTCTCGGGATCCAGATTATCAGCATTTAAAACCCACTCAAACACACTACGTCAGCCGGATTCCTGTTAGTCGGGCCGCAGAAGCCGAGGAGACCCCTCTCACAGATCAGTCAAAGGGTGTGTGACACCACGCAAAAGATTCGACGTGACAACTGGACAAGATTTGCAATGATGTCACCTGCCGTTTCGCATGCTAGTCGGTCGAATTGACCAGTTGGTTGAATGAAGGGGCATGTCGACTCGGTTGTCGGGGTCAGTCCCGAGCCAGAAAACCTGTGCACACGGCATGATGAAAAACCGAGTACACCACACTCGAAAAAACCCCGAGTGAAGTGACACTTGTTACAGATCAATTCTGAGCGAGGGGCGCCCACGGTATTGTCCGTGGCATTGGTTGGATTTCTCAGGAAAGCCAAATATCCGTTTGCACAAACTTGGTTCTTGAGGAGGGGGTGTGACCGACGTTCCATGGAAAGGATATTAATTGGTGTTGCTTGATCCGCTCAAGCCCAGACGTCTCAGCCCACCATTCGGAATTTGATGATACACCTACAGTCGGGCCACGAGCCGTCCTCTCCCAAGAGAATCGGGTATCATCAAGTTTTTCCGATTAATTGCTCAATCTTCACTTTCCGAAGGTATGATCACTTGAGTCCGCCATGGTCTCTCAGCCAGCAAACAAGTGGTGCTTCGAGTTCGGCGACCAGTTGGAATCTTCTCCGTCGGGGCGCAATGGCAGTCGGATTCTGCAGCGAGACCCTGACGGATTCGGGGGCTACTGGCACGGGAATACCTACGGGGTAGGCCCATGTATACGAATATCCCAGCCAAAGGCCCAGGCCCATCAAGATTACAGCCCGTCATCAACCAAGGGGTTTTTCGCCAGCGAACTATGTGTCTACAGTCGAATTCCACCCCTCCAATTGAGCAGGCACCGTCAGTCAGTCGTCCCCCAGGCTGGTAGCAGCCGATGTCCTACAGTCGGCTACGCCAAGAGACACCCGCGATCACTACGACGCATTGAATGCTGCCGTTACCCAACGTTGGTATTACCTCATCCAATGAGGGCCCAAACATGTATAAACACTTGTGCGTACTCGCATTTACACCTACAGTGGACATGACGCCCCTACTATCATACCCCTACAGTATTGTCTGAAAAATATCCACGACAGCTACGGCTCAGTTCTCTGTATCCCGCCCATATCTCTAATCTGCTGTGTGCTGTTTATTACTGAAATCTTATTGGGTTGTCTCTGTTTTGTGCAGTGTCTTTTATGAGAATATTTTATGTGTTGCTAGTAACTGAACTGTGTATGTTTTCTTTTTTAGTGCTATTATGTCATCCAAAGTAACTTTTGTAAGAGAATGGGCACTCCAATTGTTGCTAGACAAGCTTAAAGTTAAAATAATTCGAAACATTTTCTATATATCCTCTTATGTAGTGTTGATACTATTGCCACTTGTTATCAGTTAAGTACTGCAGCCCCTAATCTTTCATTGAAGGGAACACCATATTGGATGGCCCCAGAGGTGCGCACATATATTCCTTGTATTACTACTAAGTTCTCGTGTTATCAACTTTAAATATCATATTACGCCTTAGAGCTTTAAAGTTGAAGTCCATGCGGGTGCAATTTTTCCACTCTTTGTAAACATCATACTTTTCCGCACATGGGTGGTCAGGCTCACTTTATCTTCATGTGGATTGCAATTATCCAACTTCATGCTTTGCGGTCTTGTAATATTTAATGCCACGCAAAGAAAAGGTACATTTTACAAAGCATGTGGCTGTTACAGTGTCCAACACAGTTTGTGCAACAAAAGAAACAAGATCTGTTTTTAACTTGATGGGACTAGGAGCTGTTATTTCTTAATAAGAACAGTTGAAGTGACTACTTTTTGGGAATTAGTCAGATTTAGTATGACATATGTATGATCCGAACAACTTTAATGGCATGTCTTTAGTTTAGGTACCTAATGGATCTCCAATTTTGATGTTACAAACAAGCCATTATATTATCCAGCAATTTCATTTTTTTATTATTCATATTTGAGTTGCATGCTTGGGTCTATAAATTCTCTTGGTTGCACCTTTATGCTTATTGAAGTTTATCTTGTTTCTTCTTTTGCAGATGGTTCAGGCTACACTTGTTAAAGACGTAGGCTATGATCTTGCTGTTGATATCTGGAGTCTTGGTTGCACCATTATCGAGATGTTCAATGGAAAACCTCCTTGGAGCGATTTTGAAGGGGTAATAACTTGGAGTTTTTTGATTTACAGTAAGCTTATCAGCATGCATTTCACGACTAGTCTGCGTAGCATGGAGAAAATAATATAAAATGAAGTGCTTAAGCTAATCAAATCGTTTGTTTGGGTACACATGATGACCATCAGACTCAGCACTGTGTCATTCTAATCCCGAGTTCAAATGCTCCTGCCATGTTTTCCGAAAAGGAGAATTACGCCCGGCCTCTGCATCAAGCGATGCACACAACCATCTTTATTGCATTATTCAATAAGACCCTACAAAATAAATACATAGATCAACCCAAAGCCACCTTCCAGGCAAAAACTGTCGCCCTACCTACAAGATTTATGATGTGCCCTGACCTCATGCCACGCACACCAAGAAATCCGGTGGCCTCACCAAGCCGCCCGCCGGCTAGCCGGGAGCACCAACCGGTCTAGCAGACCCCCAGCATGCACTGCATGTGCACGCTGTAGAATCCGTCGCCACCTTCTTCTAGTCCCATCATCAGGAGCAATTAATGCACTGATCTTGCCAGACCCTTCTGCCGTCGACGCCACCATGACACCGGACAGCGCTAGCCTCCTGTGCGTGCCCATCAAACGGTATCCAGCGCCGAGACACCCTGCTGCACCTTGCTGCCAAGACTCGCCGTCGTCGATGCTGTAGATGGCACGCCGCTCCACCTTGGTCACTGCACGAGAAGCATACGGAGACCTGCGCCTAGCCACCAAGCCAAACACTTGTCCCTCCTACAACCCCAAAGATGATGCCCCCATGAGGTTGACGATGCAGGAACCTCGCCATCATCCGATCCGGAAAGCCCGAGTCTGGGGTTTCCCCCTGGGCACACAGGGAACGCGAATCGCCCCGCAACGCCTCCAACGAGGTAACGATGCCCGCGGGTGCCCCCGCCTGGGCTAATGGGGCGATTCGCGTTCAAGTTTAATTAATGAATTGTCAGGGGAAGTCTAATATGGACCTATGTTCATATGCACACATAAATAGGTGTGGAAGGTAACCTAAAGCGTTGTCACAAGTTATTGATCATTGGTAACTTGTAGTCTGGTCATCAACACGATAAAGTTGTACAAAAAAGCTACTTCTCAGAAAACTTTTTTCTACTACAGCCTGCTGCAATGTTCAAGGTTTTGAATAAGGACCCACCACTTCCTGACAATTTATCACATGAGGCAAAGGATTTTCTGAAATGCTGTTTCAAGAGGAATCCAGCAGCAAGGCCAAGCGCAAGGGAGTTGTTGACCCATCCGTTTATCAGGAATTCAAGTCATTACAGCAAGCATGTTCAAGAAGTCATTATTGCAGGCTGTGAGGAAGTCATTCGAGCAAGCTGTGACCCATCCTTGACAAGGAAAACTACAACTAGGTGAGCAGCTTGGTTTCATTTATTGTTGAGTCAAGTAGAGTGGTTCAATTATTCAATTTTCTTTTGCTGATCCTAATATACCTTCGTCTTTTATTGCCAGTGGAGGAAATGATGCCAGGTCTTCCGAATCATTAGTTTCACAGTTAACTCTGCAACCAGTCCAGGTAGCCACACCTTATTTCCCCCTAGAAATTCAGGTTTTGCCTCCAATCCCGGTTCTTAAGCATGCCAGCATTGGGATCTACACTCTGCATCCTAGGATGGTTCCATTGTAACATTTCAGTAGGATTTCAGTAGACGTCAAATTTCATACAAATCCTCTGAGTCATCAACAAAATGTACAAACCAATAACACCCAGAGTCCCGGACCACAAAATATATTTGTTCAATGCATAGAGAAAGCAGTACACCAAAAGATATCTATAAATTTTTGCAAATCCTCGGTTATTGTGCTACCAATAACCCATATTCAAGAATATTTACGACTGAACTTATGGTTTCACTTCTAAATATTATCTCCGGAATTTCTAAGTGTCTGAAGATTGGGTATGAACTCTCCAGAGTCCAGATAGAGAAAACTTGAAAAAGTCCTGAACCAACAAACCCCATATTCCCCTTCCTAGTTTTCAAAATACCTAGCAATGACACACTGTTGTTTTTTAGCACCTCAAACGCCACCTAAAGGCTAGAACCCGTGGATATATATTGTTTGCAAAATAGGCATATAGGAGGCCCTTGGCGAAAGGCACCTGGTGAGAGTAGCTGCTGCTGCTGTGCTACCTCCAACTATGAAGTTCAGCACATGAACAATAGAGTGCGAACTTGTGGTGCACGGGCACCATGGTGCCTTTTTTGAAAAAAATAAAACACCATATTTAGAAGTTAAAAGAAATAAAAAAACAATCTGTGGAAACTTCTATGTGTTCACTATGGATCCATGAAATTTTGCTTTGAAGAAAATGTAATTTGTAAGCTGTACAAAAAAAAAGTTCCAGCCAAAAAAAAAGTGGCCCATTTGAAAATACATATTTCTCTTTTCTTTATATGCCACGTGTGAAAGTAAAATGTTGTGAAATTTTGCACATATGTATTATACATCTGTGTGTGTTTCTATAAAAAAAACAAATATTTTTGCGTTGCCATTTGTAATTTTCTTATAGGAGGCTTTGAATCTGCAACCTAGCTGACATTACATGGCTCTGCAGTCTGCAGCATGGTAGAAAGTTTTGAATCTGCAGACTGCACAGCCCTCTAGTAATTTTTTTTCAGTGGTCTGTCGTTGGTGAAACATCACTCAACAATTTTCTTGTTCCTGCAGCAGAGTATTCCTCCAAGTGCGATCTCTCATCCCAAATCTATTGTTAGCAACAGCAACGAGACAGGCTACGACTTAAGAGCCATGAGATCATGAGCCCCATTGCTCCCCAACAATGAAAACTTCGCTGACATCTGTCTACCAAAGCCTTTTCTTGTTCTACCAGGGAGAGATTCTCTCCAGCAAGCCACCAATCTCCCAAATAGTTTACGGAAGGAGTTCACAATGATTCTGCTCTACAGTTCTGTTTCAGAATTACTGATGATGCATGCTTGTAATGTTTAATATGTGGCTTTGCTTGCCTGCCTGCTAGGTGCTAGATGCTTCAGTCATTCCTGACATATGCTTGATGAGATTTCTCAATCATTGCTGATTGCCTGTCATATTTTGATGAGATGTCTCGGTTATCTCAAAAATTGAAGAGGTTTACTGCATCAGTACTCTATTTTTGTAATAATTTGATTTTTTTTCTTGGGTTTTGAATGCCCAAATTAATAATGTCAGCGCAAGAGTAGAGGCATGAGGCATGTGTAGCGCTGATGCCCTTCCGTAGGATTATCCTGGAAGAAGCTCTTTTACAATGTGAAGTTATGGTTTAGGCGATCCTCATTTTTATTTGGTAACGCATATAGTACAAGACATCTGTTAAATGTAATCAAACTGAAGCACAAAGCAGATTTTCATGAGGTGAAAAATAGTCATCCATATAAATTCATATATATTTAGGAAAAGAGAAATGTGTTCGTCAACCTCAACAGCTAGCTAGCTACATTGATTACTTCTTGGAGGGGTCGAGGACGTGCCCAGCAAAGACAACTGCGCCGGTCGCCTCCTCCACTATGTAGTAGGCAAATGGATGGTCGGCGATGAAATCCACCTGTGGAGGTGGTGGCCACGAGCCCCCAGCTGCGCATCCAGAAGGCACAATGATCATAGTGACGGCGGCGGCTTCGGTACCTTCCTCGTTTACCTCGAGGACGGCCTTGTGGATGACAAGGAAAACAACAACTAGGTGAGCAGCTTGGTTTCATCTATTGTCAAGTCAAGTAGAGTGGTTCAATTATTCATTTTTTTTTGCTGATCCTAATATACCTTCATCTTCTATTGCCAGTGGAGCAAATGATGCTAGGCCTTCCGACTCATTAGTTTCATGATTAACTTCGCAACCAGTCCAGGTAGCCACACCTTATTTCCCCCTAGGACTTTAGGTTTTGCCTTCAATCCCATTTCTTATTTCTTAAGCATGCCAGCATTGGGATCTACACTTTGCAACCTAGAATGGTTGCATCTTAACATTTCAGTAGGATTGCGGTAGGCGCCAAATTTTATACAAATCCTTTGAGTCATCAACAAAATGTACAAATAAATAGAACCCAAAGTCCCAGACTAGAAAATATATTTGTTCAATGCATAGAGAAAGTGGTACAACAGAAGATATCTATAATTTTTTTGCAAATCCTCGGTTATTGTGCTACCAATAACCCATATTCAAGAATATTTACAACTGAACTTATGGTTTCACTTCTAAATATTATCTCTGGAATTTCTAAGTGTCTGAAGATTGGGTATGAACTCTCCAGAGTCCAGATAGAGAAAACTTGAAAAAGTTCTGAACCAACAAACTCCATATTCTCCTTCCTAGTTTTCAAAATACCTAGCAATGACACACTGTTATTTTTTAGCACCTCAAACGCCACCTAAAGGCTAAAACCCGTGGATATATATTGTTTGCAAAATAGGCATATAGGAGGCCCTTGGAGAAAGGTACCTGATGAGAGTAGCTGTTGCTGCTGTGCTACCTCCAACTATGAAGTTCAGCACATGAACAATAGAGTGCGAACTTGTGGTGCACGGGCACCATGGTGCCCTTTTCTGAAAAAAATAAAACACCATATTTAGAAGTAAAAAAAAATTCAAAAACAAACCCGTGGAAACTTCTATGTGTTCACTATGGATCCATGAAATTTTTCTTTGAAAAAAAATGTAATTTGTAAGCTGTACAAAAAAAATTCCGGCCAAAAAAAGCGGCCCATTTGAAAATACATATTTTTCTTTTCTTTATATGCCACGTGTGAAAGTAAAATGTTGTGAAATTTTGCACATACATATATATATATATATATATATATATATATATATATATATATTGCGTTGTAGAAAATGGTTTTTTTTAAGGGCACCACGGTACCCGTGCACCATTTGTAATTTTCTTATAGGAGGCTTTGAATCTGCAACCTAGCTGACATTACATGGCTCTGCAGTCTGCAGCATGGTAGAAAGTTCTGAATCTGTAGACGGCACAGCTCTCTACTACTCCCTTCCGTTCCATAATATAAGACTTTTTTGACACTACACTAGTACTCCCTCCAGTCCACAATGTAATGCTTCCTCTATCCACGTGCTTCAACTTTGACCGTAAATTTAACTACCAAGACCGTTTGCGGCGGGAGCAAAAATTATATCAATGAATTCGTATTCGAAAGAAGTTTTCAATTATATAATTTTTTCTCCCGCCGCAGTTGGTCTCGTTGGTTAAATTTATGGTCAAAGTTGGACCTCAGAAAGCGCGGGTGCACTATATTTTGGAATGGAGGGAGTATAAAAAAACGTTTTACATTTTGGGACGGAGGGAGTAATTGTTTTCAGTAGTCTGTTGTTGGGGAAACATCACTCAACGATTTTCTTGTTCCTGCAGCAGAATATTCCTCCAAGTGCGATCTCTCATCCCAAATCTATTGTTAGCAACAGCAACGAGACAGGCTACGACTTAAGAGCCATGAGATCATGAGCCCCATTGCTCCCCAACAATGAAAACTTCGCTGACATCTGTCTATCAAAGCCTTTTCTTGTTCTACCAGGGAGAGATTCTCTCCAGCAAGCCACCAATCTCCCAAATAGTTTACGGAAGGAGTTCACAATGATTCTGCTCTACAGTTCTGTTTCAGAATTACTGATGATGCATGCTTGTAATGTTCAATATGTGGCTTTGCTTGCCTGCCTGCTAGATGCTAGATGCTTCAGTCATTCCTGACATATGCTTGATGAGATTTCTCAATCATTGCTGGATTGCCTGTCCTAATAAGGCTTTCGCCCCGCTTTATAAATAAAGCAAACCACTACAGCCAAACGGTACACATAAGTTCACCCACACACACCCACAGTCACACGAACATAGAGTACAAATAGGTTCTGCTGAGGGCACAGCTCAACAAGCCCTAAAAAAGAGAAAAATGACGGCGGGCCAAACGCGGAGCATGGAAGGAGCTAATCTGGCTCGGGCGGTGGAGGAGGGAGCGGCGGCGCCGAGCAAACAGCCATCGCACGAAGGTCGGAGATGATGGTGGTGATGGCGTCTCGGTCCTGGTGACGGCTAAGCGGCCGCCAGAGCTGCAAGTATCCACACAATTTGAACACAGCATCAGTAGCGCGTCGGAGAGGAACCCGCTGAATGACAAGCTTATTACGCACAGTCCAGAGTGTCCACGCGAGCACCCCAATGAGCAGCCAGCTAATGTGGCGGCCCGTCATGGGGGAGGCCTGAATCTCGGCGAGGGAAGTTGGTGTTACACCAAACGCCACTGACCGCCTCGCGGAGGCAGCCCCAGAGGAACTGGGCGGACACGCACGAGAAGAAGATGTGATTCGAGGTTTCTTCCGTCCCACATAAGGGGCGGATACCGTCACCCCGACCGTGGCGTTTAATCAGCTCCACGCCAAAGGGAAGCCGGCCACGGATCCATTGCTGAAAATTCTGATCTTGAGTGGCAAGCGGATGGTCCAAATATACTCGAAGACAGCCGGGCTAGGAGAGGGGGCAATGGCTCAGTACAGGGACTTCGTAGAGAAGCGGCCGGAGGGCTCTAGGCGCCAGGACAGCCGGTCGTGGGGCTGTGCCAGGTCAGGCTCATGAAGAGCCACGACATCAAGGAGATCGTGTCAAGCGGCAACTTCCGGGGGCCCAAAAGGCCGCCGGAACGCGAGACGCCCTAAGTCAATAAGGCCGCCTCGACGGAAATCCTAGAGTCAACGGCGATGGCGAAGAGGTCTGGAAACCTCGAAGCGAAGGGGAGGTCCCCAGCCCAGCGGTCGAGCCAAAACAGCGTGGATGTCCCAGTTTTGATCGAGATGGATGTCCCGATGCGGAGGACCGGGAGAAGCTGAATGACAGACTGCCAGAACTGGCACCCTCCGGTCCGAACGCAAAAGGCGAGGGTTTGTCCATGCAGGTATTTACGACGCACGATATGCAACCACAAGCGTCCATCGCCATTAGCAATGCGCCAGAGGCGTCGAGTGAGGAGAGTCAGGTTCATGCGCTTGGAGGACATGATACCAAGACCACGTTGGTCCCGGGGCTTGCAGATTTTGGTCCAGCGGACCATATGGTACTTCTGCTTGTCACCCTCACCTGCCCAATAGAACCGGGCTTGGACTGAACCGATCTCATGGTGAAGAGTCTCGGGCAGGATGTAGAAGCTCATAATGAACAGGAGGAGACTGGAGGGGGATGAGTTGATGAGGATCGTACGGGCCGCTTTAGAGAGCCATCGGCCCTGCCACGGCTCGATGCGGTGTTGGAGCTTGAGCACCGAGGGCCTCAGATCGGCCACAGACAGGCGGGAATCACTAATGGGGACCCCTAGGTAGGTAGTAGGGAATGTCCCCAACCGACAGTTAAGTCGGTTAGCAATACTCTGGCTCTCAAAGGGCGAATATCCCAAAGCCATCACCTCGCTTTTATCGAAGTTTATTTTGAGGCCCGACAGGTGTTGAAAACACATAAGTAGGAATTGCAGGTTCGAGATCTCAGCCGCCGAGCCTTGCACCATGATGATGGTGTCATCGGCGTATTGGAGAAGGGATACGCCTCCTCCCTCTACCAAGTGCGGGGCGATGCCTAGAATGTGGCCGACGGCCTTGGCCTTATCCAGGATCGAGGCCAGGGCATCAACCACCATGCTGAACAGAAAGGGGGGAAAGGGGTTTCCCTGTCTAACCCCACAAAAGCTGGGGAAGTAGGGCCCGATTTCCCCATTAATGTTCACCGCGGTGCGACCCGACGACACAATCTGCATGACCCGGGACACCCAGCGATCGTCAAACCCTTTTCTAAGCAACACTTCCCGAAGGAAGGGCCAGCTAACCGTGTCGTACGCCTTATGAAAGTCAATCTTCAGAAAACTGTTTTGAGGTTTTTGGAGCGGACCTCGTGCAAGACTTCGTGGAAGACCGGAACCCCATCCAAGATATATGTGCCCTGAATGAAGGCGAATTGGTCCAGGTGGGTTATTCGGTGATCGACTATCTTAAAAATTGAAGAGGTTTACTGCGTCAGTCTATTTTTGTAATAATTTGGGTTTTTTCTTGGGTTTTGAATGCCCGTCATCTAACACCTCACAATGAGTATCAGGATAAGCAAGAGTAGAGGCATGTGTAGCGCTGATGCCCTTCCATGGGATTATCTTGGAAGAAGCTCTTTTACCGAAAAAGGGTTTCCCCCCGCTTTGTATTCCAAAGCACCAACACCGAGTACAGATAACGCTGTGGCGAGCAGCACAACACACCAAGAAAAAAAAAGAAACAAATGCCAACCACGGCAGCTTGGCAAAGCACGGACGACCCGCCACCACGGCGCCCACCGGAAACAAATCACCACAGACCAAGGCTCCGATCCGCCGCGTACCAAGCAGCACCTCCGAGAAGGGACGCGACGCCGACGACGCTGCTGCCCGGACGAGTCCTCAGGTTTCTCCGGGCACGCGGAGGGAGGTGGGGGTGGAAACCCCCGACACCCTCCAGGAAGGAATGGTGGCACCCGCAGTTGTCACCGCGTCGGGGCCGAAGCCGGCAGGGATTTCTCCCGCATACCAACCCCAACCTCCCAACCGGACGGAGCCGACCCGCCAAACCGTCGCCCACCACCATGTGCCAACGCAGTAGCGCCGCCACCCACGCCGCCTCACTACGAACACCACCACGAGGCCAAGAGGACCGGAGAGAAGCTCACCATGACAGGAGCAGCAACACCGACGCCGGGCGGGAGGGAACCACCTCCACCGCCGTCGTGCGGGAGGCCCGTGCCTCCGGCACCGTCGTGGTAGCCGTCCGGACGCGGCAGCGGGGCATGCCGGGCCACCCCAGCCTAGCCAGGCCCAAAGCGGGCCCGTTAAGCCCCGCCGGCCGCGATGCAGCAAGCCGGCATCGTCGCCGCCGGCACCCAGCCACTCGTCGCATCTCCCCCGCCTCCCAGAAGCCACGTCGGAGCCATCCCCGCCGCCGGCCCGCCCAGGCCCAGATGGGGCCCGAAGGGCCCAGATCTGGGTCGAGCGGACGACGCCAGATCCCGCCACCGCGCCGCCCCGCCGCCAACGGCGGCGCCGCCGCCCAGCTGCTCGCCTGCATGCGCCATGGATCCCCGCGGCCACGCCAGACCGCCGTCGCCTAGATGCACCCCCTGGAGCCGCACCGCCCGCGCCGGAGAGCGACCGGGAGGGGAAGGGCCAGGAGGCCGCCGCCACCAGCAGCCCCGGGCCAAGCCGGTCGCGGGCGCCGGCGACGGCGGCGAGAAGGAAGGAGGGAGGGGGAGCCTGGAGTGGGGAGGCCCGTCGCGCAGTCGGTCGCCCGCGGGGGGGGGGGGGGGGCAACGCGGTCGCGAGAGGAAAGGGGGTTTTTCACACCGAAGCCGACGAAGCTCTTTTACAATGTGAAGTTATGGTTTAGGTGATCCTCATTTTTATTTGTTAACGCATTTAGTACAGGACATCTCTTAAATATAATCAAACTGAAGCACAAAGCAGATTTTCATGAGGTGAAAAATAGCCATCCATATAAATTCATCATGGAACAAGTAGCGCTCGTATACAGAGCAGTTCTGAAATCAACCTCAACAGCTAGCTAGCTTCATTGATTACTTCTTGGAGGGGTCGAGGACGTGCCCAGCAAAGACAACTGCGTCGGTCGCCTCCTCCACTATGTAGTAGGCAAACGGATGGTCGGCGATGAAATCCACCCGTGGAGGTGGTGGCGGCCACGAGCCCCCAGGTGCGCATCCAGAGGCGCAATGACCATAGTGACGGCGGCGGCTTCGGTACCTTCCTCGTTTACCTCGAGGACGGCCTTGTGGATGATGCCCTCCACTACTGTCGGCAAGCCAGAGCCGTCGTCCTCCACCATGTCATATAGATCGCCCTCCAAGCAGAAAGACATCTTGAGCCCCAGCTTGTTGAGAACGGCGACGATGCTGCTGTAGAAGGACAGCTTGAACTTTGGCACCCGGAACTCGCCAAGGTCGATCCGCTGCTCCGGCAGGTGGTCGTGCAGGAACCCAGGCCTTGACGCTATCGTGTCGAGCAATCCCAACAGGCCGTCGTGGGCGTCCGGGAGGAAGATGCACATCGAGAATTGCGTATGCCCAGTGGAGTGCGCCCATGGAGCAACACGCTGGGATGGTTGAGTGTTGTGTGACCACGGATCACGTTGCACAGCATAGGGAATCGGAGGATAGCCAGACGGACCAACACGGCCAAATGGACCATGGGGGCCATAGGGATTATTAGGAGGATAGCCAAACGGAGCACAACCAAGTGCACCATAAGGATATGGCCGAGGATAGTTGTATTGAAAGTAGGGGCCGCCAAACGGAGGAGGGGGAGGAATGGCATTTGGAGGGGCAAACTTGCCACGGTGATGTACGGAGTTGCATAGCCGCCATAGTCACCGGGCTGGCCAACACGATTGTAGTTGCAGGGATCGGCAGAATTAACACGGCCCAACGGACGAGGATGCGCTTGTTCCTTGTGATCTGGCGTTGCCATCTTGTACCGGAGATTGAGTACCTTGAACCTGTGGTGCACCGCGACGAACTGCGACTCCCGGCTCTGCATGAAGGGCACGTCGACCTGGCTGCCGTCGAGACGGTGGAACGGCTTGTCCACGGTGTGCCTCCGGTCGAACGGCTGGTCCTCCCACTTGCCCTTGAAGTATATGGTGTTGCCGAGCACCAGAGCCGTTGTTGGCTTTATTGTCCCTGCCGGGAGGACAGAGTCGATGAGGTTCCTCATCACTTGAGCCACCCATGCGTTGATCTGGACATACGCTTCCTCCGGCGCGCTGCGGAAGTTGACGGTGCTCACCTCGGCCTTGTACGTGCCCACCACGGCCTCGCGGAAAGCCGGCTTCAGCGGCCGCCTTAGGTCGCTCCATACGCCGCACGCGAACTCCACGCAGGGGCCGCCCAAGTCAGACCTGTCCTGGAGCGCGTCCACCGCCATGCGTGACACGAACTTCTCGAGGTCGCCACATGACTGCGCGCCGAGGACACGGAGGATGTCATCTAGTGTGGCTTTTCGGGCGCCGGCAGCCAGGAGCGCCAGAGCGGTGTAGATGGACAACGGCGAGAAGACTAGGTTGTCGTCTGTGTTGTCCTCGGCCAGGCGCCTCGCAAGCCTCGCAGCGAGCGCTGCCAGGCCGCTGGAGCAAGGATTCCCCGTCTTCCCTACTACATCGAACTGCACCGACGGGTTTCTGGTCACCGGCAACTCGTCGTATCCTCCTACAGGTAGCCGCCGCTGCTCGTTAAGTGCAACCCCCTGATTCTGTTGCACAATCCACACCGGGCCTTTGCCATTCGTAGGGTCGACAACATGGCCTGCAAACATGATCACGCCGGACGCCTCCTCGACTATGAAATACGCGAAAGGATGGTTGGCGACGAAATCCACCATGGGCTCCAGCATTATCATGGCACATCCAGGAGCCAGGGGAACAAGGAAAACCCACAGACAGCTTGTTCTAACAGTTTTTCAGTGTTGTCCTTAGCCTCAGCTACAGGGGCCAGGGGAACAGTCTCATCCACAAATGTAATAAACTGCCCAGAACCGTCAGAAATTTTTATTTCCATTTTAATAAAGTCCGTTTGTATTGGACTATATTTCCTGAGCCAATCAACTCCCAAAATCATGTCATATCCTTTCAGTTTCAACACTCCGAAGCTGTCAGTAAAGAGATGGCCTTGAATTTCATAAGGGCAATCTTTTGCTTGAAATTCAGTCTAGAGCACTCCCCCACTAGCAACCACCACCTTTATTTTGGATGTAGGGCTTGTACTGACACGTAACTTGCTTGCCATTTCAGGAGAAATGAAGGTAGAAGTGCTACCACTATCCACCAGTGTTGTGGCAACTGTATTGCCTACCTTCACAGACAATATAAAAGTATTTTTGGTTGCTCCTATTCCCATAGCAGCATGCATTGACACTCTCAATACTGCTTCACCTGATGGTTGTTCCTGTGTTTCCAAATCAGGGTCATCAAAGTCTGTAACATAGATTGTCTCAGGGTTTTCAACTTCCTCAGCTTGCAGTGCTTGGATCTGAGCTCTCTGGCTCATTTTACAGACCTGCCTATGACCTGGCACCCATGGCTCTCTGCACTTATAACACACTTGGTTTTGTTTTGCCTGCTGAATAACAGTGTTTCTGTTTGGTGTGGCAGTAGTTACAGGTGTTTTGGGCTGATCAAATATTACATGCCTTCTAGGTTGAGGAATATAAGGTTTAGTTTGCACTGCAGTAGCTGGTACCTGAGCTTTCTCCATCCTCCTAGCATACCACACTGCAGTCTGCATATCCTTAGGCCTGAAGCACTCCACATGACTTTTAATATATGGGTTAAATCCTGCTACAAAGCTGGAACCATAATAATCATCAGGGATTCCAGGGTTTTCTCTTCTCATAATGTTCATCTGTTGCTCAAACTGCTCCACATATGCAGTAACTGTAGTAGTTTGTTGAGCTGCATGGAAGGAGCTGACAATGTCACAAACCGAATCCACAGAAAATCTGTCAGAGATGTAAGAGCAAAATTTGTGTCATGGAACATTGCTAGGAGCAAATCCTGTTCCTCTCCACCATTGTACAGCAGGCCCTTTAAGGTAAGAAATGGCCAGTTCAGCTCTGTGCTCAATAGGAGTTTTGGCTGCAGCAAAGTACTGCTCCAAATTCTGAATCCAAGACTCTGGGTCCTGACCCTCAAATTAAGAGATATTTAACTTAGTTGGTTTTACTATTAGCACATTTCTTCTTACATCAACAGGGAAATTGGGCCCTCTTCTGTACTGTTGATCCATAACCTCCTCCTCCTGCCTTTCTTCCAGTTGGACTACATTGTTTGGTGATGTTTGCTTACCTTGACCAAAATTTGGATGTCTGTAAGGTACTTTCAGAGTCCCATCCAAATTGAGCTCTTTTCCAGTGTGATCACGTAGAGTTGCATTTCCCACTGGCAAAGGGGGTGCTTTCTCTGGCATTGTTACTGATGGAGGAGTTGGAGCTTGGAGTTGCTTGGGTCGTCCAGGAGCTATTTGAGGAGATTGGTTGTGATTGTCCTTGATTTGGACACTTCCCTGACCTTCCTCTCTTTCCTCTGCAGTAACTGGCTCCGGATCCAACAGTAAACGCCTGAAATTGTCTTGGATCTTGTAAAAAAAAATCTGCATCGTGGCAAAGTTTCTGTTCACTGTCGCTTGGAATTGCTGAAGTTCTTTGCGATCTTCTTCTCTGTCGCGCTGCAACGTCTTGATGTCCAACTCCAGTGACTCAAGCTGCAGTTCAGCCATCGTGCCCGAATCAGCCTGACCTGTCATCTTGACAGCTTCAGCAAGTCGCACCAGTGGTTGGGAGGGAGGGAATTCTCGTCGCCGCCGCCTGCGCTCGCCTCCGCTGATACACGGTCAAATCGTAGGAGCTGGGGTTATACCACCAGAGAAATTTTCCCCAGCAACTAGACTGCAATTCCGACTGTATCTGAACTCTGCCACTCCGGCCGCCTCCTAATTAGTCCGCCGCCCGATTCAAGCGTGAAGAGGAATTTTACGTCCACCACCAACCCCAACACTGCTCAAATAAAAAACGCCTCCGAGCAAAGACTGGCGTCTGGTACCAATTGTCAGGATCAGAGCACTGATCTACGCAGTTTAGCTCACACACAAGGAATTTAGCAGTGGAACAGAGAGCGTTTAGCTAGGGTTCTTGTTGAGAATTTGGGGAAAGTTGGTACAGCACGCCACATGCGGCTAGGGTTTACACCCGATCCACAAAGTCATGCCCTCTCACACGCAGGGTGGTTGGCTTTATAGCCATTACAAGTAGGGAAAAGGTAAAAGAAAGCAAAACAGAGCACATGCGCTTGTCGGAACGGCTACAACTAAGTCTCAAGCATCGCCCACCCTTGGATAGCAGATCGACGGAGGAGAGCTGCCCACTTGATCGAACCGTTATCTCCGCTTCAGAGCCACACGATGACAGATCTACGGCTACGGTGTCTTCCGCCACGCGGTAACAGGGGAATGATAAGAACTGGGCCCGACACATCTCTTAAATATAATAATCAAACTGAAGCACAAAGCAGATTTTCATGAGGTGAAAAGTAGTCATCCATATAAATTCATCATGGTACAAGTAGCGCTCTTATAGAAAGCAGTCCTGAAAACAAAATTATTTAGAAAAAGAAAAATCCGTTCGTCGACCTCAACAGCTAGCTAGCTACATTGATTACTTCTTGGAGGGGTCAAAGACGTGCCCAGCAAAGACAACTGCGCCGGTCACCTCCTCCACTATGTAGTAGGCAAATGGATGGTCGGCGATGAAATCCACCCGTGGAGGCGGTGGCCACGAGCCCCCAGGTGCGCATCCAGAAGGCGCAATGACCATAGTGACGGCGGCGGCTTCGATACCTTCCTCGTTTACCTTGAGGACGGCCTTGTGGATGATGTCCTCCACTACTGTCGGCAAGCCAGAGCCGTCGTCCTCCATCATGTCAGATAGGTCGCCCTCCAGGCAGAAAGGCAGCTTGAGCCCTAGCTTGTTGAGAACGGCGACGATGCTGCTGTAGAAGGACAGCTTGAACTTTGGCACCCGGAACTTACCAACGTCGATCCGCTGCTCCGGCAGGTGGTTGTGCAGGAACCCAGGCCTTGACTCTATCGTGTCGAGCAGCCCCAATAGGCCGTCACGGGCGTCCGGGAGGAAGATGCACATGGAGAACTGCGCATGCCCGGTACGATCGAAGCTGGATTGCGCCCATGGAGCAGCACGCTGGGATGGTTGAGTGTTGCTTGACCACGGATCACGGTGCACGGCATAGGGGATCGGAGGGTAGCCAGACAGACCAACGCGGCCAAATGGATCGTGGAGGGCATAGGGACTATTAGGAGGATAGCCAAACGGACCACAACCAAGTGCACCATAAGGATATGGCCGAGGATAGTTGTATTGAAAGTAGGGGCCGCCAAACGGAGGAGGGGGAGGAATGGCATTTGGAGGGCCAAACTTGCCACGGTGATGGAGGTATGGTGCTGCGGGCATCGCTCGCACAATGGCAGCATGGAGCGGTGAATAATTTGGGGACAGGCCACCATGGTTGTAAGCACGAGGATGGGCGTACGGAGATGCATGGCCGCCATAGTCACCGGGCTGGCCAACACGATTGTAGTTGCAGGGATCGGCAGAATTAACACGACCCAAAGGAGCAGGATGCCCCTGTTCCTTGTGATCTGACGCCGCCATTTTGTACCGGAGTTTGAGTACCTTGAACCCGTGGTGCACCGTGACGAACTGCGACTCCCGGCTCTGCATGAAGGGCACGTCGACCTGGCTGCCATCGAGACGGTGGAAGAGCTTGTCCATGGTGTGCCTTCGGTCGAATGGCTAGTCCTCCCACTTGCCCTTGAAGTATATGGCGTTGCCGGGCACCAGAGCCGTTGTTGGCTTTGTCGACTCTGCCGGGAGGACAAAGTCGATGAGGTTCCTCGTCACTTGAGCCACCCATGCGTTGATCTGAGTGAATTGCAAGAAACCGCCACATTTGGGGCTTAACTTGCAGAAAACAACGTGGTCGCTAATCATTTGCAAAAGCCACCGCGGATTCAGTAACAGTTTTGCAGATTGCACTGAATATGTCATTTGGCTCGGTTGAGGGCGTTTCCGACAGGTGGGGCCCAATATGCGTGACGTGGCGTAACGGACGCACTGACGGCGTCGTTTGAGCGTGCATCTTGTCGAGTCGGACCGCCCGACCGACGGCGCCCGACCAGACCAGATCTGCTCCGTCCTCTTCCTCCAGCTCCAATCCATGGCGACGACGAAACCTAGTGGCGTGGACGGCGGCGGGGGAGTTGCTGCCGGTGGGGATGCTCCGGGCGGCGGTGCTGGAGATCCACTGGAGTTCTGCGGGAGCTCCAATCCGTCGAGCGCGCTGCCTCTTCCCCAACCGCCGTCGCCACCGAAGTCGTTGGAATACGCGGCGGCTACTGGGTTCACCCAGGCGGTGAAGGCCAATCCGACGGGCAGCCACCATTTTGCCTCCTCCTTCGGTGGTGTGGAGTAAGTCATCGTCCTCCTCCTTTGTCATTTCCCCGATTGGTATTCTAGTGTTAGGGTTCTATGGTTGGTGCTCTTGGGTAGTTGTAGTACGGCTAAGGTTGTAGTGTTAGGGTTCTAGCATTAGGGTTAGTGTTAGTTGTTAACTGAATTTTCAATAAACTGTTAACTGTGTACTGAATTTATTGAACACTGTATATTGTTAACTAAATTTTATGAAAACTGTTAAGTGGATTTGAACACTGTTAACTAAATTTCTGTTGCCAACAATTTTAACTCTGTTAACTGAATATTGTGAACACTGTTAACTGAATTTATTGATAACTGTATGCTGTTAACTGAATTTTGTTTACACTGTTAACTGGATTTTAACACTTTGAACTAAATTTCTGTTGCCACCAATGAGACCTCTTAACAATAATTGTGAACACTGTTAAATGCATTTTATCTAAATTTGTAGCTTGGATGATGAAGAATGGGAAGTGAGGTTCCATTTCCTAGACAGAGATAACTTGGAAAGAACAATCTGTTTATCAGACATAACCTTCTGGAATCTCATTGCCCTAATAGAGGTAGAAGGCTATAGTTCAAGGGATTTTATGTATTATGTTAGAGATTCAGGAGCTCGGGTGTCAGGAATGGAAGAATTAACTGATGATGACAAGGTGGAAGAAATGTTGGATCACATAGCTAGGAAAGGAAAGAATGTTGTTAACATTACAGTTATGAGAAGTGATGCACCTAGACCAGTTGATTTGAACATTGGTCATGCTTATGAAGAGCAGGTTCCTTTGTCAGAAATAGGTGTACCGGTTGTCTATGAGGTAGACAATTCAGGAGTTCTTTTCCCCAGTCCAGTGAAACCCCAACCACAGCCAGTCCAAGTAATGAACACACATGAGAGCTCTTGTTTGTTGAAGCAAAAGGGCCCAAGTGAACTTGAGTTTGCTTTGGACAATGGTAGTGAGAGGCATGAGTATTTCATGGAGACAGACCAAGAGCAAGAGCACATTCAGCAGATGATGGAGCAGAAAAGAAATGAAGAAATTCAAAGGTACAGGAGTAATATTATACAAAGAGAGAAGTACAAGGCAGCAAAAAGAAAACTCCCACAGTTGCTTACTGAGGAGTTCACTGATAGTGAAAGTGAGGATGAAGATCTTGAAGATGAGGACATATTGGCTAGGTTGGAGGCAATGAAGAGGCATAGGGATGATCCACTACATCACTTTGAAGGAGACACTGATGTAGAAGAGCTATATGGGCCAGATGAGGAGGAGGACAATGAAGGAAGAGATGAAGAGGAAGGACAAGAGGAGCCACTAGATGAGGGATTGAGAGGAGGAAACAGTTTAGGAGGTAACAACAGCACAGGAGGAAGTAAGAGGAGGGGGAAGGGGCCAACAACAAGATCCCATGCAAGTTTGGATCAAATCATAGAGCAAGACTGGGCACCTTCATCTGATGAGGAGAGCAACCCAGGTGACTTAAGTCAGGAAGAGAATGATTGTGCTCAGCTTCCACCATTTAAGCTACCAAATGGTAGGAAGAGCAGGGCCAAAAAGAATAAAGTTAGGGTTTGGTATGATGAAGAGAGGGTAAACCCACAAGAACAATTTGTCAAGCAACTTTGTTTCCTAGATGTCCAGCAGTTCAGGAGGGCACTCCTTACATTTCACATCTCACAAAACAGGAACTACTCATTTCATAGGAATTGCTCAAATAGAGTTATTGTAGTTTGCAGTATAGATGACTGTCCTTTTTTCATTGCTGCTTCCAAAATTGCACATGAGAAGACATTTTGCATGAAGAAAATGAACTTGTTCCACAACTGTCCTGCTGTTGGAGAGAGCACCAAAGTCACTGCAAGATGGTTGGCACATGAGTGTGAGCAACAGTTAAGGTCTGACATAAACACACCAGTCCAGGCAATAATTGACAATTTAAAGAAAAAACATGGAATTGAAGTGTCCATTCACATGGCCTACAGGGCAAGGAAAGCAGCTAAGGAAGTTGTCCAAGGAGATCAGAGGGCACAATACACTAGGATAAGGGATTACCTCCAAGCTGTGCTGGATATCAATCCAGGAAGTAGATGCATTGTGACAACAAAGCATTTAAAGCTTCATCCTAGCAAAAACCCTAGATTTCATGGCTTGTTCATGTGCCTCAATGCTTGCAAAGAGGGCTTCCTAAATGGTTGCAGACCCTTCATAGTTACTTGCATAATTATTTTCCCAACATATTTGCCATTGGTTGTAGGTGTTGATGGTTGCTTTGTTAAGTTGACAACAGGGCAACAAATATTGGCTGCAACTGGAACAGATGGTAATAACAACATCTTTCCCATTGCATTTGCTATTGTTGACAAGGAGGACACTGCCAGCTGGTCCTGGTTTCTAACCCAGCTCAAGTATGCTCTTGGTGGTGAGTCAGGAAAGTATGGCAAGTACACTATCATATCTGATAAACAAAAGGTACCTCATACATCATAATTATTATTTTTACTGAAGTTTTACCATGCTTAGTACTGTCAAATAGTGTGTTGTTATACTATATTTTGAACACTAGTTATTTAAACAGGGCCTTCTTAAAGCCATAAACAATGTCTTCCCAAATTGCCCTCAAAGATACTGCCTTAGACATATTTATCAGAACTTTCAAACAGCTGGCTTTAGAGGTGAAGAGTTAAAGAAGTATATGGATCAGGCTAGTTATTCATATACTGAGCATGGTTTTGAACAAGCAATGGAAGGCATGAAAAGAGAGTGTGAGGCATCTTGGAAATGGCTTACAAAGATACCCAAGCATACATGGGCTAGACATGCCATGGACAAGAATTGTAAAACTGATTTGGTTGTTAACAATATTAGTGAAGTGTTCAACAAAATGATACTTGATGTGAGAGGGAAACCAATTAAAACCATGGTTGATGGCATCAGAACAAAATTGCTAGTTAAGTTCAATGCCAATAGGACCAAGACTGAGACAGCCAAGTGGCAGATATGCCCAACATATGCTGAGAAGTTAGAAGAAGCAAAACACCATGCTAGATATTGTCCGTCAATCAAAGCGGGACCTGATCTATACCAGGTTAGTAGTGGAGAAAGCACATATGCAGAAAATCTACAAGTGCACACATGTGGGTGTAGCAAATGGGACATGACTGGTGTTCCTTGCAAGCATGGTGTTTCTGCAATTAACAAGGCAAAACTTCATCCAGAAGATTTTGTTATTGATTTCTTTAAGAAACCAATGTACCAAGCAGCCTACAATCCAATTGTGTATCCGCCACCAGTTTTCAGAGACAAGCCAGGAAAGAAGCAGACTAAGAGGAGAAAGAATCAGTTTGAGAAGCCAGCTCCCAAAGATACTTCAAGGATGGCAACAATAACCTGCAGCAATTGCAACTTGACAGGGCATAGGTACACTAGCTGCCACAAAAATCTGAAGCCAGCCCTAGCAATGAGAAGGAACCAACACCAGGTTAAATCTTGTTTATATATGTTGTCACTGCAGATTAAATCTTGTGTATATTTAATACTATGTTCTAATCTGTCTATATGTTGTCACTGCAGGAAAACAGGAGAGTTGATGCACCTAGGGCGGCTCCATCTGCTCCACCAGCAGTAAGGGCAAGAGCTCCTGCTGCAACCAATGCAACACCAAGGACAGCTCCACCAGCAGCAAGGGCAAGAGCTCCAGCTGCAGCTAGGACAGCAACTAGGGCTGTACCTAGGGCAGCTCCTTCTGCTCCTGCTCCAACAAGGCCAAGTTCATCTTCTTCTGCTGCTGATAGGCCTAGTTCATCTTCTGCTACTGCTGCTAGGTCAAGGGCAAAGAAAACATTCATACCACCAAGACTGTCAGGTACTGGAAGAGTGAGAAAGCCATCATACAAGATGTCTGAATGGTTCAATTGTTCTCAAGGCAGCAAGAAGTGATGTAATGTTGAAACATGTTTAATTCAGCCTTTTTTGGCTAGTTTGTGATGAAGAATATTAAGAATTTCATGTTGAAACCAGTTAGTTCAAGTCCAAGTGGTGGACTATGTAATGTACCTAATGGTTGTGATGCACTATGATACTCTGGTTATGATGATGTGATGATGAACTTATTAGTTATGATGTTTTGCAAGAAGTTTTCATTATGTTGTTGTGATGATGAGCATAGTTTCATTGTTGATATGAGCATAGTTTTCATTATGCCGGCGACCATTCTCCTGTGGGCGATGCGCGAGGTGCAGCGCTCCCCCGACTCCAGGCAGCGCGCCCGTTGGTGGATGTATCGCTCATCCACCACGCCGCCGACCGCCGCGGATGACATCACCGATGCCGTCCTCGCTCTCCCAGCCCCCATCAACAACGCCTACTGGGAGAGGCGCAATCCATGGGTGCTCGGGCCAGCCGACGACTCCGACGCCGAGTCCGAGTCCTCTGACGACTACGACTCTGACGAATCTGACGGCTACTCCTCTGACGACGAGGTGGACGAGGTCGTCGTACTCTCCTCCGACTCCTCCTCCGACGAGCCTGATGTGCAGCTCCTGGCGCTCGTCCTCCACGCCGTCGAGGGGCAGAAGAATAGCCCAATTGATGTGGATAAGCTGCCGGAGGTCGCCGACAACCCAGAGCTCGTCGTCGTGAAGCAAGAAGAGGAGGGCGGCGGTGAAGATGTGGTGGAGCCAGCGCCGGCCAAGAAGAAGAGGGCGACGGTGAACAACAATGACGTGCGGCGCTCCCTACGCCTGAAGATGCTGAAGAAGGAGGAGTGACATGCTGTCTTCAGTTTCGTCAGAAGAAGAAAAAGTTCAGTTTCGTCAGAAGAAGAAAAAGTTCAGTTTCGTCAGTATGTTAGTTTGCCAGTTCTATCTATGTCAGTTGTATCTATGCAGCTACTATCTATATTAGTATGCCACTATCTATGTAAGACTATCTATGCAGCTACTATCTATGTTAGTATGCCACTATCTATGTCAGACTATCTATGCAGCTACTATCTATGTTAGTATGCCACTATCTATGTCAGACTATCTATGCAGCTATTATCTATGTTAGTATGCCACTATCTATGTCAGACTATCTATGCACTATGAACTTGCTATCTATGTTCACTATCTATTTGCTATAATCCAAGCTGTTAATTCATCACAAACTGAACTTAATACAAGCTGATAATTCATCACAAACATAGTACTCTCACAAACAACATACAATCCAAGGTTCATTGCTACAGACATAATAGAGTTCACCACAATAAAGCTTAACATATTACAAGCTTTCCTCCATAGCTACTACAAAAGACATCATTGACACACATGGTCAGACAACAACACAAATTAGTCCTCATCACAAATAGCCTTAATCTGGTGAAGCTTCCTCTTGTTGCTATCACCTGCTGTCTTGAGCTCAACAATGCAGGAAGCAAGAGTACTCTTCTCCATGGTCAACTTCTCCTTGACTTTCATCAGCTCAGCAATGCAACAATCCAGCTTATCCTTCTCTTTCTTCAGGTCATCCTTCTCTTTCTTCAGGTCAGCATAGCAAATCTCCAAAGTCCTCTTATCAGAGCTCAACTTTTCCTTCTCCTTAAGATGGTTGAACTTCAAATTCCTAATGACGGTGGCTTGAGCTACATGAATTTGCTTTAACTGGTCAACAACAGCCTTTAATTTTTTGATCTCAGCATCCTTTGTCATGCTGCTTTCCACACTAACTGAAATGTTGTCAGCATCATTCTTCTGGTTTACCTCAGGCTGGCTATCCTTATAATCCAAGAGGTTGTTCACATCTTCAACAAGCTTCTCATATGTCTCCTGCAACTCTTTTTTCTGCTGTGTGAGATTGTGTACAGTGCTTGAATGCTCCAGGCATGCCATCCTGTTTTCATGCTGGCTGTGCTCATACATAAGCCAGAGCTTATGAATAGCATTTTGCAGATGCTCTGGCCAATGCTCATCTACCCACTGCACTAATCCACAATTTGCAACACCCTACAATAGAAAAAATCAGTTCAAAATTAAAGACATTACTTACAGATTCAGTTAAATAGCTGATTCTGTTAATGTACCAGAATCACATTCATTTAATGATGAATAATTATGAAAACTACAACTAAGAACACTACCTATGAATCCTATAACTAAATTCAGTAACTATAAACCCTAGAACATGAGCAGTAAATATGAACCCTAGAACATGAACAGTAACTATGAACCCTAGAACAGGAACAGTTACTACAAACCCTAGAACAAGAATTGGAATGCTGCAAACACAACTTAAAAAACTTACTTCAGTGGCACAAGCAATGAACCTCCTACCAGTGCTTATCCCCTCAAATGCAACATACTTCCTCCCTGGATTCCCATGCTCACAATTCACATTCAAGTCGTCAGCAAGACCCTCGAACGACGGCTCATCAATTGTAGCTGGGATCTGAGAAATCCATCAAAACGTGTTCAAATCGAGCAAATGTTCAACCCTACAAACCCTAGAACAGAAATGAGGAATAGAATGTTCTGACCTTGACAGGGGAGTCGTCAGAGGAGATGTACTGCGCGGCGGAGCCGTCAGTGCTCTCACTGTCGGTCCAGGACACCATGGCGGACGGCGGCCGGCAGCGATCGGAGAGGAGAGGAGCAAATGGGAGGGGAGCGAGCGAGTGTGGGAGCAGAGAGAGCGAGCGTGAGAGCAGAGAAATCGAGCGAGATGTGGTCGGGCGTGGGCGGTCTGTCTCTGGCGACCCGACCGCGTCTGTCTTAAGCAAATGGCGCCGTCGGTGCGTCCGTTACGCCACGTCACGCATATTGGGCCCCACCTGTCGGAAACGCCCTCAACCGAGCCAAATGACATGTTCAGTGCAATCTGCAAAACTGTTACTGAATCCGCGGTGGCTTTTACAAATGATTAGCGACCACGTTGTTTTCTGCAAGTTAAGCCCCAAATGTGGTGGTTTCTTGCAATTCACTCCGTTGATCTGGCCACACGCTTCCTCCGGCGCGCCGCGGAAGTCGACGGTGCTCGCCTCGGCCTTGTACGTGCCCACGACGGCCTCGCGGAAGGCCGGCTTCAGCGGCCGCGTTAGGTCGCTCCATACGCCGCACGCGAACGCCACGCAGGGGCCGCCCACGGCGGACCTGTTCTGGAGCGCGTCCACGGTCATGCGCGACACGAAGTTCTCGATCTCGCCGCGCGACCGCGCTCCGAAGACGCGGAGGATCTCGCTCAGTGTGGCGTCCTTGGCGCCGGCGGCCAGGAGCGCCAGAGTGGTGTAGATGGACAGCGGCGAGAAGACTAGATTGTCGTCCGTGCTGTCCTCGGCCAGGCGCCTCGCAAGCCCGGCGGCGAGCACTGCCAGGCCGCTAGAGAGCAAGGATTCCCCGTCTGCCCTACTACATCGAACTTCACCGATGGGTTTCTGGTCACCGGCAACTCGTCGTATCCTCCTACAGGTAGCCGCCGCTGCTCGTTAAGTGTAACCCCCTGATTCTGTTGCACAATCCGCACCGGGCCTTTGCCATTGGTAGGGTCGACAACATGGCCTGCAAACATGGTGACGCCGGACGCCTCCTCGACTATGAAATACGCGAAAGGATGGTCGGCGACGAAATCCACCATGGGCTCCGGCATCATCATGGCACATCCAGGAGCCGCGAGCATCACGGTGACAGCCGCAGCTTCCGTCCCTTCCTCGTTGACCTCGATGACAGCCTTATGGATGACCTCTTGAACGACCAACGGGTAGCCTGTGCCGTCGGCCTCCACCATGTCCGACAGGTCAGAGCCCATGCCGAACGGTAGGACAAGCCCCAACTGTTTGAGAGTTCCCACGATTTTGCTCGAGAAATCAAGCTTGAACTTGGGAACCCCGAAGTCGCCGACCTTGACGGGGAAGGCCGGCAGGTGATCGTGCGCGAAGCCCGGGCGGGAGGTTATCTCGTCGACGAGGCTCCGCAGCCCGTCGTACGCGTCCGGCAGGAAGATGCACATAGAGTACTGCGTGGGCTGCTTGAAGACTGTTGTGCACTGGTACGGCTGATGGTATCCTCGTTGTAGCATCTTGTACTGCAGCTTGAGGACCTTGAACCCATCGTGCACGGCGATGAAGTGGCGGGCCGGGTTGCGCATGAAGGCCGCGTCGACGGCGGTTCCGTCGAGCCGGTGGAACGGCCTGTCCCTGGTGTCTCTCTCCTCGAACGGCAGGTTCCACTTGCCTTTGAAGTATATGGCGTTGGCCAGAATGACGTTGGGCGCCATGCTAACGTCCTCAGGACGGACGACCTCCGTGATGAGGTTCCTCGTGGCCTCCGCGACCCAATCGTTGATGTGCTGCGCCGCTTCCTCTGCGTTCTCCCGGAAGTCCAAGGTGCGCGCCTCTGCACTGTAGGTGCCGACGACGGCCTCGCGGTAGGCCGGCTTCAGCGGCCGCGCCTTGTCGTTCCACACGCCGCACGCGAACCCGACGCTCGGCCCGCCGGACCCTGACAGGTCCTGGAGCGCGTCGTCCGCCATGCGGGAGATGGACTCCTCGAGCTCGTCGCGGGAGCGCGCGCCGAGGACGCGGAGGACCTCGTCCAGGGTGTCCCCCCGGGCGCCGGGCGCCAGGAGCGCGACGGCGGCGTAGATGGAGAATGGCGAGAAGACGAGGTTGGTGCCGGCGTTTGCGTCGGCGAGGCGCTTCATGAGGCCGGCGGCGAACTCCGCCGGGCCAGAGAAGGATTGCCGCGGCTTCTTGCTCCGACAGGCCATCATCGCGGGATCCATCGACAGTTTCACTAATTCACATCTTGATGTTTTTTTTAAGCATGTAACATCCAAGCTCTCACAAATATATAATGCAGCAACAAGAAAAAAAAACTAGGATAAAAAAATTAACTATAAACAAAATAGACATCAGTTTAGATGTGTGTTAGACTGACCCATCCATCAAAGCCACGTACAGAGGAGAGCTTTTCTTCGCTTGATTGATTGATCTCGTACATATGGAGTCGCACCAGCATCGGACGTGATTTGGATTTGTAGTCGCCTGGGTTACAACGTCGGTTTCATGTTCTTTTTCTGAGACATCAACGTCGGTTTCAGGTGATGTCTGATGGGCCAGTTAGGGCTAATACGGCCCAGCCTCCTTTAATTTATTAAAATCTTTTGTTCATTGCTTTTAAGCTAACTAATTTTAGCAAGTGGTTTATTATCTCTTTTTTGCGAATGGTTAATTTATCATCTTCGCGTGTTCACGAAAACTAATTATTACTTTGCATCTCCCTAAAAAGAATATTCGTAGCAATTTGGTGCCGCCCACGCAGCTCCTGCCTATACAATTCAAAGTATCTCTATGGTATATTTAAGTATATTCTAGTCTACTTATGCCGATGCAAAATTTACAATCTTATTCACAAAATTTTGACTATGCATAAATACCATCCGATCATCGTGACAAACGAAACCCATGTAACTTTTTTACCACATGGCAAATGTGGATAGCGTCTTCAAATCATTGAAAAAAAGTACTCTTTTGAGTGCATAAAAGACATCGTAGAAGCATGCATGATAAATGATCGGCGCAAAAAAAAAAGTACCCCGCCGCAAAAAAAAGGCCTGGACCGTGTCTCACGCCCGGCATTCGGGCGAGGCGTTGTAGAGGGTGAAGTCGAGCGGCGTCTTGGCGGCGTAGGTGAAGGTGATGGGCTTGCCGTTGAAGATGGGCCCGCCGCTGTTGATGAGGCACAGCCCTTCCTCCCGGTTGAGCAGCCGGATCTTGGTCGTGTCCAGGATCACCGCCTTCACCTCGAGGAGGTTGCACGACATCACCACGCCGCTCTGCGGGCACGAGCACATGTTCTCCACCGTCACCTCATGCTGCGGCACGTTCAGGACCCGCCGCCCCGTCAGCACCGACGACACGCGGATGTCCTCCAGCTCGCACGGCACGGGGTCGCCACCGGCATGCCCTGCCGACACGTCAACGGTACTACGTAAGATCCTAGGGTCGATCGATGTGATTAAACTGCGACGGCGAAGTATTTATATTACATTATCCTTGCGTACCTGTATGGAGAAGAGCTGCAGCGAAGAGCAGGACGAGGATGCAGGCCTTGGACGCCATGGATGAAGAGCAGGAGGTGGTTCAGGCGAAGCTTTGATGTGACGAGGATTGCTTGGCCAGCTATTATATAGGCCTGCCGGCTCATAACTTTGGTGCTTCCTTTTATAATCTCCTTCCATGCATGCTCTCTCTCTCTCTCGTGCTAACATTCCGTGATGATTTGCAGTTTCTTACCAAGTAGGAGTATTTTTTATCTCAACGAAATTAATTAAGGCCGTGAGATTATTCGGTAAGCAATCAACTAATCATCTCCGACCGAATATGTCCACTAATTTCCTTCTATCTTCAGGAGAGTAGGGACACAAAGTTTGGAATGAAATCATTCTCCGTGCATACCGACGACAGAAATACGATTTGGAGTCACAAATACAAAGGCCATGCCCGGTGTCGTCCCGCTCGCCCATCTTGGTCCCATCGAATCTCTGCCACTACCTATCGGGACTCGTGCCTCGATCAGCCGAAACATCAAGCGGCAACGTCGTACGCACGCAATGACACCTCACGCACGGACACCTCTGGTTACTTGAAGGTCTCAAGCAGTAGTCATAGCCGTCGCACTGAAACTCAAGACCGAAGTTCCGGAACGGCTTCTCCCGCACCCCGAAGAAGCTGGTCTTGCTCTTCGAGACCTTCGGCGGCGGGATGGCGGTGGCGGGGGTGTGGCTTGGAATCGGGTGTTAGGGCATCTCTAGCCGCGCACCCGGGACGGCCTCCAGTAGCCTTTTTTTGACACCGGCGTTTAAAAAGCGTTCCAGTCATACTTCCACAGTCTGCTTTTTTGCCGGATTTAACGAAAACTACGGCCGGCGCACGCAAGTGAAACTCAGGAAATCTGGGAGCAGATGGGAGCGCCGGAAACTACTTTTTGGCTGCGAAAGGCCCACTGTCAGCCTCTAATCTCTCTCTCCTTTCTTTTTCTGGCTAGGCCCACCACGTGCAGTGCATAGAAAAATCTTCTCTCTCCCGCATGCCCATTGCCCCTTCTTCTCCGCACGGCCTGGGCTCCACACGAGCTCGCCGCCTCTCCGGCCGGATACCGCGGGAGCTCGCCCGCACTACTGCTCCACCGCGCCACCCGAGCTCGCTGCCTCTTCGGCTGGGCGCGGCCTGAGCACAACCGTCCGGATCCGTGGGAGCTCGGCCTCGCTGCTGCTCGACGGGAGCACACGTTGAACAGCGCCAGGACGAGGAGCTTCTGCAGCGTGTCCGTGGCCAGGAAGCGGAGGTGAAGTGGAAGGAGAGCAACGGCACGGCGAAGATGGCGACGAAGCGGTTCATACCGGAGCACTGGTCACGTCTCCGGCGACCGGCATCTGCCTGCTCACCGCCGCTGGTCGCGGCTGACTCCTCGCCGCGCGCCAGCCTCTGCCTCCTCACCGCCGCCCTCTGCTCACCGCACGCCGGCCCGGGTGTGCCGGAGCCGCCGCAGGGCGAGCTCGAGGAGCGGTGGCGCCCAGCCACTTCCTCGCTGCGCGCCACGTGTCCTCCTCGTCGAGGTGCAAAAGTGCTTGGGGTCGAGACACGGCTGGAATTTTTTTCCCCAAGCCCAAAACTTGCGCCGGCACAGCCCCAGCCGAACGAAAAAACATCCCGGGGGGCGCAACGGCTGGAGATGCCCTTAGAGTCGCGGGGAGACGATCGGCAGAGTCACGGAAGTTGTGCAACGTGGCAGCGGGAATAAAGATTCTCCAAATCGAGCGATGGTGTGGCGGCGGCCTAAATTTGGGTCACGAATGGGTATAAGGCGGACGAAAAACGGACGTTTGTCTGTTTGCTCCCGCGTGGTGGGCCGTAATTTGTGTTCGTTTACTTTCAAATGAACGCGGCCGTATCATTTGGGGCCGTGCGTTGGAGTTGGCCTAAAAATCTGACGTTAGATTTTCGACTGACTCCGGTAAATAAAGAGCGTTGTTCGGCTAAAAAAGTTAAAATAAAGGTATAAGTATATTTTTCGTCCTCGAACTCTTTCGAGAGTTTAGAAATCATCCCTCAACTCAAAACCGGATAGTTTTCGTCCCTCAACTATCAAAACCGGATAGTTTCCGTCCCTCACGCCGCTTCATGCGGTTTTCGCCCACATGAACAGTAAAACGATGAACAGTATTTTTTAAAACAAGCAAAAATGTCAAAAAAATCTGAAAATTTGTGGGATCAAAGTTCCTAGGGTGCGCAAGTCTGACTACTGCTCGTGTACGTACGTGGTGATCTCGCTGGGAAGGAAGGCATGGCCATGAAACATGCTCACGGAGGCCAAGCCATCGGTGTTGTCGTCCTCCTCCTCGTCGTCGTGGAAGGCACGCCGTGACATGTTCCTCGTCTCTTCTTTGGAGTAGCGGGACACTGACCGCACCGCTCTGCGCCTCGTGTCGACCTCGACCAGCCACACCGTGTCGTCTCCCCCGGCTTCGACACCAGCGTGGCCGTGGCGTCCCTCGCTCACCATGAAGCAGAGCGCGTCGGGGTCGACAATGCTCACGACGGGGTACGCCGGCGGGACACGCGGGAGGCGCTCGTAGCCGGAGAAGGCCCAGAGCTCGGCGGCACGGAACTCGCCGTCCTTCTCCCACTCCATGCCGCCGCCCCGCGCCTTGCCCAGGGTCCATATGGTGACGGTGAAGACGAAGACCAGGCCGCGGTCGACGCTGACGAACTTCACCGTGTCGCCGGCGGTGACGCAGACGCTCCGGGACGCCTCGGGGCACTCCTGGCCGTGGTCGGGCTTCGCCCAAGGGGTGTCGACGGGCAGCGGCACGTACGTGAGCGCGGAGCCGCCGCCGGCGAACACGCGGCCGACCAGCATGCCACGGTAGTAGTCGACCCAGCACAGGAACCGGCCGCCGACGGGCACGACGGCGTCGGTCTCCCAGCACTGCAGCGCCAGGTCCTTGCCCCTGCCGTCGAGGACCTTCACGCGCCTCACCTCCCACTTGTCGGACTCGGACGGCCCCGGACCCGGCGAGAGCAGCACGCAGAGGTCGAACGCCACCGGCGTGCCGTCGCCGCCAGCCGTGCGGAGCTCGGCCACGGCGAACGCGCCCTCGCCGCGGCGGCGCAGGATGCCGATGGCCTTCCTGGTGAGCGCGGACCGGGGAAGCAGCGACAGAGACGGCGGCCGGGCGCCCCTCGCCTTGTAGACGAAGTAGTCGATGCTGCGGGGGGAAACGGTGAGCTGGAGGAGAACGGAGTCGTCGTGCGCGGCGACGACGCGGGGGTACGCGAAAGACGAGTCCTCCTTGCTCGGTCTAGACGGCCAACGGAGGTAGAGGCGGGAGGTCGCCGGCGGCGCGTCGAACCGTAACGACACGCTGATGACCGTGCCGGTGGAGGTGCGGGACGACGCCACGGTGGCCGCGTCGGCGTCGGCCTGGTCCTCGCGGTGGCCGAGCCGATCGAGCAGCACCCAGGGAGGGCGGGGCACGACGGGCGTGGGATCATCCAAGGTTTTGCTGGGTCGGGCCTCCATGGCTGCCTTGGTTTTTCCGATCGCAACAATTTGCACCCTTTTTCTTTTCTTGGGCTCACAAGGTTCCATTATTATAAAAGGAGAGGACGTAAGAATTGGGCCCGGACCGGACTCTACCTCTGATTTTGTACTCTGGTTGAAAACTACTCTGCCTTTTATCGTTGAGCAAGCCGACTTACGAAGTGCTCCTTCTTCACATTCTAACCGACTTGACGAAATGTACTTGTTGTTTATGATGATGCCGCCTTAATGCCTCAGTCTAGATTGCGTGCATGCATGTTTTCAGGTTCAGCATGCAATTTGACGTCCCTTTCAATCAATCAAGTAAACTAACACAAACTTTCTGCAGAAATATCAGACATCTAACCGTACGACCCAGAAGACCAGAACACGTGCGTGTTTTCGACTTGCGGTCAAGGGAACACTTCAAGGAATTACAGTTAAAAAAGTAAGGGCAACGCTACGCGGCGGCCGGATTTATTGACTGAGCGTCATCCTCTATTATTGCAACACAGGTCGTGTTGCATAAAATTTCTGCAACACGGGCCATGTTTTGGAAATTTTTGCAACATAGGTCAAGTTGCATTTTTTTTACAGCAGAGGTCCGTTGCAAAATAATTATTTTTGCAACAAAAGCTCTGTTACAGTTTTTCCGACAACATAGGCCTTGTTTTAAAAAAGAAATTGCAATAGATCCGACGAATTGAGAGACTGAGCGTCCTTTTATCATTGCAACATAGGTCATGTTGCGGGAAATTTCTGCAACACGAGGTTGCAGAAATTTTTGCAAGATTTTTTTTTTGCAATGGAGGTCTTGTTGCAATTTAGTTTTGTTTCATTTTTTTTGCAACAGAGGTCTTATTGCAATTTAGTTTTCTTGCAACAAAGGTCTCGATTTAAATTTAATTTTTCTGAAACAGAAGTCTTGTTGCAGTGCAAGTTTTACTGCAACAGAGACCTTGCTGCGGAAACTCGTCGTAGTGGACACTGAGCAGCGAGTAGTGGCCACGTTGACGAAAGAAAGAAAAAAAACCGCTCCCTCGGGACACGTGTTGTACGGACGAGTCGGCGAATGCCCGTGTGCGATCCGCTGGTAGAAGCCAAGCGTTTCCTATCGATTTTGCTGAAGCCACATCTCTAAAGACGCACATGATACGTCATTGGAAAAAACAGCCATGGTGTGCCCTACATGGCAGCAGTGCACGAAGTAGTGTGTGCGGCTGTAAAAATCAAACACACATGGATAAGCATCAGCTAATATCCCACGAGGACCACACACATGCAAGGGATGGATGTGGAGACACCGTGTATCACGGGAGAAATGGATCAGGGATCCAACGGCACAGCGGGCGGCAGACGCGCGCTAAAAATCAGCCGGGTGAAACTAATCGTTTCCCAAAAAGTAAAGCATGCCCTTGTTTTATTGCAGCAAAGCTGAAATATTTGCATCATTAATCTCGTTTAATCTTTTCTTGCAAAAAAGATCCATATATCTATACTATAGAAGTAAGCATGTCAAACATAATAAAAATTACGTCAAGGCCTCATCTTGATTGATTTAGAAACCTTGTTCAAATGATGTTGTGTCGGATACTTGGTTAAAACGAGTTTTTCTTCATGATTGTGTGCTAAAGCTTATACAACTATCCAAGGTGTCACTGGTACAAAATAAACATATTATGCGAGACTGAGGTATCACCAAAGCACAAGCTTCACTTTCTGTTTTTGACAAAAGGAAAGCGTAATTACAGTTAAAAAAAGTAAAGCGTGCCCTTGTTTTATTGCAACAGTCAAAAGCTGGAATTTTTGCATCATTAATCTCGTTTGATCTTTTCTTGCAAAAAAGATTCATATATCTATACTATAGAAGTAAGCATTTCAAACATAATAGTAAAACTTACGTCGAGGCCTCATCTTGATTGATTTAGAAACCTTCTTCAAATGATTTTGTGTCGGATACTTGGTTAAAACGAGTTTTTCTCCATAACTAGCACATATGCCCGTGCGTTGCAACGGGAGAATTAATTGATGTGTCCACCGAAATAACCATGCTAATGGCCCAACAACATCTGGTGCCAGCGAAAATTCATATAAGTAGTACTACATTAAGAAGCATGCTACACATCCGAAAGTCCTTTCTGAGCCCGAGCTCAAATGAGCTCGGGTGAACAGTAAAATCGAAAAATAATTTTAAAATGTTTAAAAAATTCTGATTTTTTTTGTGGTAAACCTTGACAAATATTCCAACTGCTTGCAAAATTTCATCTTCAAATCACATTCGTACAAGGCGTGGCAAAAAAAACAAAATCAGTGCTCCAAAATGCTTTGAAAGTAGCATTTTCAGAGTATCGATTTTGTTTTTTTTGTCACGCCTTCCATGAATGTGATCTGAAGATGAAATTTTGCAAGAAGTTAGAACATTTGTCAAAGTTCACGACAAAATTTTTTTAGAGTTTTTTGAACATTTTAAAAATGTTTTTCGATTTTACTGTTCACCCGAGCTCATTTGAGCTCGGGTGTAGATACTCCGCGTCCGCTACACATACAATACTTTTGGTGTGGTTTTTGTACGACGATTTTGATCTTAAAGAACCTGATTTTCAAAATTTTCATACAAAGCCATTATTTTTTAAGTTGAAGCAATGCTTGAAATTTGCATCAAGTCATAAAAGATCTTAATAAAAGGGTTTTTTTAAACATGTTTTGGGCCATCTCTTCGTACGCCTGAAGATCAATAAAAGAATGTCTACGTCTGAGTGAAACGACCCTAATTCGTTGCATGCCAAAAAAATCGAAGCCGAATGATGTATGATTTTTTTTCTTTTCTGTTCTTTATTCTTTACGTATGAAAAAAGGGAGTAAGAAACGTACGTTATATATATATATATATATATATATATATATATATATATATATATATATATATATAGGTATAGGTATAGAAAAGAAAAGTACTCCCTCCTTCCCAAAATACAGGGCGCGGTTTGACTTTTCCGGTCTTCGTTGCTTAACTTTGACTATGGTTTTCATGTATTGTATGTCTATAAAATTAGTATACATACATATGAAATAAAATTATTTTGCAAGACAAATACGATGACGCCATTTATACATGTTCAATCCATATACTTTGATATATATTAGTGGTCAAAGTCGTGCATCAAAGACCGTAAAAAGTCAATCGCGCCTTATATTTTGGGAAGGAGGGAGTACTAACTAAGTGTGCACCATAAGCACAATTTAAAAATTACTAACATGTAAGATAATATCATATTTAGAATCTACACATTTTCTGAGCAATTTTCATATATAAAATGCTAGATTTGGAGTTAGTGTTTGAAAGATAAGAATATTTCAAAAAAAATACTTGAATCTGTGGAAAAAATGTTTAAAAAGTAGATGGGATAAGACAATATCATATTTAGAATCTACACATTTTTCTGATAGATTTTCATATATAACATGCTAAATTTGAAGTTAGCATTTAAAAGATATGAATATTTCAAATAATATTTGAATCTGCGGAAAAAAATGTAAAAAAGAATTAACTGGGCGGAAGCTGGGGAAAGGCAGAAAAACGGGACGAAGCTAGGGATCGAACCCAGGTCTCCCCGCTGGGAGAGTTGTATCGTAGCCAATCGGGTGCATGTGTGATTTTTGACAATGTGAGGGCCTATATTTATATGAACGCAACCAGCGGCCACCTAATAAAACCAATCGTTTTTGCCACTTACGGGTGGCATTGGTGGGTAATTCTTGTCAACTTTGAGGGTAGTTTTTATGACGTACGACCAGAAACCCAATTTTCTTTATTATTAGGTAGAGTCTCCATAATTGTGTGCTACAGCTTACACAACTATCCAAGGTGTCACTGGTACAAAATAAACATATTATTCCGAAACTGAGGTATCACCAAAGCACAAGCTTCACTTGCTGTTTTTGACAAAAAGGAAGAAAACGTAGTGCGACCTCTAGATGCATCTACGGTATACACTTCTGTCCAAGCTGACAGAGTACAATTACAACCAACTCTGGACTCCTTTCTCTGTTGGACCCTTGGCAAGTACTGTAAATTCTTTTTTCAAGAAACCCAGCCTTTCTTCAAGCATTCCATGACGCAGACCGCCTCATTGTCGGCTTCACAGGCCGGTCCTCCTCCATGGAGATCATCATGAGCGTGGACGGGTCCTCCAGCATCATCCTCGCGACTAGGTATCCGGCGATGGACCACGTCTGGAACTTCCTGGCCTGCTTGCCGACGAACTTCCCCAGCTTGCCGTCGTAGTACTCGGGCCAGCCGTCCTTGAGGAGCCTTGCCTCGGAGAGCTCGATGGCGCGCTTCGCCATTTGTGGCCGCCCAGACTTGATGCAGGCTGCTGTCAGCAGCCATAGAAGAACTGCAGATGAAACATGTGAGAATGTTAAAATTCGTAGGCTTTGCATCCCAATATTGGGTTGTGGGCTTGTGGCTTTGCTTCGTGCATCAAATAGAAGCAGAACAACGATTGAGCATACAAAGCCACGTCTCCACTCAAGTGACAGAACTTCCCCCAAGCAATCAGAAGAAAGCAGATCAAGGGTTCCCAGAGATTCAAAATCATTTTTTTTCCTGACAAACTATGTTGCCATTTGTAGCTGTAAGATGTTGCCAAATGGTAATTTCAGAATGAAGTTTATTCTAATAAACCAGGAATATTTGGCAGCAAAGAATGCTCACTGAAATAATGACACTGGCATAGAGTAAATTACCTGGCCAAGATCCTCCATTATGATAACTCCACCTAGTATTCTTGGGGTCGCAGCCAGTAATTATTCTCCATTCATGGTTCTCAAGTGCAGGATATACTATCTTCAGAGGCACCTCGCCCACTAGCTCATCCCATCTCTCTTCGATGAGATCCATTATTGCCGATGACTGCTCCGGAGTAGCTAGAGATGATATAATGGCAATACAGTTTCCAAGAGCAAACCACCTGAAGTCCATCATAGCAGGGCTGACGTTGCCAAGGAAGTAGCCCCCCTTACATGGCATGAAATCAAACACCCATTCAGGGATTGAATCCGGAATGACATTGAATTTGTTCACAGCGGTGTGGGAGTACTCTTCTGTTTTGTATCTATATATGTTATTTAGCTGTGGAAAATCAAGCCAGAAGTAATTTCTCATGTGGAAGGTTAATGCATGCAGTCGTTGCCCTATCTTCTCGATGAAGTCCTTCCCTTCACCATCCGGCTTAAGCAATTGGAGGGCACATCTTAATGCCATGTAGAAGAGAGCTTGGATCTCAATAGGATAACCATATATGCCCTGAAAATATTTATTAAATTTAAAGCATTACAATCATGTAACAAGGATATTTAGCTCCAACTGAAATTGTAACTCATAGAGTTGAACAAGGAATCAAGAAACTTTAGGATTACATTTCAGAATACAGATTGCCATTTTAAGTACTGTAATATTACTTTTAACTCAAAAGTCGAACAAGCAGCACAAAAAACTTTAGGATTGTATTTTCAGAATACAGATAATTTTTTTCAAGTGTTATAGTTTTCTTGTGCTAAAACTAATCATACTTCCTACTTAAAGAAAGATGAATCCTCCATGCCCTATCACACATAAATAAATTAACACATACTCCCTCAATCTCAAAATAAGTGTTGAGTATATTATCTTTATATGTGTCCCTCTTGCATGGTCTTGGTAAATTAATGGCACATGCCAAAATAATGAAAACCCAATATTTAAAATCTGCAACAGATTAATAACATGCAATACCAACAAGTCAAAGTGCGTTGCTATCTGTAGGTGTCCCTTCTATTAGAGTTTACTGTTTAGGAAAAGTTTGTTGCTATCTGTAGGTGTCCCTGCTATTAAAGTTTACTATTTAGGAAAAAAAAAGTTCTTTTTAGCTGCCAGTCCTGTTCCTGTTGCCACCTCAATTGAATTGTGCCACTTTTAAGTATGTAGAGTAGTTCTGAATTTAAAGCAAATAAAGGTTAAGTGCCTGTACCATTCGACGATCAATCATTGAGCAACCATCAGTGCAGAGCAGAGTTGGGAAAGTATCGAATCCCTCAGATAAGCAAAGATTCAGTATAAGCCGCATGCACTTCTGACAATCAGGTGATTCTGACAAACTAGCATCTCCAGTATACTTTGTATACGCCCGGAGGAGAATAATCCACCAAAATCCAGAGTCCACTGGTGCCACCCTGCCAATTGCGCTCTCACCAAAATCTGCAACTAATGTTTCAGTGTTCCTGTTCACATTACGGTCCACCTTGAAACTTGCAGGCATTGCTCCTGCTCCAAGCTTGAACCGGTCTACCATTTTTTCCGAGCTTTGCAAGTGGACAGTTCTCAAGAGGAAGTTCTTCACTATTTCAGGTTCGTTGTTCATTAGGAAAGCCAATGCACTAGGAACAAAATCCCGCACAAAAACCTGCCGTGGTAAGGATAAAATGAACAACAGTACAACATCAGATATTAATTATTTTAGGAAAGTAATAAAAAATGCAAGAGAACGATGAACGTGAAGCAAACAGAGTACCCAAAGCCATAGTGCAAATGAAAATTAAATTACAATGGAAAATTGCATCAATTAGTTTCAGATAATACAGGACGCAAGTGACTGAGAGTATCCTCAACAGGGCATATAATAAATGTAGCATCATTATCACTCCCTCGATCGCAAAAAAATGTTTATCACTACCTCCATTTCAAAATAATTGAAGTTGTAGATTTATATCCTAAAAAAGTTAAACTTATTTAAGTTTGACCAACTCCATAGAAAAACATGCAAAGGGCTACAACACCGCATATACATAGTTCAAAAATATATTTTATAAAGAATAATAGAATATCATGAGAGTAATTTGGTGTTCCAGATGTGAATATATTTTCCTATTTACTTGGTCAAACTTAAATAAGTTTGAGTTAGACAAACCTAGAACTTCAATTATTTTGGAACACAGAGAGTACTAGGCAACAGGACAGTTTTACTACTAATTTATTAGATGTCTAAATATCAGAATCTAAGAAAAATGATAGCCTGTTTTCAGATATGAGACGATGGATTTTACCTGATCATAATTGAGCACCTCCTCTGATGCATGATCTACCGCAGCAACGGTACCCACAGGTTGGCCACGAAAGTACACAACAGATTTCCTGAGTGCCTCCCATGCCTCATTCACAAGGGGGTGTGGTCCACTTGGCTCACCGAAGTGTGAGCCCGTTGAGAATGGTGACTCGAAACCGGTGCGAAATGCAGGCGAATGCGCCACACTATCAAAGCCGTCATTGTGCCGATGCGAGAGGTCACTCCATGACTGTTCATCAAATGACCTCTTGCGCTCCAGTGTGAACCTTGGCTTGTCAATTAGTAACCGTGAGAGATCAAGATTGATCTCTGCCTCTGAGGCAATGGAGACATGCGATGACACTCTCTTCATTATACCCTGCTCTGGTCAACTACTATTCAGATGGGCTCCTACAAGGGAAATGAAATATCAGTTCAGGTTCAAACCCCTGCCATTGTGAGGATGACTAAGGTGCAGATAGTCGGTATTCCATTGCAGTAGAAAGCCAGTTCAAAAACATATTTATGGCGAATAAACCCTCTTGTTCTCATAAAAAAAGAAGTGGACTAATAATACTGGTAAATATTAGAATTACACTAAGCAACTAAACTGGAGTACAAGTCAAGCAATGTATACTATTGGCAGAAATCAAGAATCGGTGCTGGTGCATAGAGAAGTACGCAGCAGCATAGTTATTATTATAAACTACGGAACGGCACCAACAGCCACAAGACTTCGATGAAATCAGAGCCTGCAGAGGGCAGCGCTGACGCAACCAACTAGGGCGACCGACAGAGCCAACCGCAATGCCGGATCTGAATCTAGAGGGGTGAAGAGCTCATAACCTTTTTTTTCACTTTATAAAATAAATGATGGCCCCGTCAGCTGGAAAGCTCAATAGCATGTAAAAAAACAATTCTGTCACCGTCCCTCTATGGCAACGACAGGTGCGATTTGGAAAGCTCAGTAATCGCTGAGAAATACACACGCCCCCTCTCATAAGTCATAATCCAGTATAGTATTTCCGTGACTAGGAAGGCTGTATCATTTCAGGAAAGTTCACCGGATTTTGCTCTGCTGCGGCGGAAGCCGCAGCAGAGCAGAGCGGAATCGACTCATCAGCTGTCTGCTCCAACGACGGCTCACTACCGATTTCGTGCGGCATCTAAAACCGAAAGGCAGCCCACTGGGGCGGCGAGCCAGATCCAAGGCTGGACGGAAACGGCAGTCAACCACATCGATCAAACTCCTACCGAACCAGATCCGTGCACCAGAGCAGCACGGAACCGATCGCGGGGGCAGAGGCCAGGGAGGATCAGAGCCGGGGAATCGGCGAGAGAGAAGGACGCACCGTGCCGGGGGGTCGTCGTCGCCGCGCCGGACCGGGCAGGCGGCGGAGCAGACGGAGGCGGCGGGGGAGTGCGGGTGGAGTGCGCGGGCGCGGGGAGGAGGCGGCATGTTGAGCCGGAGGCGGGTGTATTTATAGGGGCGCGCGCCAAATGGGCGTCTTCCTTCCTCGATGCTGCCGGTGTTCGAAAATCTCCCCTCGGCTGCGGCCGATCCTACTCCTGCCTTGTTGCTTCGCCTTTTGTCTTCTCCTTCCTTTTAAAAAACCATTTTTTATGTTGCGAATGGAATGTTGTGTATTTTCTTCTGGATTTGTTTCCGGGCGGTGACGTGTGGCGCGCGTGGCGGGGGAAGAGGGTTTTCAACGTGGTAAAAACAATAGGAATGTGCCATTTCGATATCCATGTGGGATGTGGTTACCAAACGGCACGCCGTGTGCTCGGATGCAAAGGATTGTTGATATGCTTACCAAAAATGAGTTGCTCTGTACGATGAGATAGTACAAGGAAACCAATGACGGACCCCACGAAATCTCCTGGTACAGCACGTGTATTCGGATTTTGTTAATTCTCGCCATTTGAGTTTAACGAAATTACGCGCGGGTTTTTATTTTCATTTTTCTTTCTTTTTCCTTTTTGATTTTTTTAATCTTATTATGTGCGGCGCGCAGATACACTTACATGCTCGCGCACACTACGAATGTATGAATATATGCAACTCAAGATGATTGTCTGAATTGGCAGGTCGTGTGGACACAACCCATGTCACCCCATTGTTGCTGGCAGACATCGTCGAGGCAGCGCATCCGGCCGCGACGACTACTAGGTTGGTCATGGCACGCATGACAACCATCAGTGAGACGACCATGCGAAATGGTGTCTTCACTTCTCATGTTTTCTCCTTTGGCCGGCTAGCCCTATGTTAGCAGATCGATAGAATGGCAGGCGGTGACTATGATGGCAACATCAGGATGCATTATCTCCTGCTGAAAACTGTTAGCGACCCAGCTAACAACGCACAGCGTCGTCAGGTGAAGGAGGGCGCCATTGTTCGGTCCAAGAGAGAACACAGGCCCGATCACAAGTTCACTGGCCCCAGTGGGTTTCCTACATGTTCGGGCCCGACAAGGCCGACGAGGGTGCAGCCATATAAGCCAGGAGGGCAACAGCGCAGTGGCTATCCCGGCTAGGATCAGGCGGCGACGGATGTGTTGCGTGTGAGTGTGTATCTCTGTAATTGATCCCCTTCCTCCATCCTCCATGAACTGTATGAACTCGCGAGCGAGATCCCCCATCAATTGAAGCAGATACTAGCTAGTGCTTTTACACCTGGTATCAGTCGCCAAACCACCTCCCTTCCTCGCGCTGGAGACACGCAAGCAGATCGTGGATTGCCAGCGATTGTTCGCCACCATGGATCCGGCGCTCAAAGCTTATCTCAACAAGTCGACGGAGACGCTGACACAAGCCAGAGCGGACACGCGCGCCGACATCCAAGGCCTCAAGGGCCAGATCGACCCCCAATCGGAGTAGGTGGAGGCGCTCATGGCATGGCAGCCGGACCTCGAGGCCTGGTTTGCCAAGCTGCAGGAGTCGGTCTCCGCCCTGCAGAGCACACAGTCTTCTCAGGCTGCTACTGTTGATGCTGCAGGTGGCTCGTCGCGAACTGTCGGTCCTCGCCCGACGAGATCCACGGGCCCGGTGGCCACGGGGCGCATCATCTTCCACGGAGCATGTCGTCGGGGGGAGAGAACCCACCACGGCAACTCCGGCCAATGGTATGATCGATTCTCAGCCTGCTTTGTTCCCTCGCTTGCTCGAGTCTCCTACCGCTACCATTTTGTCGTCCAGTCAAGTCATGGCGAGTTTGGGCCAGACTTCGCCCTCCCTTAGTTTTCCCCAATTTGCTGGCGAGAATCCAAAAATTTGGAAAACCCTCTGTGAACAGTACTTCTCCATGTTTCAAATTAGCCCATCTTACTTTGTTCCCATGGCCACACTTCATTTCACGGGTGCTGCGGCCATTTGGTCACAATCAGTCCAGTCCAAAATTGGCAATCTTGACTGGGAGGCTTTCTGCACCTTGTTGTGCACTCGATTTGGTCGTGATCGACATCAGTCTCTGATTAGGCAGTTTTATGGTCTGCAACAAACCAGTACTGTTTCTGAATACATTGAACAATTTGAAACTCTCATGAACCATTTGATGTCATATTCTGATACTATGCATCCATTGTACTTTTTGACGAGGTTCATTGAGGGGCTACGGGCGCATATCCGTTCTGTGGTCATGGTACAGCGCCCCAGTGATCTGGATTCTGCGTGTGCGTTGGCTATCTTGCAAGAAGAAGTATCTGAAGGCCAGAGTCACACAAGAAGTGAGGCGGCCGGGTCCTCGTCGTATGCAGCTCGTCCCAAGTATCAGACTCCGCTCTATTTGTCGGCACTACCTGTGCGGCTCCCAAATGCAACACCCACAGCTGATGATCGTCGGGGGACTGAAAGTGCGCGCGCCAGTGGCGAGGCAGCCAAGGTCACAACTCTGAGGAATTATCGCCGTGCCAAGGGTCTTTGCTTCAAGTGTGGGGAGCGCTGGGGACATGATCATACTTGTCCTCCCACTGTTAGATTGCAGGTAATTGAGGAGCTGCTGAAGCTATTTCACATGGACATGATTCCAGGTAATGAGGTTCAGGAACAACACCAATCAGAACAGCCGACAGTTGAACAGGTTTGGCATTTATCCCTCCACGCAGCTACAGGCACAGAAGCTCCTAGTTGTCTTCAGTTACATGGATGGGTGCAAGGGAGAGAGGTATTAATGTTGGTTGACTCGGGCAGTTCTGCATCCTTTGTGTCTCAACACATGGCTTCTCAATTTCAAGGGACACAGATGATGACCCAACCAGTGAAAGTCTCAGTAACCAATGGGTCTGAACTGCAGTGCACTCAGGAGATACTTGCTTGCCCTTGGTACAGACAAGGCCATGCGTTCAGCACAAATTTCAGAGTTTTGCCCTTGGGAACATATGACATCATTTTGGGTATGGATTGCTCGAGTACCATAGTCCCATGTTAATTGATTGGCCGAAGAGGTGTATGCAGATCGATGCAGATGGATTTACAGTGGTCCTGCAGGGGGTAGTAGCAAAACCTCCCAGATGTGAGGCTCTCAACAGTTTGCAGTTGGCCAGCATTGGCAAAAGTTCAGCTATAGCTTACAGTGTGCAAGTTTTCTTTGCCGCTGATTTAGACACCGTAACATCAATTGAGTGTACAAATCTGCCACCGGCTGTTGCGGATATATTGGAACAGTATGTTGCGTGTTTGCCGAACCTACAGGGCTACCACCACGGCGTGAATGTGACCACAAGATACCTTTGATGGCAGGATCACAGCCGGTGAATGTGAGACCCTACCGACACAAACCAGAGCTCAAGACAGAGGTAGAAAGGCAGATTATGGAGATGTTAAAGGCTGGCATTATTCAGCGAAGCAGCAGTCCCTTCTCTTCACCTATTATTCTGGTGAAGAAAAAAGACGACACATGGTGTATGTGTACTGACTACAGACGTCTTAATGCGATGACTATTGTTGGCAAATACCCGGTGCCAATCATCGAGGAAATTTTAGATGAATTAGCTGGTGCACGCTGGTTCTCTAAATTGGATCTCCATGCTGGATACCATCAAATACGCCTAGCAGAAGGTGAGGAGTATAAGACTGCATTTCAGACACACTCGGGTCACTTTGAGTTTAAGGTCATGGCAGCCGGGTTGGCAGGGGGCCCACAACCTTCCTTGGTGCAATGAACATCACGTTACACCCAGTCTTGCGCTACTGTGCCATGGTTTTCTTTGACGATATCTTGGTATTCGGTAAATCTTTTGCTCTGCATCTACAACATTTGCGTGAGGTCCTTGCACTTCTCAGAAAAGATCAGTGGTATGTGAATAAAGCTAAGTCTGTGTTTGCACAACAACAATTGAACTACCTGGGGCATATGATTTCAGCTTAAGGGGTGTCGACAGATTGTGAGAAGATCCAACAGGTGGCTGACTGGCCTACACCAACATCGGTGAAGGAAGTTAGAGCATTCCTGGGTTTGGCAGGGTATTACCGTCGTTTTGTCAAGCAGTTTGGGATGCTTGCACGGCCTTTGACTAATTTTTTGCGCAAGAATGTACCGTCCCAATGGACTGATGCAACTCAAGTTTCGTTTGGCACAGTAAAGAATTCCCTGGTCACATCACCTACCTTGGCCCTACCGGACTTCACCAAAACATTTGTCATGGAGACAGATGCGTGTGACTATGGGGTGGGTGCCGTTTTGCAACAAGAGGGACATTCGATTGCTTACCTAAGCAAAGCTATGGGACCATGAACCAAAGGGCTCTCGACATATGAGAAGGAATACCTAGCAATTGTGTTGGCCGTAGATCAGTGGCGTGCGTACCTGCAATTCTCTGAATTTGTCATCAAGACCGATCAGAGGAGCTTGGTTCATTTAGAGGAGCAACGACTTCACACACCATGGCAATAAAAGGCATTCACTAAATTGTTGGGCCTCCAATACAAAATTTGCTATCGTAAAGTTATAGAAAACAATGCAGCCGACGCATTACCCAGGCGGCCTGTGGATGAACAAGCTCAAGTGCATGTGATCTCTATGTGTCAGCCAACATGGTTACAGGAGGTGACAAAAGGTTATGAAAATGATCCTAAGGCACAACAACACATAGCACAGTTGGCAGTCGCGCCAATGGCAGGGGGCAAATTTACTTACACTAAGGGAGTGTTGCAATTCCGAGGTCGTGTGTGGTTGGGCAATAATACTACACTACAGCAACAAATCATGAGAGCTTTACATGATAGCTCGGTGGGTGGCCATTCAGGGTTCCCAGCGACCTATCGCCGCATCAAGCACTTGTTTGCATGGCCAGGGATGAAGCAGCACATTAAAGATCATGTGTAGACTTGTCAAGTGTGCCAGCAAGCAAAACCAGATCACCAACCATACCCAGGACTGCTTCACCCGCTCCCAGTAGCTAAACGTTGTTGGGATTTGGTGTCAATGGATTTCATTGGCGGGCTGCCACGCTCGGGAAGATTTGACTGCATTTTGGTTGTGGTGGATACTTTCTCCAAATATGCTCATTTTCTGCCAATCTCACATCCATATTCAGCACAAACAGTAGCACAACTATATATTGACCATATGTACAAACTGCATGGTATGCCTGAAGTGTTGATCTATGATGACCCACAATTATAGGGGATCTATTGTAGTTCTTTCAATAAGTAAGAGCGTCGAACCCAACGAGGAGCAGAAGGAAATGATAAGCAGTTTTCAGCAAGGTATTCTCTGCAAGTACTGAAATAAGTGGTAACAGATAGTTTTGTGGTAAGATAATTTGTAACGAGCAACAAGTAACAAAAGTAAATAAAGTGCAGCAAGGTGGCCCAATCCTTTTTGTAGCAAAGGACAAGCCTGGACAAACTCTTATATAGAGAAAAGCGCTCTCGAGGACACATGGGAATATCGTCAAGCTAGTTTTCATCACGTTCATATGATTCACGTTCGGTGATAATTTGATATGTGGGTGGACCGATGCTTGGGTGCTGTTCTTACTTGAACAAGCATCCCACTTATGATTAACCTCTATTGCAAGCATCCGCAACTACAACAAAAGTATTAAGGTAAACCTAACCATAGCATGAAATATATGGATCCAAATCAGCCCCTTACGAAGCAACGCATAAACTAGGGTTTAAGCTTCTGTCACTCTAGCAACCCATCATCTACTTATTACTTCCCAATGCCCTCCTCTAGGCCCAAATAATGGTGAAGTGTTATGTAGTCGACGTTCACATAACACCACTAGAGGATAGACAACATACATCTCATCAAAATATCGAACGAATACCAAATTCACATGACTACTAATAGCAAGACTTCTCCCATGTCCTCAGGAACAAATGTAACTACTCACAAAGCATATTCATGTTCATAATCAGAGGGGTATTAATATGCATAAAGGATCTGAACATATGATCTTCCACCAAATAAACCAACTAGCATCAACTACAAGGAGTATTAAACACTACTAGCAACCTACTAGTACCAATCCCGGACTTAGAGACAAGAATTGGATACAAGAGATGAACTAGGGTTTTGAGAGGAGATGGTGCTGGTGGAGATGTTGATTGAGATTGCCCTCTCCCGATGAGATGAGCATTGGTGATGACGATGGCGATGATTTCCCCCTCCTGGAGGGATGTGTCCTCGGCAGAACAGCTCTGCCGGAGCCCTATAGATTGGTTCCGCCAAGGTTCCGCCTCGTGGCAGCGGAGTCTTGTCCTGAAAGGTTGCTTCTGATTTTTCCCTGGACGAAAGACTCCATATAGTAGAAGATGGCCACCGGAGAGCCAACAGGGGGCCCACGAGGCAGGGGGCGCGCCCTGGGGGTAGGGCGCACCCCCACCCTCGTGGCCAGGTGGGGCCCCCTCTGACGTACTTCTTCCGCTCAATATTTTTTATATATTCTAAAAACAACTTCCGTGGAGTTTCAGGACTTTTGGAGTTGCGCAGAATAGGTCTCTAATATTTGCTCCTTTTCCAGCCCAGAATTCCAGCTGCCGACATTCTCCCTCCTTATATAAACCTTGTAAAATAAGAGAGAATAGGCATAAGTATTGTGACATAATGTGTAATAACAGCCCATAATGCAATAAATATCGATATAAAAGCATGATGCAAAATGGACGTATCAACTCCCCCAAGCTTAGACCTCGCTTGTCCTCAAGCGGAAGCCGATAACGATAAATATGTCTTCATGTTTAGAGATAGAGGTGTCGATAAAATAAAATACGGACATGAGGGCATCATGATTATTATTATAACAACAACATATATGGATATTGTCATATGATTTCTTATGCTCAAGTGATGATCTATTCATAAGGCAAAAGTATGAATCAGAAACTTTATTGAGAACTAACAAACTATAATCTCAGTCATTGAAGCAATCGCAATTTATCATAACATCAGAAAGAGTCTATGTTAGAGCTTTGTAGCAAGTCCACATACTCAACTATCATTTAGTCTTTCATAATTGCTAACACTCACACGATACTTGTGGTTACGGAGTTTCAATCGGACACAGAGAAAGATAGGGGCTTATAGTTTTCCCTCCCAACCTTTTACCTCAAGGGTAATGTCAACAATAATAACTCATGCTCCCCTACATCCAATTAGATATATCTATCAGGATCTTTCCAACACACTGTGCTTGCCAAAGGATAAAATATAAAAAGGAAAGGTGAAGATCACCATGACTCTTTGGATAAGGTAGAAGATAATAGTAACAGATAGGCCCTTCGCAGAGGGAAGCAGAGGTTGCGATGCCCTTAGTGTCTAATCACCCCCCCTCTAGACACCTCTTCTCGATCCTCACAATTGGTACCAGAGCATTGGTCTCCATTGCCTTGGTTTAAACACCTTTGGAGGAAGATGGATGTGTCTACTTTAGGGAGTCTTAGACATAGAGTGCCCATTCTTGATGGAGAATATTTTCATGAGTGGAAAAATGAAATGCTCGAGATTTTCAATGAATATCATTTGAACAAGTACATTGCTAGTCCTTGTGCACCTCATATTGATCCTTTGCACCCCACCCTAGATGAAGATATTGACATGATTCGCAATCTTAGAACCGTTGAGCTCATCATTAGAGGATTGCCCAAAAATTTGATTGCTAGTTTGCCTACTCTTAATTGTGCCTATACTATATGGGAATTTTTTGAGGAACGATTTTCAGATTATTCCTTGAAAAATTTAGACGAAATTCTTCATAAGTCTATTGCTTTGAGTAAGATGAACTCTAGTGATCCTAGCTTTGGTGATTGTCTATTTGAGCTTACCAATCTCATGCATGCTAAAGGAAATGTTGGAATCATTAGTGATATCATATCCAAAGCTATAAGAATTCATAAATGTAACCACTTTTATGATCATTTACCTAATGAATTACCCTCTCTAGGAATTGATCAATCACAAGATGATGTTGAACGTGGATATTATGATGAAGATGATGATAGTGACTATGATCTTGATGATGCAATGAGACATTTTGGTCTTATGGCAAATCTTCGCGGCTACATGGCTGGAGGAAAGGAATGGGTCCTTGATAGTGGATGTACTAATCATATGACCGGAGATGAAGGGATGTTCCGTGAGCTTGCTGAAAATGACAGCCCTCGAAAATATGTCACCTTTGGTGATAATTCAAAGGGTAAGGTGGTTGTCCTTGGTAAAGTGGCCATCTCACACGATAGCTCCATACAAAATGTCATGCTCGTTGAATCCCTTGGATACAATTTACTTTCAGTTTCTAGACTTGCGGATTTCGGTTTCAATGTCTTATTCACTGAAGTAGATTGCCAAGTGTTTTGTAGAGACAATCATAAAATGGTCTTTACCGGTATACGTAGAGGAGATCTTTACATTGTTGATTTCACTAAAAAGGCTCAACCTAAAACTTGCTTAATGGCTAAATCTTCTAAAGGCTGGTTGTGGCATAGAAGACTAGGTCATGTTGGAATGCGAAATCTTGATAAGCTTATTAAAGGTGATCATATCCTTGGAATAAAAGATGTCGTATTTGACAAGGATAGACTTTGTAGCGCTTGTCAAGCAGGGAAACAAGTTGGAGGAAGTCACCGTGCGAAGAACATCATGACCACAAGAAGACCACTCGAGCTACTTCACATGGATCTCTTTGGTCCAAATGCATACAAGAGTCTCGGTGGTAACTCATTTGGTCTAGTCATAGTTGATGATTTTTCAAGATTCACGTGGGTGTTCTTTCTTGATGACAAGTCACAGGTCCAAAAGATCTTCAAAAACTTTGCTAGGAAGGCCCAGAATCAGTTTGACGTGAAGATCAAGAAGGTTCGGAGTGACAACGGAACGGAGTTCAAGAACGCAAATGTGGACACCTTTCTTGACGAAGAAGGGATTTCACACGAGTTCTTGGATACGTACACACCTCAACAAAATGGTGTTGTTGAGAGGAAGAACCGGACTCTTATCGAGATGGCAAGAACGATGCTTGATGAGTACAAAATGCCAAAGCACTTTTGGGCGGAAGCGGTTGAGACAGCTTGTCATGCAACAAATCGCTTGTATCTTCACAAGCTACTCGGCAAGACGGCATACGAGCTCCTCACCGGTAACAAACCCCAAGTTGGATACTTTCGAGTATTCGGCTCAAAGTTCTACATTCTTGATAAGCATCGTCATTCTAAATTTGCTCCTAAGTCTCATGAAGGTTTTCTACTTGGTTATGGCTCAAACTCTCACACTTACCGTGTCTACAACAATTTCACCCGAAAGGTTGAAGAGACGGTAGATGTGAAGTTTGATGAATCTAACGGCTCGCAAGTAGAGCAACTGCCAATTGATGTAGTAGACAAAGACCCTTCGGAAGCAATTCAAGACTTGTCCATCGGCAAGATCCGTCCAACGGAAATGAAGGAGAGTACCTCGTCCGTCCAAGTGGAAGCTTCTACCTCACGTCAAGGTGAACCAAGAGTTGATACGGAAGCATCCACAAGTGGGACACGTCAAGATGAAGAAAACAAGGAAGTACACCAAGATGAACATCAACAACCTCCTTCTCCACCACGACAAGAGAACAACAACATCAACAATGAAGAAGTCCAAGAAGAAGAAGAAGAACAAGATGAAGAGGATGTTCCACCCCGACCCAAGCAAAAGCTTTCACGAGTTCGAGCAAGAATTGCCAAAGATCATCCCGTCGAGCAAATCTACAAAGATATTCAAACCGGGAGAATCACTCGCTCTAAAACTCGTTTAGCTAACTTTTGTGAACATTACTCATTCATTTCTAAAATTGAACCTATGAAGGTTGAAGAAGCATTGAAGGATCCGGATTGGATAAATGCTATGCATGAAGACCTACACAACTTTGAGAGAAATCAAGTGTGGACATTGGTCGAGAAGCCTGACAACAACCACAACATCATTGGTACCAAATGGGTGTTTCGCAACAAGCAAGATGAAGATGGACAAGTTGTTCGCAACAAAGCACGTCTTGTCTCCCAAGGCTATACACAAGTTGAAGGTATGGACTATGGTGAGACATATGCTCCCGTTGCTAGACTTGAATCCATTCGCATCTTACTTGCCTATGCTAATCACCATGATATCACCTTATACCAAATGGACATTAAAAGTGCTTTTCTAAATGGCAAAATTGAAGAAGAAGTTTATTTTAAGCAACCTCCCGGCTTTGTCAATCCTAAGAAACCTAATCATGTTTACAAACTTCACAAAGCCCTTTATGGTCTTAAACAAGCTCCTAGAGCATGGTATAAATGCTTGACCAAGTTCCTTACTGAAAAAGGCTTTGAAATTGGTAAAATTGATTCTACTCTTTTTACAAAAAGGGTTAATGGAGAACTATTTGTGTGCTAAATTTATGTTGATGATATCATATTTGGTTCAACTAACCCTCATTTTTGTGAAAAGTTTGGAAAGCTAATGTCGGAGAAGTCTGAGATGTCTATGATGAGTGAACTCAAATTCTTTCTCGGTTTGCAAATCAAGCAAACCAAGGAAGGTACATTTGTCTCTCAAATGAAGTACACCAAAGACTTATTCAAGAATTTCAATATGCAAGAATGCAAAGGTATGCCTACACCTATGCCTACTAGTGGACATCTTGATTTGACCAAAGATGGTGAACCGGGTTATCAAAAGGTTTATCGCTCTATGATTGGTTCATTGTTATATTTATGTGCCTCCCGTCCCGATATTATGCTAAGTGTGTGCATGTGTGCACGATATCAAGCTGCTCCTAAAGAATGTCATCTTAAGGCTGTGAAAAGGATAGTGAGATACTTAATCCATACACCAAATTTTGGCATTTGGTATCCTAAGAGGTCTTCTTTTGATCTTGTTGGCTACTCCGATTCGGACTATGCCGGAGACAAGGTTGATAGAAAGTCCACTTCGGGTACTTGTCAATTCCTTGGTAGATCTCTTGTGTCTTGGTCTTCCAAGAAACAAAACTCGGTATCCTTATCCACCACCGAACCAGAATACATTGCCGCTGGTTCATGTTGTGCTCAGTTACTCTGGATGACCCAAACTCTTAAAGATTATGGGATATATGTGAAACATGTTCCATTGCTATGTGACAATGAAAGTGCTATTAAGATTGCTCACAATCCCGTGCAACACTCTCGAACTAAGCATATTGAAGTTCATCATCATTTCATTCGAGATCATGTTGCCAAAGGGGACATTAACCTTAAGCATGTTCACACCGATAAGCAATTGGCGGATATATTCACTAAACCACTTGATGAGAAAGTGTTTTGCAGGTTAAGAGGTGAATTGAACATCATTGATGCTTCAAACTTGGAGTAGGACCTCCATTTGATACATGCGAGGCAAGTCCTTCGTGGGCGACGGCCATGATGGAATAGACAAGGTTGCTTCTTCGTGGACCCTTCGTGGGTGGAGCCCTCCGTGGACTCGCGCAACCATTACCCTCCGTGGGTTGAAGTCTCCATCAACGTGGATGTACGATAGCACCACCTATCGGAACCACGCCAAAAACATCCGTGTCTCCAATTGCGTTTAAATACTCCAAACCCTTCCCTTTACATTCTTGCAAGTTGCATGCTTTACTTTCCGCTGCTCATATACTCATTGCATGCTTGCTTGATATATATTGTGTTTGTTAAACTTGTGCATAAACTCCACTTGAACTTAAGAATATTAAAAACTGCCACTTTTGGCACTTAGTGTCTAATCACCCCCCTCTAGACACCTCTTCTCGATCCTCACAGGATCCATAGACGGAAAAATCGTCCACGAAAACCTCACAAATCTTTTCACAAAAGTCAGAGAATATAGCCATCATGCATCTTTGAATGGTAGAAGGTGCATTACATAAACCAAAAGGCATACGTCTATAAGCAAAGGTACCAAATGGGCAAGTAAAAGTAGTCTTTGATTGATCATTGGCTGACACAGGTATTTGAGAGAAACCAGAATAACCATCTAGAAAGAAAAAATGTGTATGTTTGGATAATCTTTCTAGCATTTGACCGATAAAAGGTAAGGGGTAATGATCTTTCTTCGTAGCTTTATTTAATTTGCAGAAATCAATTACCATCCTATAACCTGTAATAATTCTTTGCGGAATCAATTCATCTTTATCATTAGGAACGACAGTAATACCTCCCTTCTTAGGGACACAATGGACATGACTTACCCACTGACTATCAGCAACGGGATAAATTATACCTGCCTCGAGGAGCTTTAGTATTTCCTTTCTTACCACTTCTTTCATCTTAGGATTCAGCCTTCATTGATGATCAACAACTGGTTTGGCATCTTCTTCCAAATTTATTTTATGTTTACATAGAGTGGGACTAATGCCCTTAAGATCATCAAGAGTATATCCAATAGAAGCACGATGCTTCTTCAGAGTTTTCAATAATCTCTCTTCTTCATGCTCTGAAAGTTTAGCACTAATAATAACAGGATATATCTTATTTTCATCAAGATAAGCATATTTAAGAGTATCAGACAATGGTTTAAGCTCAAACACAGGATCACCCTTGGGTGGAGGAGGATCCCCTAGGATTTCAACAGGCAAATTGTGTTTCAGGATGGGTTCCTGTTTAAAGAATACTTCATCTATTTCCCTTCTTTCATTCATAAACATATCATTTTCATGGTCTAGCAAATATTATTCTAAAGGATCACTAGGAGGTACGGCAATAGAAGCAAGACCAATAATTTCACCTTATTAGGAAATTCTTCTTCACGGTGTTGTCTACTAAATTTAGAGAAATTAAACTCATGAGACATATCACCCAAGCCAATAGTAACAACATTCTTTTTGCAGTCTATCCTAGCATTAACAGTGTTCAAGAAGGGTCTACCAAAAATAATGGGACAAAAGCTATCTTGTGGGGAACCAAGGACAAGAAAATCAGCATGATATTTAGTTTTACCACACAAGACTTCAACATCTCTAACAATTCCCATTGGTGAAATAGTATCTCTATTGGCAAGCTTAATTATGGCATCAATATCTTCTAACTCAGCAGGTGCAATTTCATGCATAATTTATTTCTATAAGTCAAAGGGTATTGCACTAACACTAGCACCCATATCACACAAGCCATGATAACAATGATCTCCTATTTTAACAGAAGTAACAGGCACGCCTACCACATGTCTGTGTTTATCTTTAGCACAAGGTTTGGCAATTCTAGCAGTTTCACCACAGAAATAAATAACATGCCCATCGATATTATCAGCCAAGAGATCTTTAACAATAGCAATATTAGGTTCAACTTTAACTTTCTCAGGAGGTGTATAACTTCTAATATTGCTTTTACGAACCACAGTTGAAGCTTTAGCATGATCCTTTATTCTAACAGGAAAAGGTGGTTTCTCAACATAAGAAGTAGGAACAATAGGATCATTATAAGTGACCGTCTTTTCTTCAATTTTAATAGGTGCAGCTACTTTTACTTCTATGGGAGGATGATATTTAAACCACTTCTCCTTGGGGAGATCAACATAAGTAGCAAAAGATTCACAGAAAGAAGCTACTATCTCAGAGTCAAGTCCATATTTAGTGCTAAATTTATATCCATAAAAGATTTAACACAATCAAACTTAGGTGTCATACCTGACTCCTTACCTTCGTCGAGATCCCAATCTTCAGAGTTGCATTTAATTCTATCCAATAAATTCCATTTGAATTCGATAGACTTTGTCGTAAAAGAGCTGGCACAAGAAGTATCGAGCATGGTGCGATTGTTATCAGAAAGCCGAGCATAGAAACTTTGAAGAATTATTTCTCTTGGGAGCTCATGATTGGGGCATGAATATAACATTTATTTAAGCCTCCCTCAAGCTTGAGCGATGCTTTCTCCTTCGCGAGTCCACAAATTATATATATATATATATATATATAATTATATATATATATATATATATATATATATATATATATATAAAATTACGATCACGATGAACAAGATGCATAGGATAAAACTTCTGATGAAATTCCAATTTCAATCGTTTGTAGTTCCATGACCCAGTATCATCACATAGCCTATACCATGTCGATGCATCTCCCTTCAAAGATAAAGGGAAGACCTTCTTAACAACATCATCGGGTATACCTGCAAGCTTAAATAATCCACAAACTTCATCCACATAAATTAGGTGCTCATCAGGATGCTTTTGTCCATCTCCCGCAAAAGAATTAGCCAGCAGTTTTACTAACATACCCGAAGGAACTTCAAAGGGAACATTTTCATTTTTATTAGGTTCAGTAGGTTGAGGAGCAACTCTTTGCTCTACTGGTCGGGGTGAAGATACCCCGAACAAGCCCCTCAGAGGATTACTTTTCATAGTAATAAGTGACAGTAAATTTCAGCACACTATATAAACTTTTCCTTACCAAATTCCACCTACCAAAGGCGCTTCACTCCCCGGCAACGGCGCCAGAAAAGAGTCTTGATGACCCACAAGTATAGGGGACCTATCTTAGTCCTTTTGATAAGTAAGAGCATCGAACCCAATGAGGAGCAGAATGTTGGGTAACGTTGCAGAAAATTAAAATTTTTCCTACGGTTTCACCAAGATCCATCTATGAGTTCATCTAGCAACGAGTATTCAGATTAGATAACATCTACATACCACTTTGTAGATCGCAACGGAAGCGTTCGAGTGAACGTGGATGAGGTAGTCGTACTCGCCGTGATCCAATTCACCGATGATCTAGTGCCGAACGGACAGCACCTCCGCGTTCAACACACGTACGGGACGGGAGACGTCTCCTCCTTCTTGATCCAGCAAGGGGGAAGGAGAGGTTGAGGAAGGTCCAGCACGACGGTGTGGTGGTGGATGCATCAGAACTCCGGCAGGGCTTCGCTAAGCAACTACGGGAGGAGGAGGAGGTGTTGCAGGGAGGAGGGGGCGCCAGGGCAATAGGGTTCGGCCACCCCTCCCTCCCCTCCCTTTATATAGGTGCATTAGAGGGGGGGAGGGCGCAGCCTTGCCCCTTCCTCCAAGGAAGGGGTGCGGCCAAGAGGGGGGGAGGAGTCCATCCTCCCCAAGGCACCTCGGAGGTGCCTTCCCCCCTTTGGACTCTCCCCTCTCCAAGTTTCCTTGGCGCATGGGCCCTTGGGGCTGGTTCCCCTTGGCCCAAGCAGGCCAAGGCGCACCCCCTAAGGCCCATGTGGCCCACCAAGGCAGGTGGCCCCACCTGGTGGACCCCGGGACCCCTCCGGTGGTCCCGGTACAATACCGATAACACCGAAACTTGTCCCGATGGCCAAAATAGCACTTCCTATATATAATTCTTTACCTCCAGACCATTCCGGAACTCCTCGTGACGTCCGGGATCTCATCCGGGACTCCGAACAACATTCGGGTTACTGCACATACATATCTTCACAACCCTAGCGTCACCGAACCTTAAGTGTGTAGACCCTACGGGTTCGGGAGACATGCAGACATGACCGAGACGGCTCTCGGGCAATAACCAATAGCGGGATCTGGATACCCATGTTGGCTCCCACATGCTCCACGATGATCTCATCGGATGAACCACGATGTCAAGGATTCAATTAATCCCGTATACGATTCCCTTTGTCATTCGGTATTTTACTTGCCCGAGATTCGATCGTCGGTATCCCAGTACCTTGTTCAATCTCGTTACCGGCAAGTCACTTTTCTCGTACCGTAATGCATGATCCCGTGATCAGACACTTTAATCACATTGAGCTCATTGTGATGATGCATTACCGAGAGGGCCCGGTGATACCTCTCCGTCAAGCGGAGTGACAAATCCCAGTCTCGATCCATGTCAACCCAACAGACACTTTCAGAGATACCCGTAGCATACCTTTATAGTCACCCAGTTACGTTGTGACGTTTGGCACACCCAAAGCACTCCTACGGTATCCGGGAGTTACACGATCTCATGGTCCAAGGAAAGGATACTTGACATTGGAAAACTCTAGCAAACGAACTATGCGATCTTATGCTATGTTTAGGATTGGGTCTTGTCCATCACATCATTCTCCTAATGATGTGATCCCGTTATCGATGACATCCAATGTCCATAGTCAGGAAACCATGACTATCTGTCGATCAACGAGCTAGTCAACTAGAGGCTCACTAGGGACATGTTGTTGTCTGTTATTCACACATGTATTACGATTTCCGGTTAACACAATTATAGCACGAATAAAGACAATTATCATGAATAAGGAAATATAATAATAATGCTTTTATTATTGCCTCTAGGGCATATTTCCAACAGTCTCCCACTTGCACTAGAGTCAATAATCTAGTTACATTGTGATGAATCGAACACCCATAGAGTTCTGGTGCTGATCATGTTTTGCCTTAGGGAGAGGTTTAGTCAACGGATCCGCGACATTCAGATCCGTGTGCACTTTACAAATTTCTATGTCTCCATCTTGAACATTTTCACGAATGGAGTTGAAGCGACGCTTAATGTGCCTGGTCTTCTTGTGAAACCTGGGCTCCTTTGCTAGTGCAATAGCTCCAGTGTTGTCACAGAAGAGCTTGATTGGCCCCGACGCATTGGGTATGACTCCGAGGTCGGTGATGAACTCCTTCACCCATATTGCTTCATGTGCCGCCTCCGAGGCTGCCATGTACTCCGCTTCACATGTAGATCCCGCCACGACGCTTTGCTTGCAACTGCACCAGCTTACCGCCCCACCATTCAAAATATACACGTATCCGGTTTGTGACTTAGAGTCATCCAGATCTGTGTCGAAGCTAGCGTCGACGTAACCTTTTACGACGAGCTCTTCGTCACCTCCATAAACGAGAAACATTTCCTTGGTCCTTTTCAGGTACTTCAGGATATTCTTGACCGCTGTCCAGTGTTCCTTGCCGGGATTACTTTGGTACCTTCCTACCAAACTTACGGAAAGGTTTACATCAGGTCTGGTACACAGCATGGCATACATAATAGAGCCTATGGCTGAGGCATAGGGGATGATGCTCATCTCTTCTATTTCTTCTGCCGTGGTCGGACATTGAGCTGAGCTCAATTTCACACCTTGTAACACAGGTAAGAACCCTTTCTTAGATTGATCCATATTGAACTTCTTCAATATTTTATCAAGGTATGTGCTTTGTGAAAGACCTATGAGGCGTCTCGATCTATCTCTATAGATCTTGATGCCTAATATATAAGCAGCTTCTCCAAGGTCCTTCATTGAAAAACTTTTATTCAAATAGGCCTTAATGCTGTCCAAGAGTTCTATATCATTTCCCATCAAAAGTATGTCGTCTACATATAATATGAGAAATGCTACAGAGCTCCCACTCACTTTCTTGTAAACACAGCCTTCTCCATAAGTCTGTGTAAACCCAAACGCTTTGATCATCTCATCAAAGCGAATGTTCCAACTCCGAGATGCTTGCACCAGCCCATAAATCGAGCGTTGGAGCTTGCACACCTTGTCAGCATTCTTAGGATTGACAAAACCTTCCGGCTGTATCATATACAATTCTTCCTTAAGGAAACCATTAAGGAATGCCGTTTTGACGTCCATTTGCCATATCTCATAATCATAGTATGCGGCAATTGCTAACATGATTCGGACGGACTTCAACTTCGCTACCGGTGAGAAAGGCTCATCGTAGTCAACCCCTTGAACTTGTCAATAACCCTTAGCGACAAGCCGAGCTTTATAGATGGTCACATTACCATCCGCGTCTGTCTTCTTCTTAAAGATCCATTTATTTTCTATGGCTCGCCGTTCAACGGGCAAGTCAGTCAAAGTCCATACTTTGTTTTCATACATGGATCCTATCTCGGATTTCATGGCTTCCAGCCATTTGTCGGAATCCGGGCCCGCCATTGCTTCCTCATAGTTCGAAGGTTCACCGTTGTCTAACAACATGATTTCCAAGACAGGGTTGCCGTACCACTCTGGCGCGGAACGTGTCCTTGTGGACCTTCGAATTTCAGTAGGAGCTTGATTAGAAGTATCTTGATCATCATCATTAATTTCCTCTCTAGTCGGTGCAGGCACCTCAGGAACGATTTCTTGAGTTTCGCCATTTTCCGGTTCAAGAGGTAACACTTCATCAAGTTCTACTTTCCTCCCACTTACTTCTTTCGAGAGAAACTCTTTCTCTAGAAAGGATCCATTCTTGGCAACAAAGATCTTGCCTTCGGATCTGAGGTAGAAGGTATACCCAACAGTTTCTTTAGGGTATCCTATGAAGACGCATTTTTCCGACTTGGGTTCGAGCTTTTCAGGTTAAAGTTTCTTGACATAAGCATCGCATCCCCAAACTTTTAGAAACGACAGCTTAGGTTTCTTCCCAAACCATAACTCATACGGTGTCGTCTCAACGGATTTCGACGGAGCCCTATTTAAAGTGAATGCGGCGGTCTCTAAAGCATAGCCCCAAAAAGATAGCGGTAAGTCGGTAAGAGACATCATAGATCGCACCATATCTAATAGAGTGCGATTACGATGTTCGGACACACCATTACACTGAGGTGTTCCAGGCGGCGTGAGTTGTGAAACTATTCCACATTTTCTTAAGTGTGTGCCAAATTCATGACTCAAGTATTCTCCTCCACGATCTGATCGTAGAAACTTGATCTTTTTATCACGTTGATTTTCAACCTCACTCTGAAATTCCTTGAACTTTTCAAAGGTCTCAGACTTGTGTTTCATTAAGTAGACATACCCATATCTACTCAAGTCATCAGTGAGGGTGAGAACATAACGATAGCCACCGCGAGCCTCAACACTCATCGGACCACACACATCGGTATGTATGATTTCCAATAAGTTGGTTGCTCGCTCCATTGTTCCTGAGAACGGAGTCTTGGTCATTTTACCCATGAGGCATGGTTCGCACGTGTCAAATGATTCATAATCAAGAGACTCTAAAAGTCCATCTGCATGGAGCTTCTTCATGCGTTTGACACCTATGTGACCAAGGCGGCAGTGCCACAAATATGTGGGACTATTGTTATCAACTTTAACTCTTTTGGTACTCACACTATTAATATGTGTATCATCACGTACGAGATTCATCAAGAATAAACCATTAACCATTGGAGCATGACCATAAAACATATCTCTCATATAAATAGAACAACCATTATTCTCGGATTTAAATGAGTAGCCATCTCGAATTAAACGAGATCCAGACACAATGTTCATGCTCAAACTTGGCACTAAATAACAATTATTGAGGTTTAAAATAATCCCGTAGGTAAATGTAGAGGCAGCGTGCCGACAACGATCACATCGACCTTGGAACCATTCCCGACGCGCATCGTCACCTCGTCCCTCGCCAGTCTCCGTTTATTCCGCAGCTCCTGCTTTGAGTTACAAATGTGAGCAACTGCACCGGTATCAAATACCCAAGAGCTACTACGAGTACTGGTAAGGTACACATCAATTACATGTATATCACATATACCTTTGGTTTTGCTGGCCTTCTTGTCCGCTAAGTATTTGGGGCAGTTCCGCTTCCAGTGACCACTTCCCTTGCAGTAAAAACACTCAGTCTCGGGCTTGGGTCCATTCTTTGGCTTCTTCCTGGCAACTTGCTTACCGGGCGCGGCAACTTCCTTGCCATCCTTCTTGAAGTTCTTTTTACCCTTGCCCTTCTTGAACTTAGTGGTTTTATTCACCATCAACACTTGATGCTCCTTCTTGATTTCTACCTCTGCTGATTTCAGCATAGCATATACTTCAGGAATGGTCTTTACCATCCCCTGCATATTGTAGTTCATCACAAAGCTCTTGTAGCTAGGTGGAAGCGACTGGAGGATTCTGTCAATGACCGCTTCATCCAGGAGATTAACTTCCAGTTGAGTCAAGCGGTTGTGCAACCCAGACATTTTGAGTATGTGTTCACTGACAGAACCATTTTCCTCCATCTTACAGCTAAAGAATTTATCGGAGACTTCATATCTCTCGACCCGGGCATGAGCTTGGAAAACCATTTTCAGCTCTTCGAACATCTCATATGCTCCATGTCTCTCAAAACGCTTTTGGAGCCCCGGCTCTAAGCTGTAAAGCATGCCGCACTGAACGAGGGAGTAATCATCGCAGCGTGACTGCCAAGCGTTCATAACGTCTTGTTCTGCAGGGAGAATAGGTGCGTCACCTAGCGGTGCTCGTAGGACATAATCTTTCTTGGCAGCTATGAGGATAATCCTCAGGTTCCGGACCCAGTCCGTATAGTTGCTACCATCGTCTTTCAGCTTGGTTTTCTCTAGGAACGCGTTGAAGTTGAGGACTACATTGGCCATTTGATCTACAAGACATATTGTAAATATTTAGACTAAGTTCATGATAATAAAGTTCATTTAATCAAATTATTTAATGAACTCCCACTTAGATAGACATCCCTCTATTAGTCATCTAAGTATTACATGATCCGAGTCAACTAGGCCGTGTCCGATCATCACGTGAGACGGACTAGTCAACATCGGTGAACATCTTCATGTTGATCGTATCTTCTATACGACTCATGCTCGACCTTTCGGTCTTCTGTGTTCCGAAGCCATGTCTATACATGCTAGGCTCGTCAAGTCAACCTAAGTGTTTTGCGTGTGTAAATCTGTCTTACACCCGTTGTATGCGAACGTAAGGACCTATCACACCCGATCATCACGTGGTGCTTCGGAACGACGAACCTTAGCAACGGTGCACAGTTAGGGAGAACACTTTCTTGATATTATTATGAGGGATCATCTTATTTACTACCGTCGTTCTAAGTAAACAAGATGCAAAACATGATAAACATCACATGCAATCAAATAATAAACGTGACATGATATGGCCAATATCACATAGCTCCTTCGATCTCCATCTTGGGGCTCCATGATCATCTTGTCACCGGCTTGACACCATGATCTTCATCATCATGATCTTCATCATCGTGTCTCCATGAAGTTGCTCGCCAACTATTACTTCTACTACTATGGCTAACGCGTTTAGCAATAAAGTAAAGTAATTTACATGGCGATTCTCAATGACACGCAGGTCATACAAAAATAAAGACAACTCCTATGGCTCCTGCCGGTTGTCATACTCATCGACATGCAAGTCGTGATTCCTATTACAATAGCATGAACATCTCATACATCACATATAGATCATTCATCATTCATCACAACTTTGGCCATATCATATCACATAGCACTTGCTGCAAAAACAAGTTAGACGTCCTCTAATTGTTGTTGCAAGTTTTACGTGGCTGAATTAGGGTTCTAGCAAGAACGTTTTCTTACCTACGTTAAAACCACAACGTGATTTGTCAACTTCTATTTACCCTTCATAAGGACCCTTTTCATCGAATCCGCTCCAACTAAAGTAGGAGAGACAGACACCCGCCAGCCACCTTATGCAACTAGTGCATGTTAGTCGGTGGAACCGGTCTCACGTAAGCGTACGTGTAAGGTTGGTCCGGGCCGCTTCATACCACAATACCGCTGAAGCAAGATAAGACTAGTAGCGGAAAGAAGAGTTGAGAACATCTACGCCCACAACAAATTGTGTTCTACTCGTGCAAGAAGAACTACGCATAGACCTAGCTCATGATGCCACTGTTGGGTAACGTTGCAGAAAATTAAAATTTTTCCTACGGTTTCACCAAGATCCATCTATGAGTTCATCTAGCAACGAGTATTCAGATTAGATAGCATCTACATACCACTTTGTAGATCGCAACGGAAGCGTTCGAGTGAACGTGGATGAGGTAGTCGTACTCGCCGTGATCCAATTCACCGATGATCTAGTGCCGAACGGACAGCACCTCCGCGTTCAACACACGTACGGGACGGGAGACGTATCCTCCTTCTTGATCCAGCAAGGGGGAAGGAGAGGTTGAGGAAGATCCAGCACGACGGTGTGGTGGTGGATGCAGCAGAACTCCGGCAGGGCTTCGCTAAGCAACTACGGGAGGAGGAGGAGGTGTTGCAGGGAGGAGGGGGCGCCAGGGCAATAGGGTTCGGCCACCCCTCCCTCCCCTCCCTTTATATAGGTGCATTAGAGGGGGGGAGGGCGCAGCCTTGCCCCTTCCTCCAAGGAAGGGGTGCGGCCAAGAGGGGGGGAGGAGTCCATCCTCCCCAAGGCACCTCGGAGGTGCCTTCCCCCCTTTGGACTCTCCCCTCTCCAAGTTTCCTTGGCGCATGGGCCCTTGGGGCTGGTTCCCCTTGGACCAAGCAGGCCAAGGCGCACCCCCTAAGGCCCATGTGGCCCACCAAGGCAGGTGGCCCCACCTGGTGGACCCCGGGACCCCTCCGGTGGTCCCGGTACAATACCGATAACACCGAAACTTGTCCCGATGGCCAAAATAGCACTTCCTATATATAATTCTTTACCTCCGGACCATTCCGGAACTCCTCGTGACGTCCGGGATCTCATCCGGGACTCCGAACAACATTCGGGTTACTGCACATACATATCTTCACAACCCTAGCGTCACCGAACCTTAAGTGTGTAGACCCTACGGGTTCGGGAGACATGCAAACATGACCGAGACGGCTCTCAGGCAATAAACAACAGCGGGATCTGGATACCCATGTTGGCTCCCACATGCTCCACGATGATCTCATCGGATGAACCACGATGTCAAGGATTCAATTAATCCCGTATACGATTCCCTTTGTCATTCGGTATTTTACTTGCCCGAGATTCGATCGTCGGTATCCTAGTACCTCGTTCAATCTCGTTACCGGCAAGTCACTTTTCTCGTACCGTAATGCATGATCCCGTGATCAAACACTTTGATCACATTGAGCTCATTGTGATGATGCATTACCGAGAGGGCCCGGTGATACCTCTCCGTCAAGCGGAGTGACAAATCCCAGTCTTGATCCATGTCAACCCAACAGACACTTTCAGAGATACCCGTAGCATACCTTTATAGTCACCCAGTTACGTTGTGACGTTTGGCACACCCAAAGCACTCCTACGATATCCGGGAGTTACACGATCTCATGGTCCAAGGAAAGGATACTTGACATTGGAAAACTCTAGCAAACAAACTATGCGATCTTATGCTATGTTTAGGATTGGGTCTTGTCCATCACATCATTCTCCTAATGATGTGATCCCGTTATCGATGACATCCAATGTCCATAGTCAGGAAACCATGACTATCTGTCGATCAACGAGCTAGTCAACTAGAGGCTCACTAGGGACATGTTGTTGTCTGTTATTCACACATGTATTACGATTTCCGGTTAACACAATTATAGCACGAATAAAGACAATTATCATGAATAAGGAAATATAATAATAATGCTTTTATTATTGCCTCTAGGGCATATTTCCAACACAGAAGGAAATGATAAGCAGTTTTCAGCAAGGTATTCTCTGCAAGTACTGAAATAAGTGGTAACAGATAATTTTGTGGTAAGATAATTTGTGACGAGCAAGAAGTAACAAAAGTAAATAAAGTGCAGCAAGGTGGCCCAATCCTTTTTGTAGCAAAGGACAAGCCTGGACAAACTCTTATATAGAGAAAAGCGCTCCCGAGGACACATGGGAATATCGTCAAGCTAGTTTTCATCACGTTCATATGATTCGCGTTCGGTACTTTGATAATTTGATATGAGGGTGGACCGGTGCTTGGGTGCTGTTCTTACTTGAACAAGCATCCCACTTATGATTAACCTCTATTGCAAGCATCCGCAACTACAACAAAAGTATTAAGGTAAACCTAACCATAGCATGAAACATATTGATCCAAATCAGCCCCTTACGAAGCAACGCATAAACTAGGGTTTAAGCTTCTGTCACTCTAGCAACCCATCATCTACTTATTACTTCCCAATGCCCTCCTCTAGGCCCAAATAATGGTGAAGTGTTATGTAGTCGACGTTCACATAACACCACTAGAGGATAGACAACATACATCTCATCAAAATATCGAACGAATACCAAATTCACATGACTACTAATAGCAAGACTTCTCCCATGTCCTCAGGAACAAATGCAACTACTCACAAAGCATATTCATGTTCATAATCAGAGGGGTATTAATATGCATAAAGGATCTGAACATATGATCTTCCACCAAATAAACCAACTAGCATCAACTATACAAGGAGTAATCAACACTACTAGCAACCTACTAGTACCAATCCTGGACTTCGAGACAAGAATTGGATACAAGAGATGAACTAGAGTTTTGAGAGGAGATGGTGCTGGTGAAGATGTTGATGGAGATTGCCCTCTCCCGATGAGAGGAGCGTTGGTGATGACGATGGCGATGATTTCCCCCTCCTGGAGGGATGTGTCCTCGGCAGAACAGCTCTGCCGGAGCCCTATAGATTGGTACCGCCAAGGTTTGGCCTCGTGGCAGCGGAGTCTCGTCCCGAAAGGTTGCTTCTGATTTTTTCCTGGACGAAAGACTCCATATAGTAGAAGATGGCCACCGGAGAGCCAACAGGGGGCCCACGAGGCAGGGGGCGCGCCCTGGGGGGTAAGGCGCGCCCCCACCCTCGTGGCCAGGTTGGGCCCCCTCTGACGTACTTCTTCTGCTCAATATTTTTTATATATTCTGAAAATAACTTCCGTGGAGTTTCAGGACTTTTGGAGTTGCGCATAATAGGTCTCTAATATATGCTCCTTTTCCAGCCCAGAATTCCAGCTGCCGACATTCTCCCTCCTTATATAAACCTTGTAAAATAAGAGAGAATAGGCATAAGTATTGTGACATAATGTGTAATAACAGCCCATAATGCAATAAATATCGATATAAAAGCATGATGCAAAATGGACGTATCAATCTCTGATCGAGACGCGGTTTTTAAGTAAAGTCTGGAAGGAGATCTTCAAGTTACAGGGAGTTGAGTTGAAAATGAGTTCTTCTCATCACCCGCAGACGGATGGTCAAACCGAGCGGGTTAACCAATGTCCGGAGACATATTTGTGGTGCTTTGTTCATAGTTCACCCAAGAATTGGAGTAAGTGGCTGGCTTTAGCAGAGTTTTGGTATAACTCAGCATTTCACTCGACACTGGGAAAGACTCCCTTCATGGTGGTTTATGGGCATGAACCGCGCCAGTTGGGGATCACAGCGGATAATGCTACACCCATAACTGAACTGAATGAGTGGCTCGAGGAGCGACAACAAATGCAGGATGTCCTTCGGCAACACTTGTTGCGTGCCAAGCAAGTGATGAAGATCCAAGCTGATAAACATCGGACTCTGCGTGAATTTCAGGTGGGAGACCAAGTTTTCCTCAAACTACAACCATATATTCAAACATCGGTCACGCGTCGAGCGAACCACAAGCTGAGCTTCAGATTCTTCAGTCCATATCCAGTGATTTGACGCATCAATATAATGCAGTGACATATGAACTGCAGCTATCGGAAGACTCAGCCATATTCCCGGTGTTCCACGTCTCCCAACTGCGGTGCGTCCTAACTCCAGGTGCTAGTGCTTCTTCTACTTTACCTACTCCTACTGATCTGGTTAATGTTCCTGTCAAGATACTGGAGAGGTGATGGCACCGCGGGTCTCGCAAGATGCTCGAGCAAGGTTTGGTGGGCTGACGGGATGAACAAGAAACACGTGATACATGGGAGGATCTGGAAGATCTTCGTCGCCGTTTTCCAACCTCACCGACTTGGGACAAGTCGTGTCTAAAGAAGGAAGGGGTGTTAGCGACCCAGCTAACAACACACAACGTCGTCAGGTGAAGGAGGGAGCCACTACTGTTCGGCCCAAGAGAGAACGCAGTCCCAATCACAAGTTTACTGGCCCCCAGTGGGTTTCCTACATGTTCGGGCCTAACAAGGCCGACGAGGGTGCAGGCATATAAGCCAGGAGGGCAACAACGCAGTGGCTATCCCAGCTAGGATCAGGCGGTGGCGGCTGTGTTGCGTGTGAGTGTGTATCTCTGTAATCGATCCCCTTCCTCCATCCTCCATGAACTGTATGAACTCGCGAGTGAGATCCCCCATCAATTGAAGTAGATACTAGCTAGTGCTTTAGAAAAACTTAAGATCTAGCCTTATGGCTTGATCGATCAGCATTGACGTTCGTGCATTGTTACCTTATTGAAGGTGTTGGTTTGAATACCTGCTTCGGGCTCACAACCCTTGGTCTGAGATCTGGTTGGACCAGTCAACATCGTCAAGCGAGCGGCATTCCCTTCTTTAAGGTGTTGTCTTGGAGGTTTGCGCCATCTATTTATTACAATGAATAGTACGGTAGAAAAACCACTATAATTTTTCTAAATAAAACTTTAATAGTACAAAGGGATTACAAGGCTTGAGATAAGTCGGAGAAAGAGGGAGCGAGGAAAACAGGAAAAAAAGAAACAAAGAAAAAGGAAACTATGAAAACTAAAATTGCACCAGAGATTCCAGCCAAGAAGAGTAGACAACAACATATTTCCTCTTGATCCTCTGTCTCAACATGTTTAGCTCAGGAAAAAAATGTGTCCTTCCACCTCTGAAATGATGGGACAATCTGCCAGAAGTTTTTATTGTTTCTTGTGATCCATATAGCCCAAGCTGCAGGGATAATTATGTCCATAGAGAAAGGTAATCTCAATTTGACTTTAATGTCCTCAAAAGCTTCAAATACAAAGAGATTAGTAGTTTTTTTGGGAGGGGGCGCAAAAAAGCAAGTTCTCTTAGCAAAAGGGCATAGTTTTTCTTCATGCTCGCAGTTGAGAGCTGTACAGTTGAAGTGGCAATTACGAAGGAATTTCTTTTCTAAAGGTTTCTTGTGTTAATTCTGCCATATATCATCGAAAAGAATACTTTATGCTTAGGCCTGCAGGAGTTGTTCCAAATTCATTGAAAACATGGAGGGATAATTTTAGTCCCTATCATAACTTTATAGCCTTTGGAGGTAGAAAAGAACTCATTGTCCCAGATGAGGTTTACCCAAGGAATACTTTGCATGTTAAAGAATTTATGGAGGTTCTTGAGAAGGAGGGATCTGTTCGGGATGTTGATGTTCAAAACAACAAGCCCACCTTGGCTCTTAGGCCTACAAACTTTGGTCCAAGCAACTAAGGTAGGGGAGTGGACTTCCATGTCTGGCCCTCTCCAAAGGTAGTGTCTCGGGTACTTGAAAACTTATTTATTCATGGTTTCAACCTTTCAAGCAAGTCCACACAACTCACTAAAAAATTACTAGAGAAGAAAGGACATATTTCACCATCAAAAGCCTCCCTGCATAAGCCATGAAAGTGGCAATTCCAGGTAGTCTCTTTGAAACTCTGCATAGGCATCGGGGCAAGAACTAACTTTCAGGGGTGGTTTAAGAAGTCCTTGTGTTATTGCTTTGTTGAGAATAGATTGAAGGAGAATAGCACCAAGGACAAAAAATAAAGGTGACACTGGGTCTCCTTGCTTCACCCCTCTCTTACAATAAAACTTCCCCCTAGGAACCCCATTAAACAGGATAGAAGACGAAATAGAAAGTGAACAAGGATTGCATCCAGGAAATCCACCTATCACCAAAACTTTGGCTTTGAGAATGACATTAGTGGCTCCGTGTTTGCTGGTATCAAAAGCTTTCTCAATGTCCAACTTTAGAACCAACACTTCATCCTTGGATATATGGCATTGATGTAAATATTCATAAGTCCGTCATAGGCAGTCCTAGATAAGCCTACATGTGAGAAATCCGTACTAGTTAATCTAAATTAATTGAAGAATCACATGTGGCAGTCCATTCCCCAGGAGTTTGGTGATAATCTTCAAAATGCATTTATGAAGTGAAATTGGCCAGAAGTCATTGGGAGTGGTTGGGAGATCAATCTTTGGAATTAAAGTAATGAAAAAAGTGTTGATGCTCTCAAGAGAAATGTTCCCGCCATACAAAGCATGTATCAATCTTCTTATATCAGTCCCAATAATATACCAATAAGCTTTAAAGAATTCATTGTCAAACCCATCTGGCCATGGAGATTTATCTATGGGAAGCTCAACAATAAATTTATTAATATCATCACCGGTAAAAGGTTTCTCAAGCTCTTAAAAAAATCTTGGGGTCATGATGTTGAGTAAACAAGCTAGCAAGGTTATAATAAATCTCATTTTTGTCAGATTACCCCAATCTGTTATCGAAGGCATCCCAAAGAATTGCAGCCTTGTCAGCATGATCATAAATCTTAGCCTGATCAACATTTTGCAACATTATAATGTAATTGTGTGTGTGGTTGATAGAAGTGTTTGTATGGGAAAACTTTGTGTTTTCATCCCCAAACTTAACACCTTTTATTTTTCCTCTCTGCTCCCAAGCGATTCTTTGATTATTGAGTAGGAGCAAAAGGTGATCTTTTAAAATACTTTTGCAGTTCAACTCAAAAGTAGCGAGAGGCCTAATTTCTCAATAAAGTCCCATAACTAGATATAGTCATTGACTTCAACAATTTTTTACTTTCAGGAAAAATAAACCTTTAGCCCAAAGTTTGAAACATCTTCTTAAATTCTTGAATTTAGAATTTATTCTCTTAGCGGAGTCTTGAAATCCAACAGGCATTGACCTCAAAATGGCTTTAGGAATGCAGGTTCCAATTATTATCATGCAAGCAAGTGATTAGAGATTGGTTTGGTCAAAGGAAGAGTTACAGTGTTAGGGAAGGTGGTCATCCAAGAGGCAGAGGTAAATAATCGGTCCAACTTTTATAGAAGCGGATTAGCTTGCATATTACTCCAGCTAAACTACCTTCCTTTCTTGGGTAACTCAACAAGTCCCAAATTGCTTATAGCTTCATTAAATAGCAGCATACCATTAACATCACCTCTATGCCTATGTCTGTCATTAGGGGACCTAAAAAAGTTAAAGTCACCTATGATAATCCAATCTACCTCAATAGGCATTTGTATGTAACTGAACCACTCCATGAATTCCATTTCACCTTTTGGAGTACAAGCCCATAAATTTAGTCAGGATCCAAGTTTGCTTTGAAATGGAACTAGTGAATTTCACATAGAGGGGAAAAGCATTTCAGAAGATAACGTCCCCCTCAAATAAAGAATGAATTCATGCCATCAGTAAACCTCCTAAGGCTCCCAGAGAAGGAAGAAAAGCGAACTTGTTAAATCTATTTGGGTAAATTTCTGATATGGGCCAAATCAAAATTATCTCTTTTGGTTTTGTGTAAGCAAACAATAGCAGATGCACTTTCCTCAGTTTGAAGTCTCAAAGCATCCCATTTTTTCCCTATGCATTAAGCCCTCTAATATTCCATTTGAGAATATTCCATGCTCTATTGTTATTCATGATAGAAATGAAGGAAATATGCTCTAGAGGCAATAATAAAGTTATTATTTATTTCCTTATACCATGATAAATGTTTATTATTCATGCTAGAATTGTATTAACCGGAAACATGAAACATGTGTGAATACATAGACAAACAGAGTGTCACTAGTATTTCTCTACTTGACTAGCTCGTTGATCGAAGATGGTTATGTTTCCTAACCATAGACAAAGAGTTGTCGTTTGATTAATGAGATCACATCATTAGGAGAATGATGTGATTGACTTGACCCATTCCGTTAGCTTAGCACTCGATCGTTTAGTATGTTGATATTACTTTCTTCATGACTTATACGTGTTCCTATGACTATGAGATTGTGCAACTCCCGTTTACCGGAGGAACACTTTGTGTGCTACCAAACATCACAACGTAACTGGGTGATTATAAAGGTGCTCTACAGGTGTCTCAGAAGGTACTTGTTGGGTTGGCGTATTTCGAGATTAGGATTTGTCACTCCGATTGTCGGAGAGGTATCTCTGGGCCCTCTCGGTAATGCACATCACTTAAGCCTTGCAAGCATTGCAACTAATGAGTTAGTTGCGGGATGATGTATTACGGAACGAGTGAAGAGACTTGTCGGTAATGAGATTGAACTAGGTATTGAGATACCGACGATCGAATCTTGGGCAAGTAACATACCGATGACAAAGGGAACAACATATGTTGTTATGCGGTCTAACCGATCTTCGTAGAATATGTGGGAGCCAATATGGGCATCTAGGCTCCGCTATTGATTATTGACCAGAGACGTGTCTCGGTCATGTCTACATAGTTCTCGCACCCGTAGGGTCCGCACGCTTAACGTTTCGATGACAGTTATATTATGAGTTTATATGTTTTGATGTACCGAAGGTTGTTCGGAGTCCCGGATGTGATCACGGACATGACGAGGAGTCCTGAAATGGTGGAGAAATGAAGATTGATATATTGGAAGCCTATGTTTGGATATCGGAAGTGTTCCGGGTGAAATCGGGATTTTTACCGGAGTACCGAGGGGTTACCGGAACCCCCCAGGGAGTTAATGGGCCATAATGGGCCTTAGTGGAGAAGAGGAGAGGAGGCCAGGGCAAGGGCCGCGCGCCCCTCCCCCAAGTCCGAATAGGAAAAGGAGAGGGGGCGGCGCCCCCCTTTCCTTCTGCTCCTCCTCCTCTTTCCCCCTCCTCTCTTAGTCCAACAAGGAAAAGGGAGGGAGTCTGGGAGTAGGACTCCTCCTGGCGTGCCCCCTCTAGGCCGTCCACACCTCCCCCCTTTGCTCCTTTATATACAGGGGCAGGGGGCACCCTAGAGACACAACAATTGATCATTTGATCTTTTAGCCGTGTGCGGTGCCCCCCTCCAGCATAGTCCACCTCGATAATACTGTAGCGGTGCTTAGGCAAAGCCCTGCGTCGGTAGAACATCATCATCGTCACCACACCGTCGTGCTGACGCAACTCTCCCTCAACACTCGGCTGGATCGGAGTTTGAGGGACGTCATCGGGCTGAACGTGTGCTGAACTCGGAGGTGCCGTGCGTTCGGTATTTCATCGGTCGGATCGTGAAGACGTACAACTACATCAACCGCGTTGTGCTAATGCTTCCTCTTTCGGTCTATGAGGGTACGTGGAATACACTCTCCCCTCTCGTTGCTATGCATCACCATGATCTTGCGTGTGTGCAGTAATTTTTTTGAAATTACTACGTTCCCCAACAGTGGCATCAGAGCCTGGTTTTATGCGTAGATGTCATATGCACGAGTAGAACACAAGTGAGTTGTGGGCGATATAAGTCATACTGCTTACCAGCATGTCATACTTTGGTTCGGCGGTATTGTTGGATGAAGCAGCCCGGACCGACATTACGCGTACGCTTGTGCGAGACTGGTTCTACCGAAGTGCTTTGCACATAGGTGGCTGGCGGGTGTCAGTTTCTCCAACTTTAGTTGAACCGAGTGTGGCTACGCCCGGTCCTTGCGAAGGTTAAAACAGCACCAACTTGACAAACTATCGTTATGGTTTTGATGCGTAGGTAAGAAAGGTTCTTGCTAAGCCCAGTAGCAGCCACATAAAACTTGCAACAACAAAGTAGAGGACGTCTAACTTGTTTTTGCAGGGCATGTTGTGATGTGATATGGTCAAGACATGATGCTAAATTTTATTGTATGAGATAATCATGTTTTGTAACCGAGTTATCGGCAACTGGCAGGAGCCATATGGTTGTCGCTTTATTGTATGCAATGCAATCGCCCTGTAATGCTTTACTTTATCACTAAGCGGTAGCGATAGTCGTAGAAGCATAAGATTGGCGAGACGACAACGATGCTACGATGGAGATCAAGGTGTCGCGTCGGTGACGATGGTGATCATGACGGTGCTTCGGAGATGGGGATCACAAGCACAAGATGATGGTGACCATATCATATCACTTATATTGATTGCATGTGATGTTTATCTTTTATGCATCTTATCTTGCTTTGATTGACGGTAGCATTATAAGATGATCCATCACTAAATTATCAAAGTATAAGTGTTCTCCCTAAGTATGCACCATTGAGAAAGTTCTTCGTGTTGAGACACCATGTGATGATCGGGTGTGATAGGCTCTACGTTCAAATACAACGGGTGCAAAACAGTTGCACACGCAGAGTACTCAGGTTAAACTTGACAAGCCTAGCATATAACAGATATGGCCTCGGAACACGGAGACCGAAAGGTCGAGCATGAATCATATAGTAGATATGATCAACACAGTGATGTTCACCATTGAAACTACTCCATCTCACATGATGATCGGACATAGTTTAGTTGATCTGGATCACGTGATCACTTAGAGGATTAGATGGTTGTCTATCTAAGTGGGAGTTCTTAAGTAATATGATTAATTGAACTTAAATTTATCATGAACTTAGTACCTGATAGTATCTTGCTTGTCTATGTTGATTGTAGATAGATGGCCCGTGCTGTTGTTCCGTTGAATTTAATGCGTTTCTTGAGAAAGCAAAGTTGAAAGATGATGGTAGCAATTACACGGACTGGGTCCGTAACTTGAGGATTATCCTCATTGCTGCACAGAAGAGTTATGTCCTGGAAGCACCGCTAGGTGTACCACCTGCGCCAGCAACTGCAGACATTGTGAATGCCTGGCAGTCACGTGTTGATGACTACTCGATAGTTCAGTGTGCCATGCTTTACGGCTTAGAACCGGGACTTCAACGACGTTTTGAACGTCATGGAGCATCTGAGATGTTCCAGGAGTTGAAGTTAATATTTCAAAAGAATGCCCGGATTAAGAGATATGAAGTCTCCAATAAGTTCTATAGCTTCAAGATGGAGGAGAATAGTTCTGTCAGTGAGCATATACTCAAGATGTTTGGGTACTGCAATCACTTGATTCAACTGGGAGTTAATCTTCCGGATGATAGCGTCATTGACAGAATTCTTCAATCACTGCCACCAAGCTACAAGAGCTTTGTGATGAACTATAATATGCAAGGGATGGATAAGACGATTCCCGAGCTCTTCGCAATGCTAAAGGCTGCGGAGGTAGAAATCAAGAAGGAGCATCAAGTGTTGATGGTCAATAAGAGCACCAGTTTCAAGAAAAAGGGCAAAGGGAAGAAGAAAGGGAACTTCAAGAAGAACAACAAGCAAGTTGCTGCTTAGGAGAAGAAACCAAAGTCTGGACCTAAGCCTGAGACTGAGTGCTTCTACTGCAAGCGGACTGGTCACTGGAAGTAGAACTGCCCCAAGTATTTGGCGGATAAGAAGGATGGCAAGGTGAAAAAAGGTATATGTGATATACATGTTATTGATGTGTACCTTACTAATGCTCGCAGTAGCACCTGGGTATTTGATACTGGTTCTGTTGCTAATATTTGCAACTCGAAACAGGGGCTACTAATTAAGCGAAGATTGGCTAAGGATGAGGTGACGATGCGCGTGGGAAATGGTTCCGAAGTCGATGTGATCGCGGTCAGCACGCTACCTCTACATCTACCTTCGGGATTAGTATTAGACCTAAATAATTGTTATTTGGTGCCAGCGTTGAGCATGAACATTATATCTGGATCTTGTTTAATGCGAGACGGTTATTCATTTAAATCAGAGAATAATGGTTGTTCTATTTATATGAGTAATATATTTATGGTCATGCACCCTTGAAGAATGGTCTATTTTTGATGAATCTCGATAGTAGTGATACACATATTCATAATATTGAAGCCAAAAGATGCAGAGTTGATAATGATAGTGCAACTTATTTGTGGTACTGTCGTTTAGGTCATATTGGTATAAAGCGCATGAAGAAACTCCATACTGATGGACTTTTGGAACCACTTGATTATAAATCACTTGGTACTTGCGAACCGCGCCTCATGGGCAAGATGACTAAAACACCGTTCTCCGGTACTATGGAGAGAGCAACAGATTTGTTGGAAATCATACATACAGATGTATGTGGTCCGATGAATATTGAGGCTCGTGGCGGATATCGTTATTTTCTCACCTTCACAGATGATTTAAGCAGATATGGGTATATCTACTTAATGAAACATAAGTCTGAAACATTTGAAAAGTTCAAAGAATTTCAGAGTGAAGTTGAAAATCATCATAACAAGAAAATAAAGTTTCTACGATTTGATCATGGAGGAGAATATTTTAGTTACGAGTTTGGTCTACATTTGAAACAATGCGGAATAGTTTCGCAACTCACGCCACCCGGAACACCACAGTGTAATGGTGTGTCCGAATGTCGTAATCGTACTTTACTAGATATGGTACGATCTATGATGTCTCTTACTGATTTACCGCTATCGTTTTGGGGTTATGCTTTAGAGACGGCTGCATTCACGTTAAATAGGGTACCATCAAAATCCGTTGAGACGATGCCTTATGAACTGTGGTTTGGCAAGAAACCAAAGTTGTCGTTTCTTAAAGTTTGGGGCTGCGATGATTATGTGAAAAAAGCTTCAACCTGATAAGCTCGAACCCAAATCGGAGAAATGTGTCTTCATAGGATACCCAAAGGAGACAGTTGGGTACACCTTCTGAAGGGGAACGTAGTAATTTCAAAAAAATTCCTACGCACACGCAAGATCATGGTGATGCATAGCAACGAGAGGGGAGAGTGTTGTCTACGTACCCTCGTAGACCGAAGCGGAAGCGTTGACACAACGTAGAGGAAGTAGTCGTACGTCCTCCTCCCGATCGACCGATCCAAGCGTCGTTACTCCGGCGGCTCCGAGTTCTTGACACACGTACAGCTCGATGACGTTCTCCGGGCTCCGATCCAGCAAAGCTCTCGGGGAAGAGTTTCGTCAGCACGACGGCGTGGTGACGATCTTGATGAACTACCGACTCAGGGCTTCCCCTAAGCACCGCGACAATATGACCGAGGCGGAATATGGTGGAGGGGGCACCGCACACGGCTGAGGAACGATCACGAAGATCAACTTGTGTGTTCTAGGGTGCCCCCCTGCCCCCGTATATAAAGGAGCAAGGGGGGAGGCCGGCCGACCCTATGGGGCGCGCCAAAGGGAGGGGGGAGTCCTCCTCCTAGTGGGAGTAGGACTCCCCTTTCCTAGTCCAACTAGGAAGAGAGGGGGGAAGGAAAGAGAGGGAGAGGGAGAGGGAGAGGGAAAGGGGGGCTGCGCCCCCCCTCCTTGTCTAATTCGGACTCCCCATGGGGGGGCACGCCACCACCTGGCCGCAGCCCTCTCTCTCCCCTCGGGCCCAATAAGGCCCATTACTTCCCCAGGGGGTTCCGGTAACCCCTCCGGCACTCCGATTTTATCCGAAACCACTCGGAACCATTCCGATGTCCGAATATAGTCGTCCAATATATCAATCTTTACGTCTCGACCATTCCGAGACTCCTCGTCATGTCCGTGATCTCATCCGGGACTCCGAACTAACTTCGGCACATCAAAATGCATAAACTCATAATAACTGTCATCGTAACCTTAAGCGTGCGGACCCTACGGTTCGAGAACAGTGTAGACATGACTGAGACAAATCTCTGGTCAATAACCAATAGCGGGACCTGGATGCCCATATTGGCTCCGACACATTCTACGAAGATCTTTATCGGTCAGACCGCATAACAACATACGTTGTTCCCTTTGTCATCGGTATGTTACTTGCCCGAGATTCGATCGTCGGTATCCAATACCTAGTTCAATCTCGTTATCGGCAAGTCTCTTTACTCGTTCGGTAATACATCATCTTGCAACTATCTTATTGGTTGCAATGCTTGCAAGGCTTATGTGATGTGCATTACCGAGAAGGCCCTGAGATACCTCTCCGACATTCGGAGTGACAAATCCTAATCTCGAAATACGCCAACCCAACAAATACTTTCGGAGACACCTGTAGAGCTCCTTTATAATCACCCAGTTACGTTGTGACGTTTGGTAGCACACAAAGTGTTCCTACGGTAAACGGGTGTTGCATAATCTCATAGTCAAAGGAACATGTATAAGTCATGGAGAAAGCAATAGCAACATACTAAACGATCGGGTGCTAAGCTAATGGAATGGGTCATGTCAATCAGATCATTCAACTAATGATGTGACCTTGTTAATCAAATGACAACTCCTTTGTCTATGGTTAGGAAACTTAACCATCGTTGATTAACAAGCTAGTCAAGTAGAGGCATACTAGTGACACTCTGTTTGTCTATGTATCCACACATGTATTATGTTTCCGGTTAATACAATTCTAGCATGAATAATAAACATTTATCATGATATATAAGGAAATAAATAATAACTTTATTATTGCCTCTAGGGCATATTTCCTTCAGTCTCCCACTTGCACTAGAGTCAATAATCTAGATTACACAGTAATGATTCTAACACCCATCGAGTCTTGGTGCTGATCATGTTCTGCTCGTGGAAGAGGCTTAGTCAACGGGTCTGCTACATTCAGATCCGTATGTATCTTGCAAATCTCTATGTCTCCCACCTGGACCAAATCCCGGATGGAATTGAAGCGTCTCTTGATGTGCTTGGTTCTCTTGTGAAATCTGGATTCCTTTGCCAAGGCAATTGCACCAGTATTGTCACAAAAGATTTTCATTGGACCCGATGCACTAGGTATGACACCTAGATCGGATATGAACTCCTTCATCCAGACTCCTTCATTTGCTGCTTCCGAAGCAGCTATGTACTCCGCTTCACATGTAGATCCCGCCATGACGCTTTGTTTAGAACTGCACCAACTGACAGCTCCACCGTTTAATGTAAATACGTATCCGGTTTGCGATTTAGAATCGTCCGGATCAGTATCAAAGCTTGCATCAACGTAACCGTTTACGACGAGCTCTTTGTCACCTCCATATACGAGAAACATTTACTTAGTCCTTTTCAGGTACTTCAGGATATTCTTGACCGCTGTCCAGTGATCCACTCCTGGATTACTTTGGTACCTCCCTGCTAAACTTATAGCAAGGCACACATCAGGTCTGGTACACAGCATTGCATACATGATAGAGCCTATGGCTGAAGCATAGGGAACATCTTTCATCTTCTCTCTATCTTCTGCAGTGGTCGGGCACTGAGTCTTACTCAACTTCACACCTTGTAACACAGGCAAGAACCCTTTCTTTGCTTGATCCATTTTGAACTTCTTCAAAACTTTGTCAAGGTATGTGCTTTGTGAAAGTCCAATTAAGCGTCTTGATCTATCTCTATAGATCTTAATGCCCAATATGTAAGCAGCTTCACCGAGGTCTTTCATTGAAAAACTCTTATTCAAGTATCCCTTTATGCTATCCAGAAATTCTATATCATTTCCAATCAGTAATATGTTATCTACATATAATATCAGAAATGCTACAGAGCTCCCACTCACTTTCTTGTAAATACAGGCTTCTCCAAAAGTCTGTATAAACCCAAATGCTTTGATCACATTGTCAAAGCGTTTATTCCAACTCCGAGATGCTTGCACCAGTCCATAAATGGATCGCTGGAGCTTGCACACTTTGTTAGCTCCCTTTGGATCGATAAAACCTTCTGGTTGCATCATATACAACTCTTCTTCCAGAAATCCATTCAGGAATGCAGTCTTTACATCCAGTTGCCAAATTTCATAATCATAGAATGCGGCAATTGCTAACATGATTCGGACAGACTTAAGCATCGCTACGGGTGAGAAGGTCTCATCGTAGTCAATCCCTTGAACTTGTCTAAAACCTTTCGCGACAAGTTGAGCTTTGTAGATAGTAACATTACCATCAGCGTCAGTCTTCTTCTTAAAGATCCATTTATTCTCTATTGCTTGCCGACCCTCGGGCAAGTCAACCAAAGTCCACACTTTGTTTTCATACATGGATCCCATCTCAGATTTCATGGCTTCTAGCCACTTTGCGGAATCTGGGCTCACCATCGCTTCTTCATAGTTCGTAGGTTCGTCATGATCTAGTAGCATGACTTCCAGAACGGGATTGCCGTACCACTCTGGTGCGGATCTTACTCTGGTTGATCTACGAGGTTCTGTAGTAACTTGATCTGAAGTTTCATGATCAATATCATCAGCTTCCTCACTAATTGGTGTAGGTGCTACAGAAACAGATTTCTGTGATGTACTACTTTCCAATAAGGGAGCAGGTACAGTTACCTCATCAAGTTCTACTTTCCTCCCACTCACTTCTTTCGAGAGAAACTCCTTTTCTAGAAAGACTCCGAATTTAGCAACAAAAGTCTTGCCTTCGGATCTGTGATAGAAGGTGTATCCAACAGTTTCTTTTGGATATCCTATGAAGACACATTTTTCCGATTTGGGTTCGAGCTTATCAGGTTGAAGCTTTTTCACATAAGCATCGCTGCCCCAAACTTTAAGAAACGACAACTTTGGTTTCTTGCTAAACCATAGTTCATAACGCGTCGTCTCAACGGATTTCGACGGTGTCCTATTTAACGTGAATGCGGCCGTCTCTAAAGCATAACCCCAAAACGATAGCGGTAAATCTGTAAGAGACATCATAGATCGCACCATATCTAGTAAAGTACGATTACGACGTTCGGATACACCATTGCGTTGTGGTGTTCCGGGTGGCGTGAGTTGCGAAACTATTCCACATTGTTTCAAATGTAGACCAAACTCGTAACTCAAATATTCTCCTCCACGATCAGATCGTAGAAACTTTATTTTCTTGTTACGATGATTTTCAAGTTCACTCTGAAATTCTTTGAACTTTTCAAATGTTTCAGACTTGTGTTTCATTAAGTAGACATAACCATATCTGCTTAAATCATCTGTGAAGGTGAGAAAATAACGATATCCGCCACGAGCCTCAACATTCATTGGACCACATACATCTCTATGTATGATCTCTAATAAATCTGTTGCTCTCTCCATAGTACCGGAGAACGGTGTTTTGGTCATCTTGCCCATGAGGCACGATTCGCAAGTGCCAAGTGATTCATAATCAAGTGGCTCCAAAAGTCCATCAGTATGGAGTTTCTTCATGCATTTTACACCGATATGACCTAAACGGCAGTGCCATAAATAAGTTGCACTATCATTATCAACTCCGCATCTTTTGGTTTCAACACTATGAATATGTGTATCACTACTATCGAGATTCATCAAAAATAGACCACTCTTCAAGGGTGCATGACCCTAAAAGATATTACTCATATAAATAGAACAACCATTATTCTCTGATTTAAATGAATAACCGTCTCGCATCAAACAAGATCCAGATATAATGTTCATGCTTAACGCTGGCACCAAATAACAATTATTCAGGTCTAATACTAATCCCGAAGGTAGATGTAGAGGTAGCGTGCCGACTGCGATCACATCGACTTTGGAACCGTTTCCCACGCGCATCGTCACCTCTTCCTTAACCAATCTTCGCTTAATTCGTAGTCCCTGTTTCGAGTTGCAAATATTAGAAACAAAACCAGTATCAAATACCCAGGTGCTACTGCGAGCATTAGTAAGGTACACATCAATAACATGTATATCACATATACCTTTGTTCACCTTGCCATCCTTCTTATCCGCCAAATACTTGGGGCAGTTCCGCTTCCAGTGACCAGTCTGCTTGCAGTAGAAGCACTCAGTTTCAGGCTTAGGTCCAGACTTGGGTTTCTTCTCTTGAGCAGCAACTTGTTTGCTGTTCTTCTTGAAGTTCCCCTTCTTCTTCCCTTTGCCCTTTTTCTTGAAACTAGTGGTCTTATTGACCATCAACACTTGATGCTCCTTCTTGATTTCTACCTCCGCAGCTTTTAGCATTGCGAAGAGCTCGGGCATTGTCTTATCTATCCCTTGCACATTATAGTTCATCACGAAGCCTTTGTAGCTTGGTGGCAGTGATTGGAGAATTCTGTCAATGACACAATCATCGGGAAGATTGACTCCCAGTTGATTCAAGTGATTATAATACCCAGACATTCTGAGTATATGCTCACTGACAGAACCATTCTCCTCCATCTTGCAGCTATAGAACTTATTGGAGACTTCATATCTCTCAATCTGGGCATTCTCTTGGAATATTAACTTCAACTCCTGGAACATCTCATATGCTCCATGATGTTCAAAACGTCGTTGAAGTCCCGGTTCTAAGCCGTAAAGCATGGCACACTGAACTATCGAGTAGTCATCAGCTTTGCTCTGCCAGACATTCATAATATCTGGCGCCGCTCCAGCAGCAGGCCTGGCACCCAGCGGTGCTTCCAGGACATAACTCTTCTGTGCAGCAATGAGGATAATCCTCAAGTTACGGACCCAGTCCGTGTAATTGCTACCATCATCTTTCAACTTTGCTTTCTCAAGGAACGCATTAAAATTCAACGGAACAACAGCACGAGCCATCTATCTACAATCAACATAAACAAGCAAGATACTATCAGGGACTAAGTTCATGATAAATTTAAGTTCAATTAATCATATTACTTAAGAACTCCCACTTAGATAGACATCTCTCTAATCCTCTAAGTGATCACGTGATCCAAATCAACTAAACCATGTCCGATCATCACGTGAGATGGAGTAGTTTCAATGGTGAACATCACTATGTTGATCATATCTACTATATGATTCACGCTCGACCTTTCGGTCTCCGTGTTCCGAGGCCATATCTGTTATATGCTAGGCTCGTCAAGTTAAACCTGAGTATTCCGCGTGTGCAACTGTTTTGCACCCGTTGTATTTGAACGTAGAGCCTATCACACCCGATCATCACGTGGTGTCTCAGCACGAAGAACTTTCGCAACGGTGCATACTCAGGGAGAACACTATTACTATGATAATTTAGTGAGAGATCATCTTATAATGCTACCGTCAATCAAAGCAAGATAAGATGCATAAAAAGATAAACATCACATGCAATCAATATAAGTGATATGATATGGCCATCATCATCTTGTGCTTGTGATCTCCATCTCCACAGCACCATCATGATCACCATCGTTACCGGCGCGACTGTTGGAAATATGCCCTAGAGGCAATAATAAAAGTATTATTATATTTCCTTGTTCATGGTAATTGTCTTTATTCATGCTATAATTGTGTTATCTGGAAATCGTAATACATGTGTGAATACTAGACACCAATATGTCCCTAGTATGCCTCTAGTTGACTAGCTCGTTGATCAATAGATAGTCATGGTTTCCTGACTATGGACATGGGGATGTCATTGATAACGAGATCACATCATTAGGAGAATGATGTGATGGACAAGACCCAATCCTAAGCATAGCACAAGATCGTGTAGTTCGTTTTGCTAGAGCTTTCCAATGTCGAGTATCTTTTCCTTAGACCATGAGATCGTGTAACTCCCGGATACTGTAGGAGTGCTTTGGGTGTACCAAACGTCACAACGTAACTGGGTGATTATAAAGGTGCACTACAGGTATCTCCGAAAGTATCTGTTGGGTTGACACGGATCAAGACTGGGATTTGTCACTCCGTATGACGGAGAGGTATCACCGGGCCCACTCGGTAATGCATCATCATAATGAGCTCAAAGTGACCAAGTGTTTGGCCACGGGATCATGCATTACGGTACGAGTAAAGTGACTTGCCGGTAACGGGACTAAACGAGGTATTGGGATACCGACGATCGAGTCTCGGGCAAGTAACCTACCGATTGATAAAGGGAATAGTTTACGGGGTTGCTTGAACCCTCGACATCGTGGTTCATCCGATGACATCATCGAGGAACATGTGGGAGCCAACATGGGTATCCAGATCCCGCTGTTGGTTATTGCCCGAGAGTCATCTCGGTCATGTCTGCATGTCTCCCGAACCCGTAGGGTCTACACACTTAAGGTTCGGTGACGCCAGGGTTATTAGGAAGACTTGTATGTGATTACCGAATGTTGTTCGGAGTCCCGGATGAGATCCCGGACGTCACGAGGAGTTCCGGATTGATCCGGAGGTAAAGATTTATATATGGGAAGTTGTCATACGGACACCGGAATAGTTCGGGGGCATATCGGTATTGTACCGGGGCCACCGGAGGGGCCTCGGGGGTTCACCGGGAGGGGCCACCTCTCCCGGAGGGGCTCATGGGCTGCAAAGGGGAAGGGAACCAGCCCAAAGTGGGCTGGTGCGCCTCCCCCCAAGGGCCCATGCGCCCTAGGGTTTGGGGGAACCCTAAAGGGGGCGCCCCCCTTGCTTGGGGGGCAAGCCCCCTCCCCCTTGGCCGCCGCCCCCCCCTCTAGATCCATCTAGAGGGGGCCGGCCCCCTTGCCCCTTCCCCTATAAATAGAGGGGTGAGGGGAGGGCTGCATAGACAACTCAAGGCGCAGCCCCTCCCCTCCCCAACACCTCTCCTCCTCCGTACGCGCTTGGCGAAGCCCTGTCGGAGTTCTGTGGCACCAACCTCACCACGCCGTCGTGCTGCCGTTGGAGTCTTCTTCCTCAACCTCTCCTTCCCCTTGCTGGATCAAGAAGGAGGAGACGTCGATCGTCCCGTACGTGTGTTGAACGCGGAGGTGCTCTCCGTTCGGCACTTGGTCATCGGTGATCCGAATCACGACGAGTACGACTACGTCATCACCATCCCCTTGAACGCTTCCGCACGCAATCTGCAAGTGGTATGTAGATGCAATCTCTCTCCCATGACTCGTTGCTTAGATGAACTCATAGATGGATCTTGGTGAAACCGTAGGAAAATTTTAATTTTCTGCAACGTTCCCCAACAGTGGCATCATGAGCTAGGTCTATGCGTAGTTCTCTATTGCACGAGTAGAACACAAAGTAGTTGTGGGCGTCGAATTGTCAATTCTTCTTGCCTTTACTAGTCCTATCTTGATTTAGCGGTATTGTGGGATGAAGCGGCCCGGACCAACCTTACACGTACGCTTACGTGAGACCGGTTCCACCGACTAACATGCACTAGTTGCATAAGGTGGCTGGCGGGTGTCTGTCTCTCTCACTTTAGTTGGATCGGATTCGATGAACAGGGTCCTTATGAAGGGTAAATAGAGATTGACAAATTCACGTTGTGGTTTTAACGTAGGTAAGAAACGTTCTTGCTAGCAACCTATAACAGCCACGTAAAAACTTGCAACAACAATTAGAGGACGTCTAACTTGTTTTTGCAGCAAGTGCTTTGTGATGTGATATGGCCAGAAGTTGTGATGAATCATGTGATGTATGAGATGATCTTGTTATTGTAATAGGAATCACGACTTGCATGTCGATGAGTATGACAACCGGCAGGAGCCATAGGAGTTGTCATTATTCTTTTATGACCTGCGTGTCGCCATGTAAATTACTTTACTTTATTGCTAAACGTGTTAGCCATAGTAGTAGTAGTAATAGTTGGCAAGCAACTCCATGGAGACACGATGATGGAGATCATGATGATGGAGATCATGGTGTCATGCCGGTGACAAGATGATCATGGAGCCCCAAGATGGAGATCGAAGGAGCTATATGATGATGGCCATATCATGTCACTACTATATAATTGCATGTGATGTTTATTATGTTTATGCATCTTGTTTACTTAGAACGACGGTAGTAAATAAGATGATCCCTTACAAAATTTCAAGAAGTGTTCTCCCCTAACTGTGCACCGTTGCTAAAGTTCGTCGTTTCGAAGCACCACGTGATGATCGGGTGTGATAGATCCATACGTTCACATACAACGGGTGTAAGACAGTTTTACACATGCAAAACACTTAGGGTTAACTTGACGAGCCTAGCATGTACAGACATGGCCTCGGAACACGGAGACCGAAAGGTCGAACATGAGTCGTATAGAAGATACGATCAACATGGAGATGTTCACCGATGATGACTAGTCCGTCTCACGTGATGATCGGACACGGCCTAGTCGACTCGGATCATGTAACACTTAGATGACTAGAGGGATGTCTAATCTGAGTGGGAGTTCATTCATTAATTTGATTAGATGAACTTAATTATCATGAACTTAGTCTAAATCTTTACAATATGTCTTGTAGATCAAATGGCCCACGGTAATGTCAGCCTCAACTTCAACACGTTCCTAGAGAAAACTAAGCTGAAAGATGATGGCAGCAACTACTCGGACTGGGTCCGGAACTTGAGGATCATCCTCATAGCAGCCAAGAAAGATTATGTCCTAGATGCACCGCTAGGTGATGCACCATTCCCAGAAAACCAGGACGTTATGAACGCCCATCAGTCACGCACTGATGATTACTCCATCGTTCAGTGCGGCATGCTTTACAGCTTAGAACCAGGGCTCCAAAAGCGTTTTGAGAAGCACGGAGCATATGAGATGTTCGAGGAGCTGAAATTGATTTTCCAAGCTCATGCCCGGGTCGAGAGATATGAAGTCTCCGACAAGTTCTTTAGCTGCAAAATGGAGGAAAATAGCTCTGTCAGTGAACACATACTCAAGATGTCTGGGTTGCACAACCGCTTGACTCAGCTGGAAGTTAATCTTCCGGATGAGGCGGTCATTGACAGAATCCTTCAGTCGCTCCCACCTAGCTACAAAAGCTTCGTGATGAACTACAACATGCAGGGGATGGAAAAGACCATTCCCGAGTTGTATTCAATGCTGAAATCCGCGGAGGTGGAGATCAAAAAGGAACATCAAGTGTTGATGGTGAATAAAACCACTAAGTTCAAGAAAGGCAAGGGTAAGAAGAACTTCAAGAAAGACGGCAAGGAGGTTGCCGCGCCTGGTAAATCAGTTGCCAGGAAGAAGTCAAAGAATGGACCCAAACCTGAAACTGAGTGCTTTTATTGCAAGGGAAATGGTCACTGGAAACGGAATTGCCCCAAGTACTTAGCGGATAAGAAGGCCGGCAACACTAAAGGTATATGTGATATACATGTAATTGATGTGTACCTTACCAGTGCTCGTAGTAGCTCCTGGGTATTTGATACCGGTGCTGTTGCTCATATTTGTAACTCACAGCAGGAGCTGCGGAATAAGAGAAGACTGGCGAAGGACGAGGTGACGATGCACGTCGGGAATGGTTCCAAGGTCGATGTGATCGCCGTCGGCACGCTACCTCTACATTTACCTACGGGATTAGTTTTAAACCTCAATAATTGTTATTTAGTGCCAAGCTTGAGCATGAACATTGTATCTGGATCTCGTTTAATACGAGATGGCTACTCATTTAAATCCGAGAATAATGGTTGTTCTATTTATATGAGTGATATGTTTTATGGTCATGCTCCGGTGGTTAATGGTTTATTCTTAATGAATCTCGTGCGTGATAATACACATATTCATAGTGTGAATGCCAAAAGGTGTAAAGTTGATAACGATAGTCCCACATACTTGTGGCACTGCCGCCTTGGTCACATTGGTGTCAAGCGCATGAAGAAGCTCCATGCTGATGGACTTTTAGAGTCTCTCGATTATGAATCGTTTGACACATGCGAACCATGCCTTATGGGCAAAATGACCAAGACTCCGTTCTCCGGAACAATGGAGCGAGCAACCAACTTATTGGAAATTATACATACTGATGTGTGCGGTCCAATGAGCGTTGAGGCTCGCGGAGGATATCGTTATGTTCTCACACTCACTGATGATTTGAGTAGATATGGCTATGTCTACTTAATGAAACACAAGTCTGAGACCTTTGAAAAGTTCAAGGAGTTTCAGAGTGAGGTTGAGAATCAACGTGACAGAAAGATCAAGTTTCTACGATCAGATCATGGAGGAGAGTACTTAAGTCACGAATTTGGCACACACTTAAGAAAATGTGGAATAGTTTCACAACTCACGCCGCCTGGAACACCTCAGCGTAATGGTGTGTCCGAACGTCGTAATCGCACTTTATTGGATATGGTGCGATCTATGATGTCTCTTACCGATTTACCGCTATCATTTTGGGGATACGCTCTAGAGACAGCCACATTCACTTTAAATAGGGCACCGTCTAAATCCGTTGAGACGACACCGTATGAATTATGGTTTGGGAAGAAACCTAAGCTGTCGTTTCTAAAAGTTTGGGGATGCGAGGCTTATGTCAAGAAACTTCAACCTGAAAAGCTCGAACCCAAATCGGAAAAATGCGTCTTCATAGGATACCCTAAGGAAACCATAGGGTATACTTTCTACTTGAGATCCGAGGGCAAGATCTTTGTTGCCAAGAACGGAACCTTTCTGGAGAAAGAGTTTCTCTCGAAAGAAGTAAGTGGGAGGAAAGTGGAGCTTGATGAAGTACTGCCTCTTGAAACGGAGAATGGCGCAGCGCAGGAAAATGTTCCTGTGGTGCCTGCTCCAATTAGAGAGGAGGTTAATGATAATGATCAAGATACTTCGGACCAAGCTTCCACTGAACTTCGTAGGTCCACAAGGACACGTTCCGCACCAGAGTGGTACGGCAACCCTGTCCTGGAAATCATGTTGTTGGACAACGGTGAACCTTCGAACTATGAAGAAGCGATGGCGGGCCCGGATTCCAACAAATGGTTAGAAGCCATGAAATCCGAGATAGGATCCATGTATGAAAACAAAGTATGGACTTTGACAGACTTGCCCGATGATCGGCGAGCGATAGAAAATAAATGGATCTTCAAGAAGAAGACGGACGCGGATGGTAATGTCACCATCTATAAAGCTCGACTTGTCGCTAAGGGTTATCGGCAAGTTCAAGGGATTGACTACGATGAAACTTTCTCTCCCGTAGCGAAGCTGAAGTCCGTCCGAATCATGTTAGCAATTGCCGCATACTATGATTATGAGATATGGCAAATGGACGTCAAAACGGCATTCCTTAACGGCTATCTTAAGGAAGAACTGTATATGATGCAGCCGGAAGGTTTTGTCGATCCCAAGAATGCTAACAAGGTGTGCAAGCTCCAGCGATCCATTTATGGGCTGGTGCAAGCATCTCGGAGTTGGAACATTCGCTTTGATGAGATGATCAAAGCGTTTGGGTTTATGCAGACTTATGGAGAAGCCTGCGTTTACAAGAAAGTGAGTGGGAGCTCCGTAGCATTTCTCATATTATATGTGGATGACATACTATTGATGGGAAATGATATAGAATTCTTGGAAAGCATAAAGGCCTATTTGAACAAGTGTTTTTCAATGAAGGACCTTGGAGAAGCTGCTTATATATTAGGCATCAAAATCTATAGAGATAGATCAAGACGCCTCATAGGTCTTTCGCAAAGCACGTACCTTGATAAGATTTTGAAGAAGTTCAAAATGGATCAGTCCAAGAAAGGGTTCTTGCCTGTATTGCAAGGTGTGAAATTGAGCTCAGCTCAATGCCCGACCACGGCAAAGGATAAACAAGAGATGAGCGTCATCCCCTATGCTTCAGCCATAGGATCCATTATGTATGCCATGCTGTGTACCAGACCTGATGTAAACCTTGCCGTAAGTTTGGTAGGTAGGTACCAAAGTAACCCCGGCAAGGAACACTGGATAGCGGTCAAGAATATCCTTAAGTACCTGAAAAGGACTAAGGACATGTTTCTCGTTTATGGAGGTGACGAAGAGCTCGTCGTAAAGGGTTACGTCGATGCTAGCTTCGACACAGATCTGGATGACTCTAAGTCACAAACCGGATACGTGTATATGTTGAATGGTGGAGCAGTGAGCTGGTGCAGCTGCAAGCAGAGCGTCGTGGCGGGATCTACATGTGAAGCGGAATACATGGCAGCCTCGGAGGCAGCGCATGAGGCAATTTGGGTGAAGGAGTTCATCACCGACCTAGGAGTCATACCCAATGCGTCGGGGCCGATCAAACTCTTCTGTGACAACACTGGAGCTATAGCACTGGCCAAGGAGCCCAGGTTTCACAAGAAGACCAGGCACATCAAGCGTCGCTTCAACTCCATCCGTGAAAATGTTCAAGATGGAGACATAGAAATTTGTAAAGTGCACACGGATCTGAATGTCGCAGATCCGTTGACTAAACCTCTCCCTAGGGCAAAGCATGATCAGCACCAGAACTCTATGGGTGTTCGATTCATCACAATGTAACTAGATTATTGACTCTAGTGCAAGTGGGAGACTGTTGGAAATATGCCCTAGAGGCAATAATAAAAGTATTATTATATTTCCTTGTTCATGGTAATTGTCTTTATTCATGCTATAATTGTGTTATCTGGAAATCGTAATACATGTGTGAATACTAGACACCAATATGTCCCTAGTATGCCTCTAGTTGACTAGCTCGTTGATCAATAGATAGTCATGGTTTCCTGACTATGGACATGGGGATGTCATTGATAACGAGATCACATCATTAGGAGAATGATGTGATGGACAAGACCCAATCCTAAGCATAGCACAAGATCGTGTAGTTCGTTTTGCTAGAGCTTTCCAATGTCGAGTATCTTTTCCTTAGACCATGAGATCGTGTAACTCCCGGATACTGTAGGAGTGCTTTGGGTGTACCAAACGTCACAACGTAACTGGGTGATTATAAAGGTGCACTACAGGTATCTCCGAAAGTATCTGTTGGGTTGACACGGATCAAGACTGGGATTTGTCACTCCGTATGACGGAGAGGTATCACCGGGCCCACTCGGTAATGCATCATCATAATGAGCTCAAAGTGACCAAGTGTTTGGCCACGGGATCATGCATTACGGTACGAGTAAAGTGACTTGCCGGTAACGGGACTAAACGAGGTATTGGGATACCGACGATCGAGTCTCGGGCAAGTAACCTACCGATTGATAAAGGGAATAGTTTACGGGGTTGCTTGAACCCTCGACATCGTGGTTCATCCGATGACATCATCGAGGAACATGTGGGAGCCAACATGGGTATCCAGATCCCGCTGTTGGTTATTGCCCGAGAGTCATCTCGGTCATGTCTGCATGTCTCCCGAACCCGTAGGGTCTACACACTTAAGGTTCGGTGACGCCAGGGTTATTAGGAAGACTTGTATGTGATTATCGAATGTTGTTCGGAGTCCCGGATGAGATCCCGGACGTCACGAGGAGTTCTGGAGTGATCCGGAGGTAAAGATTTATATATGGGAAGTTGTCATACGGACACCGGAATAGTTCGGGGGCATATCGGTATTGTACCGGGGCCACCGGAGGGGCCTCGGGGGTTCACCGGGAGGGGCCACCTCTCCCGGAGGGGCTCATGGGCTGCAAAGGGGAAGGGAACCAGCCCAAAGTGGGCTGGTGCGCCTCCCCCCAAGGGCCCATGCGCCCTAGGGTTTGGGGGAACCCTAAAGGGGGCGCCCCCCTTGCTTGGGGGGCAAGCCCCCTCCCCCTTGGCCGCCGCCCCCCCCTCTAGATCCATCTAGAGGGGGCCGGCCCCCTTGCCCCTTCCCCTATAAATAGAGGGGTGAGGGGAGGGCTGCATAGACAACTCAAGGCGCAGCCCCTCCCCTCCCCAACACCTCTCCTCCTCCGTACGCGCTTGGCGAAGCCCTGTCGGAGTTCTGTGGCACCAACCTCACCACGCCGTCGTGCTGCCGTTGGAGTCTTCTTCCTCAACCTCTCCTTCCCCTTGCTGGATCAAGAAGGAGGAGACGTCGATCATCCCGTACGTGTGTTGAACGCGGAGGTGCTGTCCGTTCGGCACTTGGTCATCGGTGATCCGAATCACGACGAGTACGACTACGTCATCACCATCCCCTTGAACGCTTCCGCACGCAATCTGCAAGTGGTATGTAGATGCAATCTCTCTCCCATGACTCGTTGCTTAGATGAACTCATAGATGGATCTTGGTGAAACCGTAGGAAAATTTTAATTTTCTGCAACGTTCCCCAACAGCGACACCTTGATCTCCATCCTAGCATCGTTGTCGTCTCGCCAATCTTATGCTTCTACGACTATCGCTACCGCTTAGTGATAAAGTAAAGCATTACAGGGCGATTGCATTGCATACAATAAAGCGACAACCATACGGCTCCTGCCGGTTGCCGATAACTTGGTTACAAAACATGATCATCTCATACAATAAAATTTAGCATCATGTCTTGACCATATCACATCACAACATGCCCTGCAAAAACAAGTTAGACGTCCTCTACTTTGTTTGTTGCAAATTTTACGTGGCTGCTACGGGCTTAAGCAAGAACCAATCTCACCTACGCATCAAAACCACAACGATAGTTTGTCAAATAGACTCCGTTTTAACCTTCTCAAGGACCGGGCGTAGCCATACTCGGTTCAACTAAAGTTGGAGAAACTTACACCCGCCAGCCACCTGTGTGCAAAGCACGGGCGTAGCGTACACGTAATGTCGGTCCGGGCCGCTTCATCCAACAATACCGCCGAACCAAAGTATGACATGCTGGTAGGCAGTATGACTTGTATCGTCCACAACTCACTTGTGTTCTACTCGTGCAAAACATCAAACCATAAAAACCTGGCTCGGATACCACTGAAGGGGAACGTAGTAATTTCAAAAAAATTCCTACGCACACGCAAGATCATGGTGATGCATAGCAACGAGAGGGGAGAGTGTTGTCTACGTACCCTCGTAGACCGAAGCGGAAGCGTTGACACAACATAGAGGAAGTAGTCGTACGTCCTCCTCCCGATCGACCGATCCAAGCGCCGTTACTCCGGCGCCTCCGTGTTCTTGACACACGTACAGCTCGATGACGTTCTCCGGGCTCCGATCCAGCAAAGCTCTCGGGGAAGAGTTTCGTCAGCACGGCGGCGTGGTGACGATCTTGATGAACTACCGACGCAGGGCTTCGCCTAAGCACCGCGACAATATGACCGAGGTGGAATATGGTGGAGGGGGGCACCACACACGGCTGAGGAACGATCACGAAGATCAACTTGTGTGTTCTAGGGTGCCCCCCCTGCCCCCGTATATAAAGGAGCAAGGGGGGAGGCCGGCCGACCCTATGGGGCGCGCCAAAGGGAGGGGGGAGTCCTCCTCCTAGTGGGAGTAGGACTCCCCTTTCCTAGTCCAACTAGGAAGAGAGGGGGGAAGGAAAGAGAGGGAGAGGGAGAGGAAAGGGGGGCCGCGCCCCCCCTCCTTGTCCAATTCGGACTCCCCATGGGGGGGGGGCGCGCGCCACCTCCTGGCCGCAGCCCTCTCTCTTCCCTCGGGCCCAATAAGGCCCATTACTTCCCCGGGGGGTTCCGGTAACCCCTCCGGCACTCCGATTTTATCCGAAACCACTCGGAACCATTCCGATGTCCGAATATAGTCGTCCAATATATCAATCTTTACGTCTCGACCATTCCGAGACTCCTCGTCATGTCCGTGATCTCATCCGGGACTCCGAACTAACTTCGGTACATCAAAATGCATAAACTCATAATAACTGTCATCGTAACCTTAAGCGTGCGGACCCTACGGTTCGAGAACAGTGTAGACATGACTGAGACAAATATCTGGTCAATAACCAATAGCGGGACCTGGATGCCCATATTGGCTCCTACACATTCTACGAAGATCTTTATCGGTCAGACCGCATAACAACATACGTTGTTCCCTTTGTCATCGGTATGTTACTTGCCCGAGATTCGATCGTCGGTATCCAATACCTAGTTCAATCTCGTTACCGGCAAGTCTCTTTACTCGTTCGGTAATACATCATCTTGCAACTATCTTATTGGTTGCAATGCTTGCAAGGCTTATGTGATGTGCATTACTGAGAAGGCCCTGAGATACCTCTCCGACATTCAGAGTGACAAATCCTAATCTCGAAATACGCCAACCCAACAAATACTTTCAAAGACACCTGTAGAGCTCCTTTATAATCACCCAGTTACGTTGTGACGTTTGGTAGCACACAAAGTGTTCCTACGGTAAACGGGTGTTGCATAATCTCATAGTCAAAGGAACATGTATAAGTCATGGAGAAAGAAATAGCAACATACTAAACGATCGGGTGCTAAGCTAATGGAATGGGTCATGTCAATCAGATCATTCAACTAATGATGTGACCTTGTTAATCAAATGACAACTCCTTTGTCTATGGTTAGGAAACTTAACCATCGTTGATTAACAAGCTAGTCAAGTAGAGGCATACTAGTGACACTCTGTTTCTCTATGTATCCACACATGTATTATGTTTCCGGTTAATACAATTCTAGCATGAATAATAAACATTTATCATGATATATAAGGAAATAAATAATAACTTTATTATTGCCTCTAGGGCATATTTCCTTCACCTTCTATCACAGATCCGAAGGCAAGACTTTTGTTGCTAAATTCAGAATCTTTCTAGAGAAGGAGTTTCTCTTGAAAGAAGTGAGTGGGAGGAAAGTAGAACTTGATGAGGTCACTATACCTGCTCCCTTATTGGAAAGTAGTTCATCACATAAACCGGTTTCTGCGACACCTACACCAATTAGTGAGGAAGTTAATGATGATGATCATGAAACTTCAGATCAAGTTGTTACTAAACCTCGTAGGTCAACCAGAGTAAGATCCACACCAGAGTGGTACGGTAATCCTGTTCTGGAAGTTATGTTACTAGACCATGACGAACCTACGAACTATGAAGAAGTGATGGTGAGCCCAAATTCCGCAAAATGGCTTGAGGCCATGAAATATGAGATGGGATCCATGTATGAGAACAAAGTGTGGGCTTTGGTTGACTTGCCTGATGATCAGCAAGCAATTGAGAATAAATGGATCTTCAAGAAGAAGACTGACAATGACGGTAATGTTACTGTCTATAAAGCTCGACTTGTTGCGAAAGGTTTTCGGCAAGTTCAAGGGATTGACTACGATGAGACCTTCTCACCCGCAGCGATGCTTAAGTCTGTCCGAATCATGTTAGCAATTGCCGCATTTTATGATTATGAAATTTGGCAAATGGATGTCAAAACTGCATTCTTGAATGGATTTCTGGAAGAAGAGTTGCATATGATGCAACCGGAAGGTTTTGTCGATCTAAAGGGAGCTAACAAAGTGTGCAAACTCCAGCGATCCATTTATGGACTGGTGCAAGCCTCTTGAAGTTGGAATAAATGCTTTGATAGTGTGATCAAAGCATTTGATTTTGTACAGACTTTTGGAGAAGCTTGTATTTACAAGAAAGTGAGTGGGAGCTCTGTAGCATTTCTGATATTATATGTGGATGACATATTGTTGATTGGAAATGATATAGAATTTCTGGATAGCATAAAGGGATACTTGAATAAGAGTTTTTCAATGAAAGACCTCGGTGAAGCTGCTTATATATTGGGCATCAAGATCTATAGGGATAGATCAAGACGCTTAATTGGACTTTCACAAAGCACATACCTTGACAAAGTTTTGAAGAAGTTCAAAATGGATCAAGCAAAGAAAGGGTTCTTGCCTGTGTTACAAGGTATGAAATTGAGTAAGACTCAATGCCCGACCACTGCAGAAGATAGAGAGAAGATGAAAGATGTTCCCTATGCTTCAGCCATAGGCTCTATCATGTATGCAATGCTGTGTACCCGACCTGATGTGTGCCTTGCTATAAGTCTAGCAGGGAGGTACCAAAGTAATCCAGGAGTGGATCACTGGAGAGCGGTCAAGAACATCCTGAAATACCTGAAAAGGACTAAGGATATGTTTCTCGTTTATGGAGGTGACAAAGAGCTCATCGTACACGGTTACATTGATGCAAGCTTTGACACTGATCTGGATGATTCTAAATCGCAAACCGGATACGTGTTTACATTGAACAGTGGAGCTGTTAGTTGGTGCAGTTCTAAACAAAGCGTTGTGGCGGGATCTATGTGTGAAGCGGAGTACATAGCTGCTTCGGAAGCATCAAATGAAGGAGTCTGGATGATGGAGTTCATATACGATCTAGGTGTCATACCTAGTGCACCGGGTCCAATGAAAATCTTTTGTGACAATACTGGTGCAATTGCCTTGGCGAAGGAATCCAGATTTCACAAGAGGACCAAGCACATCAAAAGACGCTTCAATTCCATCCGGGATTTAGTCCAGGTGGGAGACATAGAAATTTGCAAGGTACATAGGGATCTGAATGTTGCAGAACCGTTGACTAAGCCTCTTCCACGAGCAAAACATGATCAGCAGCAAGGCTCCATGGGTGTTAGAATCATACTGTGTAATCAAGATTATTGACTCTAGTGCAAGTGGGAGACTGAACGAAGTATGCTCTAGAGGCAATAATAAAGTTATTATTTATTTCCTTATATCATGATAAATGTTTATTATTCATGCTAGAATTGTATTAACCGGAAACATGATACATGTGTGAATACATAGACAAACAGAGTGTCACTAGTATGCCTCTACTTGACTAGCTCGTTGATCGAAGATGGTTATGTTTCCTAACCATAGACAAAGAGTGTTCATTTGATTAATGAGATCACATCATTAGGAGAATGATGTGATTGACTTGACCCATTCCGTTAGCTTAGCACTCGATCGTTTAGTATGTTGATATTGCTTTCTTCATGACTTATACATGTTCCTATGACTATGAGATTACGCAACTCGCATTTACCGGAGGAACACTTTGTGTGCTACCAAACGTCACAACATAACTGGCTGATTATAAAGGTGCTCTACAGGTGTCTCCGAAGGTACTTGTTGGGTTGGCGTATTTCAAGATTTAGATTAATCACTCCGATTGTCGGAGAGGTATCTGTGGGCCCTCTCGGTAATGCACATCACTTAAGCCTTGCAAGCATTGCAACTAATGAGTTAGTTGCAGGATGATGTATTACGGAACGAGTAAAGAGACTTGCCGGTAACGAGATTGAACTAGGTATTGAGATACCGACGATCGAATCTCGGGCAAGTAACATACCGATGACAAAAGGGAACAACGTATGTTGTTATGCGGTTTGACCGATAAAGATCTTTGTAGAATATGTGGGAGCCAATATGAGCATCCAGGCTCCGCTATTGGTTATTCACCGGAGACGTGTCTCGGTCATGTCTACATAGTTCTCGAACCCGTAGGGTCCGCACGCTTAACGTTTTGATGACAATTATATTATGAGTTTATATGTTTTGATGTACCGAAGGTTGTTCGGAGTCCCGGATGTGATCACGGACATGACGAGGAGTCTCAAATGGTCGAGACATGAAGATTGATATAATGGAAGCCTATGTTTGGATATCGGAAGTGTTCCGGGTGAAATCGGGATTTTTACCGGAGTACCGAGGGGTTACCGGAACCCCCCGGGGAGTTAATGGGCCATAATGGGCCTTAGTGGAGAAGAGGAGAGGCGGCCAGGGCAAGGGCCGCGTGCCCCTCCCCCCAGTCCGAATAGGACAAGGAGAGGGGGGCGGCGCCCCCCTTTCCTTCTTCTCCTCCTCCTCTTTCCCCCTCCTCTCCTAGTCCAACAAGGAAAAGGGAGGGAGTCCTACTCCCGGTGGGGGTAGGACTCCTCCTGGCGCGCCCCCTCTAGGCTAGCCGCACCTCCCCTCTTTGCTCCTTTATATACGGGGGCAGGGGGCACCCTAGAGACACAACAATTAATCGTTTGATATTTTAGCCGTGTGCGGTGCCCCCCTCCACCATAGTCCACATCGATAATACTGTAGCGGTGCTTAGGCGAAGCCCTGCGTCGGTAGAACATCATCATCGTCACCACGCCGTCGTGCTGACGAAAGTCTCCCTCAACACTCGGCTGGATCGGACTTCGAGGGACGTCATCGGGCTGAACGTGTGCTGAACTCGGAGGTGTCGTGCGTTCGGTACTTGACCGGTCGGATCGTGAAGACGTACGACTACATCAACCGTGTTGTGCTAATGCTTCCGCTTTCGGTCTACGAGGGTACGTGGAAAACATTCTCCCCTCTCGTTGCTATGCATCACCATGATCTTGCGTGTGCGTACGAATTTTTTTGAAATTACTACTGTCGGTGGGAAACGACACCTATGGGATCACAAGAATCCCTACTACGGTTGCGGGGCGCGGGGTCACGAGAAGAGCGGATCAAACAGATAGCACACGGTTCCTTTATCCAGGTTCGGGCCGCTAGGACGCATAAAACCCTACTCCTGCTTTTGTGGATTGTTTATCTGTGTTCTTGAGCTAGCAATGGGCGTCAAGAGCTCCAAAAAGCCGAATCCTCCTCCTGGTCGCCTCGGGCCTCCTTTTATAGGAAAGGGGTTGCCACAGTGGCACACAGGAGGTGGAAAAGGTACAGTAATGCAAGGCTATCCCTCGCATTACATGACAAGGCGCATTTAATGCGCCTCGCTTAGGTGTCCTTGCTTTATCGGGGACGGGGGAGAGTCGAGTCTCGTCCGTCGCCGCTCCCTCTTGCGTCGACACGCGTCCTGGCCAGCGGTGCTTGTGGTGCCATGTAGGCAGGCAGGCAGCTGAGGTGGCGCAGTGGTGGGTCTCCACGAAGATCTGTTCGCTGCCACGCAGGTGCCTGCCCAACTGGTTGGGTCGGCAGCTGCATGCGAACGATGGTGGGGGTGCGATTGGTGCGGGCCTGATGGTGGCCCCATGGGCGTCCTTGGCGAGGGACTTGCGAGGGCCCCAACAAGGGTCTTGCCGTGGCGCCCGCTGTCATCCCCGGCAAGGCTCTTGACGGGGGCCTTGTGGTCCTCCTTGGCTGGGATCCCGCCAAGGATCATCTCCTTCTTAAGTGGGTATCTGATCTTGAATGTCTTCACAAAGATCTGCATGCCACCACGGGGATGTCTCCCGAATCCTTGCCCCATGGGGGCAGTGGACTCGACGGTGACTTCGCTCCGTAGGTGTGGGGGGAGCTGCCACGGCAAGGATCTTGCCGGGTTAGCTAAAGCTGCCCCCGGCAAGGATCTTGCCGGGGGGGTCTGCTCTGTCCCCTTTGCTCTTTGTGGTCTTGGTCTTGGCGTCGTTCTTCTTCTCTTCAGCTTCGGCCTTACCTTGGCTTACCTCCCTTGCCGTGCTCGGTGTGGCGGCGCCCGTGGCTCAGACTGCCCGTGCACAGTTATAGGGATACAAAAAGTGTACCCCCCTTTTTGTACACCGACAGGAGCCCCCGGGTCTGGGCCACACATAAGCGCAACGCGTAGTTGGGCTAGGCAAAAACGGTGCGCGGGCAGGTGGGGCGGTTTTTATCGCGGTAAGTTTCTTCGCGCGCTGCGGTTCCCACGCGTCCCGCGCGTGGCGCGGCGTGGGGAGGCGTGCGTGACATGGGCGGCATGCGTGGGGCTGAGCGCTACACGCATGCGTCATGTCGTAGTAAAGGGGGCGGTTCGCGCCTTCCCCATAAACGGAGGGAGGCGTGGAAGCGCGGCCCATTTACTGAACGGGACCGAGGCATGGTCTTCAAGGCGTCCACTCCCTGCAATCACGAGGCGGGGAGAGGTCGCCTCACCCGTCGCCTCGGTCCTGTACGCCTACCACGTGGCTTCCATGCGCTTGGGGTGGCGATAGGTGGAGGCGGGAAACTGGGCCGCCGCGGGCTGGGGCAGCGGGTCGGTCCCAGTTCCCTGCGCCTTCCGCGTCTTGATTGGCAGAGCGGGGCGGCCGAGGCCCCACCCCGTTCCTTTATAAAGAGCGGAAGGGGGGATGGCGTCCCGCATTCCTTCATCTCCTTCTTCCTTGAGCTTCTGCTCCCCCCTTCCATCCGCCATGGAGAGAGGGAACCCTGGTCCTTCAACGGTGGCGGCGCCGGTCGCTGCTCGACAATGCGTCCCTCCTTCTCCTACACCCGCGGTGGCAGAGCCAGCCGCAAGGGGAAGGGGAAGGGGGCGAGGCTGTGGGCGAGGCCGAGGCACTCGGGGAAGAGGAGGACGGGGCGGCACGCCGGCCTTGCCTCCGCCAGCAGTTCCTCCCCCCATGGAGGGCCATGCTGGGGATGACCCTTGTGAGTTCTTCGTCAGGCTGCGCCGGTTGCCTCGCCGTCGCCTTCGTCTCCCGACCCCATTCGCACGGGAGATGGAGCTGGATCCGTCGGAGTCACTGCGGCTGCACATGAGGGGCTGCGGGATCAGCGGCACGCGAGTTCGCGTCGATTTCCCAGCCCCTCACGTGATGTATCTTCGTCGAGGATGGAAGACATTCGCTCATATCCACCGCCTGACGGAGGGGCTCACTCTCCATTTCAAGCTGATGGAGGGCGGCCTCCTCTCCGTCAAGGTCTTCGGACTCTTCGGGACCCGCGCAAGGTGCTGCGTGGAGAGCTCTTCTGATAGCGAAGACTCCTCCTCGGGCGGGAGTGACGAGGAGGACAGTGGCAGCGACGACGAGGGTAGCAGGCGGCAGGATGACGGGTCCGACTAGGTGTCGGGCGCCGCTCCGTGCGGCACCGGCTACCCCATAATCCATCTCGCCGGCTCCCTGAACTTCTCGGGGTCGTCCCCTTGGGCGGCTGGCATTGGGAGGCTGCGAAAGAGGAAGAGGGCGGGTGGCAAGGCCGTCAACTCGGAGTACGCGGGCACCAATGCCTTCGACGCGTGCTGACGTCCTGCCGCCTCGTCTTCGAGCTCTGCTCCCGGCATCGCCATCACCATCCAGCCTTCGGACGGCCACCGAGACGTTCTCTTGGTGTCTTCTGCCACCCGTAGCTTGCCTAGGCACCCCTTTTGCCCTTTTCGCCTCCTTGACCTGCCTCCTGAGGAGAGAGACAAGAAAGGGATTACGGACACCTTATCTCTTTTTAGTTTGTAAGCCTTCGGGCCTTAGCTGAATTTCAAACTTGTAATCCCATCATTCATGTTTTTCATTCCCTATGGACTGTACCTGAGTGGAATGTTTTTAATGAAAAAGGGATGCTTGCCGGGTCATTTGTTTGCGGGTAGAACCCACGACAAGGAGTAAATCCTTGATATCTTTAAGATAAACATTTCCTTGCCTGGCAACAGGCCTTGCTGTCTCCCCACTTCACTCGACCTTTCTCACGCCTTTGGCGGAGGCAGGGATGAGGCGGGTTCAGGCTCCTCGTTTTATCCTTTCACTGCCACGACTACGATCAAACCTGGCCCCAGGAACGAGTCCTAGGGCCTAGAGTTAGGGGAGCACGGTAGCTTTTAGGAAAAGCGAGGTTTCACATACCTCAGTCCATAAGGGAATGCATGATAAGAGATGAAGAACTTATCTGAAGTTGTAGCCCCCGACAACTCTGGTTTGCCGTGGGTGAATCTTTGCTCTTGCAGCCCCCGGTAATACTAGCTTGCCGGGGTCTGGACGCTGGTCTGTCCTCCTTCTCTCTTTTGTCCTTAAGTGATCCGGCAAGGATATCTATGAGTCCTGCGAACCAAAGAAGACGAAAGAACGGCAAAGGGGCGCACACTCGACCTCTAAGCTAGGGGTTAGTCGCCGCTAAGCACTATCAACCCTAACCAAGGATGAGACTCGACCTAGCATGCATGCTATAACTTAGGGTGCCAGTGCTTCATTTATCTATGCTCGGGGTCTGCGCCTGGCTTTGTACAAAGGGTTACATGCATCATCAGCAATGCTTGTACAAAAGGTGGCTTGCCGGGGGGCCCGGCAAGCCGCGCCTCACGGGTAAAACTTGCGAATATGCTCAATGTTCCAGGAGTTACTCACCGGAACGACATCTTCGGTCTCCAGGCGGACTGCGCCGGGCCTGGTGACTCGTATTACCCGGTAAGGGCCTTCCCACTTTGGCGTCAACTTGTTGGAATTCTTGGCCGATTGAACGCGCCGAAGGACAAGGTCGCCTTCCTCAAGGCTTTGGGCATGAACCTTGCGGCTATGGTAGCGGCGCAAGGCTTGCTGGTAGCGTGCTGCTCTCACAGCCGCCCGAAGACGATCTTCCTCAAGGAGCAGTGCGTCATCTTGCCGCAGTTGCTCTTGCTCAAGCTCATCATAAGCGAGCACTCTAGGTGACCCGTATATGAGTTCAGTGGGGATAACTACTTCTGCCCCGTATACTAGGGCAAAGGGTGTCTGGCCGGTGGCTTGATTTGGCGTCGTTCTGATCGACCAAAGAACCATCGACAACTCATCGATCCAGCGCCTTCCGCTCTTGTGTAGCCTGTCAAAGGTCTTTGTCCTTAAGCCCCGCAGTACTTCAGCATTTGCCCTCTCAGCTTGACCGTTGCTTCGTGCGTGGGCAACGGAAGCGAAACAGACTTTGCTGCCGAGGTCTTGAGTATACTGCATGAAGGTGCAGCTTGTGAACTGTGTGCCATTGTCGGTGTTGACCCTGTTGGGTACACCGAAACGACACACTAGCCCCTTGAAGAACTTGACGGCTGACTGAGCTGTGACCTTCCTCACTGCTTCCACCTCCGGCCACTTCGTGAACTTGTCGATTGCAACGTACAAGTACTCAAAGCCCCCGACAGTGCGGGGTAAAGGGCCTAGTATGTCGAGCCCCCAGACCGAGAAGAGCCAGGAGAGAGGAATGGTTTGAAGGGCTTGAGCTGGCTGATGAAGCTTCTTTGAATGGAACTGACATGCTTCACACCTGGTGACTAGTGTCGTCGCATCCTGGAGGGCGGTGGGCCAGAAGAAACCTTGCCGGAATGCCTTGCCGGCAAGGGCCCTTGACCCAATGTGGGATCCACATATGCCTCCGTGTATCTCCGCCAACAGCTCCATTCCTTCCTCTCGAGGGATACACTTCAATTTCACACTGTTCGGCCTCTTCCTGTACAGTACGTCATCAACGAACTGGTACATGGTAGAGCGACGGGCTGCTTTTTCCGCTTCTTCCTGCTCCTCAGGAAGTTCCCCTGTTTGGAGGAATCAGACGGTATGCTGTGCCCACGCTGGAGCTTGGGGCTCGACGGTGAGGACTAAAGGCATTTCCTCCGCTATAGGGGCGGCTGTCTCGACGGCAAGAGCTCGATGCTCCGCTGGAGCTAGCCGTCCCGTGGCGGGCTCAGCGTCCCCGGCAACATCCTTGCCGGCGGCTCCGGGGAGCTCGGCGGGAAAGTACTTGCTGGGCCCTGATTTCCTCCTCTTGTTCTGCTCTGTTGATGGCTCAACGGATGGCTGAGTTAGCTGAAGCACAAACGTACTTGGTTCCACAGGTAGCTTGAGGGCAGCGCGTTTTGACAGGTAATCGGCGATATCGTTCTCCGCTTGGGGAACGTATTCAGACTGTATACCGTCGAAACGCTCTTCCAGCTTTCTCACTTCATCAACGTAGGCCTTCATCAACAGGCTCTGGTAATCCTTGTTGACTTGCTTGACAACAAGCTGCGAGTCGCCCCTGACGATGAGCTTCTTGATTTCGAGGTCCGCCGCGATCCTAAGACCGGCAAGCAGCCCTTCATACTCTGCCGTATTGTTTGTTGACACCTCCCTGGGGAAGTGCATCTGGATCACGTACTTGAGGTGCCCTCCGGTGGGGGCGACAAGCAGTACGCCAGCCCCGGCACCTTGTAGGGAGAAAGCTCCATCAAATTACATGATCCAATTGCAACTTGCCTCCTTGCCGGGGAGAGCAGACCCTTGGGCTTCTTCGTCAGGTGTTGCGGTCCACTCTGCAATGAACTCCACCAGGACTCGGCTCTGGTTTGTCGAAGTACTTTCAAACTTGAGGCCAAAGCTGGACAGCTCCAGTGCCCATTCCACAATCCTCCCCGTTGCATCTGGATTGTGCAATATCCGTTATAGAGGGAGGCGAGTGACGATAGTGATCTCGTGTGCCTGGAAGTAGTGACGCAGCTTCCTCGAGGCCATAAGAAGGCCGAAGAGCAGTTTCTGCACGCCGGAGTACCTTGATCTAGCCCCCTGTAGGAGGGAGCTAACAAAGTAGACCGGGTGCTGCATCATTTTCATCTTCGGCGGCACTTCGACTGGCTGTGTCGTCTCCGCATTAGTGGTGTCGGGCTCTGTCGCTGCCATCACCTCGTCGTCAACCTCTCTCTGGGCCACTAGTGCGGCGCTGACCACCTGGTTCATTGCCGCCAGGTATAGCAGCAACGGCTCCTGTGGCCTAGGCGCAACTAGTATTGGCGTGGAGGAGAGGTACTTCTTCAAATCTTGCAATGCTGCCTCGGCTTCTGGCGTCCACTCCATCGGGCCTGCCTTTTTCAGGATCTTGAAAAAGGGAAGGGCGCGCTTGGCAGACTTGGAAATGAATCTGCCCATGGCGGCAACGCAACCAGCAAGCCGACGCACATCCTTGATTCGCTTGGGTGCCTCAATCTGCTCTATAGCTTTGATGTTGTCCGGATTGGCCTCTATCCCACGCTGTGACACAAAGAACCCGAGAAGCTTGCCGGACAGGATGCCAAAGACGCACTTCTCAGGGTTCAACTTGAGATTGATCTTGCGCAGGTTTGCAAATGTCTCTTGCAAATCTGGTATGAGGGTTGCCCTGTCCTTGGTTTTGACCACTATGTCGTCCATATAAGCTTCCATATTTCTATGGAGCTGGGGTTCAAAACCAATCTGGACCGCCCTCGCAAATGTCGAACCAGCACTCTTCAACCCGAAAGGCATCCGCATGAAACAATACATACCACATGGGGTGATGAATGTTGTTTTCTCTTCGTCTTCTTTCGTCATGAAGATCTAGTGGTAGCCAGAGTAGGCATCGAGGAATGACAACAGATCACACCCAGCTGTGGAGTCAACAATCTGGTCGATGCGCGGCAACGAGAAGGGGTCTTTAGGACAAGCCTTATTGATATCTGTGTAATCAATACACAGCCTCCACTTCCCATTTGCCTTGCGCACTACGACCGGATTGACCAACCACGTTGGATGGAGCACTCCTCTTACCAAACCCGCTGCTTCCAGTTTCCGGATCTCTTCTGTGATGAACTCTTGTCGTTCAAAAGCTTGCTTTCTGACCTGCTTGACGGGCCGCGCATGAGGACAGACAGCAAGGTGGTGCTCAATCACCTCCCTGGAAACGCCGGGGATGTCGGAAGCTTGCCATGCAAACACATCGACATTCGCCCGCAGGAAGGTGACGAGCGCGCCTTCCTATTTGTCGTCAAGGGTGGAGCTTATGGTGAAAGCTCCTCCCGCGTCGTCCTCATTGACGGAAACCTTCTTGGTTCCCGGCGGTATGGCCCTGGACTTCTTGTTCCCGCCGGTGGAGCTCTCTGGCACGTCCTCGACGGCAGTGCTACACTCCGAAGAGGTGCGCTTGCCGGAGTGGGTGTCCGAGGTCTCACCGGTCTTCTTCTTCTTCTTCCCTTCCGGGTTCCCAGTGGCAGGAGCAAGTGCCTTAGTGGCGGCAGCTGCTGCAACTGCTTGCTGGTATAGTTGGTCAGCGCAAATCAACGCATCTTTCTTGTCGGAGGGGATGGTGATGATCGTCACGGGCCCTGGCATCTTCAGGGTGTTGTATGCGTAGTGTGACACTGCCATGAACTTGGCCAGCGCTGGGCGGCCAAGGATCCCGTTGTAGGGCAAGGGGATCTTGGCAATATCAAACACGATCCTCTCCGTCCTGTAGTTCAGGTCGCTTCCAAAAGTCACGGGCAGCGTGACCTTTCCCTTGGGTTGGCTTCTTCCCGGGTTGACCCCTTGAAACGTGCTCGTCTCTTCGAGGTCTCCATCAGGAATCTGCAGTTTCTCGATCACGGCAGGCGAGATCAAGTTCAGACCGGCCCCGCCATCGACTAGCATCTTTGTCACCTTGAGGTTGCGTATTGTTGGTGAAACCAACAACGGCAAGCACCCGACCGCAGTAGTGCGATCAAGGTGATCCTCAGTGTAAAAAATGATAGGTGTGCTGGACCACTTCAGCGGCCTTTGGGCATCAAACGACGGCTCTGCTGCTGTAATCTCTCGCGCCCACTGTTTAAGCCATCGGTGAGAAGTATGCAGCGAGGCGCCGTCGTCGATGCACATGGCCTCTGTAGCTTTCTGAAACTCATGGTCGTCGGACTCGTCGTCCTCTTCGTGATCGTCGTCTTCTGGCTTTCTGTCACGGCCCCGGGAGGGCCTCTCCTGTTGTTTATCCTTGCCGCGACGGCCCGCCTGGCCGTCACGCTTCTTGCCGGACCCCTCAGCACCGTCTTGGCCCTTCTCCTTGTCCCGCCTCTCATATTCAGCCCTCTGCTTCTCAGTGAGGAGCTCAACCTGTCGGCAGTCTTGGAGAGCATGGCCTTTGGTGCGATGGATCTTGCAGTACCGCTTGTCGGAGTTTCCCGACTTCTCGGCAGCCGCCAAGGCCCGGCAGGCGACACATCCAGCAATTTCCTTGCCGGGGTCATCTGCCTTGGTTTTCTTGGCGGAGCCGGCGTCATCAGATCCCTCGACGGCAAGCACGGCTTTACCTTTGCGCTTCCTGTTGCGGTCCTCATCCGAGGAGTCGGTTTCCACACCGGCATCTTCGCCGGGGTACTTCCTTCCCTCTTCAGCCCAGGCACATCTGTCAGCAAGAACATAGAGTTCTCCTACATCTTTCACCTTGTTCATCGCCAGCTCTTCGCGCATCTTGCGGTTACGCACGTTCTGATGGAACGCGCTGATGATGGCGGCAGGGTGAACATCAGGGATATTGTACTGTATCCGGATGAACCTCTGTATATACTTGCGGAGACTCTCGCCTCCCTTCTGGGGAATGACGTGCGGGTCGCTCGCCTGGCCATGGGCTTGGTGGCCTCCAGTAAAGGCGCCCACGAACTCATGGCACAAATCCGACCAGGAGGAAATGGAGTCAATCGGCAAGTGCATCAACCATGACATGGCGTTGGGTTTAAGAGCCAACGGAAAGTAATTCGCAAGCACCTTATCGTCGCGGGCTCCGGCAGCTTGCATCACGATGGTGTGAATGCTGAGGAACTCGGACCGGTGGGTCTTGCCGTTGTACTTTTCGCCCACGTCAGGTTTGAAAGTGCGGTGAGTGGGCCACTGGAACTGCCGCAGCTCACGGGTAAAAGCCGGACAGCCTACCTCGTAAGGTAGGCCTCCAGGGCTCTCCGGTGCCGGGTGGTTCACAATAGGCCCTGCTCGCCTGTCTGATTGGTGGCGCGCTCCGCGCCGGCGCTCGATAGTGGTTCGAGCGTCTTCATATTCTCGTTCCCGAAGGACTTGGCGCTGGTCACAGTGGGTCCGCGTGTCGGACGACGCTGTCGAGATTTCATCGCCCGTGACGTCACGACGTGCTGGCGTCCGCTGCGCCGGGCGAGGAGGGGGCGAGTGCATCGTGGTCGCGGCACCGTCGGCTCTCCTGCCACTGGTGCGTGGGACTCCGTCGGAGCATCGACCCAGGGGCTCCACCGGACTCGGTTCGTCTTTGTTGGCCACCGCAACAAGGCTTCGGATAGTGGCTCTCCATTCGTCGAGTTTCCCCGTAGTGGGAGGGAAATCAAGGAGCAACTGTGCGCGCGCCAGGGCTTCTGCTGGCGTTGGTGGCAGCGAAACCTGCACGGATCGCGACGCGCTTCGACTTCTGACCATGTCAGAAGGAGCTCTATCACGACCCCGCGGTCGCATGCCATCTTCGCCAGCGCCTCGGCGAGTGGGCAAGTCTTCTACATCCCGGGAGGGGCGCTCGGGGCTCTTCCCGCGGCGACGCCCGGGGTCTTCGGTGTGATTACGCCGTTCGTCGCGCGCCGCTTGAGAGGAGCACGCCATCGGCGCCGGCATGGGAGTCTGGGAAGCCCTCGCGTCGCCTTCGGGCGGGGTGGCAGCGATCTTGGAAGGCCCCGCGCCACCCGCGGAGGGCCTGGCTCCGTCTTTGGATTTGGCGGTGTGCAACCCGTTACCAGGCGCACGAACATCGCCGCCTCCCAAACTCCGGCTGCTGGGACGTGTTGGTGTTCGCGAACGGCGCCCCGGGTCCTTTCCACGACCGGTCCGCTGCTCGCCCGCGTCGGGACGGGATGTCCGGCTTCCGACGGGCCAACCGCCACCGTCGTCTTCTTCTTGGGCGCCATGACGATGAAGGAGCGTCGAACTAACTGCTAAAGCCGATTCTCACAACTGCGCTACCCCTACCTGGCGCGCCAAAGATGTCGGTGGGAAACGACACCTATGGGATCACAAGAATCCCTACTACGGTTGTGGGGCGCGGGGTCGCGAGAAGAGCGGATCAAACAGATAGCACATGGTTCCTTTATCCAGGTTCGGGCCGCGAGGATGCGTAAAACCCTACTCCTGCTTTGGTGGATTGTTTATCTGTGTTCTTGAGCTAGCAATGGGCGTTAAGAGCTCCAAAAAGCCGAATCCTCCTCCTGGTCGCCTCGGGCCTCCTTTTATAGAAAAGGGGTTGCCACAGTGGCACACAGGAGATGGAAAGGGTACAGTAATGCGAGACTATCCCTCGCATTACATGACAAGGCGCATTTAATGCGCCTTGCTTAGGTGTCCTTGCTTTATCGGGGACGGGGGAGAGTCTCGTCTCATCCTTCTCCGCTCCCTCTTGCGTCGACACGCGCCCTGGCCAGCGGTGCTTGTGGTGCCATGTAGGCAGGCAGGCAGCTGAGGTGGCGCAGTGGTGGGTCTCCACGAAGATCTGTTCGCCGCCACGCAGGTGCCTGCCCAACTGGTTGGGTCGGCAGCTGCATGCGAACGACGGGGGGGGGGGGGGGTGCGATTGGTGCGGGCCTGATGGTGGCCCCACGGGCGTCCTTGGCAAGGGCCTTGCCGTGGCGCCCGTTGTCATCCCCGGCAAGGCTCTTGCCGGGGGCCTTGTGGTCCTCCTTGTCTGGGATCCCGCCAAGGATCATCTCCTTCTTAAGTGGGTATCTGATCTTGAATGTCTTCACAAAGATCTGCATGCCACCACGGGATGTCTCCCGAATCCTTGCCCCATGGGGGCAGTGGACTCGACGGTGACTTCGCTCCGTAGGTGTGGGCCGAGCTGCCACGGCAAGGATCTTGCCGGGTTAGCTAAAGCTGCCCCCCAGCAAGGATCTTGCCGGGGGGGTCTGTTCTGTCCCCTTTGCTCTTTGTGGTCTTGGTCTTGGCGTCGTTCTGCTTCTCTTCAGCTTCGGCCTTATCTTGGCTTCCCTCCCTTGCCGTGCTCGGTGTGGCGGCGCCTGTGGCTCAGACTGTCCGTGCACAGTTATAGGGGTACAAAAAGTGTACCCCTTTTTGTACATCGACAACTACGTTCCCCAACAAGAAACATAATATCTTTCCAATATCAAGGACCACCCCTTGATACATAATAAATTGACAATAATAATTATTATGAGCTTTCATTTGGAATGACATAGGTTGCGCCATTTATCTGCTAATATGGTGTCGTAGGTTTGGCGGGTCGATTTGTGGATGTTGTCGCAAGACATGTCCTATGTGGATGGCCTCACGTTTTCCCCCCTCTATGCAAGTCGACATATTTAGCGTTTCAATAATTGATAATATATTTTTGTGTGCACCACTCGATGCAGATACTGATGGTATTCTCTTCTTTTCTTAAAAAAGCGCAATTATTATCTTGAATTTAACCTCTTCTCGTTGTCCCTCCTTTCATTTTCGTATGTTACTACACTATTTGCCATTTCTGTATGACGCAAGGTTACTGAAACATCACACACTCCAAGAAGCAATGAGTCTATAACCTAATAAATACATGGTTGCATGACACTACATAGATGTTCCTACCCACTGTGGAGGTAGTAACATAGTCTAGGAAAACGTGAAGTTCCTAGCTTATGTTCTTGCCCATTGTGACCAGCCTAAGGGCCCTGCCGGTGGAGGGCGGCGGCTAGTCTGCTACGACCAAGAAGTCCGACGTGGCAAAGTAGTGTGGCTGATGACTGCAGTATCGCATCATTCACACTTCAGAAATAAGAAAGGAGAGGCAGAGTGTGGGGCAGATGGCTGCTACTACCTGATTTGACCAAGACAAAATACGACGAGTGGAAAGAGGATAGGCTTGCCACCACCGGCCGGGCGGCAGGCCCGGTTAGCCATCAGGGCATTAATTTTGTTTAGCTCGAGTCCTCTAGTTGGTAGACGTGGTTATATCTCCAGCTCAGCACGGCTCAAAATGGCAATGTTTGACCTCAATGCTTATCTGTGCTAAAATAAAAGACCTCATGCTTATGTTACCAAGTGTCTTTTGTTTACAAAACACAGTACACTTATTTATATGAACGAACGCGCGCACGCACGCCTTATCTCTAAGGGCGCATCAAAAGACTAGACTGACAAGTCTTGAGATTGATGAGATCACCACATTCATAATTTTTTAAGTTATACATGCCTTCTCCCCCTCATCGAAAAAGATAATGAACAAATCCTAAGACGAAATGACGAGAAACTCATGGCCACTTTTTCACCGAGCTTTCTGTCTCCACTATATATAGTCAAATAATGAGAAAAACTAGATTCAATTATCAACCGGTCCCATCAAAAGTAGGATGGACTACGGAATAGAGACAACGCATATGATTTCATAAAATTTGTACAAATTTTTCCGTTCTGAATCGAGTGGGTTTACAAAAAGATGTTGTTCAACATGTTCTATTCAATACTGGTAGGACTAGTCCAACACAAGGCACCGCTAGTGATTCTATGATCTGATATGGTCGGGTGATAATGTGTATGAACATGTGCTTATGGTGTACTCGTTGTTACTAATCTTTTTGATTAAAATAAATATTGTGACAATTCTTTTGCCTGGCACAACACATTATAACAGTAAGTGCAAGACAGCATGGTATAACAACCGCAAATTGAGTCTAAGTAGTTAATCATTATATGTTGAATTGTGAACCAACATGTGCTTGGATGGTTGTACCCCGTGTAGTGAGCTCGTCAATCATAAAATCTGCCGGCTCAGTTTTTCGAAGATGTTTGTAGTGATAGATTATGCATGCATCTATTGATAGGGGTGAGTGTATGGGTACTGACTTATAAAAATATATTATATGTTATATTCGATTAGTATCTGAGGTATATATTGAGTAAGGCATGCGGTTTTTAGGATGACATAGGGCCTCGTGGTGAAGTACGTACAAAGCTGAAATCAATTATTCTTGTTCGGTTTTCGGCCCGGCTTCCCTCATAAACCGGGTCAACTTGTTAAGGTTTTTGATCCGGTTTTCCTTATAACGTGTTGATACCTGGACCACGTTGAGTAATTTTTTAGGTGGAGAGACCCCCCCCCCTCCCCGGCAATTCTTAAAAAATTTGTTGTTTTGATTACTTTATGTCTCTTAAACTAAACCTACACTAGGAGTCAACCTTAAATAGAACATCATATAAAAATGCCAACTTTGAAATAATCCCATAGCAACACTTGTCGAGGCAAAATCCTAATATGGAGGCATAATTAGGAAGGAGGCTGAAAGAGAGAGAGATATTTTATCTTAATCTAGATACAACTCCTCTTTCGGTGCATATGTGCTTAAATAGGATGCTAAGTGCATAAAAGGGCTAAACGACCAAGTTCCTCAATGCAAAGATGCTTAGCTTCTTGTATCTAAGCTTCTTTTATTTAATTGTTTAGCATCCAGACTCTCTGTATAGTTGTTTTGCATAGACCCACATACTTGACGCCGTTTCTTCTCGGGGTCACTAAAATGATCTCCCTCCTCCTTTTGCCGCAACATTTTTAGCATCTGTACAAGGTGGAGCGCTAGGAAGGGCCTTTTGTGAGTCTTTAGGTAAATTGCACTGTTTTGTCTCAAGAATGTACTAAATAACTTGAGAGTATGACCTAGTATAAAAGCAATTGTATGAGTAGTGTCCAAACGCACATTTGATGTGTAAGGTGCAACTTAAGATATAATGATATCTTTTTTCTTGGAAAAAAAAGTCCATACTAGTAGTATAAACACCACTAAATTGTTTGCATAAAAATCCCTGGGACCGACCATCTTCATCCTCTCGAATGAGGGGATGGTGCGCGGCCGCATGCTTCTACAAAGGTGAAGCCAACCTGCCAATGTTTATTTGCAGATGAGAAGTCATTAAGACCATAGCCTGTCGAGCCAGCGCCCTGAAGAAGAAGTCGTCACTATGGAAAGAGCCACAAATCCAAGTGCCAAACCTCCATTATTTTGCATGGATCTCACTATGGCACCGGAGGCCACATTGACATGTTGAGGCCGGAGGACCAAGCTAGAAAGGGCCATCATCCGCCGCGCCAGCAAAACCCGCAGATAACCAGCAGAAAAATACGTGACCAAGCCACATACGACAAAGATGGGGTGCCTCGAGGAGACCTTATTCGCCAAACGACGGTGCCGCCAACATCAAAGATGTGCTGTCGGGGATACTTTATTGCATGCACTAGCACAACTACTGAATGGGCGAAAGCGACGAACAACGAAAATCTACATAAAAACCCAAAACGTGAAAAGATACAACTCAATCCAATAGATCGGCACCTTTCAAACTCCCACGCGCAACACCAACTATATCAAATACCCTATATGGCAGGGAAATATTCGGCTGATATTACATGAGTGTGCATACTTGGAGACGAATAAGCGTTAAGAGTGTTCCTTACTTTAAAAATGAAGAGCAACTTTCCATTGCGAAAATAATTTGAATTTGTTATAAAAGTTCACCGAAAGCACAAAGCACTCCAAACATAATAAAAAATACAAACGACCACTACTGCCGCAAAACAAACTGCTGGCGCGCTGTTGTCGTCACTCAATAATCAGAGCTGGCTTTCACCTTGTCAATGACAACGGTGAAGTGTTCATGCATGTACCCCTGAGAACCATCACCCTGGAGCTGCAGTTGTCGTCATTGAACATTTAAATAGATCTGAAGCATCTAACACCAAATCTCGCCATCACACACGCACGACGTGAAACTCTTGCCTCGCCGCCACAAGGAGAAGACATAAGTCTACACCGGAGCTCAGTCGACCATGTCTAGGCAGATGAACTAAAGGAGTATCAGAGCCCGAAAGACAAATTCAAAGAAGAAGCGCCGCACTTGTGTGAGTAAAAAACCGTAACCTAAACTACTAGCCAAAGCAGAGGCACCAGGATCCCCTTCCCACCACCGTCCGCTGGAGCGAAAGGCAGAGGGAGGCAAATCCACGAGCTCGCCGGCGAAGTTCGGAGGAAAGAGTTTGTTCTAACCGCCGAGAGAAGGGGGACGAAACACTTCGTGGGTAACCATGCAGGAAAAAAAATAGAACAATTTGTATGCATCTATATTTGGAGTAGCATTTTGTTCTTGTTTTTCCCCCACCAATTTAACTCTGTACTACATTGGAAAAACAATCTAGAAAAATGCTACATTGACAAATGGCCAATTTCGGTGCAACGAACGCCCCTTCATTGTCTGCTGGCGGTTGTCAGAGGTGCCAGTGTGTCGCTCTTAAGCACCACGTGGTATGTTAATTACCAAATGTGCCCCACTTGATCCAGACTACTAAGCTGCGCTTTAGGTGAGTCCGGACTTTGGGAGAAAAGGGACCGATTTAATCCCATGGAACACGTTTCTCATTTTCAAGTTGCAGATGGCAGAGAATGAAAACCGCAGAATGTGAAGTGCTAACTTTTTTGAAGTGCTATAGACTATTTTAGTTTTTTTTGTGAGTGTGTGCTTTATAGTTTTGGCGTGACGTCGAATCCAGATCAGTCGTTCACTCGTCTTGGCATCTGTACAAGCCTTCTATCGCCTTTGCTTAATTTAGGCGACACCCCATTAGTTAATGTCATCTAATATATCACCTTTGCGTTGCACGCTAATAAATTCCAGATCGCATCTGTCACGTCTTCCATATCACACTTTATCTCCACACCATTAAACACGTTTTTTTTTTCAGAATCAATAGTCGTTTATATTTCATAATGGTAGAGTTACAATCAAGATGCAAGAGATCCTCAATACATGTAGTTCTCTGTCAAGCCGACTATAGTTGCAATGTGGAATAAACACTCTACCATCCCTAAGACTAGTCATAGTGGGGAGTAACTTAGAGCATGGTTAATAGTACAGCCAGCTGCTCGCTATATGATGTTGTCATATCAACTATAACCAAGTTTATAGCCGGCAAGTATAATAGTTAGATGTAAAAAAAGTACTACTTCGTTAATACATGACCCACTTTCCTCTCCCATAAAGTCTCTAGGAGCACGTGTTGCAGCCGACTGTTAGTTTGTAGCCCGCTTGTCTTCTCTCTCCTCTTATCTCTCTTCCAATTCAGCAAAAATATACTATTTTAAGTCTTACAGCCCGCCACGTCACCTTATTATACTTGCTCTTGAGGCCAAGGAAACCATGTTCATGAAACGATGGCTCTCCTCTCCTCTCCCCTCATCCCTCTGGTGGCCGTGGCGGTGGCCGGCGTCGACCTCCCTCCCTTCTCCTCCCTGTCCCTTCCCTCCTGGTCGACCCACCCTCTCCCGCCCCCCTCGCCCCCACTGCGTCCAGGCCCTCCTCCCTCCAGTGATCGGGCGTTGCTCCCTCTGCCAATAGGTTTTGGGCACTCGATGCGGAGGATTCGAGGTTCGATGACGATGTTGGTGTCGCCATCTCCTCGGCGGTGCGTCGGCCTTCCCCGCCCTCGTTGTCGGTCTGGGTGAGGAGTTCGCTCCGGGTGGCCGCGGGCGGGCGCGTCGTCGCCTACGTCGGAGCTCGGCTGGCATGTGGTGAGGCGTCGTGGCCACAAATCTAGCAAGTTTGGTAGGTTTCCCGTGTCCTTCCCTGTCGTGGCTGGCCCTCGTTCTCCTATGCTGGGTCCGGTGAACCTCGCCTTTCTCTCTGGTTCATCGTCCTTCCCGAATCTGCCGTTGGGGCAGCAACCTAGGGCTCCAGCTGTTGTGGCACCGTCGTCGAGCGGTGGTGGCTTGTCGATGGCAGCGCGGTCCGTGGTTGGTGAAACCATAGGGGAATCTTTCTCGGTGGTGCCGGATGAGGGGTCAGGACGGATCGGGGCCCTTGTTCCTCTTGGGCCTGATTCTGGGCTACCCGTGGCTTTGTTCTTAGCGTCTGACTTCCCTCCGCTTGGTTCTCATGTGCCTATTGTGTTGGGTGAGGGTTGTGTTGGGCATGTCTGTCAGCCCATACCGGTTCAGCCTGGTGGCCCATGGGTAGCGGGGTTTATATGGATCAGGAAGGGATCCCTCGACCTCAACCTAGGGTTTCTGGCTCCCCATTCTGATGTGCGCCGCTACCCCTTCCGCATCTGTCGTCTTGTGAGATCTTAACCACCTCTTCTCTCTCGATTTCCTTTGTTGCGGCTCTCCCCATGGATAAGTCTAGGGCTTCTTCCTCTGAGGCCTTGTCTGGTAGCAAGCACAGCCGCAAGGAGTCATCGAAGGTTGGCCGTTCCCAGATCTGGAGTATGAGACGGCGTTGAGGGCAAAGTTGTTGGGGAACGTAGTAATTTCAAAAAATTTCCTACGCACACGCAAGATCATGGTGATGCATAGCAACGAGAGGGGAGAGTGTTGTCCACGTACCCTCGTAGACCAAAAGCGGAAGCGTTATAACAACGCGGTTGATGTAGTCGTACGTCTTCACACCCCACCGATCAAGCACCGAAACTACGGCACCTCCAAGTTCTAGCACACGTTCAGCTCGATGACGATCCCCGGACTCCGATCCAGCAGAATGCCGGGGAAGAGTTCCATCAGCACGACGGCGTGGTGACGATCTTGATGCTCTACCGTCGCAGGGCTTCGCCTAAGCACCGCTACAATATTATCGAGGATTATGGTGGAGGGGGGCACCGCACACGGCTAATAGATCTCAAGGATCAATTGTTGTGTCTAGATGTGCCCCCTGCCCCCGTATATAAAGGAGCAAGGGGGATGGGGCGGCCGGCCAGGAGGAGGCGCGCTAGGGAGGAGTCCTACTCCTATCGGGAGTAGGACTCCCTCCTTTCCTTGTCCAAGTAGGAGAGGGGGAAGGAAGGGAGAGAGGAGAGGAAGGAAAGGGGGGCGCCGCCCCCCCTCCTTGTCCAATTCGGACTAGAGGGGGAGGGGGTGCGTGGCCTGCCCTGGCCGCCCCTCCTCTGCTCCACTATGGGCCCATGAGGCCCATTAACCCCCCGAGGGGTTCCGATAACCCCCCGGTACTCCGTTCTATATCCGATAACCCCCGGAACCATTCCTGTGTCCGAATATAGTCGTCCAATATATCAATCTTTATGTCTCGACCATTTCGAGACTCCTCGTAATGTCCGTGATCACATCCGGGACTTCGAACAACCTCCGGTACATAAAAACATATAAACTCATAATGAAACTTTCATCATAACGTTAAGCGTGCGGCCCTACGGGTTCGAGAACAATGTAGACATGACCGAGACACGTCTCCGGTCAATAACCAATAGCGGAACCTGGATGCTCATATTGGCTCCTACATATTCTACGAAGATCTTTATCGGTCAGACCGCATAACAACATACGGTGTTCCCTTTGTCATCGGTATGTTACTTGTCCGATATTCGATCATCGGTATCTCAATACCTAGTTCAATCTCGTTACCGGCAAGTCTCTTTACTCGTTCCGTAATACATCATCTCACAACTAACTCATTAGTTGCAATGCTTGCAAGGCTTATGTGATGTGCATTACCGAGAGGGCCCAGAGATACCTCTCCGACAATCAGAGTGACAAATCCTAATCTCGAAATACGCCAACCCAACATGTACCTTTGGAGACACCTGTAGAGCTCCTTTATAATCACCCAGTTACATTGTGACGTTTGGTAGCACACAAAGTGTTCCTCCAGCAAACGGGAGTTGCATAATCTCATAGTCGTAGGAACATGTATAAGTCATGAAGAAAGCAATAGCAACATACTAAACGATCGGGTGCTAAGCTAATGGAATGGGTCATGTCAATCACATCATTCTTCTAATGATGTGATCCCGTTAATCAAATAACAACTCTTTTGTTCATGGTTAGGAAACATAACCATCTTCGATTAACGGGCTAGTCAAGTAGAGTTATACTAGTGACACTTTGTTTGTATATTATTCACACATGTATTATGTTTCTGTTTAATACAATTCTAGCATGAATAATAAACATTTATCATGATATAAGGAAATAAATAATAACTTTATTATTGCCTCTAGGGCATATTTCCTTCAGTCTCCCACTTGCACTAGAGTCAATAATCTAGATTACACAGTAATGATTCTAACACCCATGGAGCCTTGATGCCGATCATGTTTTGCTCGTGGAAGAGGCTTAGTTAACGGGTCTGCAACATTTAGATCAGTATGTATCTTGCAAATCTCTATGTCTCCCACCTGGACTAGATCCCAGATGGAATTGAAGCGTCTCTTGATGTGCTTGGTTCTCTTGTGAAATCTGGATTCCTTCGCCAAGGCAATTGCACCAGTATTGTCACAAAAGATTTTCATTGGACCCGATGCACTAGGTATGACACCTAGATCGGATACGAACTCCTTCATCCAGACTCCTTCGTTTGCTGCTTCCGAAGCAGCTATGTACTCCGCTTCACATGTAGATCCCGCCATGACACTTTCTTTAGAACTGCACCAACTGACAGCTCCACCGTATAATGTAAACACGTATCCGGTTTGCGATTTAGAATCGTCCGAATCAGTGTCAAAGATTGCATCAACGTAACCATTTACGATGAGCTCTTTGTCACCTCCATATACGAGAAACATATCCTTAGTCCTTTTCAGGTACTTCAGGATGTTCTTGACCGCTGTCCAGAGATCCACTCGTGGATTACTTTGGTACCTCCCTGCTAGACTTATAGCAAGGCACACATCAGGTCTGGTACACATCATTGCATACATGATAGAGCCTATGGCTAAAGCATAGGGAACATATTTCATTTTCTCTCTATCTTCTGCAGTGGTCGGGCATTGAGTCTTACTCAACTTCACACCTTGTAACACAGGCAAGAATCCTTTCTTCGCCTGATCCACTTTGAACTTCTTCAAAACTTTCTTAAGGTATGTGCTTTGTGAAAGTCCAATTAAGCGTATTGATCTATCTCTATAGATTTCAATGCCCAATATGTAAGCAGATTCACCGAGGTCTTTCATTGAAAAACTCATATTCAAGTATCCCTTTATGCTATCCAGAATTCTATATCATTTCCTATCAATAATATGTCATCCACATATAATATCAGAAATGCTACAGAGCTCCCACTCACTTTCTTGTAAATACATGCTTCTCCAATAGTCTGTATAAAACCAAATGCTTTGATCACACTATCAAAGCGTTTATTCCAACTCCGAGAGGCGTGCACCAGTCCATAATTGGATCGCTGGAGCTTGCACACTTTGTTAGCTCCTTTTGGATCTACAAAACCTTCCAGTTGCATCATATACAACTCTTCCTCCAGAAATCCATTCAGGAATGCAGTTTTGACATCCATTTGCCAAATTTCATAATCATAAAATGCGGCAATTGCTAACATGATTCGGACAGACTTAAGCATCGCTACGGGTGAGAAGGTCTCATCGTAGTCAATCCCTTGAACTTGTCGAAAACCTTTCGCAACAAGTCGAGCTTTGTAGACAGCAACATTACCGTCAGCGTCAGTCTTCTTCTTGAAGATCCATTTATTCTCAATTGCTTGCCGATCATTGGGAAAGTCAACCAAATACTTACTTTGTTCTCATACATGGATCCCATCTCAGATCTCATGGCTTCAAGCCATTTTGCGGAATCTGGGCTCACCATCGCTTCTTCATAGTTCGTAGGTTCATCATGATCTAGTAGCATGACTTCCAGAACAGGATTACCGTACCACTCTGGTGCGGATCTTACTCTGGTTGATCTACCAGGTTCAGTAATAACTTGATATGAAGTTTCATGATCATCATCATTAATTTCCTCACTAATTGGTGTAGGTGTTACAGAATCCGTTTTCTGTAATGAACTACTTTCCAATAAGGGAGCAGGTACAGTTACCTCATCAAGTTCTACTTTCCTCCCACTCACTTCTTTCGAGAGAAACTCCTTCTCTAGAAAGTTTCCGAATTTAGCAACAAAAGTCTTGCCTTCGGATCTGTGATAGAAGGTGTACCCAATAGTTTCCTTTGGGTAACCTATGAAGACACATTTCTCCGATTTGGGTTCGAGCTTATCAGGTTGAAGCTTTTTCACATAAGCATCGCAGCCCCAAACTTTCAGAAACGACAACTTTGGTTTCTTGCCAAACCATAGTTCGTAAGGCGTCGTCTCAACGGATTTTGATGGTGCCCTATTTAACGTGAATGCGGCCGTCTCTAAAGCATAACCCCAAAATGATAGCGGTAAATCAGTAAGAGACATCATAGGTCGCACCATATCTAGTAAAGTGCGATTACGACGTTCGGACACACCATTACGTTGTGGTGTTTCGGGTGGCGTGAGTTGTGAAACTATTCCGCATTATTTCAAATGTACACCAGACTCGTAACTCAAATATTCTCCTCCACGATCAGATCGCAGAAACTTAATTTTCTTGTTACGATGATTTTCAACTTCACTCTAAAATTCTTTGAACTTTTGAAATGTTCCAGACTTATGTTTCATTAAGTAGATATACCCATATCTGCTTAAGTCATCTGTGAAGGTGAGAAAATAACAATATCCGCCACGAGCCTCAACATTCATCAGACCACATACATCTGTATGTATGATTTCTAACAAATCTGTTGCTCTCTCCATAGTACCGGAGAACGGTGTTTTAGTCATCTTGCCCATGAGGCACGGTTCGCAAGTACCAAGTGATTCATAATCAAGTGGTTCCAAAAGTCCATCAGTATGGAGTTTCTTCATGCGCTTTACATCGATATGACCTAAACGGCAGTGCCACAAATAAGTTGCACTATCATTATCAACTATGCATCTTTTGGCTTCAACATTATGAATATGTGTATCACTACTATCGAGATTCAACAAGAATAGACCACTCTTCAAGGGTGTATGACCATAAAAGATATTACTCATATAAATAGAACAACCATTATTCTCTGATTTAAATGAATAACCGTCTCGCATCAAACAAGATCCAGATATAATGTTCATGCTCAACGCTGGCACCAAATAACAATTATTTAGGTCTAATACTAATCCCGAAGGTAGATGTAGAGGTAGCGTGCCGACCGCGATCACATCGACTTTGGAACCATTTCCCACGCGCAGCGTCACCTCGTCCTTTGCCAATCTTCGCTTAATCCGTAGCCCCTGTTTCGAGTTGCAAATATTAGCAATAGAACCAGTATCAAATACCCAGGTGCTACTGCGAGCATTAGTAAGGTACACGTCAATAACATGTATATCACATATACCTTTGTTCACCTTGCCATCCTTCTTATCCGCCAAATACTTGGGGCAGTTCCGCTTCCAGTGACCAGTCTGCTTGTAGTAGAATCACTCAGTCTCAGGCTTAGGTCCAGACTTGGGTTTCTTCTCCTGAGCAGCAACTTGCTTGCTGTTCTTCTTGAAGTCCCCCTTCTTCTTCCCTTTGCCCTTTTTCTTGAATGGTCTTATTGACCATCAACACTTGATGCTCCTTTTTGATTTCTACCTCCACAGCCTTTAGCATTGCGAAGAGCTCGGGAATCGTCTTATCCATCCCTTGCATGTTATAGTTCATCATGAAGCTCTTGTAGCTTGGTGGAAGTGATTGGAGAACTCTGTCAATAGCGCTATCATCCGGAAGATTAACTCCCAGTTGAATCAAGTGATTATTATACCCAGACATCTTGAGTATATGCTCACTAACAGAACTGTTCTCCTCCATCTTGCAGCTATAGAACTTATTGGATACTTCATATCTCTCAATCCGGGCATTTGCTTGAAATATTAACTTCAACTCCTGGAACATCTCATATGCTTCATGACGTTCAAAACGTCGTTGAAGTCCCGGTTCTAAGCCGTAAAGCATGGCACATTGAACTATTGAGTAGTCATCAGCTTTGCTCTGCCAGACGTTCTTAACGTCATCAGTTGCATCAACAGCAGGCCTGGCACCCAGCGGTGCTTCCTGGACGTAATTCTTCTATGCAACAATGAGGTTAATCCTCAAGTTACGGGCCCAGTCCGTGTAATTGCTACCATCATCTTTCAACTTTGCTTTCTCAAGGAACGCATTAAAATTCAATGGAACAACAGCACGGGCCATCTATCTACAATCAAACATAGACAAGCAAGATACTATCAGGTACTAAGTTCATGATAAATTTAAGTTCAATTAATCATATTACTTAAGAACTCCCACTTAGATAGACATCCCTCTAATCCTCTAAGTGATCACGTGATCCACATCAACTAAACCATGTCCGATCATCACGTGAGATGGAGTAGTTTCAATGGTGAACATCATTATGTTGATCATATCTACTATATGATTCACGCTCGACCTTTCGGTCTCCGTGTTCCGAGGCCATATCTGTATATGCTTGGCTCGTCAAGTATAACCTGAGTATTCCGCGTGTGCAACTGTTTTGCACCCATTGTATTTGAACGTAGAGCCTATCACACCCGATCATCACATGGTGTCTCAGCACGAAGAACTTTCGCAATGGTGCATACTCAGGGAGAACACTTATACTTTGATAATTTAGTGAGGGATCATCTTATAATGCTACCGTCAATCAAAGCAAGATAAGATGCATAAAAGATAAACATCACATGCAATCAATATAAGTGATATGATATGGCCATCATCATCTTGTGCTTGTGATCTTCATCTCCGAAGCACCGTCATGATCACCATCGTCACCGGCGTGAGACCTTGATCTCCATCGTAGCATCGTTGTCGTCTCACCAATCTTATTCTTCTACGACTATCGCTACCGCTTAGTGATAAAGTAAAGCATTACAGGGCGATTGCATTGCATACAATAAAGCAACAACCATATGGCTCCTGCCAGTTGCCGATAACTCGGTTTACAAAACATGATCATCTCATACAATAAAATTTAGCATCATGTCTTGACCATATCACATCACAACATGCCCTGCAAAAACAAGTTAGACATCCTCTACTTTGTTGTTGCAAATTTTACGTGGCTGCTACTGGGCTTAGCAAGAACCGTTCTTAACTACGCATCAAAACCACAACGATAGTTTGTCAAGTTGGTGTTGTTTTAACCTTCGCAAGGACCGGGCATAGTCACACTCGGTTCAACTAAAGTTGGAGAAACTGACACCCGCCAGCCACCTGTGTGCAAAGCACGTCGGTAGAACCAGTCTCACGTAAGCGTACGCGTAATGTCGGTCCGGGCCGCTTCATCCAACAATACCGCCGAACCAAAGTATGACATGCTAGTAAGCAGTATGACTGATATCGCCCACAACTCACTTGTGTTCTACTCGTGCATATAACATCAACGCGTAAAACCAGGCTTGGATGCCACTTTTGGGGAGCGTAGTAATTTCAAAAAATTTCCTACGCACACGCAAGATCATGGTGATGCATAGCAACGAGAGGGGAGAGTGTTGTCCATGTACCCTCGTAGACCGAAAGAGAAAGCGTTATAACAACGCAGTTGATGTAGTCGTACGTCTTCACAGCCCGACCGATCAAGCACCGAAACTACGGCACCTCCGAGTTCTAGCACACGTTCAGCTCGATGACGATCCCCGGACTCCGATCGGGCAGAATGTCGGGGAAGAGTTCCGTTAGCACGACGGCGTGGTGATGATCTTGATGCTCTACCATCGCAGGGATTCGCTTAAGCACCGCTACAATATTATCGAGGATTATGGTGGAGGGGGCACCACACACGGCTAATAGATCTCAAGGATCAATTGTTGTGTCTAGAGGTGCCCCCCGCCCCCGTATATAAAGGAGCAAGGGGGAGGGGGAGGCCGGCCAGGAGGAGGCGCGCCAGGGAGGAGTCCTACTCCTACCGAGAGTAGGACTCCCTCCTTTCCTTGTCCAAGTAGGAGAGGGGGAAGGAAGGGAGAGAGGAGAGGAAGGAAAGGGGGGCGCCACCCCCTCCTTGTCCAATTCGGACTAGAGGGGGAGGGGGCGTGCGGCCTGCCCTGGCCGCCCCTCCTCTGCTCCACTTTGGGCCCATGAGGCCCATTAACCCCCCGGGGGGTTCCGGTAACCCCCCGGTACTCCATTCTATATCCGATAACCCCCGGAACCATTCCTGTGTCCGAATATAGTTGTCCAATATATCAATATTAATGTCTCGACCACTTCGAGACTCCTTGTCATGTCCGTGATCACATCCGGGACTCCGAACAACCTTCGGTACATCAAAACATATAAACTCATAATGAAACTATCATCGTAACGTTAAGCGTGCGGACCCTACGGGTTCGAGAACAATGTAGACATGACCGAGACACGTCTCCAGTCAATAACCAATAGCGAAACCTGGATGCTCATATTGGCTCCTACATATTCTACGAAGATCTTTATTGGTCAGACCGCATAACAACAAACGGTGTTCCCTTTGTCATCGGTATGTCACTTGTTCGAGATTCGATCGTCGGTATCTCAATACCTAGTTCAATCTCTTTACTGGAAAGTCTCTTTACTCGTTCCGTAATACATAATCTCACAACTAACTCATTAGTTGCAATGCTTGCAAGGCTTATGTGATGTGCATTACCGAGAGGGCCCAGAGATACCTCTCCTACAATCGGAGTGACAAATCCTAATCTTGAAATACGCCAACCCAACATGTACTTTTGGAGACACCTGTAGAGCTCCTTTATAATCACCCAGTTATGTTGTGACGTTTGGTAGCACACAAAGTGTTCCTCCGGCAAACGGGAGTTGCATAATCTCATAGTCATAGGAACATGTATAAGTCATGAAGAAAGCAATAGCAACATACTAAACGATCGGGTGCTAAGCTAATGGAATGGGTCATGTCAATCACATCATTCTTCTAATGATGTGATCCCATTAATCAAATAACAACTCTTTTGTTCATGGTTAGGAAGCATAACCATCTTCGATTAACGAGCTAGTCAAGTAGAGGCATACTAGTGACACTCTGTTTGTCTATGTATTCACACATGTAATATGTTTCCGGTTAATACAATTCTAGCATTAATAATAAACATTTATCATGATATAAGGAAATAAATAATAACTTTATTATTGCCTCTAGGGCATATTTCCTTCAAAAGTTGGCGGCGGAGCGCTCGTCTCACGAGCAGGTGGAGCGCGACAGGGCGGCGTGAGCGGTGGCGGCCGTGGTTCGGAGGGTGGCCAGGTGCATTTGGGGGCGGGTATGGTCCATCCTCGTTCCCCTCCAAGGTCCGTCTCGCCGCAGGATCCGGGTTCCTCCTCAGCCAGGTTTGGTGATGGTATCCTCCCCCCTCCAACCCCCTACCCCAGGGTTTCACTCCTTCTCGTGGCACTGGCATGTCCTCTGGTACTGGCTCTGCTTCTGGTCCTGCCACCCGCACCTGCTTTGCATGCCACTGTTTGAGGCACTTTCAGTCATGTTGCAAGTTCCCTCCCTTCTGTCTGATTTGTCGCGTGGAGGGCCACCTCATGGTTGATTGTGTTGATCGCTACAAGTTCCCTTCTTTCAAACAATTTGGTCTTGGGCTGCCTGGTTGTTCCATGGAGTTCTTGATATGCCAGTGGTTGCCCATGTCTCTTCCAATGCTGCTGTTATTTCAGTCATCTCCGAACCTATTTCGACCCAAGTGATTTTTGATGAGCTCAAAGAGTGGGTGTTGGAAGGCTGGGATTGGCAGATACATCAGGTCGCTTGTTCGAAGTTTGTGGTTACCTTCCCTTCCAAGGAGACTCTGAAGATGATGGCCTCTTGTACCAGTTTCACCCTCCCGCTTAACCAAAATGTTATTTCTGTCAAGGCTGCAGTGGACGGGGCTAGGCATGTCGCTTCGCTGTCTGAGGTGTGGGTTATCCTCAATGACGTCCCTTCCGGGCTCCACAATTCCCGCTTCTTGATGTCCTTTGGGGATCTGATTGGTAAACCATCTGAAGTTGATGCGTCTTCTCTCGAGCTTCCTGGCCATGTTCGTATGGAGATATAGTGTGTTGATCCATCTCGTGTCCATGGTGTAATCAGCATATTCTCTCAAAATGAAGCTTTTTGGATTCGTGTTCATGCTGAGAATCTAGCTGCTTAGCAGGCACCCCCGCCTCCCCCCAAATCCTCTAAGCTTGGTCTGTCTGATGGTGGGGGAAACAATGGTGCGGGCAGCAACGACAATCCTTTCACCCCCATTGGAATGGAAAGCCATGGGTTCTGAATCTCATGGCATGTTTGACTTTGGGCCCACCGGCTACTAGTGGGGGTGGTTCAGCACCGACTGATGGTGTTAAGGCGGCTCCGGGCGGGCCTATGGAGTGCGATGGGAGCATTCCTCTCTCGGGAGCCTGCTCCAACATGCCTGCTTGCCCTTCGTCCCCATCATTTTCCGGTATCATGGATGTCCTGCCTGTAACAATAGTGCAACCTTCCAGTCCGTGTAGCAATCTCAAGAAGAAGTCGTCGTTTAAGAAATATCTGCTAAGAGTCGCGGCTCGTTTGGGGCTAAGAAGTCGGTGACAGGACTGTGCAGGCGCGTGGAGGTGGATCACGGTGCCGTTGCGGCTGGGGATGCTTCCCCGATGGCGCATTCCTCTACGGTGCCAGTGCGGTCTCCGGTGTCCACATCTAGGAAAGGCCTGTGTCGCCAGAACATTGCGCTCCCCATTCCGGAACGTGCGGAACTATTGGAGATATGCCCTAGAGGCAATCATGTATGATGATATTTGATACGTCTCCAACGTATCTATAATTTTTGATTGCTCCATGCTATATTATCTACTATTTTGGGCAATATTGGGCTTTATTATCCACTTTTATATTATTTTTGTAACTAACCTATTAACCGGAGGCCCAGCCCAGATTTGTTGTTTTTTTTGCTTATTTCAGTGTTTCGAAGAAAAGGAATATCAAACGGAGTCGAAACGGAACGAAATCAACTGGAGAAGTTGTTTTTGGAAGGAAAGCTACCGGATGGACTTGGACCCCACGTCAAGAGAGAAGGAGGTGCCCACGAGGGTGGGGGGCGCGCCCCCCTAGGGCGCGCCCCTACCTCGTGGGGCCCCATAAGCTCCACCGACGTACTTCCTGCACCCATATATACCTATGTACCCAAAAACTTCCAGAACGAAGAATAGATCGGGAGTTCCGCCGCCGCAAGCCTCTGTAGCCACCAAAACCCAATCGGGACCCTGTTCTGGCATCCCGCCGGAGGGGAGAACCCTCACTGGTGGCCATCTTCATCATCCCGGCGCTCTCCATGACGAGGAGGGAGTAGTTCACCCTCGGGGCTGAGGGTATGTACCAGTAGCTATGTGTTTGATCTCTCTCTCTCTCTCTCTCTCTTGTTCTTGATTTGGCACGATCTTGATGTATCGCGAGCTTTGCTATTATAGTTGGATCTTATGTTTCTTCTCCCCCTCTTCTCTCTTGTAATGGATTGAGTTTTCCCTTTGAAGTAATCTTATCGGATTGAGTCTTTAATGACTCGAGAACACTTGATGTATGTCTTGCGTGGGATAATCGTGGTGACAATGGGTTATTCTATTGATTCACTTGATGTATGTTTTGGTGATCAACTTGCGGGTTCCACCCATGAACCTATGCATAGGGGTTGGCACACGTTTTCGTCGTGATTCTCCGGTAGAAACTTTGGGCACTCTTTGAATACTTTGTGTTGGATTGAATAGATGAATCTGAGACTGTGTGATGCATAGCGTATAATCATACCCACGGATACTTGAGGTGACATTGGAGTATCTAGGTGACATTAGGGTTTTGGTTGATTTGTATCTTAAGGTGTTATTCTAGTACGAACTCTAGGGCTGTTTGTGACACTTATAGGAGTAGCCCAATGGATTGATTGGAAAGAATAACTTTGAGGTGGTTTCGTACCCTACCATAATCTCTTCGTTTGTTCTCCGCTACTAGTGACTTTGGAGTGACTCTTTGTTGCATGTTGAGGGATAGTTATATGATCCAATTATGTTATTATTGTTGAGAGGACTTGCACTAGTGAAAGTATGAACCCTAGGCCTTGTTTCCTATCATTGCAATACCGTTTACGCTCACTTTTACCGCTCGCTACCTTGCTGTTTTTATATTTTCAGTTTACAAAAACCTATATCTACCATCCATATTGCACTTGTATCACCATCTCTTTGCTGAACTAGTGCACCTATACAATTTACCATTGTATTGGGTGTGTTGGGGACACAAGAGACTCTTTGTTATTTGGTTGCAGGGTTGCTTGAGAGAGACCATCTTCATCCTACGCCTCCCACGGATTGATAAACCTTAGGTCATCCACTTGAGGGAAACATGCTACTGTCCTACAAACCTCTGCACTTGGAGGCCCAAAAACGTCTACAAGAAGAAGGTTGTGTAGTAGACATCACATGCCAAGTTTCATGAATTTCAGACGAGCTTCGGATTTACTAGATTTTCAAAACCAAGTATCTCAATGTTTGCGGCTGAGTGACGGTGGCAGGGTGTTTGACATTCATTCCCATTTCTTGCATGGGACCTAAGCATGCAACCAAGGACACATATTTGAATTTTTAACCAATTTATATGCATTAGAGCATGTGCGTGTAGTTCAAATTTGAATTATGCACATGAATGCATAGAAAACTTAGTTAATGTATAAAAATGTCCAAGCGAACCCCAAAAAATCCCAAAAATTGACACAACACTCCTGTTGTTCTATGTTGACACTAGGAAAAAAATTGAAATCGAGAAGAGACAATGGATATTGTTTCGTCCAGAAAGGTGAAATGTTCCCTACCAAAACCATCACACTTGTTGTGTGAAGCTCTGGTTTGTGAGAAGCATATCCCCAAACCTGCCCCAAATGGGACAAAAAATTTAGCACGTCATGTTGATGCCACTCCATGATAGCATGCCAAGTTTCATGAATTTCAGACAAGCTTTGGATTTACTAGAATTTAAAACTAGGTATCTCAATGTTTGCGGCCGAGTGACGGTAGTAGGGTGTTTGACATTCATTCCCATTTCTTGCATGGGACCTAAGCATGCAACCAAGGACACATTTTTGAATTTTCAACCAATTTATATGCATCAATTAATGCATAAAAATGTCCAAACAAACTCCTAAAAATCCCAAAAATTGACACACCACTCATGTTGTTCTATGTTGACACTAGAAATTTTTTGAAAGCAATAAGAGGCAATGGATATCATTTCGTCCCCAAAGGTGCGATGCTCCCTACCGAAACCATCAGGCTTTTTGTGAGAAGCTCTGGTTTGTGAGATGCATATCCCCAAACTTGCCCCAAATGGGAAATTGTTTTTACCATGACATGTTGATGCTGCTCCATGATAGGATGCCAAGTTTCATGAATTTTAGATGAGCTTTGGATTTACTAGAATTTAAAAACCAGGTATCTCAATGTTTGCGGCTGAGTTACGGTGGCAGGGTGTTTGACATTCATTCCCATTTCTTGCATGGGACCTAAGCATGCAACCAAGGACACATATTTGAATTTTCAACCAATTTATATGCATTAGAGCATGTGCCTGTAGTTCAAATTTTAATTATGCCCATGAATGCATAGAAAACTCAGTTAATGTATAAAAATGTCCAAGCGAACGCTGAAAAATCCCAAAAATTGACACAATACTCCTATTGTTCTATGTTGTCACTAGGAAAAAATTGAAATCGAGAAGAGGCAATAGATATCGTTTCGTCCAGAAAGGTGAAACGTTCCCTACCGAAACCATCAGGCTAGTTGTGAGAAGATTGGTTTGTGAGAAGCATATCCCTAAACCTGCCCCAAATGGGACAAAAAATTTACCACGGCATGTTGATGCCGCTCCATGATAGCATGCCAAGTTTCATGAATTTCAGATGAGCTTTGGATTTACTAGAATATAAAAACTAGGCATCTCAATGTTTGCGGCCGAGTGACAGCCGTAGGGTGTTTGACATTCATTCCCGTTTCTTTCATGGGACCTAAGCATGCAACCAAGGACATAGATTTGAATTTTCGACCAATTTATATGCATCAATTAATGCATAAAAATGTCCAAATGAACCCCGAAAAAACCCAAAAATTGACACAACACTCCTGTTGTTCTATGTTGACGCGAGAAACTTTTTGAAAGCAATAATAGGCAATGGATATTGTTTCGTCCCCAAAGGTGGGACGTTCCCTACCGAAACCATCAGGCTTGTTGTGGGGAGCTCTGGTTTTTGTGTGAAGCATATCCCCAAACCTGCCCCAAATGGGACAAAAAATTTACCACGGCATGTTGATGCTGCTCTATGATAGAATGCCAAGTTTCATGAATTTCAGACGAGCTTTGGATTTACTAGAATTTTAAAACCGGGTATCTCAATGTTTGCGGCTGAGTGATGGTGGCAGGGTGTTTGGCATTCATTCCCATTTCTTGCATGGGACCTAAGCATGCAACCAAGGACACATATTTGAAATTTCAACCAATTTATATGCATTAGAGCATGTGCCTGTAGTTCAAATTTGAATTATGCACATGAATACATAGAAAACTCAGTTAATGTATAAAAATGTCCAAGCGAACCCTGAAAAATCCCAAAAATTGACACAACACTCCTCTTGTTCTATGTTGACGCTAGCAAAAAAAATTGAAATCGAGAAGAGGCAATGGATACCGTTTCGTCCAGAAAGGTGAAACGTTCCCTACCGAAACCATCAGGCTTGTTGTGAGAAGCTCTGGTTTGTGAGAAGCATATCCCCAAACCTGCCCTAAATGGGACAAAAAAATTACCACGACATGTTGATGCCGCTCCATGATAGCCTGCCAAGTTTCATGAATTTCAGACGAGCTTTGGATTTACTAGAATTTAAAAACCAGGCATCTCAAAGTTTGCGACCGAGTGACAGTGGTAGGGTGTTTGACATTTATTCCCATTTCTTGCATGGGACCTAAGCATGCAACCAAGGACACAGATTTGAATTTTCAACCAATTTATATGCATCAATTAATGCATAAAAATGTCCAAACGAACCCCAAAAAATCCCAAAAATTTACAAAACACTCCTGTTGTTCTATGTTGACACGAGAATTTTTTTGAAAGCAATAAGAGGCAATGGATATCGTTTCGTCCCCAAAGATGGGACGTTCCCTACCGAAACCATCAGGCTTGTTGTGAGAAGCTCTGGTTTGTGTGAAGCATATCCCCAAACCTGCCCTAAATGGGACAAAGAATTTACCACCGCATGTTGATGCCGCTCCATGATAGCATGCCAAGTTTCATGAATTTCAGACGAGCTTTGGATTTACTAGAATTTAAAAACCAGGTATCTCATTGTTTGCGGCTGAGTGACGGTAGCAGGGTGCTTGACATTCATTCCCATTTCTTGTATGGGACCTAAGCATGCAACCAAGGACACAAATTTGAATTTTCAACCAATTTATATGCATTAGAGCATGTGCATGTAGTTCCAATTTGAATTATGCACATGAATGCATAGAAAACTCAGTAAATGTATAAAAATGTCCAAGCGAACCCCCCAAAATCCTAAAAACTGACACGACACTCCTGTTGTTCTATGTTGACACTAGGAAAAAAAATTGAAATCGAGAAGAGGCAATGCATATCGTTTCATCCAGAAAGGTGAAACGTTCCCTACCGAAACCATCAGGCTTGTTGTGAGAAGCTCTGGTTTGTGAGAAGCATATCCCCAAACCTGCCCCAAATGGGACAACATTTTACAACGGCATGCTGATGCCGTTCCATAATAGCATGCCAAGTTTCATGAATTTCCGACGAGCTTTGGATTTACTAGAATTTAAAAACCAGGTATCTCAATGTTTGCGGCTGAGTGATGGTGGCAGGGTGTTTGACATTCATTCCTATTTCTTGCATGGGACCTAAGCATGCTACCAAGGACACATATTTGAATTTTCAACCAATTTATATGCATTAGAGCATGTGCTTGTAGTTCAAATTTGAAGTATGCACATGAATGCATAGAAAACTTAGTTAATGTATAAAAATGTCCAAGCGAATCCCAAAAAATCCCAAAAATTGACACAACACTCATGTTGTTCTATGTTGACACTAGGAAAAAATTTGAAATCGAGAAGAGGCAATGGATATCGTTTCGTCCAGAAAGGTGAAACGTTCCCTACCGAAACCATCACACTTGTTGTGAGAAGCTCTGGTTTGTGAGAAGCTTATACCCAAACCTGCCCCAAATGGGACAAAAATTTTACCACGGCATGTTGATGCCGCTCCATGATAGCATGCCAAGTTTCATGAATTTCGGATGACTTTTGGATTTACTAGAATTACAAAAGCAAGTACGTCGACGTTTGCGAGAGAGCCACGGTGCCGTGGTGTTCGTAATTCATTCTCATTTATTGCATGGGACATAAGCATAAACACATGGACACACATATGATTTTACAACCCATGTTGGTGCACCGGAGCATGTGCACGTAGTTTAATTTTGAATTGTGCACTTGAAATGGCTTTAAAACCAATTTAATGTATAAAATATCCAAACGAACCCTGAATAATTCCAATTCTTTTACGACACACATATCGTTGCATTTTCACTGTAGATAAAAAGGTCTAGCAATTCAAACACCGTCTATTGCCGTTGTGACCCCATTATGTAATTCAAATCGAGATGAAAAATCAAGTAGATCCCACACAGTTTATTATCACCAACCGTGTGGGATGCGATACAAAATATCCTGGAGCACCGTCGGTGTACGCCTATGGCTTACGCGAGAAGGTGCGTCAGCAACAGTCCATAGCCGGCGTGTCAAGCACACTAGCTCGCTCCCCAAATATCATTTCACTTTTCAATCGTCACTTGTGAAAGACGGGGACGTGGACCCGCGTCGTGAGGGCAACTTTGGTGGCCCACTCCGGCGAGAGCGCGACCGTAGCCGACATGCAAGTTCTAACAAGGTGCATGAGCGCGACCGCAATCTGTGACTGGGCGGCCAAGGCAGCCCAAACGGCCGATGTTGCTTCTCAGGTGGTGGCAACAACATCTGCCTCGGGGATAGCAACTGGCGAGAGCGGCGCAACAGCTTTTCGTTCCACGGCGGCGGCCTTAGACCTGATGGAGGCCGCCCACGCCCAGCTCGTGGCGGTCACCGCACAAATCAAACAAACCTTCTCTCACAACGGTAGGCAACCCACGACCGAAGAGTTGGCTATCGCCGAGAGCGTTCGAGCAGCCGCCCGTTCCTCCGCTGCATACCTTGCGACGACGGGGCTCGTCCAAGCCCAGATCGCGACCGCCCATGCCCAGCTCGTGGCGGCCTTTTCCAACGAGATGGCGGACACGGATGGTGAGATGCTTGCCGAGTATGGTGCGATGGATGCCATGGAGACCCTTCCCTAGGAGACCGTCGGGCGCGAGCTGGACATGGAGGCGGCGGCGGTGTAAATGCATCTAGTGCCCCTTAGTGATTTTGGTGTATTGAAGACTTATAGGTTAAGGATCTAATGCATTTATGAGTGTAAACAGGTCTATAAGTCTATGAGGAGTTTGATATTTACAGAGAAAGTCGACCCCTAAAAATGAAGTTCTTCGACTGAAGACTTTGATATTCTGAAGACTTTCTGAAGACTTTGAAAGTGAATAAATTGGTGTGACCTTGAAGACTTGGTATTCATTTGAGGAACATGAAGCGTGAAAACTTTTGTTTTTCGTAGTTTCATTTTCTCTTTCTTGAGTCATAGGAAACACCGTACTGTTAAAGGGGGTCGAGGAAATACTAAGGAAAAATTTCCATGTGATGCTCAACTCAAATCCTACACCTACCAATCCCTTCGAGTGAAGCCATTGGAAATCTCATACAGTTCAGTCAATTTCTTCAGTAACAGAGACGCGGTTCTTTTGGTCACTGAGGTCTTTGTTCTGACTGAGGAGTTAGGAATTCGCCAGTGCGGATTGCCTACATAGTGAGGAACATGATAGCCCTGAGGAATTTGTACCTCAAATTTCAGACCGTTACTGTGCTACGCGCCAGCTGTCTCAAAATATCTTATCCATCCAACGGTCATATCATTGAAGGGCATTTATGTCTTATCATGTCGGGCTGCTCCCTAGGCTATAAATAGCCGCCCCCTACTACCACCAGCTGGTTGGCTACTCCGAGAGAAACCGACGCTTGTCATTTGAGAGCAACCCATCCTCCAAGGACTTTGAGCTAAAATCATCAAGTGAGGAAAATCCAAAACCCAAACCCAAACACCTACCAACCCAAAGTGATTGAGCATCACTGAAGAGATTGATCCTGCGTGGATCCGACGCTTGTTACCTTTGAAGACTGTGCTTCTTCCAGACGGTTAGGCGTCATGGTCTAGAGCATCCAAGAGGAATTGTGGATCGCCGAGTGACCGAGTTTGTCAAGGTTCGGAAGTCACCTGAAGACTTACCACGAGTGATTGGACGAGGACTGTGTGTCCTTAGTTCAAGGAGAATACGGTGAGGACTTGGTGTCCCGAGCTGCGTGCTCAAGACTGGGTGTCCGGGACTATGCGTCCTCGAGTTTAAATACTCAGCCGCTCCAACCAGATGTACAACTGAGACAGCAGTTGGAACTGGTCTACCAAATCATTGTCTTCACCAAGCTTACTGGTTCCATTTCCTCAACTCTTTCATTTCCTCAGTATTGTGCTGCTTCTTTATCATATCTGTGTTTGAAGAATTTGACTGAAGACCTTCTCAATTTCCTTAGTTCAATTTCTTCAGTCTGTTTGTCTTCATGTTGTGTTATCCTGTGATTACGTTTCCTGTACTCTGTGCTAGTCTTCATTTCATCATGATGATCATGCATGTATTCTGTTATGTTTACTTCTGAGTACATATTCCGCTGCAAGTAGTTCTTCGGTAAGGAATTTCCTCACTAGCAAATTCCTCAGTGAAGAATTCATAAAAATCGCCTATTCACCCCCCTCTAGTCGATATAACGCACTTTCAATTGGTATTAGATCAAGGTACTCCCTTGTTCTGTGTGATTTTGGTTTAACCGCCTGGAGTTTCAGTTATGTCGACCGCAGATATGAAGAAAGTGACATGCCCCATCTTTGACGGTCACGAGTATCCCAAATGGAAGGCCATGATGAAGAAGCGTCTCATGGCGATGAACAACGAGCTGTGGACCGTCAATGAGATTGGTCTGACCGATCTGTGCAAGATGGCGGAAGCTGATGACATTCTCAAGTACACCCATCTCAACCTCACAACGAAGGCTGTCATCTGCTCCAGTCTGTCTCGAAATCAGTTCGGGAACGTCATGCATCTCGATCAGGCGAAGCTTATCTGGGACCGTATCTCTGATGTCTATGAGTGTCATCGAACCCGTCATGATCCTTGGTTCGAGGACTTCAAGGACTCTCTCAAGTCAATGACATTTGAACCAGAATCATCATCTTCCTCACCATGTCTTATGGCAGATGGTGAAAAGGTAACTGAATGCTATCTGTCTGAATCTAGTGATGATGAATCTGGTGATGAATTTGGACCCAGTTACGTCAAACTTGCTTCCTTGCTGCAAAACAACAAGGAGCTTTGGAAAAGGCTCACGAAATGCTTAGTAAGAGCAATGATATGTTGGGCGAAGAAATGGACCAGTCAAAAGCTTTGGCTGAAAGTCTTCAGAGACTTCATTCTAAGTATGACTCCCTTCAAGATCAGCTTAACTCTCTCTTATCTGACCATGAGAAGCTAAGAGTGAGTTATGAAGATCTTCAGAAGGAGCGCGATTCATTACTTGCTCAACAAATCAGCGTTGCTCAGGAAGAATTTGTTCCTCCATGTTTGAAATGCATTGAACGAGAATATGCTAATTCTTCACCTGAATGTTCAAATGCTTCTAATGTTACAAATTCTTCACCTGCCTCTGCTATCACTAATTCCTCATCTGAGGACATTGCTAGTATCACTGACGATGCAGGGCTGAAGGAATTGTACATGACATGCATGTACAAAAGCCTCAAAGGGCATCAGACTCTTTGTGATGTGCTTAAAAAGCAGATCCTCAATAGGAACCCTAGGAAAGAGGGTATTGCCTTTGAGAGGAAACTCAATGCTGATGGTACATATTGGAAGCCTGAGCAGTACCCCAAAACCTCATGGGTTGCTGCAAAGGGACCTCCAGTTGATCCATCTAATTTACCTGGCTATACATGTGAATCTTCTCATTCTTCTGATGAGTCATTTGACTCCAACTATAAACTGTTCAAAAATCAGAATGGTGAAGTATTTGCTAGATATGTTGGCACTAACTGCAGGAATGGTTCACCTATGAAGAAAATCTGGGTTCCCAAAAGGTGCCTTGAAAGTCTTCAGGTGAATGTCCTCATGACACCACCTGCGAAGAATAGGAACCCCAGATCAAATTCTTCTTATGGACCAAATTCTTCATATGGACCAAAGTCCTCATATGGACCATATTCCTCAAGGGGATCAAATTCCTCACGTGGATCAAAGTCCTCATATGAACATCATCGTGCTAACAACTCTATTTCGCAGGGAAGAGCCAAGGACTATGAATATGAGCATTATTCTTCTAATTATTATGTTCATAAGTCCTCGAAGAATTTCTCTGCTTATTCAAATGCTTACCCTAACCACTCTTATGTGAAACGAAATGGATTGGCCTCTATGCCACCATTTTCATATGGAGCTCGCAGAGTGATGAACTCTTTGCCACCCCTTCAGATGAGGGTGGTGAAGAAAAAGAACTAATCTCTTCTGCAGGGTCACGTCTCCAGACGTACTATAATGTCTGAAGAATTTGCTGGGGACCTGACAAATTGCCTGAAAGGACGCAGGCTAATCATGAAGAAATGAATTTTCATTTCTCATGTCCTCACACTGCTTTATCTGTCTTACTGCTTGATGAAATTGATCTGATGAATTGTGATATCATATTCTTCACTTCTGAAGTATATGAGGTTCGTAAGTTGCACTAATTCATCTGCAGGATGATCGACCCAAAGCCACTGAGTGGGTCCTCGATAGTGGATGTACAAATCACATGACTGGTGACAAGAATCTATTGATGGATGATCCCTTATCGTCATCACATCTGAAGCATATCATCTTCGCTGACAAAAGCAAAAGTCAGGTATTGGGTCTAGGTAAGGTTGCTATCACAAAGGATCGACACATGGACAAAGTCATGCTTGTTGAGTCCTTAGGATACAACTTTATGTCTGTCTCAATGCTTTGTGATCTTGATATGGTTGTTGTCTTTGGAAAGTATCGTTGTGTTGTGATTATGGAAGCTGACAATTCCAAAGTCTTCGAAGGCTTTAGAAGAGGAGACTTGTATATTGTTGATTTCTCTGCAGACTCACAACCAGCCGTGTGCCTACTTGCAAAAGCTTCAGAAGGATGGCTATGGCATCGACGACTTGGTCATGCAGGCATGAGGAATTTGCACACGCTTGCAAAGAAGAAGCATGTCATTGCCATTGAGAATGTCAAATTCCTCAAGGATCATTTATGCGGTGCGTGTGAAGCTGGAAAGATGACCAAGGCCAAGCATCGACCGAAGACTATCATGACCACCACTCGTCCATTTGAATTGCTTCACATGGATCTCTTCGGTCCTAATCATTATTCTTCTGTTTCAAATGAAGCATCTCAATATGGCTTTGTTATTGTTGATGACTACTCTCGTTACACATGGGTACACCTTGTTACTTACAAACATGAAGTGCAGGAAGTCTTCAAACGATTTTCCTCGAGGGCTTCAACCAACTTTGGTGTGAAGATTAGGCACATCAGAAGTGACAATGGCACTGAGTTCAAGAATTCTGTCACGATGACTATCTTGATGAACTTGGTATTACTCATGAGTTATCTGCTCCTTATACTCCTCAACAGAATGGCGTTGTGGAGCGCAAGAATAGGACTCTTGCTGAGATGGCTCGCACTATGATCGATGAGTACAAAACATCTCGTCGTTTCTGGGTTGATGCAATTGATACTGCGTGCCACATCATCAACAGAGTATATCTTCACAAATTCTTCAAGAAGACTGCCTATGAACTCCTCACTGACAAGAAACCCAATGTGAGTTATTTCAAAGTCTTCGATGCTAAATGCTAGATTAGAGATCCTCATCACAACTCTAAATTTGCACCGAAAGCACATGAAGGTTTTATGCTTGGTTACAGAAAGGACTCGCTCACCTACAGAGTCTTCAACAATGTTCTTCACAAGATTGTTGAAACTATAGATGTGCGGTTCGATGAAACTAATGGCTCACAAAGAGAGCACCTACCTTCTGTGTTAGATGAACCAGCACCTGAGGATTCTATCAAGCACAAGGCTACTGAAGATGTCATTCCTACTGAAGAATCTGCTGAAGAATTCATTCCAGAACGTGAAGAACATCGAGCTGATGCATCTAAAGAAAATGCTGAGGAAATTGATGCTGAAGAAAATGCTGATCAAATTCCTCAATGACAACCAGCTCATCCTCGCGTTGCAAAAAAAGTGCAAGTGGAGAAGATCATCGATGACATTAGAGCACCAGGTCCTCTCACCCTTTCAAAAGCTTCACATCTATCTAACTCTTGTGGGCACTTTGCTTTTGTCTCTATCACAGAGCCCACTAAGGTAGATGAAGCATTTCTGGAGCTTGAGTGGATTCATGCCATGTAAGAAGAATTACATCAGTTGAAGCTCAACAACGTCTGGGAACTGGTCAATCGTCCAGATCCTCGCAAGCATAATATCATTGGCACAAAGTGGATCTACCGCAACAAGCAAGATGAAAACTTCATAGTGGTGAGGAATAAGGCACGTCTAGTAGCTCAAGGCTACACGCAGGTTGAAGGAGTTGATTTCGATGAAACTTTTGCATCTGTTGCTAGACTTGAGGCTATTCGCATATTACTTGCTTATGCTAACCATCATGATATCATCTTATATCAAATGGATGTGAAAAGTGCATTCCTCAATGGTAAGCTTGAGGAAGAAGTATATGTTTCTCAACCCCCAGGTTTTGAAGATCCAAAGAATCCTGACAAAGTCTTCAGACTCAATAAGGCCCTCTACGGCCTCAAGCAAGCCCCACGGGCGTGGTATGATACTTTGAAGGAATTTGTAGCGACCCGACCTCAGATGGTCAAGTCTCTGTGCTCCGGTGTCATCCCTGGATCAGTAATGCTGACACCACACAGTACTTCGAAGGATTTATAACAGAGTAGCAATCACACACTTATTACATCGGTGTCTCAAAGAGAACTTATTACAATAAATATGGCTTAAGGCCATCTAATAATGATAACAGCGGAAGACTTGGAAGATAAGTGAGTCCATCAACTCCAACAGCATCACAAAGCACCTTACTTGTCGTCTGAAAAGTCTGCAACATGAAAGTTGCAGCCCGAAACGGGTCAGCACATGGAATATGCTGGAAATGTAACACATAGAGAGTAATGAATGATAAGCCTATACTACATGCATATATGGCTGGTGGAAAAGCTCTATGGTTACAGTTTTGCGTAAAGCCAATTTTTCCCTACTGCAAAGGAATAGATTTTATTTAACTATCATGGTGGTTGAAACATCGAGAATGGTTGACAGCATTCCGATCCCAATTAAGTGAACAATTAAAACCCAACAATATTAATTAGAAGTAACATGATGAGATTCACATGATATTCAAGTACTAGATACTCAAGATGTCCATAACCGGGGACACGGCTAATCATGATTAGTTTGTACACTCTGTAGAGGTTTGCGCACTTTTCTCCACAAGACTCGATCGCCTCCGTTTGGTTTCTCGCACTACATGGTGTTTGAGAAACGGATGACCGAGACATAGTCTTTCAGAAGCGCTAGCACCTTACGTTTGGATAGACCGGTACACCTACTTTCCCCTACATCTGCTAGTCTACCCTGTAAGAGTTCGCACGACGTAATCAACTATGCCAGAGCCCATATTGGCTTGTGGCTGCACACGGAAGTTACTAGCATGAATGATCTTATGATCCCTTTGAGCCTGGGTGGCGGTCCAAAAGAAAAACAGGCAAGTCCTGATAGAAACCAGGTGCCTCAATCCACCCAGATGTGTGTTTAAGTTGCCACCTTAGATAAAACCATTAATTAACAATACTCACATCTGTCATGGATATCACTCACCCAATCCACGTCTACTAGCATAGCATGGCATAATAAGCAAACGCAGAAGTAACTCCCAAAGGTTTCATAAGTAAAACAGGTAATAGGTACTACCTCAACTACTTCCCATCCCACAGTTTAATTAGATCCTAATCATGCAATGTGTGAGGATTGGTCTAATGCAATAAAAACTGGGCAATGAGAAGGTATGATCAAAGTGTTACTTGCCTTGCTGAGGATCTGCGAAACCTAGAGCTTCGAAATAACAGGCGGCGCACTCCGGGTGATCTATCGCAGACAAACAACAAGCATACAATAAGTACTCATCTAATGCACAGGTAAAACTCGAACAAGAGATCGAACCAGAAAGTTCAACTTAAGAACCCCGGTTGCAAAAGAAAACGAACCGAACAAAGCAACGGAAAACAAACGGCGGAAGAAAACAACTCGGTTCTAGCAATTTGAAACTAGGTCAAATTTTACAGTAGCAAAAACTTGTTTAAGTAGATTAGTCGGAACGGCGGTTTCGAAACGAAACTCCAGGCGCTTGAATCACATGATTCCCATAAACGAGCGAGAAGATAAACTAGAAAGAAGATCGGATCTGAAATCGCGATCAGAAAATCGCGGAATAAATCCGACGAAAAGAAAACGACGAACGGTTAAACGAACGGACGTTCGTTAACCGAGACTAACCGGTGATCACGTTCGTTAAGACGAACGGTCCGGCGAACGCTCGCTAAACAAATAAACCGAAATAAAACCAAAAACCGATCTAGGGTTTCGAAAAAAAACCGAAACTACGAAAAAAAATAAACCGGAACGTTTTTTTTTTAAAAACCGAACCGAGAGGGTGGCGCGGCGCGGGGCTACCTCGGCGACGCTCCGGCGGGGCGGCGGGGCTGGGTGGGGAGGAAAGGGGGGAGCGGTATATAAAGAGAGGGGGGCTGACTTGGGGGAGGGGGCAAGCAAGGGGGAGGCGGCGGCGGCGCGGAGTCCGATCCGGACTCGACGGCGGGCGGCGGCGGCTGTGCGGCGCGGGCGCGCGCGCGAGGCGGGGCGGCGGGCGCTCCAGGCTGGGCCTTTGGCCCAGGCGGGGCGCTGCGCATTTTTTTTAAAATAGATACGCGCGCAGAAAATTAAATAAAAGAAAATCTAATCGAACTCCAAAAATCTCGAAATTAATTTTCCCCGACTCCTAAAAATGAGTCAAACAAAATGAACTTTTACTCAGGGCCTAAATGCAATATTTTAAAAACACGCATTTTTTCCCTAATGCAAATAAAATGCAAATAAACTCCGGAAAATCCAAAATTTGATTTATTTATTAAATCTTTATTTTACCTAAAGTTGGGAAAGTCATATTATTCCCTTCTCATATTTTTGTTATTGGAAAAATAATTGAAGATGAAATAAATAAAATCAAATGATCCTCTTTTCAAATTTGAGAAAACTCAAATAAGAAAATAACGAAATCTCCAACTCTCTCCGAGGGTCCTTGAGTTGCGTGAAATTTCTAGGATCGACCAAAATGCAAGAAAATATGATACGTATGATGATCCAATGTATAACATTCCAAATTGAAAATTTGGGATGTTATAGAATTCTTCATGAAGAAAGGCTTCAGACCCGGTTCACTCGATCCTACTCTCTTTACTAAATCTTATAATGGTGAACTGTTTGTGTGCCAAATATATGTTGATGATATCATCTTTGGCTGTACTGACCAACGTTATAGTGATGAATTTGCCTATATGATGAGTGAAGAATATCAAATGCCTATGATGGGAGAGTTGAAATTCTTCTTAGGTCTTCAAATTCGTCAACAGCGAAATGGCATATTCATATCTCAGGAGAAATACCTCAAGGATGTCCTGAAGAAATTCGGCATGCAAGATTGCAAAGGCATCAAAATTCCGATGCCCACAAATGGTCAACTATGCACTGATGAAAATGGTATTGACTTCGATCATAAGGTATACCCATCCATGATTGGTTCTTTATTGTACTTATGTGCATCTAGGCCAGATATAATGCTTAGTGTTTGCATGTGTGCCCGATTTCAAGCTGCACCAAAGGAATCACACCATAAGGCTGTGAAGCATATTCTTCGATATCTAGCTCACACACCAACACTAGGATTATGGTATCCCAAGGGCTCGGATTTTGATATCATTGGATATTCTGATTCTGGCTATGCTGGTTATCGTGTGGACCGCAAGTCAACATCTGGTACTTGTCATTTCCTCGGACGATCCATGGTCTGTTGGTCCTCAAAGAAACAGAACTCCGTATCACTGTCTACTGCTGAAGCTGAGTACATTGCTGCTGGTTCTTGCTGTGCTCAACTGCTATGGATGAAGCAAACACTCAAAGACTATGGTGTCAATGTGAAGAATGTGCCTCTCCTCTGTGACAATGAGAGTGCCATCAAGATTGCTCACAACCCAATTCAGCACTCGAAGACAAAGCACATTCAGATTCGTCATCATTTTCTTCATGATCATGTGTTGAAGGGCGACATCTCTATTGATCATGTGAAGACTGAAGAACAGCTAGCCGATATCTTCACTAAGCCCTTGGATGAGAAGAGATTTAGCAAGTTGCGGTGTGAGCTAAATATCTTAGAGTCTTCGAATGTACTTTGAATAGGCACTCATCCTAACACTTATGCAAAATTGATGACTTAGATGTGCAACACATGAAGAAACATTTTTCTTCAATCAATGAAGAATAACACTCTAAGTGTGAAGAAATTAATGAAGAATTTGATTCTCAGAACCCTACGACAATTGTACGCGGTGTCTGAAATCAGCATTCTTATACGGTGGGTCACGCCACCACAAAAGTTGAAAATCTTCAATTTGAGTTTTCCCTCAGTTTTGAAATTCCTCTGTTGTTCAAATTCTTCAAGTTTGCAAAATCTTCACTTGTTCCGTTGTTTTCCATCATTGGCTATATATATATATATATATATATATATATATATATATATATATATATATATATATATATATATATATATATATATATATATATATATATATATGAGTTCATGTCCTCTACAACATTCACTTATGGCTATTTCTTCAAGATGTTTTCTGCTAAGTGAATGTGATCAGACCCTTCCCCCTCTATGCTATACTCAATCCAATCTATTCACAAATTCTTCATGTGCGTTCTACTTGAAACTTGTTCAAAATCTTCACTGTGTCCTTGTCAACTGAAGAAATTGCGAACGGAACTTTAAAACTAATCTTATCCAAATTTTCGGGTTTGCCGCTCAAACCGTTCCGCATCCCACGATGCATTATTCGACTCATCCACGATCTTACACGATCTCCACTACACTGTACGTGGGTGACACATGTCGTGTGAAGGAGAAGGGTCAGGGGCACGTTCGTCTCAAATCTTCGGGCGAACAGTTTTTCACTGCTACTATAAATACCCCCTCATCCCTTCCTCACTTCTTTTACTCCGCTCGATCTCTCTCTCCCGCTCGAGCTTCCCAAACCCTAGCGCCGCTGCTACTCCATCATCGCCGGTGAGGATGAGCTTCACTGCCTCGACCTCGTCGCCGTCGTACTCGCGCCGACTGCGGAAATCTTCCCCTCCGCTACCGCCGTAGACATCTTCCTCCGCCAAGTTAGGGCGTGGAAGATCTACACCGACGAACTCCACTGTTTCACCTCACCGTTCGTCGTGTTCTTCATTCAGGGTAATTAAAAGTCACTTTTACTGTCCTCTTTGATTTGAAGTTTCTCTACAAAATCTTCAAAGGTGTTTTATTCTTCAAATCTTCACACACTAAACACCTCACATGTCATCTGTTCTTGATTCATTTCCCTAAGCATCATTTTCTTCAAGATTCCTCAATTGTGTGGATCTTCGATCTATACAACTCTGTAACCTAAGATAAAGCGCGCTTAGTGAAATTCTTCAAGACGCATCTGGTCAAATTCCTCAAACTTGTTCTTTTTGAAAAACCTTTTGAGAACGCATATGACTTCTCCAAATTCCTCGCAACTATATTCTGTTCACAGGTACTCACGTCCGTTGCTGAATCACTAGGTTCTCATCAACTTAACTCGTTTGCAGCGTTCCTCGAAGAAAAACTGCATACTTCTTCAGAAAATTCAATTGTTCAAATTCCTCAGCTGAAGAAAATGGCTAACGGTAAAAGGCATCAGAAAGGAGGAAAGAAACCTGAGGTCATGAATGCTTTTGAGATCCCTGAGGACATCTATAAAGATTACTGCACGCCTGATGAAGCAAAGTTTGGCAAAGAAGATAAAAATCAGCGCAAGGTGCGCATTCAGAGGATAGAATGGAGATGGGCAAGAGAATGGAGGGAATACAGATATGTTACTCCAAAATATATGAAGAAATTCGCTCTCAACCCTCCATGCCCAAGAGCCCCATTGGCACCTGGCCAAGTGGCTGATCCCACTAGCATCAAACACGGTGAGGATTTTCCCGAAGAATGGGTGAAGCGCCAAGCCAAATTGGCAAGACAAGCCAAAGAAGCAGTGAGGAAATTCAACGAAGATTCTGCTGCTGCTGTTGCCACTGAGGCCTCTATCAAGCCGAGGAAATCTATGCCTAAGAAGCCTGCTCGTAAGCCAAGTGCTTCACCAACAGTGCCCTCATGGCCAAGTTCCTCAGTTGCGCCCTCACGGCCAGGAACTTCAAAATCTTCAAGACCAATTCCTCAAGCTGCTCCTGCTCCATCAAAATCCTCAGCTGTTCCGACAAAGTCCTCAGCACCTGTGCATCTTGCCATGTGCCTAAGGACTACAGGCATCTCCATTGCCTCTGGTGTCTCTGCAAGTTCCTCAGCTGCACCAAGTTCCTTAGCTGGACCCTCTCTACTGAAGAAAAAGGCTACTGCTGGACGAGGTCCTCGCCCTAGTCCGAAGAAAAAGCAGGTGGCTTTCCAAGTGCCCTCTTACGATGATGTGGCTGATGAAGAAGAATGTGCCGAAATCATCAGAGATAGGCAAGCTAAGGCCGCTAGTGCCAAAGGAAGCAATGTGGCGATGCTTATTGATCCAAGGTTGATCCTGGATTTCATTGATCTATGGCACAAAGATCCAAATACACCTGTGCCGGAGATGAACCTCACTCCTGGTCAAAGTCACGTTTTGACTGCTTTCATTCAAGAAGAAAATTGGAAGTATGATAGGGCCAGACAGATCAAGAAATCGCAGTACAGAAAAGAGAAACTGCTGAAGAAAAATGTTGTCAAGATGACAACTGAAGAACTCATCAAGATGCAGGCTGACATCAAAACCCTCAGCGATGAATTTGATGCTTACTATGCTGATTGGAAAGGAGCCAAAGTCAGGTTCGTGAAACTGACTGAGAAGTTCACCAATGTTGCAGCTCCATCACAACAAGGAGTTCCTCAAGCTGAAGCTTCTGCTCAGCCAACTGAAGAACATGCCAGCACCACTGATGATTTTCAGGCTGCTGAAGAAAATGCTAGTTCCAGGGCTGATGACTCCATTCCAGCTACTGACGAAATTGCCAGGGCATCCACTAGTGGTGCGCCTGAAGAAACTGAAGAAGTCAGGACAACTGCATCAGTTGAGCCCGAGGAAATTCAAACAGATTTCTCAGCTCCACCTGCGCCTACACCAACTCCTATCCTTCCATCTGCATCAGATGTGAAGAAGACCAAGGCTGCAGAGCGAGCTGCAGTGAAGAAAAGGAAAGCATCAAGTGCTTCAGAATCTTCAGCTCCAAAGAAGATGAAGCCCATGACCAGCTCTTTTGCAAATCCTATCGATGTTGTTCCGATTTCCACCATGCCATCAAAGGACCTTGTTCCTTTTGGTGAAGAATATGAGATCCCAAGCGGATCTGATGAAGAAACTCAATCTACTGCTTTGTTAGAGCAGATTGATGAGAAAATTGAAGTGGATGCAGTCCCTTCAACCCTAGTGGTATCATCACCAATGCCTCAGTTTACTGCTGAAGAGGCTGGTGTTAAAGAAATTGATGATGAAGACGTGGACATTGGTAGCACAACGCCAATAATGAATGATGATTTTTGGGATAGTCAGCATCCCAATTCTCCACTCTTCACCCCACTACAGCAAATTCCTCACTCCCCTGCACCAACAGTTCAAATGGGCTCTGAAGAAACTCATCCCACCTCACCTGTCCGTGAAGACATTCCAGCCACTAGTGCTGAAGAAACTGCTGCTGCTGACCATGTGACTGCACCTGAGGAGGAACCAGAAATTCCTCAGCCTGAAGAACCTGAGCTCGTGATTCCTGAGGTCGTGATGCAACTCACTGACACTCCTCTGCCAAAGCCAAAGGATCCGTTCTCAAGGAAGCAAAAGTTCAAGGCTGAACACTTCTTTGGCGAGCACGTGTTCTTCACTGATTACAATCCATATGATTCTGCTCGCATAAGGAAGAGGCATTTCTGGACTGCTAGTCAAGCTAACTTCTATTCCTAAGTGCTGTTCAGCAAAGACAAAGTCTTCGATCATGCACATATTCCTCACGTGGACATGGAGTCTTTGCCGTGCTTCGAGCCAGTCCTCAGTGTTCTTCACGACGTTGGGCTGCTCAACTTCTGTACTGACATCTGCGATTGGAATGAAGAATTCATTCTTCAGTTCTATGCAACGCTGCACATCACAGGAGATTCTGAAGATGTGAACTCTTAGGTGTTGGACTGGATGACGGAAAATACTCACTATAAGGCACCAACAACAGAATTGCTTCGTGCCCTTCCTCTAAGTCCTCCCCTTGAAGATGCACGTTGTGTTTACAATGAACCTGAGCTTTCAAATCACTACATGCAAGTACTGATGAAGCCTTTGAAGCCAGGGCAGGCCCCTCGAACCAATTTCCTCGTCAAGGAATTGTTTTATGTGCCTCGGACTGTCTATCGCATCCTGTCGAAGACATTGAGTCCTATCAAAGGCCATGACCCAAATGATGAAGAAGTCGTTGGCATCATGAAGAATCTGCTTTACAACATCATTCGTGGCGTTCCCGTCAACTTCCATGATTTCTTCATGAGGACTCTGGCCAATATTTCCATGTCACCGTTTGAGCTGAAGCCTTATGCGCCATGGATTATGAGATTCATCAGGACAAGGTCTTCACTCAACTACAAAGCTGACACTCTGAACCACTGTAGCTACTTGCCTCCAATTGAAGTCCTCAAAAGGACATTTTCCTCAGCTGATGACAAAGGCAAAGAAACTGCTGTGATAGATGAAGGCATTCGTCCATTGGATGGTCAATTTCGCAAGGCTGCATCCTATTCCACCAATGATGACTCTGCCACACATGACTCTGCCGCCAACAATGCCAAGCAAAATCCTCAAGCCACAGCACCCAGGGTGATGACTGATCGTGAGTTACTCCTCAGTCTTCATCAGAAGGTTGATCACAACCACAAATGGGTCAAGCGTCAGTTTGGTTCAATTATTCACAACATGACTTCAACACACAATGCAGTGAAGAAAAACCACTACTACCTCCATGAAACCCTCAACCGCACCTGGGCTGTTCTGTCTCAAGTTTACAGCGCAGAAGATCTGAAGAAAATGGGTCTCAAAGAAGAATTTGACTGGTCTGCACCTCCTCCGAAGAAATTCAAGAAGGTCAAGGTTCCTTCTTTGGTGGCCAGCTCGTATTCTTCATCGCGTGACACTGATGAACATGAAGACTTGGACGACACTGCGGCAGGCCCTACTTCAACAACCGACCCTGACAACGCTGGCGCTCCTTCATCAACTTGATTATCTTCAGGGGCGTTAGTCCTCAGTTTCGATCCTTTTGGTCATTCGATGACAAAGGGGGAGAAATCTGAGTTAGTCTTCAATCGGGTCTATTATTCGGGCGGTTATTGCTAAGTTACAACTCTCGTTCTTCCGAAACTTTTATTGGATCGAGTTGTAAACTTAAACCCGATGGTGGTCTGATACTTCTGCTACGTTATTCTGCATGCTTATTCCTCGTTAATATTATCGCACGCATGCTGAATTACATCAGTCACCATATTTCATCATGCATTTCAAATTCTTCATATTATATATCAATGCGTGTATGAATTACAAGATATAGGGGGAGATCTCCATGATTCATCTCTTCAAGTTTGCATTGCTTCAAAAGCAAATTCCTCACTATGCACAACTTCAGGGGGAGTTCTTCTATATCTTGCAATCAAATTCCTCAATATCAGTATTTACACTTCATATGTTTATCCCCGTTGAAAACTTAACCTATATTGTCATCAATCACCAAAAAGGGGGAGATTGTAAGTGCATCTAGTGCCCCTTAGTGATTTTAGTGTATTGAAGACTTATAGGTTAAGGATATAATGCGTTTATGAGTGTAAACATGTCTATAAGTCTATGAGGAGTTTGATATTTACAGAGAAAGTCGACCCCTAAAAATGAAGTTCTTCGACTGAAGACTTTGATATTCTGAAGACTTTCTGAAGACTTTGAAAGTGAAGAAATTGGTGTGACCTTGAAGACTTGGTATTCATTTGAGGAACATGAAGCGTGAAGACTTTTGTTTTCGTAGTTTCATTTTCTCTTTCTTGAGTCATAGGAAACACCGTACTGTTAAAAGGGGGTTGAGGAAGTACTAAGGAAAAATTTCCATGTGATGCTCAACTCAAATCCTACACCTACCAATCCCTTCGAGTGAAGCCATTGGAAATCTCATACAGTTCAGTCAATTTCTTCAGTAACAGAGACGCAGTTCTTCTGGTCACTGAGGACTTTGTTCTGACTGAGGAGTTAGGAATTCGCCAGTGCGGATTGCCTACATAGTGAGGAACATGATAGCCCTGAGGAATTTGTACCTCAAATTTCCGACCATTGCTGTGCTACGCGCCAGCTGTCTGAAAATATCTTATCCATCCAACGGTCATATCATTGAAGGGCATTTATGTCTTATCATGTCGGGCTGCTCCCTAGGCTTTAAATAGCCGCCCCTACAACCACTAGCTGGTTGGCTGCTCTGAGAGAAACTAACACTTGTCATTCGAGAGCAACCCATCCTCCGAGGACTTTGAGCGAAAATCATCAAGTGAGGAAATCGAAAACCCAAACCCAAACACCTACCAACCCAAAGTGATTGAGCATCACTGAAGAGATTGATCCTGCGTGGATCCGACGCTTGTTACCTTTGAAGACTGTGCTTCTTCCAGACGGTTAGGCGTCATGGTCTAGAGCATCCAAGAGGAATTGTGGATCGCCGAGTGACCGAGTTTGTCAAGGTTCGGAAGTCACCGAAAGACTTACCATGAGTGATTGGACGAGGACTGTGTGTCCTTAGTTCAAGGAGAATACGGTGAGGACTTGGTGTCCCGAGCTGCGTGCTCAGGACTGGGTGTCCGGGACTGTGTGTCCTCGAGTTTAAATACTCAGCCGCTCCAACCAGATGTACAACTGAGACAGTAGTTGGAACTGGTCTACCAAATCATTGTCTTCACCAAGCTTACTGGTTCCATTTCCTCAACTCTTTCATTTCCTCAGTATTGTGCTGCTTGTTTATCATATCTATGTTTGAATACTTTGACTGAAGACCTTCTCAATCTCCTCAGTTCAATTTCTTCACTCTGTTTGTCTTCATCTTGTGTTATCCTGTGATTACGTTTCCTGTACTCTGTGCTAGTCTTCATTTCATCATGATGATCATGCATGTATTCTGTTATGTTTACTTCTGAGTACTTATTCCGCTGCAAGTAGTTCTTCGCTAAGGAATTTCCTCACTAGCAAATTCCTCAGTGAAGAGTTCATAAAAATCGCCTATTCACCCCCCCTCTAGTCGATATAACGCACTTTCAGGCGGAGATCGACAAGCACCAGCCATAGTAGACTCTTTGTTTTGTTTAATTAAGAGCGTCTGTCTTTAATTTGTTAGAGTAATGTTTAGGTCAGCTAGCTATGTTTAATTGCCGCTCGATTAAGAAGTGTGGGTGTGCTGTAGTCTCCTTTGTGTACCCAAATTATGCAATGACGTGGATGACCACTGTAACCAGGGAAATTGGAACAAAAAAATTTGATGTTCAAACTCATCACACACGGGTTAAGCTATCTGAATCGTTTGTGATGTTCACAGATCGTACACAGTTCTGAATAAGGGACTACGTATGATGACACTTTGCGCACCATCTTTTTCGCTGAAGCGATTCCAAATTTTCGGCTTCCGCGGAAATATCTACCTCCCCGCCCCCTCCCCCTCCCCCTTACCAAAAGCCACATTTCCCCTGTTTCTGCCTTCCTTTCCAAGTTGAAGCCTTCACTCCTTGCTTGCAGCGCCGCCTCCTCGCCGGCGACCCTCCTTCACACTGCTTGGCCTCGTCTATCCAGGCAGGTAATCCACACCCGACCCCCATCCTCCTCCTCCTTCCACATCCCACATGCCCCGACCGCTGGCGCGACACCTTCCACCCAAATCACCGACCCCTCCACCAAATAAGCGCCACCCTAAGCCATGGTGCACGCAGTATAGCCAGGATCTCAAGGAGCATTTGGCAACGGAGAAAGAAAATCACGGCCCCACGCGCGGATGAGGTCACGATTGCTGCCATTCATGCCGACCCCCAGATCTTGGAGGAGCACCTTGCCATTTGCTAGCTACGCCGGTTAAGCATGCTCAGTTTACCCGTTGCGTGTGCTGCTCGTGCCTTTCCTTAACAAATTCTAATCAATTGTGCTATGTAATTTTACCATGCAATTTGTTGCTCTTGTGTATATGTTCTATATGTCGTGCAGTGTGGTGCTCACTTATTAACTGTTTGGTTAATTAGTTGTCGTCTTCAGTTAACTGTTTGATTCAATTATGCAAATGTGATGTTCAATTCTTCAGGCTGCAATTTTGTATTGTCTTCCATGTGAGAAATAAATCGAATTTATCTTTACAAAATACATGAGAAACGAATACAATTGCTATACTTACAAGTTGTCAAGAATGCTTGGTTTGGTTATACATTGTGCAATGTGGTGCTCAGTTAACGTTTGGTTCATTTGTGTTGTGGTGTTTAGTTAACTGTTTGGTTCAATTCTGCAATGCGATGTTCAATAGTTGTGGGTGCATTCTGTTATTTTATACCATGTGAGAAGTAAATCGAATTTGGCTGTACTAAATACATGAGAAAAAAATACAATTGCTATATTTCCAAGTTGTTAAGCATGCTTGGTTTGGTTAACTGTCTGATCTTCTATTAGGAGTATGTTATATTGTGCAATGCGGTGCTCAGTTAATGTTTGATTCATTTGTTGTGATGTTTAGTTAACTGTTTGGTTCAGTTCTGCAATGCAATGTTCAATTGTTGTGGATGCATTCTGTTATTGTATACCATGTGAGGAATAAATTGAATTTGGTTGTAGTAAATACATGACAAACAAATACAATTACTATATTTCCAAGTTGTTAAGCATGCTTGGTTTGGTTAACTGTCTGATCTTCTATTGGGAGTATCTTATATTGTGCAATGTGGTGCTCAGTTAATTTTTGGTTCATTTGTTGTGGTGCTTAGTTAACTGCTTGGTTCAATTCTACAATGCAATGTCCAATTGTCATGGGTAGAATTTTGTATTGTTGTGCATGCGAGGAATAAATCGAATTTGGCTACACTTAATACATGAGAAACATATACAAGTGCTATATTTCCTATTTCTTAATCATGCTTGGTTTGGATAAATGGATTTTCCATGTGGCTTGAATTAATCCAATGAATCTACAATGTGCTTATTTTTCATCAACATATTTTACTGATAGCATGCGAACCCTTACTTAACCTGATGACTAACTACCTTATATGTGTTGGAGGGAAATAATGGAAGCACTAAGATTTACAATCAAGGTTAGAATGTGCATGGTTTGTTGTCTAATAGCACATTATTGTGCAATCGCATGAACTATTATAATATTTAGGTTTTTAACAATTTGGTCTTGCACATGTTGGTCCTGCTGTTAGAGGTTTTGACCCATTGTTCGACCCTTTTTTGCATATGGGAAAATGAGTTGTGCATGAATATCGGTCAAGTCAAGAAACTCAGAAAGATTGTTAGGATAAAGAAATTAGCGACAAAAAACAACAGGATCTTCGTTTGCACAATGAAGAAGACATCAGTTCACTACAGGATGGTGCTAACTATTATACCTTGCCTTTTTTATTCCTTTGCCCCATTTCCAATATAGAGAAGATATTTATGCACATCCTTGTTTTCAGGTCTTCCCAAAGCAGTTCACTGATGATTACCTCTCAAACCACCTCTATGGTCAGGAGGCGAGGAAGGTTTTCATACAACACCCACAGTTCAATATTGAAGTGTTCCTGAAGAGGACGAAGGACGGATGGTCAATCATCCACATGCACTAGCCTAAAGTTGCAAAGACCTTCAACATGAATGAAGTCTCAATATTTGCCTTCCGCTTCAGGAGTTTTCCAGATGAGATGCATCTGTCTATGTACCGTCTATGATGCTAATTTCAAAAGGTTCTACATGTTGCATGTGAAACTTGGTGCTGGTGCAGTTGTGTAATGGGGTAGCTGAGTGCTGAAGCTATTTCATGTTGTACTCTGATGTATTTTAATTATGAAATCATGCTTCCTTAATATGGAAATGAAATATATTATGTGCTTAATATGAATGTCAATTAGATTAATAAATGGATTATTAATAATAGGGCAATTAGCCTGCTAATGGCGAATTAGCCTGCTAATTGGGTTTTGCTATTGCAAAAGGTTATTGAGAAAATACCATGGGCGATGACCTCAGGAAACGCACACAGTTTCTAGGAATGAACCATGTTGGATCAATGAACAATCATACACGACATCCTCTTGAAAACTGTTTGCGTTAGGCCACCTTGCACAAACATTTACCACAAAAAAACTCTGTGTGATGGACAGCCTTTGCCACACAGTTTCTTCTACGCACCGTGTGTGATGCACTCAATAACGCAAACGATAAAATTGTTAATATCATGTGCAATGGCAATGCTATCACAAATGATTTAACGGGGAAAATTGTGTGTGATGTACCTGTGAATGGAAACGTTTTCCTTGGAGCGACTGTGTGGGATGTACATACGAATGGAAACGTTTAGTGGGGACTGACTGTGTGGGATGTACTTGCGACCGGAGACAATTTCGCCTGTATAATTGTATTTTTTAGCTCTACTGTACGTATTACCGTATTTGAGCACTCGTCGGTCGCACATGACCTCATTTTGCCGAGCGTGTGTGCCAGGAGGGCATATCCCCGACGGTTTCTGGGTCGTGTGGGAAGGACCCTCCTATCGCCCACACTCGACGGTTCGAAATGCCGTCGCGAAAAGGGGTTAATAACCGTTTGTATAGCACCTCGTTGTACTAGTGCATGTTGTTATATTTTCATTCTTGAATGTTTTACAATCATTTTATAGCAACTTTATATCATTTTTTGGGACTAACCTATTGACATAGTGCCCTGTGCCAATTGCTGTTTTTTTGCTTGTTTTTTACTTCACAGAATATCCCTATCAAACGGAGTCCAAACGCAGCGAAACTTTTTGGAGATTTTTTTTGGACAAAAAGACAACTTGGGAGCCAAGGAAGCACCTGGGGGAGGCTCGTGGGCCCCACAAGACGCCAGGGTGCGCCCTGATGGGTTGTGGGGCCCACGAGGGTCTCCTCCACTGCCTCTCAGCTCTATAAATACCCAAATATTCCAAAAACCCTGGGGAAGTCGACAAAAAACAATTCTAGCTGCCGCAAGTTCCAGAACCACGAGATCCAATCTAGAGACCTATTCCGAGACTCCGCCGAAGTGGAACACGATCACGAAGAGGTTCATCATCCTCATTGGTGCTCCTCCGATGATGCGTGAGTAGTTCATTATAGACCCACGGGTCCGTAGGCAGTAGCTAGATGGCTTCTTATCTCTTTTTGATTCACAATACAATCTTCTCTTGGAGATCTATTTGATGTAATGACTTTTGCGGTGTGTTTGGTGGGATTCGCTGAAGTTCGAGGTTATGATCAATTCTATCCATGAATAGTACTGGAGTTCTTCGATCTCTTATATGCATGATTGTTATAGCCTCGTATTTCTTCTCCGAATCTTTGGTTTAGTTAGGCCAACTAGATTGATTTTTCTTGCAACAGGAAGAAGTGCTTTGTGATGGGTTCAATCTTGTGGTGTCCTCACCCAGTGACAGAAGGGGTAGCGAGGCACGCATGTATTGTTGCTATCAAGGATAAAAAGATGGGGTCTATTCCTACATGAATAGATCTTGTCAACATCATGTCATCGTTCTTATTGCATTACTCTGTTTCTCCATGAACTTAATACACTAGATGCATGCTGGATAGCGGTCGATGTGTGGAGTAATAGTAGTAGATGCAGAATCGTTTCAGTCTACTAATCTTGGACATGATGCCTATATACATGATCATTGCCTTAGATATCGTCATGATTATTTGATCTTCTATCAATTTTCCAATAGTAATTTGATTACCCACCGTATGCTATTTTCTCGAGAGAAGCTACTAGTGAAACCTACGGCCCCAGGTCTATCTTTTATCATATTGTTTTCAAATATATTATTCCATAAACCCAAAATACCTTGCTGCACTTTTTATTTGCATCTTTTATTTTGTGTTCTTGTGCAATCTATTTATCCAAACTCTTACCATTTAATCTATCTTTTTATTGAGGAGGGATTGACAACGCCTCTTACGCGTTGGGTTGCGAGGATTTGTTCTTTGTGTGCAGGTACCATTTACATAGTGTTTCTTGGTTCTCCTACTGGATTGATAACCTTGGTTTCATAACCGAGGGAAATACTTGTCGTAGCTGTGCTGCATCATCCCCTCCTCTTTGGAGAAACACCAACGCAGATTCAAGCCACGTCAAAGGAATTTCTAGCGCCATTGCTGGGGAGACATCGTCAACATATATCAGGTTCCTAATCACAAATCTCATCTCCTCGCAATTTACATTATTTGCCATTTGCCTCTCATTTTCATCTCCCCCACTTCTAAAACGTTTTTGCGAAAAGCACAAAAATATTTGCCTTCTTTCCGTTGCCTTTTTCTCGTCATATCTCTTGTTGCATTTGATCTTTCTTGCCTACTTTGTCACTATGGCTAGTTCTTCCTCTTTTGCGTATACTCCCGAGAATGAAGTTCTTAATTAGCAAAGGGGAGGGGAGAATCTGAAAGATGCTTGGTATAGGATTTGAAATGCTCATAATAGATCTATTCGTAAGCAATCTACCATTGTTCTTCTTTGCAGTTTTTATGTTGGCATTACCACTTGGTATAGATTCGTTCTTGACACTATTGCCCGTGGAAATTTCTTGATGTGTCCCTCTTTGGATGCTTTCAATGCTATGGGAGATTTAGTGGGTGCACCACCTATCATTATTAATGAAACAACCTTGACTCTCGAGCATGTTATGCAATGGTTAGATGCTATTGAAAAGAAAATGATTACCAAAGAACATATTGTTTGGATAAGAGGATGCACAATATTGCTAATAAAATTGTGTCAAAAGCGGGGGATGCTCTTAAATTATTAAGGGAAAAGGAAGCCGTAGTTAACAAAAGAATAGAAGAATGTCCCTCCCGGATTGATAAGTTGGAAGGAATTTTTAGTAACTTAAGCTTGTCCTTTTCTTCTATTAAAACTATTGAAAAAACTCCCGTAAAAATTTGCAAGTCGACACAAGTCACTAAGAATAAAGGTGCCACATCTAATAGCTACAAGGAAGATCTTAAAATGATTAGTATTTATCCCACTCTTGTTGAAGTGGTAAAAGACCCTACTTGCAAGAATGAATTCTTCAATCTTATTCCTAGAAGTATTGTAACTGAAAATATGCTTGCTAAATTTTTGAAGAATTCTAGTTGTGTGATTAAGTAGTTGGAAATTAAAGATTACAATACTGGAATCTATGCATTATGCCTAGCTAGGGGCATAAAACGACAATGCTTGTTGGGAGGAAACCCAATGAATAAAATTTATTTTTGTCTTTTTCTTTCTTTTCTTGTGTGTTTGCACAATTATGCTACCGTTATGATTGTGTTTTTCTTTTTTAATTAGTGTTTGTGCCAAGTAAATCCTTTAGTATTATGTTGGGTGATAGTTGACTTGATCTTGTTGAATAACAGAAACGTATGCGTCCAGTAGCAGAATTTTGAAAAATCACACAAGTGATGAAAGTTTCTGATTTTTTTACACAAGATTAATATACAAATTGTCTACATCGTCCTAATTTTTTAGAATTTTTAGAGTTACAGAAGTATGGTCAATGTACATATTACTACAGATTGTTCTGTTTGTTGCATTGTGTGCTTATTTTGATGAATCTATGGATTGTATCGGGGGGTATAAGCCATGGTAAAGATGGAATATAGTAGGTATAATGAAATAATAAAATAAGAATGGGTTTATAACGGTACTTAAAGTGGTGATTTGCTTTATTATACTGACGGATCTCACGAAGGTTTTTGTTAAGTTTTGTGTGATTGAAGTTTTCAAGTTTTGGGTGAGATCACGATGGATGAAGGAATAAGGAGTGTCAAGAACCTAAGCTTGGGGATGCCCCATGGCACCCCAAGATAATATTCAAGAAGAACCAAACAACTAAGCTTGGGGATGCCTTGGAAGGCATCCCCTCTTTCTTCTAACGACCATTTGTATATTACTTGGAGCTATATTTTATTTGTCACATATCATGAGTTTTGCTTGGAGCATCTTGTATTATATGAGTCTTTGCTTGTTTTGCTTTTTATTTTGTCACAAGTATCCTTTCTGGGCACATGACACGTCTCCAACGTATCTATAATTTTTTATTATTCAATGCTATTATTTTATCTGTTTTGGATGTTTTATATGCATTAATATGCTATTTTATATTATTTTGGGGACTAACTTATTAACCTAGAGCCAAGTGCCAGTTTTTTGTTTTTCCTTGTTTTGGAGTTTTTACAAAAAAGGAATGTCAAACGGAGTCTTGGGGCCTTTTCCGGCACCATGCCAAGGGGGATTCGATCACGGAGGGCCTCTACATCAACCTTATTGCCCTTCCGATGAAGCGTGAGTAGTTTACAACAGACCTACAGGTCCATAGCTAGTGGCTAGATGGCTTCTTATCTCTCTCTTTGATCTTCAATGCAATGTTCTCCTCGATGTCCTTGGAGTTCTATCCGATGTAATATTCTTTTGCAGTGTGTTTGCCGAGATCCGATGAATTGTGGATTTATGATCAGATTATCTATGAATATTGTTTGAGTCTTTTCTGAACTCTTTTATGCATGATTAAATATCTTTGTATTTCTCTTCGAATTATCGGTTTGGTTTGGCCAACTAGATTGGTTCTTCTTGCAATGGGAGAGGTGCTTAGTTTTGGGTTCAATCTTGCAGTGTCCTCACCCAGTGACAGAAGGGGTAGCGAGGCGCGTATTGTATTGTTGCCATCAAGGGTAAAAAGATGGGGTTTTCATCATATTGCTTGAGTTTATCCCTCTACATCATGTCATGTTACTTAAGGCGTTACTTCGTTCTTATGAACTTAATACTCTAGATGCATGCTGGATAGCGGTCGATGTGTGGAGTAATAGTGGTAGATGCAGGCAGGAGTCGGTCTACTTGACACGAATGTGATGCCTATATTCATAATGAATGCCTTGGATATCATCATAACTTTGCACTTTTCTATCAATTGCTTGACAGTAATTTTTTCACCCACCGTATGTTTTCTTTCAAGAGAGAAGCCTCTAGTGAAACCTATGGCCCCCGAGTCCATTTTCCATCATATATTTTCAGATCTATAAACCAAAAAACCCAAAAATACCTTGCTGCAATTTATTTGTTTTTACTTTGTTTTACGTTTTAGTAATCTTTTATATCTATCTCTATTAGATCTCATCCTTGCAAGTGAAGGGATTGACAACCCCTTTATCGCGTTGGGTGCAAGTGTTTGATTGTTTGTGCAGGTGCATAGATTGGAGACTTGCTTGTACCTCCTACTAGATTGATACCTTGGTTCTCAAACTGAGGGAAATACTTATCTCCACTTTGTTGCATCACCCTTTCCTCTTCAAGGGAAAAACCAACGCAAGCTCAAGAAGTAGAAACACACCTATTTGAGAGAGCCAAAATTATGCTACGATTTGTTATAATTGCTCTTTGTGCTTCACTTAAATTTTTTGAGCTATGGAATTGCTCTAGTGCTTCACTTATATCTTTTTTTAGCAGGGTGGTGCTTTAATTTTTTTGAAGAAATACTCTCCTGCTTCACATATATTTATTTGAGAGTTCGTAAAATTGTGAAGAAATTCTCTCATGCTTCACTTATATTATTTCGAGAGACGAAATTTTTGTGCTCATGTTCTTCACTTAAATTTGTTTGAGCTTGTCAAAGGAAAATGCAACATATGAAACTAGTCCCAAAGTGATAGATATTCAAGAGGGATATAATAAAAACTTTCATGAAGATCATTGGACAAAATAAACTTGATTCTTTGTAATAGATATGAAGATAGTAATATGTGAGCCATGTTGGTGAGTAATTATGCTTTAGTAAGAATATTGGTGTTAAGGTTTATGATTTCCCATGCAAGCACGAAAGTCGATAGTTATGCAATGAAATTACATCCTAATTGTGGTGCATTATTCGGTGTTAGTTATGATTAATGCTCGTTTATGAGAATTTTCGTTTCTTCGTTGGTTGCTTCTCAATCTATTTGGTAGCCTCCATTTGTACTAAGTGAGAATACTACTTGTACATCCAAAATCCTTAACCCGGTTTTGCCATATGAGTCCACCATACCTACCTATATGCGGTATTTCCGTGCCGTTCCAAGTAAATTTATATGTGCCAACTCTAATTTATAAAATGAATTTCCTTTTTGTGTGCCTGTACCGCTCATGAAGCGGCAGGGGGTAGCCAATATTTTTCCATGCTAGATGTGTTATTCTCAAGATGATTGTTTATTCACTTTTTATTTCACGAGAGTGTGGCGGTAATAGGGATGCCCAGTCCTGAAATGAAAAAGAAATTTACTTTATGTGTCAAATAATAAATTCCTTGGAAAGTTTTGGTATGGAGGGCACCCGTGGATATGGCTAGCCATGGATTGTGGAAGAATGGGGCAACAAGGAATAAACTTTATTTTATGTTTGGGAACCGCCTATGTTAAATGCGTGTATGAACTACAAGATATAGGAGGAGATCTCCATGATTCTACTCTTCAAATGTTCAATGCTTCAAAAGAAAATCCCTCACTATGCACATCTTCAGGGGGAGTTCTTCTATATCTTGCAATCAAATTCCTCAATATCAGTATTTACACTTCATATGTTTATCGCCGTTGAAAACTTAACCTATATTGTCATCAATCACCAAAAAGGGGGAGATTGTAAGTGCATCTAGTGCCCCTTAGTGATTTTTGTGTATTGAAGACTTATAGGTTAAGGGACAAATGCGTTTGTGAGTGTACACAGATCTATAAGTCTATGAGGAGTTTGATATTTACAGAGAAAGTCGACCCCTAAAAATTGAATGTCTTCGACTTAAGACTTTCTGAAGACTTTGAAAGTGAAGAAATTGGTGTGACCGTGAAGACTTGATATTCATACGAGGAACATGAAGCGTGAAGACTTTTGTTTTCGTAGTTTCTTTTTCTCTTTATAGAGTCATAGGAAACATCGTACTGTTAAAGGGTATCGAAGAAAAACTAAGGAAAAGTTTCCAAGTGATGCTTATCTCAAATCCTACACCTACCAATCCTTTCGAGTGAAGCCATTGGAAATCTCATACAGTTCAGTCAATTTCTTCAGTGACAGAGATGAAGTTCTTCTGGTCTCTGAGAAATTTGTTCTGACTGAGGAGTTAGGAATTCGCCAGTGCGGATTGCCTACAAGTGAGGAACATGATAGCACTCAGGAATTTGAACCTCAAATTTCCGACCGTTGCTGTGCTACGCGCCAGCTGTCCCAAAATATCTACCCACCTAACGGTCATATCATTGAAGGACATTTATGTCTTATCATGTCGGGCTGCTCCCTAGGCTATAAATAGCCGCCCCCTACAACCACTAGCTGGTTGGCTGCTCCAAGAGAAACTGACACTTGTCATTGAGAGCATCCCATCCTCCGAGGACTTTGAGCGAAAATCATCAAGTGAGTAAAACCCAAACCCAAAACACCTACAAACCCAAAGTGATTGAGTATCACTGAAGAGATTGATCTTGCGTGGATCCGATGCTTGTTACCTTTGAAGACTGTGCATCTTCCAGACGGTTAGGCGTCATGGTCTAGAGCATCCAAGAGGAAATTGTGGATCGCTGAGTGACCGAGTTTGTGAAGGTTTGGAAGTCACCTAAAGACTTACCACGAGTGATTGGGCGAGGCTTGTGTGACCTTAGCTCAAGGATAATATGGTGAGGACTGTGTGTCCTCAGGTTTAAATACCTAGCCGCTCCAACCAGACGTACAACTGTCATAACAGTTGGAACCGGTCTACCAGATCATTGTCTTCACTAAGCTAACTGGTTCTATTTCCTCAACCCTTCCATTTCTTCATTACTGTGTTGTGTGCTTGTTCATATCTGTTTGAAGACTTTGACTGAATACTTTCTCAATTTCCTTAATTCAATTTCTTCACTCTATTTGTCTTCATCCTGTTTTATCCCGTGCTTACGCTTTCTGTACTTTGTATCTGTTTTCATTTCTTCATGATATCCATGTTTATGTTATGTCATGTGTGCATCTGAGTACTTATTCCGCTGCAAGTAGTTCTTCGCTCAGGAATTTCCTCACCCTGAAATTCCTCATTGAAGAATTCATAAAAATCGCATATTCACCCCCCTCTAGTCGACTTAACGCACTTTCAGTTGCCATTAAGGATAACATGATGGGGTCTATTTCTACATAAAATAGATCTTGTCTACATCATGTCATCGTTCTTATTGCATTACTCCGTTTCTCCATGAACTTAATACACTAGATGCATGCTGGATAGCGGTCGATGTGTGGAGTAATAGTAGTAGATGCAGGCAGGAGTCGGTCTACTAACCTTGGACGTGATGCCTATATAATGATCATTGCCTAGATATCGTCATGATTATTTGAAGTTCTATCAATTGGCCAACAGTAATTTGTTTGCCCACCATTTGCTATTTTTCTCGAGAGAAGCCACTAGTGAAATCTACGGCCCCCGGGTCTCTCCTTTAATATATTTGCCGTTGCGATCTATTTTCCTTTGCTTTTATTTTCAGATCTATTAAACCAAAAATACAAAAATCCCTTGCTGCACTTTATTTTATTTGGCGTTCGATCTATCAATATTTACAACTCTCTCACGTCTGTTTGACAATTTCTAACACCGTTGACCGAAAGGGATTGACAACCCCTTCAACACATCAGGTTGCGAGTATTTGTTATTTGTGTGTAGGTGCTGTTTACGTAGTGTTGCTTGGTTCTCCTACTATTTCGATAACCTTGGTCTCATCACTAAGGGAAATACCTACCCTCGATGTGCTGCATCATCCCTTCCTCTTTGGGGAAATACCGACGTAGTCTAATTGACATCAAAAGGAATTTCTGGCGCTGTTGCCGGGGAGACATGAACAACATCTACCAGGTTCCTAATCACGAATCTCATCTCCTCGCAATTTACATTATTTGCCATTTGCCTCTCATTTTTCTCTTCCCCACTTCACAAAAAATTGTCGTTTTATTCGCCCTCTTTTTTGTTGGCCGTTTTCTTGCCGGATCTGTTTTTGAGTGCAATCTTGTTGCGTAGTCACAATGACTCAAGAGAACACCAAGTTGTGTGATTTCTCAAATACCAACAACAATGATTTTATTGGCACTCCGATTGCTCCTCCCGCCACTAGTGCAGAGTCTTGTGATATTAATACTGCTTTACTGAATCTTGTTATGAAAGATCAATTTTCCGATACTCCTAATGAGGATGTCGCGTCCCATCTTAACACATTCGTGGAATTATGCGATATGCAAAAAAAAAAAGATGTGGAGAAGGATGTTGTGAATTTGAAATTATTCACGTTTTCTTTGCGAGATCATGCAAAAATTTGATTTTCTTCGTTGCCTCGCCATAGTATCGATTCTTGGAATAAGTGAAAAGATGCTTTTATCACTAAGTATTTTCTGCCCACAAAAATTATTTCCCTTAGAACCCAGATCATGAATTTCAAGCAACTTGAACATGAGCATGTTGCACAATCTTGGGGAAGGATGAAAATGATGCTAAGGAATTGCCCAACTCATGGGTTAAATCTTTGGACGATCATACAAAAAAATTATGCGGGGTTGAATTTTGTTTCTCATAATCTTTTAGATTCCGCCGTGGGTGGTACTTTTATGGAAATTACTTTGGGTGAAGCTACCAAATTCCTTGATAATATCATGGCAAATTACTCACAATGGCATACCGAATGAGCTCCTACTAGTAAAAAAGTTAATTCGGTTGAAGAAATTTCTTCTTTGAGTGAAAAATTTGATGCTCTTATGAAATTGGTTGCTAGTAAAAGTGCTCTTATTGATTTTAATGATGTGCCTTTGTCTACTTTGATTGAGCAAAATAGTGATGCCATAGATGTGAATTTATCTCGCGAAATAATTTCAATAACAATGCCTATAGAGGAAATTTTAATCCTAGGCCTTTTCCTAGTAATTCCTCTAATAATTATGGTAATTCCTATGGAAATCCTTCTTATAATAATAATAATAATAATAATAATAATAATAATAATAATAATAATAATAATAATAATAATAATAATAATAATAATAATAATAATAATAGGAATGCCTCTGATCTTGAGAATAATATTAAAGAATTTATCAACACGCAAAAAAAATCAACACTACCATTGAAGAAAAGTTGAATAAGATTGATGATTGTCTAGAAGTGTTGATAGAATTTCTCATGATGTAGAAAAATCTCAAGATGAAAATTTGTGTGCCTAAGTTGAGGAATCAATTAAAGATCTTTACATTTCTATGGATGAAAGTAAAAGAACCGCTATGCTTAGAGCTAGAAGTGAATTTTTAGAAAAAGCATTTTCTAGTGATTATTTTCATAAAAGTGATGAAGATCTTAAAATGATTGGTGTTTCTTCTATTGATTCCTTGTTCAGTAAAATTAAAATTGATGAAAAAGGGGCTGGATAAGAGTCAACTTTAGTTAGAAGGTATCCCGATAATTCGAAGGGTGAAAATCTTGTTGAGAAAATTGATGAAAGTGGGTTTGAAGAGGTCATGACTTTAACTAGTGATGTGCCCACTCTTTTGGATTACAAAGACTTTAATTATGATAGTTGCTCTTTGATTGATTGTATTTCTTTGTTGCAATCCATGATAAATTCACCCCATGCTTATGAACAAAACAAAGCTTTTACTAAACATATTGTTGATGCTATGATGAAAGCTTTAGAAGAAAAGTTGGAATTAGAAGTTTCAGTTCCTAGAAAATTACATGATGAATGGGAACCTACTATCAAAGTCAAGATTAAAAATTATGAGTGTTTTGCTTTATGTGACTTGGGTGCTAGTGTTTCTACAATTCTGAAATCTTTATGTGATGTGTTTGGTCTTACCGATATTGAAGAGTGTTCTTTAAATTTGCACTTGGCGGATTCTATTATTAAAAAGCCTATGGGAAGAATTAATGATGTTCTTATTATTGCAACTAGGAATTATGTGCCCATAGATTTTATTGTTCTTGATATTGATTGCAATCCGTCTTGTCCAATTATTCTTGGAAGACCGTTTTTACGAACTATTGGTGCCGTGATTGATATGAAAGAAGGCAATATTAAATTTCAATTTCCACTAAGGAAGGGAATGGAACAATTCCCTAGAACAAGAATTAGGCCACCACATGAATCAATCACCAAGGCATCTTACGGATCACGAAACAAAGATGACAAAACTTAAGATCCTTGCTTTATGCCTAGCTAAGGGCGTAAAACAATAGCGCTTATTGGGAGGCAACCCAATGAATAAAATTTATTTTTGCTTTTTGCTTCCTATTCTTGAGTGTTTGCACAACTATGCTACTATTATGATTGTTTTTTTGTGTGTTTTAATTAGTGTTTGGGCCAGGCAAAGCCTTTAGGATCTTCTTGGGTGATAGTTGTTTGATCTTGCTGAAAAACAGACTTTCGCACTCATGAAAATAATTTTCATAAATCACACAAATGTGCTTTTGCTTTGATTATTTTTACAGAAGATTAATATACAAATTTCTTAGGCCTTCCTAATTTTTCAGAATTTTTGGATCTTCATAAGTATTCGAAATATCCAGATTTCTACAAACTGTTCTGTTTCTGACAGATTCTGTTTTCTTTGTGTTGTGTGCTTGTTTTGATGATTCTATTGTTTTCTTTGATGAGTTTTTGACATATAAAAGTTGGAATACAGTAGATATAATGCAAGAATAAAATATTAATTGGTTTGCTACAGTACTTATAGTAGTGATTTGCTTTCTTATACTAACGGTTCTCATGAAGGTTTTGTTGAGTTTTGTGTTATTGAAGTTTTCAAGTTTTGGGTGATGTTACAATGGATGAAGGAATAAGGAGTAAGAAGAGCCTAAGCTTGGGTATGCCCATGGCATCCCAAGCTATTATCCAAAGATAAGCAAGCAACTAAGCTTGGGGATGCCCGAGTGGCATCCCCTCTTTCTTCTAACGACCATCGGTATTTTACTCGAAGCTATATTTTTATTCGTCACATACTATGGGTTTTGCTTGGAGCGTCTTGTATGATATGAGTCTTTGCTAGTTTTGCTTTGTGTTTTTAGTCTTTAATCCTTGTTGGACACACCTATTTGATAAAGCCAAAATTATGCCCTGACTTGTTAGAATCTTTATGAGCTATGGAATTGCTCTAGTGCTTCACTTATATCTTTTTGAGCACGGTGTGCTTTAGTATTTTTGAAGAAATTTTTAAGAAATTTTCTCTTTCTTCACTTAAATTATTTTGAGATAAAGAAAAATTATGCTCATGATCTTCACTTATATTTGTTTGAGCTTATCAAAAGCAACACATGAAAATTAGTTCCAAAGTGATAGATATCCAAGAAGGATATAATAAAAACTTTCATGAAGATCATTGGAAAAAATAAACTTGATTCATTGTAATAGTTTTTAGATATGATGATGTCATATGTGAGTCATGTTGATGAGTAATTATGTTTTAGAAACAAAATTGGTGTTAAGGTTTGTGATTCCCTATGCAAGCAAAAAAGTCAATAGTCATGCAATGAAATTACATCCTACTTGTGGTGCATTATTCGGTGTTAATTATGCTCAATGCTCGCTTATGAGATTATTTGTTTCCTGGTTGGTCGCTTCTCAATCTTTTGCTAGCCTTCATTTTGCACTAAGTATGATCACTACTTGTGCGTCCAAAGTCCTTTAAACCAGTTTTGCCACATGAATCCACTATATCTACCTATATGCGGTATTCTTTTGCTGTTCTAAGAAAATTTTTATGTGCCATCTCTAATATTCAAAATAAATTTCTCTTTTGTGTGCTCGTACCGCTCGCGAGGCGGTGAGGGGTGGCCAATATTTTCCATGCCAGATGTGTTATTCTCAAGATGAGTGTTTATTCACTTGTCATTGCACGAGAGTAAGGCAAAGGTATTAGGGATGCCCAGTCTCGAAATGAAAAATGAATTTACTTTATGTTGTCAAATAATAAATTCCTTGGAAAGTGTTGGTATGGAGGGCAACCGTGGATACGGCTAGCCATTAAAAGTGAAAGTATGGTTGAAAAAGGAACAAACTTTATGTTCTGTTTGGGAACCGCCTATGATATATCTAGCATGGAAAGTGTTGGGAGCTCTAAGTCGTTTTCGTTGGTTGGAAAAGTATGCCTCTCAAAACGTTTTTTATTACTAAGTTTTTCGCTTTGAGCTCTGGCACCTCTACAAATCCCTACTTCCCTCCTTGAAGGGTTTTTCTTTTACTTTATGCAATTTTTATTTTGAGTCTCCATCTTTTCTTATAAAGCACCAACTAAGGGGCACTATGATTGTACTTGAGCATTGGGTGTAGCTAATATGCGAGTGTGTTTCATGAATGGATCAATGATTGAGTATGATGGGCTAGGGATAACTTATTTTAGCGTTGATATTTTGAAAGACATGGTTGCTTGCTCATATGCTTGAGTATTTAAGTCTCATGTCAAAACTAGACTATTGCTTTGAACCATATAAAAGTCCAAATGTCCATGCTATAAAGAAAAGAATATGAGATGACATGTTAGGTAGCATTCCACATTAAAAATTCTGTTTTTATCATTTACCTACTCGAGGACGAGAAGGAATTCTGATACATCTCCAATGTATCTATAATTTTTTATTGTTCAATGCTATTATATTATCATTCTTGGATGTTTTATATGTTGGGGAACGTAGTATTTCAAAATTTTCCTATGATCACGCAAGATCTATCTAGGAGAAGCATAGCAATGAGCAGGGAGAGTGTGTCCACGTACCCTCATAGATCGAAAGCGGAAGCATTTAGTAATGCGGTTGATGTAGTCGAATGTCTTCACGATCCAACCGATCCAAGTACCGAACTTATGGCACCTCCGTGTTCAGCACACGTTCAGCATGATGACGTCCCTCGAGCTCTGGATCCAGTTGAGGATGAGGGAGAGTTCCGTCAGGACGACGGCGTGGCAACGGTGATGATGAAGTTACCGGCGCAGGGCTTCGCTAAAGCACTACGACAATATGACCGAGGTGTTAACTGTGGAGGGGGACGCCGCACACGGCTAGGAACAATTGATGTGTGTTCTAGGGGTGCCCTCCCCATGTATATAAAGGAGGTAAAGGGAGGGAGGCAGCCTAGGGCCCGCCCAAGTAGGAGGAATCCTACTTGGGCCCCTAGTCCAATTCGCCTCCCCTACCATATTTGGACAAGCGGGAAAGGAAGCAGTGGGGAAGGGGAAGGAAGTAGGAGTCCTAATTCATACTTTCCTTCTCCTCCTCTCCTTTCCCTTTCTCCCCACGCGGCTGGACCTATAGGGGCGTACCAGCCCCTTGTGGGCTGGTGTGTTCCCTTACTTGGCCCATTAAGCCTATATCTTTGACAGGGTTTGCCCGAAACCCCTTCCAGTGACCCGGTATCACCCAGAACACTTCCGGTGTCCAAATACCATCGTCCTATATATGAATCTTTACCTCTCAACCATTTTGAGACTCCTCTTCATGTCCGCGATCTCATCCGGGATTCCGAACAAACTTCGGTCATCAAATCACATAACTCATAATACAAATCGTCATCGAACGTTAAGCGTGGGGACACTACGGGTTCGAGAACTATGTAGACATGACCGAGATACATCTCCGGTCAATAACCAATAGCGGAACCTGGATGCTCATATTGGCTCCTACATATTCTACGAAGATCTTTAGCGGTCAAACCACATAACAACATATGTTGTTCCCTTTGTCATCGGTATGTTACTTGCCCGAGATTCGATCGTCGATATCCTCATACCTAGTGCAATCTCGTTATCGGAAAGTCTCTTTACTCGTTCCGTAATGCATCATCCCGCAACTAACTCATTAGTCACATTGCTTGCAAGGCTTATAGTGATGTGCATTATCGAGAGGGCCCAAAGATACCTCTCCGATACACGGAGTGACAAATCCTAATTTCGATCTATGCCAACCCAACAAAAACCCTTCGGAGACATCTGTAAAGCATCTTTATAATCATCTAGTTACGATGTGACGTTTGATAACACACAAGGTGTTCCTCCGGTATTCGGGAGTTGCATAATCTCATAGTCAGAGGAACATGTATAAGTCATGAATAAAGCAATAGCAATAAAACTCAACAATCATAATGCTAAGCTAACGGATGGGTCTTGTCCATCACATTGTTCTCTAATGATGTGACCCCATTCATCAAATGACAACACATGTCTATGGTCAGGAAACTTAACCATCTTTGATTAACGAGCTAGTCTAGTAGAGGCATATTAGGGACACTTTGTTTTGTTTATGTATTCACACATGTATCAAGTTTCCGGTTAATACAATTCTATCATGAATAATAAACATTTATCATGATATAAGGAAATAAAATAATAATTTTATTATTGCCTCTAGGGCATATTTCCTTCAGTCTCCCACTTGCACTAGAGTTAATAATCTAGTTTACATCGCCATGTGATTTGACACCAATAGTTCACATCACCATGTGATTAGTTCACATCGTCATGTGACTAATACCCAAAGGGTTTTGCTAGAGTCAATAATCTAGTTCACATCGCTATGTGATTAACACCCAAAGAGTACTAAGGTGTGATTGTTTTGCTTGTGAGAGAAGCTTAGTCAAAGGGTCTGTCACATTCAGAGCCATATGTATTTTGCAATTTTTCTATGTCTACAATGCTCTGCATGGAGCTACTCTAGCTTATTGCCCCCACTTTCAATATGTATCCAGATTGAGACTCGGAGTCATCCGGATCGGTGTAAAAGCTTGCATCGGCGTAACTCTTTACGACGAGCTCTTTATCACCTCCATAACCGAGAAATATCTCCTTAGTCTTCTAAGGATAATTTTGACCGTTGTCAAGTGATCCACTCCTGGATCAATATCGTACCCCCTTGCCAAACTCATGGCAAGGTACACAATAGGTTTGGTACACAACATAGCATACTTTATAGAACCTATGGCTGAGGCATAGGGAACGACTTTCATTATCCTTCTATTTTCTGTCGTGGACGTGTTTAGAGTCTTACTCAACTTTACACCTTGCAATACAGGCACGAACTCCTGCTTTGACTGTTCCATTTTGAACTACTTCAAAAATCTTGTCAGGGTATGTACAAATCTTATCAAGCGTTTTGATCTATCTCAATAGATCTTGATGCCCAATATGTAAGCAGCTTCACCGAGGTATTTCTTTGAAAAACTCCTTTTAGACACTCCTTTATGCTTTCCAGAAAATTCTACATCATTTTCGATCAACAATATGTCATTCACATATACTTATCAGAAAGGTTGTAGTGCTCCCACTCACTTTCTTGTAAATACAGGCTTCACCGCAAGTCTGTATAAAACTATATGGTTTGATCAACTTATCAAAGTGTATATTCCAACTCTGAGATTCTTGCACCAGTCCATAGATGGATCGCTGGAGCTTGCACATTTTGTTAGCACCTTTAGGATTGACAAAACCTTCTGGTTGTATCATATACAACTCTTCTTTAATAAATCCATTAAGGAATGCAGTTTTGATATCCATTTGTCAATTTCATAAAATGTGGCAATTGCTAACATGATTCAGACCGACTTTAAGCATCGACACGAGTAAGAAAATCTCATCGTAGTCAACATCTTGAATTTGTCAAAAACCCTTTTCGACAAGTCGAGCTTTGTAGATAGTAACACTACTATCAGCGTCCATCTTCCTCTTGAAGATCCATTTATTCTCATTGGCTTGCCGATCATCGGGCAAGTCCAGCAATGTCCGCACTGGGTCCACCAACAAACACATTCCATGGCTGGTCCGAAACAACGGGTACCGTCCAACTAACAACAGTCCTAGGGGAGTTTTGTTTGCAATTATATTTTGATTTGATTTGAGCATGGGACTAGGCATCCCGATTACCAGCTATTTTCTTATGAATGATGAGCAGAGTCCAGTCATCATGAGAATAACCCACCTAGCATGGAAGATATAGACAACCCTAGTTGCTACATGAGCGATTCTAGCATACAAAACAGGTTATCATTTGAAGGTTTAGAGTTTGGCACATGCAAATTTACTTGGAATGGCAGGTAAATACCGCATATAGGTAGGTATGGTGGACTCATATGGAACAAATTTGGGTTTATGTAAGTGGATGCACAAGCAGTATTCCTGCTTAGTACAAGTGAAGGCTAGAAAAAGAATGGGGAGCGACCAACTAGAGAGCGACAAAAGTCTTAAACATGCATTGAGATTAACCAAAATTGAGTGCAAGCATGAGTAGGATATAAATCACCATGAACATAAATATCGTGGAGGCTATGTTGATTTTGTTTCAACTACATGCGTGAACATGTGCCAAGTCAAGCCACTCGAATCACTCAAAGGAGGCTACAATCCTATCATACTACATCACAACCATTTTAAAAGCATGTTGGCACGCGAGGTAAACCATTATAAACTCCTAGCTAATTAAGCATGGCATGAGTAACTATAAGCTCTAGTTGTCATTGCAAATATGTTTCATTCATAATGGGCTGAATCAGGAACGATGAACTAATCATATTTACAAAAACAAGATGGGTTGAGTTCATACCAGCTTTTCCTCATCTCCATCATTTCATCATATATCGTCATTATTGCCTTTCACTTGCGCGACCGAACAATGTGGATAATATTAATAGTGCATGTGCATTGGATTAAGCTGGAATCTGCAAACATTTATTCAAAGGAGAAGACAAGGTAATATGGGCTCTTTGTTAGATCAACAATAATGCATATGAGAGCCACTCAGCATTTTCATCATGGTCTTCTCCTCTCAACCCCCAAAGAAAATAAAAGAATTTCAAAGAAACACACTGAAATGCTTTTGGAGTTTTTGTTTTCCTGAAGGAAGTAAAACAAGAACGAGAAAAAACTATTTACACAGGAAAGCTCCCAACAAGCAAAAGAAGAACGAGAAATCTTTTTGGGTTTTCTTTTAATAGTACTACTACTAAGCAAGCAAGGAAAGTAAACTAAAAGGAAGCTACAACTGTTTTTTTAGTTTTTTCTTAAGGTTTTTCAAACACACAAGAAGAAAGCGAGAAAAAGAAATAAACTGACATGGATAATACAATGAAAAAGTATGAACACCGACAACTAGAATGAGTGTGTGAACGTGAATGTAATGTTGGTGAGAAATACGTACTCCCCCAAGCTTAGGCTTTTGGCCTAATTTGGTCTATGCCCATGGATCAAAGTAGCCCTCTCCGGTGTACGGAGGAGGATCCTGGGGATTCCACTGGTTAGTGAGCTCCTGTGGCTCCCACTGATAAACAGACTCCTAATAAGGATCAGATGATGGCTCTGGCTCAGGAACTGGGGATCTTAATCGTCCGCTCCTAGTATGCATGAATGTCCGCAGGCATGAAGACATATGTGCCTGAATGAATATTAAACAAAGAAGGTGCAGGCAAGGTAATAATCTGGCAAGTCTTTTCGCTAAATACCAGGTTATAAATGAGTCTCTTTTCCTTATTCATAGTGAATAAAATCATGTGCTACCATACTGTTATAGTCTAAGTAAATAGTGGGCAGTACCATCTCCTCTTTCTCATCATGCCTAATAGGTATCTCACGAGCTCCTGTGGCTCCCACTGATAAACAGACTCCTGATAAGGATCAGGTGATGGCTCTGGCTCAGGAACTGGGGATCTTAATCGTTTGCTCCCAGTATGCATGAATGTCCGCAGGCATGAAGACGAGTGTGCCTGAATGAATATTAAACAAAGAAGGTGCAGGCAAGGTAATAATCTGGCAAGTCTTTTCGCTAAATACCAGGTTATAAATGAGTCTCTTTTCCTTATTCATAGCGAATAAAATCATGTGCTACCATACTGTTATAGTCTAAGTAAATAGTGGGCAGTACCATCTCCTCTTTCTCATCATGCCTAATAGGTATCTCAAAGCGTCTAGCAAGGCAGGAAGCATAGATACCTCCAAAGATAGGACCCTTCGTATAGTTTAAACTCAACCGTTTAGCAACCATAGCGCCTAAACTGAAAGTTCAATCACGAAGTAAAGCATGGCGCAAAATGGCAAGGTCAGGAGCACTAAGGCCTCCGCTGTTCCCGGGACCAATTAAACATCTCCCAGCAAATAATGAGTAGTAGCGCAGAACAGGAAAATGTAAACTAGTCACTCTCGCTTCCGACACCTATCTCCTTTCCCCAAAGGTAACTCTATTAATACAATCTTCCACTCTCTAGGATGTGGTTCCTCGACGCTGCCCTTAAAAGGTAATTTGCAAACCTCACAAAAATCATAAAGCGTCATTTCCTTATACTCATCATATAAGTAAAAATCTACCGTGGGTGGTGATCTCCTAGCATGAAAATGAAAATTTTGCATGAAAGTATTAGTGAGTAGGAGGTACTGATCACACTGGTCATGGAGGAAGTCGGTGATGCCTGCATTCCCAGCCAAATAATAGAAATCCTCATAAATTTCGGCCGCCTCCAACAATGCATCACATGGCCATTCACACGGCCGAACCTCCTCGGTGTGAGGAAGGTTGTACTTGGGCTTTTCCTTCTCTTCATTTGATTTTTCATTTGAACCCCGGCTCGAGGAGCCTATCAACAATCCCCTCATCATTTTATTCCTCTAAAAATTTCTGAAATTTTTAGTGACTCGAAATAAAAGTAAACCAAACTCAACAAGATTGATAGAAACTACTCCCACAAGTACCGGCAGGCTAAATCATGCATAAAAACCACTTTGTACCATATAAATTTGACATGCAAGCTCAAGAACAAGGTCACCACAGTAGCAAAAGTTTGCATTAAATAAAGCACTAGAACAAAAACTAATTGGACCATTGGAGGAGTCACATACCAAAGAACAATACCCCAAAGCAGTTTTGTGAATGGAGCTTTGAGCAAGGAGACCGAAAATGGCAGCAAATAACATAGAGCAAGGTTTGAGCTATGAGATGATTTTTCTGGAGGAAGACGAAGTGGATGGGTGCTTGAATAAGTGGAGGGGACCCATGTGGGACCCACAAGACAGGGGGCGCACCTAGGGGGGCGGGCGCACCCTCCACCCTTGTGGGCCACTTGTGCATCCCACTGGTGTGTTCTCAGTGCCAGAATTCTCAAATATTCTATAAAAAATCATACTAAATTTTTAGGGCATTTGGAGAACTTTTATTTCCAGGACTTTTTTTATTGCACGAATAATTCAGAAAACGGATAGAAAATTATATTTTTGTTTTATTTAATCTAAATAATAGAAAGTAAAAGATAGGTATAGAAAGTTGTGCCTTCTAAATTGATCCATATCATGCCCATCAAAAGGAATCCATTAACAAGGTTGATCAAGTCTTATTAACAAACTTCTTCCGAATGACATGAAACCAGAGAATTTTTTAATAACACTAGGTTACCTCAACGGGGATATGCATGTCCCCAACAATAAGAATATCATAGTTCTTTTTGACAGTCGGAAGAGGGAATTCAAAACCTCCAATAGTAATAGTTGGATTTTTCCAATAGAATTGATACTATGAACTTGAGGTTGTTTCTTCGGAAAGTGTACCGTATGCTCATTACCATTAACATGAAAAGTGACGTTGCCTTTGTTGCAATCAATCACTACTAGGGAAAACCCTAGCAGTAGCACGTGTTTAAAGCCTATTGGTAGCGCGGGGTGCGGCGCTACTAGTAAGGCGCTACAGCTAAAGGTTAGCAGTAGTGTGGGTTGGATCACGCTACTGCTATATCGACTTAGTAGCAGCGCTTTATACTATGAGCGCTACTGGTAATTAGTAGTAGCGCTTCTCCTAGCACGCGCTACTACTATTATTCCGTATTTCTTTTTTATTTCATGTTGTATTCATACACATTTATACAAGCTTTCATACCGCAGCAATTTAGAGAATGATTTTACATCATAATGAGTTATTACATCACTCGGAGAAAGAACCGTGGACTAGTTTCAAGTGGATGGACATCCACTTGAAACTAATCCGCGGTTCTTTCACCCAATGATATAATATATCATCATCATCATTATCATCATATCATTAACAACTTATCATCATAGTACATCATTGTCATATAACACCTCCTCATGATCATCGTTTTCGTCAATGAGACATCACATACAAGTTGGTCACTAGACATAATCACAAATACTCATCATCATCAACTCTCATAAACATATTGTTCCTCATAGGACCTACTACATTCTCTTAGGACCTACTATATTATCCGAGGTAAAATAGCATAAACAAGATAGCCCCTGACTCTCCGTTATGGAGAATGGACATTATCATGTCTCCAATTCTTTCCTTTTGCACAATGTTGCTTTCAAGAGCCTCCTTAGGATTGTCCATACTTTTTTTTTCATTCTAAGATTAGCATGTGTTCACCGGTTTTAGAAATCCGGTATGGACAGGTGAGATTCGTAGGATGACCTGGCTGTATGTTCAAAACATCAAGGCGACCATTCTGATACATCAAATGAGGCACACAATCCATCAGGATTCTCTGTTGAAAAACATAGTAATAACTTCGTAGTTAGCAATGATGTACTAGTTTTAGAAGTACGCAAAAGATGCACGGATGTCGTAATAGTAAAAAATCTTACCAGGATATCTCCATGGAAGTTATCGTGGTTCAACACGTGCACTAGTGGCACATATTGACCATAATTTGGAGGAGTTCGATAAAAGGCATTGTAATTCTCAAGATAAGTACAATATGCGACCAGATGACTTTTCTCCTGATAAGTAAACTCAGAGCCATCGGTGTAGTTGGTTTTTTCAACCATGTTCCGCACATTCTTTGAAGAATGAAAGTAAGCTATCAATGGAAATAGGCTGTCAACTATTTTGAAATAAACAATATAAATTACTTAATAACTATGTTTGAGGAACTCACGTAGCGGTAGAATTGGAAGCGTATCAACAAGGACCCAAATGTCCAAATTATCTTGGTCGATCTCAGGATCACCAAGATCCATGGTGACAAACATACCCTCTTGAAAATCATACATCTTGCAAAGTGCTTCCCAACCCGGGCAACCAAAATGGGACACGCTCTCAGAATTGTATAGATTTACCTCAAAATCCATACCATGATGGGTCCTTAGGTTAATTTTCTTTGTTTCATTCCTCTCATGATCTTCAAAACCCATCCTCTCCAAGACATAGCGTCGTGCATGGCATGCACTACAAAAAAATACACTTCCGTGATGATACGTGTTTGTCACAGTAGGTCACATTTTCTGTCATGCATGTACATCCATGACAAATTTATGATAGAATCAATATAGTCATACCTAGGCTGTCGTAGAAGTGTTCCATGACATTACCAAAATTATCATCACGGAAGAGTCCACTTCCATGACGATAAATCGCGCGTCACAGAAGTGCTTTCGTCAAGGGTGACCGACACGTGGCATCCACCGTAACGGAACGTCGTTAAGCTATCAGGTCTGGTTTTGGATCCGATAACCCGTTAACAGCCCCGACCAATGGGGATTTTCCACGTGTAAAATCATCATTGGCTGGAGGAAACACGTGTTAGCTCCGTGTTGGCACAGGTGTCACTCATCCAATGGGCGAGATGCGCCTATGATATGTTAACACGTGGACCGGCCCAAAAGTGGCCCATAAAGTTTAAATGGGCCGGCCCAACTAAAGGCCCACAAGATTTTGTGGACCATAATGGGTCGGCCCAGCTAAAGGCCCACAAGATTTTGCGGGCCATAATGGCCGGCTCAGGTAAAGGCCCACAAGATTTTTGTGGGCCATAATGGGCCGGCCCAGGTGAAGGCCCGCAAGATTTTTCTGGACCATAATGGGCCGGCCCATCTAAAGGCCCACGAGATTTTGCCGACATTAATGGGCCGTCCCAGCTATAGGCCCATAAGATTTTGAGGACCCTAGTAGGCCAACCCATTAAGTGGATGCCATATTCTGGGCCAAATGCCGGCCCATATTTGATCCGGTCCATTAATGGCCTGCCATGTTCCGGGCCTAATAATGGCCCATATGAGATCCGGCCCGTAAAAATCCTACCATGTTCTGGGCCAAATTATGGCCCAGATCAGGTCCGACCCTTTAAGAGGCTTTGGGCTAAATTATGGCCCATATCAGATTCGGCTCGTCAACTAGACGCTACGCTTTTGGGCCCATTTGCTAAAGGCCCATTTAGTAATTCAGCTTGATATTAGTTTCGGCCTGTGAAGGGCCCGTTTAAAATTTCGGCCCTATATTAATTTCGGCCTGTTAAAAGCCCGTCATATAGTTGGGCCTAACTACGGCCCGGTTTGCATCCGGCCTGCTCGCAGCCGATAGTCTCATTGGGCCAAACAAGGACCGAGACAATTTTGGCCTGTTATAAGCCCATGATTTGATTGGCAGATTCATGGGCTGGGGTCTATTTCGGCCTGCTGCCTCCCATGAGCTGTTCGGCACGTTTCAGGCCCAACCTACTTTTCAGCCTCCTAAAGGCCCATTGAGTTTTCTTGGGAAAATAGGGCCGACGGTTTACTCGGCCTATTAAAGGCCCGAATCTACTAGTGGGTCAGTTTACATTTAGGCCTGTTAACGGACCAAGATGACGGGGCCCATGATGCAGATCATACATGGTGATTTGCATGACGGCCCGATTATGTACTGTAATTTTACGGTTTCGTCGGTTTACTGCGAAGACAGGATATATACAGTAAAATAACTGCAGCATCGTGAATAAGAAAAAAACCTAGACTATACAATAAAGAAATTACGGCATATTACATCCACTGGGCATCAAACTTCGCCACTATGATAATAAAGCACAAGCAGACAACAGATTACATACAATGGGCATCAAAGATCGCCACCAGTGCAACTAATCACGCCGACAAAATAATACACAAAACCGACAACACTTCAATAGAGTTCAAGAAAGGTTAGCCTTGCTCGGGAGCTGCAACGCAAGCAGCTGAGCAAGCTGGTGAGACTACACTTGTTTGGCACTTATATCCTCCTCACTCTGAAAGATAAACAAGTAGACAGATGACAGGTTATGCACATATAAGTATCAGTGCTGACAATTCATCACATTTCTTACTGACGAATAAAGTGACACAGTTTAAAATAACATTAACACAATATGGTATTGTTCAGGTCAAGACATGGTAGGAAATGACATTGTGAAGGAGTTGGCAGCTTCATGACACCACTGGATTACAGATCAAGAACTCATAAGTATCAATGGTTAGTGTGCTGTCAATTTATCCCATTTCAGATTGGCAAAATAAGATCACTTGCTCTGTATAGTTTAATTTACATGGTATGAAGAAGTAACTTGGTTGTACAACTGAAAACTTAAATTGAGAAGGACAAACTTTTGTTTATGAACTGGAGTACATAATAAACTTTAAATATGAAATTGATGCAAACACCAAAAATAAACAGTTGTTGCAGTCATGCCTAACCAAATATACACAACAATGTTTGAAGGCTTGAGAAGGACAAACTTACATTATTGGTGAAGGCAGGCTCTATAAAGCCCTTGTCCATGCTGATGGGGGGGGGGGCAATTCAAGAAGTTTACCATAGAATCTTCTTCATAAGCATTGCCTTTATTCTACATTTTGTTAAGAGTAAATATAGATGTGACAATATAAGAAAAAATGGAGAATATTTAAGATAAGTTGAAGAGTGATGCTACATAACCAAGTAGCTATAAATGTAAGTACAGCAATACAGGCAAAAGGTACAGCCAAGAGCAATGCAGAGCTAAACTTTCTTCAGTACCATCGGTGTTATCCAACCTTATGGTAAGAGTAAATATAGATCTTATGTGTAGAAAATGGAGGGCAAAAGAAAATAAGCTGCAGAGTGATGGTACATGAACAACTACCTGGCAATATAAGTACACTGATAAATGACAGCAGGTACTTACAAGAACAATGCAGAGCTAAAAAAATTCATTGGCATTGGATATATTCTACACTAATGTAACCATTCATATAGATCAGATAATTTGGAGCGAACAATTGATAAGCAAGCTATCATGCATACTGCTGTCACATAATGAACCAGGTATGTATGCAAGTACAGTGATACAGGACAACTGGAGCAAAGCAGCGGGCAGCATATCTGCGATATCCTGTCGTTCTTTTCAAACCAGAATTCTTTTTCGAGCTGATTTCCTGCAAGAAAGATCTGTAAGGCACATGTGGAAAAGTAGAAGTTCAAATTGTCATGCGATATCATAGACAGTACCTCATCCTCGGAATGAGACCAGTGCATAACAAGGTTTTTCCATTCAATGTCTTCTAAATTTAGCATAGGAGACTTCACCAGAAATTCATTTATAGACTTTCCATCAAAGTGTGATTTCCTCAGGTAACACTGATACTGCTGCAATGCTTCCTTGAAAAGCGCAAGCAAGCTTTGCTCATCATGACTATCCAGATTGACCCTCGCCTACTTACAAGTTACAACAATGTAATGTAAATCATTGATGTGTTCAATCAGCAGAAAATAGGAAAATAATCACCATGAGTAATAGCACTTACACGTAAGTGGGACAGGAAGATGTGAAAATGGTGTTTGTGTTCACTATAATCTTCCCATGATGGGAATATATGCACGTAGTCCCTAACAACATTGAAAGCATTGCCTTTTAAACTAGGAATAACTAGAATGGGGTTCCAATCTGCATGAATTGGCCGTCTCCGCAGTTGGGATAGGTCTTCGGCCGATGGACTTGCTGTACATTTTGCTGGAGTGGGATTTTTCTATGGTACGGCTGGTGCTATGGCAACTGAAATCGGCATACCTTTTGCTAGAGTGCAGGTCCTGTGTGGTGCGGCTAGTGGTGTGGCCAGTGAAGTATGGGTACAGTTTGCTGGAGTTGGTCCTACGTTTTGTGTCACTGGTTGTACAGCCAATATATGTGGGGTGTTGTCTGATTTCTCCGGCACAACCACGTTTTTCAAGGACTTTGCTGGTGCTCCTTCAGGTTTGGCAATCACCCTCTTCCTTTTTGATGTCTGATGCACAAGAATAGCATTTGAGTGAAAAAACATGGTATGGTGACAGATGGAATATGTATTGATAATGGATGGGCATGACATCTCGACATATATGATGAGTAAACTAAGCAGATGGCGGTGCAACAAAGTAGAAGAAATGCAGGACAACATATGCAAGATACCCGCAATCAATAAAACCTTGAAAAATTAGAAGACACACCTTGATGAGTGAACAGGATAGGCCATCTGCCTTTGACTCCTCGAGGTTAGAATAGTCATTAGGATGGTATTCTGAACAAGAATCAATAGGTGGTGAGGGTATAAGTTTCATTGCATCCAGAATGGCACTCAATGCCTTGGTGCCAATTTTGTAAGTCATTGCGGTGTTTAGCTTCAAGAGTGGACTGCTGCTAGTGTGACACAAAGCAGCTACACAGATCATAGTGTAGATATAACAGGAAAACCGTAAGCATCAGAGTAAAATCAGCAAAGTGGGACTTGCTAGAATATATGTGCTAGTATTGTCGGTACGGCTAGCTAGAAAGGCTTCGGATACCAGCTCTCTTCAACTGAAGGTGTGGTACTGTTAACATCAGTGTAACTCTCAAAGGCGACATAGCTCCCTGCATTTCCTTGCTATTCTTATAGGATTCAAGTGGGCAGACCACTACAAATCCTATTCCCATGTTTACAAAATCCTACGAATCAAAGAGGCCCGACGAGTTCAAAGTGTCCATACCAACCGACCCTATAGACCTCTACACTGCAAATGTCCCTGCTCATATTCACTACAAGGAACATACTGTACTACTATCATACTCCCTCCTTTCCAAAATATAAGTCTTGGTTGAGATTTCCACTATGGATCACATACAGATGTATCCAGATACATTTTAGAGTGTAGATTCACTCATTTTGCTCCATATGTAGTCCATGGTGGAATCTATACAAAGACTTGTATTTAGGAACGGAGAGAGTACTTATTAAAGAAGAAAGGAAGAGGAACATGCTAAAGAAGAGCAAGCAGATTTTGGATAATAAAATGTTCGTTGCGCAGTGCCCAAACAGGATGAACCAGAGCGCATTAAGAAAGCAACTCCCTGATGTCTCTCTATATGTGGTGCACGTGCTTTTTTGAAAGTAAAGTAGGAACATTAGCTGACCAATTAAATGTTATCTGTTTTAGTAATATCAGCATCATATCAGATTCGTACTTGAGCAACAAGTTTGGAATTATGAGTGGCACATTGTTTAGCTTGATGGATTTAGGAGCAGTGCTAAGTAGGTACGATGATGGTACTGAATGTAAAGGCATGTCTGCATTTGGGTTAGTCGACCATTTCAGGCGGTTGGATGAAGATCCTACGTCTCCTAACCCTTCTTCTTCCTCGTCTCTGATTCTTCCCATATAGAACACCGCACGGGCCGCCGGCCGAACCATCGGCCCCCATCGCTTGTGTTCCTCCGCCACCCCCACCCCCACCCCCGCGCCCACCCACGTCGAGTTTTCTTCGTTCGGCGAGGCCCCACCACCACCCCCCAACAACCAAAGTCCACACCCGAGCCCCTTCGTTCACACCGGCGAACTTCGGCGAGCTCTGAAAATCGACTGACCCAATTTTGAAATTTAGTCTATTGTGATTTAACTAGTGTGGAATATAAAAGGCGAAAACCATAAGAATTGGGAGTATAGTGTTGAGCGTGCCATGGCGGATCTGAAGGTGCAAACCGGAAAAAGGCAACTTCGCAACCAATGTTTGCTCTCAACTAGCAAGGAAGTGATGGACAAGAAATCAGAGTAAAGCAGTGGCGATCTATTTTCTTGCTGCGATAAATAAGTTGAGCAGATACGAAAGAGTACCGCCTCTAGTGCGGCGGCGTGTATGCATCTGCTGAGAATTTGACGGTGCTGCAGTAGCGATGGCTGTCAGCAGTGTGGAAGCAGTTCTAGGAGGGTAGACGGTGCCGGCGGGGCGCGGTGGACGAGACGGTCGTAGGAGCGGCGCCGACAAGGTCGACGACGGCGGGGATGAAGCGAGAGGACGGGATGCAAGGATCCCGGTCCGAAGCCGTGGATGAGAGAGGTCGATCTCTTGTAATGGACGACGACATCGGGGTATCAGCTCCGGCATGGTGGAGGAGGACGGCGGTGGATGGGGTGGCGGACGGAGGAGGCTGAGGTGGAGAGGGTGTTTTGGCGCCCACGGAGTACGAATGGGGAAATGGAGGTGGAGAGGAAGGGGGAACCATGTCTTCAGGGCGCGCTTGTCTGAGATGCGAGGAAATTTACAAACTTAGCCCCCGTTTCAAATTTCCTACATCACAACCATATTAGTCGGTCGGGGATAGGACGGTAATCTCGCATACACTGAATATTTGCCGACGAGAGTTTGTTTTTGGCGCCCCCGTGTTTGAATCGGGGAGGGAGTCGATTTCGGTCGAGGACACACTGTGTTTTGGCGCCCACCGTGTATGAATCCGGGTGAGAGGCGGTTATGTCACGTTCGAGTGAAATTACAAACCTATGCCTATTGAAACCTATAGAAATCGAGCAGATAGGCTTTGCGTGGCAGGGATAGGCAGTAGTAATTTCCATCTCGCAGATTTTGGTTTCGGGCGGTTACTGTGACTTTCCCCGCTTCGTTCAAATTTTGCAGAGTGCATGTTTACCATGCCAACTCAATTCAAATCCCGTTTGTATTCTTTTTTTTTCGGGCGGGATCCATTTTCGATTGGAATAAAATTCTATATACATCATTTTTTATATATACTTTCAAAAGCACAACACCCTTTATACATAAATATGGTTTAAAAATGGCATGATCTCAGATTCATAAGGTTGTATCCATCAATTTGGATTTTCAAATATTTGAAACCACTTATGTTGAAATCCAATGTATGCATTCCTCGCTAACTGTCTCCAATTAATGTGTGTTTCATGCGGTGTTTTTTTACTTCTCAAACATGTATAATGTGTTTCACACACGCAACATATAGTGTAATCCCGTTTAGACATTAATTGCATATAAACCATGCATTGCTTCTAATTAAAGAATATATGGATCACCAATATTGATAAACTATATGACATTACACGTGTCCCCAAATTCAAATGCATATGCATGTTTGATACACCAATTTGCGTTATGATATTATCGATGTCATGATCTCCAGTTTAAATTTTGAATCCCATTTAATCCAGATATTCGTCTGATATAACTATCATTCATGCTTATATAGGACTATCTCTCTAGACCCATACGCGTTCATCGTCTCTTGGGTATCTCTCGTGCTACATGTATGTCGACAATGATCTTTATCTTCGTAACACACTGACTACTCTCTCCCTCTACCTTCATCACTCTATCTCTCTAAGTATATCTCGCTCCCTGCTATGTGTCCCTAACTATGATTCTCCATGTGGAATCTCTTTATCTCACACAAACACAAAACTTTGTCTTCCGGGGTCTCATTTCTCTCTACTATTCCCCTGTGTGCCACTCGCACACCCCTCATACAGAGATGTCTTTCGCTCCTTAGGTATGAGAACCTACGACTCTTCCTCTTAAATATCTCTTTCTCACACACAAACACAGACTCTGTCTCCCAGGGTCTCATATTTCTCCACTGTTCTCTTGTATGTCGCTCACACACTCTCTCTCTCCCTAGAGATATCTTGTGTTCCCTCATATGTTTCTCTAGCTATCACTCTCGTTTTGAATATATCTTTCTCTCCCGCAGACACAAAACTCCGTCTCTCGGGATCTCATTTCTCTCCGGTATTTGTTTGTATGTGAGTCACATGCACCCTTTCTTCATCTCTCTCACACCCACACCCATAACTCAGCCTTCTGATCCACTCGACTCATATCTCTAACGCACACTAGCTAGCATCTTTATCTTTCTATTTATCTGTTTCTCCATCAACCTTCTTTCATTTATAGGTTGATCTCTTTTGCACAATTGTTGTGCCTCACCCCCTCTGCTCGCCATAGATGCATGCTCCAGCCCACGCCACTATCTCTTAAAGACAAAAACGCATGCTCCATTGTCAGGCCTTCTTCCCTGCATTCTCGCATGCATGCATATTGTGATATCGATCCGTCTCTCCCATGTCGTTGATGTTAGCTTATGACTTATGTCGCACACACACACACATCCCACGTATACATGTATACCTCTCGCACATGCACGTTTAAGGTCTCTATGTCTCCATATGTAGTAAATTACCCTCAACCCTAACGCCACATTGAATCGTTCTCTTCTTGTGTGCACATAACTTCCGCCTGGATGGGTAAAACACACACTCACACTTAACAATCTCCTTCTAGCTACCCCCTCTCACTCTTCCCCTATATCCCCGAAACCAATAAGACCATCCCTTCGTTTAATTCCCGCCTACATGCACCATCGATATATAGTAGTCTTCCTCGGTGTCTCTCGAACAAACACGTTCTCTCAATGTTGACTACTCTCACGCGCACACACCTTCTCTTCCCTCTCTACGGGCATTTTATCTCTCGCACCCCATCGTTGGTGGCCTCTGCCCTACACATCGCCTCTCTATGATGAAGCCATGCACACTTAAACACACACACACACACACATACGCACACGAACGCACGCACGCACCCCCACCCCCACCCCCCCCACACACTAAGACTCCATCACACACACACACACGCACACACACACACACACACACACTAAGACTCCATCTCTCTCTCACACACACACACCCACACACACACACACATTGAGACTCCATCTCACAAACACATGCTCTAGGCGGAGCATTTGTTCCTACCACCCTTCATCCACCCTTACCCGTATGATAAACAATCACCTTAATTTACTTGTATAACATGGACAAATTCCACTTTACTTTAGTAGTTAGCAAACTTATCATATGTACCCTTATAAAAAACCGAGTTGGTGATGATGGTGTGCATGCCATCTTGTAATATAGACCGTCTGATCTATATCTGACGGATAGAAAGCAAACTATGATAATTTTACAAAAGATAGCCGCACCTCTCTCCACATCCTTATCTCCCACAACCTCATTGCTGAGTAATTAAAAAAGAAAGTCTCCGGAACAATCTAGCATGGTGGCCGCTGCCGCCTGCCGGCGCCGTCCATCCCCATGCCTCCGCCCATTCCGACCACCAGTCGCCACCACGCTCCACTCCTCCTCACCTTATCTCTCATCTTTCATTTTTTCGATGACATTCTCAAGATACCAGTTTTCTGATAAAATTCTTGAAATATCATTAGTTTTTACACATGGGATTACTCATGCATGGGTAAATCACAACAGGTGTTTTGTAAAAAAATGCATATTGATGTTCCGTGCAATGCACGAGCATCTTGCTTGTAATTATATAATGCAAATCACGAGCAGGAAGTGACATTTTTTTACACAACCACGTTAACATGGCCAAGTAAATTACTAGCTAAAGTAAATACCATTATACTTATATCCCGATGCAAAAGGTTGAGTACATGTCCAAAGACTAGAGTCGCACACACGCACTGTGTCTCTTAGAATCTCTCTAACACACACACACACCAGTTACGTGACTCCCACTTAAGCAGACACGTATGTTACAATTTGTGCACCCGCAGGTACATGTGATGCTGCGCATTTATTTAAGCCAGACGGCAAACCCAAACAGTAGCTGCATTCATTCCCCTCCCGCTGCCTCTTCTCTGGTCGTCGTCGCCCGGTAGAACAATCCTACCATTCTATCACTGACATATGGGACCACCAATCGTGGGTCCCACCAGTCAGCGAAGGAAAGGCAGGGTAAGGCAATGATAGCCACGTCAGAGGATTCATGTCCCGCCCGGTAACCATGGCCCGGCCGAAGGTAACAACATACGCCATACTCCCGCTGGAGCGGCTCTTTAATCTGGAAATTTTAGTGGTCATGCATGCATCTTTTTGTGCTAGCACTCCTATATAAGGGTTGACCGGTCGCTTCTCACAGGCGTGCGCGGGCGGTGGAAGAGGAAGGAGAAGGGAAGTGGGCTGTGGAGTAACGTTTTTTACCACAATCTTGTTAGGAAACTAAGTGCAATAATTGATTAGTTTTGCAAACTACCAGTACTACACCTAAAACGGTTCAAAACCTATACTCCCTTGCCAGCGCACGCTTCCCGCGTGAAACGATCAGCGTCGCCCTGGAGCGTCAGTGCCGCATTAATGCCCGGCCAGAGCGGAGGTGACCTCTCACTAGCGGCGCGGCGTCCGAGAGAGCGCCGCTTCCCGGTGCACCGATTGCTCCGCGTCGAGGCTGGCCATAGGCCCTGTTTGGATCCATGGGTTAGAGTTAGTTTGAGCTAGTTGGGGCTCAAATCTCTACTCTTATAAAAAAAACGAGTTGGTGATGATGGTGTGCCTGCCATCCTTCAATATAGACCGTCCGATCTATATCTGACGGATAGAAAGCAAACTATGGGAATTTTGCAAAAAGATATCCGCACCCCTCTCCATATTTGCAGATAAGGCATTCCCTCATTCATCTTCGTCTCCCACGAGATAAACAGCTCGTATAAATGCATCTTGATGTTCCGTGCAATGCATGGTCCTCTTGCTAGTAGCCCTAAAGTATCCAAGCATGAGGGTTTAAATTGGAGCAAGTTGCACCGAACCCACCAAAAAAAAACTATCCCACCCAAGAGGTGCTAACTGGAGATAGTTCTGATTGGGACCACTGAAAAATCACTTCTCTCTCTCTTCATCAAGTGCATTTATTGTCAATCTAACCCTGTCACCAAAACACCTCTTTGGCTACAGTTAGTTCAGGGTTAGTCATGAGTTAGTCTAACCTCTAGCTAAGTTAGGGCCTCTTTGATTCGCAGGATTGTAAAACCATGGGAATAGGAAAAGCATAGGATTGAAATGTCATGCTCATCTCAATCCTATAGGAGTTTAGGTTGTTTGATTGCATCATAGAAAAAACGAAGGTTTCTTTCAAAGAGGTTTGGGCTTCCTTTGATTTGAAGGATTTTTCATAGGAAAAATGCAGGAATTCTCATTCCATAGGATTTGCTACTGTAGCATTGTTTGATTTGCAGGAACCAGTCTGGAGGAATACTGTTGCAATCCAGAGGAACACTGTTGGTTTCCTGTGATTTTGCATGAAGTGAAACATTAAGTCAAACCTCTTTCTTAAACAAAGACCGAGGCAAGAAGGATAAAGTTGCATACCAGCGCATCGTTTCTCTATTAAATAATGCATTCCTTTGATTTCAGTTCCTCCATTTCAAACGTTCCATTTGTTTCATATTCCTACAGTTTTTCATTGTTTTCCAATCCTTTGTTTTACAACCGCAACCCTATAGATTTTCTGTATTTTTTCTATTCCAGTGTTTTTGCAATCCTGTGAATCAAAGAGGCCCTTGACTGGATGCTAGAAATCCTATGGGAAGTAGTACAAAAAATTCCTTAGGAAAAAATCCTATAGGATTCAATCCTATGAATCAAACAACCAATATAGGAGAAATTCCTAAGGATTCTAATCCTCCAAAATTCCTATGCAAATCCTTTGAATCAAAGGAAGCCTTAGAGTGTCCAAATAGGAGCAGTATAGGACATGCAAGTTGCTCAAAGCATACAGTCAAATTCGTATGCGAAAGGATTTTTTTCTTTTTGAAAACGGAACGTGAAAGGAATTTTTTTTAGAATGCTCTTGGCATGTCGCTAACATGTGATGAGTTAACCGACCTCAATAGACGGCAAAAACGCCAGCCCGCTGCACTTTGAGAGAGATGAGGAGGGAGAAGCGATATGGGCTGCTGGATTACTAGAGATAGGTGTCGCCCGGAAGCCAAGAAATATGGTCATAGCATGGGTTAGCCATGTACTAGTATGATGTAACTACACTGGGCTGCCGTGTTTCGTACTCTTCCAGTCCACTGTGGAGATGATTGGTTGATTTTATATCGCTAAATAATATAAAATATTATGAGTGCAGACGCTCCACCCCGAGGTTCCTTGCTCCTTCTCGGTCGTCGGGAACCTATGTTCTTCCACTCTATTTTTTTACGTGAGCTTTGTTCATCCTTTTGCCAACACACGACACATCTAGCATCAAGGTGCATGTGTCATGAAAGGATCGTTCCATTTATATGAAGAACACGTGGGACTGGAACTACGAGACGGACATGTACCCAGGAGTGGACGTGCGAACCTGTGTAATGTAGAGCAGTAAGTGAAGTAGAAAGGCACAAATAGTATGAACATGCGTGGCATATAGGCGTTTGTCTCTTACTGCCACTAAATGTTGTACGTGCAATGCCCCGGGATGTTATGGGGTACGTGACTAAGTACTCTACTACTACTATATTAATTGGAGGCACATATTAGGTTTTATATTTGTTTACGTGTATGCCCCGAGACCTTGCAACTAGACGTGTCTTTCTCTCCGGGTCACACTTTGTATCGTTCATACCACTAGTACAGTAGTACTACTACGTGTGGTCTCCGACCCAAAAGTGGATACACTCTACCACCTGTTCATGTCCCACTTCTTTCACTGACGTGTGCGACATCCAGCACGTGCCGTGTGTTTTGCACTACTTCGTCGTAAGAGTTGAAACGCTAGCATTCATTAGAAAAAAAAATAAACATAAATCGCCAGTGGTACTATACCACACGGTTTCCTTGCTCCTCAATATCGGAAAGAATACTTCCGCTCGCCGACATGTGGGACGTCGACCATCCTGGTCCAGTTTCCATGCCCGCAGAACTCCAAGGGAGAGTCACCCCGGTCGTCGCGCCGCAGTAATTACTAATGAGCCGTCAAATCATAGGCCCAACCTTACCCACTGTGAAGTTGCTCGGACGAAGGAACCATCATGACTTCGTTGAATTCCGCTTCTTGAAGAAAACTACTGTACCAGCAGTACTGGTAGCTACATTAATTACTCCAGCAGAGGCCTCCTTTGGTTCATAGGATAGGAATTTTATAGGAATATGAAAATCATAGGAAGTGAGATGACATGCATCTCAATTCTTGTAGAGAAAGAGATGCCATTTGATGCATAGGATAGGATATTTTTCCATTGATTCTAGGCTAATGTACTGGTATTTTGCAATAAAAACTACAGTAGTAACTAGTAGTACTGTTACATGCTCGTAATTAATTAAACAAACGTATGGGCGACACGGACACACACACTAACTACTAGTACTACTACTTCTCACATGCTGGCCAGACGCCGTCGTTCTCCTTCCCGGCTTTGTCGGTGACACCCCACCATGCTTGGATCTCCGTCGACCTCTCCGCAGCAGCGCATGCGTCCTCTTATTTCTTGTGGCGGCGGGCCTCGCTTTTCTTGAGTGCTTTCAGACTTTTCCGCTCCCTCTATGCGGCTTTGGCCGCCTCTTGCTCTACCACCCATTCAGCCTTGGTAGCTTCAAATTCCGCCCACATAGGTGTGAGGTCGCGAGCGGCGATGAACTCGGCACGGCGGGATGCCACCGCTTGCCTACCATTCTGTGTGCGGTCGTGGGCAGCTAGGAACTTGGCGCGGTGGGATGCCATCGCTTCCTTACCGGTTAGTGTGCGGCGCGGTGGCATGAACGACCCTTGGTGACAGCTCTGGGGTGGAGTGGCCGGACAACCGTAAAGTGCATTGGTTTGTTAAGAGCTCAAGGACAGAAGACGAAGGAAATTTGGATTCCCCTTCAATCCTGGTCATTTATTACCGAGTAAAATGCATTGGCGGTCATTGAACTTGTCTTGATAGCGCTCAGTTTGATCATTGTATACGAGATATGGTGATTATACGGTCACTGGCTCAGCGTATAGCTTCGTATTTGTCTGGTTGACCAGTCAAACAGTCCGCATGCGCCTCATCAGCTCGTGTTCTTTATCTATCTATATATGCGGGCCTACCTGTCAGTGGAGAAAGAAATAAAAACCGAAATTATGCATATGTGACATTACTGTTTAGACGTTTGCTGGAGGCCTCCGCGAACACCGAGCATGTGTTCACCTGGCTCAACACCAACGGTCATACTCATGACTCGGCGCCTTGCTCATGTATATCGTCCATCACAACGACAATTTATAAAACAGCCTAGCTAGAGAGGGTACTATGGTACAGAGTATGTACTATCGTGAGCAACCGATCATAGTGCCACTGCACACGAGTGTGTGTCTGATCGACTCGTCCATTATTCGTAAGTTATGTATGGTTGTGTGGTGTCTAATGGTGGTCGTATAATGCTTGCTGGCGACAAGAGCGGTTGCATGGACGCCTAGTTGTTGATACGTGCCGCATACGCTTTAAAGGCTCGTCATCCATGAGTTCACATTTTACCACCACGCCAGCGTCTGGCCGCCCTGGCCTACCGAAACCCCTTCCATCGCAACTGCGTGCTTCCCGCCTGGAACGATCACCGTCTTTACAGAACATCAATGCCACATTCACCGGCCTTAACTGTGCGTCACTGACATGCTGGCATGATGCCCGTTCGGCCCACATGTCAGTGAGACAACGCACCTGCGGTTAAGTCATTGAAGCAGCGTCCGCATTCACGCCCGACGTGACCTCTCACTGGCGTCGGCATTGCAGTAGCGCGACGGCCGAGAGAGCGCCACCCGCGCGGCATCCCGGTGCAAGCGACTGCTCCGCGTTAATGACACCACGGCTGCCGACGAACCTACTCCGGTGCCAGCCGTCCATCCGTCTGCCGCGGATCATTATCGTTCGCCCGCTATATTAACTTGAGCCCCAGCTCCCAGCCATAGCCAAAGACCCACACTCATTATCCTTCGGTCCCTTCCTTCTGTTGGCACCACTCCAACCATGGCCTCTGGGCACTCCAAAGCTCTCTTGGACGTACTGTCACAGGAGCAGACGAAGGACATCAGTGGCTCCGCTCCGGGCGTGCTCCAAAGCTCTCTTGGACGTACTCTCGCAGGAGCAGACGAAGGAGATCGCCGGCTCCCCCCCGGCTGCCCTCCGCCGCCACGACCACGAAGCCAGCGCGTGTGCGCGAGCGCAGCCGGCAACGAGGAAGAGTAGTACACGGTAGGTCGCCACCGCTCTGGTCCGGGGAAGGCCACCGCTCCTCCACTCGGTCGACGCCAAGCTTGGTGGGACAAAAATCGGCGGCCTATTAGCCGCTTGACAGCGACGTGGAGGCGGAAATCTTCATAACCTTGTGCTCCGAAGGAGGAGGTTATCGAGGCAGATAAGGAGGAGGCAAAGGCAATGGCCGGCTTTCTCGGGTTCATGGCCGGACATGGTGGTCGGGGCCCGGCGATCGTTTAGATTAGGTTTACAGTAGGTTTTAGTACGGTTTGTGCGAAATATGTAATGAATTTCGTCCTGTTTATAGGAAAAGTTCTCGAAATGTAATGAATTTCATCCGGTCAATTTGAAATTTGCTTTGTTTGCACGAATTTCGTCCGGTTAGTTCTTATAGTTGTCGAAAGGTATGTCGGCAGCATTGGATGGCATCCGTCACCCATCAGTGTCCTCGGACAGATGCCGGTGTAAATTTGAGGGCCAGCGCTGGAGATGCCCTAACTATCATGCTATAATCGCTAACAGTGCTCCATTATTTTGTAGGGAACGGTTATCCCTCGATCAAAATCAGACCTGTTGTGTTTCGCACTCCTCCCACGTAAGAGTGTAGACTCTTGCTTACATAAAAATGGAGCAAGTGGACGACACTGTAGCACGTCATATCACTCAAACTAGCCCGCCTAAAGCGCGGGAAAGCACCACCCTCGTCATTTTGTTCTGGATTTCTATCAATCGATCGCACGAAAATGTTACGCTTTGCAAGTTCAAAAGGAAAAGGCGGCACGCTTACAACTCGTACGTGTCGCGTTCACGTCGCACCCCCGAGAGTCCGGCTCGCACGCCGCTCACCAGAGAGGACACGCGTTGTCTTGCATTTTCACTGACATGTGGGACTGCAATTGAATAAACTGTCGATAACCGAAATCTAATCGCTCGGCGGGTGTTGGCTGAGAGGAGAGAGACGGGGCAGGGAGAATAGATCGCCCGCCCGCCGTGCACGGACTCTAAGAAATATGTGGTGATAATGTGAGGTGGGCCATGCGGGAGTCCGCATCGCTTCAAAGCCCGCTTCTTACCGCCCTGGCCCACCAGAACCCCTCCCCCACCCCACCACCTCCCCGCGCACGCTCCCCCTGATAGTTTCCCTTCGTAGCAAGTAGTACCAGTATAATTCTGGGCTATAAAGGGCATGTACAATGGTTGATAAGATAGTCTTATCATAAGCTTGCATGTAATTTAGAGATGACAAAAAAACATGTGTACAGTGGATCATCTCTTAGCCTGATCTTCAATAACTAGTTATTCCTAAAAATATGGTGAAACATATTGTGGTAAGAGATCATCTCTTGTCTTCTCGACAAGCCCACTTTGTGGAGGAGAGAGAGAGGCATTGACAAAGTAAAGGAGTGGGATCTGCAGGAGCCCTTCTCTACACGTGCTCCTAGGTATAAAAAAACTAATTCTAAAAAAGAGGCATAAAAAACAATTGTGCCTAAAAAGAAAGGTAAAAAACATTTGAGAGGTAATAGATAGAGAGAAAGTGAGAAAAAGTTGTAACCTTATAGTCAACACTATGGTAGTATTACATGAGGAAGGAGGGAGTGGTGCACATGCCAAGTTCACTGGGATGCCGTGTTTCACACTCCTTCGTCGTAACAGTGGAGAGAATAGGTTTCATCAAAAATAAACAATGAATACTCATCGCTTGTCCACTATATCGGAAAGAATACTTTCATTCGCCGACATGTGGGACGTCAACCATCCTGGTCCACCTGCCATGCACAAAATTATCCTGGTCCACCTGCCATGCACAAAGTTAGTCGGACGAAGGAACTATCATGACTTCGTTGAATTCCTCTTCTTCATGAAACTTACTCTACCCACAGTACTGCTACCACACGCGATACTGGACGGCACTGTACCACGTCATATCACTAAAACCCACTAGGCCAAACTAGCCTGCCTAGGATTTGTACTCCCTCTATTTCAAAGTTAGTAGTACAAAGTTGACTCATCTATTTTGGAACGGATGGACGTCTCTGTACTGCTATGATTTTGTGTTGTACGTCTTTGTACTTTTCCTACGTTTTTCCTACCCTATGAACAAAATGAGGCCTGAATGTATCTGTGTCGACTATTGTCTGATTGATCGCTAAGCCTATAATTTTAGGAGCTTGGGCTATTGGCCGATCGACAACGGATCAGTATAAGCGTACCACGAGCTCATCAGCCCCAACATTTCTATTCGGTGAGTGTTTTGCATGTACTATAGCTCGCACAGTAGCTAGCCTACTAACACCAAGAATCATCAAATAAGACATGCTGATATGATAAACAGTTCAAACTTACATCTAAGCATGCCATATATTACATCAAAAGCTGGTGAGGATACATCTGTTTCCATAACTCGGAGAGGGTTCGCATGATTCACTATCAAACAAAAGTAGCAAGTACCGCCCACACAAGGGTTTGATAACATGCATCGTTCTGGTAATTAAACACAGGGCAATGCAAACTACCCTGAAGATTAGCATGACCAACTATTTCTTGTCATCGATCTCTCGGGCAATGACCACAGCATGGACAGCGGCATGGGAATCGATCTCTGGGGCGATGTCCACAGGACTGACCGCGACATCGGAATCGATCTCTAGGGCGATGTCCACAGGATGGATAGCAGCATCGGAATCGATCTCCGGGACGATGCCAGCAGGACGAACCGCGACATCGAAAACGATCTCTGACGCGTTGTCCGCGGGACAGGCTGCGACATCGGAATCATCAAGGATGTCCACCGGCACCTGCACAACCCTAACATATTTGCAAGCACATTGCAAATAATCAAAAACCACAACTTTCGGTAATAAGCCATTATTTTTTACCTTGTGCAGCTCACCGGGGGATCCTATCCCTCCGGGGGCCATCTCCTCGTCCTCGATGGGGGCCATCACCTTGCCAGGGGAATACTCCTTCTCAACGGTGACTATCTCCTCAAACTCGGCCTTGAGCCTCGCATAGGTGACCATCAGAGTTTCTGGGGTAGGCACGGTGGGGCCCTTGCTGTTCTTCCAACTTTCTTTGACGAGTTCGTCCGCCAACGTCGTCAACTCTTGGGCCAGTGCTTGTTTCTTGGAGTTCTTCGTCTCCATGGGTTGGCCCGCCAACATGGTCAACTCGTTGGTCAGTGCTCGCTCCCTGGAGATCGCTGTCTCCAGTGGGTTGTCCACCGGCAACTCTTTTCCTAGTGCTCCAGGATCCATCAATGAACTGACAAACAAAAAAGCAATCGAAAGGAAACCACGATCGCAATGAAAACGGGAAAAGAATAGGCTGTGAGAATTGGTCGGTGCTTCGCAAAAGGAAGATTCTTGTAATGAAAATATAGCAGCATCACTGATTCGCCCACCTTTCCTTCGTCGGTATAGAAGAAAAATGGCAGAGGTGAGTAGCCTGGAGTGAGGTTTTCTTCAAGAGAGGGGAAAAAGGGCTTCAACGAGCGTTCCAGTGAAATGACGGTTGCTTCGTCCAGTCCAACTTCGAGTCCAGTTTACCATTGCTGGTAAACGTGCGGGTTTTGTGATATGACGGGTCATGACGGCCACACCGGGTTGACCGGTGAGTTTCGACTGTAGCACCTCGCTGTGATTTGGTGGATGGCACGCGGGCCCGGATGCTTTGATGTCCCGCATGTAGATGGAGCGGCTAGTCATATAGGAGTGGTCAATATTGTGCACCGCAACCATGGCATAGAGGAAAATGAGAGAACTACGTAATTAATGCATGAGTTTAATTAGGGTAGTTTTGTAAAGTACGAGATACATTCCTCCAATCGCAAAATGCCTTGGTTGATGAGATTTGAGATTTGAGCCCTATAAACCGGAAGGGAGATTTGAGATTTGAGATACTGCACGCGGTGTAGTACTTATACTGCATGATTCTTTGTTGCTTCTTACTACTACGTACTACTTCGCCGACATGTGGGACAGCCAGCAACATCCGGGTCGATGTAATACGTGTCATGCACCAGATTAGAGTGCGGAACAGAAGGGGGGCATCACCCCAGTCGTACCGCCTGGCCCTGTTTGGATACTCTAACTCGGTTAAAGGTTAGAGTTAGATTCTAATCCTGAACTAACCCTGAAGTATCTCTAGCGAAAGAGGTGTTTGGATGACAGGGTTAGATGGTGTCAGTGTACAAATCTAGGGGCACATTTTTGTACCCCTTTACCTGTGCACGGGCAGTCAGAGCCGCGCCCGCGACACACACTGAGCAGAACAAGGGAGGTGAGCCAAGGTAAGACCGAAGCCTAAGACGATCAAAGCAACGCCAAGGCCAAGACCACAAAAAGCAGAGGGACGAAGCAGGTTCCCCCCGGCAAGACCCTTGCCGGGCGGCCTCGGCGGCCCCGGCAAGACCATTGCCGGGACAGCTCGCCCCACACTAGCACAGCGAGCCACCCTTGAGCGCACGGCCCCCAGCGCCATCATTAGCGTGTGACCAGGGCTCGGAAAGGCACCTCTGTGGAGGCACACAGATCTTTGTGAAGACATATTCAAGATCAGATGAGGATTAGAAGATGACGACTCTCAACAAGATCCTTGCCGAGGAAGGCCGCCAGACCCCCGGCAAGATCCTTGCCGGGGACGGCAACGCGCCATGGCAAGACCCTTGCCGGGCCACACGGCAAGACCCTTGCTGGGCCACCCGGCAAGGCCCTCGCCAAGGACGCCAGAGGGACCACCGCCAGGCCCACGCCAACCAAGCTTCCACCGCTGTTCCCATGCAGCTGCCAGCCCAACCAGCTGGGCCGGCACCTGCGTGGCAACATGCAGCTCCCAGGCCAACTCATCAAGCGCCTGCGTGGCGGCATGCAAATCTTCGTGAAGGCCCTACCACCGCACCACCTCAGCTGCCTGCCTGCCTAAATGGCACCACCTGCATCGTGGCCAGGGCGCGTGTCGAAGCCAGGTGAGGCGGCAACGGACGGGACGGGCTCCGTTCCCACCCCCAATAAAGCAAGAGGACACCTAAGCGATGCATTAAATGCACCTTGTCCTGTAATACGAGGGATAACCTCGTGCCACTGTAGACCTTTCCACCTCCTGTGTGCCACTGTGGCAGCCCCTTTTTCCTATAAAAGGAGGCCCGAGGCGACCAGGAGAAGGATTCGGCTTTTTGGGAGCTCGCTACACTCCGTAGCGAGTTCAAGAACTCAGAATACATCCACCAAAGCAGGACTAGGGTTTTACGCATCCTCGCGGCCCGAACCTGGATAAACGAACCGCTTGCTCTCTGTTAGATCCGCTCTTCTCTCAACCCCGCACCCCGCAACCGTAGTAGGGATTCTTGTGATCTCATAGGTGTCGTTTCCCACCGACATCTTTGGCGCGCTAGGTAGGGGGCTGTGCAATTGTGAGAATTTGGTCTGGTAGTTAGCCTAGCAGTTCTTCGTCGCCATGGCCCCTAAGAAGAAGACGGCCACGACGATCGGCTCGTTGGGGGCCGAACGGCCCGTGCCGGTGTGGACGAGCAGCGGACAGGTCGCGGACAGGACTCGGGCCGCGGCCCGTGAACAACAGCACCACCCAGGCAGTCGGAGCCTGGCGACCGGTGTCGTTCGTGCACTAAACGATCGGCCCCACGCTGCCGGACCCAAAGACGGAGCTGGGCCCCCTGTCGGCGGCGCGGGGCCCTCTGGGGGTGTCGTTGCACCGACTCCGGGCGGCGCGGCGACCTCCAGGACGCATACACCGGCAACCACCGCGCGTTCTTCCCATGGTGTGCGCGCCGAACATCGTCACCATGTTGGTGACCCTGGGCACCGCCGTGGGAAGAGCCCTGTGCGTCGTCAGCAAGACGAAGGAGTTCAACACGCTCGCCGAAGCACTGGTGAAAATGGCACGCAGCCGCTGGGTCATGACAGAGCTCCTTCTAACATAGTTAGAAGTCGAAGCACGCCGCGATCCACTCAGCTGTCACCGCCACCCATGCCAGCGGAAGCCTTGGCACGCACACAGCTGCTCCTCGACTTCCCTCCTGCTGCAGAGAAGCTCGATGAGTGGAGGGCCACCATCCGGAGCCTCGTCGCCGTCGCAAACAAAGACGATCTGCGACCGGCGGGGCCCTCGGGTCGGCGCTCCACCGAACCACCACATGCTGGCGCTAGGAGGACTGGGGGAGCTGCGGCCACGGTGCACTCTCCCCCTCCTCGCCAGCCGCGCGGGCATCGGCCCGTCCCGCCGACGCTGGTGATAACATCTCCATAGCATCGTCTGATCCACGGACCCTCCGCGACCAGCGCTAGGTCCTTCGGGAGCGAGCTCATGAAGACGCTCGAACCACCGTCGAGCGCCGACGCGAAACGCGCCGCCAGTCGGACAAGTGGGCGGGACCCGCTACGGACCACCTGGCACCGGGGGGCCCCGGCGGCCTGCCTTACGAGGTGGGCTGCCCGGCTTTTACCCGTGAGCTGAGGCAGTTCCAGTGGCCGTCCCACCGCACGTTCAAGCCCGACGTCGACGAGAAGTACACCGGCAAGACCCATCCGTCCGAGTTCCTCAGCATCTACACCATCGCGATGCAGGTCGCTGGGGCTCGTGACGACAAGGTGCTTGCCAACTACTTCCCGCTGGCGCTCAAGCCCAATGTAATGTCTTGGTTGATGCACTTATCGGCGGACTCCATCTCTTCCTGGTCAGATCTGTGCCATGAGTTCGTTGGTGCCTTCACAGGAGGCCACCAAGCTCATGGCCAGGCCAGTGATCTGCATATCATTCCCCAGAAGGAAGGGGAGACCCTGCGCAAGTACATCCAGAGATTCAGCCGGGTGCAGTACAACATCCCCGATGTTCATCCCGCCGCTGTGATTAGCGCGTTCCATCAGAACGTGTGCAATCGCAAGATGTGCGAGGAGCTGGCGATGACCAAGGTTAAGGATGTGGCCGAGCTCTGCGTTCTGGCCGACAGGTGTGCCCAGGATGAAGAGGGAAGGAAGTACCCCGGTGAAGACGTCAGCGCGGAAACCGACTCTACCGATGAGGACGCCGCCGCCCCGATGAAGAAGGGTCGGCCTCGCAACAGGAAACGCAAAGGCAAGGCCGTGCTTGCCGTTGAGGGATCTGATGATACCGGTGCCGGCAAGAAGGTCAAGGCAGACACCCCCGGCAAGGAGATTGCCGGGTGCCCCACCTGCCGGGCCTTGGCGGCTACCGACAAGCCAGGAAGCTCCGACAGGCAATAGTGCAAGATCCACCGCACCAAGGGCCACGATCTCTAGAACTATAGACAAGTCGAGCTGCTTGCTGAGAAGCAAAATGCTGAGTACGAAAGGCGGGACAAGGAGAAGGACCAGGATGGTGCTGAGGGATCCGACAAGAAGCGTGGCGGCGAAGGAGGTCGCCCCGGCAAGGACAACCAGCAAGAGAGGCCCGCCCGGGCCATGACAGGAAACAAGAAGACGACGATCACGATGAGGACGATGAGTCCGGTGAGCAAGGGTTCCAGAAGGCTACGGAGGCCATGTGCGTCGATGGCGGCGCCTCGCTGCATGCCTCTCACCGCCAGCTCAAGCAGTGGGCGCGAGAGGTTACAGCAACAGAGTCGTCGTTCGACGCTCAGAAGCCACTAAAGTGGTCCAGCACGCCCCTCATCTTTGACACCAAGGACCACCCTGATCGCACTACCGCGGTCGGGTGTTTGTCATTGTTGGTTTCGCCAACAATACGCAACCTCAAGGTGAACAAGATGTTGGTTGATGGCGGGGCCGGCCTGAACCTGATCTCGCCTATCGTGATCAAAAGGTTGCAAATCCCTGACGAAGACCTCGAGGAAACAGGCACGTTTCAGGGGGTCAATCCAGGGAGAAGTCATCCAAAGGGAAAGGTCACACTGCCTGTGACATTTGGAGGAGAGTTGAACTACCGGACGGAAAGGATCGTCTTCCACGTGGCCAAGATCCCCTTGCCCTACAACGGGATCCTCGGTCGCCCGGCACTAGCCAAGTTCATGGCGGCATCACACTACGCCTACAACATGCTAAAGATGCCCGGGCCGTTGACCCCCTCCGACAAGAAGGACATGCTGATCTGCGCCGACCAACTCTACCGGGAAGCAGTTGCAGCAGCTGCCGTCAAGGCACCTGCTCCTGCCGCCGAAGGCCCGGGAGGAAAGAAGGAGCCCGACAAGACCTCTCGCACCCACTCCGGCAAGCGCACCTCCTCGGGGTGTTGTGCTACCATTGAGGACGTGCCAGAGAGCTCTGCCGACAAGAGCAAGAGGTCCAGAGCCGAGCCACCGCAGACTAAGAAGGTGCCCGTCGCGGAGGACGGCACAGGAGGGGCCTTCATCATGGGCTCCGCCATCAACAGCAAATAGGAAGGCGAGCTCGTCACCTTCTTGCGGGCAAATGTCGACGTGTTTGCATGGCAAGCGTCCGACATCCCCGGTGTTCCCAGGGAGGTGATTGAGCACCACCTAGCTGTCTGCCCCCACGCGCGGCCCGTCAAGCAGAAGGTCAGAAAGCAGGCTCTGGAGAGGCAGGAGTTCATCACAGAGGAGATCAGGAAATTAGAAGCAGCAGGTTTGGTGAGAGGGGTGCTCCATCCAACATGGTTGGCCAATCCGGTAGTGGTGCGCAAGTCGAATGGGAAGTGGAGGCTGTGTATTGATTACACAGATATCAATAAGGCTTGTCCTAAGGACCCCTTCCCATTGCCGCGCATCGACCAGATTGTTGACTCCACGGCCGGGTGTGATATGTTATCATTCCTCGATGCCTACTCAGGCTACCACCAAATCTTCATGACAAGAGAGGATGAAGAGAAGACAACATTCATCACCCCATTTGGTACGTATTGCTTTTTACGGATGCCTTTCGGGTTGAAGAGTGATGGCTCAATGTTTGCAAGAGCAGTCCAAATTGGTTTTGAACCTCAGCTCCATAGAAATATGGAAGCCTACATGGATGACATAGTGGTCAAAACCAAGGACGGGCCGACTCTTGTGCAAGATCTAGAAGAGACATTTGCCAACCTACGCAAGATCAACCTCAAGTTGAACCCTGAGAAGTGCGTCTTCGACGTCTCGTCCGGCAAGCTTCTCGGGTTCTTCGTGTCACAACGCGGGATTGAGGCAAACCCAGACAAGAGCAAGGCTATTGAGCAGATCAAGGCGCCCAAGCAGATCAAGGATGTGCGTCGGCTTACCAACTGCGTTGCCACCATGAGCCGGTTCATCTCCAAGTCCGCCGAGCGCGCCCTTCCCTTTTTCATGATCTTGAAAAAGGCGGGCCCAATAGAGTGGACCCCAAAAGCCGAGGCCGCACTGTAGGACCTGAAGAAATACCTTTCCTCCATGCCAATACTAGTTGCGCCTAAACCACAAGAGCCGTTACTGCTGTATCTGGCGGCGACGAATCAAGTGGTCAGCACACACTAGTGGCACAGAGGGAGGTCGACGAGGAGGCAGCAATGGCGGCAGGACCTGCGGATGGCAAGCCGAAGATTCCCCCGGCAGGGCCTGGTGCCGACAAGGCGCGGCCCCGGCAGAGTCTGGTGCCACCAAGGCGATGCCCGCGCGGTCAAGTGAAGTGGTGCCTAAGAAAAAGATGATGCAGCACCTGGTTTACTTTGTCAGCTCCCTTTTGCAGGGGGCTAGGTCAAGGTATTCCGGTGTGCAAAAATTGCTCTTCGGCCTCCTTATGGCCTCGAGGAAGCTGCGTCACTACTTCCAGGCCCACGAGATCACTGTCGTCACCCGCCTCCCATTGCAACGGATACTGCGCAACCCGGACGCAACCGGAAGGATTGTGGAATGGGCTTTGGAGTTGTCAAGCTTCGGCTTAAAGTTTGAGAGTACCTCGACAATTCAGAGCAGAGTCTTGGTAGATTTCATCGCGGAATGGATCTCGACGCCTGACGAAGAAATCCAGGAGACTACTCTCCCCGGCAAGGAAGCAGACCGCAACTGGATCATGTACTTTGATGGAGCCTTCTCACTGCAAGGCGCCGGTGCCGTTGTGCTTCTTGTCGCACCCACCGGAGAGCACCTCAAGTACGTGATCCAGATGCACTTCCCCAGGGAGATGTCCACCAATAACACCGCCGAGTACGAGGGATTGCTTGCCGGTCTCAGGATCGCGGCAGACCTCGGGGTTAAGAAGTTCATCGTCAGGGGTGACTCGCAGCTTGTTGTCAGGCAAGTTAACAAAGATTATCAAAGCCCACTAATGGAAGAATACGTAGATGAGGTGAGGAAGCTAGAGGAACGCTTTGACGGTATCCAGGCGGAGCAGGTCCCCCGAGCGGAGAACGACATCGCCGATTACCTGTCAAAGCGTGCCGAATTCAAGCTACCTGTGGAACCAGGTACCTTTTTGCTCCGGTTAACTCAACCATCCGTCGATCCATCAGCAGGGCAGAGCAAACGGAGAAAATCAGGTCCCGGCAAGCACTTTCCTACCGAGCCCCCCGGGGCTGCCGGCAAGGGTACTGCCGCAGACCCTGAGCCTGCCCAAGAGCAACTGGGTCCGGCGGGGCGTCAGGCCCTGGCCGTAGAGACAGCCGCTCCCATGGCGGAAGAGATACCTTTGGTCCTTGCCGTCGAGCCTCAGGCTCCGGCATGGGCGCAGCATACCGTCCAATTCCTCCAAACAGGGGAACATCCTGAGGAGCAGGAAGAAGCGAAGAAAGTAGCCCGTCGGTCCGCCCTGTACCAGTTCGTCGATGACGTCCTGTACCAGAGAAGGCAAGGCCGAACGGTGTGAAACTCAAGTGCATCCCCTGGGAGGTAGGACTAGAGCTGTTGGCAGAGATACATGAAGGCATATGTGGCTCCCACATAGGGTCAAGGGCCCTTGCCGGGAAGGCGTTCCGGCAAGGTTTCTTCTGGCCCACCGCCCTCCAGGATGCGATGGCACTAGTCACCAAGTGTGAAGCGTGCCAGTTCCATTCAAAGAAGCTTCAGCAACTTGCTCAAGCCCTTCAAACAATCCCTCTCTCCTGGCCATTCGCGGTCTGGGGGCTCGATATACTGGGCCCTTTCCCCCGCGCTGTCGGGGGCTTTGAGTACTTGTACGTTGCAATCAAGAAGTTCACAAAGTGGCCAGAGGTGGAAGCAGTGAGGAAGGTGACTGCTCAGTCAGCCGTCAAATTCTTCAAAGGACTGATCTGCCATTTTGGTGTGCCAAACAGAGTCATCACCGACAACGGCACGCAGTTCACAAGCCACACCTTCATGCAGTACATCCGAGACCTCGGCAGCAAGGTCTGTTTTGCTTCCATGGCACAACCACGGAGCAACGGCCAAGCGGAGAGGGCAAATGTTGAAGTGTTGCGAGGCTTGAGAACGAAGACCTTTGACAAGCTGCACAAGAGTGGAAGGCGCTGGATTGATGAGTTGCGGGCGGTTCTTTGGTCAATCAGGACAACGCCAAATCGAGCCACCGGCCAGACACCTTTTGCCCTAGTATACGGGGCGGAAGCAGTTCTCCCCACGGAACTCATACACGGGTCACCTTGAGTGCTCGCTTATGACGAGCTTGAGCAAGAGCCGTTGCGCCAAGATGACACGACGCTCCTTGAGGAAGATCGTCTTCGGGCGGCTGTGAGAGCGGTACACTACCAGCAAGCCTTGCGCCGCTACCATAGCCACAAGGTTCATGCCCGAAGCTTTGAGGAAGGCAACCTTGTTCTTCGGCGCGTTCAGTCGGCCAAGAATTCAAACAAGTTGGCGTCGAAGTGGGAAGGCGCTTGTTGGGTAATATGAGTCACCAGGCCTGGCGCAGTCCGCCTGGAGACTGAGGATGCCGTACTAGTGAGCAACTCCTGGAACATCGAGCATCTTCGCAAGTTTTACCCATAAGGCGCGGCTTGTCGGGCCTCCCGGCAAGCCACCTTTTGTACGAGCTTTGCCGACAAGGCATGTGACCCTTTGTACAAAGCCAGGCGCAGACCCTGAGCGTAAATAAATGAAGCGCTGGTGCCCTAAGTTATAGCATGCATGCTAGGTCGAGTCTCGTCCTTGGTTAGGGTTGATAGTGCTTAGCGGTGACTAACCCTTAGCCTAGAGGTCGAGTGCGCGTCTATCTGTTCCTTTCCTGTCCTCCTTTGGTCCGCAGGGCATATGAGCATTTCTGCTGAGCTACTCGGAAAAAAGGAAATGGACCGACGCCCCGTCCCCGGCAAACCAGAGTTGCCGGGGGGCTGCAAGCACAAGGATCCAACCGCGGCAAGATAAGATTACCAGGGGCTGCAGATCCAGATAGTCTTTTATCCCCTGTCATGCGTTTCAGACCCGGACTGGGGTATATGAAACCTCGTTCTTATCTCTAGGCTGCCGTGCTCCCTTTTTTCCTATACCCAAGGGTTATTTCCTGGGTCTGGATTTGGTCGCAGCCGCGGCAGCAAGGAGATGGGACGAGGAGCCTAAAGCCCACTTCGTCCCTGCCTCCGCCAAAAGCGCGAGGACGGTTGAGTAGAGTGGGGGGCGGCAAGGCCTGTTGCCGGGCGAAAGACGTTTATCTTAAACAATAACAAGGATTCACTCCTTGTCGTGGGATTTACCCACGAACAAAAAACCCGGCAATCATCCCTTTTTCATTAAAAAACACCCCATACAGGTACAGTTTGTGCGGGATGAAAAACATGAACGAGGGGATTACAAGTTTTAAATTCAACAAAGGCCCGCAAGCTTACAAGCAAAAAAAGAGATAAGATGCCCGTAATCCCTTTCTTGTCCCTCTCCTCAGGAGGCAAATCAAGGAGGGGGAAAAGGGTCAAAGGGGCGCCTAGGCGAGCTACGAGCAGCAGAAGACACCGAGAGAACACATCGGTGGCCGCCCATGGGCAGGCCGGTGATGACGGTGCTAGGAAAAGAGCTGGAAGACGAGGCAGCAGGACCGACGGTACGCGACGAAGGCGTCGGTGCCCGCGTACTCCGAGATGACGGCCTTGCCGCCCGCCCTCTTACTCTTCCTCAGCCTCCCGACGCCAGCCACCCAAGGAGACGGCCCCGAGAAGTTCAAGGAGCTAGCCCCGCCCCCGGCAAACCCCTGCCGAAGGAGAGGCCAGGTGCAGATGCTGTTGCTGCCGCACCCGCCCAGGCAAGGGGCGTCCGACGCCTAGTCGAACTCGTCCCCGCTATCCGCCCCGCTGTCCTCCTCGTCACTTTCACTCGAGGAAGAGCTTCCATCGTCAGAATCTCCATCGGAGGAGCTCTCCACACAGCACTTCAGGCGAGTCCCGAACTCCCCGAAGACCTTGACGGAGAGTAGGCCATCCTCCATCAATTTGAAGTAGAGGATGAGCCCTGCCGTCAGGCTGTGGATGCGAGCAAACGTCTTCCACCCACGACAGAGGTACATGACTCGAGGAGCCGGGAAATCGTCGTCGACCCGCGTGCCCCCGTTCCCGCAACCCCTCATGTGCAATCTGAGGGATTGGGGCCGGTCACGCTCCATATCTCGAGCAAACGGGGCGGGAAGACGAAGACTGCGACGCGGAGGCCGGCGCAGCCTAATGAAGAACTCGCGGGGCTGGTCTCCGACATGGCCTTCCATCGGGAAAGGCACCATGGGAGGGGGCGAAGCTGGCGCGCCGCCCTCCTCTTCCCCGAGCACTGCGACCTCTGCCCCGGCCTCGCCCCATCCCCCTTCCCCTCGCGGCCGGCTCTGCCACCACGGGCACAGGAGGAGGAGGGACGCGTTGTCGAGCGGCGACCCTCGTCGCCACCGTCGAAGGAACGAGATTCCCTTTCTCCATGACGAATGAAAGGAAGGAGCGGAAGCAAAGGGAGGTAGAAGATGGAAGAATGCGGGATGCCATCTCCCCTTCCCACTCTTTATAAAGGAACAAGGTTGGGGCTCGTCCTCCCCGCTCGGCCAATCAAGACACGGGAGGCGCAGGGAACCAGGACAGACCCGCTGCCCCAACCAGCGACAGCCCGGTTTCCCGCCTCCACCGTTTGCCACCCCGAGAGCATGAAAGACGCGTGGCAGACGTGCAGAACCGAGGGGACAGGTGATACGACCACTCCCCACCCCGTGATCATGGGGAGCGGACGCCTTGAAGACCGCGCCCCGGCCCCATTCAGTAAATGAGCCGCGCCTCCACGCCTCCCTCCCTTTACGCGGAAGGCACGAGCCGCCTCTTTACTGCGATGTGACGCATGCGTGTGAAAACCGCCCCACGCATGCCGCCCACGTCACGCACGCCCCTCCACACCGCGCCGCGCCGCGCGCGCGGGTCGTGGGAAGCACAGCACGCGAAAAATCTTACCACGGTAAAAACCGCCCCGCCTGCCTGCTCACCGTTTTGGGCCTGACCCAACAACGTGTCGCGCTTATGTGTGGCCCAGGCCCGGGGGATCCTGTCGGTGTACAAAACTAGGGGCACATTTTTGTACCCCTTTACCTGTGCACGGGCAGTCAGAGCCGCGCCCGCGACACACACCGAGCAGAACAAGGGAGGTGAGCCAAGGTAAGACCGAAGCCCAAGACGATCAAAGCAACGCCAAGGCCAAGACCACAAAGAGCAGAGAAACGAAGCAGGTTCCCCCCGGCAAGACCCTTGCCAGGCGGCCTCGGCGGCACCGGAAAGACCATTGCCGGGATAGCTCGCCCCACACCAGCAGAGCGAGCCACCCTTGATCCCACGGCCCCCAGCGCCATCATTAGCGTGGGGCCAGGGCTCGAAAAGGCACCTTTGTGGTGGCATGCAGATCTTTGTGAAGACATATTCAAGATCAGATGAGGATTAGAAGACGATGACTCTCGACAAGATGTTTGCCGAGGAAGGCCGCCAGACCCCCGGCAAGATCCTTGCCGGGGACGACAGCGCGCCACGGCAAGACCCTTGTCGGGCCACACGGCAAGACCCTTGCCGGGCCACCCAGCAAGGCCCTCGCCAAGGACGCCAGCAGGACCACCGCCAGGCCCACGCCAACCAAGCTTCCACCATGGTTTCCATGCAGCTGCCAACCCAACCAGCTGGGCGGGCACCTGCGTGGCAACATGCAGCTCCCAGGCCAACTCATCAAGCGCCTGCGTGGCGGCATGCAAATCTTCGTGAAGGCCCTACCACCGCGCCACCTCAACTGCCTGCCTGCCTAAATGGCACCACCCGCATCGTGGCCAGGGCGCGTGTCGAAGCCAGGCGAGGCGGCAACAGACAGGACGGGCTCCGTTCCCACCCCCAGTAAAGCAAGAGGACACTTAAGCGATGCATTAAATGCACCTTGTCCTGTAATACGAGGGATAACCTCGTGCCACTATAGACCTTTCCAGCTCCTGTGTGCCGCTGTGGTAGCCCCATTTTCCTATAAAAGGAGGCCCGAGGCGACCAGGAGAAGGATTCGGCTTTTTGGGAGCTCGCTACACTCCGTAGCTAGTTCAAGAACTCAGAATACATCCACCAAAGCAGGACTAGGGTTTTACGCATCCTCGTGGCCCGAACCTAGATAAACGAACCGCGTGCTCTCTGTTAGATCCACTCTTCTCTCAACCCCGCGCCCCGCAACCGCAGTAGGGATTCCTGTGATCCCATAGGTGTCGTTTCCCACCGACAGATGGAGTGCGGATAGGGCGAGGTGCCTTCATGGGCGGTGCAAGAGGGGTGGAGGGAGAGGACGAGAAGCTTCGAGGAAGTGGGGAGGGATCTGCTGCGGGGAGAGCGAGAGAAAAATGTGTTTTTAGTGTCCCGAGAAGAACTAACCCAAATAAGCACCTCTTGGGTGGGTTAGATTTTTTTTGGGGTTAGTTGAGTTCAAACAAACCCAAACTAACTCTAACACATGGATCCAAACAGTAACCCAAACTAACCCTGTTGTTTGGATATTTTTGGGTTAATTGAGTTCAAACTAACCCAAACTAACTCTAGCACATGGATCCAAACAGTAACGCGCCGTCAAGTCACACATCCCGACCTTTCCAGCAGTATGTAAGTTGAATCCGCTACTCCCTCACCCTCCTCACCTCTCTGTCAAACCGCCTACGTGAAAACTGTCGCGCGTACTGCCCAGGAAAAGCCCCGCCCTCAACTTTTAACTACGCGAAAATAGTTTGAGCTTGTTCGTTCTATATAAATAATAGTACTGTATGTTTATTCACCCGTGGGGTTGTTCAATGAATGGGGGCCGGGAGCACAAGTGAACAATACTACTAAGTACTGTAGTAGTTAGTAGGAGTTGTACAGGTTGTCACATTAAATAGAGAGTTTCTTTTCTTTAATGCCACGTACACAAATTGAAACGCTTGTTGTGGAGAGAAAAAGATAATCACTCCACTATATATGTACGCAGGGGCCTGAGCGCTTGCTTTACTAGGGTTGCTCTCTTCATTCTCTCATCCTCTCCAGATATAAACAAGATAGCGGTAGCGACATTTTCTCTCTGCTCACCGCTGGTCACAGATCCGGCCAGATCCCTTTGGCTGGTGTGTGTAGAGGACTAGGTGCATCGTTCATGCGGTCATCACCGGCGAGGGAGGAAACCCACAACTGCCGGAGGGGCCCGATCCTCTGGCCGTGCCGTTCTCTCCGACACAGCGCCAGCTCGGGAGGTCCTCCGACCCTTCTTCATCCCTGTCGTATTGTCCGCAGATCCGACATGCCGCCGCCAACACCCCGACGACCCTCAGGTATAAGTTCTTCGAAAGCAGCCTTGCTATACTGCCCCAGCTCCCCATGTGTCTGCATGTGCATCTTTTTCTACTCCCATCAGCTCTTCGAAAGCCACCTAAATTTTTAGTATTATTAGAGGTAAAGCTACTTCATGCCTTCAAATCTAGGGCTTTGTTCAAACAACGAAGAAAGGGGGAAGTTGTAGCATGAATCTAGGACTTGATTCAAAGAGGAAATAATATGGTGAAAGTAGTAGAGACCGGATACCCAACCGTTCTCTTGGTTGAAAAGGGAAATAATGGGAAAACGCAGTACAAACTGGATAAGGAACATATCTATTATTGGTTGAAAAAAGGATAGAAAGTGGCGGCTGGTGGACAAGTCAACAGAGTATGTCCAGGATTAGATTTGTTGCCCTCACATAGTAAAAGGTCTCCAAGATTAGAAAGCTGCCTTCACATAGTAAAAGGTCTCAGGATTAGATTTGCTGCCCTCACATAGTAAAAGGTCTCCAGGATTAGATTTGCTGCCCTCACATAGTAAAAGGTCTCCAGGATTAGATTTGCTGCCCTCACATAGTACAAGGTCTCCAGGATTAGGTTTGCTGCCCTCACATAGTAAAAGGTCTCCAGGATTAGATTTGTTGCCCTCACATAGCATGAACAAACTCGGCATCACCACTTTATGCCTCCTTGTAGGTACATTGTGCTGATGTGTCCACTGTCGCATGTCCTTATACCAACCTTTTGTTGTTGTTAATGTAAGGGCGCATGTAAAATGAAACGATCACACTGTTACCTTAGAGACATGTCTAACCAGTGTTATTGTTAATCTAATGCCTCCAGTGATAAGATGCAATTAAACTGTGTTACGAATGGCACTCCTGCTGTTTTCCCCAGTATGATAAGTAAGTTGCTCCTTTACGCTGCTGAGTGTCCTTGTGTCCCCACGGTCCCATGCCCTTAAACAAACTCTTTAGCTGTTGTTGATTTACTGTATCTGGTAAACAAGCAATTCCACCATTAAAGTAACCCCATATTTGAGGAATCTCATTGTTGATCGTAATGCTTCTGGTAACATGAAGCATTGCTGACGTTTTAAAATTTCTACTGTCCTTGCGTGATTGCCATGAACATAATTAAGATGCTTCTTTTCATTTCGTATATTTTTGTATATTCTTATTGACCAGCAACTGTTTACTTTCTATCTTTTTGTCCATATAGGGATATCCATTTCACCTTGTTGCTATTGTGACCTTTTGGTGAACTGCACAAAACACTTTTTTTGGAATGAGTGTCTTGTGCAGTTCAACTAAAATGTCACGTGGGCAACATCTCTCAATTTTGGTGGAACTGCACAAAATGGTGATTGGAGTTTCCAAAATCTCCGTCAAGTTCTGTTGGTAATCTCGTGCAACATTTTATTAGCCTTTGCAACATGAGTCATCACTGTCACCACAATGGACTGCACAAAAGGATAAGAAAATTATAGTTGCACCTTACATGAGCCGGACAGCCAACCTTAATGTTCCTCAATTTTAGTGCAACTACTAAAGAAGAACCTGCCAGCTCACGAGAGCAAGTACTTCTGGCTAGCTGAATGATGCAATCTTTGCTTCCTTTTTAGGTGAACTGCAGAAAAAGGCGCATGAATTGAATCATGGAACTCCAGGCAGGCCTCATCCGAGTGGAGCTGCAGGTTGAGTTCAAGGAGGCCACTATTAAAGTGAAATCATGCTCTTCTTGTTTGTGCTGTGCAAACAGGAATACTCAACTACAGATGTTGTGATGGTCAAGAGCATTTGCCAAGTTCTTCGATTGTATGACATGGCTAGCCAAGATGGATTTAATCCTGATATTCACTTTATCAAAAGGCTCTAATGGGTTGGTTCTGAATCTTGCAAGCTGGGAATCTATGAGATGTGTAGGCATCTTTGTTGTACTTATTATTTGAATCTTATTTGTTGGTTCTGAATCTTGCAAGCTGGGAATCAATGAGATGTGTAGGCATATTTGTTGTACTTATTATTTGGATCTTATTTGTTGGTTCCGAATCTTGCAAGCTGGGAATCAATGAGATGTGTAGGCATCTTTGTTGTACTTATTATTTGGATCTTATTTGTTGGTTCTGAATCTTGCAAGCTGGGAAACACGGCATGATGATGCAGAGGACAACAACCATAACAAACAGTTCAAACTTGGTAGTATTATCTTTGTGAAAGTGCGACAAATGTGCTGATCGTGTGCGTCCTGAGAATAATAATTCTAATTGTTGTGCATGTTGATCCTGTGGCACTGATAGAACGAGCCAATGCATTGCTTGTTTTAAGTATAAATTTCTATTAAAGCTAATTAAATTTAAGTAAAGTGACCACTAACTCATGTTATTACAGTACCAATATAGACCCGCTCGTGAACCGATGTGTGGCCGGAGTAGGTTTCTTAATGGAGGCGTTTGAATGTGCCGAGGGTGCATCTTCTGTCGGGCGTGCAGCGGACGAGGGAGGGGTAGTAACTGTTGTCGCCTGTACACACTCAGTTTACTGTTGAATCCAGTTCCCCAAGAGCTAAAAAACGAACTATTGCCGCCGCCTACACACTCTTTCACTTGAAAAGACTCCAATGGCGATCCGAGGGGTGAGCCTGCTGGATATGGACTTCAGCAAGGAATTCCCCTTTGAGTTCGTAGTTCAGTCCTATGGCTGCACCAAGTTGAACGTGATGTACACCATTGATCCGGACTCGGTGAAGCTCTGCCTCGCCGAGTTCAAGCAGTACCTACAGGACGAGAAAGCACAAGGTTGCAGGACTAGACCTTGTGCCCATCCATTCGTCTCCTGACAGGGACCAGCGGATCGCCGTCGCCCAGGTATGTGTGCGGGACGTCGTCCTCCGCCTGGGTGCTCTAGCCGCGGCGCCGCCGTCTGTCGTTCCCAACATGGTCAACAAAACAAGAGGAATCGGGAGACAACTGTTCGTCGAGAGGCTGACAGTCCCGGGCCCACTAGGTCCATGGCCTAGGTTTTGTTGTTTAACATGGGCAGCCCACAACATGTTTCAACATTTTTTGGATCCAGCAAGTATCAAGCGGCCTCTGGGCCTCCCAACCTAGCTTGTCTATAACATCAGCAGCCCAATTTATGTTTATTTTTTCAAGACGAGCACAGCTCAGTTCTATTTTTCTAGAAGAATGCAAAACTGAACCTGTTTTCTATAAGAATGCAAAACTGAACCTATATTTGTATCTTATTTTATACATATATATATATATATATATATATATATATATATATATATATATATATATATATATATTAGAAACAACATATATATTAGAAACAACATATATATATATCATATATATGTATATATTAGAAACAACATACGTTTCCGTTAAACCTGTCGTTCGTCCAACCATTTTATAGACCTTCCCACTTCCTTTATTTTTCGTTTTCATTAATCCTATATCTGAATTTTCTCCCACTTTCTTTTTCGATGTAAATTGAGTTTTCTCCCAGTACTTTTCCCTAGAACCAACTCAACTGTCCCACGTCTAGCCTAAAAAATAATAATACCCCACGTACTATTAACTCATCAAATTTAAATGATATTTTATTTCATAAGTTGAAAGTTCTTACAAAATAATAATAATAATAATTGTTTATATATAACTTGGCAAGTTAACTCCTAGTGATTGCGTACATAAGTTTGCAAAGATTTTACTGATCAATGCAGTAATAGACGTGCAATCATGTGTTTATGTTTTTATAGCATTTCTCTGTCTAGCCCAACATGATATTTTCACCCAGCCCAGTAAGTCCGCGGATTTTGAGAAAAATGCAAATGGGCTTTAAATTCTACGATATATATATATATATATATATATATATATATATATATATATATATATATATATATATATATATATATATATATACGGGCTGCATAGATGCTACATCATTGTTTCACCGAGCCCACCAAATGGACTAAAAGACAAATGGACTGGCTGACTTGTGGGCCAGTAGGTCGAAGCCTAAGAAGGCGTTGGATTTACATCCAACGGCCGGCATTCTTCTTCAATCTCTCGTCTTCTTCCCCCAGCGCTGCCGGGACCGCCTGCTCCAGCCTCTGGCATCCAGCGGCGTTGTTTTGCGCTCCTCAGTGAAACGGTACCCCGCCGACGGCCAGGCCATCCCTCCACTCTGCACCTCCTGTTATTCTCTGCCGAGTGTAGGCCCACCCCGCACCCGAACCAGTCAAGTTTCCCACTCCTCTCCGCCTGTGACTCCATTGTCGCATCTTCCCCATCTCCGGGTCGTTCCAGTCTGGGGCCTCGCTGTCGTCCACCGCCTCGGTGTGCTCGGCGCGGCATGGTCAACATACGAGAGTCATCGGAAGAGGACTGTATGTGGAGAGCCTGACGGCTGGGACCCACGAGGTCCATGGTCGCACGCAAGGAAAGTTCCTCCTTATTACGCACTGTACATGGACTGTACATGGGAAGGGCTTCTGTATTTGGCGAAAAAATGTTCCCCCGCTGACAGGTCGGGCCCACCAGCTATATCTTCGCACGCAAGGAAGTGCCTCCTTATTACGTACAAAAAATGAATACCCCCTGCTAGCTGGGACCCACCATAGTGGGTGGCTGACTTGTGGGCCTACTAAGTTGACGGGGACGGAGGGCTTTGTCAACTTAGTCAATATGAACGATTCTAGCTCCAGTGACCGTACGATGTCCATCCAACGGCCATAGTGCTTCTTCAACCTCTGGTCTTCTTGCTCCAGCCGCCCAAAGCAGCGCCGGTAGTGTCGTGTGCTCCTGTCTCATGTGGCCGGTTGTGATGCCGCGGAGGCCTCACCGCCCCTACTACTCCCACCACTGGCCAGGGCATCCCTCTACTCACCCACACCCCCTGTTATTCTGCGGCAACGGCAGCCTCACGCCGCAACCGAACCAGTGAACCCTCGTACTCCTCTCCGCGTGGGCATCCACTGCCGCGTCTTCCCGACTCCGCGTCATCCCCTTCCTAGGCCTCACCGTCGTCCACCGCCTTTGTGCTCTCGGCGCGGCGTGGTCAATGTGGTCAACAACCGACTTCCATCGGAAGAGTACTGTACGTGGAGAGGCTGACAGCTGGGTCCACGGCCACAGCCCAGTTTTTTTGTGATTTGCCAAGTAAGTCGCTTTGTCAGGCCTGTTGGGATGCAAATCTTTCAAGATGAGGAGAGCTTCATTCGGCTGGCCGAGAAAATGGCCTATCAGTAATGAGAAATGGCATGTACATTTTTAAAACACATCAAACCGACAATTAGTTTCAAATTTCTTTTTTTCATTTTGAGATTTTAAATTGCATTGATTTTTATGCGTGGACAATATGTTGGATTGTATATTGATATATATTTATTTTAAAAATCAGAAATCAGTTTGAACGTGACTCGTAATTTCGGGATTAAAGAGAGTTCGGACCGCACCGAAATATGCAAAATTTCGTATAATTTTTAACCGTGGCCACAATATGGGCTGTAATGCTAACAAAAAGAATATGGGCTCCAAAAAAATCTTAAGAATTAGCAAATAGGCTGTAAATTATTAGAAATAGTGGCAGATGTGTTTTTTGTTTTCCACAGATTTGAGGCTTTCCTAAAAAAAGGTTGACGCACAAGCAGTGACTGTTGGATGTCCATCCAAGGGCCGTCGTGCTTCTTCAATCTCTGCTCTTCCTGCTCCAGCCGCTCAAACAAGCGCCGGCGGGCCTCCCCGCGGCCGGCTGTGCTGCCGCGCAGGCCTCACCGCCCCACCGTACTCCCATCGCTGGCCTAGCATCCCTCTACTCACCCACACCTGATGTTATTCTCCGGCGACGGCAGACGAACCAGTAAACCCTCGTACAGTCGTACTCCCCTTAGCGTGGGAAACAACTGCCGAGTCTTCCTTGGCTCTGTGTCGTTCCCTTCCTAGGCCTCGCCGTCGTCCACCGCCCTGGTGCTCTCGGCGCGGCCTGGTCAACGTGGTCAGCGACCGACATGCATCTGAAAGTGGACTGTGCGTGGAGAGGCTGACAACTGGGTCCACGGCAGCACGCAAGGAAATGCCTCCTTATTACGCGCAAAATAATGATTCCTCCACCTGACATCTGGGACCCACCGAAAGGGCCTTTGTATTTCGCGAAAAAAAATGTTATCGCCGCTGACAGCTCGGACCCACCAGCTATATCTTCGCAAGCAAGGAAGTGCCTCCTTATTACACACAAAAAAATGAATACTCCCTGAGGGAGTCCTGGATTAGGGGGTGTCCGGACAGCCGGACTATAGCATCAGCCGGACTCCTGGATTATGAAGATGCAAGATTGAAGACTTCGTCCCGTGTCCGGATGGGACTTTCCTTGGCGTGGAAGGCAAGCTTGGCGATGCGGACGTTTAGATCTCCTACCATTGTAACCGACTTTGTGTAAACCTAACCCTCTCCGGTGTCTATATAAACCGGAGGGTTTTAGTCCGTAGGACGACAGAATATTCAACAATCATACCATAGGCTAGCTTCTAGGGTTTAGCCTCCTTGATCTCGTGGTAGATCTACTCTTGTACTACCCATATCATCAATATTAATCAAGCAGGACGTAGGGTTTTACCTCCATCGAGAGGGCCCGAACCTGGGTAAACCTTCGTGTCCCTTGTCTCATGTTACCATCCGCCTAGACGCACAGTTCGGGACCCCTACCCGAGATCCGCCGGTTTTGAAACCGACATTGGTGCTTTCATTGAAAGTTCCTCTGTGTCGTTGCTTTTAGGCTCGATGGCTTCTCCGAACAGACCTTCGATCATCAACGATGATGCAGTCCAGGGTGAGACTTTTCTCCCCGGACAGATCTTCGTCTTCGGCGGCTTCGTACTACTGGCCAATTCGCTTGGCCGAGCAGATCGAAAGATACGCCCCTGGCCATCAGGTCAGATTTGGAAGTTTAAACTACACGGCTGACATCCGCGGGGACTTGATCTTCGACGGATTCGAGCCACAGCCGAGCGCGCTGCACTGTCATGATGGGCATGATCTAGCTCTGCTGCCGAACAGTGCCCTGGAGGCCGCACACGCTTCGGTTCCGACCCTTAATTCGGAGCCGGCTGCGCCGATCGAGGATGAGCGGTTGGACGCCGCCTAGGGGGCTGCGATCTCAAAGGCGATTGAGCCGAACACCAGCCCCGTACTCCGGAAGGCCCATGACTCCGAGGGGCCGGATTCCTCCCCGGACTCTAAGCCCTCCGCGCGCCTGCCGATCGAATTTGATTGGGCGCCGATCATGGAGTTCACCGCTGCGGACATCTTCCAGTACTCGCCCTTCGGCGACATCCTGAAGTCACCAAAGTCTCTCTCTTTATTAGGAGAGCCCTTGCCGGACTACGGTCAGCAAGGTTGGGATACGGACGATGAAGAAATTCAAAGCCCACCCACCACCCATTTAATAGCCACCGTCGATAACTTAAATGATGTGCTCAATTTCGACTCCGAAGACATCGACGGTACGGATGACGATGCAGGAGACGCATATGAACCAACGCCTATAGGGCATTGGACAGCCACCTCATCTCATGATGTGTACATGGTGGATACACCTAAAAGAAGCGACAACGAGGAACGCAGGGATGCAACAAGGGATCGATCTCTCGAAAAGCAATCAAAGCGGCGGAGTAAACGCCACCCCAAGCCCCGCCTCGACACAGACCCAGCCATAGAGCAGGGTGAGCCGGCAGAGGACGAGCATGCCTTAGAGCAACCGTCCGAACAGGGCAAGTCGGATAAAGAAACAGAATAACCCGTCCCCGGCGAAAATGGCATTCCGGACGCCCTTACGCCGGATAAGGCCACGGAGCAGAAGAACCTCCACAAAAGGCTCGTTGCAACCGCGCGTAGCCTGAAAAGGCAGAAGCGAAAGCTAAAAACTTCGGAAGATGCACTCAGAATCAGATGGAGCAAAGTAATCAATACCGCAGACAAATACGGCTACAGTCGCCGCACTAAAAGCTACCCGAAGCGAAAGCTACTGCCTGAATTCGACGAAGAGGCCTTAGAGCCCTCGCATGCAAAAAGTAAGAAAGCCACCCGGTCGGATAGACGACCCCATGGCCAGCATAAAACGGCAAGCGGCGCCGCACTCAAGTCGGCATGCGACCCACTCAAGGACTCGCATCAAAAAGATGGTCCATCCAGGTCTATTTATGGGCCAAGAAAGCAAGCTCTCGAAAGCAATGCAACAAAACCAGTATCCGAACGCCACGGCACACCCAAATACAGGGGTGCCGCACACCCCCTATGTTTCACCGATGAGGTCCTGGAGTATGAATTTCCAGCGGGATTTAAACCCGTAAACATAGAGGCGTACGACGGAACAACAGACCCTGGAGTTTGGATCGAGGATTACATCCTCCACATACATATGGCCAAAGGAGATGACCTCCATGCCATAAAATACTTACCCCTCAAGCTTAAAGGGCCAGCCCGGCATTGGCTTAAAAGCCTTCCTGAAAACACAATTGGAAGTTGGGAAGAGCTCGAGGACGCTTTCCGAGCAAATTTTCAAGGGACTTATGTCCGCCCTCTGGATGCAGACGATCTCAGTCACATAACTCAACAGCCCGGAGAGTCAGCTCGGCAATTCTGGAACAGATTTCTTACTAAAAAGAATCAGATAGTCGACTGTCCGGACGCCGAAGCACTAGCAGCTTTTAGGCATAACGTTCGAGATGAATGGCTAGCCAGACACCTCGGCCAAGAAAAGCCAAGAACAATGGCCGCATTAACAAGCCTCATGACCCACTTTTGCGGAGGAGAGGACAGTTGGTTGGCAAGATGTAGCACCAGCGACCCAAGTACATCCGAAACTAGGGATGGAAACGGAAAACCGCGACGCAACAAGGATCGTCGCCGGACTAAGGAAAACAGTCCGAAGAGCACGGCAGTCAACGCCGGATTCAAAAGCTCACGATAGAATCAGAAAAAGCCGCCCCTCCAGGAGAACAGGGACGAGCTATCCAACCTAAGCAAAATCTTGGACAGGATATGTCAAATACACAGTACTCCCGGCAAGCCTGCTAACCATACCCACAGAGATTGTTGGGTCTTCAAACAATCCGGCAGACTCAACGCCGAACACAAGGGGCTCGACACACCAAGTGAAGACGATGACGAACCCCACAAGCAGAGCACCAGGAAACAAAAGAATTTTCCACAAGAAGTAAAAACAGTAAACTTACTTCACATAACAAGACGTGCGGCACCCATAAAGATACGCGCCATACGGCCTATCCCAAAGGAGTCCCGCCACTGGCTTACAAAACCGATCATCTTCGATCATCGGGATTATTCTAGAAGTATCAGGAGCGCAGGCTGGACTGCCTTGGTACTCGATCCAATAATTGGCAGACTCCAGTTTACAAATGTCCTGATGGACGGCGGCAGCAGTCTAAACCTGATATATCAGGACACAATCCGCCACATGGGGATAGACCCAACAAGAATTCGCCACAGCAAAACCTCCTTTAAAGGGGTAGTGCCAGGTCTAGATACCCATTGCATGGGCTTTCTCCGGCTTGAAGTCATATTCGGCTTCCCCGATAACTCCCGCCGCGAAAAGCTAACTTTCCATATTGTCCCATTCTCAAGTCGCTATCAAGCACTTCTGGGACGCGAAGCTTTCGCCCGCTTTAACGCAATACCGCATTACGCATCTCTTATGCTCAAAATGCCCGGTCCACGAGGCATCATCTCTTTAAAGGGAAAACATTGAGTGCGGCCCCCGCGGAGGATCGTGCGGCTGCCTTAACAACCCCACAATAATACGGCTCCATCAGCCAAAAACATCCAAACAGGTCGTTAAGACCACGGACACGGCTGGACGAGTACGGCGTAACCATACCATTAATAAAGGCTTAATAAACCGTATACCCCTGCGCTAGGGGCTCCACGCATATACAATATGAGACAATCAAGCTCAATTTTACACATTTCAATCTATACTTTGATTATTTAGTATAACTTTTGTTCGGCACGACCCTTTTTTCTTTTTCAACTAAGTTCCTCTCTTTTACAGATGAACATCGTGCTGCGCCCGTCTAGGATACGGCACAACGGAGACACAGGCGCAGACGTGCAGCAGGGACCCGTTCCAAGGATTCTTTTCCGATTAAGACCCTGCGTAAACCTTTTTTACTGTATCTTGTTGATACACACCCTCCGGTTTTTCGTTATAATCAAGGAGGGGACTGACGTCTTGGCATGTGGCCACGTCAGGAATTTTGCGCGTACCTGGACACCAGGGGCTTATAACCAAGGGTGTTGTCCCGCCCGCACTTATAAATACCAAATACCTTAGGGAATGTTCGCGAGTTTGGCCTTATATGCATCAGCTGCGAATCATGTCTTTGGTCAAATGTTGGGTTGCCCGGCTCCTGTGTTTGGCTGCCTTACGTTCCGCACTATCGGCTAAGGCGGCACCAGGAGAACTACTGCGATTGTGCCCCGGTTCGGCCAGGCGAGCACCTCAGTAGAGAAAGCCGAAAACTGACTGTCATGATGTAGCGTGAGACTGGTCAACCACTCGATGACTCACCGGAATCTATAGGATTCCTTCACATTAACGAAGGGCCGTTTCCCGGCCAGGCACATATGCGCCCGACTTCGGGCGAGCGCAGGCGCCACCAGGGGCTATTTAAGTAGCCTCACTATCAAGCTCCTATGGCTAAGTGAAAGTGTTAAAGCATTATAGTCCGGTTGCCTAGCCCACTGCGCTATCACCTCCTTTGTAGGACCAAGACGTTGGATCAAGTGTGAAAATGCGCCTTCTGCGAGCACCCCCGCACTATTTGCGTGGGGGCTGAAGCCAATGACTGCCATCTTTCAGATTTTATATATATATTAAAACGGCCGCACAGGAGGTGTTTCAAATACTTGAAGGCACAAGTATAAAAGGCTAGTACAATTATATCAAAATATTGCTTTACAATTAAATATGCTATTAGAACATAGCATGCTTCGAGCACTGCGTCTCTATTACACGAGCGCCTTCAAGAACTTCCTGAAAATAGTGCTCGAAGGGTAGTCGGCTTTTGTCCGAATCTCGGGATGCAACATCGGTGGTCTCCATCCCCGCCCAGTATGTCTTGACACGGGAAAGAGCCATCCGTGCGCCCTCTATGCATGCTAACCTCTTCATTGCATCGATACATGGCACCACACCAAGGAATTGCTGCACCAAGGTGAAATAACTCTTTGGCTCCGATCTCCTCGGCCACAGATGACTCATGACGCACTTCATGGCGAGTCCGGACAACCTATTCAGCTCGGCCCATTCGGCCAGACGATCGGCCACTGACAGTGGACGCTCGGGATTGTGGAACTGCGACCAAAAGAGTTTCTCCACTTCGCGATCCCCTTGATCTCGAAAGTGTTCGATCGCATCAGCGGCACTTGCCGCCAAATCTAGATAGGTGTCTGTCGTACTCCACAGCTGGTCCAACGGAGCATGCTTAGGATCACAAAACTTCCTCCGCAACATAAAGGGCTTTCCAGCCGCGATGTCTCCGGCTTCACGAAGCTCCTCCCTCACAGCTCTCATCGCAGAGCGAGCATCCTTGGCATCGGCAACGGCCTTCCTCAAGTCCGTCTGTTCCGCCCGATCTTCTTTTTCCAGAAGCTTGCAATGGTCAGCAGCACTCTTTAGCTTCACGGCCATCTCGGCCATCTCTTTCTTCCTTTGGCAGTGAGCAGCCTGTTCGGCTCTCAGCTCTTCAAGGGCCTTCTCGGCAGCCGCATCACTTTTTCTGGCTTGTTCCTTAGCTCGGCAAGTTCCGCCCGAAGACTCTCCACGGCGGCCACACCATCTGCGTCAAGCACACACATTGTAAGATACTGGCATAAAGCTCCTCTTACCAAGTGCCGCCCGAGGAATTACATACCTTGAGCCTCATCAAGCCGCTTGTTGACGAGCGCGATGTCGGCATCTGCCACGTCAAGTTGCCGCTTTAGCTCGGCAAAATCATCAGTCCGGCTGGATTCCGGACACTTCGCCACCTACATTTAAAGGCGACATTTTAGACCTGGGATTATGATCCTCTGCGCGCTGTCACTTTTTGACAACGCACAGAGTCTCAGGGGCTACTATCTACACAGGGCGCATCTTATTTATGCGCAACTGTCAGAAAATGTACATTATTTCACGTACCTCAAAACCTGTCAGTAAACTTCTGACAGCCTCGTGCAAACCGCTTTCCGCGGACGAAATCCTTTCAATCACCGTTCCCATCAACGCATGGTGCTCCTCTGAGATAGAAGCTCGCCCTAGCAGATTCTTCAGCTCCTCCGACCAAGCACCGGACGGTGCCGGATTCGTCCTATGGCCTCCTTCGAAGGCTGGACGCAGAGAACCTTGGGGGGCCATATAGCTACCTTCCGCCCCTGCCGGATTCGTAGAAGCCCTTCGCGACGACACCTCAGGGTCGCCTGCCTCGCTAGGTGATACGGCAGGGGGAGGCGTCCCGCTCTCGATCATCTCCGAAAGAAGGTCGCCGAAGACGAGCTCTGCTGAGAAGGGCTGAGGTCCGAGCTACAAGGTAAAATTTTGGTTAATTTTCTCAGATATAAAGAAAGGATTTCTCTCTCAAAAATATAATCTTTCTTTACTTACGGCTCGCGGGAGGGCTGGCCCCCTTGAGGGCATAGTTCCGCCGAGGTATCCCCCGGCGTAGGACCCTCTGACAAGGATTCCCCCCCCCCCCCCCGCTTTGAGGCCATAGTCTCCGGGTTTTCAGAGGCAGTCCTCTTCTTCCCCTGAGGAGAGGAATTTCCGGTTCCTCCCTTCCGAACAGCCTCCTTCGAGGAGGCCGTAGTTTCCTTGTCCCCTCCCTCACTTTCCCCCAAAGGCACAATCTTCAGCATCCTGACTAGCACGGGATCCGGCCTGGTCTCGGGGAGGGGAGCCGGACACCTGATCAGCTTTGCTTTCGCTATCCACTCCTGTTCAAAAGGACAGCTCTTTTAGGGGCAAGTTTATGATGAATATACGGATAACGAGTCCGGGCACAAGGCTACTTACTTGAGTATCCGGGCGATTGCAGCTCAGACCTGCGTCCTCGGTCAAATCCGGACACATTGCTTGTGATCCGAAGAACAGTTTATACATCTCCGGGGGCGTTGCGCCCATAAAATGCTGGAGAGCTCATGGTCCCTCCGGATTAAACTCCCACAAACAAAGGGAGCAACGTTTGCCGGGCAGTGTTCGGCGGATCAGCATGACTTGCGTCACTTTGACCAAGCTGAGACCTCTTTCTAAGAGATCCCTGATGCGGCCCTGCAACAAAGACACATCCTGGGGTGGCCCCCAATCTAGGCATTTATTGACCCACGACCCTAGCCGCTTTGGGGGACCCGAGCGAAAGGCAGGTGGCACCACCCACTTGGTGCCCCTGGGAGCGGTGATGTAGAACCACTCTCGTTGCCACAAGCCAAGCGTGGGAAACAACTGCCGAGTCTTCCCTGGCTCCGTGTCGTTCCCTTCCTAGGCCTCGCCGTCGTCCACCGCCCTGGTGCTCTCGGCGCGGCCTGGTCAACATGGTCAGCGACCGACATGCATCTGAAAGTGGACTGTGCGTGGAGAGGCTGACAGCTGGGTCAACGGCAGCATGCAAGGAAATGCCTCCTTATTACGCGCAAAATAATGATTCCTCCACCTGACATCTGGGACCCACCGAAAGGGCCTTTGTATTTCGCGAAAAAAATGTTACCGCCGCTGACAGCTCGGACCCACCAGCTATATCTTCGCAAGCAAGGAAGTGCCTCCTTATTACACACAAAAAAATGAATACTCCCTGAGGGAGTCCTGGATTAGGGGGTGTCCAGACATCCAGACTATACCATCAGCCGGACTCCTGGACTATGAACATACAAGACTGAAGACTTTGCCGCGTGTCTGGATGGGACTTTCCTTGGCGTGGAAGGCAAGCTTGGCGATGCGGACGTTTAGATCTCCTACCATTGTAACCGACTTTGTGTAACCCTAACCCTCTCCGGTGTCTATATAAACCGGAGGGTTTTAGTCCGTAGGACGACAGAATATTCAACAATCATACCATAGGCTAGCTTCTAGGGTTTAGCCTCCTTGATCTCATGGTAGATCTACTCTTGTACTACCCATATCATCAATATTAATCAAGCAGGACGTAGGGTTTTATCTCCATCGAGAGGGCCCGAACCTGGGTAAAACTTCGTGTCCCTTGTCTCCTGTTACCATCCGCCTAGACGCACAGTTCGGGACCCCCTACCCAAGATCCGCCAGTTTTGACACCGACACTCCCCCTGCTAGTTGGGACCCAGTATAGTGGGAGGCTGACTTGTGGGCCTACTAAGTTGACGGGGACGGAGGGCTTTGTCAACTTAGTCAATATGCACGATTGTAGCTCCATTGACCGTACGATGTCCATCCAATGGTTGTAGTGCTTCTTCAACCTCTGGTCTTCTTGCTCCAGCCGCCCAAACCAGCGCCGGTCGTGCCTCGTGCTCCTGCCTCCCTTGGCCGGTTGCGATGCAGCGGAGGCCTCACCGCCCCCTACTACTCCCATCGCTGGCCAGTCCATCCCTCGGCTCACCCACACCCCCTATTATTTTGCGGCGACAGCAGCCTCACACCACAGCCGAACCAGTGAACCCTCGTACTCCTCTCCGCGTGGGCATCCACTGCTGCGTCCTCCCTGGCTCCGCATCGTCCCCTTTCTAGGCCTCGTCGTCGTCCACCGCCTTGGTGCTCTCGGCGTGGCGTGGTCAATGTGGTCAACGACCGACTTCCATTGGAAGAGTACTGTAAGTGGAGAGGCTGATAGCTGGGTCCACGGCCGCAGCAAGGAAGTGCCTCCTTATTACGCGCAAAATAATCATTCCTCCACCTGACAGCGGGGACCCACCAGACGGGCCACCATATTTCGTGAAAAAACGTTTCCCCCTGACTGCTGGGACCCACCAGCTACATCTTCGCGTGCAAGGAAGTGCATCCGGGCAAAAAAATGATTCGCCCCCTGACTGCTGGGACCCACCAGCGACATATTCGCACGCAAGGAAGTGCCTGACAGTCGGGACCCACCTGGTCGAAGCGTACGTAGCATTGTCATTCTGGTCGCAAACGTGTACGTACATACTGGTCGATGTAGAGGCGCGCGCGTGTCGTATTAGAGGCGCACACGTAGCATGTACACGGACGTACAACGGCCAGTGTGCAAGAAAGAAAATACGGCCACATACGTACATACGGGCAGGGTCTCGAACGCCTACTCGCGCATACGTACGGCCAGGGCTCGTGTACATGGTTGGGTCAGAACGGAGAAACAACATCGTCGTCATGTTCATGGGGAGCCAACCGGCTGGGTCGGAACGGAATGCGTCGTCGTGTTCATCGGGAGGACTTGGATGGAACAGCCGATGGAAACGAGGCCTGGCGTACCGCAGAACGGAGGAGTGTTCGACCGGCCACGTTCGAAACGGGATCATGTTCATCGGGAGGGGTTTGGCATACCGCAAAACGGAGGAAACTAACCTCCTACGGTCGAAACGGGGGTCCTGTTGATCGGGAGGGGTGTGGCGTACCGCAAAACGGAGGAAACGGACTTGTGTTGGAGCGCTACGGTCGAAACGAGGGTCCTGTTCATCGGGAGGGGTGTGGCGTACCACAAAACGGGACTCCACGGGATACTGTTCATCTCCACCGTCGACCCCCTCCAGCCTCCATGGGCTACTACTCATCCACCGTCGACCTCCTCCAGCCTCCACCTGCGACTGCTCATCCACGTGCTCCTGTTCATCCAGCCTCCACCGCGCGCTACTCCACCGGCTACTGTTTAACCAGCCCTCTCCATGGGCTCCAGTTCAACCACCCCTCCACGGGCTATTGTTCATCCATCCCTCCACCGTCTACTGTTCATCCTGCCCTCCACGGGGTGGTCCTGCTCATCCTGCGCTCCATGGGGCCCTGTTCATCCAGCCCCAACCGGCTCGATCGATTGGGGTCCTGTTCATCCACCCCCACCGGGAACTGTTCATCCACCCCCCCCCCTCGCAATGCTCATTGTTCATCCAGAGGCAGCATCGATCAGCTTCAGTTAGCAGCAGTAGCGAAGGAATCGCTCGATCGGGTTCAGTTAACAGCCATCGATCAATCGCTCGGGTTCAGTAATGCGTAGCCTGTAGTGCAATCGCTTGGGTTCAGTTAGAGCCCAACGCCTCGCACCCACGTGCGCGTGCGTGTACGAGAGAAACACGCATCGCTCGGCCCCGACCACCCACCGTAACCGGGAACACCCCGATATTTTCCTCGCCCTCGCTTCTACCACGGATTTTTCCGTCATGGACGGCCCAAAGAATGTCATGCAGTTGCGTCTCCGGCCCGTCCAGGATGAAAACCTCATTTTCTGTCATGATTTTTTGTCATAGAAGTAGGACCCCACCACATCTATGATGATACCGGGTTTTGTCACAATTATCGTCATAGGAGTGTCATAAGTATGACAGAGAAGATTTTCGTTCGGCCCAAAATGTCAGGGATGTGTGTTTTTTTGTAGTGATGGGATAAGCTAGTCGAATTGTAGAAGACGAAAATTACACGTTGAAGTAGTAGAAGTCGAGATTAATTACAGAAAAAACACTTTGCATTGTAGCTTACCGTATCACAATCGAAGGCCTCCTCGAGCTTAATGCTGAAGCGCCGACCTTCGTCCAGGTGAGGCATGTCGCAAAAACCCTGGTTGTCGCCGCACCAGGAGCACTCCCCGGGACCTTCTTCGTCCGATGACATTTCCTATGTTCATAATTAAAAGATTAAACTTGTACAATTAAAACTCTCAGCTTGTTCACTATTCATCACGGGTTGACTATCGGTATGCCGAGTCTTTTCTTGAAAACTCTCAGCTCACGTGGTGTATACATTCGACCGTTGGTGATGATCGCTCCTCCTTTCGTCCCCAAGTGCATTACACCAAAATGTCTAGCACACGGGAATGAAGGAGAAGCGACCCCCACGACAACAGTCGGGATTCTTTGTCCTCTCATACATGGTGGAGACTCTCCCTCACTAATTCCTCTATAACATTTGCGACCGTCGGTGATGGTCGTTACTCCTCCTTCCCCTAGTGCATAACAATGGTCTAGCACAAGGATAAGAAGGAGAAACGACCCCCACGACAACAGTCGGGGTTCTTCATCCTCTCATATATGGTGGAGCCTTGACAAACTTAAAGTCAACCCGAAATATCATTTAATTATCTTTCTAGAAAATCCAGGCCACTTGATATTTCCTACATATTCTAGCACAAGTCATGCCAAAATTCACAGAAAAATCCGGCATGACCTTTGCTAAAAAAGGACATATCAAGCGCCTGAAATTTGCCGGAACGAAAATTAATCAACACTCCGACAAAACATAGGCCACTCGGAGGTGTAACCTGAACATGACCGGCCACTTGGGCAACCACATATCCTATTTGAGCAACAGAAGATATACATGTTTTTATCTACATCATATCTTATAGGACTCATATTGACATGGAGATTTGGCTGGTCTCACCTCAAGGTCGGAGGGGGTCTATGACGGGGACGACGGCAGGGATGATTGAGGGGCTCCTTGATTTCTGCAAAAACAAAAACCCTATAAGTTATCACTAATACATCCTGAATAGTATCATACATATAACATCACTAATACAACTAAAACCCTAGCGAACGATGGGTATCAACGACGAGGATGCGGGATAGGCATCATCGACATCGATGCAGGAATAATTGCTTAAACTAAAAAAATAACAACAAATGTGACATGTTCAACTAGTTCTATTAATTCAACTAGTTCTTACTAAATATAAACTTACTATAAATAGAAATAAACTAGTTCTTTCTAAAAATAAACTAGTTCAACTAGTTATATTAATTTTCTTACTAAAAATACATTAGTTCTACTAATTCAACTAGTTCTTACTAAAACTAAACTAGTTCAACTACTTTATTAATTTACTTACTAATTATTTTAAACACTTACTAAAAATAGTAAAAAAACTACACTATACAATAGTAAAAAAACTACAATGAAAAACAGAGAAAAAAAGAGAGGGAGGGGGCGGCCGGAGGAGGAGGAGGGAGGGGTGGGGGATGGAGGGGGCGGCCGGAGGAGGAGGATGGAGGGGCGGGGAGGAGGGGAAGGGGCGGCCGGAGGAGGAGGAGGAGGGAGGGGCGGCCGGAGGAGGAGGAGGGAGGGGGCGGCCGGAGGAAGGGGGGAGAGGGGCGGTGGGAGGAGGGCGGCCGGAGGAGGAGGAGGGGGAGGAGGGAGGAGGGAGTACCTCGGCGAGGAGCAGCGCAGCGGCGGCGGACGATGCACGGATTCGGCACGGGCGAGAGCGAGTGAGAGGGAGTGAGTGTGAGAGGGTGAACCGCTCCAGGATAAGGTAAGTAAGTAGTAGCGCATTTCAGAGAAACGCGCTACTGCTATGGTCCGTAGCAATAGCGCTTGTCAGTGGTACGCGCTACTGCTAAGTGGGGCTAGCCATCTGTGCCCAGTACAAATATAGCAGCAACGCGGTTTCGCAAAACACGCTACTGCTAAAGTAGTAGCAGTAGCGCGGTCTATTTAAAAACGCTACTACTAAGTAGCACTAGCGCCATGTTTTGTCCAACACTACTGCTAAGATGTTGTGTATAAGGTTTTCCCTAGTAGTGAATAATAGCCCCTGTAGTATTCAAAAGGGGTCTACCAAGGATGATCGACATACTGTCGTCCTCAGGAATATCAAGAATAACAAAGTTCGTTAAGATAGTAACGTTTGCAACCACAACAGGCACATCCTCACAAATACCGATGGGTATAGCAGTTGATTTACCAGTAATTTGCAAAGAAATTTCAGTAGGTGTCAACTTATTCAATTCAAGTCTACGATATAAAGAGAAAGGCATAACACTAACACCGGCTCCAAGATCACATAAAGCAGTTTTAACATAGTTTCTTTTAATGGAGCATGGTATAGATGGTATTCTTGGATCTCCTAGTTTCTTTGGTATTCCACCCTTAAAAGTGTAATTAGCAAGCATGGTGGAAATTTCAGCTTCCGTTATCATTCTTTTATTAGTGACAATATCTTTCATATACTTAGCATAAGGAGGCATTTTAAGCATATCAGTCAAACGCATACGCCAGAAGATAGGTCTAATCATTTCAGCAAAGCGCTCAAAATCCTCATCATCCTTTTTCTTGGATGGCTTAGGAGGAAAGGGCATGGGTTTCTGAACCCATGGTTCTCTTTCTTTACCATGCTTCCTAGCAACAAAGTCTCTCTTATCATAACATTGATTCTTTTATTGTGGGTTATCAAGATCAACTGCAGGTTCAATCTCTACATCATTATCATTACTAGGTTGAGCATCAACATAAACATCATCATTAACATTATCACTAGGTTCATGTTCATCACCAGATTGTGTCTCAGCATCAGAAATAGAAATATCATTGGGATTCTCAGGTGTATCTACAACAGGTTCACTAGAAACATGCAAAGTCTTGTCAATTTTATTTTTCTTTATTAGAAGGACTAGGTGCATCAGTATTAATTCTCTGAGAATCTTGCTCAACTCTCTTAGGATGGCCCTCAGGATACAAAGGTTCCTGGGTCATTTTACCACCTCTAGTCATAACCCTAACAACATTATCATTGTTCTTATTATTTAACTCATTGAGCAAATCATCCTGCGCCTTAAGTACTTGTTCTACTTGAGTTGTAACCATGGAAGCATGCTTACTAATAAGCTTAAGATAATTAACGGTTCTACTCATATAATCACCCAAGTGGTCAAGCATGTAAGCATTATGTTTCAATTGTCTACTAACATAAGCATTGAAGTTTTCTTGTTTACAAATAAAATTATCAAACTCATCCAAGCATTGACTAGCAGACTTATTATGAGGAATATCACCTTAATCAAATCTATAAAGAGAGTTTACCTCTACTACCCATGTCGGGTTATCAAGACCATGTATTTCTTCAATAGGTGGTAGATTCATAACATCTTCAGGTTTAATACCTTTTTCTTTCATAGATTTCTTTTGCCTCATGCATATCTTCAGGACTGAGAAATAGAATACCTCTTTTCTTCGGAGTTGGCTTAGGAGTTGGTTCAGGAAGTGTCCAATCATTATCATTAGTCAATATATTATTCAATAGCAATTCAGCTTGCTCAACAGTTCTTTCCCTGAAAACAGAACCAGTACAACTATCTAGGTGGTCCTTTGAAGCATCGGTTAGTCCATTATAAAAGATATCAAGTATTTCATTTTTCTTGAGAGGATGACCAGGAAAAGCATTAAGTAATTGGAGAAACCTCCCCCAAGCTTGTGGGAGACTCTCTTCTTCAATTTGCACAAAGTTAAATATTTCCTGTAAGGCCACTTGTTTCTTATGGGCAGGCAAATATTTTTGATAAAAGTAATAAATCATATCCTGGGGACTACGCACACAACCAGGAGAAAGAGAATTAAATCATATCTTAGCCTCACCCTTTAATGAGAAAGTAAACTACTTAAGAATGTAGTAATAGCGAATTTTTTCCTCATGAGAAAATAGGGAGGCTATATCATTCAATGTAGTAAGATGTGACACAACAGTTTTAGATTCATAACTATAGAAAGGATTAGAATCAACCAAAGTAATTAACTCTGGATTGACAGAGAATTCATAATCCTTATCATTAACAAAGATAGGTGAAGTACCAAACTTAGGGTCATATTGCATTCTAGCATTCAAAGACTTTTCTTTCAGCTTAGCTAACAGTTTCTTAAGATCATCTCTATCATTGCAAGCAAGAAAGCCTCTAGTAGTTTCCTCATCCATAATATAACCCTCAGGTACAACAGACAATTCATATCTAGGGGGAGAATCATAATCTTCAGTTTCAATAATATCATCGGTTTTAGTAATTTCATTCTCTCTAACCCTAGCAAGTTGTTCATCAAGAAATTCACCTAGTGGCACAGTATTATCAAGAAAAAACGTAGTATCATCATAAGCATCATTCCTAGCAGAAGTGGCATCATCAATAACATGCGAGATATTGGAATCAATAGCATGTGTAGGTGTCACAAGTTTACTCAAAACAGAAGGTGAACCAAGTCAGAGCTAGATGGCAGTTCCTTACCTCCCCTCGTAGTTGAGGGGAAAATCTTGGTTCTCTGATATTTCAAATTCCTCATAGTGATCAACAGATATAAATCCCAAGTGACTCATAGAATAGAGCTATGCTCTCCAGCAATGGCGCAAGAAAAAAGTCTTGATAACCCACAAGTATAGGGGATCACAACAGTTTTCGAGGGTAGAGTATTCAACCCAAATTTATTGATTCGACACAAGGGGAGCCAAAGAATATTCTCAAGTCTTAGCAGCTGAGTTGTCAAGTCAACCACACCTAAAAGACTTAATATCTGCAGCAAAGTATTTTTAGTAGCAAAGTAGTATGGAAGTAACGGTAACGGTGGCAAAAGTAACAGTAGCAGTTTTGTAGTGATTGTAATAGTGGCAACGGAAAAGTAAGGTAGCAAAGATCAACATGAAACAAGCTCATAGGAAATGGATAAGTGATGGATAATTATGTCGGATGGCATTCATCATGCAACAGTTATAACCTAGGGTGACACAGAACTAGCTCCAATTCATCAACATAATTTAGGCATGTATTCCGAATATAGCCATACGTGCTTATGGAAAAGAACTTGCATGACATCTTTTGTTCTACCCTCCCGTGATAGCGGGGTCCTATTGGAAACTAAGGCATATTAAGGCCTCCTTTTAATAGAGAACCAGACCAAAGCATTAGCACTTAGTGAATACTGTTGGGAAATCTTACGCTCATGCAAGATCTATCTAGGAGATGCATAGCAACAAGGGGAGAGAGTGTGTCTGTGTACCCTCGTAGATCATAAGTAGAAGCATTTTACAACATGGTTGATGTAGTCGAACTTCTTCTAGCTCCGACCGATCAAGTACCAAATGTACGGCACCTCCGAGTTCTGCAAATGTTCAGCTCGATGACGTCCCTCGTCCTCTTGATCCAGCAAGATGTCGAGGAAGTAGATGAGTTCCGTCAGCATGATGGCGTGGTGACGGTGATGGTGAAGTGATTTGCGCAGGGCTTCGCCTAAGCACCGCAAGAATATGACTGGGGTGTAAACTATGGAGGGGGGCACCGCACACGGCTAATAATTGATGTTGTGTGTGCTAGTCGCTCCCCCTCCTCATATATATAAGTGGGAGAGAGAGGGGAGATTCCAAGGGGCGCCCCAAGTGGGGTCGAATCCCACTTGGGCTCCTGCCCTGGTTTGGTCCCCCTTCCTTGTATAGGCACCACGGGAAGGAAGGGGGAGGTGGTGGCCCCCCTTTCCTTTCTCCCTTGAGGAGGGGAAGGAAAGAGGGACTTGCCCTCCCCCTTTCCTTTCCCTAGGGCTGGCCGGCCTGTTGGAGGGGCGCAACAGCCCCTTGTGGGCTGGTGTGTCCCTCCCTTGGCCCATTATGCCCATATCTTTGCCGGGGGTGCCCGGAACCCCTTCCGGTGACCCAATATGTACTCGGTACCTTCCGGAACACTTTTGGTGTCCGAATACCATCGTCCTATATATCAATCTTTACCTCTCAACCATTTCAAGACTCCTCGTCATGTCCATGATCTCATCCGGGACTCCGAACAACATTCGGTCACCAAATCACATAACTCATATAATACTATATCGTCATCGAACATTAAGCGTATGGACCCTACGGGTTCGAGAACTATGTAGACATGACCGAGACACCTCTCCGATTAATAACCAATAGAGGAACCTAGATACGCATATTGGCTCCTACATATTCTACGAAGATCTTTATCGGTCAAACCGTTATGACAACATACGTAATTCCCTTTGTCCATCGGTATGTTACTTGCCCGAGATTCCATCATTGGTATCTTCATACCTAGTTCAATCTCGTTACCGACAAGTATCTTTACTCGTTCAGTAATACATCATCCTGCAACTAACTCATTAGTCACTTTGCTTGCAAGGCTTCTTATGATGTGTATTACCGAGAGGGCCCGGAGATACCTCTCCGATACTCGGAGTGACAAATCCTAATCTCGATCTATGCCAACCCAACAAAAACCTTTGGAGATACCTGTAGAGCATCTTTATAATCACCCAGTTATGTTGTGACGTCTGATAGCACACAAGGCATTCCTCCGATATCCGGGAGTTGCATAATCTCATAGTCGAAGGAATATGTATTTGACATGAAGAAAGCAATAGCAATAAAAATTGAACGATCAATATGCTATGCTAGCGGATGGGTCTTATCCATCACATCATTCTCCTAATGATGTGATCCCGTTGATAAAATGACAACACATGTCTATGGTTAGGAAACTTAACTATCTTTGATTAACGAGCTAGTCTAGAGGCTTTCTAGGGACACGGTGTTTTGTCTATGTATCCACACATTTATCAAGTTTCTGGTTAATACAATTCTAGCATGAATAATAACCATCTACCATGATATAAGGAATATAAAATAAAAACTTTATTATTGCCTCTGGGGCATATTTCCTTCAGTCTCCCACTTGCACTAGAGTTAATAATCTAGTTAACATCGCCATGTGGTTTAACACCAATAGTTCGCATATTTATGTGATTAACACCCATAGTTCACATTGCCATGTGACCAACACTCAAAGGGTTTACTACAGTCATTAATCTAGTTCACATCGCTATGTGATTAACACCCAAACTAAGGTGTGATCATGTTTTGCTTGTGAGAGAAGTATAGTCAACTGGTCTGCCACATTCAGATCCGTATGTATTTTGCAAATTTCTATGTCTACAATGCTCTGCATGTAGCTACTCTAGCTAATTGCTCCCATGTTCAATACGTATCTAAATTGAGACTTAGAGTCATCTAGATCAGTGTCAAATCTTGCATCGATGTAACTCTTTATGGCAAACTCTTTATCACCTCCATAACCGAAAAACATTTCCTTAGTTCTATTTAAGGTAACTAAGGATAATTTTGACCGCTGTCCAGTGATCTATTCATGGATCACTATTGTACCCCTTTGCCAAACTCATGGCAAGGTACACAATAGATTTGGTACACAACATGGCATACTTTATAGAACCTATGGCTGAGGCATAGGGAATGACTTTCATTCTCTCTTTATCTTCTGTCGTGGACAGGTTTTGAGTCTTTACTCAACTTCACACCTTACAAGAACTCTTTCTTTGACTGATCCATTTTGAACTCCTTCAAAATCTTCTCAAGGTATGTACTCATTGAAAGTCTTATCAAGCGTCTTGAGCTATCTCTATAGATCTTGATGCCCAATATGTAAGCAGCTTCACCGAGGTCTTTCATTGAAAAATTCTTATTCAAATATCCTTTTATGCTATCCAGAAATTCTACATCATTTCCAATCAACAATATGTCATCCACATATAATATCAGAAATGCTATAGAGCTCCCACTCACTTTCTTGTAAATGCAGGCTTCAGCATAAGTCTGTATAAAACCATATGCTTTGATCACCTTATCAAAGCGTATATTCCAACTCCGAGATGCTTGCACCAGTCCATAAATGGATCGCTGGAGTTTGCACACTTTGTTAGCACCTTTAGGATCGACAAAACCTTTTGGTTGCATCATATACAACTCTTCTTTAAGAAATCCATTAAGGAATGCAATTTTGACATCCATTTGCCAGATATCATAAAATGCGGCAATTGCTAACATGATTCAGACAGACTTAAGCATCGCTACGAGTGAGAAAATCTCATCGTAGTCAACACCTTGAACTTGTCGAAAACTTTTTGCGACAAGTGGAGCTTTGTAGATAGTAACACTACCGTCAGCGTCCATCTTCCTCTTGAAGATCCATTTATTCTCAATGGCTTGCCGATCATCGAACAAGTGTACCAAAGTCCACACTTTGTTATCATACATGGATCCTATCTCAGATTGCATGGCCTCAAGCCATCTATCGGAATATGGGCTCATCATAGCTTCATCATAGTTCGTAGGTTCACCATGGTCTAACAACATGACTTCTCAGACAGGATTACTATACCACTCTGGTGCGGAACGTGCTATGTTCGACCTACGAGGTCCAGTAGTAACTTGATCCAAAGTTTCATGATCATCATCATTAGCTTCCTCTCTAGTTGGTGTAGGCATCACAGGAACGGATTTCACTGATGTGCTACTTTCCAATTCGAGAGAAGGTACAATTACCTCATCAAATTCTATTTTCCTCCCACTCACTTCTTTCGAGAGAAACTCCTTCTCTAGAAAGGACCCATTCTTACCAACAAAGATCTTTCCTTCGGATCTATGGTAGAAGGTGTACCCAATTGTCTCCTTAGGATATCCTATGAAGACGCACTTCTTCGATTTAGGTTTGAGCTTATCAAGATGAAGCCTTTTGACATAAGCGTCACATCCCCAAACTTTAAGAAACACTGGCACACGTCGGTGCTATACAAACGGGTTTTAACCCCTTTCCGCAACGGCATTTGGAACCGTCACCAAGTGAGTGTGGGTGATAGGGGCGTCCTTCCCACACAACCCAGAAAGCGTCGGGGATAGGCTCTCCTGGCACACATGCTAGGGCAAAATGAGCTTGTGTGCGATCGGGCGAGGCATCGAAACCCAATCGTTTCCGTTTGTATGTACACCCCACATGGTGAATCCCAGAAAAACATTTATGTTCTTATGTATATTGCACACAGTAAATCCAAGGAATATGTTTCCATTCTTATGTTCATCCCACATAGTCAATCCAGGGAAAACATTTTTGTTCGTATGTATATCACACAGAGTCAATCCAAGGAATACATTTCCGTTCTTATGTACATCCCACACGGTCAATCCAAGGAAAACATTTCCGTTCGTATGTACATCCCACACAATTTTATGTATAGGCTCGAGTGTGAAAGGTGTAACTAACACACACGATCTGCCTTGGTTAACCGTTTGCTTTTATCAACTACATCACACATGATTTGATGAACAAAACTATGTGGCATTGGGCTATCCATCACAAGCGCTTTTACTGCCAAAACCGTTTGCAAAGTTCCATGACCCATTTAGCAGGTTTATTAGTTTACAATTAATAATTCTAGTATTACGCAAATTCACATTTCATATCAAACAGCTGTTTGCCAATTTCATATCAGGCACATAAATAGATTTTAACATCACAGTACGATAGCTACCTGAAAATAGCACAGTACAACATATAGCCAGCTTCATAAGAACAATATTAGAACAATATATACATTTCCCTAATCAAGATCATCCAGGCACGTCTTATCCACCTCTACTTTTAGTTCAGTAAGAACCTGTTTTGCACTGTCCAACTGTGAAAGTGCCTCCTCCTTCGCCAACACCATCTTAGCAAAGTCTGATTTAAAAAATCTGAGCTCATTCTCCACCTTCCTTTTTTATCCCGCATCTTCAAATATTCTTCAGCATTTACAACACTTTATCTAAGCCTACCTCTGTTCTCTTCCTCATACATGCTCCAGAGCTTTGCTAGGCACATCTGCAAAGACTATTGCCACTCTTGATCAACCCACTACAAGTAAGAACACTTTCATTCATCCTATAATATTTAAAACTAGATGAGTAACAATTGTAGGGGAAATGGGTTTATAGCAACATAGAAAATCACCAATACTTATTTTGAAAAACTGAAGAAACGGGTTAATTATGACATATCTTCTGAAAAAGATCAATGTGCAAATGACTTAATTGCTACTGAGACAACAACCAAATTCTGAAACACTAGAAACTATAATTAACTACAACAATGCTTCTTACTCATGTACTATAAATAACAAATTGAACATTTTATGAGGAAGCTAAATATAACTACAACAACATAGCGACAGTGTTTGGATGACAACAAATTGATACTAACAGGTGTGTACATGCACAAATTTAGTAACAGAGAACTAATAGCACTAAGGCCGTCCACTATGTATGCCAAAACCGATGTAAAGACAACTGTTGCTACATCTCGCACCGGTGCCCTGCACTGGCGAGCCGATGCAGTGGAAAAAAATCAGGGACCCGGACTCCGGAGCACCTAGTCGCTCCGATGCCCGGTTCCTTCGTGCCATAAAGATTTAGTATTTTACTGCTTGGCTGCTCGGATGTGTGGACCAAAGTTGGCTGCACAAACTGCTGAAGCGGTGCCAAATAATTTTCTAATGGCACCGCTGATGAGATCGCAACATTTTTAGATACTAGATACAAACTATGACACTGTCTTAGGATGCGTTTGGTTGAAGGTGTGGTATGAATGGGTTGGGGCCGTGAAAGTGTCTGAATCACATCTAACAAATGATTTGTAACAACGAAAGAGGGTCTCACCTTCTCTGCACATGCCAGAAACTTCCTCCCACTGTCCACAGATTCAAACGCAACTAGCTTCACAAATTGATGGTGACAACAAGCAGACAGATCTTCAGCCACCCCGCTCCATTCGTTGCAACTGATGGTCCTAGGGAGCTACAAGAGGAAGAAATGAATCAAATCGACCGCCGGTTTAAAATCCTTCATTCCAAGTCATAGCCTGAGAGAGAGAAGAGAGGCACCTGGGTGGTGAAGGAGTCGTCGGAGGAGGAGGAACCGTTGGATAGGTCATTGAAGAAGACCATGGCGACCTCGACGGTAGGTAGGATGCGAGACGGCGAGAGCGAGGAAGCGCCTATAGCTTAGGAAGGAAGGGCCGAGGAAACAGGGGAAATGTGACTTGTGGTCGGGAAGAAAAGGACGTGGGGAAGGGGGGAGGAGGCGGGGTAGATATTTTGGCGGTAGGCCAAAATTTTGGAAATGTGGAGGGAAACTTTGCACACGGTGCTGTCGGACACCATTCACTTTGAACGATTGTGTGCATTGCAAACGATTCTTCTCCTTTACGCGCATGGGATGACTTTGATAATTCAAATTTTGGTGGAAATTTCCCCGAGTACGTCATTGCATAATTTAACATCGCTTGCTAATTTGGCCACACAAAAGAGCGTACAGCACACAGACCACACTTACTGAATCGAGCAATTTTAGTAATTAAAAAGAGCCAGTTTACCTAAACAATGCTCTAACAAAATACCAGCATTAAAAACAAAGCCTAAGTACGCATAATTTTAACAAATCCGCCGCCTCGCCGGCCTATGCATCGCCGGTGTGAGATGAGACGTCGATGACTTGTCCTGGCGAAATGCCGCCGTTGGTGGACTCCGCGTCCCCCCTGCTGAAGTCGACCGCGTCCTCGTTCTCGTCCTCGGCACCATCCTCAAGGTTGTAGTACTCGTAGTAGTGGTTGCGTCAGAGCTCGCGTTGGTACTCCAACACCGATTCCTGGACGGAAAGACTCTTCTCTACCTCGACCTCGGCCACGCGCAACTCCTCCTCCCGGCACTCCACGATCTCCGCCGCCTCCTACATCTCGAGCTCCTGCTCGGCGATCTCATGAGGAACCAGGTGATCCATGGTCACCGCCACCTTTTCGTACGTAGGTTGCATGCTGGATTCCGAGGTGGCCTAGAATATCTTGGCATGTGCGTCCTCGGTCTTGGCGTGGATGGTCTCGACGTGGGAAAGGGCAACATCGGCGGCACGGACGGCAGCTCGAGCGCTCTCGGCGTTTGCAGCCACCGTCACAGCAGCAGCTGGAGTTGTCTCGGCTGCTGCTGCTGCCCTGTCGGCTGCCGCAGACGCCCTCTCGGTGGATGCGGCCGCGCTTAATGCGGATGCAGCGACACTCTTGGCGTAGGCGGCCCACTCTCGGCGCATGCGGCGGCGCTCGGGGAGGACGCACCCATCGTATGGGCCTTCACGAAGCGTTTCCACAGCGTCATCTTTGCAAGAAGGGCGTGCGGGAATGGGGATCAGTTCGTGGATTTGGCGGTTGCCGGCATTTGACCAAACGAACCGGCGAAGCTTAAGGAGGAAGACTTAATTAGACCCATAAATTTTCATCACAAATGGTTCCTACAAAAAAAATTGTGTGATGTTGTGGATATTTTTTATTAGCTGTGAAAGACGAATTTGGAGTAAAGTGGCAACGGATGGTGTTTTAAATCTACGAGAAAATTTGTAGTACTAATACAACTATCATGTCAAATTTTGGAAAAATTCAGGGGTCATTTGACCTTTTAAGACATTTAAGTGATTTTCTAGCCATTTAATGATCGTAATTCAAATTTGAACTACATGTACATGCAACAGCTAACCATAACGGTTTGAAAAGTCATATTTTGTGTACCTGTGTGCAATTTAATTCCATGTTGTGACGCCCGGATAGTTACGCTACAGTAATCCTCCGTTAATGATGCCACGTCACCTCGATTACGGTGGCTAATCTCACATTAGTTCGGAATCGATTTGAATTCGATTTAAAAATGAGGCAAACAATAAAAGTTTTCAAATAAAGAACACTAAACAAAAAAACTGAAAACTAAAATGTTCAAAATGTAGAAAATAAATCATGGATGACTGTGGTGGAGAAACCACATTTTGATAAAATGTTTAGATGCAAGAAATTGATTAAAATAGGGGCTAAACAATTACTTAAATGCTTTTAAAGGGAATAAACTATTACAAACCATTTTATTTTGAAGAGTTAAATTAATAGTGGCAAAGGCACCATCTGTAACACTAAATTAGGTGCCGCTTTTGTATTTTATTAAAACTAAAATAAATAGAAACTATAATAAATCGAAAAGGATAAATAAAAAGAAACAAAGAAAAAGGAAAGAAAGAAAACCCCGGGCCTTCCCCCCCTCCCCTTCCCCTTCGGCCGTTTGACCCAACTGGGCATCCCACCCACCGGCCCACCAGGCCGCCAGGCCGGCCCAACTACGCCGCTACTACTCCCCCCCGGGCGCCAGAAACCCTAATCCCCACTACCCCACGATCCCCACCCGCTCCCTCGTTCACCCACACCGCCGCCACCACAACGCAACACACGCACACACACACACGCACGCATCGTGCCTGGGGGAGGGGCGCCGCTGCTCGATCCCCTCCTCCCGCATGGCCGCGCCCGACGCAGGTCACCACTTCCCTACGGCCACCGCAGCCGGCGCCGGTGCCGCCCCCCAGGGCCTCCTCTGCGCCCCTGCGTCCCCGTCACCAACCCGGTCGACCTCATCGCCCCCATCGAGAACGGCGCATCGGTCCCGTCGCCAACGTCGCCTGTCGCCGGACCTCCCCGCCGGATCGCCGCCGTCCTCCTCGTCCTCCTCCCCAGACCGCTTCCTCGCGCCTCACCGCCCCTCTCCTCGGCAACGAACGTGAGTCGCGCCCCCTCCCTATTTCCCCCTCGGTCGCTATGCAGCTCCCCGTCGCCACACACTACCGCACGCGCCGTCCCGCTCGCACCGGCCGGTCGGCCTCCCTCCCCCACCCCCTCTTCCCGCTCGCGCTTCCGCGCGCCCAGCCACGACCGTCGCCCATGGCCTCGCGCGCACACGCGTGCGCCGTCCCGCTCACGCACGCGCCCGGTGGCCGTGCTCGCCGCCTGCGCTAACTGCGCCGTTGCTCGCCGTCCGCCCGCACTTGCTGCCGCGCCCCGTCGCCCCTGCTCCCCTGCAACCACGCCGTCTTGCCTGCGCCCGACCTCGCCTCGTTCGCCCGCGGCCCCCGCGCTCACCAGGGCGGCCACTGCCGGGGCCGCGCCCTGTTCCCCCCTGTCGCGCTGCGAGCTGGCCGCCGGCGCCCCTCCGTGGGCGGCCGCGCACACAAGCCCTGCTGTGGCCTGCCGGGCAGGCTGGTGCCCGACGCCCGCATCGCCCGCTGCCCGAAAACCGCGCCCGACCCACTAGGGCCCCAGGGGCCTATGACATGTGGGGCCCCACCCCGCCCAGAATGTTTTTTTAAAGAGGAATTAAAAATAATAAAAATAATTAAATAAATAATAGTTAAATTAATTAAGGAATTAATTAAGAAATTAATTAAGTTAATTAATCATAATTGGATTAACCTAATTAGCTACTTAGTTTAATTAAATAGTAATTAGATTAGTTAAACATTAATTAGGCTAAACAGTCAATGACCAGTGGGGCCCACACGTCAGTGACCCAGTCAACACCTCTGTTGACTGCTGATGTCATGCTGACATCATGATGACGTCAGCAAGCACTGTTCTGGATAATGTTGAATTAAAATATTTAAATTAATCCTAAAAATGATTTAAATCTTTTAAAATTAATATAAAATAAACCGTAGCTCAGATGAAAATACTTTCTACATGAAAGTTGCTCAGAACGACGAGACGTATCCGAATACGCAGCTCGTTTGTCCACCACACGTCCCTAGCATAGCAAACACGCAACTTTCCCCTTCCAGTTCATCTGTCCGAAAACGCGAAACACCGGGGATTTTTCCCCGGATGTTTCCCCCCTTCACCGGTATCATCACATACCGCGTTAGGGCACCTCTAACGCCGTTACTTGTCATGTCATGCATCACTATGCATATGCTTGCTTAAATATTTATTGTTTCTCCCCCCTCTTCTCTCGATAGACACCGAGACTGGCAGTGCTGATGCCCCTGTGGTCGACTACGTCACCGACGACCCCCCTTCTTGTCTGAGCAACCAGGCAAGCCCCCCCTTGATCACCAGATATCACCTACTCTCCTCTATACTGCTTGCATTAGAGTAGTGTAGCATGTTACTGCTTTCGTTAATCCTATACTGCTGCATAGCCTGTCCTTGCTACTACTGTTGTTACCTTTACCTGCTATCCTACTGCTTAGTATAGGATGCTAGTGTTCCATCAGTGGCCCTACACTCTTGTCCGTCTGCCATGCTATACTACTGGGTCGTGATCACTTTGGGAGGTGATCACGGGCATATACTATGTACTTTACACTGTTACATTACCTGTGATACTGTTCGGAGATGGGGGCTGAAGGGGCAGGTGGTTCCACCCAGGTAGTGGTGGGCCTGGGTTCCCGACGGCCCCCGACTGTTACTTTGTGGCGGAGCGACAGGGCAGGTTTGAGACCACCTAGGAGAGAGGTGGGCCTGGCCCTGTCGGCGTTCGCGGATACTTAACACGCTTAACGAGATCTGGGTATTTGATCTGAGTCTGGCCATTTGGTTTATACGCACTAACCATCTACGCGGGAGTAGTTATGGGTATCCCGGCGTCGTGGTATCAGCCGAAGCACTTTTGACGTCAGCGACGGAGCGGCGCGCGCCGGATTGGACTGGAAAGCCACTAGGCTAGGTCTGCTTCCGGCCGCCCTCGCAACGTGCAGGTGTGCTCAGGGCGATGGGCCCAGACCCCTGCGCGCTTAGGTTTAGACCGGCGTGTTGACCTCTCTGTTGTGCCTAGGTGGGGCTGCGACGTTTTGATCTTCCGAGGCCGGGCATGACCCAGGAAAGTGTGTCCGGCCAAATGGGATCAAGCGTGTTGGGCTATGTGGTGCACCCCTGCAGGGAAGTTTATCTATTCGAATAGCCGTGTCCCTCGGTAAAAGGACGACCCGGAGTTGTACCTTGACCTTATGACAACTAGAACCGGATACTTAATAGAACACACCCTTCCAAGTGCCAGATACAACCCGGTGGTCGCTCTCTAACAGGGCATCGAGGAGGGGATCGCCGGGTAGGATTATGCTATACGATGCTACTTGGAGGACTTCAGTCTACTCTCTTCTACATGCTGCAAGAAGGAGGCTGCCAGAAGCGTAGTCTTCGACAGGATTAGATATCCCCCTCTTATTCTGGCATTCTGAAGTTCAGTCCACTAATATGGCCCCTTACACATATATCCATGCATATGTAGTGTAGCTCCTTGCTTGCGAGTACTTTGGATGAGTACTCACGGTTGCTTTTCTCCCCCTTTTTCCCCCTTTCCCTTCTACCCGGTTGCCGCAACCAGACGATGGAGCCCAGGATCCAGACGCCACCGTCGACGACGACTCCTACTACTCTGGAGGTGCCTACTACTACGTGCAGCCCGCTGACGACGACCAGGAGTAGTTAGGAGGATCCCAGGCAGGAGGCCTGCGCCTCGTTCGATCTGTATCCCAGTTTGTGCTAGCCTTCTTAAGGCAAACTTGTTTAACTTATGTCTGTACTCAGATATTGTTGCTTCCGCTGACTCGTCTATGATCGAGCACTTGTATTCGAGCCCTCGAGGCCCCTGGCTTGTATTATGATGCTTGTATGACTTATTTTATTTGTAGAGTTGTGTTGTGATATCTTCCCGTGAGTCCCTGATCTTGATCGTACACATTTGCGTGCATGATTAGTGTACGATTGAATCGGGGGCGTCACACATGTGCAGTAAATTGTCGGTGCAACAACCCTGGTTCTGTTGCCCAGACTGTGCACAGGCACGAGAACAAGATTGAAGCACCAGCCCAAGTCAGAGTACAAGGAACCAAGATCTCCAAAGGACCAACATGCAGATCAGAGGGATCAAGATCGAGCAAGAGAAGCAGGATGCCATCAGGAGAAGGGCCTCCTTTGTCGGGCAGGCAAGCTCGGCAAGGGGCCAGGCCACCCCCGGAAGAAGACGTCCAAGACGTCCCGGCAGGGCCTGCCGGGGCACATGGAGGCAAAACAAACTCACCAACCACTCCGCCACGACCCATGTCGTCAATCAGTGCGGTGTCAAGCCGCAGGGTGACTAAGTGGCAGCCATTCGCCACATGCCAGCCTCTCCCTATAGGAAAAACCCGCAGATGACACTTGTCATGTGACGTGTCAAGCAAGCAGGTGTGGACTTGGCAAGATAGCCCGGCAAGCCTTGCCGGGCAACCAACGATGTGACGTTGAGCGGTGCATTTAATGCACCCTGTCAGCCCGCAGAGTTAGGTATGATAGCACTATTTGCTATCTTATCAGTGCATTGTGACTACTTTGCCATTGTGGTGGCCCCTTGATCTATAAAAGGAGGCCCATGGCAACCATAGAAAGGGTTAGAAGGTTGGATAAGTGATGCCAGCTAGAACTACGTTGGTATTTCCCCAAAGAGGAAGGGATGATGCAGCACAACGATGGTAGGTATTTCCCTCAATGATGAGACCAAGGTTATCGAACCAATAGGGGAACCAAGCACCACTACATAAACAACACCTGCACACAAATAACAAATACTCGCAACCGGACGTGTAAAAGGGGTTGTCAATACCTTTCGGGTAGCGGCGCCAGAGATGGCAAACGGACGTGAGAGAGTTGTAAATATTGATAGATCGAATGCCAAATAAAATAAATTGCAGCAAGGTACTTTTGTATTTTTGGTTTAATAGATCTGAAAATAAAAGGCAAATAAAATAGATCGCAAAGGCAAATAATATGAGAAAGCGACTCGGGGGCCGTAGGTTTCACTAGTGGCTTCTCTCGAGAAAAATAGCAAATGGTGGGTGAACAAATTACTGTTGGGCAATTGATAGAACTTAAAATACTCATGACGATATCTAGCCAATGATCATTTTATCCTTAGTAGAAACGATACATACGTGTCAGTTCCCCTTCTGTCACTGAGATCAAGCATCGTAAGATCGAACCCACTACAAAGCACCTCTTCCCATTTGCAAGATAAATAGACCAAGTTGGCCAAACAAAACCCAAATATCGTAGAAGAAATACGAGGCTATAAGCAATCATGCATATAAGAGATCAAAGAAACTCAAATAACTTTCATGGATAAAAAGATAGATCTGATCATAAATTCAAAGTTCATCTGATCCCAACAAACACACCGCAAAAAGAGTTACATCATATGGATCTCCAAGAGACCATTGTATTGAGAATCAAACGAGAGAGAGGAAGCCATCTGGCTACTAACTACGGACCCATAGGTCTACAAAGAACTACTCATGCATCATCGGAGAGGCACCAATGCACATGATGCACCCCTCTGTGATGGTGTCTAGATTGGATCTCGTGGTTCTGGACTCTGAGGCGGCTGGAATTGATTTTCGTCGACTCCCCCAGGGTTTCTGGAATATTTGGGTATTCATAGAGCAAAGAGTCGGTTCAGGGGGCATTCGAGGTAGGCACAACCCACCAGGGCGCGCCTGGGCCTCCTGGCGCACCCTGGTGGGTTGTGCTCCCTCGGAGCACCCCCAGGCGCTTCTTCGGCCCACTGGATGTCTTCTGGTCCAAAAAATCTCCAAAAAGTTACGCTGCGTTTGGACTCCATTTGGTATTGATTTCCTGTGATGTAAAAAACATGCAGAAAACAACAACTAGCACTTGGCACTATGTCAATAGGTTAGTACCAAAAACTATATAAAATGACTATAAAATGATTATAAAACATCCAAGAATGATAATATAACATCATGGAACAATAAAAAATTATAGATACGTTGGAGACGTATCAATAACACACACACCCATACGCGCGTAGCCACTGTTGCCCCGAGGCAACCCCTCCTGGTCAAGTGTACTATGCTCCACCACCGCCTTTCCACCATTAATACACCAAAGCAGGAGTAGGGTTTTACGCCTCACTGCAGCTCGAACCTGGGTAAAAATGCATGCGTGATCTCTGTCGTGCTGCCGCATGTTGGTTTGCTCTTTGTGCAACGCGACGTCCCCCTGCCAAACCAGCAAGGGGCCTCCTGGTCCCATAGGTGGCCGCAGTTTCCCTCGACATCTTTGGCGCGCCAGGTAGGGGGCTCGCTTGCGTGAACCTGAAGACGTGAGCAGCGTGTCACCTTCATCACCATCTTCATCTTCGACGGCGCCATCGACCATGGCGCCAAGAAGAAACCCGGTTCTTCGGCTCACCGATCCACCTCGAAGGCTCCGCCGCCCGCGGCTTCTAACGTTGCGGGGGGTGCGGAGACACGCGAGGATGCGGACGCTGCTGGGGATGTGGTCGGAGCAGGCGACGCCGTCACCACTTCCCCCACGACCGATGCAGGAGCAGGAGACATCGGAAGAGAGCACCATCAGCAGCACCTCGACGACCATGCTCCCCAAGGTACGAGTGAAGGGGTTACTCCATCTATGCCCCTCTCTCCCACCGACGGGCACAGCCGCAACAACGGCACATGGACCGGGGCAAATCGCCACCCTCCGGCTGCTCCCACCACGGGTGCGGCCGCAGCGCGCGCACCTCCCCTGGGACGGGTCGACCAAGCCGCTGCGCCAGACGGAGCCGCTGGCCTTCGAGCGCCTTCGCTGCACCACTTCCAGGTGGTCGCTCCACAGCAGCAGCGAGGGCACAGTGTTGCCGCCGCTGGCACTGTCAGGAGTCGAGCGATGGTGCGATCGATTTCATCATCACCCATGCCAAGTACAGCCTCAGAGGCCATGGCGTGGGCTCAGCTGCTGCTGAGGTTTCCGCCAGCGGCCGAGCAGATGGACGAATGGTGTGCCACCATCCAAAGTCTGCTCGGTTTTGCCAAAGTTGGGGGCTCACGGCGAGTGGCCCGCCCCGGCCTCCCCAAGCGACTTCAATGGCTCATGCTGCTGACCATACAGAAGGGGCCATCCCCATGGTGCAGTCCCCGCCACGGCAGCCAGCGCAAGGGCAATAGAATCAAGATCCCGATGACATCTCGATGGCCTCTTCTGACCCTCGAGCACGTCCAGGCGAACGACGAGCCCCAGAGGATAGGCGGAGAGGAGACACGCATGCCGTTGTCGAGCAACATCGCGACGACCTCCGCCGGACCGATGGGTGCGACGACTGCGACGTCGACGAGCCCGCACTCGGTATTGGCGGGTGCCTACCTTTCAAAATTGGCTGCCCTACCTTTACTCGTGAGCTGCGGCAAGTTTGTTGGCCGTCCGTCCGCACGTTCAAGCCAGAGATACCTGAGAAGTACGATGGGAGGCTGAACCCGATAGAGTTCCTGGGCATCTACACCATCGTTGTTCAGGCTGCCGGGGGAAGAGATGGGAAGGTGTTTGCCAACTACTTCCCTTTGGCTCTCAAGTCCAATGTGAGGTCTTGGCTGATGCACCTGCCATAGAACTCCATTTCATCGTGGGCAGACCTGTGCCACGAATTCATTGGCGCCTTATCTGGCGGTCATCAAGAACCTGGCAGGCCCAGCGACTTGCAGCTTCTCCAACAAAAGGAAGGAGAAACCCTCCGTAAGTATTTACAAAGATTCAGCAAATTTCATAGAAACATCCCAAATATCCATCCGACAGCCATGATAGCCGCCTTCCAGTCCAATGTGCGCAACCGCCGAATTCGTTCCAAGATGAACGTGCGGTTGCCCAAGACTGTGAAGGAGCTCTACACGTTGGTGGACAAGTGTGCTCGGATGGAGGAGGGAAGAAGTTGCCCAGAGAGGAAGATTTCACTAATGTTGATTTAGAGGATGAGGATGAATCAGCCAATCAGAAGAAGAGCAAGGAACGCAGTAATAAGCGGAGGGATAAGGCAGTGATGACTGCTAAAGGGTCGGGTATGCCTAGTACCGGCAAGAAGGCCAAAGTTGAGGCCCCTAGCAAGGAAGTTGCCATGTGCACTGACTGTCGGGAAGCCGCTGCTGCCGATAAAGCTGGGAAAGGTGATGGGCCGTACTGCAAGATTCATCAGACCAAGGGCCACGACCTTCAAGAGTGTTATCAAGTTGAGCAGCTTGCCAAGAGACAAAGAGCAAAGTATGAGAAGCATGAAAAGGAAAAAGTAAGGTCAGAATGTTGCTGGCAATAAGGGACGAGGCGGTGAAGTAAATCGCCCCGGCAAACCCTTTCAGAAGCAAGGAAAACCCGCCAGAGGTCGAGGGAAGGAAGGTTGTGATGATGAGAGTGATGGAGGGGATGAAGAGGAAACCAGTGAGCAAGAGTTTCAGAAGGCCACTGACGCCCTGTGCATTGATCGGGGTGCGTCTCTGCACACCTCTCACCGCCAACTCAAGCGGTGGGCGCGAGAAGTCAATGACATGGAACCAGCGCCAGAGGCCCGGAAGCCGCTCAAGTGGTCTCGTACGCCCATCATCTTTGACGAGGAGGATGACCCTAGCCGTACCATCGCGGTAGGGTGTTTTCCATTGTTGGTCTCCCCAACGATTTGCAACCTCAAGGTCACGAAGATGCTGGTGGACGGCGGGGCCGGGTTGAATCTGATTTCCCCAGCGGTTATTAGCAAGCTTCAGATAGCAGAGGAAGAGCTGTAGCTTACTGGCACATTTCAAGGAGTTAATCCCGGCAGGAGCCATCCTAAGGGAAATATCATGTTGTCGTTAACGTTTGGGGGAGAACTAAACTACCGGATGGAGAGGATTGTGTTTGATGTGGTCAATCTCCCCCTGCCATACAATGGGATTCTTGGACGCCCGGTCCTGGCTAAGTTCATGGCGGCATCCCACTATGCCTACAACACCTTGAAGATGCCTGCGCCACTAGGAGTCATCACCATCCCATCAGATGAGAAGGATGCCATCGTTTGTGTGGAAAAGATGTATCGGGACATGGTCGCGACAGAGGCAGCGGCAGCAGCAGCTCCTACTAAGGAAAGCAAAGAAAAAAAGAGAGATTGCAGGGACTCCGACAAAGAGTCCGGGAAGCGTGCCCCAACCGAGTGCACGACACCCGTTGACGACGTGCCGGAGTGCTCCAACAGCAAGAAATCCAAGGTCGCTGCACCCCAAGTAAAGAAGGTCCCGACAGGGCTGGCTGGGGTTGATGGTACTTTCACTATCAGCGCCACCCTCGATGACAAATAGGAAAGCGCGCTCGTTGCCTTCCTGCGGGGGAATGTCGATGTGTTTGCCTGGCAACCATCTGATATCCACGGTGTTCCCAGGGAGGTAATCGAGCACCACCTTGTTGTCTGCCCACATGCCCGACTTGTCAAGCAGGAAGTCCGGAAGAAGCCCTTGGAGAGGCAGCAGTTCATTGCGGAAGAGATCAAGAAAATTGAGGCAGCTGGTTTGGTCAGAGGAGTGTTGCATCCCACGTGGTTTGCAAATCCAATGGTAGTCCGGAAGGCTAACGAGAAGTGGAGTCTTTGCATAGATTTCACGGATCTCGACAAAGCTTGCCCGAAGGACCCGTTTCCCTTGTTGCGTATCGATCAGATTGTGAATTCCGCTTCAGGTTGTGATTTGCTCTCCTTTTTGGATGCATATTTTGGGTACCACCAAATCTTCATGTCCAAGGAAGATGAAGAGAAGACGTCGTTCATCACCCCATGTGGTACGTACTGCTTTGTCTGCATGCCATGTGGATAAAAGAGTGTCGGGTCCACTTTTACAAGGGCAGTCCAGATTGATTTTGAGCCACAGCTGCACAAAAACATAGAAGCATATATGGATGATATTATGGTCAAGATCAAGGATAGAGCCAACCTTATTCAGGATTTGTAGGAGACGTTTGCTAATCTACGCAAGATCAATTTGAAGCTCAACCTGGAGAAGTGTGTATTTGGTGTTCCCTCCGGCAAGCTGCTTGGGTTCTTTGTATCCCATCACGGGATCGAAGCCAACCGCGACAAGATCAAATCTATTGAGCGGATCCAAGCACCCAGGACAGTTAAGGATGTGAGGCGTCTGACAGAATGCGTTGCCGCGCTAAGCAGATTCATCTCCAAGTCTGCCGAGCACGCTCTGCCATTCTTCAAAATTTTGAAGAAGGCAGGGCCTATGAAATGGACCCCGAAAACAGATGCAGCTTTGCAAGAGTTAAAGGCCTACTTGTCCTCTGTGCCTACCCTGGTTGCCCCCAAACCCCAGGAACCATTGCTGTTGTACTTAGCGGCAACCAACCAATTGGTCAGTGCAGCCTTGGTAGCGCAGCGTGAAGTGGATGAGGCAGAGAGTGAGCAGAGGCCGGTAGGGTCAAAGAAGGATCAGGGCAGCAATGAGCATGACAACGAGAGCAACCCCAAGGACGCGGCAAGGAAGAAATTGGTGCGGCGCCTAGTGTAGTTCGTCAGCTCCTTGTTACAGGGGGCTAAATCGAGATACTCTGGCATGCAAAAGTTGATATTTGGTCTCATCATGGCCTCAAGGAAACCGCGCCACTACTTCCAAGCCCATGAGATCACGGTTGTCACTCGTTTCCCGTTGCAAAGGATACTCCGGAATCCTGGGGCTACTGGCAGAATTGTGGAGTGGGCTTTGGAGTTATCCAGTTTTGATTTGAAGTTTGAGAGCACATCAACTATTCAGAGCAGGGCATTGGCAGAGTTTATTGCAGAATGGACGCCAACCCCTGATGAGGAAGAGACGGAGATAGTTATCCCCGGTAAGGAATCGCCCCAAGAATGGATTATGTATTTTGATGGTGCCTTTTCCCTACAAGGTCCAGGAGCTGGCGTGCTTCTTGTCGCCCCCTCCAGGGAGCACTTGAAGTACGTTGTCCAAATGCATTTTGCCCGAGAAGAAGCAACCAACAATACAGCTGAGTATGAAGGACTCCTGTTGCCGGGCTTAGGATTACAGCTGAATTGGGAATTAAGAAGCTGATCATTCGAGGGGATTAACAGCTTGTAGTGAGACAAGTCAACAAGGATTACCAAAGTCTATTGATGGAGGCATACGTCAAGGAAGTGAGAAGATTGGAGGAGCGCTTGGACGGATTGCAAACAGAGCACGTACCCCGTGCGGAAAACAGCATAGTTGATCATCTGTCAAAGTGTGCTGCGCAGAAGCTTCCTATGGAACCAGGGACTTTTGTTCTCCATCTCACTCAGCCCTCCGTATCCCCGGCCACAATGGCCCAGAAAAGGAGAAAGTTGGACTCCGGTAAGCCTCTCCCGGTAGAGCCATCTGCTCCTGGCAGAGACCCTGCCGGAAACAACTCCTCACAGCCTGACGGACCACACCCTCTAGCCGGGCCCATGGACCCCGTGAACGAGGCTTGTGCTCCCGCAGCAGAGGAGGTGCCGCTAGTCCTTGTTGCCGAGCCCAGGCTCCAACTTGGGCAAGGCACATTGTCCACTTCCTCCAAACCGGAGAGCTTCCTGGCGACCAAGATGAAGCTGAGAAAGTAGCCCGGAGGGCCAGTATGTATCAGTTTGTCGATGACACTCTGTACAGAAGGAGGCCCAACGGTGTGAAATTGAAGTGTGTCTGCCGGGAAGAAGGAAAGGAACTGCTGGCTGAGATACACAATGGCATGTGCGGCTCACACATTGGATCAAGGGCATTAGTTGGGAAAGCATTCTGGCAAGGATTCTATTGGCCCATAGCCCTCCAAGATGCGGTTGAGCTAGTCACCAAATGTGAGGCCTGCTAGTTCCATTCCAAGAAAACCCACCTGCCTGCCCAAGCTCTTCAAACAATCCCTCCATTATGGCCATTTTCGGTCTGGGGGCTCGATATCCTCGGCCCCTTCCCCCAAGCAATTGGGGACTTTGAATCCTTGTTTGTTGCTATCTACAAGTTTACAAAGTGGCCAGAAGTGAATACCGTGAGAAAGGTGACTTCTCAGTCAGCTATCAAGTTCTTGAAAGAACTAGTGTGTCGTTTTGGAGTTCCGGCAAGGATCGATACCGACAACGGCACTCAGTTCATGAGTCGCGCCTTCATGCAATATGTTCATGCCCTCGGATGCAAGATCTCATTTGCCTCTGTGGCACACCCCCGGAGCAATGGACAAGCTAAGAGGGCGAACACTGAAGTGCTGCGCGGACTCAAGATGAGAAACTTTGATACGCTGCAGAAGCATGCCAGGCGGTGGATCGAGGAGCTGCCGGTAGTTCTCTGGTCCCTTGGAATGACACCAAACCGAGCTACCGGGCAGACTCCCTTCTCCCTGGTCTACGGGGCAAAAGCAGTTATCCCCACGGAACTCATTTACGAGTCGCCTCGAGTGCTTGCCTACGATGAAGTAGCGCAAGATCAGCACCGGCGTGACGATGTTGTGCTGCTCGAGGAGAACCGTCTCTGAGCTGCTTTGCGTGCTGCACGCTATCAGCAAGCCCTGCATCGCTATCATATCCGCAGGGTTCACGCCCAGTGTTTTGAGGAAGGTGACCTTGTCCTTAGGCGTGTTCAGTCCACCAAGGGTACAAACAAGTTGTCACCAAAGTGGGAGGGCCCTTACCGGGTAGTACGAGTCACCAGACCTGGCGCAGTCCGTCTAGAGACCGGAGATGGCATTCAGTTTCAAAACTCATGGAATATTGAGCATCTCCGTAAGTTCTACTCGTAAGGCGCGGTTGTCGGGCCCTGCTCGGCAGCCACCCTTTTGTACAGTCCTTGCCTCAGTTGCATGTAACCCCTCGTACAAAGCCAGGGCGATGACCCTGTGCAAGAGAAAATAAAGAAGCGTTGTGGGGGGCCCCCGACCAAGATTGCATGCTGCATGAGCATTCCAAGATATCCGCATAAGCATTTCATGAGCATTTGCATATGCATATAGATAGGACCGCATCCTGCATTCATTCTCATTTGTTTGAAGCTGCAGGTTCCTGCCGTGAACTTGGATTTGACAAGGAGTTGAGAAGATTGCCCGGCACTGCGATCCACGACAAGCCAAACAAGATAAGTTCTACCTCCTGTCTGTTGGTGTTCTGTAAGCTATAACTTGTGCATAAGAAGGCCTCACCACTCTTTGAGACTTAGGTGCTCCCATCCCTGACTCGAACATTGCTTCGATCAGGATGGTCGCAGTGGCCTTTGGTAAAAAGAAGTTGGCGGGGGGCTGGTCCCTTTGACTATTGGCCGGTAGACACAGCTCTCCGGCGGACAAAAAGGGTGCCGGCAGGATGGCCTGTCGAGGAAAACTCGTTTACTTACATTAAAGAGGCATCTGACCTCTGCATGGACATACACATGCACGGGTTCCCGGCAAGGTTCATCTTTTTCATTAATATGTAGATTCAAGTACAAGCATTACAGAACACGAACATGGACTCGAGAGATTACATTATTTGAATTAAAATTTGGCAAGTGCCTATAGATTTAAGATTAAAAAGGATAAGTGCCCCGTAATGCCCTTTCTTGTCCCTCTCCTCCTAGGCATGGCCGTCGAAGGCGAGGAGGACGAAAGGAGCGCATGGGCAGGAGCCCAGGCCGTACCCCTCGGGCTCCAGGAGAGGTAGCCGGACGGGAACAGGAGCACGGGGGAACGCCTCGATGGAGAGCACGGCAGAGGCGACGCCATCGACCACCGCCACCAGGGCCAGTAGGACTCGATAGGGCTAACGGAGCTGTAGCCTAAGAGGAAGCCTGTCGGGGTCCAGCTGGAGGACTGTGGGAGGAGCCCGGGAGCACCAGCCGCACCTCTGCATCCAACTCCCCGGCAAATCACATTGCCGGGAAGGAGATGCGGATGCAGATGATGGTGTTTCCTGATGAAGATGGTGCGGGCGACGATCAGCCGGAGACAGAGTTGTCACTCCCCCGCCCGCTGCCATCGTCATTGCCATCACTGTCCTCCTCGTCGCTTTCGCCCGAGGAGGAGCTTTCGTCGTCGATCGAGCTCTCCGCACAGCACCCTAAGTGACCTCCCGAGCGCCCAAAGATCTTGACGGAGAGCAGGCTGCTCTCCATTAATTGAATTGGAGAACGTGCCCCTCCGAGAAGCCATGGGCATGGGCGAAAGTCTTCCACTCACGGCGGAGGTACATTACTTGAGGGGCAGGGAAGTCGACATCAACCCACTCGCACACACCTTGATCTGGCTGACTATTTCTTTTGTGTTGCCTAATCACAAATAGCTCATCCGAGTGACCCATATGCTGTATATCGCACACACCTTCATCTGGCTGCCCGTTTGTTTTGTTCCTACTCATCGCAAACAGTTAATTGAACTGAACTGTATGCCCTGCATCGCACATGCAACTAAAATCCGAACCGTGTTTGATGCATCTATCATTGCAAATGTTTTGCACCTTTTTGACGGTTTTTTACACCACCATTTGCGATTATTGCATCGCACACAGTTTCATCGAAGGGTCTCTGATCGTAGTGTCGCGTTAGCAGCATCCTGTAGTAGTGAAATGACAACTTAGGTTTCTTGCCAAACCATAGTTCATACAGTGTCATCTCAACAGATTTAGATGGTGCCCTATTTAACGTGAATGCAGCTGTCTCTAATGCATAACCCCAAAACAATAGTGGTAAATCGATAAGAGACATCATAGAATGCATCCAATAAAGTACAATTACGACGTTCGGACACACCATTATGCTGTGATGTTCCAGGTGGCATGAGTTGTGAAACTATTCCACATTCTTTCAAATGAAGGACAAACTCGTAACTCAAATATTCGCCTGCGCGATCATATCGTAGAAACTTTATTTTCTTATTACGATGATTCTCCACTTCACTTTGAAATTCTTTGAACTTTTCAAATGTTTCAGACTTGTGTTTCATTAAGTAGATATACCCATATCTACTCAAATCATCTGTGAAGGTTAGAAAATAACGATACCCGCCGCGTGCCTCAACACTCATTGGACCGCATACATCAGCATGTATTATTTCAATAAGTCATTGGCTCACTCCATTGTTCCGGAGAACAGAGTTTTAGTCATCTTACCCATGAGGCATGGTTTGCAAGTATCAAATGATTCATAATCAAGTGATTCCAAAAGTCCATCTTCATGGAGTTTCTTCATGCGCTTTACACCAATATGACCTAAAGGGCAGTGCCACAAGTATGTTGCACTATCATTATCAACATTGCATCTTTTGGCATCAATATTATGAATATGTGTATCACTAGAATCGAGATTCAATAAACCATTTACATTGGGTGTATGACCATAGAAGGTTTTATTCATATAAACAGAACAACAATTATTCTCTGACTTAAATGAATAACCATATCGCAATAAACATTGTCGGCGTTCTGGGACCGGGGATGCCCTGACTTACCTGCCTGCGGGCTTGTGCGTGGCTCCACCAACGGCCTGGTATGGCCCATCTTCAGCAGCAACCACTCAAGACCCTCGCGAGGGACCAAGCCTCGCGAGGCGGGCGACACCAAGACCTCCTCAGGGGCAGCCTCACTAGGCTGGCTCCCGAGGAGCAGAGATCTCTATGCAAGGGGTACCTCACGAGGTTCATGTGACGTGAGCCATGACGACCAAGGCCAGGCGGGCGCCAGCGGATGCAGTGTACCAGTTTCCTCTTTGGTGCTAAAGAGGCAAGCACAGGCGAGGAATCCTGAGGCATCAGGAAAAGGTTTCCATATCAGTGCAACAAGACCAAGGCCAGCAGGACGAAGGTCATCACGGAGCCCACAGCAGCATCACCACCAGAGCCTTTGGCACCTTTTGTTAGGATAGCTTGTACTAGTTGTCCCCCTTCAAACTTGGCCATTGTGGGATCCCTTCCCACCTAACATTTGGGGAGAGGACCAGGGCCTCTATAAATAGGACTAGCCACCACCACAAAGAGGGGATCGATTCCACCCGAATGAGGTCACCAGCTCATCGAGCCCAAGAACACCTCGCCTCCTGAGGTCGTTCACCCACTGTACTAGTTCATCCTCAGCCCCTCGAGGCAATCCACCACCACACTAGAGTAGGGTATTACACTGCAAGGTGGCCCGAACCAGGATAAACCTTTCTGTCTCTTGTTCCTTGGGTTCATCAAGCTAGGCCGTGAGATTATTGAGCGAGCAAGCTAGGAAGAGAGTGTTCTTCGTGCACACCCCAGAGTTCGAACCTCACAAGGGTTTGTCGGAACCCGTAATCCGACATTTGGCGTGCCAGGTAGGGGTGTGCCGAAGCCCCTCTTCCGTCGATCGACCAGAGGACCCACGCCGACCATTGGGCTGCTTGGCCCGTCCGGGAGACACCGTCCGCCCAAGAAGATCTCAACTTCGCACTCCAGGCGGCCCGTACGCCACCGAACACCCCCGGACGCGGGTGGCGCGGACCGACGCCTTCTGCCCTCGCGCCACAGCGCGCACACGCCACCACGCGATCTTCAGGCTACGCTGCGGCAACGGCACCGCATAGCCAATGGGAGCAGGCGAACATGCGAGCCGCGCTAATCGTGGCACGGGAGCTATTGCGATGCAGGCTGGTGGAGAGCCGTCGCGATGTGCTGCTGGAACGCATCGCCGAACTGCTGGATGCTGCCTGTAGAGGTACGCCGCCCTTCTATTCCTTGCCCACGCCTCAGGTCGTGGCAGAGGCGCGCGTGAGGCCCCGGCGAGCTTGCGCGCCCCTGGAGTGCTAGGGGGGCCTGACAACACCAACATGAACCCCAGCACAACCCGTCCTACCGCAGCGGCGCCGTCGCCAGGAGGGACAAGCACTGACGGGCCGCCTTGAGGACGCGCTGGAGTGCCACCTAGCACCCACCAGGGTCAGGCGCCCCGACTTGTGGCTCAAGACGTGGGGCATCCACGCGACGGCTTCGGAAGGGCGGCCGAAGACGCCTACATCCCCCGCATGGTGAACTTGGGGTACACACTTGGAGAAGGCTCCAATTCGTTCCCCGAGCCAGGATGGGAAGGCAGAGCACTTGAGACCGGGGCCTTCCATGAGTCGCCAGGGAGCTTCGCCGACCCCTTCAGCGACAATGACAGCGGGGTATAGCCAATGTCTCAGGAACAAGTTTACACTAACCATGGGTTGCAAGTGAACCAGACCGCAGCAGCGGCCGAAGACCCCAGGGCGGTGGCTCCGCCCCCTACGGGAGTGGTGCACTGGGGGCTGCGCGAGAGGGGCCTGGAGCGAGGGCCTCCCCCGCGCCGCACGGAACAAGGTGCTGCACGGAGGTAGGCCCTCTGTAGGGGGGGCGTCAGCGAGCCTTTCCCCTGGCAAAGGGCCCGTGGTCGCCGAGGGCGCCGCTAGCGTCCTCCTTGCCCCTTGGTCTCGTCCTGGTTCCTGGACGCCCCAATGGTGGTCAGGGGTGGTGCAGGGCGGGGCCCTCGTATGGCGATATGAAGCAAGGCTCGTGCCTGTGAAGGTCTCCGCTCGTGACACTCTCACATAATAATGAGTGGAGTTGTACACGCCCCGGAGTCTCCAGAGTGCCGCCCTCGGGCCTCGGGGGCTCCCGCCCACGTCCTAATGGAAGCACCATGCTCCACACTGGTCGTCGACACTGTCCCCCAATGACTATGCTCACAGCCAGTGAAAGCACTTAGCTCCGCGCTGGTGGGAAGACCAGAAGACTAGCTAGGTGCCGGACGTGGCCATTTGCTTTCATCCCTTTTTTCTGTAACTCGATTCACCATCCTTTTTCTAACTGAATTTAAAGTTGTACTTTCGTTGACAAGCGTGGGGGGAGTCTTTTCTCGTTCGTGTCGATTTCTTGCGTTTTGATTGCGTGCTTTATTTCGAGGCTCACGCCTGCTACCCCTCCCCTTACGAGTGCCTCGCGAGCGGGGGCTGGGTGTGGTATGCGCATGTCAACCGTGCTCGGGCATGCCAGGCGGCGGCAAATCCCCTAGGACCAAGAGTGCAATTTCCACAGGACCACTGTGCGCACACCCTGCCATGGACTGGCATTCGCTCCTCGCGAGGCCCTCTAGGGCAGACTAGCAAGCTCCTCGGGAAACCCAAAACCTCGCGAGCCCGCGGAAGGCTCCCCTCAGGAGAAAAGCACATCCGCAACCAAAAAACTAGCTCAAGGCCTACTTGGATCGAGGTAAGTTACAGCAGCAAGCCTGCTGAAAGGCTCGTGAGCCTGCAGAAGCACGTTTCAAGTCCGGCCTAAGAAATAGAACATTAATTTATATACACGAGGCCCCCCCTCCAAAACGCTCTTACGCCTTGTGGGGCCGCGTCCAAGTCTTTGCGTGCAGGTTCAAGCGAAGGAGTGTGAGCTCAATTGCACATGCCACTCGCAGCGTCATCATGGTCGCTCTCGTACGCGCTGCTAGCGCTGTCACCGACGTCGTCTTCACCATCGTCAACCGCGCCATCTTCGTCCGCCACGACCACCACCGCGTTATCCTCGGTAGCGAAAGCCCTGACCAGGGCGTCCACGTTGTCGTCCACCCAGCGTGCTAGATTGTCCCGGATAACCCCGGGCACTGGGGCGATAGTAGCGTCGAAGTCGAAGTGGGGGTCGAGGTCCTGGAGATGACTGAAGACGTGGGAGAATGCACGCCCGAGGAGGCCTCGGCTCCTTTCCTCAACAAGCTCGCAAGCCCTCGTGGCCCGGTCCTCCAGGTGCATCACGACGTCAGTGAAGAAGTGGAGGTGGCTAGCATAGTCTTCCACGCGGGGATGAGGGACGTTCTCCTCGCAGATGACGCCCAGTGCCCGATTAGCCCTCACTCTCAGGGCCTAGAGCATGGGGGCGTGCTCGCACTGCAACGTCTGCCGATGACACGCCTCCTCCCTATTCTACTGCGCGAGGGATGCAGCGTCATTAATCTGCTACTGGAGGGAAAGCAGATCAGCATGAGTCTCGGCCAGGTCGGCCTGCGCGGAAGTCTGGGCCACCACAGTGGTCCTCTCGCGCTGCTCTGCCTTGTCCAGCCCAGACCTAAGGGCGGAAATCCTGCCCTCAGCTTCAGCCTCCGAGAGCTTGTGCTTCAAGCCGTTCTCGTTGGCGAGATCCACGCGAGCCTTCTCCACCCTTCGGTCGACCTCCTCCTGGATTCTGGCTTCGCGGGCGGAGACGACATCTTCAACCATGGCCACATGGCGCTCCCTTGTCTCCATCCGCTCGTGTTCCAGGCCGTGCTCCAAGGCCTCCAGCGCCAGTGCCTCCTCGCGCTTCAGGATCTCCTTCTCTTCTGAAGGCACTCCCCTCATCGACACCAAGACGGTCCGGCGCGCCTCGATCTGCTGCTCCAGGGCAGCGTTCAAGGCCACGAGATCGCGTTCCCACTTCTCGGTGCCCTCACGATGGTGGTCGGCCTCCTTCGCCTCCTCCAAGGCCCGAGCGCTGGCTTCGCGGGAGGCCACGAGTTCCATTGCGGCCTTTGCCTTGTCACGCTCGTGCTGGAGCTGCCCAAGGTTGATGGCGACCTTCAACTGGTGCCACTCATGAGCCAGGCAGAGGTCCTCCATCTCGAGGCGAGCGTCAACCGCCACGAGCTCTCCTCCAAGGCGGCTTAGCGCAACCATCGCCTCCTACAAGAGCTCGTGGTGTATGACACCGCATCCCCGCGCAAGCTCCAAGGCACGGCCGAATCCGTCCTTCACGCCAAGGGTTGCTGGGGAAGTTCGAGCTAGCCCGCTTGCCCCCAGCAGGGAGCTCAAGGCCGGCGCCTTCTCCTCCACCTTGTGGGCCTTGGCAAAGGTGCTAGGTGACACGGCCTCACCACCTGAAGACGAGGCCGGTGCTGGGGACGCCCAGCCGCCGGCGATGACCAACAGAGGAGTCCTTGGCACGCTAGCTACGCCCCAGGCTGGGGCGCGAAGAAGTGATGCCAGGAAAGACGGATCAAGACCCCAGGCCGGCATGTCCACCTCCGGAGTAGGCCTCGGGCTTCGCGTGGCGGTCCAGCAAGCAGAGCTCAAGATCAATGGCGAGCCGGTGACCGGTGAGGGCCGTCCCTCAGGAGATTTTGTTGTTCCAGCCAAGGGGACCCTGAAGATCCTTGGTCAAAAAAGGATGCAACACTCAGGAAGTCACGCAGATGAGGTACTTAATCGTCTTTGACAACGTATTTCCTCTGCTTCAACGGCCGGTAGGCGCCACCCTTGCAGCTTGGAAGCACCTTCCTCTTGCGGAGTGCTTCAAAATTCAAGCGAAGCTGGCCGAAGCCCTGGGCGCGATCACCGTTGCCTGAGGCGGTTGGCGGGGTTCCTGAGGGAACGACCTCTGGAGCGTCAGGCTACGCCGACCCCTCCGTCTCCGCCTCGGGACAACTCGCCTGAGGCTCGGGGGCTTCCGACCTAGGAGCCTCGGACCGCGATGGCCCCGCAGCCATCGCCTCGGACAGCTCACCCGAGCCCCAGGAGCCACCACCACGGGGGCCACAACCGATGTCACTCCCTCGGCGGCCATTTCGCTGGCGTTCGATGGTGCTCGCCCCCCTGCACCAGCTCCCGGGGTGAGCGCCGAGGTGGCAGCAGGTAGGGGGAACACAAAGACGGGGCTTTCACGGGGCCCCTAAAGGCCGATTGGGCGCAGTCCCCATTCGTCGAAAGGGGGCATCTGCCTCGCGAACTCCACCTTGTTCGAGTAGCAGTACAAGAGGCAACCCTCCTACGGCTGATTGGCTAGCGTGGGGTCGCCCGTCAGGAGCTCGAGCACTGTATGCCGCGCCTCGGGAGGAAGAGCGGGCGCATAGAGCCTCATGGGGTCTCCGCAGCCGAAGAAGGCCCACATCGGCCAAGAGTGGCGCTGAAGCAGAGCAATGCGGCACCGGATGAACTCCTTCACCACCATAGGCGACGTCACCCCGAGGTCCTTCAGTCTGGCTAGCCGATGCCAGATGTGGCGAGCTGCCGGTCAACAAGCTTTGCGTGCCCCCAGCCGGAGCTAGGGACAGCTGGAGCTCGCGGGATCAGAAGTAGGGGGTTGCGCACACCAGCGTCCACGAACACCCATCGTTTCCGAAATCCGCCCACAACTGGTGAGAGCTCAAAGTCAATCCCCGAGCCGGCCGTCGCCGCAACGGCTTGGATCGAGGGTCACGCACCCAGAGCATTGGCAGGCGTCGGTCAGATGCAGCGACAAGAAATGGTGAAGCAAAGCCACGGAAGGGGCAATGCCCACCATGGCCTCGCAGACGAAGGCGAAGACGACAAGGAGGATGATGGACTGGGGATCCAGGTGCAACGCATTGACTTGGTAATGCGAGAACACACCGTTGAAGAAGTCAGGGAAGGGGGGAATCAGACCGGCCCAGAGGGCGTGAAGATGAATGGGGATCTCGGTGGTCGTCCTATCAATCGCGGGCCGGAAGCAGGCCAGGCCACCGTCGCCTTCCACTCATTGAAATTTGAGGCGAGCGTGGGACGAACCTTGTCCATCGCTTCCTGCTATAGCACCACCGACCGCTCGATGGCGGGCTCGAGGACCGATGGCGCCTGGACTGAGGTATGGGTTTTCTTCTTCCCCTTCTTCTTCTGGTTTGGCGCCACCGCAGCAGAGAGGATTGGAGCCAGGTTAGGCCAAGGTAGGAGGCAGTCGTTTCTGGGAGATGGGGAAGTTCTGGAAGCGCGCTGCTAGCGATGAGGGCAGAGTGGTGTTGGCAACGGCGGCCGCCCAGCTTGGCGGATATCAAGGCTGCGTGGGGGAGTGGAGGCGCCTCCGTACCACCAGTCGCCACGCGTCAATCAAGGCCGCAGGCGATTGGGGCCCATGGCGCTCCACACTTGCCCTTTGGATTCGCCTCGAAGCGAAGTCCGAGCGTGCCTTGGGCCCGGGGGCTACTGTTGGCATTCTGGGACCGGGGGTGCCCAGACATGCCTGCCTGCGGGCTTGTGCGTGGCTCCACCAACGGCCTGGTACGACCCATCTTCAGCAGCAACCACTCAAGACCCTCACGAGGGACCAAGCCTCGCGAGGCGGACAACACCAAGACCTCCTCAGGGGCAGCCTCACTAGGCTGGCTCTCGAGGAGCGGAGATCTCTATGCAAGGGGTACCTCATGAGGTTCACGTGACGTGAGCCATGACGACCAAGGCCAGGCGGGTGCCAGCGGACGCAATGTACCAGTTTCCTCTTTGGTGCTAAAGAGGCAAGCGCAGGCGAGGAGTCCCGAGGCGCCAGGCAAAGGTTTCCATATTAGTGCAACAAGACCAAGGCCAGCAGGACGGTGGGACAGAGGTCATCGCGAAGCCCGTGGCAGCGTCACCACCAGAGCCTTTGGCACGCGAAGACCACCTTTTGTCAGGATAGCTTGTACTAGTTGTCCCCCTTCAAACTTGGCCGTTGTGTGATCCCTTCCCGCCTAACATTTGGGGAGAGGACCAGGGCCTCTATAAACAGGACTAGTCACCATCACCGAGAGGGGATCGATTCCACCCGAACGAGTCCACCAGCTCATCAAGCCCAAGAACACCTCACCTCCTGAGGTCGTTCACCCACTGCACTAGTTCATCCTCAGCCCCTCGAGGCAATCCACCACCACACTGGAGTAGAGTATTACACCGCAAGGTGGCCCAAACCAGTATAAACCTTTGTGTCTCTTCTTCCTTAGGTTCGTCGAGCTAGGCCGTGAGAACATTAAGCGAGCGAGCTAGGAAGAGAGTGTTCTTCGTGCGCACCCCTGAGTTCGAACCTCACAAGGGTTTGCTAGAATCCGTAATCTGACAAACATGATCCAATCATATTCATGCTCAACGCAAACACCAAATAACATTTATTTAGGTCCAACACTAATCTCGAAGGTAGAGGGATTGTGCGATGGTGATCTTATCAACCTTGGAATTACTTCCAACACACATCGTCACCTCGCCCTTAACTAGTTTTTGTTCATTTTGCAACTCCTATTTCGAGTTACTAATATTAGCAACTGAACAGGTATCAAATACCCAGGGGTTACTATGAACACTAGTAAATTACACATCAATAACATGTATATCAAATATACCTTTGTTCACTTTGCCATCCTTCTTATCCACCAGGTATTTGGGGTAGTTCCGCTTCCAGTGACCATTCCCTTTGCAGTAGAAGCACTCAGTTTTAGGCTTAGGTCTAGCTTTGGGCTTCTTCACGGGAGTGGAAACTTGCTTGTCATTCTTCTTGAAGTTCCCTTTCTTTTCGTTTTCTTTTTTTCTTAAAACTAGTGGCCTTGTTAACCATCAACACTTGATGCTCTTTCTTGATTTCTACCTTCGCCGATTTCAACATCGCAAAGAGCTCGGGAATCTTTTCTGTTATTCCTTCCACATTATAGTTCATCACGAAGTTCTAGTACCTTGGTGATAATGACTAGAGAACTCTATCAATCACTATCTTATCTCGAAGATTAACTCCCACTTGATTCAAGCGATTGTAGTGCCCAGACATTCTGAGCACATGCTCACTAGCTGAGCTATTCTCCTCCATCTCGTAGACAAAGTACTTGTATGAGGTCTCATACCTCTTGACACGGGCATGAGTCTTAAATACCGATTTTAGCTCTTGGAACATCTCATATGCTCCGTGGCATTTCAAAAACGCCTTTGAAGCCCCAATTCTAAGACGTAAAGTATGGTGCACTAAATTATCAATTAGTCATCATATCAAGCTTGCCAAATGTTCATAACGTCTGTATCTACTCCTGCAATAGGTCCGTCACCTAGCGGTGCATCAAGTGCAGCAATGAGGATAATCCTCATATCATGGACCTAGTCTGCTTCATTGCTACTATCATCTTTCAACTTATTTTTCTCTAGGAACATATCAAAAAATAAGGGAGCTATATCGTGAGCTATTGATCTACAACATAGATATGAAAATACTATCAGGACTAAGTTCATGATAAATTAAGTTCAATTAATCAAATTACTTAAGAACTCCCACTTATTTAGACATCCCTCAAGTCATTTAAGTGATACGTGATCCAAATCAACTAACCCATGTCCGATCATCATGTGAGATGGGGTAGTCATCAATGGTGAACATCTCTATGTTGATCATATCTACTATATGATTCATGTTCGACCTTTCGTTTCCAGTGTTCCGAGGCCATGTATGTACATGCCAGGCTCGTCAAGTTTAACCTGAGTATTCCGCGTGTGCAAAATTGTCTTGCACCAGTTGTATTTGAACGTAGAGTCTATCACACCCGATCATCACGTGGTGTCTCAACACGACAAACTGTTGCAACGATGCATACTCAGGGAGAACACTTATACCATGAAATTTAGTGAAGGGGTCATCTTATAGTGCTACCGACGTACTAGTCAAAATAAGATGCATAAAAGATAACATCACATGCAATCAAAATACGTGACATGATATGGCCATCATCATCTTGTGATTTTGATCTCCATCTCCAAAGCATCGTCATGATCTCCATCGTCACCTGCTCTACACCTTGATCTCCATCGTTGCATCGTGGTCATCTCGCCAACTATTACTTCTACAACTATCGCTAACGCATAGTGATAAAGTAAAGCAATTACATGGTGTTTGCATTTCATGCAATAAAGAGACAACCATAAGGCTCCTGCCGGTTGCCGATAACTTTTACAAAACATGATCATCTCATACAACAACGTATATCACATCATGTCTTGACCATATCACATCACAACATGCCCTGCAAAAACAAGTTAGACGTCCTCTACCTTGTTGTTGCAAGTTTTACGTGGGTGCTACAGGCTTCTAGCAAGAACCGTTCTTACCTACGCATCAAAACCACAACGGTGATTTATCAAGTTTGTTGTTTTAACCTTCAACAAGGACCGGCCGCAATCAAATTCGATTCAACTAAAGTAGGAGAAACAGACACCCGCCAGCCACCTTTATGCAAAACTAGTTGCATGTCTGTCGGTGGAACCGGTCTCATGAACTTGGTCATGTAAGGTTGGTCCGGGCCGCTTCATCCAACAATACCGCCAAATCAAAATAAGACGTTGGTGGTAAGAAGTATGACTATCACCGCCCACAACTCTTTGTGTTCTACTCGTGCATATCATCTACGCATAGACCTGGCTCTGATGCCACTGTTGGGAAACGTAGCATGCAATTTCAAAAAAAATCCTACACGCACGCAAGATCTATCTAGGAGATGCATAACAATGAGGGGAGAGAGTGTGTCTATGTACCCTTGTAGACCATAAGCGGAAGCGTTTGACAATGTGGTTGATGTAGTTGAACTTCTTCTAGCTCCGACCGATCAAGTACCGAATGTACGACACCTCCAAGTTCTGCACACGTTCAGCTCGATGACGTCCCTCGTCCTCTTGATCCAGCAAGATTTCGAGGTAGTAGATGAGTTCCGTCAGCACGACGGCGTGGTGACGGTGATGGTGAAGTGATCCACACAGGGCTTCGCCTAAGCACTGCGAGAATATGACTGGGGGTGTAAACTGTGGAGGGGGGCGCCGCACACGACTAACAATTGATGTTGTGTGTGCTAGGCGACCCCTCCTCTTATATATAGGTGGGAGAGAGAGGGGAGAGGCCAAGGGGCTCCCCAAGTGGGGCCGAATCCCACTTGGGCTCCTGCCTTGGTTCGCCCCTCCTTCCTTGTATAGGCGCCAGGGGAAAGAAGGGGGAGGTGGTGGCCCCCCTTTCCTTTCTCCCTTGAGGAGGCGAAGGAAGGAGGGACTTGCCCTCCCCCCTTTCCTTTCCCTAGGGCTGGCCGGCCTGGTGGAGGGGCGCACCAGCCCCTTGTGGGCTGGTCTGTCCCTCCCTTGGCCCATTAAGCCCATATCTTTGCCGGGGGTGCCCGGAACCCCTTCCGGTGACCCTATATGTACCCGGTACCCTCCGGAACACTTCCGGTGTCCGAATACCATCGTCATATATATAAATCTTTACCTCTCGACCATTTCGAGACTCATCGTCATGTCCGTGATCTCATCCCGGACTCCAAACAACATTCGGTCACCAAATCACTTGACTCATATAATACTATATCGTCATCGAACGTTAAGCGTGTGGACCCTACGGGTTCGAGAACTATGTAGACATGACCGAGACACCTCTCCGGTCAATAACCAATAGCGGAACCTGGATGCCCATATTGGCTCCTACATATTCTATGAAGATCTTTATCGGTCAAACCGTTATGACAACATACGTAATTCCCTTTGTCCATCAGTATGTTACTTGCCCGAAATTCGATCGTCGGTATCTTCATACCTAGTTCAATCTCGTTACCGGCAAGTCTCTTTACTCGTTCTGTAATACATCATCCTGCAACTAACTCATTAGTCACTTTGCTTACAAGGCTTCTTATGATGTGTATTATCGAGAGGGCCCAGAGATACCTCTCCGATACTCGGAGTGACAAATCCTAATGTCGATCTATGCCAACCCAACAAACACCTTCGGAGATACCTGTAGAGCATCTTTATAATCACCCAGTTATGTTGTGACGTTTGATAGCACATAAGGCATTCCTCCGGTATCCGGGAGTTGCATAATCTCATAGTCGAAGGAATATGTATTTGACATGAAGAAAGCATGTAACGCCCCCGATGTAACTTGCCATAATTGTAATCCAACTCTTGCCATTTGCGGCTATGTGCTATGTTATTTCCTCCGTGGTTGGGTTCTCTCCGTTTTACATTTTGGTCATGTCATGCATTTCATATCATGTCATCATGTGCATCGCATTCGCATACGTGTTCGTCTCATAAATCCGAGCATCTTTCCCGTTGTCCGTTTTGCAATCCGGCGCTCCTATGTCTCCCGGCGTCCCCTTTTACATTTCTTCGTGAGCGGGTATTAAACATTCTCGGAATGGACCGGGGTTTGACATGTGGCCTCGGTGTAGCACCGGTAGACCGTCTGTCAAGTTTCGGGTCAATCGGAGTTCGTTTGGTACTCCAACGGTTAACCGGGTAACCGTGAAGGCCTCGTGTGTGTTGCAGCTCAACACCCCTTCAAAACAGCCCAATAACCCATCTAAGTCACTCCCATGTCCTCCGCCGTTCGATCACGATCGCGTGGGCGAAAACCGCTCTCCGTTTGGAGCCTCCTAGCTCCTCCTATCTATAAAAAGGCCTCCCTTCTCTAATCTCGGGCAAAAACCACCCTAACCCTAATTTTTCCTCGAAATCCGTGCAAACAGCCGCGCCGCCACTGTTCTTCCGCCGCCGTGCCCGCACCTGTCCCGCGCCGACACGTGGCGGATCTGAGCCCACTTCGCCGCCCGCCGCCTCCGCCGGCCCGCGGGGCCCGCGCCTGGCCCGCGGGGCCCGGATCCTTCGCGCCGCCGCCCAGGGACGCCCGCGCCCGCGCGCCTCTCGCCCGGCCGGCGCCCGCCGTCGCCGCCGCCCGGCCGGCGCTCGCCTCGCCGGTCACCTCCTCCGCGGTCGCCCCGCCGCCGTCCTCTTCTTCTCCGGCGCCGGTCGCCGCACCCCGCCACCCGGTCGCCTCCCCGCCGCAGCGACCTCGCCGGCCTCGCCCCGCCGTACCCCGTCGCGCCTCGCCGGAGCCGGCCCCAGCCGCGCGCCCTCGAGCCGGCCCGGATCCGACCTCGGTTCGCGTGCGCGCAGAGTTGACTTCTTCCCCCCTCGTTTTTTTTCTCTAAGTCCCCAAGTTTGCATATTATCATCACATATTCGACATGCCATAACTTTGCATCCGTAGCTCCGTTTCGCGCGTATAATATGTCATTTTGTTCGCCTCGAAGGGTAGATCATTTTATTCCATTGCATCATTTTCAATTGAAGTCATCTTGATGCCCGAAATGCTGTTAGAAGAGGGCTAGTTGATGTTAGTTGCTGAATCTTATCTGAACATGCACTTTTGTTTTTTTTTGCCATGATTGATGTGTACCTCCTATGAAGTTGAGTCCTACATGAGTTTTGTAATATGCCATGTTACCTATCCATAGGATTTTGCCATGTATTTTTATGATCTATGTGGTGACTAGCACAAGCATGCAAACTAGTTGTCTTGATGTTGCTGATTTCAGAGACTTAGTGATTTCACTAAGTCCCTGACTGCTGTTATTTTTATGCCATGTATTCGCGTTGTTTCTGAGAGATCCATGCATAATTTGAGCATGATCAGTAAGGGAGTTTTGAACTAGAGTATTTGCTTTATCCATCCGTGCCTCTGTTTGCAATTATGGGATGCCATAACTTGAGTCAATCGAGCTCTACTTTTGCTTAAAAATATTGCTGGCAGATTGTTTACGTGTTATTCGATTTTGCCAAGCTTGGTGTAGTTGATCCTTGCATGATATGATTTTATTCTTGCCATGTCTAGTTACTATGCCATGTCTTCTTGATGTATGTATTCTTAGTTTATCATGAAATGCTCTGTAGAGAGTGCATCGAGCTCACGAACATGCCTAGTCGTTAACAGTTTTCTGCCATGTCCAGTTTTCTGCTAAGTCTGAAACCTGTAACGAAACTTGCTTATTTGACATGGGTGTAATCATACTTTCTGGTCCTTTTTGGCTTATGGTCAGTAAGGGACTTTTGTCAAGTGCTATGAGTAGATTCATGCCATGCCTTTCTTTGCTATGTTCTGAACCTGTAGCATGTTGTTTCGTTGCTCTGAACACGTCATCCTGATGTTGTTTTTCCTGACTTGCTGTTATTTCACTAAGTCTGTGAATCTGTTATAAGTTGCACTTTTGCCATGCTTGTTTGGACCTGTTATGATGGGATTGAGCCGTAGCTCAGTGTTCATCTTTTGTCGTGCATCTTGAGTAGATTACTGTCATATGCTTTGTTGCCATGTTTGGGTGCAGTAGATTAATTATTTGTTGTTTGCTAAGTAGCATCATGCTGTTTATGGCAGATTCGCGTCATTCTTATATTGCTTGCCATTTGCAAACCGTGCATCCGATTCCGGTGATCTTTATATCGATTTCAACCGAAATCACCTCATCTACCCAGTGGCATGCTTGGTTTGCCAAGATTATGCCCTGTTCATCCTTGCCCTTCCGGAGCATGCATACGCATTGCATATCACCTCTCGCATATCATGCCATGTTTTGCATCATGTTGATTGCGCATTGCATCGTGGTTGATTTTGGTTCCTTTGCTTGTTCTCTTGTCTTGGGTAGAGCCGGGAGACGAGAACGCTCACGAGGAACCTGTTGAGAACGCTTACGAGGACCAAGCTTTCGACAACTCTGAGAACCTTGCAGGCAAGATGACCATACCCTCGAAATCACTTCTATCTTTGCTAGCTAGATTGCTCGCTCTTTTGCTATGCCTATGCTGCGATACCTACCACTTGCTATATCATGCCTCCTATATTGCCATGTCAGCCCCTAACCATCCATGTCCTAGCAAACCGTTGATTGGCTATGTTACCGCTTTGCTCAGCCCCTCTTATAGCGTTGCTAGTTGCAGGTGATGATGAAGTTTGTTCCTTGTTGGAACATGATCTTGTTGTTCCTTGTTGGAACATGTTTACTTTGGGTTATCACAATACTTCTTATTTAATTAATGCATCTATATACTTGGTAAAGGGTGGAAGGCTCGGCCTTATGCCTGGTGTTTTGTTCCACTCTTGCCACCCTAGTTTCCGTCATACCGGTGTTATGTTCCCGGAGTTTGCGTTCCTTACACGGTTGGGTGATTTATGGGACCCCCTTGACAGTTCGCTTTGAATGAGACTTTTCCAGCAAGGCCCAACATTGGTTTTACCATTTGCCACCACCTACCTTTTTCCCCCGGGTTTTCGCGAGCCCGAGGGTCATCTTATTTTAGCCCCCCGGACCAGTGCTTCTCTAAGTGCTGGCCCGAACCGAGCAACCTGCGGGGCCACCTCGTGGCAACTCGAGGGCTGGTTTTACCCGTAGCTTGACTTATCCGGATGTGCCCTGAGACCGAGATATGTGCAGCTCCTATCAGGATTTGTCGGCACAATCGGGCGGCTTTGCTGGACTTGTTTTATTACTGTTGAAATGTCTTGTAGTCCGGGATTCCGAGATTGATCGGGTCTTCCCGGTAGAAGGAATATCCTTCGTTGACCGTGAGAGCTTATCATGGGCTAAGTTGGGACACCCCTGCAGGGTATTATCTTTCGAAAGCCGTGCCCGCGGTTATGAGGCAGATGGGAATTTGTTAATGTCCGGTTGTAGAAAACCCGATGTTGACCTTAACTAAAACACATCAACCGCGTGTGTAACCGTGATGGTCTCTTCTCGGCGGGGTCCGGGAAGTGAACACGGTTGTTGGAGTTATGTCTGACGTAGGTTGTTTCAGGATCACTTCTTGATCACTTCTAGCTTCACGACCGTGCTTTGCCTTCTCTTCTCGCTCTCTTTTGCGCTATAGCCACCACATGCTAGTCGCTTGCTGCAGCTCCACCTCATAAACCCCTTTCCCACCTTTAAGCTTAAATAGTCTTGATCTCGCGGGTGTGAGATTGCTGAGTCCCCGTGACTCACAGATATTATCACCTCAGTTGCAGGTACCAACGATGTCAGTGTTGATGACGCGACCGAGCTCACTTGGGAGTTCGATGAGGAACGTGGCCGTTACTATGTTTCTTTTCCATGATGATCAGTAGTGGAGCCCAGTTGGGTGATCCGGGGATCTGTTAGCATTTGGGGTAGTCTTCTTTCATTTTGGTACCGTAGTCGGACCTTGAGTGTAATCTGTTTGATGGATGTTATTTATGTACTTGTGTGAAGTGGCGATTGTAAGCCAACTATGTATCTTTCCCCTTTATTTATTACATGGATTGTGTGAAGATTACCTCACTTGCGACATTGCTTTCAATGCGGTTATGCCTCTAAGTCGTGCCTCGACACGTGGGAGATATAGCAGCATCGAGGGCGTTTCAAGTGGGTAATCAGAGCCTTTCCCGACCTTAGGAGCCCCCACTGTTTGATCGTCTTTAGTGGCCGAGTTGTGTCTAGAAAAATGTTTTGAGTCATTTAGGAATTATATATCGGAGAGTTTAGGAATTCTTTTTACTCCCCAGTCCCTTCGACCTTCTGGTAAGGCATCCTGACGTAGAGTTTTGACTCTTCTCTTCTCAAATTTCACTAAAAAAAAATTTTAGGATCACGCGGGTATATTACAATCGTTCCGATGGTTTTATGATGACAACATTGTCTTGGTTGCCTCCTGACATTTAGGGGTTGTGGCAGTGTCCCGGGGAGTTGAGCTCCGAGGTGTTGTCGTCATAATCTTATCGTTGCGGTTTTGGAATACCTGAGTTTAGTACGACCGACATCGAAAATCTCTTTTGTACAGTTGTTGGTGAGATAACCTGATAGCCCAGTATTGTGGCGAGTGCAGGGGTATTGCCATGACTTGTATAACGGATGTGTTTTCGAAGGTTGAGGTAGATGATTTCCGAAGGTTTCTTGGTTATGTGTTGAAGGATGGATACAGCTGGTTGTAGGATTTGTTAGTTTGGGTGAGATATTATGCTTCCCCTGTATCCCCAACACCTGATTGCATAACCAGAAAGTTTCGGGAGTTTATAAGTGGGAATTCTTGTAGCTTTAGTATTTCTTCCGCAGATATTTGGTTTGTGATTGGGTAATCCTTACCAAGTATTTGTTCACTTCCGTACCTTGTTGATTTTATTCCTTACCATGTTCTATGTGGCTTCTCAGCTTTGGAAGTGTGATGATTTACATTGGAATTCATTCGTTCATTCTCGTTCGAATGTTAATTGTGAAGACTATATGTTGCAATTTCGTTCCTTTGATTCAGCTTCAATATATCTCTGTCAAGATGCTAATGGATGTCACCCTCTTCAGGATGGCTCCGCCTACTCGTCTGAATCCGGAACGCAATGATGGAGATCAGGCTAACCCTCCGCCACCGCCTCCACCTCCGGAAGCTTGGCAAGCCTTGATGACTGCTACAAATGCCAATGCTCAGATTCTGATTCAGCTCTTGCAAGATCGCAACCAGGGTCAAGCTAATCAAGAGAATCAAGGCCAAGGCAACAATCAGCCGCACTTTGCTTCATTGAACCAGTTCCTTGCTAATCAGCCAAAGTCCTTCAGCTACTGTGTCGAGGCCACTGACGCTGATGATTGGCTCGTGGACATCAGCAAACATTTCGAGTGCAGCAATGTGAGACCTGAGGACTTTGTCAAGTTTGCCTCTTTTCAACTCAAAGATCAAGCTGCTGAGTGGTTCCAGCAATACAAAGATTCCAGAGGAGGTCGTGTGATCACTTGGGATGATTTCCGCCGTGATTTCAAAGCACACCATATTCCAGAAAGTGTTGTTGAGCTTAAGCGTGAGGAATTCCGCAATCTCAAGCAAGGCACCATGTCTGTCTACCAATACAACACTCAGTTCCAGAAGCTCTCTCGTTTTGCAAGGCAAGACATTCCTGATGAGAAGAGTATGATCTACCAGTTCAGGCATGGTCTCAGAGAAGATCTGCAACTTGCTCTTGTGCTTTTCGAGCCATTAAAGTATGATGAATTCTACAACATGGCACTGAAACAAGAAGCTGCTCAGCTCAAGTGTGAGGCATCTAAGAAGAGAGTCAGAGACGCAGTTCAGTCTTCTTCTTCCTCACTTGTGGCAGCTAAGCAACAGAAGTTCTGGTTGCCTCCTCCTCCTCCGTTCCGTCAGCCTTATCAGCAGAAGAACTCAAGTGGGCGTGGATCTTCCCACCCACCCAACCCTGGTTATCAGAACAAGTCTCAGAACCAAGCTCCAAGGCCAAGTGCTCCTTACCATCGTCCGCTCTCAGAGGTGACTTGTAACAAATGCCAGCAGAAGGGTCACTATGCGAACAAGTGCTTCAACCAGAGGCGCCTTCCGCCTCCTCCTCCTGTGAAATCTTCCAGCAATGCAGTGGTTAAGCATAATTCCAAGTATGCCAAGGTGAACATGTTGAATGTAGCTCAAGCAGAGGAGTCTTCTGAAGTGATCATGGGTAATCTTCCTGTTAATGATATTCCAGCAAAAGTCTTATTTGATACTGGTGCATCGCATTGTTTCATGTCAAGACCATTTTTCGCCAAGCATGAGTTCACTTCTTCAAATTTGGTTAGACCCATGCCTGTCATTTCTCCTGGTAAACGTTTGAGCTCTAGTTTGGTGGTTCCCAATGTTTCTATCAAGATGGGTGACTACAAATTCTTGTCTAAACCAATTGTTCTTGGTGATTCTGATATTGATCTCATTCTCGGGATGGACTGGCTTTCTAAGCACAAGGCTCAGCTTGAGTGTGCTGCCAGGGAAATCAAATTGACTCACACTTCGAACGATGTGATCATCTATGCTTCTCGTGATGATACCATTCGGTTGTTTTCTCTCAATGAGATGGGTGAAATGGAGGCTATCTCTCAGATTCCAGTCGTTTGTGAGTACCAAGATGTTTTTCCAGAAGAGCTTCCGGGTATGCCTCCCCGTCGGCCAGTTGAATTCGTTATTGAGCTTGAGCCTGGCACAGAACCCGTTTGCAAGCGTCCTTGCAAGCTTGGACCAGATGAGCTCAAGGAATTGAAGATTCAACTCGATAAACAAGAACGTCTGGGTCTGATCAGACCGAGTTCTTCTCCTTGGGGTTGTGGTGTTCTTTTTGTCAAGAAGAAGGATGGCACGGACCGACTTTGCGTCGATTACCGTCCATTGAACAAGAAGACAATCAAGAACAAGTACCCACTTCCCAACATCAACGAGCTATTTGAGCAACTTAAAGGTGCTAAGGTGTTCTCCAAGCTGGACCTTCGTATGGGTTATCATCAGATTCGCATTCGTGAAGAAGATATTCCCAAGACAGCATTCAGAACAAGCTTTGGTTCTTATGAATATACTGTCATGTCTTTCGGCCTCGTCAATGCTCCTCCGTATTTCACTCGCTTGATGAATTTCATCTTCAACCCCTACATCAACGAATTTGTCTTGGTCTATCTCGATGATATTTTGGTCTTCTCCAAGAATAAGAAGGATCATGCCGAACATTTGCGATTGGTACTCGACAAGCTCAGAGAGTATCAATTATATGCGAAGTTCTCCAAATGTGAATTCTGGCTTGATGAAGTTCTTTATCTTGGTCATATCATCTCTGCCAAGGGCATCGCTGTTAATCCAGAGAGGGTGTCTGCAGTTTTGAATTGGAATCCTCCTCAGAATGTCAAGCAGCTTCGCAGTTTTCTTGGACTTGCAAGCTATTGCAGAAGATTCGTTGAGAATTTCTCCAAGATTGCCAAGCCTCTTTCCAACCTCCTCCAGAAGCATGTGAAATATGTCTGGTCTCATGAGTGTGACGTTGCTTTCAACACTCTCAAAGAGAAACTTGTCACTGCTCCAGTTCTGACTCCTCCTGATGAATCAAAGCCTTATGAAGTATTCTGTGATGCTTCTCTCCAGGGCCTCGGTGTTGTATTAATGCAAGAGAAGAAGGTTGTTGCCTATACCTCTCGCCAGTTGAAACCCAATGAAAGGAACTACCCCACTCACGATCTTGAGTTGGCGGCAGTTGTCCACGCACTAATAACATGGAGACATCTCCTGTTGGGAAGGAAAGTGAACATCTTCACAGATCACAAGAGTCTCAAGTATATCTTCACTCAGCCTCATCTCAACCTCAGGCAAACTCGATGGGTCGAAATGATTCAAGAGTATAATCCGAGTATTGAATACACTCCAGGCAAGGCTAATGTGGTTGCAGACGCTTTGAGCAGAAAGGCTTATTGCAACAGCTTAATCCTCAAGCCCTTTCAACCGGATCTTTGTGAAGCTTTCCGCAAGTTGAATCTCCAAGTTGTTCCTCAAGGTGTTCTTGCCAACCTAATTGTCTCTCCTACTTTGGAAGATCAAATTCGTGAGGCACAATTGTTGGATACCATGGTGAAGAAGGTGAAACGTGGTATTGACAAGGGCATTTCCAAATACAAGTGCTATCGAGTTGATGACAGAGATACTCTTTTCTTCGAGGACCGGATCGTGGTTCCAAAGGGTGATCTTCGTAAAGTCATTATGAATGAAGCGCACAATTCTCTTCTATCAATTCATCCTGGAAGTACAAAGATGTACCATGACCTCAAGCAGTCGTATTGGTGGACTCGAATGAAGCGTGAGATCGCTCAATTCGTGAATGAGTGTGATGTCTGCAGAAGGGTGAAAGCAGAACACCAACGACCAGCTGGACTTCTCCAACCTCTTGCTATTCCAGAATGGAAGTTCGATCATATCGAAATGGACTTCGTGACTGGTTTTCCTAAGTCTAAGCGCGGAAATGATGCTATTTTCGTCGTCATCGACAAGCTCACCAAAGTGGCTCATTTTCTTCCTATCAAAGAGTCTATCACAGTAGCGCAGCTGGCAGAGCTCTACACATCCAGAATTGTCTCTTTGCATGGCATTCCACAATTAATCTCTTCAGACCGTGGCAGCATCTTTACCTCCAAGTTTTGGGATTCTTTTCAGTCGGCCATGGGCACCAACATTCGCTTCAGCACAGCTTTCCACCCTCAGACTAGTGGACAAGTTGAGCGTGTCAATCAAATCCTTGAAGATATGCTCAGAGCCTGTGTTATCTCCTTCGGCATGAAGTGGGAGGATTGTCTTCCTTATGCTGAGTTCTCTTACAACAACAGCTTTCAAGCCAGCTCGGGCAAAGCCCCATTCGAGATTCTCTATGGCAGAAAGTGCCGTACTCCACTCAACTGGTCTGAAACCGGTGAACGTCAATTGCTCGGCAATGATTTGATCTCAGAGGCTGAGGCCATGTGCAAGGTGATTCGTGAGAACCTCAAAGCAGCGCAGTCGCGCCAGAAGAGCTATTACGACAGCAAACACCGAGATGTGGCATTCGAGATCGGAGACCATGTTTACCTCCGTGTCTCGCCAATGAAAGGAACTCGTCGCTTCGGTATCAAGGGGAAACTTGCCCCGCGATACGTCGGTCCCTTCAAGATCATCGGCAAACGAGGCGATCTAGCCTATCAACTTGAGCTTCCCTCCAACTTTGCAAATGTGCACGATGTCTTCCACGTGTCACAGCTTCGCAAGTGCTTCAAGACGCCTGAGCGCACCATCAACTTCGAAGAGATTGATCTTCAAGAAGATTTGTCCTATCATGAGCATCCAGTTGCTATTCTTGAGACAACTGAGCGCAAGACTCGCAACAAGTCAATCAAATTCCTTAAAGTGAAATGGTCTCATCATTCAGACCGAGAGGCCACCTGGGAGCGTGAAGACCACCTACGTTCTGAGTATCCGGAGTTCTTTCAGTCCTAGATCTCGGGACGAGATCCTCTCGTAGTGGTGGTGTGTTGTAACGCCCCCGATGTAACTTGCCATAATTGTAATCCAACTCTTGCCATTTCCGGCTATGTGCTATGTTATTTCCTCCGTGGTTGGGTTCTCTCCATTTTACATTTTGGTCATGTCATGCATTTCATATCATGTCATCATGTGCATCGCATTCGCATACGTGTTCGTCTCATAAATCCGAGCATCTTTCCCGTTGTCCGTTTTGCAATCCGGCGCTCCTATGTCTCCCGGCGTCCCCTTTTACATTTCTTCATGAGCGGGTATTAAACATTCTCGGAATGGACCGGGGTTTGACATGTGGCCTCGGTGTAGCACCGGTAGACCGCCTGTCAAGTTTCGGGTCAATCGGAGTTCGTTTGGTACTCCAACGGTTAACCGGGTAACCGTGAAGGCCTCGTGTGTGTTGAAGCTCAACACCCCTTCAAAACAGCCCAATAACCCATCTAAGTCACTCCCATGTCCTCCGCCGTTCGATCACGATCGCGTGGGCGAAAACCGCTCTCCGTTTGGAGCCTCCTAGCTCCTCCTATCTATAAAAAGGCCTCCCCTTCTCTAATCTCGGGCAAAAACCACCCTAACCCTAATTTTTCCTCGAAATCCGTGCAAACAGCCGCGCCGCCACTGTTCTTCCGCCGCCGTGCCCGCACCTGTCCCGCGCCGACACGTGGCGGATCTGAGCCCACTTCGCCGCCCGCCGCCTCCGCCGGCCCGCGGGGCCCGCGCCTGGCCCGCGGGGCCCGGATCCTTCGCGCCGCCGCCCAGGGACGCCCGCGCCCGCGCGCCTCTCGCCCGGCCGGCGCCCGCCGTCGCCGCCGCCCGGCCGGCGCTCGCCTCGCCGGTCACCTCCTCCGCGGTCGCCCCGCCGCCGTCCTCTTCTTCTCCGGCGCCGGTCGCCGCACCCCGCCACCCGGTCGCCTCCCCGCCGCAGCGACCTCGCCGGCCTCGCCCCGCCGTACCCCGTCGCGCCTCGCCGGAGCCGGCCCCAGCCGCGCGCCCTCGAGCCGGCCCGGATCCGACCTCGGTTCGCGTGCGCGCAGAGTTGACTTCTTCCCCCCTCGTTTTTTTTCTCTAAGTCCCCAAGTTTGCATATTATCATCACATATTCGACATGCCATAACTTTGCATCCGTAGCTCCGTTTCGCGCGTATAATATGTCATTTTGTTCGCCTCGAAGGGTAGATCATTTTATTCCATTGCATCATTTTCAATTGAAGTCATCTTGATGCCCGAAATGCTGTTAGAAGAGGGCTAGTTGATGTTAGTTGCTGAATCTTATCTGAACATGCACTTTTGTTTTTTTTTTGCCATGATTGATGTGTACCTCCTATGAAGTTGAGTCCTACATGAGTTTTGTAATATGCCATGTTACCTATCCATAGGATTTTGCCATGTATTTTTATGATCTATGTGGTGACTAGCACAAGCATGCAAACTAGTTGTCTTGATGTTGCTGATTTCAGAGACTTAGTGATTTCACTAAGTCCCTGACTGCTGTTATTTTTATGCCATGTATTCGCGTTGTTTCTGAGAGATCCATGCATAATTTGAGCATGATCAGTAAGGGAGTTTTGAACTAGAGTATTTGCTTTATCCATCCGTGCCTCTGTTTGCAATTATGGGATGCCATAACTTGAGTCAATCGAGCTCTACTTTTGCTTAAAAATATTGCTGGCAGATTGTTTACGTGTTATTCGATTTTGCCAAGCTTGGTGTAGTTGATCCTTGCATGATATGATTTTATTCTTGCCATGTATAGTTACTATGCCATGTCTTCTTGATGTATGTATTCTTAGTTTATCATGAAATGCTCTGTAGAGAGTGCATCGAGCTCACGAACATGCCTAGTCGTTAACAGTTTTCTGCCATGTCCAGTTTTCTGCTAAGTCTGAAACCTGTAACGAAACTTGCTTATTTGACATGGGTGTAATCATACTTTCTGGTCCTTTTTGGCTTATGGTCAGTAAGGGACTTTTGTCAAGTGCTATGAGTAGATTCATGCCATGCCTTTCTTTGCTATGTTCTGAACCTGTAGCATGTTGTTTCGTTGCTCTGAACACGTCATCCTGATGTTGTTTTTCCTGACTTGCTGTTATTTCACTAAGTCTGTGAATCTGTTATAAGTTGCACTTTTGCCATGCTTGTTTGGACCTGTTATGATGGGATTGAGCCGTAGCTCAGTGTTCATCTTTTGTCGTGCATCTTGAGTAGATTACTGTCATATGCTTTGTTGCCATGTTTGGGTGCAGTAGATTAATTATTTGTTGTTTGCTAAGTAGCATCATGCTGTTTATGGCAGATTCGCGTCATTCTTATATTGCTTGCCATTTGCAAACCGTGCATCCGATTCCGGTGATCTTTATATCGATTTCAACCGAAATCACCTCATCTACCCAGTGGCATGCTTGGTTTGCCAAGATTATGCCCTGTTCATCCTTGCCCTTCCGGAGCATGCATACGCATTGCATATCACCTCTCGCATATCATGCCATGTTTTGCATCATGTTGATTGCGCATTGCATCGTGGTTGATTTTGGTTCCTTTGCTTGTTCTCTTGTCTTGGGTAGAGCCGGGAGACGAGAACGCTCACGAGGAACCTGTTGAGAACGCTTACGAGGACCAAGCTTTCGACAACTCTGAGAACCTTGCAGGCAAGATGACCATACCCTCGAAATCACTTCTATCTTTGCTAGCTAGATTGCTCGCTCTTTTGCTATGCCTATGCTGCGATACCTACCACTTGCTATATCATGCCTCCTATATTGCCATGTCAGCCCCTAACCATCCATGTCCTAGCAAACCGTTGATTGGCTATGTTACCGCTTTGCTCAGCCCCTCTTATAGCGTTGCTAGTTGCAGGTGATGATGAAGTTTGTTCCTTGTTGGAACATGATCTTGTTGTTCCTTGTTGGAACATGTTTACTTTGGGTTATCACAATACTTCTTATTTAATTAATGCATCTATATACTTGGTAAAGGGTGGAAGGCTCGGCCTTATGCCTGGTGTTTTGTTCCACTCTTGCCACCCTAGTTTCCGTCATACCGGTGTTATGTTCCCGGAGTTTGCGTTCCTTACACGGTTGGGTGATTTATGGGACCCCCTTGACAGTTCGCTTTGAATGAGACTTTTCCAGCAAGGCCCAACATTGGTTTTACCATTTGCCACCACCTACCTTTTTCCCCCGGGTTTTCGCGAGCCCGAGGGTCATCTTATTTTAGCCCCCCGGACCAGTGCTTCTCTAAGTGCTGGCCCGAACCGAGCAACCTGCGGGGCCACCTCGTGGCAACTCGAGGGCTGGTTTTACCCGTAGCTTGACTTATCCGGATGTGCCCTGAGACCGAGATATGTGCAGCTCCTATCAGGATTTGTCGGCACAATCGGGCGGCTTTGCTGGACTTGTTTTATTACTGTTGAAATGTCTTGTAGTCCGGGATTCCGAGATTGATCGGGTCTTCCCGGTAGAAGGAATATCCTTCGTTGACCGTGAGAGCTTATCATGGGCTAAGTTGGGACACCCCTGCAGGGTATTATCTTTCGAAAGCCGTGCCCGCGGTTATGAGGCAGATGGGAATTTGTTAATGTCCGGTTGTAGAAAACCCGATGTTGACCTTAACTAAAACACATCAACCGCGTGTGTAACCGTGATGGTCTCTTCTCGGCGGGGTCCGGGAAGTGAACACGGTTGTTGGAGTTATGTCTGACGTAGGTTGTTTCAGGATCACTTCTTGATCACTTCTAGCTTCACGACCGTGCTTTGCCTTCTCTTCTCGCTCTCTTTTGCGCTATAGCCACCACATGCTAGTCGCTTGCTGCAGCTCCACCTCATAAACCCCTTTCCCACCTTTAAGCTTAAATAGTCTTGATCTCGCGGGTGTGAGATTGCTGAGTCCCCGTGACTCACAGATATTATCACCTCAGTTGCAGGTACCAACGATGTCAGTGTTGATGACGCGACCGAGCTCACTTGGGAGTTCGATGAGGAACGTGGCCGTTACTATGTTTCTTTTCCATGATGATCAGTAGTGGAGCCCAGTTGGGTGATCCGGGGATCTGTTAGCATTTGGGGTAGTCTTCTTTCATTTTGGTACCGTAGTCGGACCTTGAGTGTAATCTGTTTGATGGATGTTATTTATGTACTTGTGTGAAGTGGCGATTGTAAGCCAACTATGTATCTTTCTCCTTTATTTATTACATGGATTGTGTGAAGATTACCTCACTTGCGACATTGCTTTCAATGCGGTTATGCCTCTAAGTCGTGCCTCGACACGTGGGAGATATAGCAGCATCGAGGGCGTTTCAAAGCAATAGCAATAATCAATATGATATGCTAACGGATGGGTCTTGTCCATCACATCATCTTATATTTACTAACTGGAGGCACCATTAGAGGCTCTACGTTTAATCCTATAAAGACAAATTATGCCCATTAGATATGCTGATCATTGCCAATCTAACCATACATCGTCATATGGAGGAGCCCACGTCCAACTAAAAAAAATAGAGGAGTCCCGTCAAAAGAAAATAGAGGAGTCCCACGTTATGACTTCCTCTACCTTTTTTCCTCGCAGGAATGGGATCCTCCTTTAACGCCTCCTTCTATGTTCATCTAACTCTCATGCTAGCCTAAAAAAAGCTCTCATGCTTCTCCGCCGCCTCCCCTGAAGCGTGAGGGTTTAATCTTGGAGGCTATGTTCTCCTACAAACAATTGGCCGGCAGTACTCCTGATCTTGGAATTCTTCATAGTCTCATCATTACAAGGCTAGGTATGACCAGCTCGCCATCATCTCGCCTGGCCATCAGTGTGTTCTTCAATATGCATCTCCACATCTGAGGTTCTGATCTCGAGGAGGAGGCTCACCTCGGAGGTCCTGCCTATTGCAAAGGTCTGTACTTGATTGTAGTTATTATCTCTGGTAGGAGGAGAATTTTGTTCTTTTGATAATTAAAAGAGGAACACTGGATGTAATGTAATCATCCATAGGTTTCTGATTTTTTATCCTACACACCTTTAATAGCTCTCCTCCTCCATGTAGCTGCCACCACTCTTTGAGGTCCACCTGCTCCACACGCCTGTGCTTGACTTCCTCCAGTACCACTACCATATAACACAGCCTGATGTACTCCCTCCGCACACTGTTTAGCATGCTTTGTGTGGGCACCGTGTGTGATCCATGAGGAGGCATCAAATTATATGTTTTGTCGCTGCCAAGTTGTGTTTTCATATTGTGGTATTCTGGGCCATGGAAGAGTCAGAACAATTGGAGGAAAAATCATCATCAAGTGCATCCATGAACACCTACGGCAACTTCTTCTTCTTTAGTCCCATTATGTTGAAAGGTTCAGTTTGTTTGCTTTCTTTAGTTCAGGTTTGGAGCTCTGCATCTTGCTGAAAGTGTAGTACAAACAGGGTTGAATAAACACCGCAACCTGCAAATATACAATCCAGCTCATCTAATATTTAGTCTCCGATGTACCAAAAAGGCTCATGTGTCTTCATAGTTTAAAGTTGATCATCAATTTCCTGCAAGTACTTTACCTGATCTAATCATTTTATGTCCAATCGAATCCAAATTAGTATTCAGTTGGCAATAAATTAGAACTCAAATACATATGTGTGACATCAAGACTTGCTTCATGACCAGATTATTAATAGGGAGCGGCCTAGAACCAGCAGAAGTGTTCTACATCTCCCGCAGGAGTACATAATTAGTCCTGACTGTGGCATTTGGATTCCCAACATGGATCAATCAAACACACGTGTCAGTATTGATTGATGTTTATAGTGTAATATTTATTTTGAAGACCATCGTCCATGCAAATGATTGCGCTAACTTCCTAGATTTGTGGATCATCCGTCCACAAGGTTTAACGTGAATCTCATCGAATGACACAATGTAGTCAGTGCATTTGCATTGCTACATGAACGAATCAAATAACTCATTCGGATCACAGTAAGATATACAGATGGATTTACAGATGTGTAGATGAGAGCCAGAAGGATATGCATCGCCTCCAGCAGAACAATGCAATCCCTGCAGTTGCACTACTACAATAACACATAAACACGAGTATGTTAATTATCAAGTTTGAGTACTTTGAGGTTTAGATCAGGCTTTATAGATGTTTTTATATGCCACCCCATCTTAGCCTATGGAATCAGTTGAATCCTTTATTTTTCTCTCTGAACGTGCTGTGTGTATGGTACTCAAATTTCTATACAGTCTGTCCTTTTCGTCACCAGCAATCAGCCCTCTATTTTACTGCCTATACATGCTCTAATGTCATGTTTTTTATGCCTTGCATAGGAGAACAACCGTCAAGTAACATTCAGGTTGTACATATGGAGTAATGATTGTTGAAAATAGTTAAAATGGCTTAGTTTTGGTACAGTTTCTATTCTCCGCTTTGACAGGTTTCAGAAATTTTCTTTCCATATAAATATTTGCTGCTTTATATTTCTTGAGCAGGATTACACTGGCAATGATTATTTCATCTTTAGGAATTATCTCGCATGATTTAGGCTGCCTTTGTTATTGTTTTAGTATTTGTTTCTGTCTACTTTTGTGCCTAATTTTTCACAGAAGATTATAAAATAATCACAACACAGTTCAATGACTGGATCTTTAAGAAGTAAGCGCTTCAAGTTCTTTTGTTAACTGATATTGCTCATATTTTCCTTCAATTTCCTCCGTACATGTTTTGAGTTGTCTATAATTATTTTAATTTATTCTTTGAGATGTATTGTGCAATTCTGATGGATAATAAATTTGCGGCAGGGGGGAAAGGAAAGAAATGTCAATGCAATATAGTAATTTCAACCTAACTAAATATAGAACATATGGGCAGGACATTGTGCATATACTATAATTTCAACCTAACTAAACCTCATATATATAGTAAGAAAGCAATAACTTTGTAAACTATTCTGAGATAATCCTTAGTGGAATAAATATTGAGAAGCAACACTACCTTTGACAATGGATAAAAAACTTCGTGTGATATAATTATGAAAATATCTGACGGTAACACATTAACATAGGAATCCCAAATTAAGAATGCATCTTCACACAACTATAATTAAGAAATAATATTACATGTTTCTAAGTGATCATTTTCCAAAATTTTATAGTACCTTATTTCACTTTGCAACTTTTTTCCTGTTTATTATGTAAAATCCTAGCCTGTGCAGTAGCACGGGTTGATGACTAGTTCTCCTAATGATGTGATCCCGTTCATAAAATGATAACACATGTCTATGGTTAGGAAACTTAACCATCTTTGATTAACGAGCTAGTCTAGCTAGTAGAGGCTTACAAGGGACACGGTGTTTTGTCTATGTATCCACACATGTATCAAGTTTCCCGTTAATACAATTCTAGCATGAATAATAAACATTTATCATGATATAAGGAAATATAAAATAACAACTTTATTATTGCCTCTAGGTTATACTTCCTTCAAATACATGAACTCCTCAAACTACGGTCATCACTGGGAAGTGTCCCTACTATTGCCACTCCGGGGTTGCTGGATCATAACACGTAGTAGGTGACTATAACTTGCAAGATCGAATCAAGAACACAAATATATTCATGAAAACATAAAGAGTTCATATCTAAAATCATGGAACTCGGGCCCTAGTGACAAGCATTAAGCATAGAAAAGTCATAGCAACATCAATCTTAGGACATAGTGGATACTAGGGATCAAACCCTAACAAAACTAACTCGATTACATGGTAAATCTCATCCAACCCATCACCGTCCAGCAAGGCTACGATGGGATTACTCACGCACGGTGGTGAGCATCATGAAATTGGTGATGGAGGATGGTTGATGATGACGACGACGATGATTTCCCCTCTCCGGAGCCCCGAACGGACTCCAGATCTGCCCTCTCGAGGAAGAACAGGAGGTGGCGGCAGCTCCATATCGTAAAACGCGATGAATCCTTCTCTCTGATTTTTTTTCTCCCCGAACGTGAATATATGGAGTTGAAGTTGAGGTCGGTCGAGCTTCGTGGGACCCACAAGACTAGAGGGCGCGCCCTCCACCCTTGTAGACATGGTGTGGGTCCCCTCTGGTTGATTCTTTGGCCAGTACTTTCTATTTATTCCAAAAATAATCTCCGTGAAGTTTCAGGTCATTCCGAGAACTTTTATTTCTGTACAAAAATAACACAATGAAAATTCTGCTGAAAACAACGTCAGTCCGGGTTAGTTCCATTCAAATCATGCAAATTAGAGTCCAAAACAAGGACAAAAGTGTTTGGAAAAGTAGATACGACGGAGATGTATCAAATATCCCCTGGGTCAATCTGATATGGGAGACTTACTACAGTAATGGCCAGTTGCTTAGACATCAAATGGTAATGGTGGAAAGTAAATATGAAATTATTGGATATATATAAATCAATGGCTATGTGCAATATAGGTGATGGAAAATCTTCTTACTTCTGGACTGATCAATGGCAATTCCCATGCCTTCATCAAAAGTTTCCACATCTGTTCTCTTTCACCAAAAACAATTTAATCTCTGTGAAAACAACCATTAACATGGAATACCTAGAGGATCTATTCCATCTTCCTTTGTCACTACAAGCTTATGAGGAATTTCAACAACTAGAGATAATATGTGAGGAAAGCCAAACTTGAGAGTTCAAGAACTGCAATGACACTTGGAGTTATATCTGGGGATCTAAAAGATTTTCTTCATCAAAAGCATATACTTACATGATTGGAGTTAATATTGTTCCACCTCATGTTCAGTGGATCTGGAATAGCTCCTGCGAACCCAAGCACAAGGTTTTCTTTTGGATGGTGTCCTGCATGACAGAGTCAACACTAGAAATCTGCTAAGAAGGAAGACATTTTATCTTGAATTATACAATTGTGCCCTTATTAATTGTCAACGGGAGGAAACCTTATTCCATCTATTCCGGGGATGCCCTTTCTCTGTTTCATGTTAGAATTTTGTTTGTCCAAGCAGAGCTACTCCCATGTCTGTCCTGGAGGCCACTGAAGATATGAAGGAAAAAATTGCACTTACATTTGCCATGGACATCATAATTTTGACCACTTGGGCCATCTGGATAACTAGGAACAGTCTAATCTTTCAGCAAATCCAGCCATCGTTTCAGAAATGGAAGGATACTACATGGAGCTTAACTTGCTAAAATACATGATGAAGAAGAAACATACTGCTCTTTTCCAATCATGGCTAGAAGCTCTGGTGTAATCTTCTAGGTTTCTCTTTTCCCTAGCTTTCTCTTTCTTTCTTTTTTGTTGTTTCCTTCTTTTAGTCCGCTCTTTTTTGTCTTTTTATAGCTTAACTCAAGCCTTGTAAGATCTGCCCCTGTGGCTTTATTTTTATAAAAATTATTGCGGGTATTTTCCCTACTGTGTATAGTCAAAAAATAAGAAACATCAGCCAAGAAGTGAAAATACAAATAAGATCGAAAAATCCTTTGAGCTTGATACCGACGCCCGTCACCTACTTCTGGCACCACCACAGTAGCTACCAAAAGGAAAAAAATGATGGATCACCTTCATACCTGAGCTCGACGCGGCTCTCTCGTTGATATGCAGCTTTGAGGATCTTCAAAGTGGCTCGCCAAAGGCGAAACCATTACCGTTGAATGAATTAGACCGGGGCAACACCCCGGACACGCCATCGAACTCCAGATCTGACACCCCACATGACTAAGACGTTGGAGGAGGAAACCATACCTGCCATCCACGAACCACGAACTCAGCACATGATCCACTATCTTCCAGATGCAGTCGATGCAGACCACAATCTGCACCCGCTCCCGGACCAGCTCCCAAGCTCCGTGCCTGTGCTGGAGCCAACGCCATCGCAACGGCGAAGCCCGATGACACATGTCCACCATGAGGATGCCGCCGCCGCCGCACTATCCTTGCTTGAACAGACCTATTTCCAAATCCATCCCCAACCATAGAACCGATCACCTCGTCGGAGTAGGATCTGAAGAAATTTTATTCAGTGCCACAATCGCCACCGCCGAAGCGGAGACGATAAGCAGCCTAAAAACCTAAACTACGAGAGACTAAAAAGATCCACACACGTGAATCTGGTGACCCCCCTCACCACTGACCGCCGTATCGTCAGCGGAGGAGAGCCGCTGGAGGCCGGAGGAAGGCGAGATCGCCTTTTCTTTCTTCAAAAATGATATCGTGCAAGCTGCAACTTGCGGGTTATTGATTTAGTGGTGGAGGTCCTGTGCGGTTGAGTGTCGGCTAATTAAACTAGTATCTGACGTCTGCGTGTGCGGCAAAAGTGTACACGTGATCGGCCGACTTATTCTAATTTTTTCCTTTAACAAAACGGAAAAGATTTCACTACAAATCTTTTTTTAACATAGTACAGACGCAAGCGCTCATACATACGCGTATACACTCACCTCTATAAACGCACATGATCCACCATCTTCCAGATGCTGTCGATGCAGAACACGATTTGCACCAGCTCCCAAGCTCTGCGCCGGTGCTGGAGCCAACGACATCGCAACGGCGGAGCCCGAGGACACATGTCCACCATGAGGATGCCGCCGCCGCCGCACCATCCTTACTTGAAAAGACTGATTTTCAAATACATCCCCAACCATAGAACCGATCACCTCGTCGGAGTAGGATCTGAAGAAATTTTATTCAGTGCCACGATCGCCGCCGCCGAAGCAGAGACGATAAGCAGCCTAAAAACCTAAACTACGAGAGACTAAAAAGACCCACAAATGTGAATCTGGTGACCCCCCTCACCACTGGCGGTCGTATCGTCAGCGGAGGAGAGCCGCTAGAGGCCGGAGGAAGGCAAGATCACCTTTTCTTTCTTCAAAAATGATATCGTGCAAGCTGCAACTTGTGGGTTATCGGTTTAGTGGTGGAGGTCCTGACGGTTGAGTGACGGCTAATTAAACTCGTATCTGACGTCTGCGCGTGCGGCGGAAGTGTACGCGTGATCGGCCGGCTTATTCTAATTTTTTCCCTTAACAAAACTGAAAAGATTTCACTATAAATCTTTTTTTAAGATGCAAGCGCTCATACATACGCGTATACTCACCTCTATAAACGCACACACGCACTACCTACCGCTATGACCACCTTCCTGAGACCGAGACAGCTTATTTTCTTACGAAGTCACTGTAGGCGCCTCCCTTGTAAAAAAAAAGACAATTTCCAAATTTAGTTGTCACGCGGATGGTAATTTCCATTTGTGTTAGTAAAGAACGTTCAGTTTGTCCTGGTTAAAAATCCGACGTTTTTAACATTTTACAGATAAAAAAGAGGTCCGTACACGAGGCAGCCGAACCCGAACTTCTGAACTGAAAGCGAAGTCCCCTGCACGCACACGCGCCGGTGTCGCTGCACGCACGTCATCCCCTACCTTTTCCTTCCCCGCCGGCTCCCTGCCCTCATGGACTCCGGCGAGTGCTCCAACTCCAACCCGTCCGTGTCTTCCCCGGCCGCCGCAGGCGTCTGGGCGAAGCTAGGTATCGGGCCTGTTCAACCCAACTAATCCTCCATGTTTTTTTTCTCCTCTCTTGGGTTCCTTCCACCGCACGGTTCTTGATTCTTTCTGATTTCTTGGTCCGTCCCGTGCATTCCTTTCCAGTGCCTGCAGATTCCGGCTACCCGGAGGTGGCCGTCGCAGAGGGCGACGCCGTGGTCTGCTCCCTGGTCGCCCCCGCCGCAGGCGGGGAGGAGCTCGCGTGGTGCGAGATTAGGCGCGGCGGCGACGCGTCGTCGGCGACGATCCGGAACCTCAGGTATGATTCGTGGTTACTTCTTTGGGGCGATGTCGATCTCATGGAATGCGCCTTGTTAGGAATGTGCGGGTTTTGGTGTGGTTTTAAGGTCCTATTTTGGTACTGTGTCCTGTAAGATTGGTACTGTTGTTGCATGTTTGTTCTTGTGAGAGGACTGCGATAGAATGCAAATTTTGGTTGTGTTTGGACCCAATTTCGGCGATTTTTGGTTCGATTTCGTTCGAAATGGTGCGAATCGATAGAGAGAATTTTGACTTGTGAGAAAGGCGCCTCTTTTTTCTTTTCTTAAGCTGTACTAGTGTATCCATGCTCTTTGGTAACTTAAATTCTAGTACCTTTTACTGTTTTATCAGACTCTTGTTAATGTTTCATGCTTGCCATGTCATCCTTGTGTGATTTGTATACCATTATTGATTATATTCTTGCTAATGTTCATACTTTGCCATTGTCCATGTACCATTTGATAAAGCTCGGATGCAATTATTGTTGATGGAAGAGTTATCCAACAAGAAGTAGTTGACATTAAACCAGGGAGCAAGATTGTCCCAGGACCCCAGGAAGAAGGTCATATAGTTTCCTATTTTCAGTTTGTGCTACACAGATTAGTTCCACTGCATGCTCTACATCCCTTTTCATTGGAGAGGAAAAAATATATATCATGCCTTATGAAGCTTAACGAAATTTTGTACCTTTTTCACTAAATGTGCATTCTCTGATCATTTTTAATTCTTATGTAGCTAAGAGTATCATTCTGTGTAAGGTAGCTCCTAGGTTTACAAAGTGAAACATGTGTATGCTACAATTTTACATCTATTTATGTGTTCCTGAACTCTGAAGAACTCCATATCTGCAAAAGGAAAAAAAATATCATGTGTTATTGTAAGTATATACTGACAACATTCAGATTGTCTTGAATAATTTCTTGCTCAACAAACCAGTACTTCCTCACTATCTGCAAACCTACCACTCATATTCTTAGAATGTTGTCAAACCTGCAAAGGCTGTAGCCACATTAAATTAATACAGAGTCCTTGTACTTGTGGATCAGCAAATCTTTACCTTTTAGGAGGGCTCTAATTTTCATGCTTCTCTAATTCTGAACAGATGAACTGGATTATTTTGTAACACACTCATGATTTATTTTTCTTCCAGGTCATTTAGTGTATACCTTTGATATAACAGCTGCGAAGGACCATGACAAAAACAATGTCAAGATTTTACTCGATATTGAGAATGCAAAATGCAGCATATGCTTGAATTTGTGGCATGATGTTGTTACTGTTGCTCCCTGCTTCCACAACTTCTGGTACTTTTCTAGCTTTCTTAGCCAATCTCAGTTTTTCTTTTAAAGTTTAGGTGTTGATCCTTTCTCCTTTCCAATTTAGCAATGGCTGCTTCTCAGAGTGGTTGAGAAGGTCTTCGAGCAAGTCACGCGATAAAAGCCAGAGTGCTGCCTGTCCACAATGTAGGACGCCAGTGCAATCAGTTGGAAGGAATCACTTCCTTCATAATATTGAAGAGGTATCATAATTTGTGCTAATGACTGTCTTGAATTTTGTTCCTGAAATTGTTATTGGTGGGCTAGATTTTCTTTCATTGTTTTTTTGTAGGCTATACTACAAGCTTTTTCGTCACTACAGCGGTCTGATGATGAGATTGCGTTGTTAGAGTCATATGCCTCAGTTAAATCGAATCTTGTGAGTTTACAACCTTACTGTAAGAATGCCGGTGTTCACTATTTTCTACATGCATCAGTTCTGGCGCCAGTATGTCATATTTTAGTCATGGTTATCTTATTTTTTGTAAGAAAAACCTCACCCCACCTGTTATCAAATGCCTGCATTAATTTCTTTGTAGCTAAACGGCCGATTAAGTTTTTTAATTTACAGTTGAGTCTCATGGACTTAAGTAGTTAGCTAATCTATCAATTATCACTAGCAGCATCTTAATACAAGCCATTCAAGGCTGTGACATGATAAATTGGACATCTTTCTGTGGTATGAAAATATCACGTTTTTGTGAGGTCTGTAATACAACTTATCTGTCACTTTTTTTTTGTATGAATGCTAATGTTAGTCTTGATTTGTGAACTTGATGTGTGAATTTGTTGATGAAATTTTAAGATGACAGGAATATAGCAGTTTATCTTAACGTTTTAGCAAGGGAATTCATGGAATATGGGACCTGCAGAATAATATTTACCTAGCATGTTATGATTTGAATTTGTTTAAAGAATTCACAGGTGTACCATTGGATGAAAAGTTCTGTAGTTGTCTTCATAAGTTTGCTCTTCTTTTAGTTAAAATGTATCATTGCAACCATTGAGTACCTTGTGACAATTGCTCCTTGCTAAACCTACTGGGCCTGAGTCCATAGATGGTTCCTTTATTATATTTTCTACTTTACTAGTATATTTTTCTTCTATATATATGGTCTTTCTCCATTCCCAAGAATCTAAATAGTTGGTGACATGTTATTTCATGACGTAGGTTTTGGGAAAACAGAAAAATCAATCAAGAAAGCGCCCTTTGCCACCTGCAAGTGATGAAAGCAACGATGAATTTCCATGTCCTCAATGTGGTAAATATGGGAATATCGCTTTGAATATCATCTTGATCAACATATATTAGTACATGCTCGCCTTCAGGTTTTCAGAATCTGGAGATTTTTTTTTCATAACTATCAAAGTTGTTCCCTTGGGGCAGCAGTAAAGCTGTTGCCTTGTGACCATGAGGTCACGGGTTCGAGTCCTGGAAACAGCCTCTTGCAGAAATGTAGGGAAAGGCTGCGTACTATAGACCCAAAGTGGTCGGACCCTTCCCCGGACCCTGCGCAAGCAGGAGCTACGTGCACCGGGCTGCCCTTTTTTATCAAAGTTGTTCCCTTGGTACAATAATAGTGTGTGTGTGTGTGTGTGTGTGTGTGTGTGTGTGCATTTTTCACATGAGCTCAGACTGGGTGCATTCGTTTTGCATTGATATGGTTAGAGATGTAACTTTCGCATTCTTTCATCAACGTTAAGACAAAAGCAGTTCTTACTTTTGTTTTTAACTTATTATCAGTTGAAGTTTTCAACGAGTTACTCTTAAACAGCCTCCAGCTTCTACTTGTTTCATCCGTTTGTTTGTGTTTTGAACATGTGACTATTGCAGGTACAGAATTTGCTGGATTTAGATGCAGTCCCCGAGCAGCACACATACAGTGTAATGGATGTGGAGGACTGATGCCAGCTAGGCCTAACACCAGTATACAAAAATGTAATTGCCGATTTTGATCATCTGTATTCTTGTTAATTGCATGGATTATATTATTTGTTCATTTGATATGCTATTTAACACTACAACACTACTGATGCAGTGCTACATCATTGAACTGCAAATTTGGTGTTTTAATTTTATTATTGGCCTTCCTTAGATATTCGTCATTAGTTAGTTTCCTTAAGGCTATTCTATTGCATAAATCTGCATGAATAGTATAAGCATTATTCTTACTTACTTCTCAGTAAATTTCTTAAGGTGCAGTCACTATGAGCAGTTTGGCTGCTCTTCTTCCTAATTTACTTTAGTTTTATGACACCACTATTGGTGCTGACCTACCATACTTATATTGCAGGTTTGGGGTGTGATGGATCATTTTGTGGAGCTTATTGGTATTCCCAAGGAGTGAATTCAAGTCATTGTAATCTAATCTGCAACCAGGAAACTTTCAGGATGGTAAGCCAATCTGTCTCTGCTATATTTTAAAGCCCTGATGTACCTTCTCATCATCATACACATCAATTGCAATCTTTTGACATGATGTGTGCATACTATTCCAGATCTCTCAGCACCATATCTCTAGACTTCCGGACACGCTTCATGGGGGAAATCCATATGAAAAAGATGTAGGAATATTCCATCTTGATCTTATCCCTTATGATTTATGGCATTGATGGTAGTTTCATGTGTGAATGAACTGTGGTTTCTCCTCTCTAGATCACAGAAAGGTGCATACAGAAATCTGGCAAAACGTTGCAAGCTGTAATCTCTGAGTGGATAGCAAAGTTTGATAATAAGGAACTTGGTAATGTTCTGTTTATTTCAGTTGAATATTGTTTTGGTGCATATGTCACAGCTGTGAAGAAATTACCTTAAAAACTTCAATTCTATCTTGACATGATAAAATACTGGTGTATATGACTTTATGCATGATTTGAAGGAAAGCTTACTCTGAGTGTTATTTGGCACCTGGTTTATGCAATACTACCTCCATTCCAAACAATTGAAGTTCTGGGTTGTCCTAAGTCAAACTTGTTTAAGTTTGACCAAGTCTAGAAAAATATATTAACATCTAGAACACCAAATTACTCTCTTGACATTCTTTGCGGAATATATTTTTGTACTATGTGTATTTGGTGTTGTACATTTTAGCACATCTTTCTATAGAATTGGTCAAACATAAACAAATTGGACTTAGGAACGAACCTAGAACTTCAATTATTTTGAAACGGAGGATTATACTCCTGTTGCATGTGCCCACATATATCTTTTTGATAGGAAAACGTTCTGATGTATATCATATTTGAATCATCATCGATATGATACTCTTGCTGCATGCAGATCGCTCAAGGCTGCAACTGAATAATGTTGAGGCAATTACTTCCAGGACATACCTTTGCAAGTAATTGCTTCCTGAGCTGACAAGAATAGTTTCTTGATTTCATCTTGGTGCCTTTGCTGATTTTGTTGATTCAAATGAATGCAGCCATTGCTACAACAAGTTCGTTGATTTTCTGCTGTATTGGTTCCGCGTGTCAACGCCCAGAAATGTATGTATACTATTAACTCTTACAGTCAGTTCGTACTTTCATGAGCTTATGCTAATCGGTTAGCTTATGTTAGATATGCCTTCCACTATTTGTAGTGAGATGTCAATGCTGTAAGTACACTTATTTAGTTGACATACAAAAATTGATGCCCACAGAAGACTTACCATATACTACTCCCAGAGTTGATAAAAAAATTGTTGTCCACAAGACTTACCATATACTACTCCCGGAGTTGCTTTGCCAACTAGAATAAAAGCCTTTACAATGATTCAGTAGAATACTAGGTACATGGTACTGAATGCAGATTGGTCATTTAAATATCATAAATTTAAGGCTTACAGCTTTGTGAAATGTAGTATATGCTGGTTTCCCAAAGAGCATAAAAGCTGTTACATCTCAGACCATTATATAATACTCCCTCCATCCGGAAATACTTGTCATCAAAATGGATAAAAAGGGGTGTATCTAGAACTAAAATACATCTAGATACATCCCCTTTTATTCATCTTGATGACAAGTATTTCCGGACGGAGGGAGTATACATTACTAAATGGTTTTTAACTGTCTGATTTTCCTGTGGTTCCCTACTTGTTTGTTTGGTATGGGCCTAAACTAGTAGTAATTCGTTTTGATAAGCATAGAATTCCTCCCAAGCTGACAACAATATCAAGGCACGGTTGATATATTGAGATAAGTTATTAAAAGAGTTGCATAGAATGGTATGATCACCAGTTCCAAGTTAATCTTGTTTGAATCCGACAGATTATCTGAAGCAAGAGATTTCTGATATGGCTGTTTTGTTGAATCAGTTCCTTAACAACTGCATACCCCCTCCCCCCCTGCATTTCTTATTTATTCTTCATGTATCCTATCAGTCTCTTGATGGTGATGGGGATGTTTGTTTTCCAGCTTCTTCCAGCTGATGCTGCTGACAGGGATAGTTGCTGGTACGGTTTCATGTGCCGTACCCAGCACCATCGACAGGACCATGCCAAGAAGCTGAACCATGTATGCCGTCCGACGAGAGGCAACCCCTAACTTGCCTGACGTCTCTTGAAGCCGCTTCTCCAGCAACAGAGGAGATTGTATGTACATAATAGAGCAACACACACACCTTTCAAGTTTGATTTGTGTGGTAGACCATACTAAACTGTTTGTTTCCCTTTGTCATCCAATGTGGCATACATTCCATGTTCCAAACTGTCATGTTTATGTTGTGTTCCTTCACGGCCAAGCTCGCCTCCTGGAGCTCGTGTCATTTTTCATGTGCCGTGGCGACCAATGCGCAAGCTGAAGTGCCTTGGGCGTGCACTAGAAAAATCGCCATTTTTCGCACATGAGCATGGGTTTAGCATAGGGCAGAGGGCTTTCATCTGAAGGAGAAGGCAAGGCTGGTGCTTGTTAGGAACCGTTTAATCTTTCCTGTGTGGCTACAGTGGGGTGTAGCTGAGTTGGCATTCTGTCGGCAGGTTAGGGGGTATGTATGGTTCCAAGGATGCACAACTGGGCTCTCGCTTTCGATGGCCAAGAGGAGATGGGCATGTGCACAGTAGCAGTGGCATCAAGTTTTCAACCCATCTTTGTCGAACAACTCGTTGGCACGGGCGTCGGTTTCAGGCGATTGTGGACATGAGCGCCTCCAGTTTATGTCAGTTTGAAACCGTAAGCAGCCGCCAAATATCATAACTTGCAAAAACCGACACGGAGATTAACCACTTGGAGAAAATCCCATAGTTAACCTGCAATGAGGCGACGGGTGAGGACTGGAGGTTCGGGCGTGTTTGGTTGTCATTTCAGTTTTTGTATGCATTGCATACACTTTTCAGCTGGGCCTGGCTGAGGAAAAACAGACTAAAAACCAATTTCTGCACCTAGTTTGGTTGTCTGCATACCCTCTACCTGCATTAGAGGATAGATTTGGACATGGTATTTGGCATCCTGCATCGTCTGAACTTACACACATCTTCGTTGTTTGATTGCACACAAGCATCGAGGTGTGCTAACCTTGTACCCTACATGGTGAGTTTACCTGCTGCACCGACTACATCAACGCCACAACACTGCACTGGCGACGAACTGCAGGATGACAATGAAGTTCTTCACCCCAAAGTGTGGCGTCGCCTTGCCAACTTCAACTTTGCATGTCTGTTTTCGCACAAACTTGTATTAAGCATCTTCTGCCGTCTGCCTAGTCTTAAACCCTCTGTGGCTGCTGTTGCTGTATCCTGACACTTGTTCATTGCAAACTTACCATGATCTGTAGACCCCTGGAGCTCTCCCAATGAACACCGCATATCACTTGTCCTAGCAGTGCACAAGAGCGATAGTTGAAGCAGCAAGCAATGAAGCACACAAGCAACAAGTAATGGAGCACAAAAACAGCAAGCAATAGAGCAGAAGAGCAGTAGTAAGCATGCATAATGATACAACATAACAAGTCCAGCCTAGCACTACTATGGTGTCATCCTACCACCACATCCAAATGAGGGGGTAATCCTACCACCGCAAGTTCACCATCATCGTGAGGGGTTAGTATATACCACCTCAGCAAAATATACATACCATCAAATAGTTTCAAGCCCTAGCTAAAACAAATGTACGTCGGCATCGTCATCGTCGTCGCTCGAGGATCATGCACGCGGTAACCAGAGGCAAGGCTACATCTAGTAGTAGTGCTTGCCAAGCCAGCTCCTGAGCCAGAGCTCCCTGTGAGCGTCTGCCATGGCAACAAACCCCACACCCTGGTTCTTGTTGTCAAGCAGGTGGCTCATAGCAGCCGTCAGAGCCTCCTGGTTGAAGCCACCTTGGTCCATGATGGCTGTGTACAACTCAGGGTGGACGTTGCTGGACTTGCTCTCCCTGATGGCAGCTGCCACCTCCTTCACGACCTCAGTCATGTTGGTGAAGACGCCGCTCTCCTCTTACATAAAGCCGCCCCTCTCCCTCTTCCTATCAAGCATAGGGACGTGCTCAAAGGGCTTGTCAGGGCCATCAAGGTTTGCTTCTGCGTCCGGGGTCTCTGGGAACTCAGCCATGGGCGAACCGAGAGGCTCACCGGAGCCCATGGCATGCTTGCCGGTTGCCAGCCCAAAGGAGAAGATGTGCCGCATCTATTTGTAGTTCTGGATATGGATGTGTTAAGGAACTTAGCGTCTTTGGGGTGGTCCTAAGAAAGAAACACAATGTTTTTAGTTGCGAGAAGGAAATGGTTGACAATGTGAAAAACAAGAGGGGTGTGAGCTAACCGCAGTGTGGCCGGTGTAGTGCTCTGCCTCTAGAATGATCATGCAAGTGTTCTGATCCCATGAGGCGCCACTAAGGTCTCTGAGCTTGGACACTGTGATCCATCGAGCTCTCCACTTACTGAGGTGGTTGTAGACCTGGGTGGAGGTCACCTCCTGGCCACAGAGCTCGAATACTTGCTTTGCATGATGTTCAAGTGCACCTCCTTGAAGACCTTGTCAGTCCTAACCCTGCTAGATATGAGCTCACACATCTTGTTAAGCACGAACGTGGACATGAACGGCTGCCACTTCATGTTGTTCCCCCTACCATCTTTCTTTCCCTTTGCTGCTTCCGTTTGTGCAGTGTCAGCACTCGGCTCAGCGAGCACAAAGGCTATAGGTACAAAAGGAGGACCCGTACCTGAAACCTCGAACACATCTGAATCAGGAGGCATATGTTCATCAAGGGGGGCTGGGAGTCCTCGACATAGGATGAAGGGAACTGTCTCTCGGACAAGACAAGGGCCTGGCTAAGATCTTGCGTTTGCGTGGTCATGTCCTACAATCGCAACACACATTGACAGTGAGCATAACACACATTACTGGACAATCTAGCTCAACATAGCATGGCATGAGCAACATACGTCACAACAAGCTGCCAATCCAGTGTGTTCAACACTACCCTAGCATGCTACAAGACCACAATCTCACACATCGGCACCCATATACAACCCTAGCATGCTACAAGATGCTCACAGATCAAACCCTACCATAAGCTCGAACATCAAACCCTACCACATGTTCTCAGATCTACCTACATCGACTACAGAGAAGGGGGTGATTGAACTCACAAAGGCCATCGCTGCAGCTTGAGGGAGACGCCAAAACGGTTGGAGAAGATGAGGTCATGAGTCGCCGCCGTGGACCGTTGGACGGGGAAGGAGCGCCGCTTACCTGCTCATCGGTACCGATGCATGTTTCTGAGAAAGCTCGAAGGGGGGGGGTACTGGATAGGCTGGTCCGCTGGTCGAAGTCATTGCAGGGTGTGCTACGGACAACTATAGTTCGAATTAGCTTTCGAGGTCGAGCAGTCTCAATTTCACTACAGGATTTGCGCATGAATGCTGGGCTAGGCCACCTCAAATGGCGTGAGCTGCATGCGGGGAGACCCGCACGTACGGTTTTCAGGGGGATTCAGCTGACCGACGCCCACCCGACTAGAGGGAATGAGAAATTAATCGAGTACAAAACTTATCTTCAAGCTCTACCTTATTTTGATCGTTTAGAGGGCGATCACGGAGTCACTAAATGAAGTCCTCCCTCCCTTTCTTTTAGAGGTGTTGACCCACTGTGAGGCAGATATGACTAAGTGACATATTGAATATGGCGGCGACTACAACATGTCATAGAAGGAGATAAGAGGTGGAGCCAACGACCCACTAAGACTCACGTATCTACAACTACATTCCCGAGCGGCAGTCAAATAGAGGCGTGAATGCAAGATGCCAGCGGAATGATCGACCGGACAGAGGCTAGGGCAGCTTTCTTCTCACCGCGTCCTTCCTTGTGTGTCGGAGATACAAAGCGAGTGCACTTGAAAAGAAGGGGAATTGAATCGATCTATTCCATGGCTAAGCAACCGAAGCATAACTGCACACTCACACGATCTTTGCCGAGAGACAGGAGCATTCGATGGAACCGGTGAACTACACTTGCTTCTTGATAGATGTGTGGGACAGAGGGCTCGTGGTACCTGCTGCCCGCCCTTCCTCCGCTTTGATAACCGTGTGAATGGAGAGTGGGCAGAGCAAAAGGGAAGGAGGCCCTCATACGGAGTCGCACACTTGAGCAGTGCGGGAGACTGGAGAATGGGTTGAGTAAACTCCCTTAGGGTCGATTAAATCACATACGAGGAACTTTTCTTTCTTTTTTTCTTTTTGATTTGAAGGGTATGTTCTCAAAAAAGAAAGGCAGAGGTAAATACTTCGAAGAGGCGGCTCGGTAGGGATGGAATGGTCAATAGTCAAGTCAAGGATGACTTCTTTGTTGGCGAAACGATGGGGGAGAGAAAGCACGCTAGTGATTCTCTGAGCCGGTCTTCATTTCCACGCCTCAGGAAACAGGTCGAGATAGATGAAAACACCTTTTTATCCTCTTCCTTACTGGGAAGGCGCACTTCTCTTCTTCTTCTGGCCTTCACCTCCTGCCCGACCCGTAAATAGAACCCATCCCCCTTTCTGATCCATTCATTTCTGCAAGCAGGCGGGATCCAGAGCTAAGCCCCCCTCCTATTCGAGCCGGGTGTGGCCTCGCCCTTTTGCTCTTCCTTCGGTTTGGCTCCACGAAGGCGCCGCCTAGACTAGGAGCCCCACTCATATTCAAAATGCGCCCAGCTTTCAAGACGATGATAATAATTAGTCAACTTTTTTCGAATATCATGGAATAGTATGGCCCGGGGCTAAGGTAACTCCAGTGGGAGAGACGTGTTATGGGTGACCTTATTGCACGGTTCAGAGAGCACTTGTGTATGTGATGCAAGTGAACATGTACGAAAGCTGTCGTAAAGTTTCGTTGTTCGTTCCGTCGTTGACCCTATCTATGTTTCTACGATGGCCCAAGAACACGCTCATTCTTCAACCGTAGAGAGACTTTTGAATTGTGAGGTACCATTACAAGCTCAACATATAAGAGTGCTATTCTGTGAAATAACTCGAATTTCAAATCATTCACTTGCTTCAACTACTCATGCTATGGATGTGGGAGCATCAACTCCATTCCTTTGGGCTTTTGAGGAGCGGGAGAAATTGTTGGAATTCTATGAAAGAGTCCCGGGAGCCAGGATGCATGCCAGTTTCATACGACCTGGTGGAGTGGCACAAGATCTGCCTCTTGGCTTATGTCGAGATATTGATTCCTCCACACAACAATTTGCTTCTCGTATCGACGAATTAGAAGAGATGTCAACCGGCAACCGTATCTGGAAACAACGATTAGTGGATATTGGTACTGTCACTGCACAGCAAGCAAAGGATTGGGGATTCAGTGGTGTAATGTTAAGAGGTCGTGCGACAGGTTAAGGGCAAGGGCGCAACATAATATATAGGCAAAACTTGATCTTTGAGGGGAAAATTTTCCAACTAGACCGATAAATGAGAAAAAGTACCAGTCGTACCAAGAACCAAAGACGCCAGCTTTCATTGATATATATACCATATCTTTTAGCTGAAAAATCTATGGATAAGAACCGGCTCTGGGAGGAGGGGTGGCGCAACAGAGCAATGAAAAGCTAGGTTCTTTCCTTATCTTTGGTCGTGACGCCCTTTCCTTTTGTATGAGAAAGCGCTACAAAACATCCTTCTCGCGGGTTATCTTCTACTCAAGCAAGCTCTCTCCTATTCTTCATCCACCAACTAGCAAGAAAGTAGGAGCACAAGAGGGTCATCATCTTCTGAAACGATTGGCTTTCGATCTACTTTCCAAGAGGTGGTTTCTGACATGACCAGAAAGAGTGAAATTCTTGTTAGGATTGGCATGCCAAGTTGCTTTCTCGGACCCTAACATAAACCGCCTTATCCTCACTCAGATTGTTCTTTTGGACTGAGCAAAAGCACGACCTCTATCTGACGTTTTCTCTATCCCTTCTAATCTCTCAATGGCATTTCCATCTCTCGATTCAATCAATCAAGTAAGTCCGGATGACACTTATCTTTATTTAGTGTTTCCCCGGCTATTCAGCCATTACTTGCATCTCAGGTTCTTTGTACCCTTTTTAGTGCCATGCACACTGAGGTTTCTGGAATGACCGAATCTTTGAAAAATATCGCTTATTACGTTAATTTCTTCATCTTGATGTACTCAATCCATTCAAATTCCATAATTCCAATGATATAATCCCTATATTAAGATGAAGTAAGAAAGCATCAGTCCTCTTATTTTTCTGTCTTCTATGAAAGAATGTAGCTCGCTCTTTCAACCGGGGCCCCCTCTAGGGAACTGTTTGAGTTTTACCATCGACCCCATTTCCTTTTGTTCGTATTACGCTTGACTCGCTGCAAAACATTTCGCTTTCTGCGCCACGCTCGTACGTGGTTTACACTCCTATCATTTCATCCGACTTTGCCATCGGGCAATTGTTTGTTTTCAACTGGATTGGATTCCGAACCAAGAAACATATGCAACTTTCACTTGAAAGAAAGGAGCTTCAGAACTCTCGTATTCCACCGAATAAGAATAAGAGCAAGAAGGGGCTATCTTTGTGAAGGGACCGCCACCAGAAAGTAGATCATACGGCCTTTCTTTAGCCAAAATAAAGTAAATCCCCAGCCCAAGAAATGCAGCAAAGCAAGTTGTCTTTGGTTTGGAGCTAAATTCCTGGATGTACAGGCTTGATCGAGTGCCTTACCTGAAATCGACGATATAAAGTGGGCTATTTAGCTTGCTCCGATAGAGGTCTCCTTCTCCCTTAGCAGCGAGACCAGTCCCTACCTCTTTTCAGTCAATCTTTCATACCATATGCCTTTTCTACGCCTAAAACAAGTTCATGTCTCTCCTCTCTGAAGTCGAACCTTATTGAAAAGTAGTAAGCTTTCTTTCGTGGTGTTCAGGATCCCTTGCTTTGTAGTTCACGCATGGCTTTCTCTAACAAAGCTAATGCCGAATTAAAGACCTTAAATGGAAAGACACGGGAGGTGGCGAAAAACAAAAAAAGAGAAAGCGCTTACAAACTTCTCTGAACCCGGTAAGCTTGTGAGCTATCGGTCAATTGTGAATGTTCTCATAGAATTGGATCTTATCTTATTCACATAAGTCTTTCATTTCGTACATGTTTCCAAGAAAGAAATTAGGACAACCAATTAAGCATTGGATGAGTCAAAGGCTTCTTTGAGCATTTCCAGATCAACTAGGACAAGACTCAATAAAGTCACCAATGTTGCTGCTTGCTTGACTTTGCTTTTTTGAATCCACTTCTTTGCTTGTCTCACCAATGAAGATACTGCATCATCTCTATACTTGGTAGATAACCAACACTTTGCTTCCCATTTCTTTTGCAATTAGATCGATCTCCCAATGCTTATATATGTGGTGCCCTATAGTGATGAATGGAGCAAAAGCTAGGAAGAATTAGGAAGCATCAGCCCGGAATGGCCCCAATACTTATTTGCAGGAATCATAGCCAGCCAAAAGAATTACTATTTTAATATAGCAGTGGTGACGCCATGGATAAAGGAAGAAGGTTTTATCTTTATGCCAGCAGCAATGAGAGCCTCTTTCTTCTCCTGATGTGAATACACAAACCCCTATAGCGTTCGACACCACTCACATACCCTAGAAATTCTTGTTGTGGGGCAAGTGGAAGTACTTTGATATGCCCCAGAGGTCTTTGAACCTTGGTATTTCGAATCAGATTGATAGCTTTTTGAATGGCTGCGGTTCCGGGACTCAAGTCTTTAGTTTACAGGTTCTACACTAGGTTCACAAAACGGATACCTATCTACACAGCAAGCTTCTTCAATAGGTCATTAGACATCACCCTCACTTCTTCTAGCAGGAAACGCGTTAAGAGGTAAGATCGTACCTCAAGGCAAAGGACCTTGTTATAGTTGGAGGCAACACAACACACGCTGAACAAACCTCAACTTGCCTATTTTGTGTAACTGGTTCAAACTACTAATTTCCAGTTCATCTTACGATGGTATACGGTGACGGGCCAACCTTCTATACTAGTGCATTCATAGGAGGACGAAGCAGGAATTAGGAAGCCCTGCACTTCAACTGGAGCGAACTTCACACTCGAACTTGGATATAGCAAATAGATCAAATAGGCTTAGAGAGATATGGGGCATAATAAAAAAAAGGACTGTTGGAGTGACAATACAGCTAGATAGATAGATAGAAGGTCTAATTCTAAACGAAGTCTGATATGTCACACCCAGCCATAAACAACCATTCCAGATTCCCAAGATAAAGTGGAAACAAAAAGGATGCATTCAGGATCTCATACTTCGGCGAATCTAGGGGCTCAGAAGATGTCACCAACAATTGTAAATCGGTGGGCCAAACCAAAGAAAGATTATCTCTTTGACGACGTGGTCACGGGGATACGATCCGACAAGAGAGATGCTGAAGAATATGCCCTCCTCAAGGGGTCAAGCACTCGATCAGAACTAAATCATCCTACGACACTCGCAGCATGAGCACATAGGGCAAGATGAAGAGAAGGATAAACACTAAAGAGATCGTCAACTTCACCTTGGCATGCTTCCATCAGTGCCTCAAAACATTTGCTATTCTTATCTCTAGAAGGGTGCTTCTATTGTTGTAGTGTGTATAGCGAAAGAGGACAAAAGTCTAGCCGGACACCGTATAACTCAGGTATCGCATCATGGGTGAAAAGGGCCTGAATATTTCCTACCAGCAAGCACCCCCACTAACTCACACGTCATTCTTGCATCTCATTGACACTGGGCCCAAGAAATGGCAGAAAACAAAAGGTGTGAACCCTGTAATCTTTTCTATACAGAAAAATAGACCCTCTTCAAAGCTGAATGTTGTGGGGCACTGCTGTCAGCAGAACATTTCCTAGTGTGTAAGCGAACTTAAAGGTGATAAAAGGCAGCGAAGTGTTCCGGTGGCCGACCACGACGCTCGCCCCACCGTCCAGATAGAGAAACCCCTCACCAAGCAACGGAGCTCAGCATTTCCACCACACCGACGCCTCCGGTCTCCCCCACGGTTCCCTTTCTCGAGAAGCAGCTGATCTTGGCCGTTGGATCGACGTATAAATAGCCACGAGCATGCAAGGCCGAACCTCTATTTCTTCACCTGCCTCCCCTCCCACCTGGGCATGGCGACTTTCTCCATGGAGGTGTTCGACAACGAGGTCGTCCCATCCACGCTCAGCAGCATCGCGCCCATCCTGCGTGTCACCGCCGAGATCGAGCCCGAGCGCCCCCGACTCGCTTACCTCTGTACGTGCATTCGTTTTCGCGGGGATACGTATGGTGCATTTCGCATGCTGTTTTGATGCGTTTGGGTTTGGATTTTGTGGCAGAGCGAGCGCTCCTGGTTCATTTTTTGGCGTCGGACCAATGCCGCGTAGGTTGTGTGTACTTGGAAAAGTTTTGTGTTCCCATGTTAAAAAATGTTTGTTCTTATAATTTTTTTGGGGGGCACATGCGCGCCTCGATTCGTGGTTTCCGAGGATGTTTTGCTTTTGATGCATAATCATACGAGTCTATGCAGAAAAATAGTTAGTGTGATTTCCTGGAGAACTTTTCTGGCTTTGCCATTTTTCCTTGCTTAGTAGAGGCAGAGCGGAGTTTGGATAGTCGTGAGGTATGTCGAGGAATGATGGTGATTACACAAATAGATAATTTATGTGTTACAAAATGAAAGAGGCTGATAGTAAAACAATCAACATTAACTAGTACCTTGCTCTAAGAGGCTGAGATGAGTAGGGTGCATCATCCTACTATTGATGATCTTACCTTCCCTAGAAGGTATTCCCGTAGAGAGAAATCTTTAATTGAACTTATCATCCTGCCTGTCTTCTACTTCTCCTCCTCCGCTTATTGATATTACAATCGTATCTTATGCATTCTCTCCTGATGACTCGGCTTCGGCTCAAGGCCCCAGAGGGAGAGTATCATTATTGATTTGACTAACTCCAACCTCGGTATAAAATTCTTTATCAGTGGGTTCGCTTTTCTAGAATCGAAATTTGTATGATAGATCTACGGCAGAGCCATTTACCAATGTGGAAGTAGTAAGTTTTGACTGACCCAATACAGCACCCTTGCTACTACTATTATCCCTCTTTTTTCATGTATCGGCTCGGGGTATCGAAAAGAAAAAGTTATATCTCCCCTATCCATAGATTTAAGGATAGCGAGGCATACCAACGCCATGCCAGCAAGAGGAACCATCCGGACTTAAAACAACCGACCTACCCCCTGCCACTTCTTCCTCTAAGTCAAGTTGGTAGATTTCTGTATGAGTTTTCAAGTGCCATCTCCAGTCTAAGAGGTTGAGTTCAGTGATTGTATCGAACAAAAGCCCCCTCCCGGGGCAGGTACGTGATTGTCTCTCTTCCAAAGTGTGATCATCTTCTCCAGTCTCCCATTTCCACCTATTTTAAATGGCCAGCCTGTGCGGCATCAATTGAATTTGAATTCTAAAATAAAGTATACTTCGGTGAAGGAACCCATTCTCTGGTATCTGCTTCGGCCATCTCATCTGGTTTCAGCCTTCTTCGTGAGCAGCTCCTAACTCACTCGACGGGGTATGATCGCTACTGTTGATAGGTCGATCGGAAAAGAATAAGTTCCAGGACTAAGCATAAAGAAAGTACTCTAACACTTTCTTCGCCATTCTTTTCTAGGAGGAGCTCTATTTTGCTAATACAAATGTAATGCTACCTCCCTACAGCGATTCATAACTAGAAGAACTCGTTGGCACAACCGGACCTTATTAAAGGCCTCGGTCGTCTGATCGACTAAAAGATCATATCTTGGAGTTCTAGTATGGGTCGTCGGCCCTTTCTCCTCCTCAGTAGGTGCAAACCCTGGTTCTGTAAATGATTATAACTGCCTTGGATCTAGATAAGCAAACCTTCTTCTGTTTGAGTATGATGGATGTTACACCCACTGCTAGATACAAGCAAAAGCTTTCCAGCTAAGCTAGGAGTCAGAATGAACTCATGAAGCTATCCTTCTTCTTGGATCTCAAGATTCAAATGGAATTTTATCACCCCGGATTTTGGCTTTAATTTCCACTTTATACTTGAGTTAAGCAAGGCACCAACATGGGAGAGAAGATAGCCCCTCGGGATCGCTTACTAGCTGGCCTGCTTGATTTATTTATGAGGTATCCAGATGGAACCAGCGAGGGAAAGGGAAGTTGATGAGAGGTAAGGGAAAAGTCCATTTAATGAATAGGTTCACTACAGACTGTACTATCTCTAGACACCCTCTCTATACTCCCTCATAATATATGGATCCCTTGGATAATATTGATCCTCCAGCAGCTGACATATCTTATCTAAACTCCCAGAAACCTGGGCATGGCTTTTTCGAACTTAGTTGATTTCACAAGAAGCAGTTTGAAAAGCACAAAGACTACATCTAAAGAAACCTTACGTCTTTGTTCGGCTCATTCTTGCTTATCTCACCCTATTTCCTTACTTTAGCTTAGAAGTAGGCATATGGGAAGTAACACAAAGATGACTTATCGGTTGACCTAAGCTTACTCGATTCCATTCTTTCCGATATCATATATGCCTAGTGAAATGCATCTATCTCCTCTCCTCCCCTTCTTTCTTTTTATCCATTTTATATACCTAGTCGAAGACTACTTCAGATTATAGGGCGGGCTTTTCTACCCATTGACTGGGACCGATCACTCTGTTTGACCGCTCCTGATATTCAGACCTTGGACTTTTTCGCTAGGAGTTGATCCATTCTTTAAGAGCTCTATACATAAGGAGAAGGCGTATTCACTTAAAGGACTGTGAAATCTACCCTATGCCCCGAAAAGTCTAGGCACCTAAATAAAGTAAAGATGGGATCCCTGACCAATAGATTAAGCTATCTGATACGTCTCCAACATATCTATAATTTTTGATTGTTCCATGCTGTTATATTATCAATCTTGGATGTTTTACAATCATTTATAGTCATTTTATATCATTTTTCGTACTAACCTATTGACATAGTGCCAAGTGCCAGTTGTTGTTTTTTCCATGTGTTTTACATCGCAGAAAATCAATATCAGACGGAGTCCAAATGCCATGAAACTTTACGGAGAATTTTTATGGGCCAGAAGGAACACAATGGGCCCTGGCTGCGCCTGGGGGGTGCCCCGAGGGAGGCACAACTCACCAGGGTGCGCCAGGAGGCCCAGGCGCGCCCTAGTGGGTCATGCCCACCTCGGGTGCCCCCCGGACCGCCTCTTTTCTCTATAAATACGCCAATATTCCAGAAACCCTAGGGGAGTCGACGAAATATTCATCCAGCCACCGCAGAGTCCAGAACCACCAGATCCAATCTAGACACCATCTCAGATGGGGTTCACCACCTCCATTGGTGCCTCTCCAATGATGCACGAGTAGTTCTTTGTAGACCTCCAGGTCCGTAGTTAGTAGCTAGATGGCTTCCTCTCTCTCGTTGGATTCTCAATACAATGGTATCTTGGAGATCCATATGATGTAACTCTTTTTGCGGTGTGTTTGTTGGGATCTGATGAACTTCGAGTTTATGATCAGTTATATCTTTTTATATCCATGAAAGTTATTTGAGTTTCTTTGATCTCCTATATGCATGATTGCTTATAGCCTCGTATTTCTTCTCTGATATTTGGGTTTTGTTTGGCCAACTTGATCTATTTATCTTGCAATGGGAAGAAGTGCCAGGGAGTGGGTACGATCTTACGGTGCTTGATCCCAATGACAGAAAGGGAAACGACACGTATGTATTGTTGCTACTAAGGATAAAACGATGGGGTCTATCTCTACATAGATAGATCTTGTCTACATCATGTCATCATTCTTTGCATTACTCCGTTTCTCCATGAACTTAATACACTAGATACATGCTGGATAGCGGTCGATGTGTGGAGTAATAGTAGTAGATGCATGTAGGAGTCGTTCTACTAATCTTGGATGCGATGCCTATACAATGATCATTGCCTGGATATCATCATAATTATTTGAAGTTCTATCAATTGCCCAACTGTAATTTGTTTCCCCACCGTTTGCTATTTTTCTCGAGAGAAGCCACTAGTGAAACCTACGGCCCCCGGGTCTTCTTTCTCATATATTTGCCTTTGGGATCTACTTTTTCCTTGCATTTATTTTCAGATCTATTAAACCAAAAATACACAAATACTTTGCTGCACTTTATTTTATTTGCGATCTATTTATTTAATCTATTACAACTTTGTCCCGTCCACGCACCATTTGTGGCGTCGTTACCCGAAAGGGATTGACAACCCCTTTAACACGTTGGGTTGCGAGTGGTTGTTATTTGTGTGCAGGGGCTGTTTACGTTGTGTTGCTTGGTTCTCCTACTGGTTCGATAAGCTTGGTTCATATCTAAGGGAAATACCTACCGCCACTGTGCTGCATCATTCCTTCCTCTTTGGGGAAATACCGACGTAGCTTCAAGCGACATCAAAAGGAATTTCTGACGCCGTTGCCAGGGAGGATATTCAACATATACCAGGTTCCAAATCACAAATCTCATCTCCTCGCAATTTACATTATTTTCCATTTGTCTCTCGTTTTCCTCTCCCCACTTCACAAAATTTGCCGTTATATTCGCCTCTCTTTTTCGTTCGCCGTTTTCTTGCCGGATCTGATTTTTAGTGCAAACTTGTTGTGTGGTCATCATGACTCAAGAGAACACCAAGTTATGTGAATTCTCAAATACCAACAACAATGATTTTATTGGCACTCTGATTGCTCCTCCCGCCGCTAGTGCGGTGTCTTGTGATATTCATACTGCTTTGTTGAATCTTGTTATGAAAGATCAATTTTCCGGTACTCCTAATGAGGATGCCGCGTCCCATCTTAATACCTTTGTGGAATTATGCGATATGAAAAAGAAAAACATGTGGACAATGATGTGGTGAAGATGAAATTATTTCCGTTTTCTTTGCGTGATTCTATAAAAAAATTGGTTCTCTTCTTTGCCTCGCAATAGTATCGATTCTTGGAATAAGTGGAAAGATGCTTTTATCACTAAGTATTTTCCTCCCGCAAAAATTATTTCCCTTAGAACCCAAATCATGAATTTCAATCAACTTGAACATGAGCATGTTGCACAATCTTGGTAAAGGATGAAATGATGCTAAGGAATTGCCCAACTCATAGGTTAAATCTTTGGAGGATCATACAAATTTTTTATGCGGGGTTGAATTTTGTTTCTCGTAATCTTTTAGATTCCGCCGCGGGTGGTACTTTTATGGAAATTACTTTGGGTGACACCACCAAATTGCTTGATAATATTATGGCAAATTATTCACAATGGCATACCGAAAGGGCTCCTACTAGTAAAAAAGTTAATTCGGTTGAAGAAATTTCTTCTTTGAGTGAAAAAGTTGATGCTCTTATGAAATTGGTTGCTAGTAAAAGTGCTCATGTTGATTTTAATGATATGCCTTTGTCTACTTTGATTGAGCAAAATAGTGATGCCATAGATGTGAATTTTATCTCTCGAAATAATTTCAATAACAATGCTTATAGAGGTAATTTTAATCCTAGGCCTTTTCCTAGTAATTCCTCTAATAATTATGGTAATTCCTATGGAAAGCAATCTAATAATAATAATAGGAACACCTATGATCTTGAGAATAATATTAAAGAATTTATCAACACACAAAATGTTTTCAACACTTCCATAGAAGAAAAGTTGAGTAAGATTGATGATTTGTCTAGAAGTGTTAATAGAATTGCTCATGATGTGGAAAATCTCAAGATGAAAATTTTTGTGCCTAAAGTAGATGAATCAATTAAAGCTCTTTATGTTTCTATGGTTGAAAGTAAGAAAAGAACCGCTATGCTTAGAGCTAAAAGAGAATTTTTAGAAAAAGTGTTTTCTAGTGATTTCTTTCGCAAAAGTGATGAAGATCTTAAAATGATTGGTGTTTCTTCTATTGATTCCTTGTTTAGTAAAGTTAAGATTGATGAAAAAGGGACTGGAGAAGAGTCAACTTTAAGTAGAAGGTGTCCCAATATTTCGGAGGGTGAAAACCTTGTTGAGAAAATTGATGAAAGTGGGTTTGGAGAGGTCAAAACTTTAACTAGTGATGTGCCCACTCTCTTGGATTACAAAGACTTTAATCATGATAGTTGCTCTTTGATTGATTTTATTTCTTTGTTGCAATCCATGATAAATTCACCCCATGCTTATGAACAAAATAAAGCTTTTACTAAACATATTGTTGATGCTATGATGAAAGCTTTTCAAGAAAAATCCGAATTAGAAGTTTCAATTCCTAGAAAATTGCATGATGAATGGGAACCTACTATCAAATTCAAGATAAAAAATTATGAGTTTTTTGCTTTGTGTGAACTGGGTGCTAGTGTTTCTACTATTCCGAAATCTTTATGTGATGTGCTTGGTCTTACTAATCTTGAAGAATGTTCTTTGAATTTGCACTTGGCGAATTATACTAATAAAAAGCCTATGGGAAGAAATAATGATGTTCTTATTCTTGCAAATAGGAATCATGTGCCCATAGATTTTATTTTTCTTGATATTTATTGCAATCTGTCTTGTCCAATTATTCTTGGTAGACCGTTTTTACGCACTATCAGTGCCGTGATTGAGATGAAAGAAGGCAATATTAAGTTCCAATTTCCTTTGAGGAAGGGTATGGAACATTTTCCTAGAACTAGAATTAATCCACCTTATGAATCAATCGTGAGGGCATCTTATGGATCCCGAACCAAAGATGACAATACTTAGATTCTTGCTTTATGCCTAGCTAAGGGCGTAAAACTATAGCGCTTGTTGGGAGGCAACCCAATGAATAAATTTTATTTTTGCCTTTTGCTTTATGTTCTTGAGTGTTAGCACAATTATTATAAGGTTATGATTGTGTTTTTTGTGTTTTAATTAGTGATTGTGCCAAGTAGAACCGATAGGATCTTCTTGGGTGATAGTTGTTTGTTCTTGCTGCAAAAGACAGAAACTTTGCGCTCACGAAAATAATTCTCATTTTCTATCAGAAGGTTCTTTTGCCCTGATTCTTTTTGCAGAAGATTAATATAAAAATTTATCAGGTCTTCCTATTTTTTCAGAATTGTTGGAATTCCAGAAGTTTTCGTTTAAGTCAGATTGCTACAGACTGTTCTGTTTTGACAGATTCTGTTTCCTTTGTGTTGTGTGCTTATTTTGATGGCTCTATGGTTTTCTTTGATGAGTTTTTGCCATAGAAAAGTTGGAATACAGTAGATATAATACAAAAACAAAATATGAATTGGTTTGATACATCACTTATAGTAGTGGTTTGCTTTCTTACACTAACGAGTTTTGTGTGATTGAAGTTTTCAAGTTTTGGGTTATCTTACGATGGATGAAAGAAGGATAGAAGAGCCTAAGCTTGGGGATGCCTCGGCATCCCAAGCAATTATCCAAAAAAGAGCAACCAACTAAGCTTGGGTATGCCCCCGAGTGGCATCCCCTCTTTCTTCTAACGACCATCGGTATTTTACTCGAAACTATATTTTTATTCGTCACATGATATGTGTTTTGCTTGGAGCGTATTGTATGATATGAGTCTTTGCTTGTTTTATTTTGTGTTTTAAGTCATCAATTCTTGCTGGACACACCTATTTTAGAAAGCCAAAATTATGTCATGACTTTTTAGAATTGCTCTCTATGCTTCACTTAAATTTTATGAGCAATGGACTTGCTCTAGTGCTTCACTTATATCTTTTTGAGCACGGTGTGCTTAGTATTTTTTGAAGAAATGCTCTCTTGCTTCACTTAGATCTATTTGAGAGTTAGTAAAATTTTCAAGAAATTCTCTCTTGCTTCACTTAAATTATTATGAGAGAAAGAAAAAGAATTATGCTCATGATCTTCCCTTATATTTGTATGAGCTTGGAAAAGCAACACATAAAAATTAGTCCCAAAGTGATAGATATCCAAGAAGGATATAATAACAACTTTCATGAAGATCAATAAACTTGATTCTTAGTAATAGTTTTGAGATATGATGATGTGATATGTGAGTTATGTTGGTGAGTAATTATGCTTTAGTAAGAATATTGGTGTTAAGGTTTGTGATTCCCTATGCAAGTACGAAAGTCAATAGTCATGCAATGAAATTATATCCTACTTGTGGTGCATTATTCGGTGTTATTTATGGTTAATGCTTGCTTATGAGATTATCCATTTCTTGGTTGGTCGCTTCCCAATCTTTTGCTAGCCTTCATTTTGCACTAAGTATGATCTCTACTTGTGCATCCAAAACTCTTAAACCAGTTTTGCCACATGAGTCCACTATATCTACCTATATGCGGTATTATTTTGCCGTTCTAAGTAAATTTGTACGTGCCATCTCTAATTTTTAAAATAAACTTCTCTTTTGTGTGTTTGTTTCGCTCGCGGAGCGATGAAGGGTGGCTAATATTTTCCATGCTAGATGTGTTATTCTCATGATGAGTGTTTATTCACTTGTCATTGCACGAGAGTAAGTCAAAGGTATTAGGGATGCCCAGTCCCGAAATGCAAAAAAAATGAATTTACTTTATGTTGTCAAATAATAAATTTCTTGGAAAGTGTTAGTATGGAGGCACCCGTGGATACAGTTAGCCATGGAAAGTGAAAGTATGTGGAAAAAGGAATACATTTTATTTTCTGTTTGGGAACCGCCTATGATATATCTAGCATGGAAAGTGTTCGGAACTCTAAGTCATTTTTTGGTGGGATGTATACACCTCCCAATTTTTTTATCTCTAAGTTTTTCACTTTGAGCTCTGGCACCTCTACAAATCCCTACTTCCCTTTGCGAAGGGACTTTCTTTTTTACTTTATGCAATTTTTATTTTTGAGTCTCCATCTTCTCTTAAAAAAGTACCAACTAGGAGGCAATACGATCGTACTTAAGTATTGGGTGTAGTTAATATTCGAGTGTGTTTCATGAATGGATCAATATTTGAGCATGATGGGCTAGGGATAACTTATTTAGCATTGATATTTTGAAAGACATGGTTGCTTGTTCATATGTTTGAGTATCTAAATTATCATGTCAAAACTAGACTATGGCTTTGAACAACTAAAAGTCCAAATGTCCATGCTATAAAGAAAAGAAATATGATATGACATGTTAGGCAGTATTCCACATCAAAAATTCTGTTTTTATCACTTACCTACTCGAGGGCGAGTAGGAGTTAAGCTTGGGGATGCTGATACGTCTCCATGTTGTTATATTATTAATCTTGGATTTTTTACAATCATCTATAGTTATTTTATATCATTTATTAGTACTAACCTATTGACATAGTGCCAAATGCCAGTTGTTGTCTTTTCCATGGTTTTTATATCGCAGAAAATCAATATCAGACGGAGTCCAAATGCCACGAAACTTTACGGAGAATTTTTATGGGCCAGAAGGAACACAACCGGCCCTGGCTGCGCCAGGGGGTGCCCTGAGGGAGGCACAACCCACCAGGGCGTGCCAGGAGGCCCAGGCGCGCCCTGGTGGGTTGTGCCCACCTCGGGTGCCCCCGGACCGCCTCTTTGCTCTATAAATACCCCAATATTCCAGAAACCCTAGGGGAGTCGGCGAAATATTCATCCAGCTGCCGCAGAGTCCAGAACCACCAGATCCAATCTAGACACCATCTCGGATGGGGTTCACCACCTCCATTGGTGTCTCTCCGATGATGCATGAGTAGTTCTTTGTAGACCTTTGGTTCCGCAGTTAGTAGCTAGATGGCTTCCTCTCTCTCGCTGGATTCTCAATACAATGGTATCTTGGAGATCCATATGATGTAACTCTTTTTGCGGTGTGTTTGTTGGGATCTGATGAACTTCGAGTTTATGATCAGTTATATCTTTTTATATCCATGAAAGTTATTTGAGTTTCTTTGATCTCTTATATGCATGATTGCTTATAGCCTCGTATTTCTTCTCTCCGATATTTGAGTTTTGTTTGGCCAACTTGATCTATTTATCTTGCAATGGGAAGAGGTGCCCGGTAGTGGGTTCGATCTTACGGTGCTTGATCCCAGTGACAGAAAGGGAAACGACATGTATGTATCGTTGCTACTAAGGATAAAACGATGGGGTCTATCTCTATATAGATAGATCTTGTATACATAATGTCATCGTTCTTATTGCATTACTTTGTTTCTCCATGAACTTAATACACTAGATGCATGCTGGATAGCGGTCGATGTGTGGAGTAATAGTAGTAGATGCAGACAGGAGTCGGTCTACTAATCTTGGACGTGATGCCTATAGAATGATCATTGCCTGGATATCGTCATAATTATTTGAAGTTCTATCAATTGCCCAACAGTAATTTGTTTACCCACCGTTTTCTATTTTTCTCGAGAGAAGCCACTAGTGAAACCTACGGCCCCCGGGTCTGCTTTCTCATATATTTGCCTTTGCGATCTACTTTTCCCTTGCATTTATTTTCAGATATATTTAAACCAAAAATACAAAAATACTTTGCTGCACTTTATTTTATTTGTGATCTATTTATTTAATCTATTACAACTTTCTCCTGTCCATGCACTGTTTCTGGCGCTATTACCCGAAAAGGATTGACAACCCCTTTAACACGTCGGGTTGCGAGTGGTTGTTATTTGTGTGCAGGGGCTATTTACGTTGTGTTGTTGGTTCTCCTATTGGTTCGATAACCATGGTTTCATATCTGAGGGAAATACCTACCGCCGCTGTGCTGCATCAACCCTTCCTCTTTCGGGAAATACCGACGTAGCTTCAAGCGACATCACTATCCAATGAGTTAGGAACCTTTTTTCTTCCCTCCCTTACTCATCAAAACGTTGGAAGTGACTTGAGATATCTTTTGGGAAGAGAGAATGACTATAGATGCTCGATATGCATATCAATCAATCGTTCTCCGCGTCTTGCCAGTTCTCTTAGTAGACTCACTCTACCAAGGGGCAGAAGAAGATCAAGCCGATAAGGGGAAGCGCTCAGAAAAATCTCTCTCTTATCTAAATATAAGAGCACGCTTTATCTCTATGCACACAGAAAAGGGGATCTTGTGATGATGGAAATGGTACGTATGTGGACCACTTTGGCTCCGCCCAAAAGCCCCTGAGGCGACTATCTCCTGGCACAGCCAAAGCATTTCCTTGCCCGAGGCCTGCTTAAAGCTAACTAGAATCCGAATAGCTTGCTGCTTCTCCGAAACCTGTACCATCTTGTGTACCCTTGTAAGGTCCCGGACCCGGCGTAAGAACGAGAAACGTGAGTCTAGCATGACATAAACCCAAACCCCGACACTTTTGATACTTCTCATCTCAGGACAAGTCATAGAAGAGGTAAGGCGCTATAGCCAGTGAAGGAATGCGAAAGAAGAATCAGTGGAATTGACCAATAATTTATACCATTACGACTTTGAATAATCGCTAATAGCTGACACCAATGGAATATTTTTGGACCCTAAGGCTCACGTTGACTCCGTCCTTTATTGAATAGCCAAGTCGTTGTGAGTAAGCGTACGATCCATCACACAAACTTCCCTAAACCTCAGTAAGCCTTTCTAGATGATGCATTTACCTTCTTAACTATCAATGTATTCATCTGAGGCCACATGCAGGTATATATCTACGAGTGGTTTATATAAAGGAGGGTCCTGATAAGAATGTTGTTCTGAAAAGGTGAAACAAGTTGTGTTGACTGAGGCTCAGAATACGTTCTTGCACCACTCCTTTCAAACACACATACCCTTTCTTCTCACAAATGTGAAATTCCGGAACTCTGTGTGTAATTGTTGCAACAACGATAGGGACTCTGCTAAGGGCTCCTCGGTAGGTTCTAGCCTCTCTTTATACTGCGACTGGAGCAAGGCATAATGGGTTGTGTGGTATGTTGATCAAGGAGGTGTTGCACTGGCTGTAGCTGCAAGAGGTCTTGAGACAGAAATTATGCCATTATTGCTTCTTTCATTTAAAAGCTTGAGTCGATTCTATCTAGCTAAGTTATTCAATAAAGTAGATCGAAGTGTGTGATGCTTGTGAGTTTGGCAACTACTATATACGATATTTATAACAATACTTGATACTTGATTTATGACTTCCTCTACCTAGACCCACACCTACTTTGAATTTAACTTAACGGAGCGGCGGATCCAATAAAAAGGGACTACATTCCAATCCTACTTAACAGAATAAATAGTTGTATGGCATTCGAACCCCACCTTCATGGTTGTATTCTAATTAGCTGGACATGTATGACCTAAACTTCTGAACAGGCATCCACTCAACAGAGCACTTAATGAGTTTTATAATGGCTTGAAAGACTACTATGTTTCTTTTAAGCTTACTTGCAAAAGAAAAACAAAGGGGAATGCGGGTCCATTTTGTAACGCTTACGGTGATAAAGAAAAGTAACTCCCATCCGCGTGAGAGGCAACTCAGCGCTGTCAAAAGGTTCAGTGATCATAATAGGACTTTTCCTGTTTCACAACAATATCGGATAAAGTGACATTGGCTTGTTTCCAACTTCTGAAAAAGTAACATTGGTTTGTTTGCCACTTTGCCAACAACTTGCAAAAGTGGATGGTAGTTCATAATGCCAGTCTTATTCAAGGTTGGTTTTCAGAATACATGAATTCCATGGCCTTTCCCTCATATTTCATTTTAGGAAAAGGGATTGCCATTAGTGCCTTCCAAGATCGGCCTCGAGGAAGGTAAGATGCTCGGACCCCGTAGGGCGAGCCTGGATAAAAGCACAAATCTAATAATAACAAGGTCGACGAGGAGTGACTGATCGAGGGAACGAACGAGGAAGACCGATCCCAAATAAAAAGAGTTTCCGACGTTAGGAGGAATTCCCTTTAATAGCAAAGCATGATTTCAAAGGATCGGTACCTTTGGCTAGGAAGGATGGAAGAAAGCTTGACCGTTTTTTCACTGAACTACTCGAACTTTTTGTTCGAAAAAGCGGAAATAGCTCAGTTCGAGAGAGGGTTGAGCTTCATTGGTTAGTGTGCACCAAAGGATGAGGTTTCTTTCCCATCCTACAAATTGAAACCATTCTAGCTTGATACTGCGATATCGTCAAATCATCCAACGGAGCATGGAAACCATTTTGGTGGCGGTAATGGACTCCAGTAGTTTTCTATGAAACCATACCACTATGGTCATCTATATGATTAGACCGTGCCACTTCACTAGACTTTCCCGAACCATCCATTTGATCCCCACGGTATTGACACCGCTTTCTAAACAAAAGTTTCCAAAATCCAATACGGAACTAAGCAGTAAGAGAAATTCATCATGGTAATTATTAGCCGAAAACCAAAGTGGAACGAACAGAACGGAGAGTCAGTTACAATGAAAAAATTGTTGAGGAATCATGTTGAAATAATAACATTCTCTGTCATAAATATCGTATATAGAGATTTTTCACGTAGTTGATCCAATTATGAAAGTACGTTGTACTGGACTTGCACCCCTAGTTACGTAGAAGTGCAATCACAGAAGCGGATGACCGGACCTTACCAACATACTCAAAAAAGTATTCTATACTGGGGTCTGTGCTCTTGACAAGCAGTCTTTCGAGTCTAGCTGTGTCAAATCGGGTGTGAAGTGTCCTTCTAGGTTCTGGCTGGTAGAGCAGAGGACTGAAAAATTCTCTTTAGTTTCACGCATGGGACTCTAAATCCCAATTGCGCTAGCTCTGTGGTTCGATTCCACAGCAGAACGAACAATGAATGAATGTGGGCGGTCAACAAGGTAAGCCTGTGCCCAGGAAAGAAAGGACTAGGGAGGGATTGAGAGAATCTTTCACAGTGGAAAATGAAAAAAAGCATATCGCTATTAGAAATTGTGGAATTTGACTCAGTTAGAGCTATGGTTTAGCATCAAGAGGGAAGTGTAAAACCAACAAGAAGAATTTCTCAGATACCCGTGAGCGTATATAACTTGGGTCGTGTTATAAATGTTCTGGCTAAACCTATTGATGAGAGAGGAGAAATTGTAGCTTTTGAATCTCGCTTAATTGAATCTCCTGCTCCAAGTAGAATTTCTAGGTGTTCCGTATACGAACCTCTTCAAACAGGGCTTATTGCTATCGATTCGATGATCCCTATAGGTCACGGTCAGCGAGAGTTCATTATTGGGGACAGACAGACTGGCAAAACAGCAGTAGCCACAGATACAATTCTCAAGAAAAAAAGGGAAAGATGTAGAAGAACAAGAGCGAGCCTTCATGAAAGAAAATGCAAGTGAAAGAGAATTGTCAAAATTTCATAAAAGCGGTGGTTCTTTTCTTTATGGGTCGGGTAGATCCATATGTTCTGAGGGGGAGACGAGGTGTAGTGCAGTCTGGTCAGCGCATCTGTTTTGGGTACAGAGGGCCATAGGTTCGAATCCTGTCACCTAGATGTGGTATTCACACAATGGGGCCGAAGTGCAAAGCCCCGTAACCTATCCACGGTCGGGAAGGCAAGCAAAAAGCGCGCACAAAAGAAAAAGAAAGCTAAAAAGCTTATTTTGCAATCCATTATCTTTGGTATTCTTCTATATTTAGATCATATTATATAGCTATTTCACAGGTTTTATTTACATACCTCAATCATGTTATTTGTCTAGCCTTCAATCTGAATAGCCTCTCCACCGGCTCCAAAGATTCTTTCGGCATCAATGTGCTTTTGGAATCTTCCTACGAAACGAATAACATTCTGGAACAGTTTAGGATAGAACAGGCCTCAGTAGAAAGCGAGCTTTTTTCGCGTATATCCACCTCGAAGCCCAATTAGCACACGGGTTGCCCCCTCAACTCAACCATGACGAGTACATAAACTTGGTCAGGGAGCATTTAGACGGTGCAGTTAGTATTGACCACTACTGCCAAGTCCATAATTCACAAATTGATGAAGTCCACATAATGGAGCTCAAAAGCCGATTACCAAATCAACTTTTTTAGCATCTTGAAACCGCACATAATAAATATTATGAATGAATCACCTTACAATAACATACGAGAGACAGCTTTCTATTTTGTCGAACAACAAGTCGAGCCCAATGAACAATTCCATTCAAAGGAATGTTTTAGAGTTTTTCCACTATATTAGCGATATTTAACAAAATGGAATAAATTTTTCATGATTTCTAGAGTTCCGGGATTACTACACCGATATCGATTTTCGCCTAAGCACGACCTCTAGGTTAGTTCAAAGTGTAATACAACGAACTATCGATACACCGAAAATGAGTCAAGATGGATACATAAAATGGAGACATCGTGCATTACCCAAATTGGGACGATGATAGGACATTTCACTTTTTTACGCAATATTTCTGATCATGACTCAACCACTAGGAAAGGGGATTGCTTACTCTCAGCCACATTTTCGCTTATGCTTAGTCAAATGAGGATTCCATTCGAAGTAACGTAACAGGAGCACCATCTTCAAAACTTCTATGGATCCGGAGTTTTTAGATAAAAGGTCCCATCCTTCAATATCATGATTGGGTCAACCAGGTCAGATCATAAGTGAAATAGTTTGATCGGGTCGACCAGGTCAGACCCGATCATGAGTGAATAGAAAATCGAAAACGTACATAGCTGTTCCAGCGGAAATACTTTGTTTAATTCTACCACTTCTACTAGGAGTAGCCTTTTAGTTCTAGCTGAACATAAAGTAATGGCTTTTGTGCAACGTCGAAAGGGTCCTGATGTAATGGGATCGTTCGGATTGTTACAAACTCTAGCAGGTGGTTTGAAATTGATTCTAAAAGAACCTATTTCACCAAGTAGTGCTAATTTCTCTCTTTTTAGAATGGCTCCAGTGGCTACATTTATGTTAAGTCTGGTCGCTTGGGCCGTTGTACCTTTTGATTATGGTATGGTATTGTCAGATCCGAACATAGGGCTACTTTATTTGTTTGCCATATCTTCACTAGGTGTTTATGGAATAATTATAGCAGGTTGGTCTAGTAAGACCGGGGGGGGGGCATTTGGTCGCCTATGATATACAGACCAATTGGTAAAAAATGAGTTTGCGCCACAGGTGTTGAACGATCTACTCTACACAGGTGTGGGCTTATAGGGCTAGGGCTCATAAACCCTTTCTTTCATTCATCAAGGGGCCGGTCACTTTTTCGAGGCGGGATCGAGAAGTGGAAGTCATAAAGAAGAGATGTTTCTCTTTGCACCTCATATCAATAGGAAAGGTAGCTTGTCAAGCTGGTCTCACTATTGAAAATTCTAGCTTTCGTTTTTTTTCACGGGCTCTTCTTGTTTGTCAACGCTACTAAGGACCTGACGGTTCGCCTACTTGATGGATGAAAGAACATGAGAAAGGGTTATAAAATAAAAGGCTAGAAAGTCTACTACAGTATAGTCAAAGTCAGCGGCTGAGTTTTCCTAGCCTCGCCTACTCATTTTTGTAGGCGAGCGAGTTAGCGAAGAGGCTTAGGGATAAGAGAGTACCAGTGCGTCCGTAGCCTTCATTCTACTACGCTACACAAAGTCACTTAGCTCGACATTAATTAAGAGAGTAAAGGAGGAATACCCTACATAGAAGAACCACAGTTCACTTACAAAGGTATAACCTTTAGCTCCCGGGGGCTAAGCTGCTTCGCACCACTGATAGTTAATTAAGATTCCATTTCAAAGGTGCTACTTTGTTTCGCAAGCCTTTGTCATTGTCAGTCAACTAAGGTTGGCCCTCGGCCCCCTGCGAATCCGTAAATCAGAGAGCATGCCGCAAAAAAAGATGGTCCCCTATGCATTTCATTCTTTCCGAAACTCAAAGAATTAAAGTACATGACCCCCCATCATGGTGAACCTCTCCTTGTGATCGGGATGATGTAGATGCCTCCCAGCCGGGGGGAGGGGGGAGAAGGGTGGCAGGAGTTCCGGTGGTGAGGTGAAGGGGGCAATATAGGGCGACCGAATCGGCGGGAGGTGAGCTGAAATAGCCCCTCCGATTTTTTGGAGATGCGCTCAAGCTTGCGCCATCTCCGTGGTTGCACGAGCTCAGCACTGCGTTCCCCTCCCCTGCCTTGGCCGTACCTGGCTCGCTAGAAACTGTCGATTCGTCGTTGTCCTGCATGGGGTGCTTTAATCTTCGTGCCATGCAGGTCAAATAGTGTATGCGGGCAGCCAAACAACCTAGTTTCGTCCCGCATGGGCTAGTTGGCCCATAAGCCCTTGAGTTCAGTCATTCACGTCCCGATGGCGAAGCCAAGATTGGTTCCCGGTACGGCCCTAGTTTGTCTTGAGGACGTTGGATTGTCTTAAAAAATGCAGCCCTTGGAGGATAGATGATAGATATCATCTGCAAGGTAGTAGCCCATCATGTACTAATGGCCATTGTCGACATAGTTGCAAGATCGAGCATCTTCGTCAACAAGACTTCCAAACAGCGGTAACCCCGAAAACACATTCAGGTCATTATGAGAGCCAAACAATCCAATGATTGCCAAATACATAGACCCTGATGCAACAACCTCAAGAATGATGGCCGGATCTTTTAAATGCCCTTTGTACTGACCTTTTCCTCCCGTCGGACAATTCTTTCATGTCCAGTGCATGCAATCAATTGATCCAAGCATCACTAGCCATCCTTATTCTTAACACAACAACAGTAACACAATAATGAAAAAATATCACCTAGGCAATTCTTCGACCACATTGCAGGCAGAGGAGGTGAGAGCCGCCGTGGACGGCGTTGCAGCGATATCAAGGCCGTGGGTGGATAGCGGGGCTGATGGTAAGGCCTGTAGGCTTCGAGAGCTCAATTTTCCTCGAAGTCGTTCTTACCCATCGTAGGGCAAGCCCAGCTTGGTCAAACTCAGACTTTCGGGAAGGATGTTGCCGTGGCCGAGATACCGACGACATTTAGCTCCCTTGCGGGTGCTCTATGCCATCATGGTCATCCGTCGGTTCCGTTTTGAATGAAACAAAGCTCGCCAGTGGCCTTATTCGCCCACAAGCTTCCGATGGCGGCAGGGAAGATATGCGGTGATTGGGCCCAGAGTCGGTGGGGTTGCGGGGTGTTGGCAGTCATGCACGATGGCCGGCAAGGGAAAGGAAAGCAGCAGAGGTACTGTTGTGGTGGAGGCCATTGAGCGAAAGGAATCTTTTGTTGAGAACTCTTTGGGTCGCTCAAAATTGAGAGCCGAAGGAGGCTTCTCCTAAAAAAATTGAGTAGATAAAGCAAATAGGAGTTCAGCTAGATGCAGCTTAACTACTCGAAATGGAATCTTTTGAAATCTTTTGAGGAGTTAACCCTTTTTAGGTGTTCGACTAGAGATATCCTAAACACCAATTTATGGAGAACCCTAAAAGTGCATTTTTGAGACAACGGTTTAGTATCATTTAATACCTAAAGTTTGTGTTTTCACAAGGTTGTTTCTCTAAAATTTCACGAGAATTCCCACTCTGTAGCACTGATTAAAAGTACACCCATAAAGCATTATTGAGATGCCCATACATTCTATAAAAGTATGCAACGTTACAGAGTGGGCAACGTATTTCGGAATGCAACGTTACATTTTTTACACAAATTCGCTAAGTCAGTTTTTCTTCTTCTTAATAAATAAAATGTACGTATTCCAAATATCACTGAGAAATCGAAGAGCGATATTAAATGAAAGCGTTAAAATGTGGAAACCTAGCCTCTTTAAGATGGATGAACCTTAAACAAATGGTGGCTTGATTCAGTTACACCTCCATAAGCACAAACGGATTAAAGAAAATATTTCCCAACACAACAAAGCAAGCAAAACAATTAGTTTGTTTAATTAAGTAACAAAAATTTATGCTAGTTGTAAGAGATTCACGTTGCTGAAATGGGAGAGGGTGTCTGTGCAGCAAAAAATGTGAAGATGCAGAGAATCTCAAGAATATGAGAATATATTCTCTCTGTTTTTTTTTTTTTGCTGGGAAGAGTATGAGAATATGGACGAAAGGTTCAATGTGATGGATAGCACTATTGTCAGGTGCACCATAAACTAGTGTTTTTCTACGATTGTGCCATAGAATAGCGGTTTTCTAATCTATGAGGATTCCTGCACTGCAAATTCTAATTTATAAAATATAGGATTACGTTTTATCAAACAACCCTTCAAGAGGATTTTCGTACCTAAGTTAGTATTATGGATAGCTGTTTTTTCTTCTAAAATTCGACGGGAACTACCACGACTTTAAGACCAATTAAAACCTAAAAGTATTAGGAACGATGTTATAGGTCTATTTGGAACACTAGATCGAATATCTTGCTTCTCCAATCTCTACTATTAAAGGAGGGTTAGTAGGTTCGCCTCACGTTTGCGGATTTTTTCCTCCCCACATCCTCCCCCCGTTAGTTTTCTTTTAATATTTTTTGTAATCTCAACCATTGGCACACAAAATAAAAAGCAACATAAATACAGTAATACTTTTCCAAATCAAATCTTATCAAAATCTTAACCGTATTAAAATTTTACTTGACTTCTTCTACCCATACCAAATCAAATTAAATCTTACCAAACTTTAATTAAATAAAAAAATTCTTGACTTTCCCTACCTATGCTTAAATAAATTTAAATCTTATCAAAATCTAGAATACGATAGGTGTATATATGTCGAACAAAATTGATGTTGAATCATTAGAATAGGTATTGCCCCTGTTATTGCAACGCATGGCAATTAGCTACTCCCTCCGTCCCATAATATAAGAGCTTTTTGACACTAGTGTAGTGTAAAAAACGCTCTTATATTATGGGACGGGGGGAGTACTTTTGTTAAAGTGCTGCGTCTTCCAAGCATTTCTTGCGGTAGCAAGAATTCTATGGAAAATCACCTTGTTCTAAACATGGATTACTTGCATCGAACAAATAGATTGATATACAGCAATAATAGAAAACTGACACGATAAAATGTGCAAAACTCAGCCTTGTTGCCTTAAACAAATAGGTGCCTGGTTCAATTGGACCCACTGCTAATCATCACCTCCATCAGCACAAACCATGGATTAATGAACGACAAACTAAAATAATCCCAATAGAAAAGAACAAACTAAACAATTGGTTGATTTGATTAATTAACTAGTGCAGCAGCAACTAGCTAAAATGCTCCACACACTCTCCCTGATCACCATGCCAGATGCTTGCATGATTGGTTGCTCGAACGGATGGCTCTCGTTGCTTGCTTACTGCGGGCTTCCGGCGGAGTGGCCGGCCTCGTGGCCGTTCGCGCCGGCGCTGGTGCTGCCCCGGCGGTGCTGATCCATCTCAGGAGGCTGCCCTTCCTCCTCCTCCTGCTGCGGCTGCTGCTGGTGCTGGTGCTGGTGCTGCTCGCCGCCGGTGGAGCGGCCGCAGGAGTTGAGGCCGGCCAGCATGCCAAGATTCGTGTCGCCCATCCCGCCGGGGAAGCTGCTTCTTGAAATGAACTGCAGCGGCGCCTGCACCGTGTTCCCGGCGCCGAAGGCCCATGCCGGCTGCATCCAGAAGGCGCCGCCGCCGCCGCCTGCGCCGCTGTTCGGCGCCACGGCCCACATTGCACCCGAAACAGCAGTGGGTGGCGGCGCCGGCCTGGGCTTCTGCGCGGGCTCGCCGCCGCCCTCCGGGTCTTGATGGCGTCCGGTGTCCTTGAACAGGTCGTCCGCCTCCCTATACCGCTTCCTCATGAACTCCCCGGCGCCAGGATCTTGCGGCGCCTCCGGGTGCTGCTGGTGGTGCTGCTGCTGCTGCGGCGGCGGTGGGAGCAGCTGGTGCTGATGGTGGCCATGGAACCCGAGCATGGCGGCCACGTCGTGCTGCGGCTGGTGCTGGAGGTGGTGCTGGAAGGGCGCGGTACGGGAGGAGGCGCCGGGGCGGAGGGAGGCGGCGAGCGTGGAGAAGTTGGCGGGGACGGTGCCGGTGCCGGTGGCGGCGACGATAGCGGGCTCGGCCTGCTGTAGAAGCCACTCGACGGTCTCGCCGTCGGTCTTGTGGCCGAGCTCCCGCGTGAGCTGGAACACCCGCGCCGCGCACAGCGCCGGCATCCGTATCCTCCGCCCGCGCCCATCCACCTTGGTGTGCCGGTCCTTGGTCGGCCGCTTCGCCACCTTCTTCTCTGACGGAGGCTCGGCCACCGTTATCGACTGGCTGTGGTTGGCCATCTGCCCTCCCGCCGGGGTAGCCGCGGGCACCATCGCGAGCGAGCCCATGAACGGCGGCGGCGGCGTGGCGCCTGTAGCCGCCGCGGCAGCGTAGTAGAAGGGGTGGTGGTGCGCGGCGGCCGACGCGTGGTGGGGGTGGTCCGACGTGCTGCGGCTGCTGTTGGTGCTGGTGCTGGTGCTGCTGGACGGCGCCGCCCCCTGCTGGTCCATGAGAAGAGAAGACAGCTAGGCACAGTTACATGCGTCGGACGGCGGCGCCTGTTGGCCGGAGCCGAGGAGGAGAGCGACGCACGTGCGCGCGGCGGTGGGGTGGGGTGTGGGAGGAGGTGTGGGGCTGGGATAGCGGCGGGAGGAGAGAGAGGTCAGACTCAGAGGTGGAAGAGAGGGAGAGGTGTGGGGTTGGTAGGTTTGGATTTTGAGCATGACCGTCCTAAACCCCAGAAAACCACCATTGTTGGGACCTACTGCTCCGTAGCCTACCTAGCTTTCCTCTCTTATATAACCATAACCAACCATGGTTCGCGTTGGGTAGGGCAAGTTTGCACCGCGTGGTGTGTAGCTGCTGGGTGAGGATCATGACCTGGCCAATCAATTGGCCAGCTAATTGGGGTTAAACATTGCCAAATTTGGATTTGTGGTAATCGTGAGGCTGGGATTTGTGAATCCAGTAAAGATTTTGAAATGGAAATACAGCTGTTTGTTAGCATGTATATTTATTTTAGGATCTTAATGACGTGTGAACGCCAGATTTCTAGAGCCCCCCAGCGAATTTCCTCGGAGCCATCGAATCATGATACGACGCATGACAATTTCTCTCCATGGCGTGGTAGTTTGTCTGCCATTTTTTTTGCACAAGATGGCAAATTTCATTTCAGAGCATTGCAAATCCAGTACAAACAACATGTCAATTATATATTTTTCGCATGGCAACTTAGACATTCGCTGAAAAACCCTTACCTGAGACGTAGACCATCAATTTCCCTTATTTTATTATGACACCATGTTGTTCATCCTATTATTATTTATAGGGGTAATGTTTAAACCTTATAATCTACTTGTATCACCATGTGCTACCCCTTTTCTCAATTTCTTAGAGAACGTCAAATGTTTAGTGTTATCGAACTAAACGTTGATTGGATGGCCGGTGGTGGTTGCAATCACATCCCTTCATGGATCAAACGACATGGCATTCGGAGAAGTTGTTACCACTTATCACTCCTATAGAATTTTTTTGCAAGTACGCCCTACAACCTTGCTTGAAACACCAATTAATACGGACATATATATCTACCATCACTATTGCTGAAAAGATCATCATATATTGTTGTGCTATTGTATATAGACGGTTTGTTGAATGTGTGATTTATTATTTATATAACATGTACGAAGTAATCACATATGTTTTCGTGTTAACTTTTGTGTAATACGCACTCCCTCAATTTCATAATTTTTGTCGTGGTTTTAGTTTAAATTTAAACTAAAGCCACTACAAAAATTATGCGATTGAGAGAGTAGCACTTATAATATCATCACCTCGTCCCATACTTATGAAATCTTCGGATTTTTTTCTTAACTGTATGAAATCTTCGGTTAGTTAACGATGCATGATGTGCTCGAGTTGCTCACTTACTGAATTCTCCTTTGCGATTCAGTATTTCAGTTTTTGTACGGAGTGAGCTGTGGTGCGTGAGCGTGCAGTCGAGTATAGCAGCTTGAGCCAGGCCGCTCGTGGGACCTTGGAATGATGAACCCAAAGAGCGGAGAAAGCTAGACAGAGTGGAATCCTTTTCCTTTGCGCCTGGACACAAAGTTGACAAACGGTAGAAGCCCCCCTACTATGTACCCAGCTCCTCGTTGATTCACCTCTTGTAAAACAATAATCCTACATCTACGAAGGGTTACGAAGGGAAGTTACGTAACCTTCCTCTATAATCTCTCCAGCCCCCCTGATTTCAAGTGGGTGGGGCCCCTTCCCCTGATTTTAGCCAACCAAAAACTTCCACCTAAGCTCCTTGTAAAAATATGAAGCACATATAGTCGTGAGCATAGCAATGATATAGAGAACAAGAATACTCCTCCTTTTAAAATAGAAAAACCAAAAATATGAAGCACCTAGCTAGCATGATAAGTACGGCGCATGCCGTTCTTCAAATCTATGAGGTGGGATCAATTTGTACAAATTTGGTCATCTGTTTCATCACCCGGTGGCATAGAGAAATGCCAAGATGCAAGCAATGGAGCTAATTATATCTATTTCCTTTTTAGAAAAATATCTATTTCAGATAATCTTGATGCAGATCCCATATTTTTGTTCTCATGCCCATTTCAGTTTGTCCAATCCATTGTACTCTTTATGTTACATCAAATGCCATGCCCACAAAAAAAAAGAATCAATAATGCTAGACAATTTTCCTAAGAAAATAGATAGCAAAAACATACACATGCTTGTTTAGACACTCTTTTTCGAGTATAACCTTAAATATTAGTACATTAAAGTAGTTTAGAAATAAAACATGTAAAATTACATTTAGAGAATTGACAAAAGAGAGCATGGATAAGGTATTATATTACTTGTTTAGACACTCTTTTTCGCGTGTTATTTGCTACGTGGTTTTTAATATCTAGCAGCGGTAAAGTCAACTGTTTTAAAAACTCTTCTCGGCATTGTTGATGATATGTATGAGACTTAAGATAAGACATAAAGTAAAGGAAAATAGTGGGGAGGGGCAACAAGAAATTGAGCGCACTTTTCTTTTCTTTTCTTTTTTCTCCTGACCCTTCCTCCTCGAAATCCTGGCACATCTCAGCTTTGGTCGACGTTGGTGTGAGTGGGTCTCCATCCTCACGTCCACTGCATCTACCCGAGTCCTGATCAATGGCAACCAAGGGCCTCCCGTGGATCATGCGTGTGGGCTGCGCCAGGGCGATCCGGTCTCGCCCATGCTCTTCGCCCTCGTCATCGACACTCTGAACTCTCTCTTCCAGCATGTCGTGTCTGCCGGTGTGCTACAGTGCCTCACCGAGAGGCATGCGGCGTCTAGCATCTCACTATTCGCTGATGACGTCGTCATCTTCTGCCACCCTGATCCCGTCGAGCTTGCCACCATGTGCGAGCTCCTGCAGGTATTTGGCGACGCCTCTGGCCTACTCACCAACTTCGCCAAATGCTCGGCATCTACTATCCGATGCACGGCCGAGGTCGACACTGCGATTGCCACGGAACTTTCTTGCGCTGTGCAAGGTTTCCCTATTCCTTACCTTGGCCTGCCACTCACCATCTGCAAGTGTCCTACCTCTGCGCTACTCCCTCTGGTTGATCGGCTAACCAAGAAGCTCGCCACTTGGAAAGCTTCTCTCCTCTCGCGCTCCGAGTGGCTCGCCCCGGTGCGTCATGTGCTCATCGCCATGCCAGTGCACATCCTCCTCGCCATGGCTCTAAACCCCACGATCCTCAAGAAGATCACAACGGTGGTACGCGACTTCCTCTGGCATGGCCGCAAAGATGCCAAGCATGGGTGCTGCTTCGTCAGGTGGCCAAAGCTCTCTCGACCACTCGAGTATGGTGGCCTCGCGGTGCGCGACCTCCACCGCACGGGCATCGCCCTGCGCAACCGTTGGCTCTGGCTCCAAGCCACTGATCCCGAGCGACCATGGAGACACCTCCAGCTGCCGATCGACGAGGAGACAAGTCAGTTCTTTCGCGCATCAACTGCTTGGCCCATCGGGGACGGCAAAACATGCCGCTTCTGGATTGATCACTCGATCGATGGCTCCGCAGTTGCCGAGATCGTCCGGTCCCTGCTTTCCCTCGTCCCGCGCCGTCGACGCCGCCAACGTCTTGTTTGCGACACCCTGCAGAACTCCACCTGGATCAGAGATATTAGTGGAGCCTTGGGCCCCGTCGCCGCCGTTGAGTATGTGGACCTCTGGCGGCGCATCCAGCGCACCGAGCTCTCCGCTGAGCCGGACATGATCACCTGGAAGTGGACCGAGAACGGGAGGTACTCGGCGCACTCCGCTTACCAGGCTTTGTACCACGGATCAACCACCGCACCACACTGGCACCTTGTATGGTGATCATGGGCACCGACCAAAGCCAAATTCTTCCTCTGGCTTGCATCCATGGACCGATGTTGGACTGCTGAGCGCCGCGCGCATCACGGCCTACCACATGACCTCCTCTGCAAACTTTGCTGCCAGGAACCGGAAACCCTAGACCACCTACTTGTACGGTGTGTCTTCTCCAGGATAACTTGGCACGAGATCCTATCTTGGTGTCGACTACCAGTGCCCATCCCGAGCTCGACCAACGGATTCTTCACCTGGTGGTCTACGATCAATAGCTCGGCTCCGGCACACATCCGCAAGGGAACTAACCCCCTCATTGCCCTCACTGCCTGGTCCATCTGGAAACACTGAAACGCAGCTGTCTTCGACAATGCCCAACCATCAAACACCGATCTCGCCCACACAATCAAAGATGAGGCTTGTCTGTGGGCTCATGCAGGGGCTAAAAGGCTTGAAACCATGATTCCTGTAACATGAAACTTGTATGTGAGGCTGAGCATCCTCCTCCCTGCTCTTCTAGCACTATAGGGGACGCCGTAGCGCGCACGCCCCCTAGAGCTGCACCATGTACTTTCACCCCACCCTATCAATGAAATGATACGCAACCATGCGTATTCACCAAAAAAATGAGTGCGCTCTCATATGCGCTAATTTTGTAAACCAAGTATATTATGCGGAATCACAAGTTAGACACTATGTGGTAAGTTGTTGTCTCTTTCTGCTGCCTATTTCACTTACAAGTGGGTGGTGTTTCTTTTACTATAATGTTAAAAAATCCGACGCCATATTTTTAACCATGGCAAATCGAATGTTTTTATGGCATATTTACTTCTTGCGCGGATAGCATGGCAAGGATTTGTGATGCTTGCTAAAGGAAATTGTCATCAAGGGTCTGTCATGCTTGATAAAGAAAAGTGCCATCCTCACGACAACTAAATTGCCGTAAAAAAATTCGATTTGCCATGGTTAAAAATCCGAAGTCAGATTTGTAGTGAAATCCTTCTTTTAACCATGGCTACTTCCTATTTCTCTACGTATGTGGCATCACTTTTTTGCCATGTACTAGCACTAGCGCGTCGTTATACTACAAAAGACTCTACATGGCACATGTTTTTCTAGGGCTCACTTGGATGTACGAATTTTGTAGGATTCAAATCCTTAGTTATTTTCTTCGTGCAAAGACCCTTTGATTATAGGATTGGGGGTACCTTTTTTCATGGAACCCATTCATATGCTTTGCACTCCATAACAATCCTAATGTGAGTTGAAACCACGTTCCTTAATATTCATGTATTTATTTTCCGTGCACCATCATCCAAAGACATCTCTTTGGCTCATGGAATTTTAAAAACTCGGGAATAGAAAAACGTAGGGTCGAGATGTCATGCCATGTAATCCTACATGAACTGCAAACCCATGAATCTGTATACAAGTTGTTTGGTTTAACCACGGAAAAAACGCAGGGGCTTATGCAAAGGATTAGATGCATGTCATAACTTTGTTATTACAAAGGAAAGTTTCTACGATGTGGTAATTTTTCTTTCCAACTGTATGCAATTTAATTCATACATGGTTTTCATTCTTACAAGCTAGACAAGCTCTGGGGAAGAAATAAACACTCCTAAATAAGGAATAAAATTATGTAAAGTCCCTTTGAACCACATCAAAGTGACATCCTAATCATGTTTCTATTTCTACGTTCTTAGAGCATCTCCAATAACATATGTCCAAATGGTTGTCTATATGAGATATAGACAATATGAGGCAAAGAAAATACTCTCCAGTAGATTGTCCATATGATAGTCTACCGCTCGACATTGTCTAAATATCGATGGACAATTGCCTAAATATGGACAACCGGCAGACATTGTGTAAATGTGGACTATTCTATAGACAACCTGCTGGAGAGCGTTTTTTGCTTCACATTGTCTATCTTTTGTACACACAGCCATTTTAATAGTTGTAAGATATTACTAAAAAATAAGAGAAAATATAGACAATCTGCTGTAAAACTGATTGTGTGTATGATGATATTTTTTAGACCATTGTCTGTAAAAACGTATAGACAACCAAATATGCACAAGGTGCTGGGAGATGCTCTTACGTTTCCGCGCGCGGTTTAAAAGGAAAGCGCCTTTGAACAAGAAGGCAGAGCGGAATAGCGCTCTTGTGTTTCAAACTCGGGCCACGTCGAACCGAATCCGCGGTGGTTTTTGGTGGGTAGAAGGTAGGGTGGTAGCGAAGCGGAGGGGGACATCGCAGGTGCGCGGTGTCAGAGGGGGGAGCATCTAATGCTGCTGACAGCTCATCCCAACAGCACCAACCACAGGTCTCTTCACTCATACTCGCACACTCACTCCCACACACACACGCATACATACTCGCTCTCTCTCCTCTCTCCTCTCTCATCACGGTCACGGAGCAGAGAGAGAGAGAGAAAGGACTGGCTAGCTACAGTGCCGCCCATGTCCTGACGAGAGGTAGAGGGAGAGAAGGTCATAGAGAGGCTGGGGTGATGAGCTATAGCTACAGGGTCCTCTCAACAATCATCGAGCATCAGAGTAGTAGCATCTTAGGTTGATCACGGAACGATGCTCGGCCACCCCTAGATTAGATTAGATAGCAGCTAAGATTAGCTAATAGCCAGTCGTCGTGTCTCCTGCTCGAGTGCTACAGGCCAATAAACGATAAAGAAGGACCACCTATAGCTTGGTGTTTGCTCTTGGATTGATATGCGTGCAGCTGGCTAATCTCCAACATCTTTGTTTTTTAGCCACTCAATTTTACTAATCAATTGCCTTCCTAGCCTACTACTCCCTCCGTTCCTAAATAATTGTCTTTCTAGATATTTCAACAAATGACTACATACGAAGCAAAATGAATGAATCTACATTCTAAAACATGTCTACATACATCCGTATGTTGTACTCCATTTGAGATGGCTAGAAAAACAATTATTTGGGAACGGAGGGAGTAATTAACTCACGTTCTGATGGTATGGATAAGAGCATCTCCGGTCCAGATGGACGTACTCCCTCCATTCCGAATTACTTGTCTTGGATTTGTCTAGATACATCCGTATCTAGACTCATTTTAGTGCTAGACAGTGGCGAAGCTAGCAGCGAGTTACGCCTAGGGCTGAGCAAGCTTGAACACCAAATTCTTCAATTTTTCAGTACTTTGTAGAAAGGGATTATAAGGAATCTTAGTGCTAGGCCTAGGGCTATAGCCCTAGTTGCCCTAGGCTTGTCTCCGCCACTGGTGCTAGATACATCCGTGTCTAGACAAATTTAAGACAGGTAATTCAGAACGGAGGGAATACTTGATAAGATAGAAACGGAGTTCAGTCTTACGTAGCCCTTTTTTCTTCTTCTTCTGAATGATTTACGTCGCCCTCTTTGAGCTTTGCCAGCTACCCAGCCCGGCCCGACCTTATTTGGAACAGATGACATTATGGAAAAAGAGAACGGAAGAGTTCCAGTCCATAGGATTCCCATCTGATAACTTTTTTTTTTGACAAAATGATGAATTTTATTGGCTTAAAATGAAGTATCAAAATGATACAAACATTATGAGCACACAGCAAACCTCTGCATAAGTAGGATGTAGAAAGTCAACACCAACACACAAACATACCAGCAACTAACAAAGTCATATAAGACCAGAGTTATGCGTAGGCGAGAAAAAAGAACCAAAGCTATCGATGAAATCTGCGATCAGCAAATTGTACCAGTGACCGTACACCAATTATCTCATGTCACCATGGAGACGACGAAATTCTTCAGCAGGAATACCTTCAGGAAGGGAGCGAGGTCGATGCGCCGCCGTCACCATATTCAACCATCAAGGCAAGAATATAGGTTTTCACATTGAAGAACCAGTCCAAGTATATCCGAGCAATGTCTTCAATAAGGTAACGAAGCAAAAAGAAAACGTGGCCATTGCGAGGCTAAATCAACTTGGATTAGACCTAAGATTTTATCCGAGTGCTTGAGACCGGGTGCACATAGCACAACCATCCAAATACATGTGTTGTCACCAGCACTTTCCGCGATCCTAGCAGCTACATGGTGCGACCGCTGCCGCTGCACAACCATCCCTCTGCGTCAACCCTTCATCCATAGTTTAATTTGATTACATAAACCGTTGTTTAACGTCTCTACAACCGAGCACCTCCGCTTCATTGGCCACTCCGGCCTCAATGGCTGCCATACCGGAGCACGCCACTCCGGTTCCTCCGGCTACCTCACTTGGAATATCATCTTAGCCTTAGCTATCAAGAGGTTGAGATGGCCCTAGTGTTGGAATTATGCCCTAGAGGCAATAATATTGTATTATTATATTTCCATGTTCATAGTTAAGAGATTATTGTTCACGCTATAATTGCTATGATCCTGGAATATGCGATTCAGTGGAAAACTCATATGCACATGTGGAATGATAAACAATAAATAATAGATTCCTGGTCTCGCCTCTGAGACTGAGTCAAGTGTTGTTGGTGATCATGTTTTCCGGATCTTAGGATATCGTTAAGTGTAACGATAGTCCTAAAACAACATTGAGCGTATGACGTTAAAAGAACGATCACATTGAATCAACCCAAACTTATCAGTTATACTTTGTGATTATATCGTCTGAAATCATTTGTTATAACACGAAGTGTTAGCATGTGTTTTAGTTCCTCTGAGCATGAGAGTGCCTTGGTCAATTCCTAGCGGAAGGTCGGCTTTGGGGTTGCTCAAACGTCATCTGTAACAAGGTGATCATAACGACAACTTTCAGGCTCACCGGAAAGTTTGACAAGTGACCGGATAGATAGAGAGTGGGATTTTCTCCTCCGATGATGGAGAGATATTCTTAGGGCCCTCTCGGTGTGACGCCATCCATCATCATCTGGCCAGACAGAAGTGACTACGTCATGGGGATGCCGAACACGTCAACGAGAAAGAAGAACAAAATCGGTAATGGGAGCAACGGTATAGTGAGCATGGTGATGACTCAGGAGGTTACCGATGCACACCTGGTTTTGTGAAGCATCGCGAAGAAAATGGAACAACACATGATAACCAAAGGTTCACTTGAATCATTTGTGTAATCATAGGGACCAAATGGATGTCCACGGTTCTGCTATTGGTCATTGAACGAAAGGGTTTCGTTAATGTCTATGATTTATCGAACCTATGGGGTCACGAGCTTAAGGTAATCACAATCTACTAAGTGTTAGTGGGACGAGAATATATTTGTGTAATTGTTTTATTAATAACCGGAATAGTTCCGAGAGGTTCCGGAAGCGTTTCGGGGTCACCGAAAGGGTTTCGGTAAGTATCGGGTAATACCGGGTATTACCGACTAATTATATAGAGGTGGAAAATGTTTTCGGAGATATTAAATTTTATATATAATGGTCTAGAAGTATTTATAACACTTTATATTAATTTAAATATCAACGGGCCTTAAAAGGCCAAGAGGTGGAAAGCAACTTGGGCCACAAGGGCCCAACACTACAAAAAAAATACACTTCCGTGATGATACGTGTTTGTCACAGTAGGTCGCTTTTTTTGTAATGCATGTACATCCATGACAAATTTATGACAGAATCAAGATAGTCATACCTGTGCTGTCGTAGAAGTGTTCCCTGACATTACCAAAATTATCATCACGGAAGTGTCCACTTCCATGACGATAAATCGCGCGTCATAGAAGTGCTTTCGTTAAGGGTGACCGACACGTGGCATCCATCGTAACGGAACGCCGTTAAGCTATCGGGTCGGGTTTTGGATCCGATAACCCGTTAACATCCCCGACCAATGGAAAATTTCCACGTGTAAAATTCTTATTGGCCGGACGAAACACGTGTCAGCTCCTCAGTGGGCCAGATAGGCGCCTATAATACGTCGACACGTGGCACGGCCCAACAGAGGCCCATTCCTGTGAAAAGGCCGGCCCGTTTGACTTGGTCAAAAGGCGGTGGGCCGGCCCATGGAAAGCCTGTTAACGGCCTGTTCGCATATAGCCCATTTACAACCCGCTAACCTAAGGCCCGTTACGCCCTATCCGAATTAGGCCCAGTAGCGTCATCTGGGCCATTCAATATGATTCTAGCCTGTTTTCACTTATGGCCCATGACGTCTTTCGGCCCATATGAGGCCCTATGTAACTATTGGCCTATTAACGGCCCGTGGTGAAACTGGTCCGTAATGAACAGTGTATCACTTTACACCCATTAACGGCCCGTGGTGAAACTGGCCCGTAATGAACAGTGTATCACTTTATACCCATTAACGACCCGTTATTCCGTTGGGCCGTTTCCAGCCCATATTATCTTTCGGCCTTCTCAGAGCCCATTTATTCTTGGGCTCATTTCCAGCATTCGTTTACTTACGGCCCGATACTGTCATTTTGTGCTTGTGGGCCAAATTCAGCCCGTGGTTACAGTCGACCCGTTCGTTGGGCCGTGTGCATAGCGTCATCAAATACGTCCTATTAACGATGGCCCATTATGGTCGGCCCATGAATGGACGATTCCCACTCTAGCCCGTTTACGGCCATAATGAGGCCTGTTATTGGCCCATGTTTGGCCAATCGATCATACGGCCCGTATAAGGGCCATTGATGATACGGCCCGTAGAAGGCCCATTGTTTCTACGACCCGTAGAAGGCCCATTGTTTCTACGGCCCGTAGAAGGCCTACTATTTCTACTGCCCGTAGAAGGCCCATTGTTTTTACGGTCCGTAGGAGGCCCAGTGTCACTACAGTAAATATTAGCCCATGGTTATTGTGGCCTAATTTTAAAAAATAGGTTATTGCAGCCACTAGTAAACCGCGGAAAAAGAACTGCACTGACTACAAGCAAACAAATAAACAAGACAACAAGGAAATAAATGAGCAAGCAACTTATGCTAGGCTATCACGGCTATTACACATATTACATCCACTGGGCATCAAAGTTCGCCACCAGTGCAAATATAGGGAACACAACAGCATATAAATGCCACAGCAAAACAAGTCCAGAACTGAAACCACTTCAGAAGAGCTCAAGAAACAATATCCTGGGTACCCATAATGCTGGCAAGATGCTTAGCAAGCTTATTAACTTTCTCTTGTTTGGCGCTTAAATCCTCCAGCACTTGCTGTTGCACAAGAAAGTACACATCTGAATTCTGCAGGGACTTTCTCAATCCTTCAGCTTTTTGCCGCAGCACAGCTGACTGATGCCTTTCAACTTGTAGCTGAGACTGAAGAAGCCGAAGTGATTCAGGTAGCGAGTTTGAAGAGCTTGTGCCAGCGGTACTGGCCAGTAACTCGAACACTACATCAACGCAGGACTATGGGGTTTTCTCACTGTCTACAAGATCGTTTTTATCACCTTTCTTGGAGACTAACAGGGTTGTCTCACTATCTTGAACCTTATCTGCATTACTTTCTCTACCATTGCATAGTGGGGTGCTTTTCTCCAATATTCTGTTTGCATACTACAAGAGAAACAAGCAGACACATCACATGTTTAGCTTGCAGTATACGAAACTCATTTTGGTAAATCGGTTCAGTAGTAAGGTGGACAGGATAACAACATGAAAAAAAACATATATCTATGTACTATGGTCACTGTATGTCCATAACATTCTAGTTTATGTTCCCTAATCAAGATAGAGACACAGTTCAACTCATATATTTTAAGACACAGCAGCATAGACATAATATAAGTGTGAGAAACTACACAACATTGGCAGCACTTGTAATGTGCATCACATGAGAACATAACTGTTTATGCAACTTAAACTGAAATCAACATAGAGCAAGAAGTTAGAACAGCAATCCAGTTAAAGAAATAGGTTTAAAACATACCTGTTGCGCCATTGGAGTTTCAGTTGGATCCTTCAAATTCGAAAGTAGTTGGTATGAGTAAATACAGTGATGCAACAACAAAGGAGTATGGACCATAGCTACGGAATCTGACCTGAGAGCAGTTGCTCTTCTGCTTTAAACGTGGAGTTTGGGTTAGCTGTGGTGGTCTTCGTGCTTTGGGCACTGCAGTAGCTTTACAAACTACTCGTGTGGGGGTACTCTGTGGTGGACATGGTGCTTTGTCAACTATAAGTGGGTTATTATCCGCTGGGGTTGCGGTTAGATGGGTTGTAGCTGGTTCTCTGCCCAACGGTGTAAGTGTGCAATCTGGAAGAGTCTCGATTATGTGTGGTGGGGCTAGTTTGTGGGCCAGTACAACCATGGTTCTATCTGCATCAACGGGTAGCACTGTCTTTTGTGAAGAACGGGTTTTTGCTCCCTTAGATACTGCCATCACCCCCTCCAATTCAAATGGCTGATAAACAAGAACAGAAATTGAACATGCAGACATTGTATGATAGACAGATGTGGTAATTCACATGTATGTTGTCTAACCAAATAGGACAGCATGACACAATTTCACATGTATGATGCCTAACTAAACAGGATAGCATGACACAGTTTCAGATATATGATGGATAACTTAACATGATATAATGGCATAATTCAACATATGATGAGTACCTAAACATGATGACATGACAAAACTATATGATGTCTTTCTAAAATAGGTTGGGATGAAATAATTCACATACATGTTGTCTAAGTATACATGATGGAATGATATAATTGACATAATTGATTCATATACTAAGCAACTGGCACTCGCATGTATGATCTCTAAACTAAGCAGATAGAATTCAATAGTGTGCATATGATGTCTAAACTATGCAATGCAAGACACCATATGCATCATATGAGAAATATAAACATTGCAACTTAGAGCATACACCTCAGGTGGGATATAGGACTGGTCATCTGTCTCTGAATCCTCCTCTGAGGAGCTCCCTGTAACCATCGAGATATATGCTTCAACAGGTACCATTGCCTGCTCTGAAGACCTTGTTTTCACTCCAGATTTTTCCATAACCGGTTCAAATGGCTGATACACATGAAGAGTAGTTCAATATACACAGATTGTTGACAAATGGAATACGTAATGAAAAAAAAGATGGCATGAGATAATTCACATATATGATGCCTCGCTCCATGGCGGTGCATAATTCACATATATGATAACTGGCTGAAAAACATGGCATTGCATAATTCACATATCTGATATAGAAAGCAAACAGGAGGCATTCACACAAAGCATGTCTAATCTAAGCAGATGGCATGGCAATGCAAGATATGCAAGATATGAGCAATATAACCCAGCCAAGTTAGAGCATGCACCTCGGGGGGGGGGGGATACGACTGGTCATCTCTCTCTGAATCCTCCTCTGAGGAGCTATCTGTAACCAGCAAGAAATCTGCATCGACAGGTAGCACTGACTGCTCAGAAGACCTTGTTTTCACTCCAGATTTTCCCATGACCGACTCAAATGGCTGATGCACAGGAAGAGTAGATGAATGTATAAACATTGTTGACAAATGGAATACATTATGGAAAAAATATGGCACGATACAATTCACATATACGATGACTGGCTAAACAGGATGGCATTGCATGATTCACGTATATGATGTCTGGCTAAAGAAGATGGCATTGCATAATTCCCATATACTCCCTCCGTTCCTAAATAATTGTCTTTTTAGAGATTTCAAATGGACTACCACATACGGATGTATAAAGACATATTTTAGAGTGTAGATTCACTCATTTTGTTCCGTATGTAGTCACTTGTTGAAATCTCTAAAAAGACAAATATTTAGGAATGGTGGGAGTATGATGTAGAAACCAAATAGGTGGCATTCACACAAAGCAAATATAAACTAAGATGATGACATATAAGATGTATAATGTAAGCAATGCAAAGCGCCATATGCATGATATGGCCAACATCAGCATGCCAGGTTAGAGCAAACACCTCAGGTGGTAAACAGGCGTGGTCGGCTCCTTCTGAATCTCCATCTGAACAGTTATCTTCCTCTGGAATACAATCTGGAAATGCAGGAGGGGGGGGGGGGCACTTCGCCCACCATGGTGCGGCGTCTGCATGACATTATATTCGCACGCAACGGTCTTCTCTTTTTCTCTACATGTTCAGTATGATTGTGTACAATATCTGACATGCATAATAATAAAAATAGTTAGATTTTGTAAGGCCTAAGGGGTGCATGCAAAAATCAAGACTGATGGTAGCAAACGAGTGGATGGATCCAAAACTAATGATACCAGGTAGATTATAGCTTTAGTTTAAAAAGATAGACAATGGATCATCTATTGTTTGTTGCCCACCCAACATGAACCACATAGAAGACCCCAGATGAACCAAATAGTAGGCAGATACTATTCGTTGCTGGCTCGATATGAGACCCATGGGCAATTCAAAACTCAAGATTGAACGATAAAGTAGCATGTAATAATAACCGATGTATAACATAAGCAAACACGAAAGACTGCGACCTCTCTTCCGGAACTGTGTAGTCCTCAGGTTCATCTGCTCAGTCGGTGATGGCAATGCGGTTGGCGTGGCTGCCGGCAACGAGGAAGATGATCTGAGGTGGCGAAAGGAAGTCTGCAGGGGGGATCTCTGGTGCAGTGAACGCTTCTGTCGATGGTGCACCTCAGGTGGGGTGGATGACGGCACGACAGGAGCAGGACATAACACGCAGAGTTTTCTTTAACGCCTATCTGAAAATGAAGTAAACCTGTAAGGGCTCATTAGAATTGGAGGATTCTATAAACGCAGGGACAGGAAAAACACAAGAATAGGATAGGAATGCACATGCAAAACAGAGCATTTGGAAACATAGGATTTCAGTCAACCTGTGTGTTTGGCTCACATGAATTGGAAGAACAGAGGAATGGAGAAACAAAGTGATGCGACGAGTGTACAACCTCTTTGGCATAGCCTTGTGGACCTCAGCATCATTGGGTTGGACGTGGAGGATGGTAATGATGCTGGTGTGACTGTCGGAGGCGGGGAAGAAGATCCGAGGCCTCTGGAAACGGCGCCGAGGGTACTGCTCCACTGTGATGGATGGTTCCGTCATTGGAGCAGCTCCGCTAAGGTGTACGGCGACGAGGCTGAAGCATGACAAGACATACAACGTTAATCTGAAGTGGGACCCTAATATCATCTACAATAGATGATGTAAAATACATCACCAAAAAGTGCTAGATGTAAAACGCATCAGCCGCGCCACGGCCGCTCCGACAGATGCTGTAAGTACTGTTCACTCTGAACTTAACTGAAGAAAATGAACTTCACAGTCAAAACTGAATTTTACTGTCAAAACTGATTGAACTAGTAACAAAGCATTGCAATAGATGTTTAGGGCGTTCGAGCACTAGTAGCAAAGAAGCAGTGATCTAAATCAGCAGACGCTAGAGCAGGGAACACACTAGCAGAGAGCAAGTCGTGCAGTAGCATCATGAGCGAGTGCTAAAGCAGCAACTCCTGTAGCTGCCGGAGGTCGTGCAGCAGCAGCAGCAGCGCAAGCGAGAGCAAGAGCAGAGCAGCGACACGAACGAAAGTAGGAGCAGTGCAGCAGCGCGACCGACAAGCAAGAACAGAGCCGTAGCGCGAGCGAGAGCCGGAGCAGCTGCAGCTAGTGCCGTTGTGGAAGTCGCCGCCGAGGAAGCAACGACATGGGGGAGAGACACCATGGATGATGTGGCCGGCGATGGCGCCGTCGATGGAGACACGCCATGTCTGCTCGGTATTGAGCACCGGCAGCCCCATGAGATCGAATAAAAGATAAAATGCAGCGGTGAGTGCAGAACCTCCTTGGTTGCGCCGAGTTGGCCTCGGCTTCATCGGAGGAATTGGTGAGGGTGCTGCGGTTCCGGTGGGCAGGTCAAGACGGCGCTGTGGGGATTGAGGTGGCGCGATAGACGAGGCGAACGTCGGGGCAGCTCCTTGGAGGTGGAGGACGGGGCGGCTGATCCGGCGGGACGACGAGATCGACAACGTATCCTCGTCCGGTGCGGTGGATGAGGGACGGCGAGCTGTTGCGGTGGACGACGTAGTCGGGGAAGAGTCTCCGGCTGGGCGGCGATCGGGAGGCCGACGGAGGAGCGTGGGGTTTCGCGAGTTTTGGCGGCCTCGGTGTACGAATGGGGGGGGGGGGGGGGCGAAGGGGGAGGGGGGATCCAGGCTTAGGGACGTGCTTGCCCGAAATGTAGGGCAAGTTACCAGCGTACCCCCACCGGTTTTGACACCGCGACGTGGAGCTTCATTTCTGGCTGAGGGGTAGAAGGGGGGTTTCGCGTGTCTAGGCTGCGGGAGCGATTTCGGATGAGGAGTGAGTTCTCGCGCGCGTCCAAATTTCGGGATAACAAGACGCGGTGCGGGTTGAAGAAGCGGGAGTTTCAAAGCAGGTGAGACAAAAGATACTCGAGCTTGAAAATTTCGGGATAACAAGGTGCGGATTCCTTGTTCGGCAGAACAAACTTAACGTGTAAAAAAACAATTCATACAAGACACAAGAGAGTCATGTCCCCTTTTTCTATATTGCTATAGATGCCATTGAAAAAACTACAAAAAATGTAAAAAAAATCGGGAGACCAAGATTACCCTGCACAGTACCAAATCGATTCGCACTTCCCTCAACAAGAACAAAAAAACAAATCAATTCCCACCAAAGAAAGAGTAATGTCCCTTTTTATATGATTACAGATGCCATGATCTCAAATTTCAATTTTTGAATCCACGTTATATTGAATTCGAATATATCGTTAGGTGACCTTGCGGTTTATAATTGATGTAGTCATACATTTTGATCTTCCATCATATATGAACATTTTACTCCACCATGTGAACATATATATTGTCGTCTACCATATGGACTAAATTTGAATCAATTTTCCTTATTTGAATACGATTGTTGTCAAGTTATACAATAATTTAAATATTATCTTGATAACAAAAAACATACATATAGCAGTAATCATATTTCACTATGAACTACATGTACCATACGCTCTCCAATTCAAATATTTGTATCCATTTTATATTGAATTCAAATCATAGTACATTATTGGTCTAGGTAGCGAGATGTTTGGGATAATCTAAACCCTGTTTTCATACGTATAATTTTTGGCTGAATTGGGACAAGTTTTCGTATAAGCCTCTTGCAAAACCGGAGATTCTCTCAACAAGCCTCGTGGTTCCGAGAGGGAACGTGTCACCTTTGTGTGCAAAACGATATACGCTGCCTCCCCCTGATTTTATTTACAGAGGCAACATAGAACTATATGAGTGCCCTGGTAAATTTTGGAATTATTTTGGGTTCATTTGGCCTTTTTATACATTAATTGAGTTTCTGGACTTTTAATGTGCATAATCTAAATATGAATTGCATGCACATGCTCCGGTGCACCAAAGTGGGTTGAAAAATCACATGTGTGTCCTTGGTTGAATTTCTAGGTCCCATGGAAGAAATGAGAATGAAATTCAAACATCTGGGCGTCATGACTCGGCCGAGAACATCGAGAAACTTTGATTTTAAATTCATGTAAATCCAAAACTCACCTGGAAATTATGAAACTTGGCATGGTGTCATGTCATGGCACTAACATGTTGTGGTAAAAAAATGGGTCGATTTGGAAGCTCGTGGTTCTAAGAGGGAACGTGCCACCTTTGAGTGTGAAACGATATACGTTGCCCCCTCCTTTGAGTTTCTTGACAAAGGCAACATATAACTACATTAGTGCCTTGTTAAATTTTGGAATTATTTCGGGTTCGTTTGTTGTTTTTTATACATTAATTGAGTTTCTAGTCATTTAATGTGCATAAGTCAAATTTGAACTACAAGCACATGCTCTCGTGCACCAAAGTTGGTTGAAAAATCACATTTGTGTCCTCAGGTGAATTTCTAGGTCCCATGCAAGAAATGAGAATCAAACTCAAACATCTGGGCATCGTGGCTCAGCCGAGAACATTGTCAAACTTGGTTTTAAAATTCTTCTAAATCCAAAACACGTCTGAAAATCATGAAACTTGGCATGGATGTCATGTCATGGTACTACCATGTTGTGGTAAAAAAATTGGTCGAATAGGAACAGATTTTGGCATAAGCTTCTTGCAAACCCAAGCTTCTCTCAAGAAGGCTCGTGGTTCTGAGAGGGAACGTGCCACCTTTGAGTGCGAAACGATATACGTTGTCCCCCTTGAGTTTATTTACAAATGCAACATAGAACTACATGACTGCCCTGTTAAATTTTGGAATTATTCCAGCTTCGTTTGGCCTTATTTACACATTAATTGAGTTTTTGGTCATTTAATGTGCATAATTCAAATTTGAACTACAAACACATGCTCCCGTGCACCAAAGTTGGTTGAAAAATCACATTTGTGTCCTCGGGTGAATTTCTAGGTCCCATGCAAAAAATGAGAATCAAATTCAAACATCTGGGCATCGTGGCTCGGTCGAGAACATTGAGAAATTTGGTTTTAAAATCATGAAACTTGGCATGGTGTCATGTGATGGTAGTACCATGCCGTGGTAAAAAAATTGGCCGAATAGCAACAAATTTTGGTATAAGCTTCTTGCAAATCGGAGCTTCTCTCAAGAAGGCTCGTGGTTCTGGGAGGCAACGTGTCACCTTTGTGTGCATAATTCAAATTTGAAATACAAGCACATGTTCCAGTGCACCAAAGTTGGATGAAAAATCACATGTGTGTCCTCGGGTAAATTTCTAGGTTACATGCAAGAAATGGGAATGAAATTCACAATTCTGGGCGTCGTGGCTGGGTTGGAAACATTGAGAAACTTAGTTTTTTAATTCCTGTAAATCCAAAACATGCATGAAAATAATGAAACTTGGCTTGGTGCCATGACATGGCACCAACATGCTGTGGTAAATTTGCAGTCCAATTTGCAAAGGCGCACACATTAACAATCAACAAAGTCATTTTGGAACAAGTGCTGTCACCTTACAATCGGAAACACGAGTATTGTTGAAACTGTGGGCGTTCTACTTACTAGTACCATTTACGTGCCGCCACACGTCCCCATTTTTTATTAGCTAGGAGGCGCCGCGCCGTGCAGGGTAGCTATTTGAGTAGTACGAGAGGCGTGCGATAAGACCCCTGCGCGTGCTTATCGGGAGGAGAGCCCTTTGACCTCCATCTGCCGTCCACCTCTCTCCCAAGGTCTCCATTAATGGTGCCCGAGCCTCTGTTTAATGGCGTGGCTATGTCTCACTCGACTGAGATTTAAGAGAGAAAAAAGAAAATCTAAAAGCACGGATCTTGATGTAAGATCCGACGGACCTATATAGCATCTACTGCGACTTATAGCAAGACTGATGAATATATAAGGACGATTAATTTTTTTGATCAAAGAAGGGCTTGTCCCTTCCGATTTTCATTACTGAAAACCACCATAATCCATAAGAAGTTCAGCACAACTCCAGCCTAACACGAAGGACTAAAAGCTACCTGATTGAAATTGCAACTCCCAAGAGGCCAACAAAGGCCAAACATCCGTGCTAGAACCCAACATTACAACCGACGACACAATCCACATCCTAAACCGATTATTACATCAAAAGAAACCAGGAAACTGAAGGAAGCCCAGCAGCAACTAGAAGAACAACAACGCCAGGGTCGCCACAGCAAGAGTTTTCTTCATCCGAGCCTCGCAACATTGATCTACCATAGAAAGATAAGGACGATTAATTGTCTTACATAATTAGAAAGATAATTAAAAAAGCCACATGCGGCTACGCCCAAAATACACAAGGGCAAAATAAGAAAAAAGACAAGGATCTGGCTCGCTGATCTCTACTTTCTTGATGCTTTGCTGCAGGCCGCGGGAACTAGTCTCCACGGCAAGCGGCGATGAGCTCTTTCATGTCCTCAAGACGCTGCTTGAGAACATCCATGGATTCCTCCACCAGCCTTTGACGCTCGTTGCAGAGCATGTCATTCTCGTCCATAAGTTTCTTGACGATGACGCTAGTCCTCTTCAACAAGGCACTGGTCTCCTCCTGCTGGTCTGCACTTCGGACGATCTTCTCCCTCAGCAGGTCGCGCTCGGCCCGGAGCCTCTCATTGCCCTCCCTTAGTGCGCCGATAGCCTATTCAAATGAGGCTTTCATGTCGTCCTGCAACCTCGCAAAACGGGAGATCTGATCCATCTGGCCATGGACGATCGCATGCATGCGCCTGTAACCATCGTCGCCTGCACGCAAGAAATTTTCCCAGGCCGCCGCGGCGCGGCGGGACATCTCTGCCGCATTCGTGGCGCGTCGGGACATCTCTGCTGCTTCCGCGGCGCGGCCGGACCAGTCTGCTGCATCGACGGCGCGGCGGGACCTCCGTGCTGCTTCAGCGTCGTGGCGGGACCTCTGTGCTACTACTTCCGCGCGGCGGGACATGTCCGCTGCTCTCACAGCGAGGCGGGACATCTCTCGTGCTTCCGCTTCCATGCTCGCCTCTCCCTGGTGGCAATCTCTCGACCCAGAACTCACGCTGGCCATGGCAGACGCAAGGGAAGGATGCTGAATGGCTTGTTTGTTTTTATGGATGAGGAGTTGAGGTGGAATGCGCAGTCATCTTGGCATACTAGTATTTATAACCGAGTACTAATACGCTCCTAAGTGGGAAACCGTTTATGTTGTGATCGGTGTGAACAGGTTTGCAATTCAATATAGCGTGGAGTAATTTGGAATGTGACGAGACGCAAGCTCAAAATTTATTGACGGTTCAAGTTTCAAAGTGCGGCACTATTCCCGGATGGAGTACTTCTTTTTCTACTCTCTCCTTTCCGGTTTATAAGGCTTATCTCAAAATTTTAGTTTTTCCATTTTATAAGGCTCAATTTGGTTGTTCCCCAACACATGTTCAGATTCCAAGGTGCATTAAATCATTGCATGCAAGTATTAAGAGAAAATTGACCAATGCATGTACTTTATGCATGCATGCATTGCAATTAATGCATTGATAAACATAATTTTTTATCGCCACCAAAACCCACCATTTCTTAAGCTAAAGTAGACCAAGGTAATCCCTATATTAGCATATTACTAAGATAAACAGAAGGCACTGTAGAAACATTTAGGACGTGAGCTTGTCAATCTGAATGTGGAGGGACACAAGCTTAGCCCCGGCCAGCAGCTTGGGCGGAACTGTCAAGAAGGTCAGCTCCTGCACGTCGACGTCGCTGGGATCCTTGCTGCTTGTCACCTCCATTTCCACCTTGACGGCATCGGTCGTGCCTTTGGGCTCCCCCGGCGGGCCGTTCGCCCACAGCTTGGCCACATAGTGCGGCAGTGGGGACGCCCCCGCTTGATGAAGACGACAGACATGACGATAGGCGCGCCGATGTCGAGCACGCCGCCGACCAAGAAAAACGCGCGGCGGTCCTCCTCCGCGAACAGCAAGAGTCGTGGCTCCGACAGTGGCACTTGCAGCTGGAGCACCTTGCCGTACTGGATCGTGTGCACGGGCATGGGAAGCGCGGTGCTGATGTGGTGGTAGAGCGCCGACGGCGGGCCTTCGTAGCCGCAAACGGGCACGGGGCATTTGCAGGGTGCGAGCGGACACACGCTCTAGTGATCGGCGAGCTTGTGGTAAGTGACGTAGAGCCCACAGCCTTCGTGCGGGCACTCCACCCTCACCGACGAAAGGACGGAGTCCACCGCCGTGTTCCGCACGTCGAAGCCACCGCCGCGCTCGCACTTCTGGCGCTGCCGCTGGTTCCCGGGGCGCTCGACGCGGCAGTCCGCGCAGGCCAGGTGCCCTCCCTTGCACTGCAGAAATCAATCGAACAACACATCAATCAAGAAACCTACACCTTGCTCAATCAGCCGAACGGACGAGGTGTATTTGAGCCTCATACACTGTAGGCGTCAAGGGGCGGAGGCATAAGGGGCAGTGGAGCACGGTGAGGTCCATCGAGACCTTAGAGAGCTCCATCGTCGGGTCCTGTTCGGTCTGCATGATCTCGCCCTCCTCGTGCACAACCATCTCTCGACTTGGGCCGGGTATTACAAAGCTTTACCGTCACATATTTTATACTACTTCAAGGTGCATTAAATCAACACATGCAAGTATCAAAAGGAGAGTCACGACATGCATGCATGTGTTGTAATTAATGCATCGGTAAACACAAATTATTGAAATATATCGAGTGCAGTGCTTTGATGTGTCGCGTCAACTCGTACATCAACGAGAAGTTTGATTATCCTCTCCCTCGCCGACTTAACTACACCTGCCTTTGGCAGTATGACAGGTTGGCCACACACCTGTCGGGCCCACCTGTCATACACGCAAAGGCAGGAGCGTCCCTCCCTCGCCCATGAGCGTGGTGGCTGGCAAGACTAGGAGAAGCTTTCGCTACATGCTCTCCCTCCTGCACGCGGTGGACATGCAGCAGTTCAATCGGTGTCAGATGGCCAGAAGCGTACTATAGTACTCCTCCAGTGCAGTAGTACTCCATCATTGTTCGACTTCCCGAAGAGGCGAAGAGCCAAGCGCCGCCCGGACGCTCGTGTGGCAGTTTCATGTGTAGAGTAGTCTAGGATAGCGTGTACCGTTCCTGTAAGCTTAAAATCATCGGGGTCGGCTCCATGCTATGTGGCCGCCTTAAAGTTTTTTTAAAAAAACTGTCTTCTGGCCCTACCTGACACCCTGGTGATTGTAGTTTGCACGCTCATCTGGTCAAGACAGGAATATATATTTTAATTTGTTTTTTTCTTCGAAAAGGGGGGACACCTCGGCCTCTGCATCAGAATGATGCATAAAGCCACATATATTTTAATTTGTTGTGGGTAAATATTAGAGGTTGCAGCAAATATATTGTACACTGCCGGTCTTTCAGCTAAGTTTAGAGGCAAGCATGTGGGGCCAGTGCTATGAAGTGTCGCGTCAACTCGTACAACGAGGAGAAGCTTGATTTTACTACACGCCTTCTCCCTAACCCATGCGCACGCTTGCTCGCAAACGAGGACAGACTTTTACTTAGTAGTACTTCTACAACAAGCTATCCGCCCCGCTCGCGGTGGATGGACATGCAGCAGTGGATTCGACACTGTAGAAGCAGTAGTAGTAACATCATTGTTCGTCTTCTCGAAGAGGCGAAGAGCCAAGCGCAAACCGAACGTTGCAGTTGCGAACATTGGAGCACGCATATAGCTAGGCTCTTGCATGAGACAAAATTGCTATGTGAGCCCACTATTGTACTACTAGTACGTACAACTACTTGCTAGTATAGCCCTGTAAACCAGAAAGGAGTATTTGCCCTTCTAGAGATTTCAACAAGTGACTAGACTACACTGAGACGGAGTACATACGGAGCAAAATGAGTGAATCTGCACCGTAAATAAATACTCCCTCCGTCCCATAATATAAGAGCGTTTTTGAAACTACACTAGTGTCAAAAACGTTCTTATATTATGGAACGGAGGGAGTACGTACTAGTTCTATCGTTTTCCTCTCCGAGGTGCACAATATTGAGTATACTGACTAGTCTCTTTTTGACACGCATTTACGTTTTTTTACACAGTACAGACGCAAGCGCTCATATACACGCGCATACACTCACCCCTATGAACGCACACACGCACGGCACTATCATCTTGAAATTTACGAAGTCACCATAGGCACCTCGTCGTCGATGGGTCCATAGGTGCTTCAATGCCAAGGAAGGAGAGGGTAGCAGTTCCCGAGATGTTGAACAATCAATGATGCATCCTCAATTACATGCAGAGGGAATTAATTGGAGAAGCAGAATAGAGCCAGCACGATGTGATGCAACAGAGTTTGGACTCTCATATAATAAAGGCGCCCCACCACTCCAATCCATCGACTCCCAAGTCTCTTCCCAACACTACTCACTCCAATCCAAGACCAAGTGACCAGAAGCCACAAGCACCTATGGAGGCGATGGACGCGAGCGGCAGTCAGCTGTGCAAAATCATCCAAGGCGCCGTCCTGCGGCCCCACACCACGCAGCGTTTCCAGACGGTGCTGGCGACCGCAGGCATTGTAGCCCTCACCGACGCCGGCTTTGCCTCTCGCATGGACGACATGACGGTCAACTCCATCCGCAAGTTCACCGCCGTCAAGAAGCGCGCGGACGACCTTGCCGTACTTCTCCAGCCCGCGTGCCCAGGCTCCTCATTGCCTGCCACCCTCATCGGCCTCCATGGTGACGAACTCTTTCATGCCCTGGTGGCCCTGCAGGTGCCGGAGGTCGCGACGAAGAATGTGCACCTCAAGGCCGCGCTCGCCGCGCAGCGCCTCGCCATGCAAGAAACCATTGACCTGCACATCCACGTTTACGAGGATATCGTCTACATAGGCCACTACAAGGCAAGCGAGGATAGAAAGACATTGGCCTTCTTCCAGCGGCTGGAATCTTTGGACGCCATTGTTCAGAAGCATGTCGACCTGGCCACGAAAGCCGCTGCTACTTAGGCGCTGTTCAGTGGGGGTGGCGCCCTGAGTCAAGGAGGTGGACGTCGTTGATGGATGCATCTCTTCTTCTTGCCTCCTGTAGCCAGCACTACATCGCCTCGTGGACTTAATGTTTTATTAGTATAGTACTCCCTTTGTTCCCAAATATAAGTCTTTCTAAAGATTCCAGCAAGTGACTACTACATACGGAGCAAAATGAGTGAATCTACACTCTATACTATGTCTACATACATCTGTATGTTGTATTCCATTTGAAATAGTATCTAAAAAGGCTTATATTTATGAACGGAGGGAGCATATGGCATTTTTATTCCAGTCGTAACGTTTTCACTGTGAGGTGGGGCCGCAGTTGAGCAAACCCACCCCGCCCACCGGGCGTCGGCCGAGTTTAGAATTAGAAGAGAGAAACGAGGGAGGAGAGCTAGCTGTAGCACGGACGCTGTTGTCAGATGGGACTCGTGTTTATAGAATAGGAGTACTGAGCACTCGTGCCTCTTTTTTTCTTTTTTGAGGAAAAAATTAGTCGTATGTCTAGTACCACTAGTTGGGTGTGTGCGACCTATAGCCCTCATCACTTTAGGTCTCCTTTTCGAACCGTGTCTACGCTTCACAATACATATTATTTCACGCATTTATCCTCCTATATGTACTCCTAGGCTATTTCCACGTGCTCCCATTCGCCGACATGTGGGACATAGAGCATCTGGGTGGTAGTGCATGCACGACTCGGAGCATATGCCGGGGTACTTTACATTTCAGACCTCACGAATTTCATGCAAACCCCCTGGAGAAGAATAAATAAATGAATGAATTACTACATGAAACCGGATTATTTTCATGGAAACCGGAGCACATTCATTAAATTTTGGACATAACACGTTTATAAAAAATGACCGGACCGAAAACAGTCTAAGGGCCTCTTTGATTTTTCCGGCAAAAAAAAGGGCCTCTTTGATTCGCAGGATACTGAAAACACAGGAATGGGGAAAGTATGATGGCGATGAACCGAGACGAGGAGAACTCTAACTCAGTTAGAGGTTAGAGTTAGATTCTAACCCTGAACTAACTCTAAACCAGAGAGGTGTATGGATGACAGGGTTAGATTGACAATAAATTCTCTATCTCAATCATTTGACTACTTTGGACCCTATTTCCTGCCGGATTTGGAGGATGCTTGGATACGTTTTAGTTCCATGACTAAAGGTAGTGAGACTAAAACTTGCTAGCCTCACCCATGCTTGGATCCAAATACTCCCTCCTTTCCGGTTTATAAGGCTTATCTCAAAATTTTAGTTTTTCCATTTTATAAGACTCAATTTGGTTGTTCCCTATCACATATTAAGATTCCAAGGTGCATTAAATCATTACATGCAAGTATTAAGAGAAAATTGACCAATGCATGTACTTTATGCATGCATGCATTGCAATTAATGCATTGTTAAACATAATTTTGTGAGGAAAACAAGAGCATTAATTGGTTGCTTTTGCAAACTACAAAAAGTATTCCACCACTCACCATCTACCTTGGTTGGTGAGATTTTTGAATTGAGCCCTATAAACTGGAAAGGAGGAAGTACTAAAGAGACTAAAATCAAGTTAATGATCATTTATTATCCTCCAAACCCTCCAATCCAGAACTCGCCTGTGTTAAAGGAGAGGAGTTAAATGAGAGAGAGATGACTAATCCACATTTTAGTAGGGGTACCCCTGACTAAATTTTTTTAGTCTCAAGACTAGTTTTAGCCCCTCTTTAATCAGGGGTGCTTGGAACTTTTAGCCTCTTAAAGAGACTATTTTTAGCCAGACTAAAATAAGTCCCTTGGATCCAAGCACCCTCTTGGTGTGGCCGACTCTTCTGTGGCCTCCTCCCGCTCACAATTGACATAAATGAACCATCTATACAAATCAAGCATGCAAAACATGATAATTTTTACGTTGTCCATACAAATGAGATATCCCACTTAAACATACAAGTCGTCAATCAAGCTTCACAAAATAAAAAAACACTTCATGAAACAAAGAATGAGCTAACTCATCACGGAAGTCATTCATGATAGGGAGGGAGCCCGGAGCCCCTCACGCACCGAGGGAGGAGCTCTCCATTGTTGCTCTAGAGGAAGGCTCTGTAGAGCCCAATCCCCAGGAACCCCTCCGACACCGGACCTTGCGAGTTGAGGTCGACACCGACATGGGTAGCAGGGCCGCTTGCCGCTGACTGGGAACTTAATCTTTGGGCCTCTAGAAATAATGCAAGCCTGTAACTAAAATACCTAGAAAGGTGAACTGAATCTTTGAGCCTCTAGAAATATTGCAAGCCTGAAACTGAAATACCTAGAAAGGTGAACGGAATCTTTGGGCCTCTAGAAATAATGCAAGCCTGAAATTGAAATACCTAGAAAGGTGACCTGAATCTTTGGGCCTCTAGAAAGATTTATTACCTCCTCAAGCAGCATCAAACAATTCCATGCGTGCACCACAAATCTATACCATGTTTGATCAGGATCTACTTTTCCAAATCAGAATTAGCGCTAGAGCAAGCAAGATCATTGATATGGCCGTGAGACAGAGAAGGAACGAACAAACTCACCCCTCTCGCGACCTCGCTGGTAGATGTGCCGCCGCCACGCACGAAAGAGGGAGAAAAATGACTGGTGAAGGGGGAGCGGGGCGACCTTCGAAGGCCGGAGGGAGAGGGCGGCCGGAGTAGGGCGGCGGAGGCCGGAAGGAGAGGGCGGCCGGAGGAGAGAGAGGGCAAGCGACCCTATGGGGAACAAAGAGGAGTCGTGTGATAGGTGGGGGGGGAGCGATCTGGTGCGAGTAGGGGAGATTTTTTTAGTTCTCTTCTAGTGGGCCCGAGGATAACTAACCCAATTAGAACCTCTCCACTGGGCTAGTTTTTTATGCTGGGTTAGAGCAAACTAGCTCAAACTAACCCCTCTTGTTTCGATAATTTGAGGCTATTTCAACCCAAACTAGCTCTAACTCAGGGATCCTAACAAAGAGGAGTGTTACTGTACTTGCTACAGTGTGGACCGTAGCACATTGTTTTTTATGGCCATATCACCACATTGTTTTATAGTGCTGGTTCACTGGGCTACCGTGGTTCGCACTGCTGGTTCACTGGGCTGCGTGGTTCGCACTCCTCCGACCTGAGTAGTACTCCCTCCGTTCCTAAATATAAGTCTTCGTAGATATTTCACTGTGGACCACATACGGATGTATATAGATGCATTTTATGTGTAGATTCACTCATTTTCTCCGTATGTGGTCCATAGTGAAATCTCTCCAAAGACTTATATTTAGGAACGGAGGGAGTAGTATAGTAATAGTATATACCGCATCATTCTTTGCTCCTTCCTACTACTCCGACAGGTGGGAGAGCCAGCATCCGGGTCGACGTGTCATGCACCAGATTAGAGCGCGGAACGGAAGGGGGGCATCACCCCGGTCGGAGCGCCAATAATTCATGACTATAGTGAGTGGTCATATCACAAGTCTTTCCAGCAGTAACGCGCCGTCAAATCGCACAGCCCCACTCGCTCACCCTCCTCGCCTCTCTGTCAAACCGCCTACCCGAAAACTGACGCGCGTACTGCCCGGGAAAAGCCCCGCCCTCAACTTTTAACTACGCGAAAATAGTTCGAGCTTGTTCGTTCTATATAAATCAAGTAAGTACTGTATGTTTATTCACCCGTGGGTTTGTTCAATGAATGGAGGGGTGGGGATCACAAGTGAACAATACTGTAGTACTACTATTAGTAGTAAGTAGGAGTCGTAAAGTAGTCACCTTAAATAGAGAGTTTCTTTTCTTTAATGCCACGTACACAAATTGAAACGCTTGTTGTGGAGAGAGAAAAGATAATCACTCCACTATATATGGACGCAGGGGCCTGGGCGCTTGCTTTACTAGGGTTGCTCTCTTCATTCTCTCATCCTCTCAAGATATAAACAAGACAGCGGTAGCGACATTTTCTCTCTGCTCACCGCTGGTCACAGATCCGGCCGGATCCCTTCGGCCGGTGTGTGTAGAGGACTAAAAGGTGCATCGTTCACACGGTCATCGCCGCCGAGGGAGGAAACCCACAGCTGCCGGAGGGGCCCGATCCTCTGCCCGTTCCGTTCTCTCCGACACAGCGCCGGCTCGGGAGGTCCTCTGACCCTTCTTCCTCCCTGCCGTATTGTCCGTAGATCCGACCTGCCGCCGCCGACATCCCGGCGACCCTCAGGTATAAGTTCTTCGAAAGCGGCCTTGCTCTACTGCCCCAGCTCCCCACGAGTCTGCATGTGCATCTTTTTCTACTCCCATCAGCTCTTCCAAAGCCACCGAAATTTTTAGTATTATTAGAGGTAAAGCTACTTCATGCATTCGAATCTAGGGCTTTGTTCAAACAACGAAGAAAGGGGGGAACGTTGTAGCATGAATCTAGGACTTGATTCAAAGAGGAAATAATATGGTGAAAGTAGTAGAGACCAGATACCCAACCGGTCTCTTGGCTGAAAAGGGAAATAATGGAAAAACGCAGTACAACCTGGATAAGGAACATATCTATTATTGGTTGAAAAAATAATAGAAAGTGGCGGCTGGTGGACAAGTCAATAGAGTATGTCCAGGATTAGATTTGCTACCATCACATAGTAAAAGGTCTCCAGGATTAGATTTGCTGCCCTCACATAGTAAAAGGTCTCAGGATTAGATTTGCTGCCCTCACATAGTAAAAGGTCTCAGGATTAGATTTGCTGCCCTCACATAGTAAAAGGTCTCAGGATTAGATTTGCTGCCCTCACATAGTAAAAGGTCTCCAGGATTAGATTTGCTGCCCTCACATAGTAAAAGGTCTCCAGGATTAGATTTGCTGCCCTCACATAGTACAAGGTCTCCAGGATTAGGTTTTCTGCCCTCACATAGCATGAACAAACTCGGCATCACCACTTTATGCCTCCTTGTAGGTAGATTGTGCTGATGCGTCCACTGTTGCATGTCCTTATACCAACCTTTTGCAGTTGTTAATGTAAGGGCGCATGTAAAATGAAGCGATCACACTGTTACCTTAGGGACATGTCTAACCAGTGTTATTGTTAATCTAATGCCTCCAGTGATAAGATGCAATTAAACTGTGTTACAAATGGCACTCCTGCTGATTTCCCCAGTATGATAAGTAAGTTGCTCCTTTACGCTGCTGAGTGTCCTGGTGTCCCCACGGTCCCATGCCCTTAAACCAACTCCTTAGCTGCTGTTGATTTACTGTGTCTGGTAAACAAGCAATGCCACCATTAAAGTAATCCCATATTTGAGGAATCTCATTGTTGATCATAATGCTTCCGGTAACATGAAGCATTGCTGACGTTTTAAAATTTCTACTGTCCTTGCGTGATTGCCATGAACATAATTAAGATGCTTCTTTTCATTTTGTATATGTTTCATATATTCTTATTGACCAGCAACTGTTTACTTTCTATCTTTTTGTGCAGATAGGGATATCCATTTCACCTTGTTGCTATTGTGAGCTTTTGGTGAACTGCACAAAACACTTTTTTTGGAATGAGTGTCTTGTGCAGTTCAACTAAAATGTCACGTGGGCAACATCTCTCAATTTTGGTGGAACTGCACAAAATGGTGATTGGAGTTTCCAAAATCTCCGTCTAGTTCTGCTGGTAATCTCATGCAACATTTTATTAGCCTTTGCAAGATGAGCCGTCACTGTCACCACAATGGCACTTTATTTTAGTGGAACTGCACAAAAGGATAACAAAATTATAGTTGCACCTTACATGAGCCGGACAACCAACCTTAATGTTCCTCAATTTTAGTGCAACTACTAAAGAAGAACCTGCTAGCTCACAAGAGCAAGTACTTCTTGCTAGCCGAATGATGCAATCTTTGCTTCATTTCAGGTGAACTGCAGAAAAAGGCGCATGAATTGAATCATGGAACTCCAGGCATGCTTCATCCGAGTGGAGCTGCAGGTTGAGTAAAGGAGGCCACTATTAAAGTGAAATCATGCTCTCTTGGTTTGTGCTATGCAAACAGGAATACTCTGCTACAGATGTTGTGACGGTCAAGAGCATTCGCCAAGTTCTTAGATTGTATGACATGGCTAGCGAAGATGGATTTAATCCCGATATTCACTTTATCAAAAGGCTCTAATGGGTTGGTTCTGAATCTTGCAAGCTGGGAATCAGTGAGATGTGTAGGCATCTTTGTTGTACTTATTATTTGAATCTTATTTGTTGGTTCCGAATCTTGCAAGCTGGGAATCAATGAGATGTGTAGGCATCTTTGTTGTACTTATTATTTGGATCTTATTTGTTGGTTCTGAATCTTGCAAGTTGGGAATCAATGAGATGTGTAGGCATCTTTGTTGTACTTATTATTTGGATCTTATTTGTTGGTTCTGAATCTTGCAAGCTGGGAAACACGACATGATGATGCAGAGGACAACAACGATAACAAACAGTTCAAACTTGGTAGTATTATCTTTGTGAAAGTGCGACAAATGTGCTGATCGTGTGCGTCCTGAGAATAATAATTCTAATTGTTGTGCATGTTGATCCTGTGGCACTGATAGAACGAGCGAATGCATTGCTTGTCTTAAGTATAAATTTCTATTAGAGCTAATTAAATTTAAGTAAAGCGACCACTAACTCCTGTTATTACAGTACCAATACAGACCAGCTCGTGAACCGACGTGTGGCCGAGGGTGCATCTTCTGCCGGGCGTGCAGCGAACGAGGGAGGGGTATTAACTGTTGTCGCCTGTACACACTTGGCTTACTGTTGAATCCAGTTCCCCAGGAGATGAAAAACAAACTACTGCCGCCGCCTACACACTCGTTCACTCGAAGAGACTCCAATGGCGATCCGAGGGTTGAGCCTGCTGGATATGGACTTCAGCAAGGAGTTCCCCTTTGAGTTCGCCATTCAGTCCTATGGCTGCACGAAGTTGAATGTGATGTACACCAACGATACGGACTCGGTGAAGCTCTGCCTCGCCTTAGTCCTATGGCTGCACCAGGTTCTGGAGCATTCGCCTGTTTCATCGGCAGCGCTGACTGCACCTTCGCTACGGTGGAGAGAAGGAAGAACGCGAAGATTCGGCCATCTGGTGCAACAAGCTTGTCGACATCCAGAAGCAATACAAGATCATCAGCAACGGGTAGGAGAAGAACTCCGTGGTTGACCTCGCTGAGACCATCATCGACCCCTGATACGCCAACATGAAAGAAGACGACCTGAACACGTGGGAGGTACCTTTGAATCTAGCCTACATAACCTACGCGGCCAAGGATGCATACGCATGCTACGACATGTATAGGCAGATCATGGACATGAGGGCGTGTCTGCTTCCCGTAACTGACGAGTACACGGACATCCGCAGCGTCATGATCAAGCGTGCCAGGAAGGTCTAGATGTTGTACTTTATCTGTTTATAAGCACCTTTATCATCTGAGTGTTTCATGCATTAGCCTATGTGTCGTAATTATCTGTTTTGTCCGAAATATTTCTTTTAAGAAGCCATTAACCTGATTGCTTTTTTAGTGGCTATTTGCTTATGTATGTAAACTAGTTCACTTGTCCGTAAAAAAAACTAGTTCACTCGGCTGCCGTGCTTTGAATCTCCTTCCTCCCAACATATTCCCCTCCTCAGGTGGACCCAGTAGGTCTCTGAATTTTCTCCCACTTTCTTTTTTGATGTAAACTGAGTTTTCTCCCAGTACTTTCCCCTAGAACCAACTCAACTGTCCCACGTCTAGCCTATAAAATAATAATACCCCACGTACTATTAACTCATCAAATTAAAATGATATTTTATTTCGTAAGTTGAAAGTTCTTACAAAATAATAATAATAATTGTTTATATATAACTTGGCAAGTTAACTCCTAGTGGTTGCGTACATAAGCTTGCAAAGATTTTACTGACGTGCAATCATGTGTTTATGTTTTTATAACATTTCTCCGTCTAGCCCAACATGATATTTTCACCCAGCCTAGCAAGTCCGCGGATTTCAAGAAAAATGCAAATGGGATTTAAACGGGTTGCATAGATGCTACATCATTGTTTCACCCAGCCCACCAAATGGACTAAAAAACGTTCCCCCCGCTGACAGGTCGGACCCACCAGCTATATCTTCGCACGCAAGGAAGTGCCTCCTTATTACGCACAAAAAAAATGAATACCCCCTGCTAGCTGGGACCCACAATAGTGGGAGGATGACTTGTGGGCCAACAAAGTTGACGGGGACGGAGGGCTTTGTCAACTTAGTCAATATGAACGATTCTAGCTCCAGTGACCGTATGATGTCCATCCAACGGCCGTAGTGCTTCTTCAACCTCTGTTCTTCTTGCTCCAGCCGCCCAAAGCACTGCCGGTCGTGCCGCATGCTCCTGCCTCCCGTGGCCGGCTGTGCTGCCGCGGAGGCCTCACCGCCCCCTACTATTCCCACCGCTAGCCAGGCCCTGCGGCGACGACAGCCTCACACCGCAACGGAACCAGTGAACATTCATACTCTTCTCCGCGCGGGCTTCCACTGCCGCGTCTTCCCCGGCTCCGCGTCGTCCCCTTCCTAGGCCTCGCCATCGTCCACCGCCGTGGTGCTCTCCGCGTGGCGTGGTCAAGGAACGACTTTCATCGGAAGATTACAGTACATGGAGAGGCTGACAGGTGGGTCCACGGCCACAACCCGGTTTTTTTGTGATTTGCCAAGCAAGTCGCTTTGTCAGGCCTGTTGGGCTGCAAATCTTTCAAGACGAGGAGAGCTTTCATTCGGCTGGCCGAGAAAATGGCCCATCAGTAATGAGAAATGGTCTGTACATTTTTAAAACACATCAAAACGGCAATCAGTTTGAAATATCTTTTTTTTATTTCAAGATTTTAAATTACATTAATTTTTATGCGTGGAGATTTTTTTGGATTTTATATTGATATACATTTATTTTTAAAATCACTTTGAATGCGAGTCGAAATTTCGGGATCAAAAACAGTTCGGACCGCAACGAAATATGCAAAATTTCGTATAATTTTTTAACCGTGGCCACAATTTGGGCTGTAATGCTAACAAAAAGAATATGGGCTCCAAAAAAAACCTTAAGAATTAGCAAATGGGCTGAAAATTATTAGAAATAATGGCAGATGGGCTGTATGCTGTTTTCCACAGATTTGAGGCTTTCCTAAAAAAAGGTTGACGCACAAGCAGTGACTGTTGGATGTCCATCCAACGGCCATCGTGCTTCTTCAATCTCTGCTCTTCCTACTTCAGCCGCTCAAACAAGCGCCGGCGGGACTGCCTGCTCCCTCCTCCCCGTGGCTGGATGTGCTGCCGCGGAGGCCTCACTGCCCCACCGTACTCCCATCGCTGGCCTAGCCATCCCTCTACTCACCCACACCTGCTGTTATTCTCCGGCAACGGCAAACGAACCAGTAAACCCTCGTACAGTCGTACTCCCGTCCGTGTGGGAAACAAAAACAACGTCCGAGTCTTCCCTGCCTCCGTGTCGTTCCCTTCCTAGGCCTCGCCGTCGTCCACCGCCCTGGTGCTCTCGGTGCGGCATGGTCAACGTGGTCAAGGAACGACTTCCATCGGACGTGGACTGTACGTGGAGAGGCTGATAGCTGGGTCCACGACGGCAGGAAGGAAGTGCCTCCTTATTACGTGAAAAATAATGATTCCTCCACCTGACAGGAGGGACCCACCGGACGGGCCACCGTATTTCGCAAAAAAAATGTTCCCCCCCTGACTGCTAGGACCCACCAGCTACACCTTCGCACGCAAGGAAGTGCGTCCGGGCAAAAAAACGATTCACCCCCCTGACTGCTGGGACCCACCAGTTACATCTTCGCATGCAAGGAAGTGCATCCGGGCAAAAAAAAGAAAACCAAAACGATTCGCCCCCCTGACTGCTGGGACCCACCGCCCCCCCGACAGCTAGGACCCACCAGCTACATCTTCGCAAGCAAGGAAGTGCCTGACAGTCGGGACCCACCTGGTCGAAGCGTACGTAGAGTTGTTATTTTGGTCGCGAACGTGTACGTACATATATACTGGTGGATGTAGAGGCGCGCACATGTCGTAGTAGAGGCGCGCACGTAGCATGTACACGTACATACAGCGGCCAGGGTGCAAGAAAGAAAATACGACCACATATGTGTACATACGGGCGGGGTCTCGAACGCCTACTCGCGCATACGTACGGCGAGGGCTCGTTGACATGGCTGGGTCAGAACGGAGAAACAACGTCGTCGTTGTGTTCATGGGGAGGCAACGGAATGCGTCGTGTTCATCGGGAGGCAACACGGCTGGGTCGAAATGAAATGCGTGGTCGTGTTCATCGGGAGGGCTTGGACGGAAGAGGCGATGGAAACGAGGCCTGGCGTACCGCACAACGGAGGAAACAGACCTCCTACGGTCGAAACGGGGGTCCTGTTGATCAGGAGGGGTGTGGCGTACCGCAAAACGGAGGAAACAGACCTCGTACGGTCGAAATGGGGGTCCTGTTGATCGGAGGGGTGTGGCGTAACGCAAAACGGAGGAAACGAACTTGTGTTGGAGCGCTACGGTCAAAACGGGGGTCCTGTTCATCGGGAGGGGTGTGGCGTACCGCAAAACGGGACTCCACGGGATACTGTTCATCTCCATCGTCGACCCCTTCCAGCCTCCACGAGCTACAGTTCATCCACCGTCGACCTCCTCCAGTCTCCACGGGCTCCTGTTCATCCAGCCTCCACCGTGCGCTACTCCACCGGCTACTGTTCAACCACCCCTCAACCGTCTACTATTCATGCAGCCCTCCACACCACGGGGTCCTGTTCAACCACCCCTCCACGGGGTGGTCATGTCCATCCAGCCCTCCACGGGGTCCTGTTCATCCAGCCCCAACCGGCCCGATTGATCGGGGTCCAGTTCATCCAGAGGCAACACCCAGGGGTCCTGTTCATCCACCCCCATCGGGAACTGTTCATGCACCCCCCCGCAACGGTCACTGTTCATCCAGAGGCAGCATCGATCGACTTCAGTTAGCAGCAGTAGCCAAGGAATCGCTCGATCGGGTTCAGTTAATAGCCATCGATCGATCGCTCGGGTTCAGTAATGCGTAGCCTACAGTGCAATCGCTCGGGTTCAGTTAGAGCCCAACGCCTCGCTCGGGTTCAGTTAGAGCCAATGCCTCACACACACGCGCGTACGTGTACGAGAGAAACGCGCATCGCTCGGCCCTCGACCTCCCACCGTAACCGGGAACTCCTCGAAATTTTCCTCCCCCTCGCTTCTACCATAGTTTTTTCCGTCATGGACGGCCCAAAGAATGTCATGCAGCTGCGTCTCCGGCCTGCCCAGGACGAAAAGCCCATTTTCTGTCATGATTTTTTGTCATAGAAGTAGGAGCCCACCACATCTATGATGATACCGGGTTTTGTCACAATTATCGTCATAGGTCATATGTATGATAGAAAAAAAATTCGTTCGGCCCAAAATGTCATGGATGTGTCTTTTTTTGTAGTGCAAGTGGGGAGAGGAGCCCCTTCCCTAAGGAAAGAGGACGAATAGGAGTAGGGGAGGAGTCCTACTCCTCCTCCCCTTGGTTGGACACCCCAAGGAGGGTTTTCCTCCTTGGTGGCAGACCTCCCTCTCCCCTCTATCCTATATACAGTGGAGGTTTGGTGCCCAATTGATATACAACGTTTGGAGCCTCCTCTAGTTGATCTAGTGCTAGTTCTTGTTGGTCCTAGTTGACTAATTAAAGCTAGCCATAGCCACCTCTAATCCTCATAATTAGAAGCCCCATGTGGTTCTAATATCATCCCTCTAACTCTCCGGCAACGATTAGCTCGGGACGGTGAAGCGCTGTCGGATCGTGTAGACTGTACACTTGCAACCAAGTAGAGAGGTCGTGCTTTCGACCTTATGTTCGAGGGATCATTCGAGGGAGGTTCATGGGATCACCATCGATGTTTGAGGGACTTAGTACGATCTACACCGACTCATCTACTTCCACTGCACTCCTGGAATCGGTAACGATCGTTGATCCAAACCCTATATGCATCTTCATATTGTTCCTCGGTGATCGTATGGCGAATGTTTTTGTTTTCTACTATGTTTCCCTATAGTGGACCATGAGCGGTTTTATGAGTAGATGCAGGTTGCAATCTTGATCACATGTGCTTTTGAGGGTTGATGTTCTTGTTATGCTTCCCTCAAGTGTTGCTTTGGTTCAATTCATCAACACCATGGTGTCGCTTTGTTACAATGTTCTAACAATCGATCAGCTCTGGCTGTTGACGATCTGCTAACAGTTCCTTGGGCATCACCATAGTTGAGAATAGTGAACCGCCGCACACAAGAGGGTGCCGAAGATGGATGATCTTCTAGGGGGTCATGCATAATGACAAAGTATAGTGTGGGGCTAGAGATTTTTAATTATCGCCTAAATTATGGACGTAGGTAGCTAGTATTACTTGTTAAAACTAGTTAACCACGTAACTAAAATTTTTCCCAAACCGATTAGAGGATGTCTAACTTGGTTTTGCAGGGTATGCATATGATGTGGTATAGCCTTCATCATGTTAATGAGTTTATGTATGAGATGGTTATATGTCGTAATGTTAAGTGGCCTGCGCGTCACGGCATGATGGCTGGAGCCACGAGATTGCCATGTTAATGTAAAATTCATAGAGATAGCCTACATTTCACACGTAACTATGACAACCGTATACGGAGGACCCCGGCAAGGAGAAGGTGTACTAGGCGTGAGACAAGGAGCTATTATTTCGTTCGATGACATAATTTCTAAATCTGGTGCCACAACAACGTCTTCTGGAATGGCTGCCATTGCAACATTTTCTGAGATTGCCGCCACGACAACGTTTTGGGAATAGTTGCCACGTCAACGAAATATTGGCTGTCACGTTGCTTCATATGAAGATTGAAGACGTTCATGGAGAACTCCCGGCGCCCAGGGCTATACCATGTCGTTCTATTATGAATTGCCTGAGATGTTTATCCTTTGTTGTTTGCACCGTTTGATTGCGCAGTAGTCAATTATCTGGGTAATCTGTCACAACAAATATCAAGTTAAAAGGTGCTCTTCCAAGTGTTCCAATCGGCTATAACATGTAGTTCCGGAGTGGGTCATGTCCATGTGAGCACAAACGGGACGTGAGGTGTAAGACGGGGATGGTCAGACCATGCTTGCATATAGCACTCGGTTGTCTTGAAGTTCTAGCAGAATCATTCTAAGCTCAGAGCACAAAGCATCGAAAGATGAACAAGAGTCATATGGAGATATGATAGGCAAAAGTTTGCCCACGGGTCAAAATTCTCATCATCAGTGATGTCCACATCAATGACTGAGAACTAGATTTGGATCTTGAGTCACTCACTATATATCAATTATGAGAGATATTTATTTGAGTGGGAGCACAATTATGTATTAATTAAGTTTAATAACTAGTGCAAATTAATTATGAACAATGTCTATGTGTAGTTTGCATTATAGTTTTAGAATTATGGCTCACGGTTTCACCTTTGTTGTTGAAATTGATTGACTGCTATTTACTTGGTTGAAACTTCATGGTTGAGAGGATCATCCTCTAAAAGTGCCGAGAAGGATTTTGACCTACTGTATGTTTACAATACTCTCTTGCTCATGAATGGATGACGAGACTCACGTCCTTCGATCAAAAGTTAGAATTGCATTACGGTCTGCTTGCTTCCGATAAAACCAAACTTCAAAATGTTTGGGATAGTTATGTGATATTATTGGAACTGGAAATTGTTTTCAGAAACAAACAAGACTAAAATATATGTGATATCTAAAGAAGTTTTTTGTTTGCAAGTTCTAGTGAAGTGTTCAACTATGTTTAAGACTGAAATGCGCAAGATCCGAAAGAACACGAGTCATGAGTTGACGGTGAGAAATTATATAGAAAGAACAAAACCAAAGGATGTAATGAGACTTACACGCCTAGGAAGTTCAGGGCTCACGCCACTCTTAAAGTTGATGTTTCTTCTGAGAGTGAGAGAAATATTGAAGTAAAACTATAAAAGTAAAAGGCAGAAAGAAAAGAAGACTGGAATGTGATACAAGTTATGAGATGTAGAGATGTTTGGTCAAGTAAAGTGTAGTTATTGGGAAATATGATCAATTTGTTGATCACTGATTCTTCAGTGTTGTGATTAAAAGGTTGATCAGAAGAATATCGACTCGATTTCATATTATTGTGAATTGTTGCAAGAAACTTTGAATGACCTAAATGACCAACAAATAATGAGGTTAAAATATCTGATGGATTGTAAAAGGTTATAGTATTTCCATCAATGTATTTCCTCTATATTTATTATCATAATTCATTTTAGAGTTTTGGTACACTCTAGCCCATTATATAGAAGTTGCAAGGAGGTTGTTCATGAGAGAATAATAGTTGTTCGATGTTATGAACCAAAGGCCATACACCTATTGTGAATAAGATGTATGTAATTAATACTGATCATACAATTGAACATCCATAACACTGACGCTAAATGTTGCAAGAATAAAAGAATACCACAACTGTGTGGCACTACATTTAGTCACATTGGAGAAACCAACATAGAGAAATTTCATAGAGATGAAATTTGAAGTCATCTGATTAAGAATTGTCTAAAACTTGCAAATTCATCCAATTAGTGAAGTAAACTAAAATACCGTTCATAGGCCATAATGAACGAGCAACAAAATAATTGGCAACATACATATTGATGTGTTTAATTAGTCCAATAAGTGTTGTTGCAAGTAGTGGATTTATCTATCTTCAAGGATGACTCAAGTAGATATTTATATTTACTTATTTAGACATAAAACTAGATCTGTTTGAAATGTTTCAAAAAGTTTTCAGAATGAAGTAGAATTTATTGTAACAAAAAAATTATGTTTCTTCAATTAGATTGTACAAAAGAATATTTGAGTTACAAATTTAGTGAATGTTTGATGTGCTATAAAAGAATTTTATAGCTTGCACCTCCTGGAAACACTACTGAGAGTAGAATGTTTTGAGTAGATATAATCAAGCTATGTATGACATGGTGAGATCAGAGATGACATTGATTGTTCCGCCAATATAATTTTAATGTGATGATTTAGAGACTATGGGTTTTACATTGAAAAGAGCGCCATCAAATTTGTCGAAATAAGTGCTACTTTGTAGGTTATCCCAAATGGTTGGGTATTCCTCTATCACTACACTGAGGCAAAGTGTTTTGTCACAGAGTGCGAAAATTTTGAAGAAGATATTTTCTGCAAAAGAGTGAGTGGGGGGACAATGCAATCGACAAGATTAACATAATCTTTGTGATCAAGTCAAAGAAAACAAACACTAGAAGTGGTTCTAAAATTTCTTACAAAGATTGATACGAAAGCCTCTACATAGGATATAGATACTTCGGTCGAACATGCAGCTAAACTATATAGGTTGGAATATTCATACATACCTTCAAGGTATGCAGACGAAATATTGCTGAAACAAACAATGAACCTATAATACACAGAGAAGCATTGATGGGCCCTGACTTCGGAATTGGTGATATGCCAAAATAACCCGAGATAGTATCCATACACATAATTCAAGTTTAGAACTTGAAAGACCCTCCGAAAGAATTAAAGTCTAAAGTGTAGTGATGGGTCTATAAATTGACAAAGATAAAAATGTTTTATAATGCTTGACTTGTTGCAAATAGTTTATGACAATATCAAGGAGTTGATTATGGCGAGATTGTCTCATCATAATAATAATAAGTCAGTTCGCATTAAACTAGAGACTACTAAATATTTTAGTTATGACATATAACAGATTGATGCTACTAAGTGTGCAAACTTCAAGAGATCCAGTAATGATCTGAAGCAAGCATAGTGGAGTTGGAATCTTTGTTTGATGAATTAATCAAATAATGCGATTTCATCAATAGAAACAAAGATGCTTGTATCTACAAGAAAGTAAGTGGGAGCATGATTATATTTCTAACCATTGTGTGTGGATGACACATTGTTGATTGGAAATTATATAAATTTCTTGACACAAATTAAGAATTTATTGAAAATAGTTTTTTAGTAAAATACTTAGGTAATATAGTCCTTGTATTAGACATAATAATATATGGAGATAGTAGCGTCTAATTGGACTTAGCCAAAAATACATATTGACAAAAGTAATAACGCAGTTTAGCATGAAAAATATCAAGAATAGTTTTCTTGTCAAGGTCTCATAGAAGGAGTTCTTACCAAGAATCGGTATCTTGGAATACCGATGAGTGAAGTGCATGATTTCAGTCACACTTGTATTAATTCAATGGTATGTAAATAACCAGATATGTCCAAGTACTCCATGTAAGTTGTGAGTAAAGTTACCAGAATGGTCAAACTGTTGATCATAGGATAACACTAAAAATTTCGTTAAGTATTAACGACATGTTTCTCACATATGGAGAGAATGATGAGATTGTTGTAAGGCGTTACATCAATACAGATTTGATGTAAGTAGTACATCGACAAAAATCTCCAATTGGTGCTCCAAGAAAATTTCAATTTAAATGATTTATGGTGGCACAATAAATTGGAATTGGTCCAAGAATGTTACTATGGTGAATTCAGTAACAGAAAGTTAAGTATATTGTCACTTTAGAAGCAACAATAGAGGGTGATGAATCACATGTTCACTTATGAACTTGGTATGATTCCTAGATGATTGTGCAAAAGGAACATTGTTCTTAGATAGTGGTTATGTAGCTCAATCGAAGGAATCAAAGGTCTTACCGATGATTCAATATATACTAAGTTTGTTTCACATAAATTAGGAATTTATGTGAAAGCATGACGGATGCATTGAAATACAAATCATACACACCGATCTGAAATTGCCAGATTCGATAGGACAAAGTCTATACCACAAGCAAAGCTTGGACTGACACCGGATTGCCATTGGTGTAAAAGTTAAAAGTGCTAACTAGATTATTGACTCTAGTACAAGTGGAGACTATTGGAAATATGCCCTAGAGGTAATAATATTGTGATATTATATTTCCATGTTCATAGTTAAGAGTTTATATTTCATGCTATAACTGTTATGATCCTGGAATGTGCGGTTCAGTGGAAAACTCATATGCACGTGTGGAATGATAAACGGTAAATAATAGGTTCCTGGTCTCGCCTCTAAGACTGGCTCAAGTGTGGTTGGTGATCACATTTTCCAGATCTTAGGGTATCATTAAGTGTAACAATAGTCCTAAAACAACATTGAGGGTATGACGTTAGAAGAACGATCATATTGAATCAACCCAAACTCATCTATTATACTTTTTGATTATATCGTCTGAAATCATTTGTTATAACACAGAGTATTAGCATGTGTTTTAGTTCCTCTGACCATGAGAGTGTCTCGGTCACTTCCTACCAGACGGTAGGCTTTGGGGTTGCTCAAACTTCATCTGTAACAGGGTGATCATAATGAAAACTTCCAGGATCACAGAAAAGTTTGACAAGTGATCAGGTAGCTCGAGAGTGGGATTTGCTCCTCCGATGATGGAGAGATATTCTTAGGGCCCTCTTAGTGTGACGGCATCCATCATCGTCTGACCAGACACAAGTGACTACGTCACGGGGATGCCGGAATACGTCAACGAGAAACAAGAACAAAACCGGTAACAGGAGCAACGGTATAGTGAGCATGGTGATGACTCGGGAGGATACCGATGCACAGCGGGTTTTGTGAAGTATCGCAAAGCAAAGGGAACATCACATAATAACCAAAGGTTCACACGAATATCATTCGTCTAATCATGAGGACCAATATGGATGTCCACGGATCCACTATCGGTCATGTCTACGATTTATCGAACCTATGGGGTCACAAGCTTAATCATAATTTGCTGAGTGTTAGTGGGATAGGGTGATGAGAATATATTAGTGTAATTGTTTCATTAATATCCAGAATAGTTCCAAGAGGCTCCAAAAGCGTTTCGGGGTTACCAGAAGGGTTTCAGTGAGTATCGAGTAATACCGGGTATTACCAATTAATTATATATAGGTGGAAAATATTTCTAGAGATGTTAAATTATATATAATCTTCCAGAAGTATTTAGAGCATTTTATATTTAATTTAAATATCAACGGGCCTTAAAAGGCTAAGAGGTGGAAAGCAACTTGGGCCACAAGGGCCCAAGTGGGGAGAGGCACCCCTTCCCTAAGGAGGCCAAATAGGAGAAGGTGAGGAGTCCGACTCCTCCTCCCCTTGGTTGGACGCCCCAAGGAGGGTTTCCCTCCTTGGTGGCAGCCCTCCCTCTCCCCTCTAACCTATAAATAGTGGAGGTTTGGTGCCCAATTGATATACAAGTTTTGGAGCCTCCTCTAGTTGATCTAGTTCTAGTTCTTGTTGGTCCTAGTTGACTAATTAGAGCTAGCCCTAGCCACCTCTAATCCTCATAATTATAAGCCCTATGTGGTTCTAATCTCCTCTCTCTAATTCTCCGGCGACGATTAGCTCTCGATGGCGAAGCGCTGGCGGATCGTGAAGACTGTTCGCTTGCAACCAAGTAGAGAGGTCATGCTTTCGGTCTTCTATTCAAGGAATCGTTCGAGGGCGGTTCGCGGGATCCTCGTTGACGTTTGAGGGACTCCAAGTATGATCTACACTGACTCGTCTACTTCTGCTGCACTCTCGGAATCGATAACGATGTTGATCCAAACCCTATATGCATCTTCATATTGGTCCTGGGTGATCGTAGGGCGAATTTTTTGTTTCCTACCACGTTTCCCAACACCTAGGAGATCTCAATTCTGAGAGAGGACATCCTTTTGAGGAATCCATCTGGTCACGATGGAATCTTCCATCAATTTTCAGGAGTACACTGGTCTTTATGAATTTCCGCCCCAGTTCAAGAATTCATATGCTTAACGAGTTAACTTGCTGATTAATCCATACTCATAGGGGTCACCAAGTAGCCGATAAATTGGCTGATTAATTTATTAACTAGATGATTAGCTTGCCAATTAACCTATTAATGCCCTACTCGCCAGCCAACCGAGCAGCTACCAGTTGATGATTTCCTCAACAATGTTTTCTACTAGTGGCTAAATGCAAACAATCCAAAATTGGACTCACAGAGGAATCGGTGAGCACTATCCTTCTCTCATGCTTTGGAGGACATGCATCTCTCTTCAAGGTGTTAAGACTTCAGAATTGGTCGTTCAAATTTTATGTTTCTTCTAAAGAACACTACTGCAGGAATGCCTAGCAGTGGCGAGCGCAAAAAGGCCATCAATGGTGGGCAAGCCTCCCACGGGCGCGAACCACTGACCTCCCGCCACTGCTAGTACCCCATCAGTGGCGGGCGCCCGCCATTAGTAGAGCATATCAAGTGGTGGGCATCCCCACCCGCCTGCCACATCTAGATGTTGTAGTTGTTGCGGTCAAACTTCCCTCGCCCACCACAACTATACATATGACTAGCAAGAATTTACATAGTCGATCATATGCATGACGATGTATCATAGTTTAGTAGTATCACATTTTATCATAGTCAATAAACAAGCGAACAACAAGTTGCCCAACTGCATATAGCAAAGTCATATAGGAATGTTCATGGAAACGTAGAAACTATATTTAGAGCATCAATCATAGAGACCATATTGTGGCACTGCACAAATAGTTGACAAACAAAAGTTCAGCTCCATCATAGCAACTTGCAATTCAGCTCAACTCTATGAAGAGTTGTCCTCGTCTCCGATTATCTTCTTGACCTCGGTTAGGGCAGACTTGGTAGTTTAAAAACTATCTCGGCAGCCTCGATGGCGCCTCGCATGCTCTCTGCAATAGCTTTGCCACTTCTAGTGGATGACCTCGCAAGATCGGGAGATCCTTCAGTGCTCTTGGCATATTGTAGAGCCTTCTGGGTGTATACTAGAGTCCTCTTTGCATAGGTGAACACGAACATCGAGTACCCAACCAGTCTCGAGACGGTGTCTAGGGCTCTAGGAGTCGTAACGAGGCCTATCGGCTCCTCCATCTAAATCAAAAAAGTTGACAGTTAAATAAACCATATTTATAGAAACAAATTATATAAGAAGATAATTAAAATTGTGTATGACAACCCTCGATGTCTTTCTTTGGGTGTGCATTTCTCACTCTTAAGTGGTTGTACATATGTTGGTCACACCATGATTGGTACTTTGACTATCGGTGATGGTCGTTCTTTACCTTCTGCTCCTCCTTTACCAATGTATCAGAGGAGGAGGAGGCGAGAACGACCCTCTACGACAATAGTCGGTTCATCTCCCAAGTGGTTGTATATATGATGTACACTCAATGTTATTTCGACCGTTGTTGAAGGTTGTCCTTCACCTTCTTCTCCTGCTTTACCAAGTTCTCAGAGGAGGAGAAGAGGAAAGACGATCCCGATGACAACAGTTGGTATCCTCCTCTGAAAACAACTCTCATCTCAGTATGTGGATTTAGAGTGAGAATTGCCCCCTTGAACAAAAAAATGTTGCTAACAATATCAGTAGACTAATTAAGTATTACATGTAGAAAAAATATTAAATAGCTACATGAATCGGTTTCAACAACATTACATTAAAATTTGGGAACTCTGCTTTAAAATGGACATATTAAGTGCTAGAAATCTGGCTAAACGGAAATAAATCAACATTTCACCAAACATTAGCTCTTATTATGAACCCTATAAAAAGTTCCTATAATCTACGGTCTATGATCTACGAATACGAATAAGAAATTTCCTATAATCAGTGGTCTACGATCTACGAATATGATTTGGAAAGTTCCTATAATCTGCGAACAAAGAATGTATACACTAAAATTTGGAAATGACTCTGCTTTAAAATGGACATATTAAGTTCTATAAATTTGGCGAAACGGAAATAAATCAACGTTTCGCCAAAACATTAGCTCTTATTATGAATCCCTGTAAAGAAAGTTCCTATAATCTACGATTTAGGATCTACGATTACAAATATGAAAGTACATATAATCTACGGAAAAAATGCAACTAACAATATCAACAACACTACATTAAAATTAGGGCATGAACTCTACTTTAAAATGGACATATTAAGTGCTAAAAATTTGGCGAAATGGAAATTAATCAACGTTTTGCCAAAACATTAGCTCTTATTATTAATCCCTGTGAAGAGAGTTCCTATAATCTATGGACTACAATCTATGAATATGAATAGGAAAGTTCCTATAATCTACGGTCTACGAACTATGAATATGAATAAGAAAGTTCCTACAATCTACAAACAAAGAATGTAACTGCTACTTCTTGAGCTTGCGTTGGTTTTTCCCTTGAAGAGGAAAGGGTGATGCAGCAAAGTAGAGATAAATATTTGTAAGTGCATCTAGTGCCTCTTAGTGATTTTGGTGTATTGAAGACTTATAGGTTAAGTATCTAATGTGTTTATGAGTGTACACAGGTCTATAAGTCTATAAGGAGTTTGATATTTACAGAGAAAGTCGACCCCTAAAAATGAAGTTCTTCGACTGAAGACCTTGATACACTGAAGACTTTCTGAAGACTTTGAAAGTGAAGAAATTGGTGTGACCTTGAAGACTTAGTATTCATTCGAGGAACATGAAGCGTGAAGACTTTTGTTTTCGTAGTTTCATTTTCTCTTTCTTGAGTCATAGGAAACACCGTACTGTTAAAGGGGGTCGAGGAAATACTAAGGAAAAGTTTCCAAGTGATGCTCAACTCAAAATCCTGCACCTACCAATCCCTTCGAGTGAAGCCATTGGAAATCTCATACAGTTCAGTCAATTTCTTCAGTGACAGAGACGAAATTCTTCTGGTCACTGAGGACTTTGCTCTGACTGAGGAGTTAGGAATTCGTAGTGCGGATTGCCTACAAGTGAGGAACATGATAGCCCTGAGGAATTTGATAGTCAAAATTCGGACCGTTGCTGTGCTGCGCGCCAGCTGTCCCAAAATATCTTGTCCACATAACGGTCATATCATTGAAGGGCATTTATGTCTTATCATGTCGGGCTGCTCCCTAGGCTATAAATAGCCGCCCCCTACAACCACTAGCTGGTTGGCTGCTCCGCGTGAACTTGACACTTGTCATTTGAGAGCAACCCATCCTCCGAGGACTTTGAGCGAAAATCATCAAGTGAGGAAAATCCAAACCCAAACCCAAAACACCTACAAACCCAAAGTGATTGAGGATCACTGAAGAGATTGATCCTGAGTGGATCCGACGCTTGTTACCTTTGAAGACTGTGCTTCTTCCAGACGGTTAGGCGTCAAGGTCTAGAGCATCCAAGAGGAATTGTGGATCGCCGAGTGACCAAGTCTGTGAAGGTTTGGAAGTCACCTGAAGACTTACCACGAGTGATTGGGCGAGGACTGTGTGTCCTTAGCTCAAGGAGAATACGGTGAGGACTGTGTGTCCGGGACTAGGTGTCCTCGAGTTTAAATACTCAGTCGCTCCAACCAGATGTACAACTGAGACATCAGTTGGAACTGGTCTACCAAATCATTGTCTTCACCAAGCTTACTGGTTCTATTTCCTCAACACTTTCATTTCCTCATTACTGTGTTGTGTGTTTGTTCATATCTGTGTTTGAAGACTTTGACTAAAGACTTTCTCAATTTCCTCAGTTCAATTTCTTTAGTCTGTTTGTCTTCATCTTGTGTTATCCCGTGTTTACGCTTTCTGTACTCTGTGTTTGTCTTCATTTCATCATGATGACTATGCTTGAATTTTGTCATGTCTTCATCTGAGGACTTATTCCGCTGCTAGTAGTTCTTCGCTAAGGAATTTCCTCACGAGCAAATTCCTCAGTGAAGAATTTCATAAAAATCGCCTATTCACCCCCCCTCTAGTCGATATAACGCACTTTCAATTGGTATCAGAGCAAGGTACTCCCTTGTTCTGTGTGATTTTGGTTTAACCGCCTGGAGTTTTAGTTATGTCGACCGCAGATATGAAGAAAGTGCCATGCCCCATCTTTGACGGTCACGAGTATCCCAAATGGAAGGCCATGATGAAGAAGCGTCTCATGGTGATGAACAGTGAGCTGTGGACCATCACTGAGATTGGTCTGATCGATCTGTGCAAGATGGCGGAAGCTGATGACATTCACAAGTACACTCAACTCAACCTCACAGCGAAGGCCGTCATCTGCTCCAGTCTGTCTTGAAACCAGTTCAAAAACATCATGCATCTCGATCAGGCGAAGCTTGTCTGGGACCGTCTCTCTGATGTCTATGAAGGCCATCGAACCTGTCATGATCCTTGGTTTGAGGATTTCAAGGAATCGCTCAAATCGATGACATTCGAACCAGAGTCATCATCCTCTACTTCATGCCTTATGGCAAAAAGTGCCGAGGTAACTGAATGCTACCTATCTGAGTGCAGTGATGAAGAATCTGGTGATGAATTTGGACCCAGTTTTGTCAAACTTGCTTCCCTTGCCGCAAAACAACAAAGAGCTTTGCAAAAAGCTAATGATATGCTTAGTAAGAGCAATGATATGTTGGGTGAAGAAATGGACCAGTCACAAGCCTTGGCTAAAAGTCTTCAGAGACTTCATTCTAAGCATGACTCTCTTCAAGATCAGCATAACTCTCTCTTGTCTGATTTTGAGAAAATAAGAGTGAATTATGAAGATCTTCAGAAGGAGCGCGATTCATTACTTGCTCAACAAATCAGCGCTGCTCAGGAAGAATTTATTCCTCCATGTTTAAAATGCATTGAACGAGAATCTGCTAATTCCTCACCTGAATGTTCAAATGCTTCAAATGTTACAAATTCTTCACCTGCCTCTGCTATCACTAATTCCTCATCTGAGGACATTGCTAGTATTACTGACGATGCAGGACTGAATGAATTGTACGTGACAGGCATGTACAAAAGCCTCAAAGGGCATCAGACTCTTTGTGATGTGCTTAAAAAGCAGATCCTCAACAGGAACCCTAGGAAAGAGGGTATTGCCTTTGAGAGGAAACTCAATGCTGATGGTACATATTGGAAGCCTGAGCAGTACCCCAAAACCTCATGGGTTGCTGCAAAGGGACCTCCAGTTGATCCATCTAATTTATCTGGCTATACATGTGAATCTTCTCACTCTTCTGATGAGTCATTTGACTCCAACTATAAACTGTTCAAAAATCAGAATGGTGAAGTATTTGCTAGATATGTTGGCACTAACTGCAGGAACGGTTCCCCTGTGAAGAAAATCTGGGTTCCTAAAAGGTGCCTTGAAAGTCTTCAGGTGAATGTCCTCATGACACCACCTGTGAAGAAAAGGAACCTCAGATCAAATTCCTCATACGGACCAAATTCTCAAGGGGATCAAATTCCTCACATGGATCAAAGTCCTCATATGAACATCATCGTGCTAACAACTCTGTTTCGCAGGGAAGAGCCAAGGGCTATGAATATGAGCACTATTCTCCTAATCATTATGTTCGTAAGTCCTTGAAGAATTTCTCTGCTTATTCATATGCTTACCCTAACCCCTCTTATGTGAAACGAAATGGTTTGGCTGCTTTGCCACCATTCTCATATGAAGCTCGCAGAGTGATGAACTCTTTGCCACCCCTTCAGATGTGGGTGGTGAAGAAAAAGAACTAATCTCTTCTGCAAGGTCAGGTCTCCAGACGTATTATCACGTCTGAAGAATTTGCTGGGGACCTGACAAATTGCCTGAAAGGACGCAGGCTAACCATGATGAAATGAACTTTCATTTCACACGTCCTCCCTCTGTTTTATCTATTTACTGCTTGATGAAATTGATCTGATGAATTGTGATATCATATTCTTCACTGCTGAAGTATATGAGGTCGTAAGTTGCACTCATCTGCAGGATGATCAACCCAAAGCCACTGAATGGGTACTTGATAGTGGATGTACAAATCACATGACCGGTGATAGGAATCTGTTGATGGATGCTCCGTTATCAGCGTCACACATGAAGCATATCATCTTCGCTGATAAAAGCAAAAGTCAGGTATTGGGTCTAGGTAAGGTTGCTATCACAAAGGATCGACACATGGACAAAGTCATGCTTGTTGAGTCCTTAGGATATAATCTTATGTCTGTCTCAATGCTCTGTGATCTTGATATGGTTGTTGTCTTTGGCAAGTATCGTTGTGTTGTGATTATGGAAGCTGACAATTCCAAAGTCTTCGAAGGCTTTAGGAGAGGAGACTTGTATATTGTTGATTTCTCTGCAGATTCACAACCAGTCGTGTGCCTACTTGCAAAAGCTTCAGAAGGATGGCTATGGCATCGACGACTTGGTAATGCAGGCATGAGGAATTTGAACACGGTTGCAAAGAAGAAGCATGTCATTGGCATTGAGAATGTCAAATTCCTCAAGGATCACTTGTGCGGTGCCTGTGAAGCTGGAAAGATGACAAAGGCCAAGCATCCAGCGAAGACTATCATGACCACGACTCGTCCATTTGAATTGCTTCACATGGATCTCTTTGGTCCTAATCATTATTCCTCTGTTTCAAATGAAGCATCTCAATATGGCTTTGTTATTGTTGATGATTACTCTCGTTACACATGGGTACACCTTGTCTCTTACAAAACTGAAGTGCAGGAAGTCTTCAAACGATTTTCCTCGAGGGCTTCAACCAACTTTGGTGTGAAGATTAAGCACATCAGAAGTGACAATGGCACTGAGTTCAAGAATTCAGGTCTCGATGACTATCTTGATGAACTTGGTATTACTCATGAGTTATCTGCTCCTTATACTCCTCAACAGAATGGCGTCGTGGAGCGCAAGAATAGGACTCTTGCTGAGATGGCTCGCACTATGCTCGATGAGTACAAAACCCCTCGTCGTTTCTGGGTTGATGCAATTGATACTACGTGCCACATCATCAACAGAGTATATCTTCACAAATTCTTCAAGAAGACTGCCTATGAACTCCTCACTGACAAGAAACCCAATGTGAGTTATTTCAAAGTCTTCGGTGCTAAATGCTGGATTAGAGATCCTCATCACAACTCTAAATTTGCACCGAAAGCACATGAAGGTTTTATGCTTGGTTACGGAAAGGACTCGCACACCTACAGAGTCTTCAACAATGTTCTTCACAAGATTGTTGAAACTGTAGATGTGCGGTTCGATGAAACTAATGGCTCGCAAAGAGAGCACCTACCTTCTGTGTTAGATGAACCTGCACCTGAGGATTCTATCAAGCATAAGGCTACTGAAGATGTCATTCCTACTGAAGAATCTGCTGAAGAATTCATTCCAGAACGTGAAGAACGTCGAGCTGATGCACCTGAAGAAAATGCTGAGGAAATTGATGGTGAAGAAAATGCTGATCAAATTCCTCAATGACAACCAGCTCACCCTCGTGTTGCAAAAGAAGTGCAAGTGGAGAAGATCATCGATGACATTAGAGCACCAGGTCCTCTCACACGCTCAAAAGCTTCACATCTATCTAACTTTTGTGGGCACTTTGCTTTTGTCTCTATCATAGAGCCCACTAAGGTAGATGAAGCATTTCTGGAGCCTGAGTGGATTCAGGCCATGCAAGAAGAATTACATCAGTTCAAGCTCAACAACGTATGGGAATTAGTCGATCGTCCCGATCCTCGCAAACATAACATCATTGGCACAAAGTGGATCTACCGCAACAAGCAAGATGAAAATGGTGTTGTGGTGAGGAATAAGGCACGACTAGTAGCTCAAGGCTACACACAGGTTGAAGGAATTGATTTCAATGAAACTTTTGCACCTGTTGCTAGACTTGAGGCTATTCGCATATTGCTTGCTTATGCTAACCATCATGATATCATCTTACACCAAATCGATGTGAAAAGTGCATTCCTCAATGGTAAGCTTGAGGAAGAAGTATATGTTGCTCAGCCCCCAGGTTTTGACGACCCAAAACATCCTGACAAAGTCTTCAGACTCAATAAGGCCCTCTATGGACTCAAGCAGGCCCCACGGGCGTGGTATGATACATTGAAGAAATTCTTCATGAAGAAAGGATTCACACCCGGTTCACTCGATCCCACTCTCTTTACTAAATCTTATGATGGTGAACTGTTTGTGTGCCAAATATATGTTGATGATATTATCTTTGGATGTACTGACCAACGTTACAGTGATGAATTTGCCTATATGATGAGAGAAGAATATCAAATGTCTATGATGGGAGAGTTGAAATTCTTCTTAGGTCTTCAAATTCGTCAACAGCGCAATGGCATATTCATATCTCAGGAGAAATACCTCAAGGATGTCCTGAAGAAATTCGGCATGCAAGACTGCAAAGGCATCAAAATTCCTATGCCCACAAATGGTCATCTATGCACTGATGAAAATGGTACTGACTTCGATCATAAGGTATACCGCTCCATGATTGGTTCTTTATTGTACTTATGTGCATCTAGGCCAGATATAATGCTTAGTGTTTGCATGTGTGCACGATTTCAAGCTGCACCGAAGGAATCACACCATAAGGCCGTGAAGCATATTCTTCGATATCTAGCTCACACACTAACACTAGGATTATGGTATCCCAAGGGCTCGGATTTTGATCTCATTGGATATTCAGACTCTGACTATGCCGGTGTCCGCGTGGATCGCAAGTCAACATCTGGTACTTGTCATTTCCTCGGACGATCCTTGGTCTGTTGGTCCTCGAAGAAACAGAACTGCGTATCACTATCTACTGCTGAAGCTGAGTACATTGCTGCTGGTTCTTGCTGTGCTCAACTGCTATGGATGAAGCAAACACTCAAGGACTACGGCATCAACGTGAAGAATGTGCCTCTCCTCTGTGACAATGAGAGTGCCATCAAGATTGCTCACAACCCAGTTCAGCACTCGAAGACAAAGCACATTCAAATTCGTCATCATTTTCTTCGTGATCATGTGTTGAAGGGCGACATTTCTATTGAGCATGTGAAGACTGAAGAACAGCTAGCCGATATCTTCACTAAGCCCTTGGATGAGAAGAGATTTAGCAAGTTGCGGTGTGAGCTAAATATCTTAGAATCTTCGAATGTACTTTGAAAAGGCACTCATCCTAACACTTATGCAAAATTGATGACTTAGATGTGCAACACATGAAGAAACGTTTTACTTCAAATCAATGAAGAATAACACTCTAAGTGTGAAGAAATTAATGAAGAATTTGATTCTCAGAACCCTACGACAATTGTACGCGGTGTGTGAAATCATCATTCTTATACGGTGGGTCACGCCACCACAAAAGTTGAAAATCTTCGGTTTGAGTTTTTCCTCAACTTTTGAAATTCTTAAGTTTTTCAAATTCTTCAAACTTTACAAAGTCTTCACTTGTGCCGTCGTTTTTCTTCATTGGCTCTCTCTCTCTCTCTATATATATATATATATATATATACATACATATATATATATATATATATATATATATATATATATATGAGTTTATGTCCTCTACAACATTCACTTATAGCTAATTCTTCAAGTTGGATCTTTTCTGCTAAGTGGATGTGATCGGACCCTTCCCCTTTATGCTATACTCAATCCAATCTGTTCACAAATTCTTCATGTGCGTTCTATTTGAAACTCGTTCAAATTCTTCAATGTGTCCTTGTCAGCTGAAGAAATTGCGAACGGAACGTTAAAACTAATCTTATCCAAACTTTCGGTTTTGCCGCTCAAACCGTTCCGCATCCCACGATACATTATTTTATCCACCCACGATCGTACACGATCTCCACTACACAGTACGTGGGTGACACATGTCGCAAGAAGGAGAACGGCCAGGGGCACGTTCGTCCTAAATCTTCGGACGAGCAGTTTTTCACCGCGGCTATAAATACCCCTATCGCCATCCTCACTTCTTTTACCCCGCTCGATCTCACTCCCTCGCTCGAGCTTCCAAACCCTAGCGCCGTCGCTACTTCATCGTCGCCGGTGAGGAAGAGCTTCACTGCCTCGACCTCGTCGCCGTCGTACTCGCGCCGACCGCAGAAATCTTCACCTCCGCCGCCGCCGTAGACGTCTTCCTCCGCCAAGTTAGGGCGTGGAAGATCTGCATCGACAAACTTCACTGTTCCAACTCCCAGTTCGTCGTGTTCTTCATTCAGGGTAATTAAAAGCTAATTTTACTGCCCTCTTTGATTCGAAATTCTTCTACAAAATCTTCAAAGGTGTTTTATTCTTCAAATCCTCACACACAAAACACCTCACATGTTATCTGTTCTTGATTCATTTCCCTAAGCCTCAATTTCTTCAAGATTCCTCAATTGTGTGGATCCTCGATCTATACAACTCTGGAACCTAAGATATAAAGCGCTTAGTGAAATTCCTCAAGACGAATCTGGTCAAATTTCTCAAACTTGTTCTTTATGAAAACCCTCTGAGAACGCATATGACCTTTTCAAATTCCTCGCAACTATACTCTGTTCACAGGTACACATGTCCGCTGCTGAATCATTAGGTTCTCATCAACTTAACTCATTTGCAGCGTTCCTCGAAGAAAAGTTGCATACTTCTTCAGAGAATTCAATTGTTCAAATTCCTCATCTGAAGAAAATGGCTGACGGTAAAAGGCCACAGAAAGGAGGAAAGAGACCTGAGGTCATGACACCTTTTGAAATACCTGAGGACATCTATGCTGGGTACTGCACACCTCCTGAGGAAGATAAAAATCAGCGCAAGGTGCGCATACAGAAGATTGAAAGGAGATGGGCACGTGAATGGAGGGAGTACAGATATGTTACTCCAAAGTACATGAAGAAATTCGCAGTAAACCCTCCATGCACAAGACCTCCATTGGCACCTGGCCAATTGGCTGATCCCACTAGCATCAAACGCGGTGAGGAATTTCCTAAAGAATGGGCCAAGCGCCAAGCTAAACTGGCAAGGCAAGCCAGAGATGCAGTGAGGAAATTCAATGAAGGCTCTGCTGCTGCTGCTGCCACCGAGGTCTCGGTCAAGCCGAAGAAAGCAATGCTCAAGAAGCCCGCTCGCAAGCCAAGTGCTTCATCTTCAATGCCCTCACGACCAAGTTCCTCAGCTGTGCCCTCACGGCCAAAATCTTCATAATCTTCAACGCAAATTCCTCATGCTGCTCCTGCTCCACCAAAGTCCTCAGCTGTCCCGACAAAGTCCTCAGCACCCGTGCATCTGGCCTCATGCCAAAGGACGACTGGCATCTCTGTTGCCTCTGGTGTCTCAGCTAGTTCTTTAGCTGCACCAAATTCCTCAGCAAGACCCTCGCTGCTGAAGAAAAAGGCTACTGCTGGACGCGGCACTCGCACAAGTCCTCAAAAGAAGCAGGTAGTCTTCACTGTGCCATCTGATGATGATGAAGCTGATGAGGAAGAACTTACTGAAATCATCAGGGACCGACAAGAATGGGCTGCTAAAGCCAAAGGCACACCTGTGCCCCTCCTATTGGATCCAAGGGCGATCCTAGATTACATTGATCTCTGGCATAAGGATCCTAACACACCTATGCCTGATTTCAAGCTGACACCTGGTCAAAGTCACATGTTGACTCACTTCATCCAAGAGGAGAAGTGGAAATATGATAAGGCCAGAGAGATCAAGAAATCGCAGTACCGCAAAGAGAAGCTACTGAGGAAAAATGTTCTCACAATGAAGCCTGAAGAACTCGTCAAAATACAGGCTGAGATCCAAGCCCTCAGCGACAACTTTGACTCGTACTATGCTGATTGGCAAGGAGCCAAGGTCAGATTTGTGAGGCTAACTGATACCTTCACCAAGGGTGCAGCCTCAACACAACAAATTCCTCAAGCTGAAGCATTTGTTCAACAAACTGAAGAACATGCCAGCACCGCTGATGAAGTTCAGGCTGCTGAAGAAAATGCTAGTTCCAGGGCTGATGACTCTACTCCAGCCACTGAAGAAATTGCCAGGGCATCCACTGGTGGTGCGCCTGAAGAAAATGAAGAAACCAGGGCAACTGCATCAGTTGCGCCTGAAGAAAATCAACCAGATTCCTCAGCTCCTCCTGCGCCTACGCCAACTCCAGTTCTTCCATCTGCATTAGATGTGAAGAAAACCAAGGCTGCAGAGCGAGCTGCTGTGAAGAAAAGGAAGGCATCCAATGCTTCAGAATCTTCAGCTCCCAAGAAGATGAAGCCGATGACAAGCTCGTTTGCAAATCCCATTGATGCCATTCCTATCTCCTCCGTGCCATCAAAGGACCTTGTTCCTTTTGGTGAAGATTATGAGATCCCAAGTGGATCAGATGAAGAAACTCAATCTGCTGCTTCGTTAGAGCAGATTGATGAAGAAATTGAAGCGGATGCAATCCCTTCAACCCCAATGGTTTCATCACCAATGCCTCAGTTTGATGCTGAAGAGGCTGGTGTTGAAGAAATTGATGATGAAGATGTGGATATTGGCAGCACAACTCCTTTGATGAATGATGACTTTTGGGAAAGTCAGCACCCCAATTCCCCACTCTTCACCCCACTGCAGCAAATTCCTCACTCCCCTTCTCAAACTATTCAAATGGGCTCTGAAGAAACTCATCCCACTGCATCTGTGAATGAAGAAATGCCAGCCACTAGTGCTAAAGAAACTGCTACTGAAACTGACAAGGTGACTGCACCTGAGGAACATCCTGAAATTCCTCAGCCTGAAGAACCTGAGATTGTGATTCCTGAGGTCGTGATGCAACTCACTGACACTCCTCTACCAAGGCCAAAGGATTCGTTCTCACGCAAATAGAAATTCAAGGCTGAAGACTTCTATGGCGAGCACGTGTTCTTCACTGAATACAACCCATATGACTCTGCTCGCATAAGGAAGAGGCGTTTCTGGACAGCCAGCCAAGCCAATTTCTATTCATCTGTGCTTTACAACAAAGACAAAGTCTTCGACCATGCTCATATTCCTCACGTGGATATGGAGTCTTTGCCGTGCTTCACGCCAGTGCTCAGTGTTCTTCACGACGCTGGGTTGCTCAACTTCTGCACAGATATATGCGATTGGAATGAAGAACTTATCCTTCAATTCTATGCAACGTTGCACATCACCGGCAACCCTGAAGATGTCAATTCATGGGTTTTGGACTGGATGACTGAGAACACACATTATAAGGCCCCAGCATCTGAGTTGCTTTGGGTCCTTCCTCTGAGTCCACCCACTGAAGATGCTCGCTGTGTGTACAATGAACCTGAGCTTTCAAATCACTATATGCAAGTGCTGATGAAGCCTTTGAAGCCAGGGCAAGCTCCTAGAACCAAATTCCTCGTCAAGGAGTTGTTGTATGTGCCAAGGACTGTCTATCGCATTCTGACGAAGACAATGAGTCCCATCAAAGGCCACGACTCGACTGATGAAGAAGTCGTTGGCATCATGAAGAATCTGCTTTTCAACATCATTCATGGCGTTCCCCTCAACTTCCATGATTTCTTCATGAGGACTCTGGCCAACATTGCTATGTCACCATTTGAGCTGAAGCCTTATGCACCTTGGATAATGAAATTCATCAGGACAAGGTCTTCACTCAACTACAAAGCTGAAACGCTCAACCACTGCAGCTACTTGCCTCCCATTGAAGTCCTCAAAAGGACATTTTCCTCACCTGAAGAAAAGGGCAAGGCCACTGCTGTGATAGATGAAGGCATTCGTCCATTGGATGGTCAATTTCGCAAGGCTGCTTCTTATTCCACCAATGATGACTCTGCCACACATGACTCTGCTGCCAACACTGCCAAGCCAAATCCTTAAGCTACAACACCCAGGGTGATGACTGACCGTGATTTACTCCTCAGTCTTCATCAAAAGGTTGATCGCAATCACAAATGGGTCAAGCGTCAGTTTAGTTCAATTCTTCACAACATGACTTCCACACACAATGCAATGAAGAAAAACCACTACTAGCTTCATGAAACCCTCAACCGCACCTGGGCTGTTCTATCTCAAGTGTACAGTGCTGAAGACTTGGAGAAAATGGGTCTCAAAGAAGATTTTGACTGGTTTGCACCTCCTCCGAAGAAATACAAGAAGGTCAAGGTTCCTTCTTTGGTGGCCAGTTCATATTCTTCATCGCGTGCGACTGATGAAAATGAAGATTTGGACAACACTGCAGCAGGCCCTACTTCAACGACCGACCCCAACAACGCTGGCGCTCCTTCATCAACTTGAAAATCTTCAGGGGCCTTAGTCCTCAGTTTTCGATCCTTTTGGTCATTTGATGACAAAGGGGGAGAAATCTGAGTTAGTCTTCAAGCGGGTCTATAATAAGGCCATATTCGTTTTTTTAAGTTACAACTCTCGTTCTTCCATAACTTTTATTGGATCGAGTTGTAATCTTAAGTCCGATGGTGTGCTGATACTTTTGTTGCACTATGCTTTGATACTTTGATGCGCTATTCTGCATGCTTATTCCTCGTTAATATTATTGCACGCATGCTGAATTACATCAGGCACCATATTTCATCATGCATTTCAAATTCTTCATATTATATATCAAATGCGTGTATGAATTACAAGATATAGGGGGAGATCTCCATGATTCAACTCTTCAAGTGTGCATTGCTTCAAAAGCTAATTCCTCACTATGCACATCTTCACGGGGAGTTCTTCTATATCTTGCAATCAAATTCCTCAATATCAGTTTTTACACTTCATATATTTATCCCCGTTGAAAACTTAACCTATGTTGTCATCAATCACCAAAAAGGGGGAGATTGTAAGTGCATCTAGTGCCCCTTAGTGATTTTGGTGTATTGAAGACTTATAGGTTAAGTATCTAATGTGTTTATGAGTGTACACAGGTCTATAAGTCTATGAGGAGTTTGATATTTGCAGAGAAACTCGACCCCTAAAAATGAAGTTCTTCGACTGAAGACCTTGATATACTGAAGACTTTCTGAAGACTTTGAAAGTGAAGAAATTGGTGTGACCTTGAAGACTTGGTATTCATTCGAGGAACATGAAGCGTGAAGACTTTTGTTTTCGTAGTTTCATTTTCTCTTTCTTGAGTCATAGGAAACACCGTATTGTTAAAGGGGGGCGAGGAAATACTAAGGAGAAAATTTCCATGTGATGCTCAACTCAAATCCTACACCTACCAATCCCTTCGAGTGAAGCCATTGGAAATCTCATACAGTTCAGTCAATTTCTTCAGTGACAGAGACGCAGTTCTTCTGGTCAGTGAGGACTTTGCTCTGACTGAGGAGTTAGGAATTCGCCAGTGCGAATTGCCTACACAATGAGGAACATGATAGCCCTGAGGAATTTGTACCTCAAATTTCCGACCGTTGCTGTGCTGCGCGCCAGCTGTCCCAAAATATCTTGTCCACATAGTGGTCATATCATTGAAGGGCATTTATGTCTTATCATGTCGGGCTGCTCCCTAGGCTATAAATAGCCGCCCCCTACAACCACTAGCTGGTTGGCTGCTCCGCGTGAACTTGACACTTGTCATTTGAGAGCAACCCATCCTCCGAGGACTTTGAGCGAAAATCATCAAGTGAGGAAAATCCAAACCCAAACCCAAAACACCTACAAACCCAAAGTGATTGAGGATCACTGAAGAGATTGATCCTGAGTGGATCCGACGCTTGTTACCTTTGAAGACTGTGCTTCTTCCAGACGGTTAGGCGTCAAGGTCTAGAGCATCCAAGAGGAATTGTGGATCGCCGAGTGACCAAGTCTGTGAAGGTTTGGAAGTCACCTGAAGACTTACCACGAGTGATTGGGCGAGGACTGTGTGTCCCTAGCTCAAGGAGAATACGGTGAGGACTGTGTGTCCGGGACTAGGTGTCCTCGAGTTTAAATACTCAGCCGCTCCAACCAGATGTACAACTGAGACAGCAGTTGGAACTGGTCTACCAAATCATTGTCTTCACCAAGCTTACTGGTTCTATTTCCTCAACACTTTCATTTCCTCATTACTGTGTTGTGTGTTTGTTCATATCTGTGTTTGAAGACTTTGACTGAAGACTTTCTCAATTTCCTCAGTTCAATTTCTTCAGTCTGTTTGTCTTCATCTTGTGTTATCCTGTGTTTACGCTTTTTGTACTCTGTGTTTGTCTTCATTTCATCATGATGACTATGCTTGAATTCTGTTATGTCTTCATCTGAGGACTTATTCCGCTGCTAGTAGTTCTTCGCTAAGGAATTTCCTCACGAGCAAATTCCTCAGTGAAGAATTTCATAAAAATCGCCTATTCACCCCCCCTCTTGTCGATATAACGCACTTTCAATATTTTTCTCAGTTAAGAACCAAGGTATCAATCCAGTAGGAGGAACACACAAGTCTCCAATGATTGCACCTACACAAACAAACAAATACTTGCACCCAACGTGAAAAAGGGGTTGTCAATCCCTTCACGGTTACTTGCAAGGATGAGATCTGATAGAGATAGGTATAAAAGATAAATAGAAGTGCAAAATAAAGTAAAGTTAAATAAATTGCAGCAAGGTATTTTGTGCTTTTGGCTTTATAGATCTGAACTGACAGTGCGTTAAGTCGACTAGAGGGGGGGTGAATAGGCGATTTTTATGAAATCTTCACTAAGGAATTTCAGGGTGGAAATTCCTAAGCGAAGAACTACTTGCAGCGGAATAAGTACTCAGATGCATGCATGACATAACATAAACATGGACATCATGATGAAATGAAAACAGACACAGAGTACAGGAAGCGTAAGCACAGGATAAAACAGGATGAAGACAAATAGACTAAAGAAATTGAACTGAGAGAGGAAATTGGGAAAGTCTTCAGTCAAAGTCTTCAAATAGATATGAAAAAGCACACAACACATTAATGAGTAAATGAAAGAGTTAAGGAAATAGAACCAGTAGGCTTGGTGAAGACAATGATTTGGTAGACCAGTTCCAACTGCTGTGACATTTGTACGTCTGGTTGGAGCGGCTAGGTATTTCAACCTGAGGACACACAATCCCGGACACACAGTCCTCACCGTATTCTCCTTAAGCTAAGGTCACACACACCTCGCCCAATCACTCGTGGTAAGTCTTCAGTTGACATCCAAACCTTCACAAACACGGTCACTCGGCGATCCACAATTTCCTCTTGGATGCTCTAGACCATGACGCCTAACCATCGGGAAGATGCACAGTCTTCAAAGGTAACAAGCGTCGGATCCACGCAGGATCAATCTCTTTAGTGATGCTCAATCACTTCGGGTTTGTAGGTGTTTGGGTTTGGGTTTTCCTCACTTGATGATTTTCACTCAAAGTCCTCAGAGGATGGGATGCTCTCAAATGACAAGTGTTAGTTTCTCTTGGAGCAGCCAACCAGCTACTTGTTGTAGGGAGCGGCTATTTATAACCTAGGGAGTAGCCCGACATGATAAGACATAAATGCCCTTCAATGATATGACTGTTAGGTGGGAAGATATTTTGGGACAGCTGGCGCGTAGCACAACAACGGTCAGAATTTTGACTATCAAATTCCTCAGGGCTATCATGTTCCTCACTTGTAGGCAATCCGCACTGCGAATTCCTAACTCCTCAGTCAGAACAAATTCCTCAGAGGCCAGAAGAATTTCGTCTCTGTCACTGAAGAAATTGACTGAACTGTATGAGATTTCCAATGGCTTCACTCGAAGGGATTGGTAGGTGCAGGATTTTGAGTTGAGCATCACTTGGAAACTTTTCCTTAGTATTTCCTCGACCCCCTTTAACAGTACGGTGTTTCCTATGACTCAAGAAAGAGAAAATGAAACTACAAAAACAAAAGTCTTCACGCTTCATGTTCCTCGAATGAATACCAAGTCTTCAGGGTCACACCAATTTCTTCATTTTCAAAGTCTTTAGAAATCCAAAGTCTTCAGTCGAAGATATTCATTTTTAGGGGTCGACTTTCTCTGCAAATATCAAACTCCTCATAGACTTATAGACCTGTGTACACTCACAAACGCATCAGTCACTTAACCTATAAGTCTTCAATACACCAAAATCACTAAGGGGCACTAGATGCACTTACAATCTCCCCCTTTTTGGTGATTGATGACAATATAGGTTAAGTTTTCAATGGGGATAAATATATGAAGTGTAAATAATGACATTGAGGAATTTGATTGCAAGATATAGAAGAACTCCCCCTGAAGATGTGCATAGTGAGGAATTTGCTTTTCAGGCAATGCACACTTGAAGAGTGGAATCATGGAGATCTCCCCCTATATCTTGTAATTCGTACACGCATTTGACATATAATATGCATAATTTGAAATGCATGATGAAATATGGTGACTGATGTAATTCAGCATGCGTGCATTAACATTGACGAGGAATAAGCATGCAGAATAACAAAACAAAAGTATCAGATCACCACAGGGTTTAAGATTACAACTCGATCCAGCAAAAGTCTTCAAAAGAACGAGAGTTGTAACTTAAAAAAATGCCCATATAATTAGACCCGCTTGAAGACTAACTCAAATTTCTTCCCCTTTGTCATCGAATGACCAAAGGGATCAAAAAATGAGGACTAACGCCCCTGAAGAATTTCATGATGATGAAGGAGCGCCAACTTTGTTGGGGTCGGTTCTTGTTGTAGGGCCTGCCGCAGTGTCGTCCAAATCTTCATGCTCGTTCGTGTCGCGTGATGAAGAATATGAGCTGGCCACCAAGGAGGGAACTTTGACCTTCTTGTATTTCTTCGCTGGTGGCTGAGACCAGTCAAAGTCCTGCTTGAGACCCATTTGCTTCAGATCTACTTCACCATATAGACGTGACAGAACAGCCCAGGTGCGACCGAAGACTTCATGGAGGTAGTAATGGTTTTTCTTCACTGCATTGTATGTAGCAGTCATGTTGTGAAGAATAGAACCAAACTAACGCTAAACCCATTTGTGATTGCAATCGACCTTCTAGTGAAGACCGAGGAGAAGCTCACGATCAGTCATCACCCTTGGAGCTGTGCCTTGAGGATTTTGCTTTGAAGCATTTGCGTTAGAGTCATGAGTGGCAGAGTCATCATTGGTGGAGTAAGATGCAGCTTTGCGAAACTGACCATCCAATGGAGGAATGCCTTCATCAATAACAGCAGTGGCCTTGCCCTTTTCATCTGCTGAGGAAAATGTCTGTTTGAAGACTTCAATGGGGGACCACAACGCACCTCTCCCATTGCAAGAAAAATCAATCTAGTTGGCCAAACCAAATCAATAGATCGGAGAAAATACAAAGATATATCAATCATGCATAAAATATTTCATAGAAGACTCAAATAATATTCATAGACAATCTGATCATAAATCCACAATTCATCGGATCTCAACAAATGCACCGCAAAAGAAGATTACATCGAATAGATGTGGCACCCCGACTCAGAGCAACCGGTTTACCTTGCATTGCCAGCCCAGGGACCATGTCTTCTGGAAACACACAACATCTTGGTACAGAAACAACCGCTTTATTGATACTAGCGGTACATGGTTCAATATTACAGTAAGTTGCAAGGCCAAGCGGCACACACGGTGCGGCTGAACAATATGTACATTATTTAGTGAACATAAAGGGGCCTCGATCACGATAACTACGCGGCAGCGGAACGACGACAAAGCAGGACTCCATAGTAGAGGGACACCGATGTGGACATGATCTAGACTCGGGCAACACTCCGACCCAACGAAACTTTCTTGAAATCTTGCATGACAGGCCCGTACATTGAATGTACTTGCAAGCTCACAACAAGCATAAACATAATGACAGACAATATCATGATATTTATTCAAATTATCATCAATGCAAAATCATACTAGGAATGCAATGAACATAATCTCGTGCCTCAAGTCCCTCGGACTTTCTTACCAAACGAGTTACCTCATAACCAAACGATGATCTTTCTTGGATCACAAATGGAACCAACACTTTGGTCTCCATCATCAACAAACGGAACCAACACTTTGGTCTCCATCATCAACAAACGAAACCAACACTTTGGTCCCCATCATCATCTTTCCAACAGTGCCATGTGATTGACATTAGTGTGCATGATTGTTTAAAATGTTGATCCATGGTGTGACCTACTTCCGAGTTGTGTCCGTAACCGAGGATGCGGCTATCGATAGATTAAATACACTCTGCAAGGTAGCGCACTTTACCCACACCACATAATCCCTGGCCTCGCACCCCCATTCGGGTGGACCAACGACATTCTGACGAAACCCTCCCATTGCCATGACACTCTTCCGGCCACTCAAACTTACTCCCCACGGTGCTAAGTCCTGGGTGGCCCCGTGGCTACCAAAGGCATCAACGGCCACCGTCGTGGCAAAACATAAACGGTCCCAAACGGGGACAAGGTACCATAACAACAAACGGGCACACAAGGTTATGTCTGCTTATCGGGCCAGGGTAACGCACGCCCATAACCTTCCCTCGTTGGAGGTACCGACAAGAGGCATGACAACGGACCGAATAAAGGCCTTCCCATAAAGTAAAATGTGGTTGCACTGGAAAAAAAACTCGATTCAGTGGCACCATGACCAGATCAATGATATGTTCAAGTTGAGTTATTATCAGGTTTAACTCAAGGTAAAAATAACCGGTGTCATTATATGCCATGAAGATGTAACCTTACAATATGTATCACATATTATCGGAAATAAATGGATCAACCTCACCAAGTATTTCACTAACCATAATCATCAACAAACCTATACCACTTCCCTGGTTATTATAATTCAATAAACTTAACCATGATATTAACTTAAAAATAATCCATTTTCTCACTTAAGAAAATATTAACCAAACTAGTCTTTTTTTCAATAGTCATTTTATTTCTACATAGCCAAATATGACTTCTACTGACTTAAACTAACTTAGTTAGTCTCAAACTACTGTAACTAAGCATACCAAACAAAACAAGCATTCAACATAAATAAATATTTATTTAAGTGATTTAAATCCATGAACTAAATCATTATTCAAGTTGGAAAATCACAAATATTGAGATGGCACCATGAAAATGTTGATGTGGCTTGCCTTAGTGCAGATGAGGTTCACACTCCTCCTAGTAATCCTCAAGACAAGCTTAACCTTCTAAAAATAATTAAAAACAGAGAAAGAAAATATCAAGAAACACTATGAAAATCACCAGAGAAAAATCTCATTTTTTTGGTGAGCTGCTAGATCTTTCCATTAAGAACACAATGCAAAAAGAATTACTTCATTTGGACTTACGGTTAAAAAGTGGTGGTTATTCGAAGTTCTCTGGATAATTTGAATTAAATTTGAATAAAACAGAAACCAGGGGGTGCCGTCGATGGCGTATTCTCTGAATACGCCTCCACTCGTACCGCTTCGAGCGCGAGTGGAGAGGCTGACAGTGGGCCTTGCTGGCCAGATGTGAGCGGGAGAGGAAGAGAAACAGAGCGCGGCAAGGCTTCGCCGGAGCTCACGCCGGTGAGGAAGGCTCCTTGGCTTGATCCAGAGGGATAGAACGCGAGAGGAGGTCGAGGTGCACCTGCCCGTACCCGTAGAATAGCTAGAGCTGGTCGGACGGGGTCGGAACAAGCTTCTCCAGTGGCGGCAGGAAGGAGAGGTCGCCGGAGTTGGAGACGACGGCGATGTGGGGCTGCACCAGGGGCTGCAATGGGGTCGGACGGCACCAATGAAGCACTATAGAGGGTCTGGAAGAGTGGCTTGAGCTCGGGAGGGGCTGGAACGGTGGGGGCAAACCGCGGGGATCGTCGGCGAGCTTGAGCTCGGGGACGGCGGCCCGAGGCCTGCCCGGCCGGGCTGCGGCTTTCTACTGCGTTGTGGAGTATGTAGGATCGGTTAGTGATGTTTGAGAGGGCTGGGGGTGGCTGTATTTATAGGAGAGCAAGGAGAGGGGATCAGGCTCCGTCGGAGGGCTTCTGGACACGACGCCCGACAACGAACGACGTTAGTGAGAGGGGGAGTAGGCGACGTAGTTCACGCGGGCATTGTGGGAGGGCGGAGACGAACACAAGAGCGGGGTGGCGACGAGCATAGTGGCGTGGCACACTGTTGGGTTGTCCGGGTCGTGTCGTGCTCGCTGCGGCGAGCTCTAGTGTCGGCGAGCGCCAGCGAGGAGTTAAGGGCGCCAGGACGGTGATTGTGGCGAGGTTTGGCAAGGCGCGGCAGGGTGGGAAGCGAGCATACGTTGAAGAGAGCACACGGCGTCATCTAGAGCGCGTCGACTAGCACATTGGCATCATGCACACACGTGGTCACCGCGCGAACTCTGGCATAGAGCCACGGCTTGCCATAAATTCGTGTCTGCGTGTTCTTCTTAGTGGTTTGGGTCGTTCCAACACTTTGAGTTGAGTCAAGGGGCTGTGTGTGCATGGTTTACTTCATGGTAAGTTTCTGGTCAGTAACTTGTGGAGTTAACTATGAGTGATCTAGTAAGATTTGGGGGCTGAGCTTTGGGGTTTAGCAGTCACTTAGGAAGGTAATGATGCTTAAGAAAAATCAGCCTCATCGGATCAAGGAAAAATATACTTGCTGTAGAAACTGCCTTTTTTGACCAGAATAGAAAAGATTTTCTGTAGCAAAAATATTCCAAAAAGTCATGCAATATTTTTTCTCAGGAAGGTGCCCTAGGGTTCCAAGAGTATTTGGGAATTTTCTCAAAATTTTTTGGGCAAATAAAATGGGGGTTGCTTTGGAGCATATGTTGTTGAGTAGGGTTTTTGAAGAGAAAATGAATATTTTTCATTTAAGAAAAATATTCCTATGATTATTTTGGGATTAATCAGAGAATAAATGATGACTTTAGGTAGAGGTGAGCCACTTGGGTGAAAATCATGGGTATGCCCAAGGGTTTAAGTCCAACTGAAATGATTCAAAAACCCAAATTCAAATAAAAGGCAATCAAAATCAGAAAAAGAAGAGGGGGCAAAAACCAGGCTGTCACAAACCTCCCCCACTTAGGATGATCTCATCCTCGAGATTCGGTTGCTCAGGAAAACAATTCTGGATAGGTTGCCTTTAGAAACTCCTCTCGTTACCAAGTTGCCTCTTCCTCTGTGTGATGCTCCCACTAAACCATATAAAACTTTATCGCTTTACTACGAGTGACCCTTTCCATTTCATCCAATATTCTGAACAGTTTCTCCTCATATGGTAAATCCTTAGCCAGCTCTAATTCTGACATATTAGTCTTTTTCTCTGGAGGTGATATACATCGTCTTAGCTGTGAGACATGGAACACACTGTGCACTTCTGACAATTCCGGGGGCAATTCCATTTGATATGCAACAGTACCCACTCTGGACATAAGTGGGAACGGACCAATATACCTGGGTGCCAATTTTCCGCGAGTCTGAAATCTTTTGACTCCTTTCATAGGGGTGACTCGGAGGTATACATGCTCTCAGGGTTCAAAACTGATCTGTCGGTGCTTTGCATCATAATAACTCTTCTATCGGGATTTAGCCAATTGCAATCTATCTCGGATTTCCTTGACTTGCTTTTCAGCTTCCATCATGAGATCAATTCCGAAAATGCGAGTATCTCCAGTTTGAGACCAATTTAATGGACTGTGGCACTTACGGCCATACAGAGCTTCATAAGGTGACATCTTTAGACTGGTCTGGAAGCCGTTGTTGTAGGATAACTCGACATACGACAGACAATCTTCCCATTTAGGTCCTTGGGCCAAAGCACATGCTCGAAGCATATCTTCGAGTATTTGGTTTACACGTTCAGTCTACCCATCTGTCTAAGGATGATAAGTCGTGCTGTACTTTAGCGCGGTCCCCAAAGTTTGATGAAGACGTGACCAGAAAGCTGAGGTAAAACGTGACCCTCTGTCGGAAGTGATCGTTCTTGGTACTCCATGCAGACTGACTATTCTAGACACATACAACTGTGCGAGCTGATCGGCTCGATAAGTGGTTCTGATGGGAATAAAATGAGCTACCTTGGTCAATATGTCCACTACGACCCATACTGCATCGTTGCCTCGGTGAGTCCTTGGTAATCCTGTGATAAAATCATAAATAGACATCATCCGACCTCCATTACGGAACGGGCAAAGGTTGGAGGAGTCTGGCGGGTTTCTGGTGTTCTGCCTTCACTTTGCTGCATATGTCGCAACAAGCCACAAAATAGGCGATGTCTTTCTTCATCCCATCCCACCAGGATATCTACTGAAGGTATTCGTACATTTTGGTACCTCCGGGGTGAATGGAATACAAAGATTCATGTACTTCCGTCAATACCTTCTTTCTTAAGTCTGCTTGATTCGGTACACAAATCCTTCCATGGAACCTTAGTGTACCTTGCTAATCCTTAGAAAAATCTTGTGTCTGGCCTTCCAACATACGCTTCATATGTTTTTGTAGCACTGGGTCATCTGACTGGGCCTTGCGGATCTCATCCTCGACGGTAGGAGTAACTTCCATCATATTAGCAAGACCAGTATCAATAATGACCAGATTGAGCTGAGTGATCTCTTCCTGAAGTTCGGGAGGCAAGGACTCCATCATGGTATTCAGACTGGCAGGCTTGCGGCTGAGTGCATCGGCGATCACTTTGGCCTTACCCGAATGATAATTGATGTCTACTACGCAACCTTCTTCTTGTAGACGTTGTTGGGCCTCCGAGTGCAGAGGTTTGTAGGACAGTAGCAAATTTCCCTCAAGTGGATGACCTAAGGTTTGTCAATCTGTGGGAGCGCAGGATGAAGATGGTCTCTCTCAAGCAACCCTGCAACCAAATAACAAAGAGTCTCTTGTGTCCCCAACACACCCAATACAATGGTAAATTGTATAGGTGCACTAGTTCGGCGAAGAGATGGTGATACAAGTGCAATATGGATGGTAGATATAGGTATTTGTAATCTGAAAATATAAAAACAGCAAGGTAACTAATGATAAAAGTGAGCGTAAACGGTATTGCAATGCGTTGAAACAAGGCCTAGGGTTCATATTTTCACTAGTGCAAGTTCTCTCAACAATAATAACATACTTGGATCATATAACTATCCCTCAACATGCAACAAAGAGTCACTCCAAAGCACTAACAGCGGAGAACAAACGAAGAGATTATGGTAGGGTACTAAACCACCTCAAAGTTATTCTTTCCAATCAATCCGTTGGGCTATTCCTATAAGTGTCACAAACAGCCCTAGAGTTCGTACTAGAATAACACCTTAAGACACAAATCAACCAAAACCCTAATGTCACCTAGATACTCCAATGTCACATCAAGTATCCGTGGGTATGATTATACGATATGCATCACACAATCTTAGATTCATCTATTCAATCCAACACAAAGTACTTCAAATAGTGCCCCAAAGTTTCTACCGGAGAATCCAGACGAAAGCGTGTGCCAACCCCTATGCATAGGTTCATGGGCGGAACCCGCAAGTTGATCACCAAAACATACATCAAGTGAATCACGTGATATCCCATTGTCACCACAGATACGCACGACAAGACATACATCAAGTGTTCTTAAGTCATTAAAGACTCAATCCGATAAGATTACTTCAAAGGGAAAACTCAATCCACTACAAGAGAGTGGAGGGGGAGAAGCAACATAAGATCCAACTATAATAGCAAAGCTCGCGATACATCAAGATCGTGCCAAATCAAGAACACGAGAGAGAGAGAGAGATCAAACACATAGCTACTGGTACATACCTTTAGCCGTGAGGGTGAACTACTCCCTCCTTGTCATGGAGAGCACCGAGATGATGAAGATGGCCACCGGTGAGGGTTCCCCCCTCCTGCAGGGTGCGGAAACAGGGTCTCGATTGACTTTTGGTGGCTATAGAGGCTTGCGGCGGCGAACTCCCGATCTATTCTGTTCTCCGATCGTTTTAGGGTATATGGGTATATATAGGAGGAAGAAGTACGTCAGGGGAGCCATGAGGGGCCCACGAGGGTGGAGGGCGCGCCCTGGGGGGGTGGGCGCGCCCCGTACCTCGTGGCTTCCTCGTTTCTTTCTTGACGTGGACTCCAAGTCTCCCGGGTTGCTTTCCTTCTAAAAATAACTTCTCCAGAAGGTTTCATTCCGTTTCGACTCGGTTTGATATTCCTTTTCTTCGAAACACTGAAACAAGGGAAAAACAGAAACTGGCACTGGGCTCTGGGTCAATAGGTTAGTCCCCAAAATTATATAAAAGTGTTTAATAAAGCCCATAAACATCGAAAACACATAATATAATAGCATGGAAAAATAAAAAATTATAGATACATTTGAGACGTACCAACATCCCCAAGCTTAATTCCTGCTCGTCCTCGAGTAGGTAAATGATAAAAACAGAATTTTTGATGTGTAATGCTACCTAACATATTTCATAATGTAATTTTATTTATTGAGGCATGAATGTTCAGATCCATAAGATTCAAAACAAAAGTTTAATATTGACATGAAAACAATAATACTTCAAGCATACTAACAAAGCAATCATGTCTTCTCAAAATAACATGGCCAAAGAAAGTTATCCCTACAAAATCGTATAGCCTGGCTATGCTCCATCTCACCACACAAAGTATTTAAATCATGCACAACCCCGATGACAAGCCAAGCAATTGTTTCATACTTTTGATGTTCTCAAACTTTTTCAATCTTCACGCAATACATGAGCATGAGCCATGGACATAGCACTATAGGTGGAATAGAATGGTGGTTGTGGATAAGACAAAAAAAGAGAAGATAGTCTCACATCAACTAGGCGTATCAACGGGCTATGGAGATGCCCATCAATAGATATCAATGTGAGTGAGTAGGGATTGCCATGCAACGGATGCACTAGAGCTATAAGTGTATGAAAGCTCAAAAAGAAACTAAGTGGGTGTGCATCCAACTCGCTTGCTCAAGAAGACCTAGGGCATTTTGAGGAAGCCCATCATGTTGGGGAACGTTGCAAAAAATTAAAAAATTTCCTACGGTTTCACCAAGATCCATCTATGAGTTCATCTAGCAACGAGTATTCAGATTAGATAGCATCTGCATACCACTTTGTAGATCGCAACGGAAGCGTTCGAGTGAACGTGGATGAGGTAGTCGTACTTGCCGTGATCCAATTCACCGATGATGTAGTGCCGAACGGACGGCACCTCCGCGTTCAACACACGTACGGAAAGCGTGACGTCTCCTCCTTCTTGATCCAGCAAGGCAAAGGAGAGGTTGGGGAAGAAGGCTCCAGCAGCAGCACGACGGCGTGGTGATGGTGGAACTGCAGTACTCCGGCAGGGCTTCGCCGTGCACTTACGGAGGAGGAGGAGGTGTTGGAGAGGGAGAGGGAGGCGCCAGGGCATAGGGTGCGCTGCCCCCTCCCCTGCCCCCCTTTATATAGGCTTCTTGGGGGGGCGCCGGCCCTGGGAGATCCAATCTCCCAAGGGGGCGGCGGCCAGGGAGGTTTCCCTCCCCCCAAGCCATCTAGGAGGTGCCTTCCACCACTAGGACTCCTCCTAGATGGAACCCTAGGCGCATGGGCCCTTTGGGGCTGGTTCCCCTTGGCCCAAGCAGGCCAAGGCGCACCCCCTAAGGCCCATGTGGCCCACCAGGGCAGGTGGCCCCACCTGGTGGACCCCCGGGACCCCTTCGGTGGTCCCGGTACAATACCGATAACCCTGAAACTTGTCCCGATGGCCGAAACAGCACTTCCTATATATAATTCTTTACCTCCGGACCATTCCGGAACTCCTCGTGATGTCCGGGATCTCATTCGGGACTCCGAACAACATTCGGGTTACTGCACATACATATCCCTACAACCCTAGCGTCACCGAACCTTAAGTGTGTAGACCCTACGGGTTCGGGAGACATGTAGACATGACCGAGACGGCTCTCGGGCAATAACCAACAGCGGGATCTGGATACCCATGTTGGCTCCCACATGCTCCACGATGATCTCATCGGATGAACCACGATGTCGAGGATTCAATTAATCCCGTATACGATTCCCTTTGTCAGTCGATATTTTACTTGCCTGAGATTCGATCGTCGGTATCCCAGTACCTCGTTCAATCTCGTTACCGGCAAGTCACTTTTCTCGTACCGTAATGCATGATCCCATGATCAAACACTTTGACCACACTGAGCTCATTATGATGATGCATTACCGAGAGGGCCCGGTGATACCTCTCCGTCAAGCGGAGTGACAAATCCCAGTCTCGATCCATGTCAACCCAATAGACACTTTCAGAGATACCCGTAGCATACCTTTATAGTCACCCAGTTACTTGTGACGTTTGGCATACCCAAAGCACTCCTACGGTATCCGGGAGTTACACGATCTCATGGTCTAAGGAAAGGATACTTGACATTGGATAACTCTAGCAAACGAACTATGCGATCTTATGCTATGTTTAGGATTGGGTCTTGTCCATCACATCATTCTCCTAATGATGTGATCCCGTTATCGATGACATCCAATGTCCATAGCCAGGAATCCATGACTATCTGTCGATCAACGAGCTAGTCAACTAGAGGCTCACTAGGGACATGTTGTTTTCTGTTATTCACACATGTATTACGATTTCCGGATAACACAATTATAGCACGAATAAAGACAATTATCATGAATAAGGAAATATAATAATAATGCTTTTATTATTGCCTCTAGGGCATATTTCCAACAGTCTCCCACTTGCACTAGAGTCAATAATATAGTTACATTGTGATGAATCGAACACCCATAGAGTTCTGGTGCTGATCATGTTTTGCCTTAGGGAGAGGTTTAGTCAACGGATCTGCGACATTCAGATCTGTGTGCACTTTACAAATTTCTATGTCTCCATCTTGAACATTTTCACGAATGGACTTGAAGCGACGCTTGATGTGCCTAGTCTTCTTGTGAAACCTGGGCTCCTTTGCAAGTGCAATAGCTCCAGTGTTGTCACAGAAGAGCTTGATTGGCCCCGACGCATTGGGTATGACTCCGAGGTCGGTGATGAACTCCTTCACCCAAATTGCTTCATGTGCTGCCTCCGAGGCTGCCATGTACTCCGCTTCACATGTAGATCCCGCCACGACGCTTTGCTTGCAACTTCACCAGCTTACTGCCCCAGCATTCAAAATATACACGTATCCGGTTTGTGACTTAGAGTCATCCAGATCTGTGTCGAAGCTAGCATCGACGTAACCTTTTACGATGAGCTCTTCGTCACCTTCATAAACGAGAAACATTTCCTTGGTCCTTTTCAGGTACTTCAGGATATTCTTGACCGCTGTCCAGTGTTCCTTGCCGGGATTACTTTGGTACCTTCCTACCAAACTTACGGCAAGGTTTCCATCAGGTCTGGTACACAGCATGGCATACATAATAGAACCTATGGCTGAGGCATAGGGGATGACGCTCATCTCTTCTATATCTTCTGCCGTGGTCGGACATTGAGCTGAGCTCAATTTCACACCTTGTAATACAGGTAAGAACCCCTTCTTAGATTGATCCATATTGAACTTCTTCAATATCTTATCAAGGTATGTGCTTTGTGAAAGACCTATGAGGCGTCTCGATCTATCTCTATAGATCTTGATGCCTAATATATAAGCAGCTTCTCCAAGGTCCTTCATTGAAAAACTTTTATTCAAATAGGCCTTAATGCTGTCCAAGAGTTCTATATCATTTCCCATCAAAAGTATGTCGTCTACATATAATATGAGAAATGCTACAGAGCTCCCACTCACTTTCTTGTAAACACAGGCTTCTCCATAAGTCTGTGTAAACCCAAACGCTTTGATCATCTCATCAAAGCGAATGTTCCAACTCCGAGATGCTTGCACCAGCCCATAAATCGAGCGTTGGAGCTTGCATACCTTGTCAGCATTCTTAGGATCGACAAAACCTTCCGGCTGCATCATATACAATTCTTCCTTAAGGAAACCATTAAGGAATGCCATTTTGACGTCCATTTGCCATATCTCATAATCGTAGTATGCGGCAATTGCTAACATGATTCGGACGGACTTCAGCTTCGCTACCGGTGAGAAAGTCTCATCGTAGTCAATTCCTTGAACTTGTCGATAACCCTTAGCGACAAGCCGAGCTTTATAGATGGTCACATTACCATCCGCGTCTGTCTTCTTCTTAAAGATCCATTTATTTTCTATGGCTCGCCGTTCAACGGGCAAGTCAGTCAAAGTCCATACTTCATTTTCATACATGGATCCTATCTCGGATTTCATGGCTTCCAGCCATTTGTCGGAATCCGGGCCCGCCATTGCTTCCTCATAGTTCGAAGGTTCACCGTTGTCCAACAACATGATTTCCAAGATAGGGTTGCCGTACCACTCTGGTGCGGAACGTGTCCTTGTGGCCTTCGAATTTCAGTAGGAGCTTGATTAGAAGCATCTTGATCATCATCATTTATTTCCTCTCTAGTCGGTGTAGGCACCTCAGAAACGTTTTCTTCAGTTTCGCCATTTTCCGGTTCAAGAGGTAACACTTCATCAAGTTCTACTTTCCTCCCACTTACTTCTTTCGAGAGAAACTCTTTCTCCAGAAAGGATCCATTCTTGGCAACAAAGATCTTGCCTTCGGATCTGAGGTAGAAGGTATACCCAACAGTTTCTTTAGGGTATCCTATGAAGACGCATTTTTCCGATTTGGGTTCGAGCTTTTCAGGTTGAAGTTTCTTGACATAAGCATCGCATCCCCAAACTTTTAGAAACGACAGCTTAGGTTTCTTCCCAAACCATAATTCATACGGTGTCGTCTCAACGGATTTCGACGGAGCCCTATTTAAAGTGAATGCAACAGTCTCTAAAGCATAGCCCCAAAAAGATAGCGGTAAGCCGGTAAGAGACATCATAGATCGCACCATATCTAATAGAGTGCGATTACGACGTTCGGACACACCATTACGCTGAGGTGTTCCAGGCGGCGTGAGTTGTGAAACTATTCCACATTTTCTTAAGTGTGTGCCAAATTCGTGACTCAAGTATTCTCCTCCACGATCTGATCGTAGAAACTTGATCTTTCTATCACGTTGATTTTCAACCTCACTCTGAAATTCCTTGAACTTTTAAAAGGTCTCAGACTTGTGTTTCATTAAGTAGATATACCCATATCTACTCAAGTCATCAGTGAGGGTGAGAACATAACGATAGCCACCGCGAGCCTCAACACTCATTGGACCGCACACATCGGTATGTATGATTTCCAATAAGTTGGTTGCTCGCTCCATTGTTCCTGAGAATGGAGTCTTGGTCATTTTACCCATGAGGCATGGTTCGCACGTGTCAAATGATTCATAATCAAGAGACTCTAAAAGTCCATCTGCATGGAGCTTCTTCATGCGTTTGACACCTATGTGACCAAGGCGGCAGTGCCACAAATATGTGGGACTATAGTTATCAACTTTAACTCTTTTGGTACTCACACTATGAATATGTGTATCATCACGTACGAGATTCATCAAGAATAAACCAATAACCATCGGAGCATGACCATAAAACATATCTCTCATATAAATAGAACAACCATTATTCTCGGATTTAAATGAGTAGCCATCTCGAATTAAGCGAGATCCAGATACAATGTTCATGCTCAAACTTGGCACTAAATAACAATTATTGAGGTTTAAAACTAATCCCGTAGGTAAATGTAGAGGGAGCGTGCCGACGGCGATCACATCGACCTTGGAACCATTCCCGACGCGCATCGTCACCTCGTCCTTCGCCAGTCTCCGTTTATTCCGCAGCTCTTGCTTTGAGTTACAAATGTGAGCAACTGCACCGGTATCAAATACCCAAGAGCTACTACGAGTACTGGTAAGGTACACATCAATTACATGTATATCACATATACCTTTGGTTTTGCCGGCCTTCTTGTCCGCTAAGTATTTGGGGCAGTTCCGCTTCCAGTGACCACTTCCCTTGCAGTAAAAACACTCAGTCTCGGGCTTGGGTCCATTCTTTGGCTTCTTCCTGGCAACTTGCTTACCGGGCGCGGCAACTTCCTTGCCATCCTTCTTGAAGTTCTTTTTACCCTTGCCCTTCTTGAACTTAGTGGTTTTATTCACCATCAACACTTGATGCTCCTTCTTGATTTCTACCTCTGCTGATTTCAGCATAGCATATACCTCAGGAATGGTCTTTACCATCCCCTGCATATTGTAGTTCATCACAAAGATCTTGTAGCTAGGTGGAAGCGACTGGAGGACTCTGTCAATGACCGCTTCATCCGGGAGATTAACTTCCAGTTGAGTCAAGCGGTTGTGCAACCCAGACATTTTGAGTATGTGCTCACTGACAGAGCCATTTTCCTCCATCTTACAGCTAAAGAATTTATCGGAGACTTCATATCTCTCGACCCGGGCATGAGCTTGGAAAACCATTTTCAGCTCTTCGAACATCTCATATGCTCCATGTTTCTCAAAACATTTTTGGAGCCCCGGCTCTAAGCTGTAAAGCATGCCGCACTGAACGAGGGAGTAATCATCGCAGCGTGACTGCCAAGCGTTCATAACGTCTTGTTCTGCAGGGAGAATAGGTGCGTCACCCAGCGGTGCTCTTAGGACATAATCTTTCTTGGCAGCTATGAGGATGATCCTCAGGTTCCGGACCCAGTCCGTATAGTTGCTACCATCGTCTTTCAGCTTGGTTTTCTCTAGGAACGCGTTGAAGTTGAGGACTACGTTGGCCATTTGATCTACAAGACATATTGTAAATATTTAGACTAAGTTCATGATAATAAAGTTCATTTAATCAAATTATTTAATGAACTCCCACTTAGATAAACATCCCTCTTCTAGTCATCTAAGTATTACATGATCCGAGTCAACTAGGCCGTGTCCGATCATCACGTGAGACGGACTAGTCAACATCGGTGAACATCTTCATGTTGATCGTATCTTCTATACGACTCATGCTCGACCTTTCGGTCTTCTGTGTTCCGAGGCCATGTCTGTACATGCTAGGCTCGTCAAGTCAACCTAAGTGTTTTGCGTGTGTAAATCTGGCTTACACCCGTTGTATGCGAACGTAAGGACCTATCACACCCGATCATCACGTGGTGCTTCGGAACGACGAACCTTAGCAACGGTGCACAGTTAGGGTGAACACTTTCTTGAAATTATTATGAGGGATCATCTTATTTACTACCGTCGTTCCAAGTAAACAAGATGCAAAACATGATAAACATCACATGCAATCAAATAATAAACGTGACATGATATGGCCAATATCACATAGCTCCTTTGATCTTCATCTTGGGGCTCCATGATCATCTTGTCACCGGCTTGACACCATGATCTTCATCATCATGATCTTCATCATCGTGTCTCCATGAAGTTGCTCGCCAACTATTACTTCTACTACTATGGCTAACGCGTTTAGCAATAAAGTAAAGTAATTTACATGGCGATTCTCAATGACACGCAGGTCATACAAAAAATAAAGACAACTCCTATGGCTCCTGCCGGTTGTCATACTCATCGACATGCAAGTCGTGATTCCTATTACAATAGCATGAACATCTCATACATCACATATAGATCATTCATCATACATGACAACTTTGGCCATATCATATCACAAAGCACTTGCTGCAAAAACAAGTTAGACGTCCTCTAATTGTTGCTGCAAGTTTTACGTGGCTGAATTAGGGTTCTAGCAAGAACGTTTTCTTACCTACGTAAAACCACAACGTGATTTGTCAACTTCTATTTACCCTTCATAAGGACCCTTTTCATCGAATTCGCTCCAACTAAAGTAGGAGAGACAGACACCCGCCAGCCACCTTATGCAACTAGTGCATGTTAGTCGGTGGAACCGGTCTCACGTAAGCGTACGTGTAAGGTTGGTCCGGGCCGCTTCATCCCACAATACCGCTGAAGCAAGATAAGACTAGTAACGGCAAGAAAAGTTGACAACATCTACGCCCACAACAAATTGTGTTCTACTCGCGCAAGAAGAACTACGCATAGACCTAGCTCATGATGCCACTGTTGGGGAACGTTGCAGAAAAATAAAAATTTTCCTACGGTTTCACCAAGATCCATCTATGAGTTCATCTAGCAACGAGTATTCAGATTAGATAGCATCTGCATACCACTTTGTAGATCGCAACGGAAGCGTTCGAGTGAACGTGGATGAGGTAGTCGTACTTGCCGTGATCCAATTCACCGATGATGTAGTGCCGAACGGACGGCACCTCCGCGTTCAACACACGTACGGAAAGCGTGACGTCTCCTCCTTCTTGATCCAGCAAGGCAAAGGAGAGGTTGGGGAAGAAGGCTCCAGCAGCAGCACGACGGCGTGGTGATGGTGGAACTGCAGTACTCCGGCAGGGCTTCGCCGTGCACTTACGGAGGAGGAGGAGGTGTTGGAGAGGGAGAGGGAGGCGCCAGGGCATAGGGTGCGCTGCCCCCCTCCCCTGCCCCCCTTTATATAGGCTTCTTGGGGGGGCGCCGGCCCTGGTAGATCCAATCTCCCAAGGGGGCGGCGGCCAGGGAGGTTTCCCTCCCCCCAAGCCATCTAGGAGGTGCCTTCCACCACTAGGACTCCTCCTAGATGGAACCCTAGGCGCATGGGCCCTTTGGGGCTGGTTCCCCTTGGCCCAAGCAGGCCAAGGCGCACCCCCTAAGGCCCATGTGGCCCACCAGGGCAGGTGGCCCCACCTGGTGGACCCCCGGGACCCCTTCGGTGGTCCCGGTACAATACCGATAACCCCGAAACTTGTCCCGATGGCCGAAACAGCACTTCCTATATATAATTCTTTACCTCCGGACCATTCCGGAACTCCTCGTGACGTCCGGGATCTCATCCGGGACTCGGAACAACATTCGGGTTACTGCACATACATATCCCTACAACCCTAGCGTCACCGAACCTTAAGTGTGTAGACCCTACGGGTTCGGGAGACATGTAGACATGACCGAGACGGCTCTCGGGCAATAACCAACAGCGGGATCTGGATACCCATGTTGTCTCCCACATGCTCCACGATGATCTCATCGGATGAACCACGATGTCGAGGATTCAATTAATCCCGTATACGATTCCCTTTGTCAGTCGGTATTTTACTTGCCCGAGATTCGATCGTCGGTATCCCAGTACCTCGTTCAATCTCGTTACAGGCAAGTCACTTTTCTCGTACCGTAATGCATGATCCCGTGATCAAACACTTTGATCACACTGAGCTCATTATGATGATGCATTACCGAGAGGGCCCGGTGATACCTCTCCGTCAAGCGGAGTGACAAATCCCAGTCTCGATCCATGTCAACCCAACAGACACTTTCAGAGATACCCGTAGCATACCTTTATAGTCACCCAGTTACTTGTGACGTTTGGCATACCCAAAGCACTCCTACGGTATCCGGGAGTTACACGATCTCATGGTCTAAGGAAAGGATACTTGACATTGGATAACTCTAGCAAACAAACTATGCGATCTTATGCTATGTTTAGGATTGGGTCTTGTCCATCACATCATTCTCCTAATGATGTGATCCCGTTATCGATGACATCCAATGTCCATAGCCAGGAAACCATGACTATCTGTCGATCAACGAGCTAGTCAACTAGAGGCTCACTAGGGACATGTTGTTGTCTGTTATTCACACATGTATTACGATTTCCGGATAACACAATTATAGCACGAATAAAGACAATTATCATGAATAAGGAAATATAATAATAATGCTTTTATTATTGCCTCTAGGGCATATTTCCAACACATCATTGGAATATACAAGCCAAGTTCTATAATGTAAAATTCCCACTAGTATATGAAGGTGACAACATAGGAGACTCTCTATCATGAAGATCATGGTGCTACTTTGAAGCACAAGTGTGGTAAAAGGATAGTAGCATTGTCCCTTCTCTCTTTTTCTCTCATTTTTTTGGTTGGGCCTTCTCTTTTTTTATTTCGTCAGGAGTCTCATCCCGACTTGTGGGGGAATCATAGTCTCCATCATCCTTTCCTCACTGGGACAATGCTCTACTAATGATGATCATCACACTTTTATTTACTTACAACTCAAGAATCACAACTCGATAATTAGAACAAAATATGACTCTATATGAATGCCTCCGGTGGTGCACCGGGATGTGCAATGACTCATGAGTGACATGTATGAAATAATTATGAACAGTGGCTTTGCCACAAATACGATGTTAACTACATGAGCATGCAAAGCAATATGACAATGATGGACCGTGTCATAATAATCGGAACGATGGTAAGTTGCATGGCAATATATCTTGGAATGTCTATGGAAATGCCATGATAGATAGGTATGGTGGCTGTTTTGAGGAAGGTATATGGTGGGTGTATGATACCGGCGAAAAGTGCGCGGTATTAGAGAGGCTAGCAATGGTGGAAGGGTGAGAGTGCGTATAATCAATGGAATCAACATTAGTCATAAAGAACTCATGTACTTGTTGCAAAAATCTATTAGTTATGGAAACAAAGTACTACGCGCATGCTCCTAGGGGGATAGATTGGTAGGAAAAGACCCTCGTCCCCGACTGCCACTCATAAGGAAGACAATAAATAAATAAATTATGCACCGACTTCGTCACATAACGGTTCAACATACGTGCATGCTACGGGAATCACAAACTTTAGCACAAGTATCTCTCAAGTTCACAACTACTCAACTAGCATGACTCTAATATCACCATATTCATATCTCAAAACAATCATAAGGAATAAGACTTCTCATAGTATTCAATCCACTTATATGAAATTTTTATTATACCCATATATTAGGACTAAATTCATAACCAAAGCAAATTACCATGCTGTTCTGAAGACTCTCAAAATAATATAAGTGAAGCATGAGAATTCATCTATTTCTTCAAAATAGAACCACCGCCGTGCTCTAAAAAGATATAAGTGAAGCACTAGAGCAAATGAGAAACTACTCCGAAAAGATATAAGTGAAGATCAATGAGTAGTTAAATAATTATGTAACCATGTGAAGACTCTCTCTCATTTAAGAATTTCAGATCTTGATATTTTATTAAAACAGCAAGCAAAGATAAAGAAAATAAAATGACGCTCCAAGCAAAACACATATCATGTGGTGAATAAAAATATAGCTCCAAGTAAAGTTACCGATGAGCGAAGACGAAAGAGGGGATGCCATCCGGGGCATCCCCAAGCTTAGGCTTTTGGTTATCCTTGAATATTACCTTGGGGTGCCTTGGGCATCCCCAATCTTAGTCTCTTGCCACTCCTTATTCCATAGTCCATCGAATCTTTACCCAAAACTTGAAAACTTCACAACACAAAACTCAACAGAAAACTCGTGAGCTCCGTTAGTGAAAGTAAACAAAACACCACTTCAAGGTACTGTAATTAACTCATTATTTATTTATATTGGTGTTAAACCTACTGTATTCCAACTTCTCTATGGTTTATAAACTCTTTTACTAGCCATAGATTCATCAAAATAAGCAAACAACACATGAGAAACAGAATCTGTCAAAAACAGAACAGTCTGTAGTAATCTGTATCAAACGTATACTTCTGTAACTCCAAAAATTCTAAAATAAATTGTTGGACCTGAGTAATTTTTCTAGTAATCATCTGAAAAAAGAATCAACTAAATATTACTCTCCAGTAAAAAGTTTTAGCTAATCTCGTGAGCACTAAAGTTTCTGTTTTTTACAGCATGATCATAAAGACTTCACCCAAGTCTTCCCAAAGGTTCTAATTGGCACAAACACTAATTAAAACATGAAACAACATCTTAACAGAAGATATATGGTTTATTTATTACTAAACATAACCAAAAATCAAGAAACTAAAATAAAATTGGGTTGCCTCCCAACAAGCGCTATCGTTTAATGCCCCTAGCTAGGCATGATGATTTCAATGATGCTCACATAAAAGATAAGAATTGAAACATAAAGAGAGCATCATGAAGAATATGACTAGCACATTTAAGTCTAACCCACTTCCTATGCATAGGGATTTTGTGAGCAAACAACTTATGGGAGCAATAATCAACTAGCATAGGAAGGCAAAACAAGCATAACTTCAAAAATTTAAGCACATAGAGAGGAAACTTGATATTATTGCAATTCCTACAAGCATATATTCCTCCCTCATAATAATTTTCAGTAGCATCATGAATGAATTCAACAACATAACCAGCACCTAAAGCATTCTTTTCATGACCTACAAGCATAGAAAATTTACTACTCTCCACACAAGCAAAATTCTTCTCATTCGGAATAGTGGGAGTATCATAAGAGACTTGAATACTATAAATTGTTTCCACATTAAAAGAGTAATGTTCATAAAAAGTATAATCATAATCATGAAAAGTTTTATAAATATAATCATCACTACTTTTTATAGCATAAGTTTCATCACAATAATCATCATAAGTAGCAACTTTGTTCTCATCATAATCAATTGAAACCTCTTCCGAAATAGTGGATACATTACTAAATAAAGTCATGACCTCTGCAAATCCACTTTCATAAATATTATAAGATTCAACATCCTCCAAAATAGTGGGATCATTACTTCCTAAAGTTGACACACTTCCAAACCCACTTTCATCAATATAATCATCATAAGTAAGAGGCATGCTATTATCATTATAAATTTGCATATCAAAACTTGGGAGACTAAAAATATCATCTTCATTAAACCTAGCATACCCAAGCTTGGGCCTTTTCGTATCATAAGCATAATTACTCTCATCATTAATAGTATTAATAGCACCAATAGTATAGCAATTATCATATTATTCCAATAAGTGCCAAAAAGATTTTCAAGATCATAAGAAGTATCATTATCTTCCCAATCATAATCACCACAACAAGCAATAGGCATAACGAGATCATCATCAAGTGCATCATCTTCCACAATTATTTTTGATTCATTTTCATGAGGCACAACAATAATAGGAGCAACATTATTTGGGAGAGATATCTTTTTACCTCTCTTCCTTTTTCTTTTCTTCTTCTTCACCACATCATGTGTGGGTTCAATCCTCTTTCTGGAGCTCCTTATTGATGAGATTGGTTGAATAGAAGGCTCCTCCTCGTTACCTGATTCATCATAAGAAATAATAGGAGAATATTGGTAAGTCTCTTCCCTTTCGTTAGCATTCTCTTCATCTTCTATTTGTTTTATTTTCTTTATGTAATTGGCAATACAAGGATTTTCAATGCAATTCACCGCGCAATACATATAAATCTTCTCTAGATCAAAATCAAGAAATCTATCAAGATTAAACTTTGGAATACCCTCAGTTATACGTTTCATTTCCTCATACCCCAAAAGAAGACTAAGCTCTTTATGATGCTCAAGAGTAATCGAGTTATAACAATTTTTGGACACGACTTGATCATGAAACAAATAGCATTTGAGCTTTAAATGACCATGTTCATTGCAAAGTTTACAAGGGACGCAATCATCTAGCCTCTCTTGCAACAATTTAGTTTCTAAGTACTTATGCCTCTTGCAATATCTATCTTCCCTATTTGGTGTGTACTCACAAACCCAATGCACTCCACAAAAATGGACATGTTTATAGGAGACATTTTCATCATAACTAGTGCAATCATCATTAGTACTATGGATATTCAAGGAGCTCATACTAACAACATTGCAATTATGCTCATCATTCAAAGATTTAGTGCCAAACATTTTCATGCATTCTTCTTCTAACACTTTGGCACAATTTTCCTTTCCATCATACTCACGAAAGATATTAAAAGATGAAGCGTATGAGACAAACACAATTCCATTTTTTGGTAGTTTTATTTTATAAACTAAACTAGTGCTAAAACAAGAAAAAAAGATTCGATTGCAAGATCTAAAGATATACCTTTCAGCACTCACCCCCCGACAACGGCGCCAGAAAAGAGCTTAGTTGACGGGGTGTGAGTGCCGCTTACCTAGCCTCCCCGGCAACGGCGCCAGAAAAGAGCTTCATGTCTACTACGCAACCTTCTTGTAGATGTTGTTGGGCCTCCAAGTGCATAGGTTTGTAGGACAGTAGCAAATTTCCCTCAAGTGGATGACCAAAGGTTTATCAATCCGTGGGAGGCGTAGGATGAAGATGGTCTCTCTCAAGCAACCCTGCAACCAAATAACAAAGAGTCTCTTGTGTCCCCAACACACCCAATACAATGATAAATTGTATAGGTGAACTAGTTCGGCGAAGAGATGGTGATACAAGTGCAATATGGATGGTAGATATAGGTTTTTGTAATCTGAAAATATAAAAACAGCAAGGTAACTAATGATAAAAGTGAGCGTAAACGGTATTGCAATGCGTTGAAACAAGGCCTAGGGTTCATACTTTCACTAGTGCAAGTTCTCTCAACAATAATAACATAGTTGGATCATATAACTATCCCTCAACATGCAACAAAGAGTCACTCCAAAGTCACTAATAGCGGAGAACAAACGAAGAGATTATGGTAGGGTACGAAACCACCTCAAAGTTATTCTTTCCAATCAATCCGTTGGGTTATTCCTATAAGTGCCACAAGCAACCCTAGAGTTCGTACTAGAATAACACCTTAAGACACAAATCAACCAAAACCCTAATGTCACCTAGATACTCCAATATCACCTCAAGTATCCGTGGGTATGATTATACGATATGCATCACACAATCTCAGATTCATCTATTCAATCCAACACAAAGTACTTCAAATAGTGCCCCAAAGTTTCTACCGGAGAATCCAGACGAAAATGTGTGCCAACCCCTATGCTAGGTTCGTGGGAGGAACGCGCAAGTTGACCACCAAAACATACATCAAGTGAATCACGTGATATCCCATTGTCACCACAGATACGCACGACAAGACATACATCAAGTGTTCTCAAGTCATTAAAGACTCAATCCGATAAGATTACTTCAAAGGGAAAACTCAATCCATTACAAGAGAGTGGAGGGGGCGAAGCAACTTAAGATCCAACTATAATAGCAAAGCTCGCGATAAATCAAGATCGTGCCAAATCAAGAACACGAGAGAGAAAGTGTGTGTGTGTGAGAGAGAGATCAAACACATAGCTACTGGTACATACCCCCAGCCCCGAGGGTGAACTACTCCGTCCTCGTCATGGAGAGCGCCGGGATGATGAAGATGGCCACTGGTGAGGGTTCCCCCCTCCGGCAGGGTGCCGGAACAGGGTCCCGATTGACTTTTGGTGGCTACAGAGGCTTGCGGCGGTGGAACTCCCGATCTATTCTGTTCTTCAATCGTTTTAGGGTATATGGGTATATATAGGAGGAAGAAGTACGTCAGGGGAGCCACGAGGGGCCCACGAGGATGGAGGGCACGCCCTTGGGGGGGTGCCTCCCTACCTCGTGGCTTCCTCGTTTCTTTCTTGATGTGGACTCCAAGTCTCCCGGGTTGCTTTCCTTCTAAAAATAACTTCTCCAGAAGGTTTCATTCCGTTTCGACTCGGTTTGATATTCCTTTTCTTCGAAACACTGAAACAAGGGAAAAAACAGAAACTGGCACTAGGCTCTGGGTCAATAGGTTAGTCCCAAAAATAATATAAAAGTGTTATTAAAGCCCATAAACATCCAAAAAACATAATATAATAGCATGGAACAATAAAAAATTATAGATACGTTGGAGACGCATCAATAATTAATTCCAAGATCATAATCCTTGACTAATTCGAGCAATCTTTGTTAGCGGAGGTTTAAGTCTGGCTGAGTAAATATATACTTGAGACTTTTGTGGTCGGTAAATATTTGACACCTTTTTCCAATGAGGCAGTGTCTCCAAATTTTTAGAGCATGAGTAGGATAGTTCCCTTCGTGGGGTCCTAGCTGCCAAGATGCGTATGCTACAACCTTGCCATCTTGCATGAGTATGCATCCAAGACCTTGCCTGGAAGTGTCATAGTACACATGAAAACTACGGTAGATGTCCGAAAGAGTCAACACACGTGCTGTTGTCAGTCAGGTTTTTAGCTCATTGAAAATTTTCTCACAGTCCTCTGATACGTCTCCGTCGTATCTACTTTTCCAAACACTTTTGCCCTTGTTTTGGACTCTAACTTGCATGATTTGAATGGAACTAACCCAGACTGATGCTGTTTTCAGCATAATTGCCATGGTGTTATTTTTGTGCAGAAATAAAAGTTCTCGGAATGACCTGAAAATCAACGGAGATTATTTTTGGAATTAATAAAAAATACTGGCGAAAGAATCAATGCTAGGGGCCCACACCCTGTCCACGAGGGTGGGAGGCGCGCCTACCCCCTGGGCGCGCCCCCTGCCTTGTGGGCCCCCTGGTGCTCCACCGATCTCAACTCCAACTCTATATATTCATGTTCGGGGAGAAAAAAATCAGAGAGAAGGATTCATCACGGTTTATGATACATAACCGCTGCCAAGACCTAATCTCTCTCGGGAGGGCTGATCTGGAGTCCGTTCGGGGCTCCGGAGAGGGGAATCCGTCGCCATTGTCATCATCAACCTTCCTCCATCACCAATTTCATGATGCTCACGCCGTGCGTGAGTAATTCCATCGTAGGCTTGCTGGACGGTGATGGGTTGGATGAGATTTATCATGTAATCGAGTTAGTTTTTTAGGGTTTGATCCATAGAATCCACTATGTTCTGAGATTGATGTTGCTATGATTTTGCTATGCTTAATGCTTGTCACTAGGGCCCGAGTGCCATGATTTCAGATCTGAACCTATTATGTTTTCATGAATATATGTGAGTTCTTGATCCTATCTTGCAAGTCTATAGTCACCTACTATGTGTTATGATCCGGCAACCCCGAAGTGAAAAGAATCGGGACCACTCCCGGTGATGACCATAGTTTGAGGAGTTCATGTATTCACTATGTGCTAATGCTTTGGTCCGGTACTCTATTAAAAGGAGGCCTTAATATCCCTTAGTTTCCAATAGGACCCCGTGTTGGAAATATGCCCTAGAGGCAATAATAAAAGGATTATTATATTTCCTTGTTCATGATAATCGTCTATTGTTCATGCTATAATTTTATTGTTCGGAAATCATAATACATGTGTGAATACATAGACCACAATGTGTCCCTAGTAAGCCTCTAGTTGACTAGCTCGTTGATCAATAGATAGTCATGGTTTCCTGACTATGGACATGGGGATGTCATTGATAACGGGATCACATCATTAGGAGAATGATGTGATGGACAAGACCCAAACCTAAGCATAGCACAAAGATCGTATAGTTCGTTTGCTAGAGCTTTTCTGAATGTCAAGTATCATTCCTTAGACCATGAGATTATGCAACTCCCGGATGTCGTAGGAGTGCTTTGGGTGTATCAAACGTCACAACGTAACTGGGTGACTATAAAGGTGCACTACAGGTATCTCCGAAAGTGTTTGTTGGGTTGGCATGAATCGAGACTGGGATTTGTCACTCCGTATGACGGAGAGGTATCTCTGGGCCCACTCGGTAAGACATCATCATAATGAGCTCAGTGTGATCAAGGTGTTGTTCACGGGATGATGTGTTACGGGAACGAGTAAAGAGACTTGCCGGTAACAAGATTGAACAAGGTATCGGTATACCGACGATCCAATCTCGGGCAAGTATCATACCGATAGACGAAGGGAATTGAGTACGGGATTGATTAAGTCCACGACATCGTGGTTCATCCGATGAGATCATCGAGGAGCATGTGGGAGCCAACATGGGTATCCAGATCCCGCTGTTGGTTATTGACCGGAGATCGTCTCGGTCATGTCTGCACGTCTCCCGAACCCGTAGGGTCTACACACTTAAGGTTCGGAGATGCTAGGGTTGTAAAGATATTAGTATGCAGCAAACCGAAGGTTGTTCGGAGTCCCGGATGAGATCCCGGACATCACGAGAGGTTCTGGAATGGTCCGGAGGTAAAGAATTATATATAGGAAGTGCCGTTTCGGCCATCGGGAGGATTCGGGGGTCACTTGTATTGTACCGGGACCACCGGATAGGTCCCGGGGGTCCACCGGGTGGGGCCACCCATCCCGGAGGGCCCCGTGGGCTGAAGTGGGGAGGGAACCAGCCCATAGTGGGATGGTGCGCCCCCATGGGCCTCCCCCTGCGCCTAGGGTTGGAAACCCTAGGGCAGGGGGCGCCCCACTTGCCTTGGGGGGCAAGGCTCCCCCCTTGGCCGCCGCCCCCCTTGGAGATGCATCTCCAGGGCCGGCACCCCCCCTAGGGGGCCTATATAAAGGGGGGAGGGAGGGCAGCCGCACCCTGTAGCCTTGGCGCCTCCCTTTCCTCTGTTACACCTCTCCCTCTCCCCGTAGACGCTTGGCGAAGCCCTGCTAGAATTCTGCTGCATCCACCACCACGCCGTCGTGCTGCTGGATCTTCATCAACCTCTCCTTCCCCCTTGCTGGATCAAGAAGGAGGAGACGTCATCCCGACTGTACGTGTGTTGAACGCGGAGGTGCTGTCCGTTCGGCACTAGGTCATCGGTGATTCGGATCACGGCGAGTATGACTCCATCATCCACGTTCTTCTTGAACGCTTCCGTTGCGATCTACAAATGGTATGTAGATGCTCTCCTATCCCCTCGTTGCTAGAATACTCCATGGATAGATCTTGGTGATGCGTAGGAAAATTTTAATTTCTGCTACGATCCCCAACAGTGGCATCATGAGCTAGGTCTATGCGTAGTTTCTATGCACGAGTAGAACACAAAGTAGTTGTGGGCGTCGAATTGTCAATTCTTCTTGCCGTTACTAGTCCTATCTTAATTCAGCGGTATTTTGGGATGAAGCGGCCCGGACCAACCTTACACGTACGCTTACGTGAGACCGGTTCCGCCGACTGACATGCACTAGTTGCATAAGGTGGCTGGCGGGTGTCTGTCTCTCCCACTTTAGTTGGATCGGATTCGATGAACAGGGTCCTTATGAAGGGTAAATAGAGATTGACAATTCATGTTGTGGTTTTAACGTAGGTAAGAAATGTTCTTGCTAGCAACCTATAACAGCCACGTAAAAACTTGCAACAACAATTAGAGGACGTCTAACTTGTTTTTGCAGCAAGTGCTTTGTGATGTGATATGGCCAGAAGTTGTGATGAATCATGTATGTGATGTATGAGATGATCTTGTTATTGTAATAGGAATCACGACTTGCATGTCGATGAGTATGACAACCGGCAGGAGCCATAGTGTCGGTGTCAAAACCGGCGGATCTCGGGTAGGGGGTCCCGAACTGTGCATCAAGGTCGGATGGTAACAGGAGACAGGGGACACTTTGTTTTACCCAGGTTCGGGCCCTCTCGGTGGAGGTAAAACCCTACTCCTGCTAGATTAATATTGATGATATGGGTAGTACAAGAGTGGATCTACCACGAGATCAAGGAGGCTAAACCCTAGAAGCTAGCCTATGGTTTGATTGTGTATGAAGATGATTCCGTCCTACGGACTACAACCCTCCGGTTTATATAGACATCGGATAGGGTTAGGGTTACACGGAGTCGGTTACATTGGTAGGAGATCTTGAATATCCGCACGCCTAGCTTGCCTTCTACGCCAAGGAAAGAACCTTCCGGACACGGGACGGAGTCTTCAATCTTGTATCTTCATAGTCCTGGAGTCCGGCAGGAGATGTAGTCCGGCTATCCGAACACCCCCTAATCCAGGACTTCCTCAGTAGCCCCTGAACCTGGCTTCAATGACGACGAGTCCGGCGCGCAAATTGTCTTCGGCATTGCAAGGCGGGTTCCTCCTCCAAGTTCTTCAAGAAGACGAATAACACCAAAAAAGTGTCCGGCTCTGCAAAACAAGTTTCCACGTATTGCCATATAGAGAATAATATTAACACAAATCAAATCTGCTAACGTATCCCGCGGTGCATCATAACACTGCGGCCAAGCCTTCTGTACGGAATATTTTTACTGTTTCACCGCTACACGTTTAACGAGGCGGTTTCCTTGGCACGTCTTATCGAAGCAGAGATCGTGCGCCCCCTTCAACGGGATTCTCATTAATACGGACGTGGGTAACCCAAACGTGCCTGTTAGCACGTCCTGCCTAACTCAAGGCTAGTCCAAGACGGTTACGGGGAGGGCTCCTGGTATTCCGCCTTTTATAAAGAGACCAAGGCCCCGTCCCCTCTTCTATTCCCAAAACGAGCTCGCCTGTCGCCTCGAGTTCCAACACCCTAGGCTCCCAGATTTCAGGCGCTCCGAACCTTCAACAATGTCCGGTTCTGATCTTCAGGGTCGATGGATGCCCTCCTCTGTCACGGAGGAGGACGTATCAAAGTTGAGGGAAGCTAGATTTCTAACCAGCGAGATTCCATACAGGCTGCCTGTTCAAGGACAAGCGATCCCTAGCCCTCAGCCAGGTGAGAGCGTAGTATTCATCTCCCACTTCCTCCGTGGATTAGGCTTCCCAACGGATCCTTTTGTAAGGGGGCTGATGTTCTATTACGGACTGGAATTCCATGACCTAGCTCCGGAGTCCATCCTCCACATCTCCTCTTTCATAGTTATGTGTGAAGCATTCCTCCATGTTACCCCTCACTTCGGGATATGGCTCAAGACCTTCAAAGTAGAACCGAAGATAATCGAGGGGCGCCACGCAGAGTGCGGAGGTGCCACTATAAAAAGAAAAGCAAACACTCCTTGGCCCGAAGGCGCTCTTCAAGAAGAGCTCGGCTCATGGCAACGGGAGTGGTTCTACATTACCGCTCCTCGGGGCACCACGTGGGTGGTGCCTCAGGCCTTTCGCTCGGGTCCCCCACCACGGTTAGCATCGTGGATCAATACGAAATTAGATCGGGGTTTGCCCAAAGATGTTCCTCTGCTACAGGGTCGCATTAAGGATCTCCTGGAAGGAGGCCTCAACTTGGTCAAGATGACACAAGTCATGCTGATTCGCCGGACACTGCCCGGCCAACGTCGCCCCCTTCGCTTATGGGAGTTCAACCCAGAGTGACCGCGAGTTCTCCGAAATTTTATGGGCGTAATGCCTAAGGAGATGCATAAACTGTTCTTCGGATCGTAAGAAGCGAGTCCGGACCTGATCGAGGATGCTGGCCTAAGCCGCAATCGCCCGGATACTCAGGTGGGTGACCTTGTGTTCGGACCTTCTATCCGCATAGTTTTACTTGCTTTTTAACAGCATTTCTTCCTTTAAGCAGGAGTGGATAGCAAAGGCGAAGCTGATCCGGTGTCCGGCTCCCCTTCCCGAAACTAGGCTGGATCCCGTGCTAGTCAGGATGCTAGAGGTAGTGCCTTTGGAGGGAGATAAGGGGACCGACAAGGAAACCATGGCCTCTTCGAGAGAGGCTACTCCGAAGGGGGGAATTGAAAGTTCCCCTCCTAGGGGAAAGAAGAGGACCACCACTGACGACCCGGAAGTCCAAGCTTCAAAACGGGGGAAAGAATCCATGTCAGAGGACCCGTCGCCGAGGAGCCCCTCGGCCGAATTGAGTCTGCAAGGGGAGCGGCTCTCCAACGAGCCGTAAGTAGAAAAGGAATTGTTCTTAAGAGAAATCCTTGATTTATATCTGAAAAGTGTTTGACCGAAACTTTGCCTTGTAGTTCGGACCTCGACCCCTCACAGCAGAACTCATCGTCGGGGGATCTCCTTCCGGAGATGATGGAGAGCGGAACGCCTCCTCTTTCTTCATCGCCTGACAAGGCGGACGACGTCGAAGTGTCATCACAGAGGATCTCTCCGAATCTGCCAGAGGCAGAAGACGATCACATGACCCCACAAGGCTCTCCGTGCCCGGCCTCCGAAGAGGGCCGTGGGACGAGTCCGGCGCTGACTGGTGTTCGGCCGGGGGAGCTAAAGGTTCTGGTGGGCCGAGCTTCTATTTCAGAGGAGCATCATGTGTTGATGCACACGGTGGTTGAAAAAATTGCAGCCGCAGGAGGCGGGCTGAACGAGGCCGTCAAGAGTTTATTGGCGGGTTTTGAGGTACGTTTCAAATAACGGACATTAGTGTTAATTACGCATAATAACATGCGTCCTGTGTAGATAGTAGCCCCTGAGACTCTGTGTGGCGCAAAGATGTGCGGCACGCAGAAGATCTTAATCCCAGGTCCTTAAAATGGCGTCTGTATATGTAGGCGGCTAATTGTCCGGGGTCGAGCCGGACTCAAGATTTTGCCGAAATGAAATGGCAACTTGACGAGACAGAGGCCGACATCGCGCTGGTTAACCAGCGGCTTGATGATGCTCAAGGTATTGATTTTTCATGGCGATTGTTAGTAAGAGGAGATCTAGGTCAAAATCTTACCGTGTGTATACTTGATGCAGATGGTGCAGCAGCCATGGAAGGACTTAGGGCCGAACTCGCCAAAGCAAAGAGCCAAGCCAGAAGAAGCGATGCAGCTGCCTTGAGAGCTCGTGAAGAGCTGCGGGCCGAACAGGCTGCCCATTGCCGAAGCAGGGAGGAGATGGCTAATATTGCCATAGAGTTGAAAAGTGTTACTGACCGTTGTAGATATCTTGAGGAGGAAGGCCGAGCCAGCAGACGGATTTGGAGAAAGCCATTGCTGACCTCAAGGACGCCCGCTCTGTGGTGAGAGCGACAAAGGAAGAGCTACATCAAGCCGGACTGATTGCGGATGGAAAGCCCTTCTTGCTGCGGAGACAATTTTGTGATTCGAGTTTTGCCCTGTTGGACCGAGTGTGGAGTGTGAAGGACATCTACCTGGACTTGGCGGCTAGTGTTGCTGATGCGACCAGACACTTTCAGGATAAGGAGAATCATGAAGTGGAAAAACTCTTCTGGTCGCAGTTCACCAATCCAAGGCGTCCACTTGCGGTGGACGATCGCCTGGCCCAATGGGCCGAGCTGAATAGATTGTCCGGACTCGCCATGACGTATGCCATGGATCGCTTATGCCCGCGCGGATCGAAGCCGACAAGCTATTTTAGCTTGGTGCAGCAATTTCTTGACGTGGTGCCTCGAGTAGAAGCTTTGAAGAGGTCAGCGTGCACAGAGGGTGCTCGGCTAGCTCTTGCCCGAGTTAAGACATATTGGGCAGATATGGATCCTACCGCTGTTTCGTCTCGTGATTCGGCTGAAGGCCGAAATCCTGCCGAACACTTTTTTGAGGAGGTCCTCGCGGGCGCTCGTATAATTGAGACGCAGTGTTCGAAAGATGATGTGTTATGACAGCATATGTAATCATAGATCAGTATTTTTATAGATGGCGTATTTTAGACTTGTGCCTTCAAGTAATAAAAACCTCTCCTGTGCGGCCGTTTCAATATATATATATATATAAATTCTGAAAGATTGCAGTCGTTGGCTTCAGCCCCCACGCACATAGTGCGGGGGTGCGCGCTGAAAACGCAATATCACACTTAACCCAACGTCTTGGTCCTACAAAGGAGGTGATAGCGCAGTGGGCTAGGCAATCCAGACTATAATGCTTTAACACTTTCACTTAGCCATAGGAGCTTGACAATGGGACTCTTTAGGTAGCCCAGGAATGGCCACTGCGCTCATCCGAATTCGGGACGCATGCTAGGCTGACCGGGAAGCGGCCCTTCGTCAAAACGGAGGAGTTCGATAAACCCCTATGAGTCATCGAGTGGCGACCAGTCTCTCGCTACATCATGACAGTCGGTTTTCGGCTTTCTCTACTAAGGCGCTCGCCCGGCCGAACCGGGGCGCAATCGCAGTAGTTCTCCTGGAGCTACCTTAGCCGACAGAACGGAATGTAAGGTGGCCGAACATAGGAGCCGGGCAACCCAACATGTGACCAAAATCATGACTCGGAGCTGATGCATATAGTGCCAAAACTCGCGACGCCGAACACTCCCTAAGGTGTTCGGTCTTTGTGGGTGTGTGCGGAACAACACCCTCCCCCTTTTATATAAAAAGAAAGAAAAAAGCCCTTCGTGTCCAGGTACGAGCAATAATTCTGGCGTGGCCACATGCCAAGACGCCAGTCTCCTCCTTGGTTATGGTAAAATGAACCAGGGGATGTATAACAGCAAAAGACAGTAAAAAAGGTTTACGCAGGGCCTTAATCTAAAAAAGAATCCTTTAGGCGGGTCCCTACTGCACGTCTGCGCCTGTGTCTCCGCTGTGCCGTGTCCTGGACGGGCGTCGTACGACATTCATCTGTGAAAGAGAGGAATTTAAATTTAAAATGGGTCGTGCGGGACAAAAAGAATAATAAAAAATAAAAATGAATGAAGTCGAGCTTTATTGTCTCTGTGTGCAGCCCCTTGTATGGCGTAGTGAGCCGACGATGATGGGGGGCTCTTGCCGAACTCATAGAGTCCGGGACCATGGCCTTCTGTGACTTATATCAAAAAGGTCTGTTGGACGGCGAGGCCATTTTATTGTGTGGCTGTTTAGGCAGCCGTGCAATCCTTCTTTTGGAGGAGACGTATTTTAGTGCTTTCCCTTTAAAGAGATGATGCCTCGAGGACCGGGCATCTTTAGCGTGAGGGATGCGTAATGCGGTATTGCGTTAAAGCGCGCGAAGGCTCCTCGTCCCAGTAGTGCTTGATAGCGGCTTGAAAACGGGACTATGTGGAAGATCAGCTTCTCGTGGCGAAAGTTATTGGCGGAGCCAAATATGACTGCTAGCCGAAGAAAACCCATGCAATGGGTGTCCGGGCCGGGTGCTACCCCTTGAAAGGAGGTTTTACTGTGACGGATTCTTGTTGGGTTTATGCCCATGGTGCGAATTGTATCTTGATATATCAAGTTTAGTCCACTGCCCCCGTCCATAAGGACATTGGTAAACTGGAATCCGTCTATTATTGGTTTGAGTACCAAGGCGGTCCGGCCCGCATGCTTGATATTTCGAGAATAATCTAGCTGATTGAAAGTTATTGGCTTTAATGACCAGTGGCGGGACGCCTGAGATTTAGGCTTGAATATGCGGACCTTTACGGGTGCCTCTTGCCTTGTTATGTGAAGTGAGTTCACCGTTTTGACTTCTCGTGGGAAGTTCTTTTGCTTCCTGGTGTGCTACTTTTGGGGTTCGTCTTCTTCCTCGCTAGGTGTGTCGAGCCCCTTGTGTTCGGCGTTGAGCCTTCCGGACTGTTTGAAAACCCAACAGCCTTTGTGGGTATGATTAGCAGGTTTCCCAGGAGTGCTGTGTATCTGACATGTCCTTTCCATGATTCTTTTTAGGCTGGACGGATCTTCCCTGTTATCCTGAGGGGTTGGTTTTGTCTGATTGTGCTGTGAGCTTTTGAATCCGGCGTTGACTGTCGTGCTCTTCAGACTTTTCTTTTTGATTCGGCGATGATCCTTATGTCGTCGCGGCTTCTCATTTCCATCTCTGATTTCTGATGTACTTGGGTCGCTGGGGCTGCATCGTGCGAACCAGCTGTCCTCTCCTGCGCAAAAGCGGGTCACGAGGCTTGTGAGTGCGGCCATTGTTCTTGGCTTTTCCTGGCCGAGGTGTCTGGCTAGCCATTCGTCTCGGACATTATGCCTGAAAGCCGCTAGGGCTTCGGCGTCCGGACAATCCACTATTTGATTATTTTTAGTGAGGAATCTGTTCCAGAACTGCCGAGCTGATTCTCCGGACTGCTGAGTTATGTGACTGAGGTCGTCTGCATTCGGGGGATGGACGTAGGTCCCTTGAAAATTTGCTCGGAAAGCGTCCTCGAGCTCTTTCCAACTTCCGATTGTATTTTCAGGAAGGTTTTTAAGCCAGTGCCGAGCTGGCCCTTTGAGCTTAAGAGGTAAATATTTTATGGCGTGGAGATCGTCTCCTCTAGCCATATGTATGTGGAGGATATAATCCTCGATCCAGACTCCGGGGTCTGTTGTTCCATCGTATGACTCTATGTTAACGGGTTTAAACCCCTCTGGAAATTCATATTCCAGAACCTCATCGGTGAAGCATAGGGGGTGTGCGGCACCCCTGTATTTGGTTGCGCCGGATTCTGATGGTGTATTTTCTACATTGCTCATGGGAGCGTGCTTCCTTTGTCCGTAAATGGATCTGGCTGGGGCATGATGCTAATCTTTAATTGGGTCGCATGCCGCATTGTGTGCGGCGCCGTTTGCCATTTTGTGGTGACCGGTAGGTCGTCTATCCGACCGCACAGCTTTGTTATTTTCCACGTTTGGGGGCTCTAGGGCCTCCTGATCGAATTCGGGCAGTAGCTTTCTCTTCGGATAGCTTTTGGTGCGGCGGCTGCCGCTGTATTTGTCTGCGGTCTTGATTACTTTGCTCCATCTTGTCTTGAGTGCATTTTCCGCCGTCCTTAGCTTTTGCTTCTGCTTTTTTAGGCTGCGTATTGTGGCAGCTAGTCTTTTTTGGAGATTCTTCTGCTCCATGGTTTTATCCGGCGTGATATCGTCTGGAGTTTGGTTATGACAGGGGGAAGACTGTTCGTCTTCTCTACCCGTGCTGCGATGTTCATACGGTTGTTCTGAGGCATGTTCGTCACCTGCCGATTCGTCCTGCTCTATGGCGGGGTCTTGATCGAGGCGGGGTTTAGCTCGGCGTTTAAGTCGCCGCTTTGAGTTCTTCTCGGAGGGTTCACCCTTCTTTTCGCCCCCGTTTTCCTCATTGTCAATATTTTTCGGTGTATCCACCATGAGTACGTCGTTGTGTGTGGTGGATAACCAGTGCCCTGTGGGAGCTGGTTCCGGTTTGTCTCCGTATTTGTCGTCCATACCGTCGAGGTCTTCGGAGCCGAAGTCAAGCATGTCGGTCAGATCTTCGACAGTGGCTATCAAGTGGGTGGTGGGTGGGTTTTGAATTTCTTCATCGTCCGAATCCCAACCTCGCAGACCATAATCCGGTCTGGGCTCTCCTGATAAAGAGAGAGACTTGAGAGAATTCAGGATGTCACCAAAAGGTGAGCACTGAAAGATGTCTGCAGCGGTGAACTCCATTATAGGTGCCCAATCAGATTCGATCGGCGGGGGCTTGGAAAGCCCGGAGTTTAGAGAATAATCCGGCTCCTTGGAGTCATGGGCAACGCGGAGTGCGGGACTGGCGTTCGGCTCGATCGCTTTTAACGTCGCAGCCCCTGAGGTGACGTCCAACCATTCTTCCTCGACGAACGCAGCGGGCTCCGAATCAAGGGTCGGGGCCGGCGCGTATGCGGCCTCCAGGACACTGTTCGGGAGCAGAGCTATATCATGCCCTTCTTGACAGTGCGGCACGCTTGGCTGTGGCTCGAATCCGTCGAAGATCAAGTCTCCGCGGATATCCGCCGTGTAGTTTGAGCTTCCAAATCTGACTTGATGGCCAGGGGCATAGCTTTCGATCTGCTCTAGATGGCCAAGCGAGTTGGCTCGCAGAGCGAAGCCGCCGAAGACGAAGATCTGTCCGGGGAGAAAAGTCTCACCCTGGACCTCCTCGCCGTTGATGATCAAAGGAGCCATCGAACCTAAAGGTGACGACACAGAGGAACTCTCAATGAAACCACCAGTGTCGGTGCCAAAACCGGCGGATCTCGGGTAAGGGGTCCCGAACTGTGCGTCAAGGTCGGATGGTAACAGGAGACAGGGGACACTTTGTTTTACCCAGGTTCGAGCCCTCTCGGTGGAGGTAAAACCCTACTCCTGCTAGATTAATATTGATGATATGGGTAGTACAAGAGTGGATCTACCACGAGATCAAGGAGGCTAAACCCTAGAAGCTAGCCTATGGTTTGATTGTGTATGAAGATGATTCCGTCCTACGGACTACAACCCTCTGGTTTATATAGACACCGGATAGGGTTAGGGTTACACGGAGTCGGTTACATTGGTAGGAGATCTTGAATATCCGCACGCCTAGCTTGCCTTCTATGCCAAGGAAAGAACCTTCCGGACACGGGACGGAGTCTTCAATCTTGTATCTTCATAGTCCTGGAGTCCGGCGGGAGATGTAGTCCGGCTATCCGAACACCCCCTAATCCAGGACTCCCTCACATAGGAGTTATCTTTATTTATTTATGACCTGCGTGTCAACTTAAATCGTCATGTAATTACTTTACTTTATTGCTAAAGCGTTAGCCATAGTAGTAGAAGTAATAGTTAACGTGACAAGTTCACGAAGACACGATGACGGAGATCATGATGATGGAGATCATGGTGTCATGCCGGTGACGACGATGAACATGGCGCCCCGAAGATGGAGATCAAAGGAGCGAAATGATGTTGGCCATATCATGTCACTATTTGATTGCATGTGATGTTTATCATGTTTTTACATCTTATTTGCTTAGAACGACGGTAGCATAAATAAGATGATCCCTCATTAAAATATCAAAAATGTGTTCTCCCTAACTGTGCACCGTTGCTAAGGTTCGTCGTTCCGAAGCACCACGTGATGATCGGGTGTGATAGGTTCTTACGTTCGCATACAACGGGTGTAAGCCAGATTTACACACGCAATACACTTAGGTTGGATTGACGAGCCTAGCATGTACAGACATGGCCTCGGAACACGGAGGACCGAAAGGTCGAACATGAGTCGTATAGAAGATACGATCAACATAGAGATGTTCACCGATGATAACTAGTCCGTCTCATGTGATGATCGGACACGGCCTAGTTGACTCGGATCATGTATCACTTAGATGACTAGAGGGATGTCAAATCTGAGTGGGAGTTCATTCATTAATTTGATTAGATGAACTTAATTATCATGAACTTAGTCTAAATCTTTACAATATGTCTTGTAGATCAAATGGCCCACGCTAATGTCACCCTCAACTTCAACGCGTTCCTAGAGAAAACCAAGCTGAAAGATGATGGCAGCAACTATGCGGACTGGGTCCGGAACCTGAGGATCATCCTCATAGCTGCCAAGAAAGATTATGTCCTAGAAGCACCTCTAGGTGAAGCACCATTCCTAGAAAACCAGGACGTTATGAACGCCCATCAGTCACGTGCTGATGATTACTCCCTCGTTCAGTGCGGCATGCTTTACAGCTTAGAACCGGGGCTCCAAAAGCATTTTGAGCAACACGGAGCATATGAGATGTTCGAGGAGCTGAAATTGATTTTCCAAGCTCATGCCCGGGTCGAGAGATATGATGTCTTCGACAAGTTCTTTAGCTGCAAGATGGAGGAAAATAGCTCTGTCAGTGAACACATACTCAAGATGTCTGGGTTGCACAACCGCTTGACTCAGCTGGAAGTTAATCTCCCGGATGAGGCGGTCATTGACAGAATCCTTCAGTCGCTCCCACCTAGCTACAAGAGCTTCGTGATGAACTACAATATGCAGGGGATGGAAAAGACCATTCCCGAGTTGTATTCAATGCTGAAATCTGCGGAGGTGGAGATCAAAAAGGAACATCAAGTGTTGATGGAGAATAAAACCACTAAGTTCAAGAAAGGCAAGGGTAAGAAGAACTTCAAGAAGGACGGCAAGGAGGTTGCCGCGCCTGGTAAATCAGTTGCTAGGAAGAAGTCAAAGAATGGACCCAAGCCTGAAACTGAGTGCTTTTATTGCAAGGGAAATGGTCACTGGAAGCGGAATCGCCCCAAGTACTTAGCGGATAAGAAGGCCGGCAACACCAAAGGTATATGTGATATACATGTTATTGATGTGTACCTTACCAGCACTCGTAGTAGCTCCTGGGTATTTGATACCGGTGCGGTTGCTCATATTTGTAACTCAAAGCTGGAGCTGCGGAATAAACGGAGACTGGCGAAGGACGAGGTGACGATGCGCGTCGGGAATGGTTCCAGGGTCGATGTGATCGCCGTCGGCACCCTACCTCTACATTTACCTACAGGATTAGTTTTGAACCTCAATAATTGTTATTTAGTGCCAAGTTTGAGCATGAACATTGTATCTGGATCTCGATTAATTCAAGATGGTTACTCATTTAAATCTGAGAATAATGGTTGTTCTATTTATATGAGTGATATGTTTTATGGTCATGCTCCGATGGTTAATGGTTTATTCTTAATGAATCTCGTACGTGATGATACACATATTCATAGTGTGAATACCAAAAGATGTAAAGTTAATAACGATAGTCCCACATACTTGTGGCACTGCCGCCTTGGTCACATTGGTGTCAAGCGCATGAAGAAGCTCCATGCTGATGGACTTTTAGAGTCTCTCGATTATGAATCATTTGACACATGCGAACCATGCCTCATGGGCAAAATGACCAAGACTCCATTCTCAGGGACAATGGAGCGAGCAACCAACTTGTTGGAAATCATACATACAGATGTGTGTGGTGCAATGAGTGTTGAGGCTCGCGGTGGCTATCGTTATGTTCTCACTCTCACTGATGATTTGAGTCGATATGGGTATGTCTACTTAATGAAACACAAGTCTGAGACCTTTGAAACGTTCAAGGAGTTTCAGAGTGAGGTTGAGAATCAACGTGACAGAAAAATAAAGTTCTTACGATCAGATCGTGGGGGAGAATATTTAAGTCATGAATTTGGCACACACTTAAGAAAATGTGGAATCGTTTCACAACTCACGCCGCCTGGAACACCTCAGCGTAACGGTGTGTCCGAACGTCGTAATCGCACTCTATTGGATATGGTGCGATCTATGATGTCTCTTACTGATCTACCGCTCTTATTTTGGGGCTATGCTTTAGAGACTGCCGTATTCACTTTAAATAGGGCTCCGTCAAAATCCGTTGAGACGACACCGTATGAATTATGGTTTGGCAAGAAACCCAAGCTGTCATTTCTGAAAGTTTGGGGTTGCGATGCTTATGTCAAGAAACTTCAACCTGAAAAGCTCGAACCCAAATCGGAAAAATGCGTCTTCATAGGATATCCCAAAGAAACAGTTGGGTATACCTTCTACCTCAGATCCGAAGGCAAGATCTTTGTTGCCAAGAACGGGTCCTTTCTAGAGAAAGAGTTTCTTGCGAAAGAAGTAAGTGGGAGGAAAGTAGAGCTTGATGAAGTACTACCTCTTGAAAATCAGAGTAGCACAGCTCAGGAAAATGTTCCTGTGGTGCCTGCACCGATTCAAGAGGATGTTAATGATGATGATCAAGATACTTCTGATCAAGCTCCTACTGAACTTCGTAGGTCCACAAGGACACGTTCCGCACCAGAGTGGTACGGCAACCCTGTCCTGGAAATCATGTTGTTGGACAACGGTGAACCTTCGAACTATGAAGAAGCGATGGCGGGTCCAGATTCCGACAAATGGCTAGAAGCCATGAAATCCGAGATAGAATCCATGTATGAAAACAAAGTATGGACTTTGAATGACTTGCCCAATGATCGGCGAGCCATAGAAAATAAATGGATCTTTAAGAAGAAGACAGACGCGGATGGTAATGTGACCATCTATAAGGCTCGACTTGTCGCTAAGGGTTATCGACAAGTTCAAGGGGTTGACTACGATGAGACTTTCTCACCCATAGCGAAGCTGAAGTCCGTCCGAATCATTTTAGCAATTGCCGCATTCTATGATTGTGAGATATGGCAAATGGACGTCAAAACGGCATTCCTTAACGGCTTTCTTAAGGAAGAATTGTATATGATGCAGCCGGAAGGTTTTGTCGATCCTAAGAATGCTAACAAAGTATGCAAGCTCCAGCGCTCTATCTATGGGCTGGTGCAAGCATCTCGGAGTTGGAACATTCGCTTTGATGAGATGATCAAAGCGTTTGGGTTTATGCAGACTTATGGAGAAGCCTGTGTTTACAAGAAAGTGAGTGGGAGCTCCGTAGCATTCCTCATATTATATGTGGATGACATACTATTGATGGGAAATGATATAGAATTCTTGGAAAGCATAAAGGCCTATTTGAACAAGTGTTTTTCAATGAAGGACCTTGGAGAAGCTGCTTATATATTAGGCATCAAGATCTATAGAGATAGATCGAGACGCCTCATCGGTCTTTCACAAAGTACGTACCTTGACAAGATTTTGAAGAAGTTCAAAATGGATCAGTCCAAGAAGGGGTTCTTGCCTGTATTGCAAGCTGTGCGATTGAGCACGGCTCAATGCCCGACCACGGCAAAAGATATAGAAGAGATGAGTGTCATCCCCTATGCCTCAGCCATAGGGTCTATTATGTATGCCATGCTGTGTACCAGACCCGATGTAAACCTTGCCGTAAGTTTGGTAGGTAGGTACCAAAGTAATCCCGGCAAGGAACACTGGACAGCGGTCAAAAACATCCTGAAGTACCTGAAAAGGACTAAGGATATGTTTCTCGTTTATGGAGGTGCCGAAGAGCTCGTCGTAAAGGGTTACGTCGACGCCAGCTTCGACACAGATCTGGATGACTCCAAGTCACAAACCGGATACGTGTATATTTTGAATGGAGGGGCAGTAAGCTGGTGCAGTTGCAAGCAAAGCGTCGTGGCGGGATCTACATGTGAAGCAGAGTATATGGCAGCCTCGGAGGCAGCACAAGAAGCAGTCTGGGTGAAGGAGTTCATTACCGACCTAGGAGTCATACCCAATGCGTCGGACCTGATGACTCTCTTCTGTGACAACACTGGAGCAATTGCCCTTGCGAAGGAGCCCAGGTTTCACAGGAAGACCAGGCATATCAAGCGTCGCTTCAACTCCATTCGTGAAAGTGTTCAACATGGAGACATAGAGATTTGTAAAGTACATACGGACCTGAATGTGGCAGATCCGTTGACTAATCCTCTCCCTAGAGCAAAACATGATCAACACCAAAATTCCATGGGTGTGCGATTCATCACAATGTAACTAGACTATTGTCTCTAGTGCAAGTGGGAGACTGTTGGAAATATGCCCTAGAGGCAATAATAAAAGGATTATTATATTTCCTTGTTCATGATAATCGTCTATTGTTCATGCTATAATTGTATTGTCCGAAAATCATAATACATGTGTGAATACATAGACCACAATGTGTCCCTAGTAAGCCTCTAGTTGACTAGCTCGTTGATCAATAGATAGTCATGGTTTCCTGACTATGGACATGGGGATGTCAATGATAACGGGATCACATCATTAGGAGAATGATGTGATGGACAAGACCCAAACCTAAGCATAGCACAAAGATCGTATAGTTCGTTTGCTAGAGCTTTTCTGAATGTCAAGTATCATTCCTTAGACCATGAGATTATGCAACTCCCGGATGCCGTAGGAGTGCTTTGGGTGTATCAAACGTCACAACGTAACTGGGTGACTATAAAGGTGCACTACAGGTATCTCCGAAAGTGTTTGTTGGGTTGGCATGAATCGAGACTGGGATTTGTCACTCCATATGACGGAGAGGTATCTCTGGGCCCACTCGGTAAGACATCATCATAATGAGCTCAATGTGATCAAGGTGTTGTTCACGGGATGATGTGTTACGGGAACGAGTAAAGAGACTTGCCGGTAACGAGATTGAACAAGGTATCGGTATACCGATGATCGAATCTCGGGCAAGTATCGTACCGATAGACGAAGGGAATTGAGTACGGGATTGATTAAGTCCTCGACATCGTGGTTCATCCGATGAGATCATCGAGGAGCATGTGGGAGCCAACATGGGTATCCAGATCCCGCTGTTGGTTATTGACCGGAGATCGTCTCGTTCATGTCTGCACGTCTCCCGAACCCGTAGGGTCTACACACTTAAGGTTCGGTGATGCTAGGGTTGTAAAGATATTAGTATGCAGCAAACCAATGGTTGTTCGGAGTCCCAGATGAGATCCCGGACGTCATGAGAGGTTCTGGAATGGTCCGGAGGTAAATAATTATATATAGGAAGTGCCGTTTCGGCCATCGGGAGGATTCGGGGGTCACCGGTATTGTACCGGGACCACCGGATGGGTCCCGGGGGTCCACCGGGTGGGGCCACCCATCCCGGAGGGCCCCGTGGGCTGATGTGGGGAGGGAACCAGCCCATAGTGGGCTGGTGCGCCCCCCCATGGGCCTCCCCCTGCGCCTAGGGTTGGAAACCCTAGGGCAGGGGGCGCCCCACTTGCCTTGGGGGGCAAGGCTCCCCCCTTGGCCGCCCTCCCCCTTGGAGATGCATCTCCAGGGCCGGCGCCCCCCCTAGGGGGCCTATATAAAGGGGGGAGGGAGGGCAGCCGCACCCTGCAGCCTTGGCGCCTCCCTCTCCCCTGTTACACCTGTCCCTCTCCCCGTAGATGCTTGGCGAAGCCCTGCTGGAATTCTGCTGCATCCACCACCACGCCGTCATGCTGCTGGATCTTCATCAACCTCTCCTTCCCCCTTGCTGGATCAAGAAGGAGGAGATGTCATCCCGACCGTACGTGTGTTGAATGCGGAGGTGCTGTCCGTTCGGCACTAGGTCATCGGTGATTCGGATCACGGCGAGTACGACTCCATCATCCACGTTCTTCTTGAACGCTTCCGTTGCGATCTACAAGTGGTATGTAGATGCTCTCCTATCCCCTGGTTGCTAGAATACTCCATGGATAGATCTTGGTGATGTGTAGGAAAATTTTAATTTCTGCTACGATCCCCAACACCCCGCTGCCACGGGAGGGTAGGACAAAAGATGTCATGCAAGTTCTTTTCCATAAGCACGTATGACTATATTCAGAATACATGCCTACATTACATTGATAAATTGGAGCTAGTTCTGTGTCACCCTATGTGATAACTGTTGCATGAATAATCACATCCGGCATAATTCTCCATCACCGATCCAATGCCTATGAGTTTTTCACATATTGTTCGTCGCTTATTTACTTTACAGTTGCCACTGTTACAATCACTACAAAACTATCACTGTTACTTTTGCCACCGTTACCGCTACTTCCATACTACTTGGCTACTAAATACTTTGCTGCAGATACTAAGTTATCCAGGTGTGGTTGAATTGACAACTCAACTGCTAATACTTGAGAATATTCTTTGGCCCCCCTTGTGTCGAATCAATAACTTTGGGTTGAATACTCTACCCTCGAAAACTGTTGCGATCCCCTATACTTGTGGGTTATCAAGACTATTTTCTGGCGCCGTTGCCGGGGAGCATAGCTCTATTCTTTGAGTCACTTGTGATTTATATCTGCTGATCACTATGAGGAACTTGAAAGACGAAAGAACTAAGATTTTTCCCTCAACTATGAGGGGAGGTAAGGAACTGCCATCTAGCTCTGCACTTGATTCACCTTCTGTTTTGAGTAAGCTTGCGACACCTAAACCTTCTTCTTCTATTAATTTTTATATGTCGCATGTTATTGATGATGCCACTTCTATGCTTGGTACTACTGTGCCACTAGGTGAATTTCTTGATGAACAACTTGCTAGGGTTAGAGAGAATGAAATTATTAAAACTGATAATATTAATGAAAGTGATGATGAAGATTCTCCCCCTAGATATGAATTGCTTGTTGTGCCTGAGGGTTATGTTATGGATGAAGAAACTGCTAGAGACTTTCTTGCTTGCAATGATAGGAGTGATCTTAAGAAATTATTAGGTAAGCTGAAAGAAAAATCTTTGAATGCTAGAATGAAATATGGCCCTGCTTTTGCTACTTCACCTATCTTTATTACTGATAAGGATTATGATTTCTCCATTGATACTGAGATAATTACTTTGGTTGAATCTGATCATTTCTATGGCTATGAATTCAAAACTGTTGTGGCACATCTTACTAAATTAAATGATATAGCCACCCTGTTCACTAATGATGAGAAAACTTGCTACTACTATATCCTTCAATTATTTCCGTTCTCATTAAAGGGTTATGCTAAGATATGGTTTAATTCTCTTGATCCTGGTTGTGTGCGTAGTCCCCAGGATATGATTTACTACTTCTCTGCTAAATATTTCCCCGCTCATAAGAAACAAGCTGCTTTAAGGGAAATATATAATTTTGTGCAAATTGAAGAAGAGAGTCTCCCACAAGCTTGGGGGAGGCTTCTCCAATTACTTAATGCTTTGCCTGATCATCCTCTCAAGAAAAATGAAATAATTGATATCTTTTATAATGGACTAACCAATGCTTCCAGAGACCACCTGGATAGTTGTGTTGGTTATGTTTTCAGTGAAAGAACTGTTGATCAAGCTGAATTGCTATTGAATAATACGGTGACTAATGAAAATAATTGGACACTTCCTGAACCAACTCCTAAGCCAACTCCGAAGAAGATGGGTATTCTATTTCTCAGTCCTGAAGATATGCAAGAGGAGAAGAAATCTATGAAAGAAAAAGGTATTAAAGCTGAAGATGTTAAGAATTTACTTCCTATTGAAGAAATACATGGTCTAAATTTGCCACCTGTTGAAGAAATACATGGTCTTGATAACCCGACACAGGTATTAAAGGTAAATTCCCTCTATAGATTTGATGAAGGTGATATTCCTCGTTATAAGTCTGCTAGCCAAAGCTTAGATGAGTTTGATAATTTTATTGTCAAACAAGAAAACTTCAATGCTTATTTTGGTAGACAATTGAAACACAATGCTGATACGCTTGAACACTTGAGTGATTATATGGCTAGTGTTAAAGGTGAACTTAAAATTATTAGTAAACATGCTTCTATGGTTACCACTCAAGAAGAACAAGTACTTAAAGCTCAAAATGATTTGCTTAATGAATTACATAATAAGAAAAATGACTTTGCCGTTAGAGTTGCAACTAGCGGAGGTAAAGTGACTCAGGAACCCTTGTATCCTGAGGGCCACCCTAAGAGAATTGAGAAAGATTCTCAGAGAACTAATGTTGATGCACCTAGTCCTTCTAGGAGGAAGAAAAAAATGATAGGAATTTGCATGCTTCTAGTGAACCTATTGTTGACACACCTGAGAATCCCAATGATATTTCTATTTCTGATGCTGAAACACAATCTGGTAATGAACATGAACCTAGTGATAATATTAATGATGATGTTCATGTTGATGCTCAAGCTAGTAATGACAATGATGTAAAGCTTGAACTTGTTGATCTTGATAACCCACAATCAAAGAATCAACGTTATGCTAAGAGAGACTTTGTTGCTAGGAAGCACGATAAAGAAAGAGAACCATTGGTTCAGAAACCCATGCCTTTTCCTCCTAAACCATCCAAGAAAAAGGATGATGAGGATTTTGAGCGCTTTGCTGAAATGATTAGACCTATCTTTTTTGCGTATGCGTTTTACTGATATGCTTAAAATGAATCCTTATGCTAAGTACATGAAAGATATTATCACAAATAAGAGAAAGATACCGGACGCTGAAATTTCCACCATGCTTGCTAATTATACTTTTAAGGGTGGAATACCTAAGAAACTAGGAGATCCAGGAGTACCAACTATACCATGCTCCATTAAAAGAAACTATGTTAGAACTGCTTTATGTGATCTTGGAGCCGGTGTTAGTGTTATGCCTCTCTCTTTATATCGTAGAATTGATTTGAATAAGTTGACACCTACTGAAATATCTTTGCAAATGGCCGATAAATCAACTGCTATACCTGTCGGTATTTGTGAGGATGTGCCTGTTGTAGTTGCAAACGTTACTATTTTAACGGACTTTGTTATTCTTGATATTCCCGAGGACGATAGTATGTCTATTATTCTTGGAAGACCCTTTTTGAATACTGCATGGGCTGTTATTGATTGCAACAAAGGCAATGTCACTTTTCATGTTAATGGTAATGAGCATACGGTACACTTTCCGAGGAAACAACCTCAAGTCCACAGTATCAATTCTATTGGAAAAATTCCATCGATTATTATTGGAGGTTTTGAATTTCCTCTACCTACTGTTAAGAAGAAATATGATATTCTTATTTTTGGGGATGTGCATATCCCTGTTGAGGTAACCTAATGCTATTCGAAATTTCTCCGGTTCCATGTTATTCGAAATGAGTTTGTTAACAAGACTTGATCAAACTTGTTAGTGGATTCCTTTTGATGAGCATGAGATGGATGAAGTTAGAAAGCAAAACCTTCTGTACCCTCCTTTTACTTTTTGTTATTTAGATTAAATAAAGCAAAAATAGTATTTTCTGTCTATTTTCTGAATTATCCGTGCAATAAAAAATTACCCCGAAAATAAAAGTACTCCAAATGCCCTGAAAATGAAATATGATTTTTTTGGAATATTTGAGAATATCTGGCACTGAGAACACATAGGGGGATCAAGCACCTGGCCACGAGGGTCCAGGGCGCGCCGACCCCTGGGCGTGCCCCCCTGCCTCGTGGGCCCATGGTGGCTCCCCTCCACATATTCCAGCCACCACACACTCCTTCCTCCCCAAAAAATCACCAACCAGCTCAAGCACGAGTTCTAGCTCATTTTGCTGCGATTTTTGATCTCCTAGCTCAAAGCTCCGCTCACGAAACTGCTTTGGGGGATTGTTCTTCTGTATGTGACTCCTCCAACGGTCCAATTAGTTTTTGTTCTAGTGCTTTATTCATTGCAAAATTTTTGCTACTTAGGTGACCCTGTTCTTGAGCTTGCATGCCAAAATTTTATGGTCCCAAGTAGTTCTAATGCATGATATAGTCTCTAGGCACTTGTGGAAGTAGTTGCTATCAATTTTGTTGAGTTTGGTTCACTTTTATTTTGAGTTAATAAAATTTTGAGAAAATGATGGAGAGAATTTTGAGGGGCTCGTCGAGCCGAAGCTCGAAGGACAAGCAGAGTGAGGAGGATAAGAGGCCCAAATATAATCTCACTCGCATCGCGGAAGTTCGGCCGTGTGAATGGCCTTGTGATGAGTTCTTAACAGCGGCCGGGATTCATGATGATTTTTATTCTTTGGTTGAGAATGCGGGCCTCACCGACTTCCTCCGCGACCAGCGCAAGCCACTGTTCAAGATATCTTCTGATATCCCGATAAATCGGCCGATTTATCGCTTACCGGTGTCTGGCCGATAAGATAAATCGGCCGGTAAATCAGCTAATATGGCGATAAATCGGCCGATATGCCGATAAAAGGGCCGATTTACCCCTTATCTTGGGTCGACCGATAAGTTCCCGATAAGCGATATCCCCAACATTGGCGCAAACAGTATCTCTTACTCACTAATATTTTCACGCAAAATTTTCATTTCCATGCTAGGAGATCACCACCTTCAGTGGAATTTTATTTATATGATGAACATAAGGAGATGTCCCTTTCTGATTTCTGCCGGGTCTGTAAGATACCCTTTACAGGAAGCATAGAAGAACCACATCGTAGTGATGTGGAAGGGTTTATTGATATGATTGCTGTAGGGGAAACTAGGAAAGTTTCCGATGCAAGAATTACTAGCATACATTTTCCGGTTTTGCCTTACTTTGCGATATTTTCTAGTAGATGTTTAATTGGTCGCAGAAACTGTGGAAACCTTAGTGCCCCTGATATTGTTATTTTGGGCCATGCCTTGTTCCGTGATAACACTTTTAGTCTAGGCGCTATCGTTGCCAAACAGTTAAGTCTTAACCGCACGAAGGGTCCCATCTTGGGAGGTATCTTCGCCTCGCGCCTTGCTGCACACTTTAACATACCTATTATGCATTATGAGAAAGAAAAAGATTTGTTGCCTCCTGGTTTTCTAGATGATAAGAGTATGGTAGCACATGACTTTATTGTTAAAAATAAGAAAAAGATGCTTAACTACAGACTGTAATTTGATAAAAATCACCCTGAGACTATTACTTTGCCTGCTCCTTCTTTGTTTAACTTATCTACATGCAAGTATCTTGTTCAGTCGGAGGCACTTCATGCCTACTAGAACCCCACACTAGCTACAGAGCCAGAGCGGGAACCACAACTTGATCCTTCACGACAGTCTGTTTACCAGTGGGATCCGGAGGAGATTGCCAACCAGTGGCAACCCGAGGCTCCTGCTCAGTACGACCCCAACTACAACTTTGATCCATGGGCATAGACCAACTTAGGCCAAAAGCCTAATCTTGGGGGAGTACGTATTTCTCACCGACATTACATTCATGCTCACACACTCATGCTATTTGTCGGTGCTCATACTTTTTCATTGTAATATCCATGCTAGTTTATTTTCTTTTTCTCGCTTTCTTCTTATGTGTTTGATAAACCTTAATAAAAACAAAAAAAATTAGTTTTAGCTTTTAGCTAGTTTGCTTACATTGCTTGTAGAAGTAATAATTAAAAGAAAATCCAAAAAGATTTCATGTTCTTCTTTTGTTTGTTGGGAGCTTTCCCGTGTAAATAGTTTTATTTTATTTCTTTTCTTTGGGGGTCGAGAGGAGAAGACCATAATGAAAATGCTGAAGTGGCTCTTATATGCATTATTGTTGATTTAACCAAGAGCCCGTATTACCTTGTCTTCTCCTTTGTATTGAATGCCTGCAGATTCCAACTTAGTCCAATGCACGTGCACTATTATTATTATCCACATCGTTCGGTCGTGCAAGTGAAAGGAAATAATGACGATATATGATTGACTGACTGAGATGAGAGAAGCTGGTATGAACTCGACCTCTCTTGTTTTTGTAAATATGATTAGTTCATCGTTCTTGATTCAGCCTATTATGAATGAAACATGTTTGCAATTACAACTAGAGATTATAGTTGCTCATGCCATGCTTAATTTGGTAGGAGTTTATAATGGTTTACCTTGCGTGCCAACATGCTATTAAAATGGTTGTGATGTGGTATGATAGGGTGCTATCCTCCTTTGAATGATTTGAGTGACTTGACTTGGCACATGTTCACACATGTAATTGAAACAAAATCAACATATCCTTCATGATGTTTATGTTCATGGTGGATTATATCCTACTCATGCTTGCACTCAATGTTCACTAATTTTAATGCTTGTTCATGACTGTTGTCGCTCTCTAGTTGGTCGCTTCCCAGTCTTTTTCTAGCCTTGACTTGTACTAAGCGGGAATACTGCTTGTGCATCCACTTCCATAAACCCCAAAGTTATTACATATGAGTCCACCATACCTTCCTATATCGGTATCTACCTGCCATTCCAAGTAAATTTGTATGTGCCAAACTCTAAACCTTCAAATGAAATTCTTTTTTGCATGCTCGAATAGATCATGTATCAACTATGGTTGTATGTATCTTCCATGCTAGGCGGGTTATTCTCAAGAGGAGTGGACTCCGCTCCTCACTCACGAGAAAATGGCTGGTCACCGGGATGCCCAGTCCCATGCTCTAAGCAAATCAAATCGAAATAATTGCAAACAAAACTCCCCCGGGACTCTCGTTAGTTGGAGGCACTCGTTGTTTCGAGCCAGCCATGGATTGATGCTTGTTGGTGGAGGGGGAGTATAAACTTTACCATTCTGTTTCGGAACCGCCGATAATGTGTGTAGCATGGAAGATATCGAGATCTCCCAGTTGTTATGTTGAGAATGAAAGTATGCCGCTCAAAATATTATTTACATCTATTTCAAAATCGAACTCTGGCACCTCTACAAATCCCTGCTTCCCTCTGCGAAGGGCCTATCTATTTACTTTTATGTTGAGTCATCATCCTCCTCTTAAAAAGCACCAGCTGGAGAGCACCGTTGTCATTTGCATCCATTACTATTAATTTATATTGAGTATGACTGGATCTCTTTTATCATGAATTACAATGTCTAGTCAGTCCTTGATCTTTAAAGCTGCTCTGCATTTATGTTCCGCGGTCTTAGAAAGGGCTAACGAGATACCATCTTGTTATATCATATTATGATTGTTTTGAGAAAGTGTTGTCATCCGAGATTTATTATTATTTCTCGCTAGTTGATTATGCCATTGATATGAGTAAACATGAGACCTAAATGTTATTGTGAATATGGTTAGTTAATAATCTTTGCTGAAAACTTGAATGCTGGCTTTACATATTTACACCAACAAGAGCAAACCGAGTTTGTAAAAGTTTTTTTTTATCACTTCCAGTTTATCAACTGAATTGCTTGAGGACAAGCAAAGGTTTGAGCTTGGGGGAGTTGATACGTCTCCATCGTATCTACTTTTCCAAACACTTTTGCCCTTGTTTTGGACTCTAACTTGCATGATTTGAATGGAACTAACCCGGACTGACGCTGTTTTCAGCAGAATTGCCATGGTGTTATTTTTGTGCAAATATAAAAGTTCTCGGAATGACCTGAAAATCAACGGAGATAATTTTTGGAATTAATAAAAAATACTTCCGAAAGAATCAAGGCTAGGGGGGCCACACCCTGTCCACGAGGGTGGGGGCGCCTACCTCCCCTGGGCGCGCCCCCTTGCCTCGTGGACCCCCTTGTGCTCCACCGACCTCAACTCCAACTCTATATATTCACGTTCAGGGAGAAAAAAATCAGAGAGAAGGATTCATCGCGTTTTACGATTCGGAGCCACCGCCAAGCCCTAATCTCTCTCGGGAGGGCTGATTTGGAGTCTGTTCGGGGCTCCGCAGAGGGGAATCTGTCGCCATCGTCATCATCAACCTTCCTCCATCACCAATTTCATGATGCTCACCGCCGTGCGTGAGTAATTCCATCGTAGGATTGCTGGATGGTGATGGGTTGGATGATATTTATCATGTAATCGAGTTAGTTTTTTAGGGTTTGATCCCTAGTATCCACTATGTTATGAGAATCATGTTGCTATGACTTTGCTATGCTTAATGCTTGTCACTAGGGCCCGAGTGCCATGATTTTAGATCTGAACCTATTATGTTTTCATGAATATATGTGAGTTCTTGATCCTATCTTGCAAGTCTATAGTCACCTACTATGTGTTATGATCCGACAACCCCGAAGTGACAATAATCGGGACCACTCGCGGTGATGACCGTAGTTTGAGGAGTCCATGTATTCACTATGTGCTAATGCTTTGGTCTGCTACTCTATTAAAAGGAGGCCTTAATATCCCTTAGTTTCCAATAGGACCCCGCTTCCACGGGAGGGTAGGACAAAAGATTTCATGCAAGTTCTTTTCCATAAGCACGTATGACTATATTCGAAATACATGCCTACATTACATTGATGAATTGGAGCTAGTTCTGTGTCACCCTATGTTATAACTGTTGCATGAATAATCGCATCCAGCATAATTCTCCATCACCGATCCAATGCCTATGAGCTTTTCACATATTGTTCTTTGCTTATTTACTTTACCGTTGCCACTGTTACAATCACTACAAAACTATCATTGTTACTTTTGCCACCGTTACCGTTACTTCCATACTACTTTGCTCTAAATACTATGTTGCGGATACTAAGTTATCCAGGTGTGGTTGAATTGACAACTCAATTGCTAATACTTGAGAATATTCTTTGGCTCCCCTTGTGTCGAATCAATAAATTTGGGTTGAATACTCTACCCTCAAAAACTGTTGCGATCCCCTATACTTGTGGGTTATCATCCTTAGTCCATTCAAATTTCTTATCTTTCTTGAGAAGCTCTTAGAGAAACCTTCAATGAAACGACGGTAGTACCCGGCTAATCCAAGGAAACTCTGGATTTGGGATACTGTCGTGGGTGCCATCCAATCAAGCACGTCCTTCACCTTACTTGGATCCACTGCTATACCTTATGCTGACAACGCATGCCCGAGGAATCCAACTTGCTTGAGCCAAAACTCGCATTTACTAAATTTGGCGTATAGCTGATGGTCACAGAGTCTTCGTAAGACAACTCTGAGGTGTCCCTTGTGCTCTTCTTCACCTTTTGAGTATATTAGGATATCATCAATGAAGACCACCAAAAATTTATCTAGGAAATCCATGAATACTTTGTTCATCATATGCATGAAGAAAGCAGGGGCATTGGTGAGACTGAAGGACATTACGGTATATTCATAAATACCGTATTGGGTAGTGAACGCGGTCTTAGGAATATCTTCCTTTTTGATCTCGAGTTGGTGGTACCCAGTCCTTGAATCAATTTTGGAGAATACGTTTGCCCCACTGAGTTGATCAAATAAATCATTGATCCTGGGTTGTGGATATTTGTTTTTAATAGTGACATCATTCAGCCGACGGTAATCCGCACACATACGGAGACTACCATCTTTCTTGTCCACAAATTTTGCGGGTGATCCCCATGGTGAAGAGCTTGGAAGGATATAACCTTTCTGGAGCATCTCATCAAGCTGTTTCTTTAACTCCACTAATTCTGACGAAGGCATCCGATAATATATCTTGTATAACAGTACGGTCCCGGGCACAAGATCAATTGCAAACTCAAGCTCTCGGTCTGGCGGCATTCCTGGCAATTCTTCAGGGAATATATCGGGAAATTCACTGACCATAGGAATTAATCCCAATTCTTCATCCACAGCGGTGAAGACTATTTATTTCTTGGGTAGGCTTCTGCAGGCATAGAATTTTGTAGTTCGTCTTTCCTGACTTGTTAAGGTGACTTCTCTGGTCGCGTAGTTAATGCATACTTGGTATTGGGTTAACCAATTCAGTCCCAAAATAATGTCCAACTTGGCAGACTCGATGACTATCAAGGAAGTTGGAAAATGGACTCCTTTGATATCGATTTCCAAATTACGGCAGACCAGATTTCTTCTGAGCAATGTTTCCGGGGATTGTACCATCATATTCTTTCTCAAAATCGAACAAGAAAATTTGTTTTGGTAAACAAAACTCCGTGAAACAAAAGAGTGGGAAGCCCCAGAGTCAAATAAAATTATTGCAGGTATGTTATTAACAGGAAACATACCAATGACGACTTCGGGCTCCTCTTGGGCTTTGTCTGCGGAGAGGTGATGAACTTGCCCTTTGATGGTTTGCTAGACAGGGTACAAACCCATATGGTTGACTTGTGGCCTGAATGGAGCATTTGTCTTGCCGTTTTTGGGACACTGTCTTGCATAATGTCCGGTTTGTCCACAACTGAAACAGGAATTGTTGCGCCGACACTCTTCTCACACCGGGCTGGTTACGACATTCTTGACTTGCGTAGTGGTCTTGTTAACATTCTGCTGCCAATTGGGCTTGTACTCTACCTGAGTGTGCTGCCAAGTACGAGCCTTATGCATTGGCTCACCATCCTTCTTAGGCTCAAACTTGCGCTTGTGATCATTATTGGCAGACTTGTTGTCATGTACAAGCTTGTGCTCCCTTTCAGCAATGAGGGCCTTTTTTACCAGAGTTTGGAAGTCCAGGAAATCAAACATACAGAGAGTGCATCGGAGTTGCTGGTTTAGTCCTCCAAGAAATCTGTCAACCTTCCTTTCTTCTGTGGCCACATCATAGAGGGAATAGCGGGCCAAATGATTGAACTTATGCAGATACTCACTAACAGACAAGCTTCCTTGGGTGAGCGCGAGGAATTCATGCTGCTTGACCTTCATAATACCAGCAGGAATATGGTATTTACGGAAATGATCCTTGAATTTTGTCCAAGTGATTTCTTCATCTGCAGGCCACATGGCTATCGCATTATCCCACCATATAGCGGCAGCTCCTTCGAGATAATGCGTAGCAAACAGAACCTTGTCATCTTCTTCAGTACGAGCAATCTCAAGCTTTTTCTCAATAGTCTGTAACCAATCATCGGCTTCCAAGGGATCAATAACTTGACTGAAGCTGGGAGGCTTGGTTCTTTGAAAATTTGACAGTTTGGAGTGATGACCGTTCTGATTTCCATTCTGCCCAACCATAGCTTGTACACTTTTTAATAATTCAATTAGATCGTTATTCCTTCTTTCCTCAAACATGCACAAAATTTGCTCGGTGGAGGGCGGATGTGGCGGTGGAGGCGGTGGTGGATTGAACGGCTCGGGGGAATGTCCTGCCTGTCGTGCTGAGCGGCGAACAGGGACATCCTCACAACTGTGACTGCTGCTGCCTCCCCGCGTCATCCTATTATTTGTTTTTCCCAAAATAATGCAACCGTGATGAGCAACATCCAAAATAGTGGGGAAAAGCCAGCGACAAAACCCAAAAGAAACGAAAATGGAATATCGAAGAAAAACACAGCGGATAATAAAAAGTTCTAACATAATTATACATATACTCATACATGAAATATAAAAACCATGATATGTTCGACTACTCTCATACATGAAACGGAACATCATGACTTGTACGACTACATCCGTACATCAACACGACAACTATGGATACTCGAACGCTCTAGCGCTCTTCTGGTCCTGCTGGGTCCTCTACTGAAGCGGACTCGGATCCTGAACTGACGATGTTAACCGAGACCTCCGGGTTAAAGTTAACACGACGACGCTGCCTCAAGGGCTCTCCCTCCGGAGTAGGTGCAGGATGAGGCTGGAGCATCGGGGCTACGGTGGTAGCGAGAAGGGAAGCCACACTCAGGAGGAGCACTGAGGGGAGTCACTGTCGAGGTGCCCAAGCTACTCTGAGGAGTAACCGGGGAAACAGGCGAGCTAGAACCGGGTGGGATATAAGGAGTAAATCCCATAGACGATGGAGTGGGATAGGACATAGCGGCTACTAAAGTAGTGCGAGCACGAGTCAGCACTCGAGCCAGCTCGTGAATCAGAAGGTAACTAGCAGTGATATAGCGAGAAAGGTGGCTAGCAGCGCTATCAGACTCTGGATCATTGATAGGGAAACAGACACGACCGTTGTCGTGCAAGGATGGATAGTAGTGGAAACCTGGGTGAGACTGCATCCGGATCTCGTTATCACGCAGCTTGACGAGGACCTCAAATACAGCAAACTTGACAGCCTCAGAAGCGGTGGAAGCAAAACCACTCTTGAAGGTACGAGTGTAAGAGCTTGAGGATGAACTGGTACACAGAGTAACCACGGCGTGATACTCGTATACCGAGTCTGCTGGACGCTCCCGGTACACCCGATACATCGGGTCGCCACCATGAGGGTAGAGGCGGCGCCATACATTCCGAAGAAGGTGCGGCGACATGTACGGCAGCAGCTCCAACTGGCACGGATACGACACTGGAACCATCTACACTCACAACCATCAGTTGGTTAGAAATAAAAATAGAACGAGTGCATGCAATGCAACAATCAGCTACAAACACTATCGACACTCAAATGCTACCCTGACTAACGTCCAATTGACACGTCGGCAGTCTAGCATGTCCTACAGTCAGCGTGGCTCTGATACAAGCGTTGTGCCACCCCAGCTCAGAGCAGCCGGTTTACCTTGCATTGCTAGCCCAGGGACCATGTCTTTTGGCAACACACAACATCTTGGTACAGAAAACAACTGCTTTATTGATACTAGCGGTACATACTTCAATATTACAACAACTTGCGAGGCCAAGCGGCACACATGGTGCGGCTGAACAATACGTACATTATTTAGTGAACATAAAGGGGACTTGATCACGACAACTACGCGGCAGCGGAACGACGATGAAGCGGGACTCCATAGCACAGGGACACCAATATGGACACGATCTAGACTCGGGCATTACCCCGATCCAATGAAACTTTCCTGAAATCTAGCATGACATGCCAGGTCAGTACGTTGAATGTACTTGAAAGCTCACAACAAGCATAAACTTAATGACAGAAAATATCATGATATTTATTCAAATTATCATCAATGCAAAATCATACTAGGAATGCAGTGAACATAATCTCGTGCCTCAAGTCCCTCAGACTTTCTTCCCAAATGAGTTACCTCGTAACCATACGGTGATCTTTCTTGGATCATAAACAGAACCAACACTTTGGTCTCCATCATCAACAAACGGAACCAACACACCATCAACAAACGGAACCCACACTTTGGTCCCCATCATCAACATAGTTTCTCAACCATCATCTTTCCAACAGTGCCATGTGATTAACATTAGTGTGCAGGATTGTTTAAAATGTTGATCCATGGTGTGACCTACTTCCGAGTTGTGTCCGTAACCAAGGACATGGCTATCGATAGATTAAATACACTCTGCAGTGGTAGCACACTTTACCCACACCACGGAATCCATGGCCTCACACTCCCATTCGGGTGGACCAACGGCATTCCAGCGAAACCCTCCCATTGCCATGACACTCTCCCAGCCACTATGACTTACTCCCCATTGGGCTAAGTCCTGGGTGGCCCCGTGCCTACCAAAGGCATCAACGGCCATCGTCGTGGCAAAACATAAACGGTCCCAAACGGGGACAAGGTACCATAACAACAAACGGGCACACAGGGTTATGTCTGCTTACCGGGCTAGGGTAACGCACGCCCATAACCTTCCCTCATTGGAGGTACTGACCAAAGGCATGACAACGGACCGAATAAAGGCCTTCCCGTAAATGCAAATGTTTTTGCACTGGAAAAAACTCGATTCAGTGGCACCATGACCCGATCAACGGTATGTTCAAGTTGTGTTATTGTCGGGTTTAACTCAAGGTAAAAAGAACCGGTGTCATGATATGCCATGAAAATGCAACCTTACAATATGCATCAATATTATCGGAAATAAATGGATCAACCTCATCAAGTATTTCACTAACCATAATCATCAGCAGACTTATACCAGTTCTATGGTTATTATAATTCAACAAACTTAACCATGATATTAACTTAAAAATAATCCATTTTCTCACTTAAGAAAATATTAACCAAACTAGTCTTTTTTATTGTCATTTTATTTTTACATAAGCGAATATTACTCCTACTGACTTAAACTAACTTAGTTAGTCTCAAACTACTGTAAACTAAGCATACCAAAGAAAACAAGCATTCAACAAAAATGAATATTTATTTAAGTGATTTAAATGCATGAACTAAATCATTACTCAAGTTGGAAAATCACAAATATTGAGATGGCACCATGAAAATGTTGCTGCGGCTTGCCTTAGTGCAGACGAGGTTCACACTCCTCCAAGTGATCCTCAAGAAAAGCTTCACCTTCTAAAAATAATTAAAAACAGAGAAAGAAAATATCAAGAAACACTCTGGAAATCACTAGAAAATCTAGACAGCAGAGAAAAATCTCATTTTTTTGGTGAGTCGCCAGATCTTTCCATGAAGAACACAATGCAAAAATAATCACTTCATTTGGACTTAAGGTTAAAAAGTTGTGTCTATTTGAAGTTCTATGGATAATTTGAATTAAATTTGAATAAAACAGAAACTAGGGGTGTGACGTCGATGGCGTATTCTCTGAATACGCCTCCACTCGTACCGCTTCGGGCATGAGTGCAGAGGCTGACAGTGGGCCCCGCTGGCTAGGTCTCAGGGGGAGAGGGAGAGAAACAGAGTGCGGCGAGGCTTCGCCGGAGCTCACGCCGGCGATGAGGGCTCCTTGGCTTGATCCAGAGGGACAGAAGGCGAGAGGAGGTCGAGGTGCACCTGCCCATACCCATAGAATAGCTAGAGCTGGTCGGACGGGGTCGGAACGAGCTTCTCTAGCGGCGGCAGGAAGCAGAGGTCGTCGGAGTTGGAGATGACGGTGATGTGGGGCTGCACCAGGGGCTCCAATGGGGTCGGACGACACCAATGAAGCACTACAGAGGCTCTAAAAGAGTGGCTTGAGCTCAGGAGGGGCTAGAGCGGTGGGGGCGAACCGCGGGGATCACCGGCGAGCTCGAGCTCGGGGACGGTGGCCCGAGGCCTGCCCGGCCGGGCTGCGGCTTTCTACTGCATTGTGGAGTGTATAGGATGGGTTGGTGATGCTCAAGAGGGCTGGGGTGGCCGTATTTATTGGCGAGCAAGGTGAGGGGATCGGGCTCCGCCGGAGGGCTTCTGGACACGGTGCCCGGTGACGAACGACATCAGTGAGAGGGGGAGAAGGCGACGCAGTTCAAGCGGGCACTATGGGAGGGCGGAGATGAACACGGGAGCGGGGGTGGCGACCAGCACAGTGGCGTGGCGCACTATTGGGTTGGCTGAGTCGTGCCCGTGCTCGCCGCGACGAACTGCGGCATCGACGAGCACCAGGAGGATGTCGATTGTGGCGAGGTTTGGCAAGGCGCGGTAGGGTGGGAAGCCCTCCGTAGCTATGGACCCGTAGTTCTGTGGTAAACTACTCACACATCATGGGAAGGGCTGCAAGGTTAGAGTAGAAGCCCTCCGTGATCGAATCCCCTTCCGGCGGAGTGACGGAAAAGGCCCCCAGATGGGATCTCACGAGAACAAAAAATTGCGGCGGCGAAAAGGTCTTTTTGGTGTGCCCTTTGTCTACAGGGAATATTTGGGTATTTATAGAACAAAGATTAGGGTTGGAAGTGCCACGATGGGCCCACAAGCTCGGGGGTCGCGCCCTCCCCCCAGGGCGCGCCCTGTGAGCTTGTGGCCCATCCGTGGCTCTTCTGGCCTCCTCCCAAAGCTTCCAGGTTGTCTTGTGGCCCAAGAAAATTGTCAAAAAGTTTCGTTCCATTTGGTATTGATTTTCTGTAAAAGACAAAAACACGGAAAAAAAGAACAACTGGCACTTGGCACTGGGTTAATAGGTTAGTCCCAAAAATGATATAAAATAGCAACATAATGCATATAAAACATCCAAGATGGATAATATAATAGCGTGGAAAAATAAAAATTGTAGATACATTGGAGACGTATGAGTAGCTACAATTTACGATCTACAAACCCTAGTCGTAACCCCATAACCCACATACTCCTATCTCTAACCCTAGCTTCCCTACCAATGTGGGTGGCGGCCGCGGCCATTGGTGTGGGTGACGGCGATGATGATGAGATCGTACCAGATCCCATGGCGACAATGATGGTGGGGCCGACGGGGCGGTGAATAGGACGGCGGGGCTAATGGGGGTGGCCAAGAGGACGGTGGGGCGGTGAATAGGACGACGAGGTAGAGTCGACGACGGTGCCAAGAGAGAGATTCATGGGGGAGTTAGGATGAGTGAGTGAGTGAAGTGAGGGAGACGACAGGATGCGCGTGGGTTGATAAAATGTGTTTGTGGTGCAACGGGCGGCAACGAGCAACCGCTGTAGCTATGTTCTGACATAACTGAACATTTGGCAAGGATAACTAGTGGCGGTTGTGAGGCGTCGCCTACCACTACATGGTCATCTACCTGTGGCGGGCACTAGGTAGAGCCCTTCACTGCTGAGTTACGCAAACAAGTCCCGCCCGGGTGAATATACCTGTGGTGGGTCACGTGTTCTGCCCACAAAAGATAGTGTGTTAGCTATGGCGGGCAGGTTTTGCTACCCGCCACTTCTTGTTTAAAAGATAGTTGTGGCGGCTGCCTTGGCTCGCCCTCCACTCATTGGAGTTCACCTATAAGCCCTTTTCCACTATTGGAAGTAGGTTTTGCAATCTTTAATGGAGGTAATATTTCTACCAATGAGTTCAATCTGGGATTCTTACTTTGCGGTCATGGTGGCGCGAATTGTGAGAAATTAGCTTTGTACCTTCAAGAGCAAGAAGATGAGTGGAATCATATTTTCCGTAATTATCCTAAAACATCTTATGCTCAAGAAGTTAGATATCCCCGTATCTTCTAGGGTAACGATGTTGCTCCTCATAGATCATCAACTTACACTACAAAAAACAAACACTTCTGTTATGATACATGTTTGTCATAGTAGGTCACGTTTTCTGTCATGCATGTACATCCATGACGATTTTATGACAGAATCAAGATAGTCATACCTGTGTTGTTGTAGAAGTGTTCCATGACAATACTCAAATTGTCATCATGGAAGTGTCCACTTCCATGACGATAAATGGTGCATCGTGGAAGTGCTTTCATTAAGGGTAACCGACACATGACATCCACCATAACGGGTCGTCGTCAAGCTATCGGGTTCTGGTTTGGATCTGATAACCTGGTAATAGGCTGGACAAATGAGGATTTTCCAAGTGTAAAATTGCCATTGGCCCGAGGAACCACGTGTCAGCTCGACGTCGCGACATATGTCATTCATTCAATGGATGAGATGGGCCTATGAAAAAGTGACATGTGGCACGACCCAACAGTGGCCCAACTAGTGTAAAAGGCTGGCCCGTTTGACTTCGTCAAAAGTTAGCGGGCCGGCCCATGGAAAGCCTGTTAATGGCTTGTTCGTATATAACCAAATTACGACCTGTTAACTCACGACCCGTTATGGACTTTTCAAATTCGGCCCACTAGCGTCATGTGGGCCTTCCAATATAATTCCAACCCATTGTCACTTTTGTCCCATGTCTGAGTCTTGACGTCTTTTGGCCCATATGAGGCATTTTGTATCTCTAGGCCCTTCAATGGCCCGTTGTGATTCCGGCACATAATAAACAATAATTTGCTTTATACCCATTAATGTCCCATGATTCAGTTGGGCTGTTTCGAGCCCGTGTTATCTTTCGGCCTTCTAAGGGCCCATATATTCTTGGGATCATTTCTGGCCCTCGATTACTTACGGTCTGTTACTGGTCAGCTTGACTAATGGGACAAAAATAGCCCGTGGTTACAGTTGACCCATTTTGGCCCATTAGACCATTGGGCCGTTTTCATCCCGTCAAATATCTCGGCCCAGTAATGACATGCTATACCTATCGATAGAAATAAGCATTTGCTGTCTTCAAGCCTGTTAACGGCCCGTTAAGTTGCGGTCCCATAAAAAGATGATTATTTTTTTGGCCCGTTTACGACCCATATTGTGGTCCTTTTTTGGTCCACAAAGGCCTATGGATCGTACGGGCCATAGGAGGCTCACTGATCCTACGTCACCTAGATGGCCCATGGTCACTACAAGAGGTAGCAGTCCCATGGTTACGAAGGTCCGTATGTGGCCCATGGTTATTGCGGCCACTAGCAAACAGAGGAAAACAAAGACTAAGGAAATAAATAAGCAAGCAACTAACGCTCGGCTATGACCGCTATTGTGCATATTACATCTACTGGGCATCAAAGTTCGCCACCAGTACAAATATAGGGAACACCCGAAAGTATACAAAAATTGCTTCCTGTTTTCTTTAGTAGGTCGCTACCCATTAGAAAAATATTGTATCACAACAAAACAAATTACAGCCATATAACAAAAGGAGGGTTGGCATAAAAGTTAACAGTCCGGCAAATAAATGCACCATCAGAAGCTCAGCAACTCAGTTCATTTGCCTGACTGTTATGTTTTCATACTATAGTGTCTGATGGAGCACCATAGCCTTTGCCTTCATTTCTCCTAGGCTCCTGAATAACATAGCAAATGTTTGGTAGTCTGGTTTCAAAACCATGCATATCTTGATGACATGGAACAATAGTTGTCCTTGTTTCATAAAGGGTCTCTGTTAGCGATTTGACTTGTGTCTGGAGCATAGATATATTATTCTTTTGAGCTTATAGATCTTGATGATGAGGCAGTTTGGACAAGGTTTCCTTAACAACCAACCCAGTATTACGTAGGAAGGAGTTTTTTGGCACTGTTAGTGTAGAGATACTAACCCACTGCAACAAGAGGTGACATTGCGGTTATGGTTGCCTCTTCACCTTCAGGAGGTGGCGGTTCCACCATTTGTTCCATAGCTTACTGAAAAGTTGAGTTTATAGATTAGTACTACCAAAGTAGTAGTTATTAATGAGGCAGCAAACCCAAACAGAATAGCTTTGGTCTATATACAGAACTTATTTTGGTGAATCCGTGTAAAATATTAGTTGTATTTTACTACAAAGTACATAATAAAACCAGGTTCCAAACATATGACCATATGCCATGGCTAATGTATTGTCTATTTATTTACATTGACAGCTAAGGATAAAGAGACAATGGTGTTGGGGATATTACTACTGGGAGTAAACCGACCTATCTGGGCCGGTTTAACTTCACCAATAGTTAAGTATGTTAAAGCCCAAGAAGGCAGATGAGGGCCTAAGGCCCATAGTGGTTTAAACCTTGTAGCCGTAAACCGGCGTTGATATGTAAACTTGCATTGTAAGTTAGGAGTAAGTAGAGACCAAACCGGACACGTCTATGAGCCGGTGTTGGGACTCTGTAAACCGACGGGCGTCACCCATGCATATAAGGGGACGACCCAGCGGCCGTTCAAAGGGAGACAACAACTCGAGGCTTAGGCGAAGCTTGTTTGCTCCCTAATCCTCGAAACCCCATCAAATTCCATCACAACTAGACATAGGCTTTTACCTTCATCGAAGGGGCCGAACTAGTATAAAATCCCTTGCGTCGCTGTGTCCGCTTTAACCCCTTTAAGCTAACCCGTCGTGATGGCTCCATGACTAAGTCCTTTCAAGAGGACATCTGCCGTGACAAAACCATGACAGTTGGCGCCCACCGTGGGGCGATCGCACGATGGTTTCAAGTTCTTGGAGGGAAACTTCGAAGGACTCAAGGGCTACGCTGTGTGCCGGATGACCAAGAGTCGTCGCGACAAGCTCTACATCGACGATGCAGGATGGGGCCCCGAAGCCGGCTCAATCGAGTACGGGTACCGGGTCCCCTTTGGTGGCATACACGTCTTCGTCGGCAAGATCGGTGAACCGGGCCCTGAGCCGGACATCTGCACCGACCTCGTCGAGACGGCTTAGCGTGCACGATCTGCCCAGGTTAAACCGCCCATGAAGCGTGCCTTCATGGGAGTCATCCATGGAGGATGTCATGAGGATGGATCGGAATCTGGTGGCGAGACCGTCGTCTATTCCGGCAACGAGTCATCAACGGGAGAAACCGAATCTTTATATCAGCTACAAGATGGACGGATTGGGGGCTGTTCCGATGGCGACAGTATTCCGGACCCCTCGGATCTGCCAAACCGGGTCGGAATATTCTTGGCCGGGACACAAGCAGCGATCCACTCTTCGATCGCAGCAACAATGATCTCCGGATCAGGAACGGTGACGGCAGCCGGGGCAGGAGGCCCTGTGCACCCGCTGGCTCAAGTCTTATCTGATCTGTTTGATGCGTTGGGTACGCTCATGGCAGAGGCTAATCCGTCGGATTAGAACACCCACGATGCGGAGATTGCAAAGGTGAGGGGTCAGATCACCCAACCAAAGCCGACATAGCAGCTGAGAATGCCAGGATGACCGCAGAGCGGGCCGCTTTGGATGCGCAAGCTTACCGACTTATGCTAGATCAGAATGCATCCCATGAGGTCCTGAAGCGGAAATACCGGTCTCGTTTGCCTCAAGTTTTCGAAGCTAGAGATCTCTTCAACACCCCGGGAGCAAGAACCAGCAACCCGCCGGTGGTAAACCGGGCGGAAGCACCAGGGACGGGTGCGCCGGTTCAGCCTTGCTTGATGGATCCGCCTCGTCAACACGCTATTGTGCCTCAGGCTGTCCCGACGCCCCCGGGTCACTATTCCAGCCTGATGGATAACCTTGTTGCTGCTGCTGCACGACTGGAGGCCATCCCAATCGAAGGTGATTCGCCGCAGGCGGTGGAAACGCGCCGGGTTAAGGAGCTTCTTCGGACAGCTTTGGTCCAGTAGGAAGCAAACTCATACAGTCGTGACCGAATCCAGTCCACCCCTCGTCCAAGCCGGAGCTATAACAGGCGTATGGATGAACCGGCTGTATCAAGTAATGCACGAAACCGTGAAGTACCCCGTGGTAACAACCCGGCGGGTGGTGTTGGTGATGCGTAGGAAGTGGTCGACCGGGCCCGACCGTGTAGGGAGGCCGAGTTAGCAGCGCAGTACGAGGCTCGCCAGCTTACGCCGATTTGTCCAACTACCTCGGTCGAGCCGGGCATTTCTTCTAGCTCTCTGGGGGTGCCTTGTCTTGTCCCCGCTTTACGCAACGTGCGCCTACCCAAAGATTTTAAGGTCCCGCGCAAGGTGCCGAACTACACTGCTGATCAGCCTCCAGAGACATGGATAGAGAGCTATGAGATGGCCATGGAGATGTTGGATGTGGATGATGCGGCATGTGCAAAGTACTTCACCATGATGCTTGAAGGAACGGCCTGCACTTGGTTAAAAAGTTTGCCGGCCAACTCTATTAGTTCATGGGCCCAATTGCAAGCCCGGTTTATCCAGAACTTCAAGGATACGTGTAAACAGCCAATGTCTATAGTGGATTTAGCAGCCTGTGTTCAGGAAGAAGGAGAGTCAACGACTCGTCGGGTGCGCCGGGTCTCACAAATTCTGCATTCATCAGACCGTATCAACGCCGACACCGCGGTTATAACCCTGGAAGGCAACTGCCGATTTGGGCCTCTAAGGTTGAAATTGGGACGAATGAAGCGCCATTGCAACGATATAGGGACCCTCATGGCTGCGTTAGTGAAATATGCTGATTCTGATAGTACCAAGGATCCCGAGTCTGACGATGACAGACAGGGAAGGGAAAGAAGAACATCAACTCCAAAGGACAGCAGCATAACCCGGCAAGTCATGGGAACGGAGGCAAGCGTAAAGCGGATGGTAGCATGGACTTTGTGGCCAATACCAACGCGCAGGACAAGGGCCAGCGACGTAAGGGTAAAACACAAAATCACAGTGGAGCGCCTAATCCTAATCGGTCCGCCTATCTTATCTGTTAAACCAGCCTTGTCCAAAGCATGGAACGAAGGAGGTGCCAGCCAATCACCTTTGGAAGGATTGTTACATCATGCAGGAGTTCAAGAACTCTAATGCTTTCCGGTATGATCACGGGTCAGGTGGCGGCTCTGGATCCGGCCGGGTCATAGTGGAGGAAATTCCGGTTCAGGATTTAATGATAATCAGGGCGGACATAACAACCAAGGTCATCAGAACGGCCAAGGTGGTCACAACCAGCAGCAGCAGCAGCAGTCGGGTTACCAGATTCCGCGAAATGGTTTGAGGCCATAAAATCTGAGATTTGATCCATGTATGAAAACAAAGTATGGACTTTGGTGGATTTGCTCGATGATCGGCAAGCCATAGAAAATAAATGGATCTTCAAGAGGAAGACGGACGATGATAGTAGTGTTACTATCTACAAAGCTAGAATTGTCGCAAAAAGGGTTTTCGACAAGTTCAAGGTGTTGACTACGATGAGAGTTTCTCACTCGTATCTATGCTTAAGTCTGTCCGAATCATGTTAGCAATTGCCACATTTTATGAAATCTGGCAAATGGATAAACAAAACTACATTCTTTAATGGATTTATTAAAGAAGAGTTGTATATGATGCAAACAGAAGGTTTTGTCAATCCTAAAGGTGCTAACAAAATGTGCAAGCTCCAGCGATCCATCTATGGACTGGTGCAAGCATCTCGGAGTTGGAATATACGCTTTGATGAGTTGATCAAAGCATATAGTTTTATACAGACTTGCGGTGAAGCCTGTATTTACAAGAAAGTGAGTGGGAGCACTACAACATTTCTGATAAGTATATGTAAATGACATATTGTTGATCGGAAATAATGTAGAATTATTCTGCAAAGCATAAAGGAGTGTTTGAAAGAAGTTTTCCGAAGAAGGACCTCGGTAAAGCTGCTTACATATTGAGCATCAAGATCTATAGAGATAGATCAAGATGCTTGATAAGTTTTCAATGAGTGCATACCTTGACAAGATTTTGAAGTAGTTCAAAATGGAACAGTCAAAGAAAGAGTTCTTTCCTGTGTTACACGGTATGAAGTTGAGTAAAGACTCAAAACTCGACCACGGCAGAAGATAGAAAGAGAATGAAAGTCATTCCCTATGCCTTGGCCATAGGTTCTATAAAGTATGCCATCCTGTGTACCAGATCTATTGTATACCCTACACTGAGTTTGGCAAGGGAGTACAATAGTGATCTAGGAGTAGATCACTGGACAGCGGTCAAAATTATCCTTAGTGGAATAAGGATATGTTTCTCGATTATGGAAGTGACAAAAGGTTCGTCGTAAAGGGTTACGTCGATGCAAGTTTTGACACCGATCTGGATGACTCTAAGTCTCGATCTAGATACATATTGAAAGTGGGAGCAATTAGCTAGAGTAGCTCCGTGCAGAGCATTGTAGACATAGAAAATTGCAAAATACATAACGGATCTGAATGTGGCAGACCCGTTGACTAAACTTTTCTCACAAGCAAAACATGATCACATCGTAGTACTCTTTGGGTGTTAATCACATAGTGATGTGAACTAGATTACTGAATCTAGCAAACCCTTTGGGTGTTGATCACATGGCGATGTGAACTATGGGTGTTAATCACATGATGATGTGAACTATCGAGTTAATCACATGGTGATGTGAGTTAATCACATGGTGATGTGACCTAGATTATTGACTCTAGTGCAAGTGGGAGACTGAAGGAAATATGCCCTAGAGGCAATAATAAAGTTATTATTTATTTCCTTACATATCATGATAAATGTTTATTATTCATGCTAGAATTGTATTAACTGGAAACATAATACATGTGTGGATACATAGACAAACAGAGTGTCACTAGTATGCCTCTACTTGACTAGCTTGTTAATCAAAGATGGTTAAGTTTCCTAACCATGGACAAAGGAGTTGTCATTTGATTAACAAGGTCACATCATTAGTTGAATGATCTGATTGACATGACCCATTCCATTAGCATAGCACCCGATCGTTTAGTATGTTGCTGTTGCTTTTATCCATGACTTATACATGTTCCTTTGACTATGAGATTATGCAACTCCCGTTTGCCGGAGGAACACTTTGGGTGCTACCAAACGTCACAACGTAACGGGGTGATTATAAAGGAGTACTACAGGTGTCACCAAAGGTAGATGTTGGGTTGGCGTATTTCGAGATTAGGATTTGTCACTCCAATTGTGGGAGAGGTATCTCTGGGCCCTCTCGGTAATGCACATCACTTAAGCCTTGCAAGCATTGCAACTAATGAGTTAGTTGCGGGATGATGTATTATGGAACGAGTAAAGAGACTTGCCGGTAACGAGATTGAACTAGGTATTGGATACCGACGATCGAATCTCGGGCAAGTAACATACCGATGGACAAAGGGAACAACGTATGTTGTTATGCAGTCTGACTGATAAAGATCTTCGTAGAATATGTAGGAGCCAATATGGGCATCCAGGTCCCGCTATTGGTTATTGACCGGAGACGTGTCTCGGCCATGTCTACATTGTTCTCGAACCGTAGGGTCCGCACGCTTAAGGTTTCGATGACAGTTATATAATGAGTTTATGAGTTTTGATGTACCGAAGGAGTTCGGAGTCCCGGATGAGATCGGGGACATGACGAGGAGTCTCGAAATGGTCGAGACGTAAATATCGATATATTGGACGACTATATTCGGACATCGGAAGGGTTCTGAGTGGTTCGGATATTTTCGGAGGTACCGGGGAGTTACGGGAATACGAGGAAGAAGCAATGGGCCTTGATGGGCCTTAGTGGGAAGGACCAGGAGGTGGCGCGCGCCCCTCCCAAGCCCAGTCCGAATTGGACAAGCGGTTTGCGGCGCGGCCCCTCTCTCCCTTCCTTCCCCTCTTCCCCTCTTTCCCCCCTTGACCTAGTTGGACTAGGAAAGGTGGAATCCTACTCCCGGTGGGAGTAGGACTCCCCTGGCGCGCCCAAACCTAGGGCCGGCCTCCTCCCTCCCTTGCTCCTTTATATACGGGGGCAGGGGGCACCCCATGGACAAACAAGTTGATCTTCGTGATCATTCCCTAGCCGTGTGCGGTGCCCCCCTCCACCATATTCCACCTCGAATATATCGTTGCAGTGCTTAGGCGAAGCCCTGCGCCGGTAGAACATCAAGATTGTCACCACGCCGTCGTGCTGACGGAACTCCTCCCCGAAGCTTTGCTGGATCGGAGCTAGGGGTGCGTCATCAAGCTGAACGTGTGCCAAGAACTCAGAGGTGCCGGAGTAACGGTGCTTGGATCGGTCGGATCGGGAAGACGTACGACTACTTCCTCTACGTTGCGTCAACGCTTCCGCTTCGGTCTACGAGGGTACGTAGACAACACTCTCCCCTCTCGTTGCTATGCATCACCATGATCTTGCGTGTGCGTAGGAAATTTTTTGAAATTACTACGTTCCCCAACAGTGGCATCCGAGCCTAGGTTTTTATGGTTTGATGTTATTTGCACTAGTAGAACACAAGTGAGTTGTGGACGATACAAGTCATACTGCCTACCAGCATGTCATACTTTGGGTCAGCGGTATTGTTGGATGAGACGACCCGGACCAACCTTACGCGTACGATTACGCGAGACCGGTTCCCTCGACGTGCTTTGCACACAGATGGCTTGCGGGACTGTCTCACCAACTTTAGTTGAACCGAGTATGGCTACGCCCGGTCCTTGAGAAGGTTAGAACGGAGTCTATTTGACGAAGTATCGTTGTGGTTTTGATGCGTAGGTGAGATTGGTTCTTGCTTCAGCCCGTAGCAGCCACGTAAAATTTGCAACAAACAAAGTAGAGGACGTCTAACTTGTTTTTGCAGGGCATGTTGTGATGTGATATGGTCAAGACATGATGCTAAATTTTATTGTATGAGATGATCATGTTTTGTAACCGAGCTATCGGCAACCGGCAGGAGCCGTATGGTTGTCGCTTTATTGTATGCAATGCAATCGCCCTGTAATGCTTTACTTTATCACTAAGCGGTAGCGATAGTCGTAGAAGCATAAGATTGGCGAGACGACAACGATGCTACGATGGAGATCAAGGTGTCGCGCCGGTGACGATGGTGATCATGACAGTGCTGCGGAGATGGAGATCACAAGCACAAGATGATGATGGCCATATCATATCACTTATATTGATTGCATGTGATGTTTATCTTTTATGCATCTTATCTTGCTTTGATTGACGGTAGCATTATAAGATGATCTCTCACTAATTATCAAGAAGTGTTCTCCCTGAGTATGCACCGTTGCGAAAGTTCTTCGTGCTAAGACACCACGTGATGATCGGGTGTGATAGGCTCTACGTTCAAATACAACGGGTGCAAAACAGTTGCACACGCGGAATACTCAGGTTATACTTGACGAGCTATGCATATAAGATATGACCTCGGAACACGGAGACCGAAAGGTCGAGCGTGAATCATATAGTAGATATGATCAACATGATAATGTTCACCATTGAAAACTAATCCATTTCACGTGATGATCGGTTATGGTTTAGTTTGATTTGGATCACGTGATCACTTAGAGGATTAGAGGGATATCTATCTAAGTGGGAGTTCTTAAGTAATATGATTAATTGAACTTTAATTTATCATGAACTTAGTCCTAGTAGTATTAGCATATCTATGTTGTAGATCAATAGCTCGCGTTGTTGCTTCCCTATGTTTATTTTGATATGTTCCTAGAGAAAATTGTGTTGAAAAATATTAGTAGCAATGATGCGGATTGGATCTGTGATCTGAGGTTTATCCTCATTGCTGCACAGAAGAATTATGTCCTTAATGCACCGCTAGGTGACAGGCCTATTGCAGGAGCAGATGCAGACGTTATGAACGTTTGGCTAGCTCAATATGATGACTACTTGATAGTTTAGTGCACCATGCTTAACGGCTTAGAATCGGGACTTCAAAGACGTTTTGAACGTCATGGACCATATGAGATGTTCCAATAGTTTAAGTTAATATTTCAAGCAACTACCCGAGTTGAGGGATATGAAGTCTCCAACAAGTTCTATAGCTAAAAGATGGAGGAGAATCGCTCAAACTAGTGAGCATGTGCTCAGATTGTCTGGGTACTACAATCGCTTGAATCAAGTGGGAGTTAATCTTCCAGATAAGATAGTGATTAACAGAATTCTCTAGTCACCATCACCAAGTTAGTAGAACTTCATGATGAACTATAGTATGCAAGGGATGACGAAAACGACCCCCGAACTTTTTCATAATGATGAAATCGATGGAGGTAGAAATCAAGAAAGAGCATCAAGCGTTGATGGTTGACAAGATCACTAGTTTCAAAGGGAAGAAGGGGAACTTCAAGAAGAACGGCAAGCAAGTTGCTGCTCAAGTGAAGAAGCCCAAGTCTGGACCTAAGCCTGAGACTGAGTGCGTTTACTGCAAAGGGACTGGTCACTGGAAGCGGAACTGCCCCAAGTATTTGGCGGATAAGAAGGATGGCGAAGTGAACAAAGGTATATTTGATATACAGATTGTTGATATGTATTTTTACTAGTGTTCATAGCAACCCCTCGGTATTTGATACTGGTTCAGTTGCTTAGAGTAGTAACTCGAAACGGGAGTTGCAGAATGAACAAAGACTAGTTAAGGGTCAAGTGACGATGAAAGTTGGAAGTAGTTCCAAGATTGATATGATCATCATCGCACACTCCCTATACTTTCGGGATTAGTGATGAACCTAAATAAGTGTTATTTGGTGTTTGCGTTGAGCATAAATATGATTTGATCATGTTTATTGCAATACGATTATTCATTTAAGTTAGAGAACAATTGTTGTTCTGTTTACATGAATAAAACCTTTTATGGACATACACACCCAATGAAAATAGTTCATTGGATCTCGATCGTAGTGATACACATATTCATAATATTGAAACCAAAAGATGCGAAGTTAATAATGATAGTGCAACCTATTTGTGGCACTGCCGTTTAGGTCATATTGGTGTAAAGCGCATGAAGAAACTCCATGCTGATGGGATTTTGGAATCACTTGATTATGAATCACTTGATGCTTGCGAACCATGCCTCTTGGGCAAGATGACTAAAACGCCGTTCTCCGGAACAATGGAGCAAGCAACAGATTTGTTGGAAATCATACATACTGATGTATGTGGTCCGATGAATATTAAGGCTCGCGACAAGTATCATTATTTTCAAACCTTCACAGATGATATGAGCAGATATGGGTATATCTACTTGATGAAACATAAGTCTGAAACGTTTGAAAAGTTCAAAGAATTTCATAGTGAAGTAGAGAATCATCGTAACAAGAAAATAAAAGTTACTACGATATGATCGCAGAGGTAAAACATTTGAGTTACGAGTTTGGCCTTCAGTTAAACAATGTGAAATAGTTTCACTACTCACGCCACCTGGAACACCACAGCATAATGGTGTGTCCGAACGTCATAACCGTACTTTATTGATATAGTGCAATCTATGATGTTTCTTACCGATTTACCACTATCGTTTTATGCATTAGAGACAGCTGCATTCACGTTAAATAGGGCACCATCTAAATCCGTTGAGACGACACTATATGAACTGTGGTTTAGCAAGAAACCAAAGTTGTCGTGTCTTAAAGTTTGGGGTTGTGATGCTTATATGAAAAAGTTTCATCCTGATAAGCTCAAACCCAAACCGGAGAAATATGTCTTCATAGGATACCCAAAGAAGACAGTTGGGTACACCTTCTATCACAGATTCGAAGGCAAGACATTCGTTGCTAAGAATGGATCCTTTCTAGAGAAGGAGTTTCTCTCGAAAGAAGTGAGTGGGAGGAAAGTAGAAAACTTGATAAGGTAATTGTACCTTCTCCCTTATTGGAAAGTAGTTCATCACAGAAATCTGTTCTTGTGACTACTACACCAATTAGTAAGGAAGCTAATGATAATGATCATATAACTTCAAGATCAAGTTACTACCGAATCTCGTAAGTAAACCAGAGTGAGATCCGCACCAGAGTGGTACGGTAATCCTGTTCTGGAAGTCATGTTACTAGACCATGATAAACTTGCGAACTATGAGGAAGCGATGATGAGCCCAGATTCCGCGAAATGGTTTGAGGCCATAAAATCTGAGATTTGATCCATGTATGAAAACAAAGTATGGACTTTGGTGGATTTGCTCGATGATCGGCAAGCCATAGAAAATAAATGGATCTTCAAGAGGAAGACGGACGATGATAGTAGTGTTACTATCTACAAAGCTAGAATTGTCGCAAAAAGGGTTTTCGACAAGTTCAAGGTGTTGACTACGATGAGAGTTTCTCACTCGTATCTATGCTTAAGTCTGTCCGAATCATGTTAGCAATTGCCACATTTTATGAAATCTGGCAAATGGATAAACAAAACTACATTCTTTAATGGATTTATTAAAGAAGAGTTGTATATGATGCAAACAGAAGGTTTTGTCAATCCTAAAGGTGCTAACAAAATGTGCAAGCTCCAGCGATCCATCTATGGACTGGTGCAAGCATCTCGGAGTTGGAATATACGCTTTGATGAGTTGATCAAAGCATATAGTTTTATACAGACTTGCGGTGAAGCCTGTATTTACAAGAAAGTGAGTGGGAGCACTACAGCATTTCTGATAAGTATATGTAAATGACATATTGTTGATCGGAAATAATGTAGAATTATTCTGCAAAGCATAAAGGAGTGTTTGAAAGAAGTTTTCCGAAGAAGGACCTCGGTAAAGCTGCTTACATATTGAGCATCAAGATCTATAGAGATAGATCAAGACGCTTGATAAGTTTTCAATGAGTGCATACCTTGACAAGATTTTGAAGTAGTTCAAAATGGAACAGTCAAAGAAAGAGTTCTTTCCTGTGTTACAAGGTATGAAGTTGAGTAAAGACTCAAAACTCGACCACGGCAGAAGATAGAAAGAGAATGAAAGTCATTCCCTATGCCTTGGCCATAGGTTCTATAAAGTATGCCATGCTGTGTACCAGATCTATTGTATACCCTACACTGAGTTTGGCAAGGGAGTACAATAGTGATCTAGGAGTAGATCACTGGACAGCGGTCAAAATTATCCTTAGTGGAATAAGGATATGTTTCTCGATTATGGAAGTGACAAAAGCTTCGTCGTAAAGGGTTACGTCGATGCAAGTTTTGACACCGATCTGGATGACTCTAAGTCTCGATCTAGATACATATTGAAAGTAGGAGCAATTAGCTAGAGTAGCTCCGTGCAGAGCATTGTAGACATAGAAAATTGCAAAATACATAACGGATCTGAATGTGGCAGACCCGTTGACTAAACTTTTCTCACAAGCAAAACATGATCACACCGTAGTACTCTTTGGGTGTTAATCACATAACGATGTGAACTAGATTACTGAATCTAGCAAACCCTTTGGGTGTTGATCACATGGCGATGTGAACTATGGGTGTTAATCACATGATGATGTGAACTATCGAGTTAATCACATGGTGATGTGACCTAGATTATTGACTCTAGTGCAAGTGGGAGACTGAAGGAAATATGCCCTAGAGGCAATAATAAAGTTATTATTTATTTCCTTACATATCATGATAAATGTTTATTATTCATGCTAGAATTGTATTAACTGGAAACATAATACATGTGTGGATACATAGACAAACAGAGTGTCACTAGTATGCCTCTACTTGACTAGCTTGTTAATCAAAGATGGTTAAGTTTCCTAACCATGGACAAAGGAGTTGTCATTTGATTAACAAGGTCACATCATTAGTTGAATGATCTGATTGACATGACCCATTCCATTAGCATAGCACCCGATCGTTTAGTATGTTGCTGTTGCTTTTATCCATGACTTATACATGTTCCTTTGACTATGAGATTATGCAACTCCCATTTGCCGGAGGAACACTTTGGGTGCTACCAAACGTCACAACGTAACCAGGTGATTATAAAGGAGTACTACAGGTGTCACCAAAGGTAGATGTTGGGTTGGCGTATTTCGAGATTAGGATTTGTCACTCCAATTGTGGGAGAGGTATCTCTGGGCCCTCTCGGTAATGCACATCACTTAAGCCTTGCAAGCATGGCAACTAATGAGTTAGTTGCGGGATGATGTATTACGGAACGAGTAAAGAGACTTGCCGGTAACGAGATTGAACTAGGTATTGGATACCGACGATCGAATCTCGGGCAAGTAACATACCGATGGACAAAGGGAACAACGTATGTTGTTATGCGGTCTGACCGATAAAGATCTTCGTAGAATATGTAGGAGCCAATATGGGCATCCAGGTCCCGCTATTGGTTATTGACCGGAGACGTGTCTCGACCATGTCTACATTGTTCTCGAACCGTAGGGTCCGCACGCTTAAGGTTTCGATGACAGTTATATAATGAGTTTATGAGTTTTGATGTACCGAAGGAGTTCGGAGTCCCGGATGAGATCGGGGACATGACGAGGAGTCTCGAAATGGTCGAGACGTAAAGATCGATATATTGGACGACTATATTCGGACATCGGAAGGGTTCTGAGTGGTTCGGGTATTTTCGGAGGTACCGGGGAGTTACGGGAATACGAGAAAGAAGCAATGGGCCTTGATGGGCCTTAGTGGGAAGGACCAGGAGGTGGCGCGCGCCCCTCCCAAGCCCAGTCCGAATTGGACAAGGGGTTTGGGGCGCGGCCCCTCTCTCCCTTCCTTCCCCTCTTCCCCTCTTTCCCCCCTTGACCTAGTTGGACTAGGAAAGGTGGAATCCTACTCCCGGTGGGAGTAGGACTCCCCTGGCACGCCCAAACCTAGGGCCGGCCTCCTCCCTCCCTTGCTCCTTTATATACGGGGGCAGGGGGCACCCCATGGACACACAAGTTGATCTTCGTGATCGTTCCCTAGCCATGTGCGGTGCCCCCCTCCACCATATTCCACCTCGAATATATCGTTGCAGTGCTTAGGCGAAGCCCTGCGCCGGTAGAACATCAAGATTGTCACCACGCCGTCGTGCTGACGGAACTCCTCCCCAAAGCTTTGCTGGATCGGAGCTAGGGGTGCGTCATCAAGCTGAACGTGGGCCAAGAACTCGGAGGTGCCGGAGTAACGGTGCTTGTATCGGTCGGATCGGGAAGACGTACGACTACTTCCTCTACGTTGCGTCAACGCTTCCGCTTCGGTCTACGAGGGTACGTAGACAACACTCTCCCCTCTTGTTGCTATGCATCACCATGATCTTGCGTGTGCGTAGGAATTTTTTTGAAATTACTATGTTCCCCAACAGGTTTATTATTCATGCTAGAATTGTATTAACCGGAAACATAATGCATGTGTGAATACATAGACAAACAGAGTGTCACTAGTATGCCTCTACTAGACTAGCTCGTTAATCAAAGATGGTTATGTTTCCTAACCATGAACAAAGAGTTGTTATTTGATTAACGAGGTCACATCATTGGTTGAATGATCTGATTGACATGACCCATTATATTAGCTTAGCACCCGATCGTTTAGTATGTTGCTATTGCTTTATTCATGACTTATACATGTTCCTATGACTATGAGATTATGCAACTCCCGTTTGCCAGAGGAACACTTTGGGTACTACCAAACGTCACAACGTAACTGGGTGATTATAAAGGAGTATTACAGGTGTCTCCAATGGTAGATGTTGGGTTGGCGTATTTCGAGATTAGGATTTGTCACTCCGATTGTCGGAGAGGTATCTCTGGGCCCTCTCGGTAATGCACATCACTTAAGACTTGCAAGCATTGCAACTAATGAGTTAGTTGCGGGATGATGTATTACGGAACGAGTATAGAGACTTGTCGGTAACGAGATTGAACTAAGTATTGGATACTGACGATCGAATCTCGGACAAGTAACATACCGATGACAAAGGGAACAACGTATGTGGTTATGTGGTCTGACCGATAAAGATCTTCATAGAATATGTAGGAGCCAATATGGGCATCCAGGTCCCGCTATTGGTTTTTGACCGGAGACGTGTCTCGGTCATGTCTACATTGTTCTCGAACCGTAGGGTCCGCACGCTTAACGTTACGATGACAGTTATTATGACTTTATGCATTTTGATGTACCGAAGGTTGTTCGGAGTCCCGGATGTGATCACGGACATGACGACGAGTCTCGAAATGGTCGAGACATAAAGATTGATATATTGGAAGCCTATGTTTGGACATCGGAAGTGTTCCAGGTGAAATCAGGATTTTACCGGAATACCGGGTGGGTTACCGGAACCCCCCGGGAGCCATATGGGCCTTAATGGGCCTTAGTGGAAAGGAGAAAGGGGCAGCCCTAGTGGCCGCGCGCCTCCCCCCTTCCCTAGTCCTATTAGGACTAGGAGAAGGTGGCCGACCCCCCTCTCTCTCTTTCCCCCCCTTGAGGAATCCTATTCCAACTAGGATTGGGGGGGGGGGAATCCTACTCCCGGAGGGAGTAGGACTCCCTGGCGCGCCACCCCTTGGCCGGCCAGCCCCTCCCCCTTGGCTCCTTTATATACGGGGGCAGGGGAGCACCCTAACACACACAAGTTGATCTATGGATCGTTCCTTAGCCGTGTGCGGTGCCCCTTCCACCAAATTCCACCTCGGTCATATAGTTGCAGTGCTTAGGCGAAGCCCTGCGCCGGTAACACATCAAGATCGTCACCACGCCGTCGTGCTGACGGAACTCTTCCCCGACGCTTTGCTGGATCGGAGCCCGGGGATCGTCATCGAGCTGAACGTGTGCTAAGAACTCGGAGGTGCCGGAGTAACGGTGCTGTGATCGGTTGGATCGCGAGGAGAACGTACGACTACGTCCTCTACGCTGAGTCAACGCTTCCGCTTCGGTCTACGAGGGTACGTAGACAACACTCTCCCCTCTCGTTGCTATGCATCACCATGATCTTGCGTGTGCGTAGGAATTTTTTTGAAATTACTACGTTCCCCAACAGTGGCATCCGAGCCTAGGTTTTTATGGTTTGATGTTATTTGCATGAGTAGAACACAAGTAAGTTGTGGACGATACAAGTCATACTGCCTACCAGCATGTCATACTTTGGTTCAGCGGTATTGTTGGACGAGACGATCCGGACCAACCTTACGCGTACGCTTACGCGAGACCGGTTCCCTCGACGTGCTTTGCACATAGATGGCTTGCGGAAGATTGTCTCTCCAACTTTAGTTGAACCGAGTGTGGCTACGCCCGGTCCTTGAGAAAGTTAAAACGGAGTCTATTTGACAAACTATCATTGTGGTTTTGATGCGTAGGTAAGATGAGTTCTTGCTTAAGCCCGTGGCAGCCACGTAAAACTTGCAACAACAAAGTAGAGGACGTCTAACTTGTTTTTGCAGGGCATGTTGTGATGTGATATGGTCAAGACATGATGCTAAATTTTATTGTATGAGATGATCATGTTTTGTAACCGAGTTATCGGCAACTGGCAGGAGCCATATGGTTGTCGCTTTATTGTATGCAATGCAATCGCGCTGTAATGCTTTACTTTATTACTAAGCGGTAGTGATAGTCGTGGAAGCATAAGATTGGCGAGACGACAACGATGCTATGATGGAGATCAAGGTGTCGCGCCGGTGACGATGGTGATCATGATGGTGCTTCAGAGATGGAGATCACAAGCACAAGATGATGATGCCCATATCATAATCACTTATATTGATTGCATGTGATGTTTATCTTTTTATGCATCTTATCTTGCTTTGATTGACGGTAGCATTATAAGATGATCTCTCACTAAATTATCAAGAAGTGTTCTCCCTGAGTATGCACCGTTGCAAAAGTTCTTCGTGCTGAGACACCACGTGATGATCGGGTGATAGGCTCTACGTTCAAATACAACGGGTGCAAAACAATTGCACACGCGGAATACTCAGGTTATACTTGACGAGCTATGCATATAAGATATGACCTCGGAACACAGAGACCGAAAGGTCGAGCGTGAATCATATAGTAGATATGATCAACATAACGATGTTCACCATTGAAAACTACTCCATATCACGTGATGACCGGTTATGGTTTAGTTGATTTGGATCACGTGATCACTTAGAGGATTAGAGGGATGTCTATCTAAGTGGGAGTTCTTAATTAATTTGATTAACTGAACTTAAACTTATCATGAACTTAGTATCTGATAGTATCTTGCTTGTTTTGATTGTAGATAGATGGCTCGTGCTGTTGTTCCGTTAAATTTTAATGCGTTCCTTGAGAAAGCAAAGTTGAAAGATGATGGTAGCAATTACACGGACTGGGTCCGTAACTTGAGGATTATCCTCATTGCTGCACAGAAGAATTACGTCCTGGAAGCACCGCTAGGTGCCAGGCCTGCTGCTAGAGCAACACCAGAAGTTATGAACGTCTGGCAGAGCAAAGCTGATGACTACTCGATAGTTCAGTGTGCCATGCTTTACGGCTTAGAACCGGGACTTCAACGACGTTTTGAACGTCATGGAGCATATGAGATGTTCCAGGAGTTGAAGTTAATATTTCAAGCAAATGCCCGGATTGAGAGATATGAAGTCTCCAATAAGTTCTATAGCTGCAAAATGGAGGAGAACAGTTCTGTCAGTGAGCATATACTCAAAATGTCTGGGTATAATAATCACTTGATTCAATTGGGAGTTACTCTTCCAGATGATTGCGTCATTGACAGAATTCTCCAATCACTGCCACCAAGCTACAAGAGCTTCGTGATGAACTATAATATGCAAGGGATGACCAAGACTATTCCCGAGCTCTTCGCAATGCTAAAAGCTACGGAGGTAGAAATCAAGAAGGAGCATCAAGTGTCGATGGTTAACAAAACCACTAGTTTCAAGAAAAAGGGCAAAGGGAAGAAAAAGGGGAACTTCAAGAAGAACGGCAAGCGAGTTGCTGCTCAAGAGAAGAAACCCAAGTCTGGACCTAAGCCTGAAACTGAGTGCTTCTACTTCAAGCAGACTGGTCACTGGAAGCGGAACTGCCCCAAGTATTTGGCGGATAAGAAGGATGGCAAGGTGAACAAAGGTATATGTGATATACATGTTATTGATGTGTACCTTACTAATGTTCGTAGTAGCACCTGGGTATTTGATACTGGTTCTGTTGCTAATATTTGCAACTCAAAACAGGGACTACAGAATAAGCGGACACTAGCAAAGGACGAGGTGACGATGCGCGTGGGAAATGGTTCCAAAGTCGATGTGATCGTAGTTGGCATGCTACCTCTACATCTACCTTCGGGATTAGTATTAGACCTAAATAATTGTTATTTGGTGCCAGCGTTGAGCATGAACATTATATCTGGATCTTGTTTGATGCGAGACGGTTATTCATTTAAATCAGAGAATAATGGTTGTTCTATTTATATGAGTAATATCTTTTATGGTCATGCACCCTTGAAGAGTGGTCTATTTTTGATGAATCTCGATAGTAGTGATACACATATTCATAATGTTGAAGCCAAAAGATGCAGAGTTGATAATGATAGTGCAACTTATTTGTGGCACTGCCGTTTAGGTCATATCGGTATAAAGCGCATGAAGAAACTCCATACTGATGGACTTTTGGAGTCACTTGATTATGAATCACTTGGCACTTGCGAACCGTGCCTCATGGGCAAGATGACTAAAACACCGTTCTCCGGAACTATGGAGAGAGCAACAGATTTTTTGGAAATCATACATACGGATGTATGTGGTCCGATGAATGTTGAGGCTCGTGGCGGATATCGTTATTTTCTCACCTTCACAGATGATTTGAGCAGATATGGGTATATCTACTTAATGAAACACAAGTCTGAAACGTTTGAAAAGTTCAAAGAATTTCAGAGTGAAGTTGAAAATCATCGTAACAAGAAAATAAAGTTTCTACGATCTGATCGTGGAGGAGAATATTTGAGTTACGAGTTTGGTGTACATTTGAAGAATTGTGGAATAGTTTCGCAACTCACGCCACCCGGAACACCATAGCGTAATGGTGTGTCCGAACGTCGTAATCGTACTTTACTAGATATGGTGCGATCTATGATGTCTCTTACTGATTTACCGCTATCGTTTTGGGGATACGCTCTAGAGACAGCCGCATTCACGTTAAATAGGGCACCATCTAAATCCATTGAGATGACGCCTTATGAACTATGGTTTGGCAAGAAACCAAAGTTGTCGTTTCTTAAAGTTTGGGGCTGCGATGCTTATGTGAAAAAGCTTCAACCTGATAAGCTCGAACCCAAATCGGAGAAATGTGTCTTCATAGGATATCCAAAGGAAACTGTTGGATACACCTTCTATCATAGATCCAAAGGCAAGACTTTTGTTGCTAAGTTCGGAAACTTTCTAGAGAAAGAGTTTCTTTTGAAAGAAGTGAGTGGGAGGAAAGTAGAACTTGACGAGGTAACTGTACCTACTCTTTTATTGAGAAGTAGTACATCACAGAAAACTGTTTCTGCAACACCTATACCAATAAATGAGGAAGCTAATGATGATGATCATGAAACTTTAGATCAAGATACTACTGAACCTCGTAGATCAACCAGAGTGAGATCCGCACCAGAGTGGTACGGTAATCCTGTTCTGGAGGTCATGATATTAAATCATGATGAACCTACGAACTATGAAGAAGCGATGGTGAGCCCAGATTTCGCAAAGTGGCTTGAAGCCATGAAATCTCAGATTGGATCCATGTATGAGAACAAAGTATGGACTTTGGTTGACTTGCCTGATGATCGGCAAGCAATTGAGAACAAATGGATCTTTAAGAAGAAGACTGACGCTGATGGTAATGTTACTGTCTACAAAGCTCGACTTGTCACAAAAGGTTTTCGACAAGTTCAAGGGATTGACTACGATGAGACTTTCTCACCCGTAGCGATGCTTAAGTCTGACCGAATCATGTTAGCAATTGCCGCATTTTATGATTATGAAATTTGGCAGATGGATGTCAAAACTGCATTCCTGAATGGATTCTGGAAGAAGAATTGTATATGATGCAACCGGAAGGTTTTGTCGATCCAAAGGGAGCTAACAAAGTGTGCAAGCTCCAGCGATCCATTTATGGACTGGTGCAAGCCTCTCGGAGTTGGAATAAACGCTTTGATAGTGTGATCAAAGCATTTGGTTTCATACAGACTTTCGGAGAAGCCTGTATTTACAAGAAAGTGAGTGGGAGCTCTATAGCATTTCTAATATTATATGTGGATGACATATTACTGATTGGAAATGATATAGAATTTCTGGATAGCATAAAGGGATACTTGAATAAAAGTTTTTTGATGAAAGACCTCGGAGAAGCTGCTTACATATTAGGCATAAAGATCTATAGAGATAGATCAAGACGCTTAATTGGACTTTCACAAAGCACATACCTTGACAAGATTTTGAAGAAGTTCAAAATGGATCAAGCAAAGAAAGGGTTCTTGCCTGTGTTACAAGGTGTGAGATTGAGTAAGACTCAAAGCCCGACCACTGCAGAAGATAGAGAGAAAATGAAAGATGTTCCCTATGCTTCAGCCATAGGCTCTATCATGTATGCAATGCTGTGTACCAGACCTGATGTGTGCCTTGCTATAAGTTTAGCAGGGAGGTACCAAAGTAATCCAGGAGTGGATCACTGGACAGCGGTCAAGAACATCCTGAAATACCTGAAAAGGACTAAGGATATGTTTCTCATATATGGAGGTGACAAACAGCTCACCGTAATAGGTTACGTTGATTCGAGCTTTGACACTGATCCGGACGATTCTAAATCGCAAACCGGATACGTGTTTACATTAAACGGTGGAGCTGTCAGTTGGTGCAGTTCTAAACAAAGCGTCGTAGCGGGATCTACATGTGAAGCGGAGTACATAGCTGCTTCGGAAGCAGCAAATGAAGGAGTCTAGATGAAGGAGTTCATATCCGATCTAGGTGTCATACCTAGTGCATCGGGTCCAATGAAAATCTTTTGTGACAATACTGGTGCAATTGCCTTGGCAAAGGAATCCAGATTTCACAAAAGGACCAAACACATCAAGAGACGCTTCAACTCCATCCGGGATCTAGTCCAGGTGGGAGACATAGAGATTTGCAAGATACATACGGATCTGAATGTTGCAGACCTGTTGACTAAGCCTCTTCCACAAGCAAAACATGATCAGCACCAAGACTCCATGGGTGTTAGGATCATTACAGTGTAATCTAGATTATTGACTCTAGTGCAAGTGGGAGACTGAAGGAAATATGACCTAGAGGCAATAATAAAGTTATTATTTATTTCCTTATATCATGATAAAGGTTTATTATTCATGCTAGAATTGTATTAACCGGAAACATAATGCATGTGTGAATACATAGACAAACAGAGTGTCACTAGTATGCCTCTACTAGACTAGCTCGTTAATCAAAGATGGTTATGTTTCCTAACCATGAACAAAGAGTTGTTATTTGATTAACGAGGTCACATCATTGGTTGAATGATCTGATTGACATGACCCATTATATTAGCTTAGCACCCGATCGTTTAGTATGTTGCTATTGCTTTGTTCATGACTTATACATGTTCCTATGACTATGAGATTATGCAACTCCCGTTTGCCAGAGGAACACTTTGGGTACTACCAAACGTCACAACGTAACTGGGTGATTATAAAGGAGTATTACAGGTGTCTCCAATGGTAGATGTTGGGTTGGCGTATTTCGAGATTAGGATTTGTCACTCCGATTGTCGGAGAGGTATCTCTGGGCCCTCTCGGTAATGCACATCACTTAAGCCTTGCAAGCATTGCAACTAATGAGTTAGTTGCGGGATGATGTATTACGGAACGAGTATAGAGACTTGCCGGTAACAAGATTGAACTAAGTATTGGATACTGACGTTCGAATCTCGGACAAGTAACATACCGATGACAAAGCGAACAACGTATGTTGTTATGCGGTCTGACCGATAAAGATCTTCATAGAATATGTAGGAGCCAATATGGGCATCCAGGTCCCGCTATTGGTTATTGACCGGAGACGTGTCTCGGTCATGTCTACATTGTTCTAGAACCGTAGGGTCCGCACGCTTAACGTTACGATGACAGTTATTATGAGTTTATGCATTTTGATGTACCGAAGGTTGTTCGGAGTCCCGGATGTGATCACGGACATGACGAGGAGTCTCGAAATGGTCGAGACATAAAGATTGATATATTGGAAGCCTATGTTTGGACATCGGAAGTGTTCCAGGTGAAATCAGGATTTTACCGGAATACCGGGTGGGTTACCAGAACCCCCCGGGAGCCATATGGGCCTTAATGGGCCTTAGTGCAAAGGAGAAAGGGGCAGCCCTAGTGGCCGCGCGCCTCCCCCCTTCCCTAGTCCTATTAGGACTAGGAGAAGGTGGCCGGCCCCCCTCTCTCTCTTTCCCCCCTTGAGGAATCCTATTCCAACTAGGATTGGGGGGGGGGGGAATCCTACTCCCGTAGGGAGTAGGACTCCCTGGCGCGCCACCCCTTGGCCGGCCAGCCCCTCCCCCTTGGCTCCTTTATATACGGGGGCAGGGGAGCACCCTAACACACACAAGTTGATCTATGGATCGTTCCTTAGCCGTGTGCGGTGCCCCCTTCCACCAAATTCCACCTCGGTCATATCGTTGCAGTGCTTAGGCGAAGCCCTGCGCCGGTAACACATCAAGATCGTCACCACGCCGTCGTGCTGGCAGAACTCTTCCCCGATGCTTTGCTGGATCGGAGCCCGGGGATCGTCATCGAGCTGAACGTGTGCTAAGAACTCAGAGGTGCCGGAGTAACGGTGCTGTGATCAGTCGGATCGCGAGGAGAAAGTACGACTACTTCCTCTACGCTGAGTCAACACTTCCGCTTCGGTCTACGAGGGTACGTAGACAACACTCTCCCCTCTCGTTGCTATGCATCACCATGATCTTGCGTGTGCGTAGGAAATTTTTTGAAATTACTACGTTCCCCAACACACCCTCCCCGGGTTGATAATCTGGGTCAGCTAGCGTTGGTGGTGGCACCTCAGGTGGGAGGTTATAAGTTCACCAAGGTACTCATGGATGGAGGAAGCAACATCAATATCCTATATTATGAGACCTTTCATCGTATGGGGTTAACAGATAAAAATCTTAAACCGTCCAATACGTTATTCCATGGTGTGGTACCTGGTAAGTCAGCATATCCTGTTGGCAAGATAGCTCTGGAAGTGGCCTTTGGAGATGATCACTATTCCCGGTCAGAGACTTTGATTTTTGAGGTGGTAAAGATCCAGAGCCCATATCACGCCCTGTTTGGGCGGCCGGCTTACGCCAAATTTATGGCACGGCCCTGTTATGTGTATTTGCAGCTCAAGATGCCGGGTCACAAGGACAATAACGATTCATGGAAGCCGTAAGATCTCTTTGGAATGTGAAGAAGGTGATGCTGCTTACGCAGGGTCAGTTTGTGCCACGGTGGAGCTGAAGTATTGCAAGGACAATGTTGATCTGACAGACATGACTCCGATGAAGAAGCCAACTACGGAGCATGATCCGGACCTGAAGTTGAAATCGGCTACTGAGACTAAGCTTGTTGATTTCGTACCCGACGATTCATCCAAGCAGTTCAGCATCAGTGTCAATTTGGATCCGAAATAGGAAAGCGCGCTCATCGAGTTCATCCGTGAGAATCGGGACATTTTTGCATGGAAGCCTTTTGACATGCCAGGTGTACCGAGGCAACTCGCTGAGCACACTCTTAATGTGGATCCTAAGTACAAACCGGTGAAACAGTTCCTCCGCCGGTTTAACGAAGAAAGGCGCAAAGCTATTGGAGAAGAGGTGGCCAGGCTCTTAGCACCTGGCTTTATTGTTGAAGTTTTCCATCCTGAATGGCTGGCTAATCCGGTGCTGGTCCTTAAGAAAAATGACACCTGGCGCATGTGTGTGGATTACACAGATCTTAACAAGGCTTGTCCAGCAGATCCTTTCGCCCTCCCCCGTATTGATCAAATTATTGATGCCACGGTGGGTTGTGAGCGTTTGAGTTTTCTGGATGTGTACTCTGGTTATCATCAGATCAAGATGGCGGTTAAGGACCAGGAGAAGACGACGTTCATAACTCCCTTTGGAGCCTTCTGCTATGTGTCTATGCCCTTTGGACTCAAGAGCGCCCAGGCAACTTACCAACGGTGTGTGCAGAATTGCCTTCATAAACAGATTGGCCGTAATGTACATGCCTATGTGGATGATATTGTGGTTAAGTCAAGGGAAAAGAAGACTCTGGTAGACGATTTGAAGGAAACCTTTGATAACCTGAGGACATACAAGATGATGCTCTACCCGGCCAAGTGTGTTTTTGGTGTACCGGCTGGCAAGTTACTGGGTTTTCTGGTGTCCAATAGGGTAATTGAGGCTAATCCGGAGAAGATTACAGCGATCACCTCCCTGGCTAAACCGAAGTGCATCAATGATGTTCAATGCCTGGCAGGCCGGATTGCCGCGTTGAGCCGGTTTATCAGCCGCCTTGGTGAGAAGGCGATCCCTTTGTATCAGATGTTGAAGAAGACGGATCAATTCGTCTGGAGTTCTGCTGCTGATAAAGCGTTTGAGGATTTAAAGCAGCAGTTGGCTAATCCACCTGTGCTTGCCGCTCCAATTGATAAGGAGCCGTTACTGCTATACGTCGACGCCAATGCTCGTGCGGTCAGTGTGGCTATTGTGGTGGAACGGAAGGAAACAGACAAGGAGCATCCGGTTCAGCGTCCGGTTTACTATATCAGCGAAGTGCTCATTGAGTCCAAGCAAAGGTATCCGCATTGGCAGAAGCTGGTATATGGAGTTTTTATGGCAAGCCGGAAGCTTAAGCAGTACTTCCAAGGACACCCCATCACAGTGGTTAGTTCTGCTCCCTTGGGAGACATAATCCAGAACCGGGAAGCGACTGGCCGGATTGCCAAGTGGGGTATAGAGCTTGGGCCGCACGGATTGAAATACGTGCCTCGGACGGCGGTCAAATCTCAAGCACTTGTCGATTTCATCAATGATTGGACAGAACTGCAAGCACCTGAAGAGAAGCCGGATCACACATATTGGACTATCCATTTTGATGGGTCCAGGCAATTGGAGGGCTCGGGGACTGGAGTCGTGTTAACTTCCCCACGAGGTGATAAGTTTTGTTATGTTCTACGCTTAATGTTCCCTTGTACTAACAATGCAGCTGAGTATGAAGCCTTACTCCATGGTCTCTGGATGGCTAAGGACATGAATCTAAGCCGAGTTAAGTGCTTCGGTGACTCGGACCTGGTGGCTCAGCATGTGTCTGGCACTTGGGATTCCAAGGACCTACTCATGGCAGCATATCGCCGTGAGGTGGATCTTGTTGCAGGTCACTTGAAGGGTTGTCAGGTGGACCACGTGGACCGCCAAAAGAACGAAGCGGCGGACGCTTTATGCCGATTGGGCTCTCAACGCAAACCAGTCCCGCCCAATGTTTTCCTAGATGTGATGCACAACCCGTCGGTCAAGCTCCCTGGTGAAGAGGATTTGGCTATTCCTGATCCGGAGGCTCAATTGGTAGCAGCTCTTCATATCGTTCCGGATTGGACGCTTCCTTACCTTGCATACTTGAACCGGGGCGAGTTACCAGAGGATGAGATTCTGGCCCAGCAGATAATCCGGCGGTCCAAGTCCATGACTATTGTTAATGGCGAGCTGCATCATTGCAGTGTGTCAGGGGCGTTTCAACGCTGTGTGTCCTCTGAAGAAGGCTGCGAAATCTTGCGTGAGATCCATGAAGGAAATTGTGGTCACCACGCCAGTTCAAAATCTTTGGTGGCTAAAGCGTTTCGTCACGGCTTCTATTGGTTGACTGCTCATGCTGATGCGGAAGATCTGGTCAGACGATGTGACGGTTGCCAGAAGTTCTCAAGGCATGCTGATGTGCCGGCTCAAGAATTGAGAATGATTCCAATCACTTGGCCGTTTGCAACTTGGGGGTTGGATATGGTTGGGCCTTTCAAAAGATCCAAGGACAAGAATACCCACCTTTTGGTGGCGGTTGACAAGTTTACAAAGTGGGTGGAGGCAGAGCCCGTTAGCAAATGTGATGCGGCCACGGTGGTTCAATTCATCAAAAAGGTGATTTTCCGGTTTGGTTTTCCACACAACATCATCACTGATAATGGTACCAACCTGTCCAAGGGTGCTATGAAGGAGTTCTGCCAACGTGAGCACATCCGGCTTGACGTTTCATTAGTGGCTCACCCCCAGTCCAATGGTCAAGCAGAGAGGGCTAATCAGGAGATCTTGCAAGGCATCAAGCCCCGGCTTATGGTTCCTTTGCAACGAACGCTGGGTTGTTGGGTTGAAGAATTACCATCTGTATTATGGAGCATTAACACCATACCCAACAGATCAACTGGATATACGCCGTTCTTCATGGTCTATGGAGCGGAGGCGGTTCTCCTCAGTGACATACATCATGATTCGCCCCGTGTAGCGACTTATGTTGAAGCGGACAACGAGGTAGCACGGCAAGATGCTCTGGACTTGTTGGATGAAGAGCGAGACATACCGGCTGCCCGTTCGGTGATTTACCAGCAAGATCTCCGTCGCTATCACAGTCGCCGTGTTAGAACCAGAACCTTTCAAGAAGGGGATTTGGTACTCCGGCTCATTCAAGACCAAACTGATATGCACAAGTTATCCCCACCTTGGGAGGGACCTTTCGTGGTCAGCAAGAATCTGCACAACGGGTCATACTATCTGATCGATATTCGAGAGCACAAAGACTCACGTACATCAGAGGAGGAGACCAACAGGCCGTGGAACATAGCTCATCTTCGGCCTTACTATACCTGAGCCATTGGCTCTACTTATGTGCATATTATGACAATGTATATGTTATGATTAATGCAATAAACCGGAGCCTCAGCTAAAGCGGGGTGTCTTTTTTTTTCCTTTTTACATCATGTGTGGTTACATGGAGTTGTTCTGTCTTAAAGCGGCCTCCGGTTTACCCCTTGAGTTAGCTTCTCCAAACTTCATGTTATATCACTTGGGGACTTGGTCGTGTCCGAACCAATGCAACACCTTTTGATAGGCGAAAGCCACCAGATCACTTGGGGACTTGGTCATGTCTGAACCAGTCACGCCTCTTGATCGGCCTAAGGCAATAGAATCACTTGGGGGCTTGGTCGAACCCGAACCATCGCCACGCCTCTTGATCGGCGTAATGCCACTGTTTCATTTGGGGACCTGGCTGACTTGAACCATAGCTACGCCTATCGGGGGCTTGGTCGTGTCCGACCATGGTAACGCCACTTGATCGGCTCCATAGCCTCTTTTTTCAAATGATCTTATCAATGCCTTTGCTTGAAATTTTCTTTGATAAATATTTCTTTTTTGTTGTTGTGTTTTTAAACCGAAATTTTTTTAACCGGTTCAACTGTCAATTGATGGAACACGGTAAATTTTTAATCCGGAGACTATTTGCCCGGTTTGATTTTTTGTTAACATCCTATTATGGAGTGACACGGTGTTTATCATAACCCGGCACGGTTTGCATGGTAAACCAACATTATATATATACAGGAGCTGCTATCTCCTCCAACAGTGTGGGTTTATAAACCTCCGCTTCAAGATTGGCCAAGACTTCATGCCCAACGATGATAGGTGTTATGTATCACAAAGATTTGATCATATGCTTAAATTTCAGATATTTTGATATGCAGACATCATAATCCGCCTGATGGTACAGCCGCGGTGGCACTTTAAGATTTTTTGATTGCAGAAAATACTTTGGAAATTTCATCACCCAAAGGAAGCACAAGTTGCAGTACTTATGCACGAAGGCATAACAAAATCAAGAGTATCGGCTAGCCTATTACAAGGCAACATGGTGCCCAAATAAAATCATTGTTTTTTCGCAGAACCTAAAGGAGAAGCAATTTGAACCGGCTTCCGGTTCAAGCTTGGTCATCAGCCTGGCCTGATGGTTGTGGGTCATCCCGCGCCGCTTCAACCTCTGCTTCTCTACCCAGCGGCTGGAAATCCATAGTTGTCTAGTCGATTCCCATTAATGCTTGAAAGACAGCTTCATCATGGATCAGCAATGACGGTTCAATATTGGGAGCGTAAGTATGCTTACGGATTGGAGGGATAAGATTTTCCGCTTCAGGGATTGGTGCAGCTACTCGCTTGTTTTGGTCATCATATTGGGCTTGATAATGAGACAAGTCTGCCTCTTCAACCAATTGACAAGCTAGAGGACGCACCTCCCGGTTTATTGCTCGCAGATCCGCTTGACTAAACTCTGACCCGTCTTCCTTCAAGCTGGGATAGCCCTGAGCCGCTTCAACAGGATCAAAATCTGGCACCCACACTTTTGCCCGGATTAAGGCATTGATAGCACCGGTTCGAGCAGCAGATTTTTTCAGCTCTTCAACCCGGGCAGGAAGCATCGACAATCTCTTAAGAGTGTCCTGAATCAAAGTGGGTGCCAGATTGTTGTGGGATGCAGTAGAAATAATCGCTGCGCACCAGTATACAGTTGCTCGATCAATGTGTAGGCGGCTTTCAATTTCTTCCGCACATCTGACCCCAAGTGACTAATGCGTGTCCCTGAAATATGACAAAGGGTTAACAAACCGACAGCTCTATAAGTGGACCAAGTCAATCCAGAAATCAAGCCGGCTTACCGAAGACAGCAGCGGTCATGGCATGCACTTGTCGCTTTACACTGGTCAATTCGTCTACTACCGGTTTAAGGGCAGCTTCAGCATTTTCTGCTCGTTTGGTTAAAGCGGCTTTCTCAGTGGCCCAGTCCGCCCGCTCCTTCTTGAAGCCCTCCTTAAGCTGCTCCATGGTGCTTAAAGCGGTGGTTAATTCCTCTTTGGATTTGGAGGTTCCGACTTGTTGGGATTTCAGGTTTTCTTGCAGATCGACGATCTGGTTTTCTCTTTTGTTCAGCTCAGCCTGCATATAGACGGTAATATGATTCAGATAACAGTGCAAAAAATGAAGTACCAACCACATAACAAGTTATGCCCTTGGTACTTGGGGGATAATGCATATTTGCTCTTCATCTTACAATTGTTTGAAAAGTCCCAAGCTCAATACAAGTATTCAACTTGGCACTTGGGGGCTAATGGCTATTTGCTTAATGAGTACTGATGCTACACTCTTTATTATCTAAAAGTCCCGGTTTAACTACCCTAAAATTGAACCGAACCTTGGGGGCTACATCAGCAAATTCAGAAACAATGAAGTTTCCCTTGGCAAGACCCGGTTTAAAATGAGATTTTAAACCGGCCCTCGGGGGCTTGGGGAGTTGACAGATTAAAAGTACAAAAGCAGAAAAGCAATGGGAAATTACCTCATATTTTTCTTTCATCATATTAACCAGACCATGTTCATAGTCATGGCTGGTGAGTAGCCGGTTCAGGAAGCCGAAATGAAGTTCTTGGGCGTTCAGAGCGGCATAGGTTGCCAGATCGGCATTCCATTTGCCTTTGCCAATAGCAGTTAATTCCTCTTTAGCAGTATGTCTGGATAAAGCGACGGGATTGCTTGGCTCGATGTGACCAATGCCAGTAATAATAACTTCATCATCCTTGGCATCGCCGGTTTGAACAGGGGCCGTCGGATTATCAGCAGGCTTGGAAGGACTGGTGGATTTTTCAATCCGGATGGGGCTTGTAGGCTGGTCAACAGGACCGGATGCATCAACATGTCTTTCTTCAGCAATAAAGTCATCGTCTTGCGGTGGTGGGTCGTTCGGCACATCCTCACGGACGGCCGCTTCAGGACCTGGTGTTCTGTCCATTTTTGGTTCAGCCTCTTCTTCAGCCGCTTTGTCCAGGCGAGCCATCTTGCTGGGCATAGGCTTGGCCCTGAAAGAAATAAAATGATCAATACAGCATATTTTATAGTGTAATACATCAGAAGCATCATAAGACTCACCCAAGCACAGTTTTGAGTGGCGGTAGCTGGGTGGCTGATGACTTGCCAGATGATGAATGGGAAGTGCCTTGATAATCGGAGTCAAATGGATTAAGAGGTTGACGAAAATAGCCCGCTTTAGGACAAGTACGGACAAGAGAGTTAGAGACCTCTGAACGGCGTTTCCGAACCGGACTGTTCGGTAAACCGGCGGAGGTAACTACCTGGCCGCTGTGCCGAGTTGTGCGGCGAGCTTCATGATGTTGTGTCTTTCATAAGAAAGTTTGGGTCCAAGTAAGCAAGAGGATGAGAAAATTTAACTTTCCGGTTTGCCCGACGGATTTTTTGTGAAGGCAAAGGGTCTGAATCGGAGGAGAGAACAATTACCTCTACAGCTTCAGCGCGACTAACTTCGGTGTCATCCTGGCAATAATCATTATCAATAAGGCGTGTGAAAAATAAGCCAAGTGAATCAAGCTCTACCTCAAGGTCCGGATTACCCACATCATCATCAGCTGCCGGATCAGAAGACGCAGTGTTTTTCTTCCTGTTAGCTGGCCTTTTCACAACTCTGGTCTTGGGCCGGGTTGGTCTCTCCGGTTTTTCTTGTGGAGTTTTCTTGCTCCAAAACGGATCATCGTCCGGTTTGAAAAATGTTGATATTAGCAAATTGATAAAGCGAGCAGACAGGATCAATAAGAAAAGGGGGGGTATAAATCTTACAACTGGCGGTTTGTTGATGGCACAGAAGGGAGCCAGGCCGGTTTTGGCGTAAACAGATTCCGGTTTATTCAGTATTTTCTTCACAGCTTCTGTGACTTCATCATCTGTGAGCTGGATGTCAATATGTCGAAGAGGGTCTTGTTCACTCCCGGTGTATTCGCACATCAAACCGGAGCGCTGACTTAAAGGCAGTATACTCCATGACATCCAGCAGCAGGCAAGGTCAACCCCTGTCAGCCCATTGGCCATGAAGGCCCTGAGTTTGGATAATTAAGGAGCATATTTGCTTCTGTCTTTAGTGGTCAGCCTTTGTGGGAAGGGATGTGTGTTGCTAAGCCACTCTGGACGGTAACCCGGCAAAGGATTCTCGTCAGAAGGAGAGGTATCTTTGCAATAGAACCATGTATGATTCCATTCTTTGGGGTGGCTGTGCAGTTTGGCGTGAGGGTAAGTGACCTCTTTCCTTTTTTGAATCGCCATACCGCCTAACTCTATGTTGGGACCATCAGTAAACTCAGTACGGCGGTTCAAATGGAAGAAATCTCTGAATAATTCAACTGTGGGCTCCTCTTGGAAGAACACCTCAGAGAGCACTTGAAAATGGCAGATGTTGGTTACAGAGTTTGGGCCTGTATCTTGCGGACGGAGTTGAAAATTGGCTAAAACATCCCGGTAAAATTTTGAACCGGGAGGATTGAAGCCCCGGCCTAGATGATCCATGAAAACAACAACCTCTCCCTCTTGAGGTGTGGGAGGGCATTCTGTACCGGGGACCCTCCAATGGATAGCCTCTTTACTGCTCAAAGCGCCAGTTTTGACTAAATTGTTCAACTGAGTCTCGGTCACGCGAGAGGGAACCGAATTGCACTCATACACTTGTTTAGCCATGACACGATCTACAAAGGCAGCAATTCCGGTTCAAGAATATGTTGGACAAACATGCACTAGGGCATACATTGTTAACCCGGAGGTAGTTATTTCTAAACCGGAGTTTTGTGAAGCGGCAACGTCTGGTTAAGGAGCTCTGGCGGTTCAATAAGGGGACTAATGATATATACCAGTTTGGTAATTTTTCACAGAGTTAAACCGCCTGATCTAAAACATGGAGACAATTGAGATTGCGGATAGATAAGTAGGCAGAAACAGATTTCACAAGATTCTTCTACAGCATTGGATCTAAAGCATGTTCAGAAAATCAGAAAAACATTCAAAGGTTCAAAACAGAACAGTATTGAATCAATGGGCAGAGGTATATGTGGATCTATGGTCTTGAGGTATAAAACTGAAGGCAGATGCTAAAAACTACCGCTACACAGAGCAAGGATTCACAGATGCATCTAGGAACTATCATATGAACACGAGACAGGCGATGAACACTAGAAGAAGCATGAAACCCTAGAACAGATCTGTGTTGAAAAGGACAGAAGACTTACCGGAGATGAGGAAGACGCGGAAGATCGCCGCGGTGCTCTGGTGCGCTCAGGTTGATGCAGCGGGCAAGGTCGATGCAGAAGTTGACGGCGTCGGCGGAGCTCCGAGACTGGGCGGCTCGAGGAAGACGAAGCAGAAGGGCACGGAAGGGACGAAAGGAAATGACCCTTCGGTCCTATTTATAAGTAAAGGGATATGTGACAGGCGCGAGAATTAAGGAGTCACGAGTTTGGAAACGGAGTTGTCGCCTCGATTGTCGCAGATCTATTAAACAAAAAAGGTATCATGGATAGTGTCTTTATGACACGTGACGTCACTCCGCTTTACAACGGCCAGAGAAGATGATATCATGGTGGTTCAACAATTACAAGAAGATGTTGAAGATGAAGATTTTTTGCTAAGGATTGACATGAACCTGTTCAGATCAATCTGGGGCCTAATGTTGGGGATATTACTACTGGGAGTAAACCGGCCTATCTGTGTCGGGTTAACTTCGCCAATAGTTAAGTATGTTAAAGCCCAAGAAGGTAAATGAGGGCCTAGGGCCCATAGTCGGTTTAAACCTTGTAGCCATAAACCGGTGTTGATATGTAAACTTGCATTGTAAGTTAGGAGTAAGTAGAGACCAAACCGGACACGTCTATGAGCTGGTGTTGGGACTCTGTAAACCGACGGGCGTCGCCCATGTATATAAGGGGACGACCCGGCGGCGGTTCAAAGGGAGACAACATCTCGAGGCTTAGGCGAAGCTTGTTTGCTCCCTAATCCTCGAAACCCCATCAAATTCCATCACAACTAGACGTAGGCTTTTACCTTCATCGAAGGGGCCGAACTAGTATAAAATCCCTTGCGTCCCTGTGTCCGCTTTAACCCCTTTAAGCTAACCCGTCGCGATGGCTCCACGACTAAGTCCTTTCAAGAGGACATCTGCCGTGACAAAACCATGACACATGGTATGACATCATTCATAACACAAAATAACTAAGAACAAAAACATGCAACTGTAACGCTGTGTGGGCAAGTCCAGCACAGAACTAGATTACAGATCAAGAGCAAAGTAACATCACTCCTCTCTTTTAAACCCTGTAAGTTGCAATGATACGTTAAGACAACTGTGTATAAAATTGAAAAGAGTAATAGACATTGGCTGCAAATCGTGCAGTTCATTGCACAGGTCAGAGTAACCAGTAGTTCAAAGCCATGAGGATTAAGGACTTACAACAACGGCTTTGACTCATGTAGTCATGCCCTTGAAGATTTCCACCGCATTTGGTTCAGGTACTTTTTGGTCCTTGCGGGCTTTCGTCTGCATTTGGAACAAGTCAATATAGATTTGATATTATGGTACAACGAAAAGAGTGAAACAACATCTAGTTACAAGAGCCTCGTAGTGTGCAATATAGCTACGAAATCTTGTCGTTTGTTGGTTCAATTTCGTACATTTGGCCTTGTTCTTTGAATTCCCCTAGAAGAAGATAGATTTGTAAGGCACATTCGTAAATAGGAGTTCAACATGTGATCTGATCCCATATATATAACATACTTGATACTTTGGATCCGACCAGTGTTTAACAAGGGCTCTCCAGTCTTCATCCATTATATTTTCCACTGGAGATGTTTGGGCAAGTTCACTGTTAGCCTTGCCTTCAAAGTGAGTTTTCCTCAGGTTATACCAATACTAAGACAGAGCAGACTTGAAAACATGAGTGCATGCTTGTCTAGTTGCATCATCTTGACGATCCAACTTGAACCTCATCTGTTGAAAATTATGGGAGTCTCATTACCAGCAACCTAGAAAGTATGGGACGGAGCAAGACGATATTACTAATTTCCATAAATAACCATGCACACTTACTGATAAATGGTCAAGGAAGGTGTTAAACTGGGTTTCGTCTTTGTCATTCCTATACTGGATCCATGTTGGGAGGATACATGTATGACACCTAACGGCAACTACTGCCTCTCACACAAACTTGGCTGACTCTATAGCATCACGTGGACTTTTTAAACCTGCCTTAAAATGTATCTCCATTCTTCCTCCTCTAGATTTAGTTAACCTGTGGAGCATTTATCCCTGATTTTAGTTTCCTCTTACACCTAGGTGCATGCTAGTTCAAAATGAACATGGGAAGTGTTAGTGTACATCAAACTGTGAGACTGCATATAAAGAAGCATGTAACTGTAACTTGACTCGATCAAGTACCTTCTTGTTGTTGAAGCTCACAAGGTTAATTTGATCTTGCTAAGTCCTCTTCCATCAAGAGTGCTTCGTAAGTAGTGTCAGGTGGCAAGGGATCTTGGGAACTTGCCGCTAGCTGAGTTGACGAATGAGTAACTCGTGCAGATGTTGTTACGGTGGAAGAAGGTGCTACAACCACTAGGGTTGTCGTTACTTGTTTGGTGGAAACTATTCGTTTGTGTTTGGTATGTTTTGTAGCTAGTGTAGCAGGGGATACCGTGTTTGTACATTTATCTGGTGGACTTTGACCTTCTATTGCACTATTAGTACCAGCAAAATTTGTAGGGCTGTTCTACTTCCGTTTGCATGCCTCCCGAGTACTAACACCATCCTCTACCATTATCTGTTCCTTCCTCTTTTTTGCTATGTCAAGTCAAGCTCATAAGAAAAAGGAATAAAAATTTGGTTCTTCTGAACTAATTGATGCGTGATACATACGTGCTGAACTTTGATGTTATACAATCGCATGATAGGAGGATGTAATATGTATGAAAAATAGGACGACATGACATGATCAGACCTATGATGTGTAAACTAAGAAGAAGGCATTTCAATAAATCAGAAGCAATGAAATGGAAGGTATACACCATACTCCCTATGTCCTTGAAAGAGTGTACTTCCAACTTTGTTGGAGGGTCAAACTATCTCAAAGTTTGACCGGGTTTGTGCAAAAATATGAAAGATGCTACAAATATCACTCTGCCAAGTTAAAAGTGTCTCGTCATAAGTGGCATTTAGACAAATCTGAAGCAGTACAAGGAATAAATCATATGCAAGATGCAAGCAACATCACATTACCAAGTTAAAGGTGTCTCATCATAAGTGATTGATGAAGGGTAGACACAACATTACTTCGATGTTAGAACATCTAACAGAGAGATGTAGTACATGCGAAAAAAGGAAGCCATGCCATATTCACATGTATAATGTGTAAAATACGCAGATGCAATTGAATCAAATTAGAAGCATACAATCTAGACACCGTATGCAAAATCCAAGAAAATATCACACGACCAAGCTAGAGAAAGCAAAAGGCATGCTGGACTAGAATTGTTGGGCCATCATATTTACTTGGAACTTCTAGTGCACTAGGAGTAGTACTACAATGTCTAGACCTCGTCCTTACCGGTTCCTCCAGAAGACCACCATCAGCCCCTACCTTAATTTTTCCTTCCTTTTTCTTAGTTTTTTTGCCTTGTCAAGTCAAGCCCACAAGAAAAATGAATAAAATTCGCTTTTCAGAACTCATTGATGCATGATGCTGACGAACACTACTTTCAAGTAAGGCGACCGCATGCCAGGAGGATTGAATATGTACGAAAGAAGAACAACATTGCATATTCACACCTATGATGTGTAAACTAAGTAGAAGGCATTTCAACAGATTAGAAGCAATGAAAGCTAGACACCATATGAAAGATGCAACGAATATCACTCTACCAAGTTAAAACTATCTCGTCATAAGTGCCATCTCAACAAATTAGAAGGAGTACAAGCTAGAAAAGAATGCAAAATGCAACCTATATCACACTCCCAAGTTAAATGTGTCTTATGGTAAGTGATTGTTGCAGGTTACACAATATTAGTACTATGATGTAAGAACATGGTGTGATAGACACATATTGTATGTTCTGGAAACAGGAACACATGTCTTATTCAGAAGTATGATGTGTAAACTAAGCAGATGTAGTTCAACAAAATTAGAAGCAATACAAGCTAGACATCATATGTAACATGCAACCACATATAACAGTGCTAAGTTAGAGCGAGAACTTGTGATGGTGGAGTATAGGAGATGTGCTCATCATGAACACAACTTCGTTGAGTGTCTATGCGTGTGTTTTCTTGCAAATCTTGTTGGGAGCATGGCAGAGTAGAATCTTTAGACACCCTCTATTTCAATTGCTCGGATGGAGCACCATCATCCACTGCCTTGCTAATTTCCTTCTGCTTTATTGATTTTGCATTGCAAAGTCAAATCGGCAAGAAAAGGAATAAAATTCACTCTTGAGAACTCATGCATGCATGATGCTGGAAAACACTTTGATATAAGGCAAACACATGATACGAGGATGGAATATGTATGAAAAATAGGATGACATGGCATATTCGCACATGTTTGTGTAAACTAAGCAGAAGCCATTTCAGCAAATTAGAAGCAGTACATGCTATAAATCATATGAAAGAGGCAACCAGCATCGCGCTCCATATACTAAAGGTGTCTCATCATAAGTGATTCATGCGGGATGCAAAAGAACAATTGTTTTATGTAAGGACATGCTTAATAGACAGATGTAGTATGTACCAAAAACAAGAAGGCATGTCACATTAACAGTTATAATGTATAAACTAAGTAGAATAGAACATGAAATTTAACCAGATTATAAGAATTACAAGCTAGGCACCATATGCAACATGCAAGCACATATCATATTGCCAAGTTAGAGAAAGCACCTGCGATGGTGGTGTAGAGGAAATGCGGTCATCAACTACAGAGCTACGTTGACTATCTTCATCTAGCCTTGCTATTTCTTGAGAATCATGTGGGGAGGCTAACACTTCAGTCTTTAAAAGAGTATCGTCTATCACTCTAATCCACATGTCTGACTGTCTCATCATAAGTGATTGATGAGGGATACACAAGAACATGGTTAATAGACAGATGTAGTATCTAACAAAAATAGGAAGGCGTGTCATATTCAAAGGTATAATGTGTAAACTAAGGAGATGAAATTTAACCAAATTGAAAGCAATACAAGCTAGACACCCACCTGGAGTGGTGAGCATGATCATCGAGGACCTGAGAGCCTAGCGGGAGGAGGGTTGCTTCGCCACCACTGTGGATTTTTAGTTGGCTTGCAGGTGATGCCTGTCTGTGCTCGGCTTGTCATTGGCTCGGCTAGTGCCTTGCCTATTTGGCTTTTGGTGCTCTGTGGTCTTTTACTCTTTGCTATCGTTGCCATGATGTAAAAAAATTATTCCCTTATCTTAATAAAGACCGTGACATTTCAACTACAAGCTAGACACCATATGCAACATGCAACCACATATGACACCGCAAAGTTAGAGCAAGCACCTAGGATGGTGGTTTATGGCGATTGAGAGCATCAACTGCAGAGCTACATTCACTATCTCCATCTGCTGACACTAAATCCTTTATAGTGATAAAATACCTTGATCTTAACCGCGAATTATGCTGGAACGACTTCTCTCTTTTCTTTTTGGACAACACTGCGTTAGAGGCTGAAATACCCATGTATAAAAAAATAGTGAGAGTATGAGTGAAGTGTGTGCAGAAGTAGTGCACTGTAAAAGTATACAGATAGCAGTTGGGTGAAAAATAAATGATGGGAGACATATGATAGGTCTACAATATGCATGACACACGAAATTAGATTCTAGGCTTTTGAAATATGAGAACAGGATGGTTGGGAAATGCAGGTACTCCTCCAGCTCACCACCACATGTGGTCTAATACGTATCCATCCTATCTACTTTTGCCTATGTTTTGGACTCTAATTTGCATGATTTGAATGGAACTAACCCAGACTGGCGTTGTTTTCAGCAGAATTGCCATGGTTTTATTTTTGTGCAAAAATCAAAGTTCTCGGATTGACCTGAAAATTTACGGAGAATTTTTGTGGAATATATAACAAATATTGGCGCAATAATTAACCAGAGGAGGTCCACCCAGAGGCTAGAAGCTTGGGGGGTGCCCCCCTGGGGCGCGCCTAGAGGGCTTATGGTCCCCTTGGACCTCCTCCGACCTCAAGTCAACTCTATATAACCCTCTTCGGGGAGAGAAAAAATAGAGGAGAAGGATTCATCGCATTTTACGATATGAAGCCGCCGCCGCCTCCTGTTCTTCGTCGGGAAGGCTGATCGGAAGTCCGTTCGGGGCTCCGGAGAGGGGAATCCATCGCCATCGTCATCATCTACCTTCCTCCATCACCAATTTGATGACGCTCACTGCCGTGCGTGAGTAATTCCATCGTAGGCTTGCTGGACGTTGATGGGCTAGATGAGATTAATCATGTAATCGAGTTAGTTTTTTTAGGGTTTGATCCCTAGTATCCACTATGTTCTGAGATTGATGTTGCGACTTTGCTATGCTTAATGCTTGTCACTAGGGCCCAAGTGCCATGATTTTAGATCTGAACCTATTATGTTTTCATGAATATATGTGAGTTCTTGATCCTATCTGGCAAGTCTATAGTCACCTACTATGTGTTATGATCCGGCAACCCCGAAGTGAAAATAATCAGGACCACTCCCGGTGATGACCATAGTTTGAGGAGTTCATGTATTCACTATGTGCTAATGCTTTGGTCGCTACTCTATTAAAAGGAGGCCTTAATATCCCTTAGTTTCCATTAGGACCCCGCTGCCATAGGAGGGTAGGACAAAAGATGTCATGCAAGTTCTTTTCCATAAGCACGTATGACTATATACGGAATACATGCCTACATTATATTGATGACTTGGAGCTAGTTTTGTATCACCCTAGGTTATGACTGCTACATGATGAATATCATCCAGCACAATTATCATTGCCAATCCATTGCCTACGAGATTTTCACATATTGATATTTGCTAAGTTACTTTGTCGTTGCCACAGTTACAATCACTACAAATCTGCTACTGTTACTTTTTCCCCTGTTGCCGTTACTTCCATACTAGTTTGCCACTAAATACTTTGCCGTAGATATTAAGTCTTTCATGTGTGGTTGAATTGCCAACTCAACTTCGAATACTCATGAATATTCTTTGGCTCCCCTTGTGTCGAATCAATAAATTTGGGTTGAATAATTTACTCTAAAAAACGGTTGCAATCCCCTATCACTTCAAAAAATACACTTCCATGATGATACATGTTTGTCACAGTAGGTCACCTTTTCTGTCATGCATGTACATCCATGACGATTTTATGACTAAATCAAGATAGTCATGCACGTGCTATCGTAGAAGTGTTCCATGACATTAAAAAAATTATCCAGTCAAAAAAAAAGACATAACAAAAATTATCATCACAGAATTGTCCACTTCCATGACGATAAATCGCGCTTTATAGAAGTGCTTTCGTCAAGGGTAACCGACACGTGGCGTCAACCGTAACGGATCGCCATTAAGCTATCAGGTTCCGGTTTGGATCCGATAACCCGTTAACATTGTAGACCAATGGGGATTTTCCACATGTAAAATTCTCATTCGCCGGCAGATCCATGTGTCGGCCCAGCGTTCGGACAGTTGTCATCTAGTGAATGGACGGAACGCGCCTATGATACGTCGACATGTGTCTCGGCCCAACAGTGGCCCATTCATGTTAAAAGGTCGGGCCTGTCAAAATAAGCGGGTCGGCCCATTAGCATCCTAGTTGAGTCAGGCCCATTCACAAGCACGGCCCATACAAGTTACACAGAATCTGTAGGAGATGTGCCCTAGAGGCAGTAATAACAGTTATTTTGTATCTCCAAAGTTTGTAACGAATGTTTATGTCCCATGATATAACTGCTATGATTCTCGAGTCTACAATAACATGAGGCTCAGAGGGAAACTTATGTGCATGTGTGGTATAATAAACGGTAAAATGTATTCCAAGTCTTGCCTCTAAGACTGGCTCAAGTATTGCATGATGATCCCGTTTCCCTAATCATGGGCATGGATGTGCTGGCAATTTTGAGGGCATAATGTTAGTAGAACACTTGTGTTGAATCGACCCAGATTGATGTTATCCTATGAGATACAATCATAATAAATTTATGGTTAATAACACAGAGAAGTTAATGTTTGCATAATTCCTTAGACCATGAGAGTATTGAGTTCCTTCGTGCTTGCTTCGTGAACTTTGGGGTTTGTTAAACGTCATCCGTAAATGGGTGGCTATTACGGCGGCTCACGGGTTCACGGAAAAGTATGATTGGAAACAAGATAGCTCAAGATTTGGAATTGCTCCTCCAGCGATGGAGAGATATTCTCGGGCCCTCTCGGTGTTACGATATCCATCATCGTCTGGCCAGGCACAATGTGATTTGATCACAGGGATGCCAAAACACGAAAACGAGAAAAGAGAACAAAACCGATAATGAGGTAACTTGCATAGTGGACAAGTTGTTGATCCATGGGGACGCAGATAAATATCACCTCGGGTATTTGTAACATATCATGAAGCAACGGGAATAACACATGACAATTGGAGGTTCACTCGAATATTTCTTCGTGTGGGTATAGGGATCAATATCGGTGTCTGATACGTCCATTTTGCATCATGTTTTCTTATTGTTATTTATATTTTTTACACATAATAATGCTTTTTGGAGTAATTCTAATGCCTTTTCTCTCATAATTTGCAAGGAACACATCGAGAGGGAGAATTCCGACAGCTGGAAATCTGGACCTGGAAAAGCTACACCAGTCCACCTATTCTGCACAACTCCAAATGAGCTGAAATTTCACGGAGATTTTTTATGAATTATTTAAGGATTATTGGATCCAATAAACACCATAGGGGGGCCACTAGGTGGGCACAACACACCTGGGCGCGCCACGCCCCCCTGGCGCGCCCTGGTGGGTTGTGGACTCCTCGGCCCACCTCCGGTGCCCATCTTCTGGTATATAAGTGGTTTTGACCTAGAAAAAGTAAAGGAGAGGCTTTCGGGACGAAGCGCCGCCGTCTTGAGGCAGAACTTGGGCAGGAGCACTTTTGCCCTCCGGTGGAGCGATTCTGCCGGGGAAACTTCCCTCCCTGAGGGGGAAATCATCGTCATCATCATCACCAACAACTATCCCATCTTGGGGAGGGCAATCTCCATCAACATGTTCACCAGCACCATCTCATCTCAAACCCTATTTCATCTCTTGTATGCAATGTTGTTACCGGAACTATACATTGTTGCTAGGGGGTGACTAGTAGTGTTGATTACATCTTGTAGTTGATTGTTATATGATTTATTTGGTGGAAGATTATATGTTCAGATCCATTATGCATATCAATACCCCTCTGATCATGAGCATGTTTGTTGATTGTGAGTAGTTACTTTTGTTCTTGAGGTCACAGGAGAAATCATGTTGGAAGTAATCATGTGAACTTGATATGTGTTCGATATTTTGATAGTATGTATGTTGTGATTCCCTTAGTGGTGTCATGTGAACGTCGACTACATGACACTTCACCATATTTGGGCCTAAGGGAATGCATTGTGGAGTAGTAAATAGATGGTGGGTTGCGAGAGTGGCCGAAACTTAAACCCCAGTTTATGCACTATTCCGTAAGGGACCGATTGGATCCTAGAGTTTAATGCTATGGTTAGGATTTATCCTTAATACTTTTCTTGTAGTTGCGGATGCTTGCGGGAGGGTTAATCATAAGTAGGAGGTTTGTTAAAGTAATAAGAGCACCTAAGCACCGGTCCACCCACATATCAAATTATCAAAGTAGCAAACACAAATCAAACCAACATGATGAAAGTGACTAGATGAAATTCCCGTGTACCCTCCAGAACACATTGCTTATCATAAGAGACCGTTTTGGCCTGTCCTTTGCCTCAAAAGGATTGGTATACCTTGCTGCCTATTTTTTACAATTATCGTTACTTGCTCGTTAGAATTACCTTGCTATCAAACTACTCGCTACTTACAATTTCAACACTTATAGACATTACCTTACTGAAAACTACTTGTCATTTCCTTCTGCTCCTCGTTGGTTTGACACTCTTACTTATTGAAAAGAGCTACAATTGATCCCCTATACTTGTGGGTCATCAAGGATATTTTCTGGCGCCGTTGCCGTGGAGTGAAGCACCTTTAGTAAGTGGAATTCGGTTGGGAAACATTTATATAGTGTGCTGAAATTTATTGTCACTTGTTACTATGAAAAACAATCCTTTGAGGGATTTGTTCGGGGTATCTTCACCTTGTCTAGAACCACAATTAGCTACCCCTCATCCTACTGCACCTACTGAAAATATTGTATATGAAATTCCTTCGGGTATGATAGAACAACTACTAGCTAATCCTTATGCTAGAGATGGAACCAAACATCCTGATATGCACTTGATACATGTAGAACAAATTTGTTGATTGTTTAAGCTTGCAGGTTTACCCAGGGATGATATTATGAAAAATGTTTTCCCTTTATCTTTGAAGGGAAAATCATTGGCATGGTATAGGCTATGTGATGATATTGGATCATGGAATTGGAATCGTTTAAAATTGGAGTTTCACCAGAAATTTTATCCTATGCATCTAGTTCATCATGATCGGAATTATATATATTATTTTTGGCCTCGCGAAGGAGAAAGTATCGCTCTAGCTTGGGGAGGCTTAAGTCAGTGTTATATTCATGCCCCAATCATGAGCTCTCAAGAGAAATTATTATTCAGAACTTTTATGCTCGGCTTTCTCGTAATGATCAAACCATGTTGGATACTTGTGCTGGTTTTTTATGAAAAAACATTGAATTCCAGTGGGATCTTTTGGAAAGAATGAACCGCAACTCTGAAGATTGGGAACTCGAAGAAGGTAAAGAGTCAGGTATAAAGCTTAAGTATGATTGTGTTAAATATTTTATTGATATCGATGCTTTTCAAAAGTTTAGCACTAAATATAGATTTGACTATGAGATAGTAGCCTCCTTTTGTGAATCATTTTCTACTCATGTTGAACTCCCTACAGAGAAGTGGCTTAAATATCATCCACCTATTAAAGAAGAAATTAAAGAACCGGTACCAGTTAAAGAAGAAACTATACTCTATAATGTTGATCCACTTGTTCCTACTTCTTATATTGAGAAACCTCCTTTTCCAATTAGGATAAAGGAACATGCTAAAGTTTCAACTGTGGTTAACGAAAGCTCTGTTAGAACACCTAAACCTGATGAACAAATTAGAGTTGAACCTAATATTGCTATGGTTAAAGATCTCTTAGAAGAAGATGTGGATGGACATGTTATCTACTTTTGTGCAGAAGCTACTAGAATTGCGAAAACCGAAAAAGGGATAAAAATAGACCAGCAGTGGGCCTGCCTATCAACTTAGTTAAAATAGGAGATCATTGTTATCATGGTTTATGTGATATGGGTGCTAGTGTGAGTGCTATTCCTTACAACTTATACCAAGAAATTAGGGAAGACATAGCACCTACAGAGTTAGAAGACATAGATGGTACTATTAAACTTGCAAATAGAGACACCATATCACCTTGTGGGATTATTAGACATGTTGAAGTCTTGTGTGGGAAACTAAAATACCCTACTGATTTTCTTGTTCTTGGTACCCCACAAGATGACTTCTGTCCCATTATCTTTGGTAGACCTTTCTTGAACATAGTTAAGGCGAAGATAGATTGCAAGAAACAAACTGTGGGTGTTAGTTTTGGTGATGAGTCTCATGAGTTTAATTTTTCCAACTTTAGTAGAAATCATCATGAAAAAGAATTTCCTAGTAAGGATGAATTCATTGGTCTTTCTTCTATTGTTGTGCCACCTACTGATCCTTTACAACATTACTTGCTAGACCATGAAAATGATTTACATATGCATGAAAGAAATGAAATAGATAAGATTTTCTTTGAACAACGTCCTCTTCTTAAACACAATTGGCCTATTGAAACTCTAGGAGGTCCACCTCCAACTAAAGGTGATTCTGTGTTTGAATTAAACAATTGCCAGACACTTTGAAATATGCTTATCTTGATGAAAAGAAGATATATCATATTATAATTAGTGCTAACCTTTCAGAACACGAAGAAGAAAGATTATTGAAAGTTCTCAGGAAGCATCGACATATTATTGGATATACTCTTGATGATTTAAAGGGCATTAGTCCCACTCTATGTCAGCACAAAATTAATATGGAACCTGATGCTAAACCCGTTGTTGATCACCAACGTCGGTTAAATCCAAAGATGAAAGGGGTGGTAAGAACGGAAATATTAAAACTTCTGGAAGCATGTATAATCTATCATATAGCTAATAGTAGATGGGTAAGTCCTGTTCATTGTGTCGCTAAGAAAGGAGGTATTACCGTTGTTCCTAATGATAAGAATGAACTTATTCCATAAAGAATTGTTACAAGCTATAGAATGGTATTTGATTTCAGAAAATTAAACAAAGCTACTAGAAAAGATCGTTACCCTTTGCCTTTTATTGATCAAATGCTTGAAAGATTATCTAAGCACACACACTTTTGCTTCCTTGATGAATACTCTGGCTTTTCACAAATACCTGTTTCTCAACCTGATCAAGAAAAGGCCACTTTTACTTGTCCTTTTGGAACCTATGCTTATAGACATATGCCTTTTGGTTTATGTAATGCACCTGCTACCTTTCAAAGATGCATGATGGCTATATTCTCTCATTTTTGTGAAAATATTGTTGAGGTTTTCATGGATGACTTCTCTATTTATGGGAAGTCTTTTGATGATTGTTTAAGCAATCTTGACCAAGTTTTACAGAGATGTGAACAAACAAATCTTGTCTTGAATTGGGAGAAGTGCCACTTTATGGTTATTGAAGGCATTGTCTTGGGTCATAAATTTCTGAAAAAGGTATTGAAGTGGACCAAGCTAAGGTTGATGCTATTGAGAAAATGCCATGTCCCAAGGACATCAAAGGTATTCGTAGTTTCCTAGGTCATGTTGGTTTCTATAGGAGGTTTATTAAAGACTTCTCTAAAGTTTCTAGGCCTCTTACTAATCTTTTGCAAAAGGATATTACTTTTATCTTTGATGACGATTGTCTTGAAGCCTTTGAAACACTCAAAAAAGCCTTAATTACTCCACCTATTGTTCAACCACCTGATTGGAACTTGCCTTTTGAAATTATGTGTGATGCTAGTGATTATGTTGTTGGTGTTGTTCTAGGACAAAGAGTTGATAAGAAATTGAATGTTATTCATTATGCTAGCAAAACTCTAGACAGTGCTCAAAGAAATTATGCTACAACTGAAAAAGAATTCTTAGCAGTGGTGTTTGCTTGTGACAAGTTTATACCTTATATTGTTGTTTCCAAAGTAACTGTCCACACACACCATGTTGCTATTAAATGTCTTATGGAAAAGAAACATTCTAAACATAGACTTATTCGTTGGGTTCTCTTGTTACAAGAATTTGATTTGCATATTATTGATAGAAAAGGAGTTGAGAACCCCGTAGCTGAGAACTTGTCTCGGCTTGAAAATGTGCTTGATGACCCACTTCCTATTGATGATAGTTTTCCTGATGAGCAGCTAGCTGCAATCAATGTTGCTAATAGTACTCCTTGGTATGCTGACTATGCTAATTACATTGTTGCTAAATATTTACCACCTAGCTTTACTTACCAACAAAAGAAAAAATTCTTCTATGATTTAAGACATTACTTTTGGGATGACCCACATCTTTATAAAGAACGAGTAGATGGTATTATCAGACGTTGTGAACCTAAGCATGAACAGGGACAAATCCTACGGAAATGTCACTCTGAACCTTATGGAGGGCATCATGCTGGAGATAGAACTGCTCACAAGGTATTGCAAGCTGGATTTTACTGGCCTACCCTCTTCAAGCATGCTCGTAAGTATGTCTGATCTTGTGATGAATGCCAAAGAATAGGTAATATCGGTAAGCGTCAAGAAATGCCTATGAATTATTCACTTGCTGTTGAACCATTTGATATTTGGGGATTTGATTACATTGGACTTTTCCTTCTTCTATTGGGTATACACATATTTTGGTTGTTGTTGATTATGTTACTAAATGGGTAGAAGCTATTCCAACCAGTAGTGCTGATCACAGCACCTCTATTAAAATGCTTAAGGAAGTTATTTTCCCAAGGTTTGGAGTCCCTAGATATTTAATGACTGATGGTGGTTCCCACTTTATTCATGGTGCTTTCCGTAAAATGCTTTCTAAGTATGATGTTAACCATAGAATTGCATCACCTTATCATCCTCATTCTAGTGGTCAAGTTTAGCTTAGCAATAGAGAAATAAAATTAAGTTTGCAAAAGACTGTTAATAGGTCCGGGAAGAATTGGTCTAAGAAGTTAGATGATGCACTTTGGTCTTATAGAACAACTTATAAAAATCATATAGGTATGTCTCCTTATAAAATGGTTTATGGAGAAGCTTGTCATTTACCTCTTGAGTTAGAACATAAAGCATATTGGGCAGTCAAAGAACTCAACTATGTTTTCAAACTTGCTGGTGAAAAGAGGTTATTTTATATAAGCTCATTAGATGAATTGAGAACCCAAGCTTATGAAAATGCGAAGTTATTCAAAGAAAAGGTTAAAAGATGGCATGATAAAAGAATCCAAAAGCATGAGTTTAAAGTCGGAGAATATGTTCTTTTGTACAACTCTTGTTTTAGATTCTTTGCAGGAAAGCTCCTCTCGAAATGGGAAAGCCCATATGTCATCAAGGAGGTTTACCGGTCTCGAGCCATCAAAATAAATAATTCGAAGGCACTAACCCGAAGGTGTCAACGGGCAATGAATAAAACATTATATCTCAGTTACACCTATTAATGTTGAAAGCAATATTATCCAAACCTTGAAACCAAAAGAACACATAAAAGAGTCCCTCCGGAACACTCCAGAATCGTCAAAATAAGGAGGTACGTGATACATTAATTAAATGGACTCCGAAAAATCTGTAAAAATATTTCTTATCAGTTTTGGAATATTTTAAAATTTTGGAAATAAAGAAACTTCCAGGAAGCGTCCACTGGTGGGCACAAGACACCAGGGCGCGCCAGGCTTGCCTGGCGCGCCTAGGTGGGTTGTGCCCACCTGGGACACCTCTCGTACTCCGTTTTTCTTCCATGTGCTTGTCCTCCAAGTTAAAAATCTATATATACTTCCCGAACCTGTTAACCACCGTATCACGGAGAAAATCCTCTGTCTCTTCTCTTATTGTTTCTTGTCAGATTTGTCAAGCTAAGCATCATGTCTTCCTGCTCCTCCAACCCCATGGAAGAAGATACTTGGCTGATGAAGATTAAAATGAAGCGGGAGGAGCCTATGGAGACCACCAAAGGAGAATTGGGTATCAGGTATGGGCACTCCCCTTGGCTTCCGCCAAGCTTGGGGGAGGTGTCGCGGTATTGTATCATCCCACTATCCTTTTGCTTTTATTTATCTGAGTTCATTCTTTTGCTTAGATCAATAAAGTTTAGTTCAATCTTTTCTTCTTTGAAAGTTTGCTTAGTGACCTATCATTGTTACCATGTGCAAGTTATATAATAAAGTTAGTTTAAATTTTTACTCTCTTCACTTTCATGTTGCAAATAAAGAAAAGGAAAAGAGAAAGAAAGCAAACAAAAGAAAGAAAATAAATCAATAAGATCATATACTAATCCTATGGTAGGTGATAGCACCACATAAGGAAAAGTATAAGTAAGAGAATTTTATTCGAGATTGGCAAACATAGCATTGGTCAGTGATGCGACTCATGAAAGAATAGAAGGGAAGATTCACATATAAATAGACTATCCTAGAAATCTTTTGTGATTGTGAGCCCTCATCAAAATATTATATGCCAAAATTGTTGATGTTGGACAAGGAAGACAATGTAACGGTTTATGTTTGTTTATATTCACATAGAAGTCATATTGTCATAGATCCTTTAACATGTGGTGCCTGCCCCTATCTTTGCTAGCCAAAAATTCCGCACTAAGTAGAGATACTACTTGTGCATCCAAAAAACCTTAAACCCAAATCTTTTTCAAGTGTCCAGCACACCTACCTACGGATTGAACAAGATCCCTCAAGTAAGTTGTTATCGGTGCGAAAAGGCAATAAAATTGCTTCTAAATATGTGAGATCATTTAGTGTAAGAGAAAATTGAGCATTGTACGAACTTGGATGACAAAGAATAAAAGCGATAGACTGCATAATAAACGTTGTCATCTTAAGGGGCAATACAATGTGACATTCTCTTGCACTAAGTATTGAGCATGCAAACAAATAAGTGCATGGCAACCTCTTCTTCCCTCTATGAAGGGCATATCTTTTACTTTTATGTATTTACTTTTATGCAAAGAGTCAAATTTTCCTTCTATTCCTTTTTATTTTCTCTTTTGGCAAGCATCATGTGGTGGGGAAAGATCTAGGCACATATGTCGAGTTGAATATAGATAACATGAGTTATTATTGTTGACATCACCCTTGAATTGAGTATGTTGGGAGGAGAAACTATAAGCCCCTATCTTTCTATGTGTCCGGTTGAAAAGTTTTGCTCGTGGGTATGAGGTGAGTGTTAGCAATCATGGAAGACTATATGATGGTTGAGTATGTGGACTTGCTTAAAAGGTTTCCGCACGTGACCCTTCCTGAAAAGATGATGAATTGTAGTTGCAAAGTTGACTGAGAACATAGTTTGTTGGTTTCTAATAGAGTTTTTGTTTTATACTTCCATTGTGTGATGAACTATTACTTATTCATGAGAAGTGTATGATAAAAGTTCTATGATAAAAGTTCTATGATAAAAGCCCTATGTTTAATTTCGTGGTTGTTATAATAATCAACATGATGCTTCTATGTTCGTATTTTGTTTTTATCGACACCTCTCTCTCAAAGCATGTGGACATGTTTTTCGATTTCGGCTTTCGCATGAGGACAAGCAAGGTCTAAGCTTGGGGGAGTTGATATGTCCATTTTGCTTCATGTTTTCTTAATATTATTTATAATGTTTTTATCCATAATAATGCATTTTGGAGTAATTCTAATGCCCTTTCTCTCATAATTTGCAAAGGAACACACCAAGAGGGAGAATTCCGGCAGCTGGAAATCTAGACCTGGAAAAGCTACGTCAGGCCACCTATTCTGCACAACTCCAAATGAGTTGAAACTTCACGGAGATTTTTTATGAATTATTTAAGGATTATTGGAGCCAATAAACACCAGAGGGGGGCCACCAGGTGGGCACAACCCACCTGGGCACGCCAGGCCCCTCTAGCGTGCCCTGGTGGGTTGTGGCCTCCTCGGCTCACCTGCGGTGTCCATCTTCTGGTATATAAGTGGTTCTGGCCTAGAAAAAATAAAGGAGAGGCTTTCGGGACGAAGCGTCGCCGTCTCGAGAAGAAACTTGGGCAGGAGCATTTTTGCCTTCCGGCGGAGCGATTCTGGCGGGGAACTTCCCTCCCGGAGGGGGAAATCATCGTCGTCATCATCACCAACAACTCCTCCCCATCTTGGGGAGGGAAATATCCATCAATGTCTTCACCAGCACCATCTCATCTCAAACCCTAGTTCATCTCTTGTATGCAATCTTGTTACCGGAACTATAGATTCACTACAAAAAATACACTTCCGTGATGATACGTGTTTGTCACAGTAGGTCACGTTTTTTGTCATGCATGTACATCCATGACAAATTTATGACAGAATCAAGATAGTCATACCTGTGCTGTCGTAGAAGTGTTCCATGACATTACCAAAATTATCATCACGGAAGTGTCCACTTCCATGACGATAAATCGCGCGTCACAGAAGTGCTTTCGTCAAGGGTGACCGACACATGGCATCCATCGTAACGGAACGCCGTTAAGCTATCGGGTTGGGTTTTGGATCCGATAACCCATTAACAGCCCCGACCAATTGGGATTTTCCATGTGTAAAATCATCATTGGCTGGAGGAAACACGTGTCGGCTAACCATTGGGACAGATGTCATCCGATCATTGGACCGAAGGTGCCTATGATACGGCGACACGTGGCAAGACCCAACAGAGGCCCATTCCTGTGAAAAGGCCGGCCCGTTTGACTTGGTCAAAAGGTGGCGGGCCGGCCCACGGAAAGCCTGCTAACGACCTATTCGCATATAGCCCATTTACAGCCCGCTAACCCAGGGTCCGTTACGCCCTACCTGAATTAGGCCCAGTAGCGTCATCTGGGCCGTCCAATATGATTCAGCCCGTTTTAAATTCTGGCCTATGTGTGGCCCATGACTTCTTTTGGCCTATTAATGGCCCGTGGTGAAACTGGCCCGTAATGAACAGTGTATCACTTTATACCCATTAACGGCCCATTATTCCATTGGGCCATTTCCAGCTCAAGTTATCTTTCGGCCTTCTCAGGGCCCATTGATTCTTGGGCTCATTTGCAGCATTCGGTTACATACGGCCCGTTACTGTCATTTTCTACTTGTGGGCCAAATTCAACCCGTCGTTACAGTCGGCCCGTTTGCGGACCGTTAATACGTTGGGCCGTTTTCATGTAGAAAAAACCCGTTGGGCTGTTTTCATAGAGTTATCAAATACAGCCTATTAACGGCCTGTTATGGTCCACGAATAGTACGGCCCAGAAAGTATGCATCTGAATGCTCCAGGGACTTCTGCAGTCCTTCCGCTTCTTGTCGCAACACAGCTGATCAATGTCTTTCAGCTTGTAGTTGAGACTGAAGAAACCGAACTGATTCAGACAGTGAGTTTGAATAGCTTGTGCAAGCGGTAGTGGCCAGTAACTCGAACACTAAACCAAGACAGGACTTTGGGGTTGTCTCGTTGTCTTCAAGATAGTCTTCCTTAGTTGTTTTATCAGCTTTGTTGGAGACCAACAAGGATGTCTCACTATCCTGAACCTTATCTGCATTACTTCCTTTACCATTGCTTAATAAGGCACTCTTCCCTAATATTCTATCAGCATTCTAAAGGAAGAAACAAGCAGACACATAACAAGTTTAGCATGTACTAGTATATGAAACTCATTTCGGTGAACCAGTTCATTAGTAAGGTGGACAGGATTAAACTACCAAGGCATCTATTGCCAAGTACTAGTACATAATAAAAGCATCAAACAAACATATATCTATGTCCTATGGTCACTGCATTGTCTTGCCAAATCAAAATAGAGACACGGGTCAAATCATATCAGTTCAAGACAAAGCAGTAGTGAAAGAATACAAAGTGTGGGAAACCATGGCACAACAAGATTTCAGATGGGTACCACGGGTCTACATGTACAACAACACTATTGGCTCTGTTGTGATGGTAATAATGTGCATGATATGAAAGTCAACTGTATACACAATTTAAATTGAAATCAACAGAGCTATTGATAAGAGCAAACCTGTTAAAGAAACATGCGTGAACATACCTGTTGTGCCATTGGAGTTTCGATTGGATCCTTTAATTTAAAATAAGTTTGTATGAGTAAATACAGTGATACAAGAACAAAGCAATCATAGTTAAAAAAAGGCGCGCCTAAGTGAGCGCTTAAGCGTGCCTAGGCTCTAGGCGTTGGCAAAACGCATTGCACATAACTATGCATAACTGCGCATAAGCATGCGCTTTGGTCAGTAAAGTGCAAGGCGGTGGCAAGATGCACAATTAACGCCTAGCGCTTTTTTGAACTATGATAGCAATGGAATCTTAAATTAGAACAATTGTTCTTCAGGTTTAGGCACTTGTTCTACATGAACAGAGTACAGTAAGACGCAAGAATATAATACTTAAAAATAGAAAATGAGCTCATAGACCTTACCACATTCTTGGTTCGGGACCAGTACAGAACAAGGCGTTCCCAGTCATCGTCCAATAAATGTGTCTTAGGAGAACGTAAGGGAATTTGATGAGTTTCTTTGCCGGTGAAGTACGTTTTCTTTAGGTAATTCCGATACTGCCACCAAGCTTTCTTGAAGATGGCAGAGGTATTAGCACAGGTTACCTCATCCTGAGTTTCCAAAACGGTCCTTCTCTATAGAGAAAAATGGGAAAATTTGTTGTATTATAACCATCATGGAGGTAGAATGTATGGGACGAAGCAAAGTAATTGCCATGAATAACATTACTTACACATAACTCCTGGACAAACACCTTCAACTGGCATTTTCCTTCATCTTCAGTATAATATTTCGAAGATGGGAAGATGCGCATTTACGATTTAACAACATCAAATGCGATAGATACTAAACTACGACTAGCTGGTTGTGCTTCCTCCACAGGAATAGGCGTACTAACTGGTGGAGTTGGGGTTCGCCGTGATAGTACTGGCCCTTTGGGCACTGGAGCTGCCTTACTAACTGCTCTTGTTTGGGAGCTCTGTGGTGGAGATGGTGCTGTGTCAACATGAACTGGGTTACTATCGGCTGGGGTTGGGGTTAGATTGGGTGAAGCTGGTTCTCTGTCCATCGCAGTAGGGGTACAATCTGCGAGAGTTTGGGTTATGTGTGGTAGGGCTGGTTCTTGTGCATGTATAATTGGGGTGCTATCTCCACCAAGAGGTAGCACTGTTTTATTTGAAGACGGTGTTTTTAGTCCGCTAGATACTGGCATCACCCGCTCCAATTCAAATGGCTGATAAACAGGAAACATAGTTGAATGTACAGACATTGTATGAGAGACAGATGCAATAGATAGTGTGGAAAAAAGAGGGCATGAAATAGTTGACATGTATATTGTTTAACTAAAACGGATAGCATGACATAATTTCACATATATGATGTCTATCTAAACTGGATAGCATAGCATAACATAATTCAAAGATATGATGAATAACTAAATAGGATCGCATGACATAATTCACCTACATGTTATCTAAGTAGTCAGGATTGCATCATTTAATTCATATATGTGATTTATATGCTAAACAGAGGGCATTCGATATGATGTATGAACTAAGAACGTGGTGTTGAATATTGTGTATATGATGTCTAAACTATGCAATGCAAGACACCGTATGCATGATATGAGCAGTATAACCGTGCCAAGTTAGAGCATACACCTGAGTGGGGGAATATGACTGGGCATCTGTCTCTGAATCCATCTCAGAGGAGCTATCGGGACCCAACAAGAGATCTGCTTCGACAGGTAGCAATGTCTGCTCTGAAGGCCTTGTTTACACTCCAGATTTTTCCATCTCCCACCCAAATGGATGATTCATAGGAAGAGTAGTTTAATGTACAAACATTGTCGACAAATGGAAATGTAATGAAGAAAAGGATGGTCAAGATATCATTCAAATATATGATGCCTGGTTAAACAGGATGGCATTGCACATTTCACATATATTATGGCTGGCTAAAAGACATGAGACTGCATAATTCCCATATATGATATAGAAACTAAACAGGTGGCATTACAGAACATGTCTAAACTTAGCAGATGACATACATGATGTCAAAAGTAGGCACTGCAAGGCAACATATGCATGATATGACTAATATCATCATGCCAAGGTAGAGCAAACACCTTGGGGGGTAAATAGGAGTGGTCAGCGGCGTCTGAATCCGCCTCAGAACAGATATCTTCCTCTAGATTACAATCTAGAGAGGGGTGGGGAGGGTTTGCCATTGAACCCACCATGGAGCGATGTCTGCATGACATTGTATTGCCGCACAAAACTCTTCTCTTTTTCTCTACATGTTCAGCATGACTGTGTACAATATCTGACATGCATACGAAAAAAATATGGTGAGATTATGTAAGGAGAGCATGCAGAAATTTAGAGTGATGGTAACAACCAGTGGATCGACGTTTTTCCGTTGAACCAAAATAGCCCTAATGGATTGACGTGAATGTATAGTAATAAGTGATGCAACAAGTGTACAACCTCTTTGCCGTAGCCGTGTCGACCTCAGCATCATTGGGTTGGTCGCTGAAGCAGTTGAGGCAGAGGTGGCTGTCAGAGGTGTGGAGGAAGATCTGAGGAATCTGTAGACGGTGTCCAGGGCACTGCTCTGTTGTGATGGATCGTTCTGTCACTGGAGCAGCCCCGGTGAGCCGTAAGACGTCAAGGCCGAAGCAGCACAAGACAGACATTGTCAATCTCAAGTGGGATTCTAATAGAATCTCCAATAGATGATGTAAAATGGATGTAAAATTAACATCACCAAAACCCACCTAACTACAACAGATGAGGTAAAAATTGTTGACTCTGAACTTAACTGTCGAAACTGTAATTTACTGTGGAATCTGAATGCTACTGTCGAAACTGAACGCAATGATAGCACAGAGGCACTTGACATGTAGTTTAGGGAGGGCCCGCAGTTCATCTTCAACCTGCACACCCCCTAAGCCGCCAGCCACCACCGGCCGAACCGCCGGCCCCAGCACCGCCTCGCCGCCCCGAAACAACTCGCCACCACCGCCCCGGCCAGCCCTCTAGCCCTCTAGCCCCCCCCCCCCCCGCACCCCGACCCTGAACCCTAAGATAGATGGTGGGGTACCTCTCCGGCGAGCCCCCGTCCCCGCTGCGGGTGGTCCTTCCTTAACTCCGGCGAGCCCCCCCCCCCCAACCCCTGAAAATCGACTAACCCAAAAGTCGATTCAGTTGACTGAAGTGTGGCTTAAGCAGAGCAACAGCACGAGCGAGGGGGAGCGCAGCAGCAGCAGCTGGGCGAGCGAGCGATCGAGCGAGAGCCGGAGCAGCAGCAGCAGATCCGGCTGGTATGGACGCTGTCGCCGAAGGGGCCTCCCACTGGGGGAGAGCCGCCGTGGAGATGCCGCCCGCGGCGCCGGCTTCAAGGTAGCCGCTCCATGGGGGTGCGTGATGGAGCACCGTTTGTGCCAGGAGGTCGAGTTAAGGAGAAGGTGCGATGTGATGAGTGTACAACCTCTTTGGTGGCGCCGAGTAGGCCTCAGCTTCGTCCGAGGAGTCGGTGAGGATGCTGCGGTTCCGGTGGAGTAGGTTAAGGCAACGCTGTGGGGATGGAGCAGCCGCAATAGACGAGGCGATCGTCGGAGCAACTCCTTGGAGGTGGAGGACGGGGCGGCTGAACCGGCGGGACAACGAGATGGACGACGGATCCTCATCCAGGGAGGTGGACGAGGGACGTCGAGCTGTTGTGGTGGATGACGTCGTCGGGGACGAGGCTCCGGTTGGGCAGCGGTGGTGTGGCGGATGGAGGAGGGTGGGGTTTCACGGCTGGAGCGGAGAGGTTATGGTGGCCTGGGATTTCGAATGGCGAAAAGGGGGCGATGGGAGGGGGTGAAGCATGACTTAGGGACGCGCTTGTCCAAAATGTGGGGTGTGTTACAAAAGTACCCCCGCCGATTTGAACTAGCGGCACTTTTGGATCAGGGTTAGAAGGGGGATTTCGCGTGTCGGGATTTGGCAGCTGGAGGGAGTTTTCGCGCGCGTTGTAATTTCAGGATAGCAAGGCGCGGGTTGTGAAGGCGCCAGTTTTGGGAGCATGATATTTGAATTTTCGGGATATAACAATACGCGGGTTGAATTTTAGGGACAAGCCTAACGTGTAGTAATATTGTACTTGTACGCAGCAAATCAATTCGCACTTCCCTCAACCGAAAAGAAAACGAAAAAAATAAAACTATTCACACCACACAAAGAGAGAGTCTTGCCCCGTTTTACTATAAGGCTATTCAAAGCTACTCCCTCCTTCCATCTATATAGGGCCTAATGCGTTTTTCGATGCTAACTTTGACCAAATATTAGAGCAATGATATATGACATGCAACTTACACAAAGCACACCGTTAAATTCGTCTGTGAAAGGTTCTTTCAATGATATAATTTTCACATTGTGCATGTCATGTACTATTAATCTTGTCAATAGTCAAAGGCGGTCTTAAAAATCTCATTACGCCCTATATAGATGGAAGGAGGAAGTATGAATCCATGTTATGTCCGATTAAATTTTTTCGCTTGCTGTATAATGCATGTAACCTACTCATACCAACATTTTAGTGCATTCCAAATGTCTATACTACCGCTACAATTCGAACTAAATTTGAATTCGTTTCTCTATTTCAATAAGAATCTACAATCATGATTGTTGCCAACTTCAACCACCATAGTTTCCTTGCTATCTGCCAGATATAAATCGGGCGGCCTATAATGCAGGATGGCACGCACACCATCATCAACAACTCCATTTTTTATAAGAGTAGAAATAAAATATATTAAATGTAGTATAACATGTTCATAACCACACCATGTGTATCACCGTTATATATATTCACACATGCGTCGGTTTGAAACACTATGATAAATTCTTCAAATATCTGAATTCGCTTTTTATAATGAAGTATATATGATCTCTATTCGTCTTTTACACCCACACAACCCTCTTATCTTTGTAGCTAGCGCTAACTTTCTCTTGTGCATGCACACGCCCGCATCCCTCTCACCCTCCCTCAGCATTCTCTAGCTCCATCGCGCAAATTCGTCTTTTCACTTTAGGTTGTTCACCCACGGTGTGTGTAGGCCCCCCAGCTCCTTCTTTACGGCACACATCGATCGATATGCCTCTCTAGCCAGGTGAGCCTAGCACAAACACAAGCTTCCCCTCTTCTCTTGTCACCGTCCATGCCTCACTCCCACTACTCTTTTCATCGTTCTCGTACTCGCACACTCCTCCCCCTTGATATAGTATGCCTCTCGTACCACCTCCTACATGCATCCCTCTCTCTCTATCCTACTCCTCGTGCCTCATTTGCTTCCAACACACACATGCATGTATACCGATAGATCTCCCAACATATACCTAGATCGACTTTAACTACCCCCCCCCCATCGATCGACGTACCTCACAAGTTATGTCTCTCCTTTCTCTAACAAAGGGCGATTGGTCTTCCTATGTAGTTACAACTGCTTACCACAGCCACATCGTCCCCCCTCATCATTCGTGCATGCCTCCTGACCCGTCTGTCATACGCACGTGCACAGACAACAAGCAGCCATCTCCTCTCTTATTGATATTGCGGGCGTGCCCTCCGTTTGTCTAGCAAGCCTATCCCACCATTTGTTAGAAGCAACTCCACTACCACCCCCTCCAACACTCTAGCTTTGTCTCTCTCCCAACCTTATTCCTCTCATGCACATATGCATGGATGTCGATCGATCTCCCTTAATACATGAGGCAGATCAATATCCTTAATACACGAGGTAGGCCTCTCTCCTCCTCCACACATATACCAGCCATTGTACCTCTATAGTTAATTGGGCCTCCATCTTCCCCCACCACACACCAATAGTTGAGCGCTGCAGGTAGGTATCCATGCCACAGAGACAAACTGCAGATGTCCCATCTCACATTCCAGTAGGCCAACCACTCTATATCTTTGACCTGGGCACACACAAATTCGATGACACTCTTTATCGATCACGCGCGCACACACACACATCATCCCTCTCTTCGATTCTATGGACACCTCAAGCCGATGATACCTCCACTCTCTTCTTGTGGATCGCCCCCTCTATATATATGTTATATCCAGGACTCTATTTCACACACATTGCATATGTTACATTTTTTGATTGACCCCCCTCCCAAAAAAACTCTCAAGAACCCACACACTATATCTCTCTAGGTTTGTATCTCTCTCACACAACCCCACGTAGGTGGTGTATGTATACAAGAAGAGAATAGGTGCACCGTGCATGTACTCATGCTTCGTGCCCAGCCACACCCGCGCGGGTACACGGTGGAGCTCATTTCTTTACGAAATGGCAGCCCACGTGCTAATTTGAACGCCTGTAGCGGTTATTTACCTAGGGAGGTCGTGTACCACGCGTGCACGAAACAAAGTTCGACTTGACGCGTTGCCGCGTTATTTTTAAATAAAGTTATAGCGCTCAATGGCACGTACACAGAATATAAAACGATTTTTATGGAGAAAAAGGTAGTCCACTCACAAAATACAATGGAGCGTGCCTGCCTGGTTTGTCACTCTTCAGAGTATCTCACACAAGGCTGCGATGGCCTCTCTCTCTCTCTCATCGTTGGTCACTGATCTGGCCGCATCCCGTCCGCCGGGGGAAAGGGAGTGCGGTGGCCTCTCTCTCTCTCTCTCTCTCTCTCTCTCTCTCTCTCTCTCCCTCACCGTTGGTCACTGATCCGGCCGCATCCCGTTCGCCGGGGGAAAGGGAGGAAGTGCATCATTTCTCTGTTCGACGGTGCCGAGGCAGCACGTCCCGATCTGCGGTACACGTCGCTCTCTCTTACAAAGCTGTGGCGCGGCAGGGCCTACGCCACCTGCTCGCAGATTCCGCCCGCCGCCGCTCACCTAGTTACATCCCAACGACCTCCAGGTATCCCCTCCGGCCTTGCTCCACTGCCCGTCTTCCCACGTCGCTGCATGTGGATCTTCCATAGTTGTTTGCCCAAAACGTAGCTCTTCCAACGTACTTTCCATATTGCATTCTCGTCCTCACACCATTTTAGACAAACACAACCGTGTTGTTATCTTCCCTTAGGACAAGGAATATGCTTCTTTTTTGTCGTCGCATGTGTCATCAACTGTTATTGGCCAGTAATTGTTTCCTTTCTACCACTTTTTTGCAAACAGGGCTATCCATTTCACCTCGTTGCTATTGCAACCTTCTGGTGAACTGCACAAATCACTTTTTTCTTAAGAGTGTTTTGTGCAGTTGTACTAAAATGTCACACGGGCAACGTCTCTACATTTCAGTGCGACTGCACAAAGGGAAATTGGTTTTTCTCTATCCTCCTCATCCAACTCCGAGCCTAATCTTCTCCAACTAGTTAGTCTTAAGAGATACTGCAAAGGTGACCGGCTTCTATTTGTGTGTTTATTGTTTCATTAGCAGTCCTCTATTATCGTAATCACACTTAATATCTTTGGAACAGGGACGCTCAGCTCTATTTTAGTGGAACTGCACAAAATGATCGGAATGTTGCATGCTCCAGACAGCTACTTTTTTTCCCAACATGCCTTGTTGATTTAGACAGAGCTAGGGGGACGTTGCTGCCAATGAAAGCATGGATCAATTTTAATTTAACACCTTGTCACAACTCTGTCTTCAGTTGTGATGTAATTATTAGCTCTGATCTGCTAATAATTGACATGCATTAGCAAGGAAGTTAGTTTTTTTATTGTTTCCGAAAGAGCAACGATGGCAAGACACGCGAAACAAAAGCTGAAACCTCACACCATTGTACAATTTCATGTCGCTGGAAAATTATTTGTATAGTACGCCAATTATTTAAACAAATGATGGAAGCTTGATAGCATTGCCAGAAGCCTCTTCATCATCCGGGTCCATGAGCCATGCACAAAATTATACTCCTTCGTTCCTAAATATTTGTCTTTTTACAAATTTCAAACAGGCATATTTGAGAGTGCAGATTCACTCAGTTTGCTTCGTATGTGTACTCCCTCCGTTCCTAAATATTCTATTCGTATTTCTAGAGATTTCAACAAGTGACTACATACGGAGCAAAATGAGTGAATCTACACTCTAAAATATGTCTATATACATCGGTATGTGCCAGTCCATTTGAAGTCTCTAAAAAGACAAATATTTGAGTAGTCACTCGTTGAAATCTCTAGAAAGACAAATACTCTGGAGTATATTTAAGAACCGAGGGGGTAGTGCACAACCGCATGGGAGACTCAGCCCGGCCGTTGCGCCGCATTAATAGTGAGTAATGAGCAGTCAAATCATAAGGCCCACCTTTCCCACTGTAAGTTGCTCTAAAGAAGAAACCATCAATACGCTCTTCTTTGAATCCGCTCATACTACTCCATCCGTCACTGTTTATACAGCGCGCTTCAGAAAAAAGGAAAAAATCTGTGGGACCAAGGCGACTAGCGATCGGCCTAAAAAATAGCATTTGTAGTTATAGCACGGTGTCTATTACTAGAGGGAATAATGCGTACACACATGCATGCAGTGCTTCCACCCCGGGTACACACATGCATGCACTTACTCCTCTCCGTAGTAGTACAATACATGGAGAGAAATTGTGGACTTGATTGCGGTTACCACGCCCTAATTAATTGAGCATTAAACCAAATGCGTCTAAAGTCTCTCTGGTGGTGGAAATGCATTGAGAGAAATGCATCATAATGAAGCACGCCCTGTAAACTGCGACAGAGGGAGGAGTAGTATGAAGGTGCAAAACCAAGTACGCGTATGGCCAGTCGGTCAACGCACCTCCTCTTGGCATATCACTGACATGTGGGATAGGAGCGTGAGCAAACCGATCTCAATTGACGGCAAAGAGCCAACCCGCCGTTCCTTGAGAGAGACGAGGAGCGAGAACACACAGACGGGCTCACACGGAGGCCAAGATATATTCGAGCATGGTTGGTTGATCGATATCATTCATTACATGTTGGGCTGTCGTTTTCCGCCCTTCTCCGGAATAAACGTGTACTTTATCAGAGATAGAAAAAAATAAGAGTACAGACACTCCACCATGCGGTTCTAGTAGTAGTACTACTCGTACTATTGCACTTGGCTCTTCGCCTCTTCATGAAGTCGAACAATGATGGTACTCCGCATGTTGGGTACTACAGTGCATGCCTCTGACAATCTGACACCGAATGAACTGATGCATGTCCATAGAGGGTAGGTTGCATTAGTCAAAAGGCGTAAGCGAGCTTCACCTTGTCTTGTAAGCTTCTCCTCGTTCTACGAGTTGACGGGACACACGAAAAAGTAGTGCTAGTCCATACTCCCTCCTTTCCGGTTAATATGGCTTAATCTTTTTTGCGGGTAAATGAGAGAGCTTTATTCATATATAAGCATTCTTAGGACGATCAGCCAAGACACGGTTCGCACGAAGATGCGCCGCAAGGTTTGCTGACCTGTTTACATGCTGAATAACAAAAAAGAGGAAATATTACCGAGCGCTACTATTTGTAACAGGATATGAGCCAGAAATAAGCGAGAATTGTGGCGAGTGTTCCATGCAATCAACTTCCATTATCACATGCGAGAACCCTTGAAGAGAACCAAATGGGTTGAAGATTGCTTTATCACATTTTAAAATTATAATAAGAGTGCAGACGCTCCTCCATCCGGTTCCTAGTACTAGTATAGTACGTACCTTTATAGACTATAGTAGTAGTACTAGTAAACTTTGCGCTTGGCTATTCGCCTATTCGGGAAGTCGAACAATAATAGCACTAGTAGTATAGTGTATGCTTCTGGCAATCTGACACCGAATTAACTGTTGCACGTCCACTGCCTGAGCGAGGGAGAGCTTGCATTAGTCAAAAGTTTCTCCTTGTCCTACGCGCCACCGCGCGCAAGCTTCTCCCGTCCTGCAACCTTCTCCTCGTTCAGCAAGTTGACGGGACACAACAAAGTAATGCTAATCCATACTGCCTCCTCTCCGGTTAATATGGCTTAATTTCAAACGAGATAAATACACTGTTTGTCACTGTATATTTGTAAAAATATGGTTAGTGGACTTCATAATGCACTCACTGCCCTCAATATATATATATATATATATATATATATATATATATATAGCCGGTCTATTCTCATAACATTATGAGAATAATATTCTCATTACACTTCTGAATTGCATTGGAAAGCTATGCGCACCGCTCCTTCTTCTGTTGCGAACCACATAGAGGTACAGCAGGAAACCTTCATGGAGCAGCGTTTCTGGCTAGTTTGATCGATTTCTATTGGTTTATTTGCGTGTGCGCTGATTTAATATGTGGTTAAGCACTGAATTCAGCGAGAAAATGACGGAAATCCTTTGATTTGGCGGATCTGCGTCCGTTCTTCCGGTGGTGGAGGAGTTTCGCATCCTGCTGCTGGCTGTTTGTATTCGATTTTATAGCGTGGTCCTAGTGTGTTACCATTATCGCGTTGATGTTGGTGTTATTCTGCGACAGATTAATCTGCTAATAGGATTGAAATTTCAGTATAATTTGTCGAGTATCTCTCTGTTCTAGCGGAAAAACGTCTGTTCTCTGTTCTTCCCCGTCCGGATCGAAATTGTTGCGTTTTGTATGTAATATTCTGTTGTTTTCGGCATTTATGGGCTGCCTTTGATCTATCCGTATGAATTGGAGCGGATTAAGTTGTTAATTTTGAAGAATTTAAGTTTTTTGTCCATGTTTTTTGCGGCGCCACTGGCTCTGGTCGTTTCTCAAAGATGTTTTTTGAGATTTTTTTTGCATTATATAGTTGTTAGAACTGCATTGCAGGCTGTGTTTTTCGTCTGTGAATCGTGGTCAATAGCGGTGGACTACAGTAATATGCAATGCGCGATGAACTGCAGTAATATGCAATGCGCGGGTGATTTTTGTAGTGCGGCGAACTGCATTAATATGCAATGCGAGCCTGTATGAACTGCATTACAGCCACGGGGGTGTGTGGGGACTAGTTTGATAAGTTTTTTTGCTTGATCAAGCGCGGTGGACTGCAGTAATACGCAATGCGAAATGCACATTGTTATGTAACCGCACTGCTTTATTAAGCCAAAGCTTCTTTTATGCACGTCAATAGTGAAATGAACTGCATCTTTCGTACTATATATCATTATATTTTTGCAACTGTAAGAAATTGCACTTCAATTTGTCATTCTACAGCAGGGGCACTGTTAGTTAACATGAAGAAACAATGCACTTCAGTTCTAGGCACAACGCTCTACATATTTAAGTCATTGTGGACTGCAATTTTGGTCCATATAGCGTTTTTTATTTTTCGAACTATCCTTTTCTGTTTTTCTACTTTGGAGACACATGTGACTGCAGTCGACGCAAGATGGGGCACTGCATGGGTATAAAAACGGCACTGCAAACTGGATGTGGGGGTTTGGTATGTGATTTTCTTACCTTATATGCAGTCCCCCCTTCTGCAGATGCAGCTCTTGCTGCTGTTGGCGTGCAGTCCACCTCCGCTGCAGGAACTCATGCGCTTTTTCCACCTTCGCCATTGTTGCGGGAGAAGGCTGGACGTGCACCATTGCAGTTCGCATCCACGACGAATGCGATGGAGTAGTCATCCTTGCAGTTCGCTTTCCCTTGTCATGCATGACTGAGGCTGGATGCTTCAGCGGCGGATCCCCCAGGTGGTGTTGGGGCGAAGGTGAGGTGCGGCGTCGCTTCCTAAACGCCGCCGCGGAAATATCGTCGCGGACGGACTGCATCGTCGGCCGCTTGGCGCGCGCTCCGCGGTGCTGGGCGCGGAAGAAGGCGGGGAGGGGTGCGGGTCGCCGCCGGCCGCCGCGGTGCTGGGCGCGGAAGAAGGCGAGGAGGGATGGGGGAGGACGCCGGCCGCCGTGGCGCTCCCGCGCTAGAAGGCGGGGAGGGGTGGGGGAGGACGTCGGCCGCCAGGGCGCTCCCGTGCTAGGAGGCGGGGAGGGGTGGGGGAGGACGCCCGGCCGCCGGGGCGCTCCCGCGCTAGGAGGCGGGGAGGGGTGGGGGAGGACGCCCGGCGTCGAGGCGCTGGCGCTAGGTAGCGGGGAGTGGAGGGGGAGGGGTGTTAGGAGAATAAGGTTTTTGTTAGGAGAATAAGGTCTTAAGGGGTGTTATGAGAATAGACCCACCCTATATATTCCGGTGTTTATAGGGTCACTAGCTCACCCTGACTGAGTATGTGTGTGCATGCACGTGTAGGTTGAGCACTTGAGCGTGACCGTGTGTGTTCCGTCGTGTGCTCGAACATGCATGCATTAGGGCGTCGCGTGCATTTCTGCGTCCATGTGTACGTGTGACTGTTGCATACATGTAGGGGGAGTACGTGTAGGGGCCACTAAGGAGCAGTCAAATCACACAGTAAGTTAGTCGGAAGAAGCAACCATCATTTCACTCTTGAATGACACGTACGCAATATAAAATGGTTGATATGGAGAGAAAAAGGAAACCACTATATATACACTAGCAGGAGCCTAAGCTACAAGCCTGCATGCTTAGGTTGCTCTCTTCACAAGCATAGAACGACGTGCCTGATCCCGCAGCTGGGGGAAGGGAACAATGTTCTGCGAAGACGCGGTCGACATCGGTGAGGGAGAAAACCCACAGTCGGTGCGTCCCAATCGGGGGTCACCGCGGTATGGGCCGATGCCGCGTCCCAACCGCCCTTCTAGCTACAGCCCGACGTCCCAGGTAGTCCATCTTCCTTTTGGAGCCGGCTTGCTCCACTGCCGTAGCTCCATCTCCATGTCGTTCTTTCTCTACTTCTACCGGCTTCTACTTGTGATGAGTTTATGTCTCATGAACTAGTGCCAGTACTATTATTCTACTCACACTTCTTCAATATCTTTGCCATCAGGGATGCTCAGGTCGATTTTAGTGGAACTACACAAAAGCATCGTATGATCCGAGGGTGCCAGCCGTCTTTCCTTCGACAGGTTCTACCTGGCCAGGAAATTAAATCATGCTTAGGGTTTAGGGTTTAAGTCGTAGTGACCCCATCAGTAGTTTTTCTTTTGTACACGCTATCACAACTTTTTTCTTTAGTTGTGAAGTAAATATTGGCTATGATCTGTGAATCATTGAGATGCATCAGCATGCGTGTTAGTTTTCCTTCGTATTTGATGGAATGTTGTAACGGGTCAACCTTGGAATAGGAATGAAAATGGAGTGGAAAGTTTCCATTTATCGGGAGAAAAAATGGAAACGGAGACAAACCTACGTTTCGTCTCGTTGGATCGCGCCATCGAGCTAAACCAATGTTCAAATCACGTATGTCGTGTTCGTGTCTCACCCTCCTCCACGGCTTGACCCCACACGGTCGCTCGGCATGCCACTCACCGCAAACCGAGTATACGATAACTTTCGCGCCTGCTTGTCGATGGATCGCGCCATGGAGTACTAGCACTATTGGAAGAGATTGCCAAGCTGGGGGAGGACAGCTAGCTGTAGCACGGACTCCCAAGATCTTTTTACATGCATGTTGTAGCCGGCTATTGCGACCTTTGAACGTGGAGCAGCCGCGTGCACCCGGAAGCGGCGCGGGCGACGCTCTCTCGGCCGGCGCGCCGCTTCAATGCCCGCGCCAGTGAGAGGTCACGTCCACTCTGGCCGGGCATGAATGCGGCACTGACCGTTTCGGGCGGGAAGCATGTGCGGGTGATGAAGAGGGTTCAGGTTGGTCAGGACCGGCCGTGGCAGCGGTCCGGACGTGCGCAAACAAGAGATGTTGTACGTTAATATTGCTGCGTATATAATTAACAACGTAAATAATGTGCCAGTTGGACAAATATGATTGGAGATGGAGATGGAAATGGAATTTTACGTAAACATGGATATGCATGTCTATGTCTATGTGTGTGTGCGCGACGACTCTCACGACCTAGAAGCGGGGGCGTGTTTTTGATCGAGTTTTCTTTCTTGGTACATTAGAAAATCAGTTTGTCTAATTCATATCTAGATGTTATTTAAGGATATCACATCTAAGCTCCCACAAGTATATAATGTAGCAACAAGAAACAAAAAAAAAAGGAAAAAAAAGACCACAAACAGAGTGGACATCAACTTAGATGTGACATAACTATGTCACATTTAGATGTGTCCTAGACAGACCCTTAAAAATTGTCCGCCAGTTTTCGTTTCTTTTTTCCGGGAACGCGCGTATTCTATTTAAAACCACTGCTATGGAGATTTTTTTTACTCCATTATAGCCTCTTGTTTGATAGAGTTTCTCGCATCTCGCTCTCTCACCCTCTCCATATCAAAACAAGATGAGAGTGTCCACTCTATCTCTCTCCTCACCGGTGGTCACAGATCCGGCCGAATCCCGTCCGCTGCGGGAGGTGAGGAGGTGCAGCGTTGACGTTGTCGCCGTCGGCGATGGAGCAAGCCGATGTGCACCATCCTCTCGGAGCCGGCGCTGGCGTGGACGAAGATCCTCCGCGCCCTTGTTCGTTGCCGTCGTGTGGGCAGATCCCGCCCGCCCGCCTAAACGACATCTCGCCCACCTGAGTTATAACTTCTTGTACTGGTCCAACTCCCCAGGTCGCTGTGTGCGGTTTTTCTTCTCTGCGACTACTCCCCATCTCCCCATGTATAGTAGTTAGGGTTCGTTGGCTGGTCCAACATCACCTACTAGTACTATTATAGAGGAAATGCCACTCGAAAAGTTGTCTTGATTTATGCCTCGGTGGAGGTATACATGTTGTTTCGACAAAAAGTACATGGTGGTTATGCGGTCATTGTCCATATGGTGGTAGTACTGTCACTAGTTAAATGAAGAAATGCCTTTTTTCTCTGGTATCCTGGTTTAGTTCCAATCAAGATAATTATGATGCTTCTGTTTGTTGGTGTACTTTTCATTAATTCTTACTGACAATTGAGATGTCGTTGCTAACCCTTTTTTATATTTTTGGAAACAGTGATGCGTGTCTCCATACCCGGGCATGTCTTCCTCAATTTTAGTGGAACTGCACAAAATTGGATGGCCATTGTTGTTCCGCCTCACTGTCCTCTGCCACGTGGTTCTTCCTTCCTCGAGCTTTATTACTGAGAAGAAACAGACCACAGTGAGGATTTGTCGAACTTCATAGGTGCCTCACCCAAACTTGATGCCAACTGGATGATGCATCACCACGATGACCTATCGATGCTCATGGTTGAGCCTCATGGTTGCGTCGGCTGGTGAAGCTGATCGATTTTCAATGAAAAACAAGTTGTCTTCCATCAGTGCTCTTTGCTTGTTACGCACAAAGATGACATCCTTCGTTAGTTCACCTTGGTTGTGTTGGAGACGCGGCCGTCTTTCACGTTGGTGCAATTTTATCACACAATTGGCTATGAACCAAATGTTTCCTCGAAGAAGGATCGACGTTGGTACTAAGAGCATAAGTTTTGTATTGATTTCTAAGCCTTCTCACAACTTTGTCTCCAGCTCCCCTGTAATTTTATTTGTCCAGCTATTAACTTCTATTTAAAAAATGGGGTGGACAAAAAACCCGGATGAACGCAGTAGCCCTCCATTTTTATTTACTTCGCATATTAGATTTGACTGAAGTCAAACTTTGTAATAATCTCAAACCTTTCCGATAATTGAAATTAAAATTCTTTATTTGTACACACTCTCATACGTTTCCGATAATTTGGCGCATGTGTGGTTGTTCACTTAAGGGAGGGTAGTGTACCACACGTGAAGGACAGGAAGTGCGACCAGGACGCGTGGGCGTGGATCGTTAGTTCATCGAAAGTAGTACTAGTTTTCTTCACTGTACATTAAATAAAGAGTTTTGTTTCGTACTTACACAATTTAAAACGATTGTTATGGAGAGAATAAGAAAACCACTCCACTACTCCCTCCTTTCCGGTTTATAAGGCTCAATTCAGAAATCTCACCAACCAAGGTAGATGGTGAGTGGTGGAATACTTTTTGTAGTTTGCAAAAGCACCCAATTAATGCTCTTGTTTTCCTCAAAAAAGTATGTTTACCAATGAATTAATTGCAATGCATGCATGCATAAATTACATGCATTGGTCAATTTTCTCTTAATACTTGCATGCAATGATTTAATGCACCTTGGAATCTGAACATGTGATGGGAAACAACCAAATTGAGCCTTTGAAAATGGAAAAACTAAAATTTTGATATAAGCCCTATAAACCAGAAAGGAGGGAGTATATATTAGTCGTATACACAAGAGTACTATATGGACGCAGCTTCATTGACTTAGTGCACCTACCTTTGGATTTATGACAGGTGGGCCCAAAATGTGGCTGGCTCACCTGTCATACAACCAAAAGCAGGTGCAGTGAAGGCCCAAAATGTGCTTGTTCGCTAGGGTTTGCACTCTCCACACGCTCGCCGCACTACATATATGTTACATGCTGGAGGCTCAGCGTTCATTTGCTAGGGTTTTCTATATTCACAGTCTCTCACCCTTTCTTCACCAGATATAAACAAGACTGCGTTGGCCTCTTGTCTCTCTCTCCCCCCTCACAGCTGGTGAAGTAGGCGTCTGTATCCCGTCGCACCGGGAAGGGGAGGAGGTGCAGCGTTCACTCTATCGCCTTCGGCGAGGGAGGCAATCCACTGCCGGCTGCGCTGTTCTCTTTCAGCTAGCGCCTATGCGGGAGGGACACCGACCCCTTCTTCCTCGCTACCGTACATAGTGTGGGCAGCTCCGGCCTCCTGCCGCATGCCTTGCTACATCCCGACGACCCTAAGTTATAAGTTTCTTTGAAATTGTCGTTGCTCTAGCTGCATGTGGATCTTTTTCAATTTGTAGTCGAATCTAGGTCTTGGTTCAAAGAGGAAAGAAAGGTGTGGTGGGCTGGAGCAAGAATCTAGGACGTGGTTCAATGAGGAAAGGAGGGGAGAAAAGTAGTATAGACTGGCTATCCAACCGCTTTGTAGGTCAAAAAGGGAAAAAGGGGGTAACCCAGTACACACATCTGTAAGGAACCGATCTCTTTGTTGAAAAGGGAAAGAAACTGGGGAGTCGGGTAGTTTGTGCAGGACTAGATTTGCTGCCCTCACATAGGAAGAAGGTTCAAAGAGAACAAATATGGGACCAGCGCATATATGCTGCTTGGCTACATACTCTGCATCACCCATTTATACGTGTGGTCGCACATGGTGCTGGCATGTCCCATACAGCTATTTTGCTGTTGTTAATCTAAGAATACCGCCGGAAAATTGAAGCAATGCCACTGTTGAAAGTAAATTACATTTTTTAATGAATGTTATTTCAAGAGAATGTCTCTGTTAATATGAATCAATGCAACCGTATTAGAAATGCTACTGTCCTACTTTGTTTTCCATCCAAGATAAGTTAGATGCTTCTTTCTGTCACCGTTTGTTTCATCCTCCTTTGTCGGCAAGTAATTGTTTCCATTTTTGCCTCTGTTAAAATAGGGGTATCGATTCAACTTGTTGCTATGGCGACATTTTGCTTCGCTACTCGAAATACTTATGTTTTAAGAGTGTTTCGTGCAGTTCAACTTGAATGTCACACCGGTGACTTTGCTTAATTTTGGTTGAACTGCACAAAAGGAGATCGATATTTGTTTCCAGTCTTCGTGGCGAGTTATTTCAAATCTTGGTCTCATCCACATGATGTGCAGTTTGCTTTGAGATGTTGTGCTACTTGTTTTGGTACTGTTTTAAATAAATGTTGAATTGAAGCTATTGTATTGCTGTCTTTTCCCATTAAGTAGTGAACAAAAATGGGACATACCCAGACATGATGCTTGTTGCTTTGTTACAACAAATTCAGCATCACCCCCTTTATAAGCCAGTAATTGATGCCACTCTCAGAATTAACTACTGAATCTTATTTCAAAACTGCAACACTTGTTAGGGATTGGCGGGATTACCATTTTTGTGGCCGCATGTTTCATCCTCCTTTATTAGCCAGTAATTGATTCCTTTTTTGCCTCTGTTTAAACAGGGATATCTATTCAACTTGTTGCTATTTCGACATTTTGCTTCGCTACACGGAACACATTGCTTGATTTCAGTGCAACTACACAAAACGAGATTGGATTTCCTATTCGTGCTGGCAGATTCGTATTTTATCTTGTCCGTCTCATGAAAGGTCAATACAGGCCTTCATCCACATGATTGTGCAGTGTGCTTTGAGATGTTGTGCTACTTGTATTGGTACTGTTTTAAATAAATGTTGAATTGAAGCTATTGTATTGCTCTCTTTTCCCATTAAGTAGTGAACAAAGATGGGACCAACCCAGACATGATGCTTGTTGCTTTGTTACAACAAACTCTGCATCACCCCCTTTATAAGTAGACGGAAGCACATACTGTTGTTGCGCCCACTCTCCCTTGGAATTATTTATGCTTTTCGTTAGTCTAATGCCGCTGGTAAAACTAAGCAATGCGACTCTCAGAATTAATTAACTACTGAATCTTAGTTCAAAACTGCAACACTTGTTAGGAATGGTACTATCCCGCTTTGTAGTTCTTTCTACATGTTTAACCAAGGTATTGTTAAGATAATGTCTCTGTTAAAATGAATCAGTTGCATTGTTTTAGGAATGGTACTTTTCTGCTTTGTCGTTCTTTATACAAGTTGGAACAAGGCATTGTTAAGATAATGTCTCAGTCAATATGAATGAATCATACTGATGGAGAATTGCTACTCTCCTGCTTTGTTTCCCATTAAGATAAAGTAGATCAGTAGATGCTCTTTTGGGAGTACAAGTCATCAACCGTTATTTCTCAGTAATTGTTTCCCTTATACCTATTGTTGCTTACAGGGATATCAAAGTTAAACTCGGTTTTATTCCGACTTCGATTTTAGTTGAACTGCACAAAAGGAGCCAATGTGTCCAAGGCAAACTGTTGCATTACTGGGTCCAGTTGGTCGTTCCACTTTGCAAAAAGAAGCAGTCACTGTTTGCGTTACATTATAGAAGAAATGACCGAGAAGCTTTACAGAGTATTATTAGACACCGGTGACATGACTAGTCTGCAGAGACCATTGGCAATTTAACAACACGTGGAGTGCCCTGGGCACAAAGTGCCCGAACAAGTACAAGAAGCTATGACAAGACTCCACGATCATAGGCATTACATATTTTGAATGGGAAAAGCTTGTCAAAGTTTAATCATTGATGTTAGCAACAAGACGTTAGTTTAATATATTGGAATTGGAAAACCTTGTCAAAATTTGCTCATTGATGTTAGCCAGAAGACATGCATTTGATATTTTTGAGTGGAACGCCCTTGCTGTGAGCAGTGTTGAGTGTTTTTTCCTATTCCTGTGTTCAGTTTAGAAGTGAATAGTTACTCTGCTGAGATATTCCTGTGTTAAGAGTTTGTTCTGAATATTGTCTATGTAATGTCAGACCTTGTGTTTGATTGCAAAGCTGAGCTTGGAATGTTGTGGCATGCGACATCACGAGTTGTTCACCGTGCCTCCTGAGAATAATGCTTCGTATTGTTTTGCATGTCGATCTAATGCCAGTGATTTGCTTGTTAAGAAGATCATCCTCTTCTGTTGTTTCCGTGCTTAAGAAGTTCATCGTCTGATGTTTCATTCATAGCCTATACGACAAGTCGGGTAGGTTAGACGTGAAACCATATGATCTTTTGACCAACTCATGATATTAGGCCGTGACTGGATCGTCGTTTTCCAACCAAAACCGCTTGCAAAACTGACGCTTATAAATTAAAGCAGATGGTCTCGGGCGAAGGCGCTTGGTTGGTTGATTTTGACTAGTAAAATATCCGAAGTACTTCACACACGATAAAAACGTTGAACGACACTCGGACGATTGCTAATCCAGCCGTTAGCTGCTGTTTCAGCCTTGCCCATGGATGGCATGAGACGCACATCGTGCATGTATCGTCTGGTAATGTCGTCCATATAGCAGTCCTCATAAAATATACACTGGTCTCTCAAATTACACGTGTAACCCGCCGGTTTTACTTACAGACCTCAGGCCCTCGGTTTCATTACGCCTGTATTTTACGCGTTGTTTCTGATAACGAGTAAATTACAGTTGTATGTTAATACAGGTTTGAAATAAACCAGAGCTCGCAAGTGTGGCCTTACTGTTTCATGCCGTCTCAGTTTCTCGAAGGTGCTCATAGGTGTCCGATGATCCTGGCTTCCTGAATGAGCAGCGGGCGCTGTATCAGACCATCCGTAGGGCCCGCGAGGCCCTCTCCATTGCGTTCGAGTTGTTGCGTTCGCCGTGGCGCCGAGCATTGTTAACATCGTCAACGAACATGAGGATTCAGGAGATGACTTCATTTTGAGTGGATGACACTAGGGACCCACTAGGGCCATAGCCGTACGTACGCAAGTGCCTCCTTATTGTACAACTATATTTTTTTGCTTTCTCCTGGTTTCCTAACATCACGGTCCCACACCATTGTCAACCTATGTAGTCAATATAAACGAGAGAATTGCACAAGGTGCGGCCGACAGCTGGGACCAAGCAGCTCGAGCAGTATTTGTGTTTTTGAGGCGTGAGCACTGCAGAGTTTTTCTTGGCGATGATTTCATTGTTGTTCAGAGGAGAGCAGGGTATTAACTGGGCGGGTTGTGGCCCGTCTAGCCCAGGCCAGATATCCAGCCCAGATACTAATTTTTTCAAGATGAAAATGGCTAGCCCAGCTATACATCTTTTTGAGGAATACCCAGGCAAGGTCAACTTGTTATTCTCAGCCCCGCTGGGCTGCAAATCTTTCCTAGGAGGGATGCATTAGGCTTAACAGGGAAATGGGCTTTAAAAAATAATAAATGGGATGTAATGATAAAAACTGGGCAGTAACTATAAAAAAATGCACCAAACACGAAATTAGTTTATAAAATATTATTTATGGATTTTGAAAATCTTAAATTTTCATTGTTGCGCGCACAATGTTTCGTTGGATTTTTACGTAATACAAATTTATATTTAATCTGACTAGAAATTCCGGGATAAAAAATATTTCGGATCCCATCAAAATTTGGGAAATTTTATTGAATTCTGTCTTCAATGGTTGGTTGAAATTATTAATCGTTGTCCTAGCTAGAAAATGGGATGTACTTTTAACAAACTATAAATGGGCTATTGTAAATTCCATTAGAATTCAAAAATGGGATGTACATTCTTATAAAACGCAAATGGGCTATAAGTTCTCTGCCACACACTTGTGGGCCTACTAAGTGACGCGTCCCCTAAAAAAAATAAGTTGACGCGTATGCAAGGCTTTGTCAACTTATTATAGTCAACACACGGTTCTAGCAGCAGTGGCCGTTGGATGTCTATCCAACGGATGTCGTGCTTCTTCTTCAATCTCGGATATTCTTAGCTTCGGCCGCCCAAAAAATGATTCCTCCCCCTGACATCTGGGGCGCACCGTTTCGGAGGATGACCTGTGGGTGTACTAAGTTGGAGCGTACCAAGGGCTTTGTCAACTTAGTCAATATAAATGATTCTAGTTTTAGTGACCGTACGATGTCCATCCAACGGCCATAGTGCTTCTTCAACCTCTGGTATTCTTGCCCCAGCCGCCCAAAGCAGCGCCAATCGTGCCACATGCTCCGGCCTCCCGTGGTCGGCTGTGCTGCCGCGGAGGCCTCACCGTCCCCATACTACTCCCACCGCTGGCCAGCCCATCCCTCCACTCACCCACTCCCCCTGGTATTCTGTGGCGACGGCAGCCTCACACCGCAGCCGAACCAGTGAACCCTCGTACTCCTCTCCGCGTGGGCATCCACTGTCGCGTCTTCCCCGGCTCCGCATTGTCCCCTTCCTAGGCCTCGCCATCGTCCACCGCCTTGGTGCTCTCGGCGCAGCGTGGTCTACGTGGTCAACGACATTCCATCGGAAGAGTACTGTACGTGGAGAGGCTGACAGCTGGGTCCACGGCCACAACCCAGTTTTTTTTGTGATTTGCCAAGTAAGTCGCTTTGTCAGGCCAGTTGGGCTGCAAATCTTTCAAGACGAGGAGAGCTTTCATTCGGCTGGCCGAGAAAATGGCCCATCAGTAATGAGAAATGGGTTGTACATTTTTAAAACACATCAAACCGGCAATTAGTTTCAAATATCTTTTTTTTTCATTTCGAGATTTTAAATTACATTAATTTTTATGCGTGGAGAATTTGTTGGAATTTATATTGATATACATTTATTTTTAAAATCAGTTTGAATGTGAGTCGAAATTTCGGGATTAAAAACAGTTCGGACCGCACTGAAATATGCAAAATTTCGTATAATTTTTAACCGTGGCCACAATATGGGATGTAATGCTAACAAAAAGAATATGGGCTCCAAAAAAACTTTAATAATTAGCAAATGGGTTATAAATTATTAGAAATAATGGCAGATGGGCTGTATGCTGTTTTCCACAGATTTGAGGCTTTCCTAAAAAAAGGTTGACGCACAAGCAGTGACTGTTGGATGGCCATCCAACGGGCGTCGTGCTTCTTCAATCTCTGCTCTTCCTGCTCCAGCCGCTCAAACAAGCGCCGGCGGGACTGCCTGCTCCCTCCTGCCCGCAACCGGCTCTGCTGCCGCGCAGGCCTCACTGCCCCACCTGTCGGTGTACTAAAGTAGGGGTACCTTAGTACCCCAAACTTGTGCACGGGCAGTCATAGCTCCCCGCGGCAAGGCTTGCCAGGTGATCGCCAAAACTCTCCATGGTCCCTTCTCGGGCCATCCAAGAACAAAGTATTTGAGCCAAGGCCCCGGCAGGAGGAGCTTGCCCGGAAGGCCACCCGAAGAGAGCAAGGCCCCGGCAAGAGGAGCTTGCCGGGACGACCGCTCGAAGCACAAGGCCCCGGCAAGAGGAGCTTGCCGGGAAGGCCGACCGAGGCACGACAAGAGACTTGCTGCGACGCGCCACGCGTCCCGGCAAGGACCGGTGAGCGACAAGCTCCCGGGCGCGACAAGGCATCAACCGCGGCAAGGCGCTTGCCGCGGCAAGTCACCACCCCGCGCCTGCGTTCCAGCTCATCCACCCACGCGTCGCTCTGGGGCCATTCCAGGCATACATGGCGAGAGGCTGCGCAGCCAGGGGCATGCGGTGGCGAAGCAACGCTGACAGGGTAGCCGTCGTGGCAAACGGTGGCGCCCCTGACGGTCCCTTTTCTGCACTGTTTGGGCGACCTAGACGGGCATTTAATGCCCTTGTCCCCTGCCGTCAGAGTTAGGTATGATATCACTGTGCAAACAGCTGTACCCAACACAGCGTTTTCCAGTTTTGCCCCCGCCTACGTTGCCACCTGTGGGTAACCCCTTGCACATATAAAAGGAGGCCTCATGCGCAACGGGAAGGAAAAAGGGAGAAGGAGAGGCCACTCACGCTCGGTCTGATTAGTTGCCTGAGTGTACTGTAGCACTCAGCGCTCCCGAAACAAGAACACAATACAAACCACAAAGCAGTAGTAGGGTTTTACGCATCCGTGCGGCCCGAAGCTGGGTAAACCCCTTGTGTGCACCGCCTCGATCCGCTCTTCGCGCGACCTCCGCCCCCCGCCGAACCAAGAAAGGGGCTCGGTCCCCATAGGTGTTCGTGGAGGCAGATTTCCCCCGACATCTTTGGCGCGCCAGGTAGGGGGCGTCGAGGTTGTGTGAACCTGATCCGGCGTCTGCACAGGCTAGATCTCCATCATCTTCATCGACATGCCACCGAAGAAGAAGGCTCCGGAGGTAGCTGGTCCGTCCGCGTTGAACCCACCGCCCCTGGAGCAAACGGGTGGTGGGGACGGCACCGGCGGCGGAACGGGCGTCGGCGGGCCAGCTCATGGTGCCACGGCGTCCGAACATGCACCGCGCCCCTCTCAGGAGGCACGGGACCAGCAGTGTCTCGGCACTCACGGTACCATACGCTCGCTGGACCCAGATCGAGCTGGCGGATCCCAGGGCGCTCAAGGACAGCATACACACCAACGTGCTGGCGCGAGCGTGGCGCGACTGCCTGGACCGGGTGCTGCTCCTTCTAACGTAGTTAGAAGTTCGAGCACATCCCGCTCCACGCGCCGTTCGCCACCACTGCCCGCCACTCCAGCAGAAGCTCTAGCACGAGCTCAACTACTCCTAGACTACCCTCCAACGGCGGACAAGCTCGACGACTGGAGGTCCACGATACAGAGCCTCATCGGTTTCGCTAACGGCGACACCCCGCGGTAGCATAGTGCGTCGCAGCCGCGGCAGGACGGCCAGGCGAGAACCGATGGCGCCAAGACCGGCGGGGGTGCGACCATCGTGCATTCCCGCCCCAAAGGCCAAGATCGCCGACTCGCCGGAACCATCACGACAACTTCTCCACCGCGTCATCAAATCCGCGAACTCGTCGCGATCAACGCCAAGTTCTTCATGAACGAAAGCAAGAAGACGCTCGTACTCGCATCGAGCGTCGAAGAGAAGCGCGACGTCAATCAGACCAGCGCGCTGAGCCCTTTGTCGACATGCATGCGCCGGGGGAACCAGGCGACCTGTCGTATGCGGTGGGCTGCCCTGCGTTCACCCGTGAGCTGCGGCAAGTCCAGTGGTCCAGCACGAAGAATTTCAAGCCAGATGTACCAGAGAAGTACGGCGGCAAGTCGCATCCGTCGGAGTTCCTCAGCATCTACACCATTGCGGTGCAGGCTGCTGGAGGGCGAGACGACAAGATCCTTGCCAACTACTTCCCGCTGGTACTCAAGTCCAACGTCAGATCCTGGCTCATGCACTTGCCGGACAACTCCATAACCTCCTGGACAGACTTGTGCCATCAGTTTGTTGGCGCCTTTATAGGCGGCCACAAACCCCATGGCCAAGCGAGCGACCTTCATCTGCTCGTCCAGAAGGAAGGGGAACCCTTGCGCAAGTTCATCCGGAGATTCAGCCGTGTACACTACAACATCCCAGACGTCCACCCCGCCGCGGTCATCAGCGCGTTCCATCAGAACGTGCGTAACCGCAGGATGCGGGAGGAGATGGCGATGTGCAAGATCAAAGACGTCAGCGAGCTATATGCCCTGGCCGACAAGTGTGCACGTGCTGAGGAAGGGAGGAAACTCCCCGGAGAGAACACTGGAGCAGGAGAATCTGACAATGAGGATACCGCCCCGGCAAGGAAAAACCGGCGGCGGAGCAACAGGAAGAAGAAGAGCCAAGAAGTACTGGTTGTTGAGCAGTCCGGCGATGAAGGCGCCGCCAAGAAGGCCCAGGCTGGTAGCTCCAGCAAGGAGGTTGCCGGATGCACCAACTGCCAGGCTGTGGCGGTCGCCGACAAGTGGGACGGCACCAACAAACAGTACTGCAAGATCCACCGCACCAAGGGCCATGACCTCCAGAGCTGCAAGCAGGTCGAGCGGCTCGTCGAGCTGCAGAAGGCCGAGTACGAGCGGCGCGACAAGGAGAAAGCCCGAGGAGGTGGCGGAGGATCCGGCACGAAGCGCCCCGGCCAGGGAGGACGCCGCGACAAGGACAAGCAGCGGCAAGCAGACAGGCCTCCCCGCGGCCGCGACAAGGACGAAGACGACGACGAAGACGAAGACATGGATGATGTCGAGACCAGTGAGCAGGAGTTTCAGAAAGCCACAGAGGTCTTGTGCATAGACGGCGGTGCTTCCCTGCATACTTCTCACCGCCAGCTCAAGCAGTGGGCACGGGAAGTCAATGCAGCGGAACCACCCGTCGAGTCACGCAAACCTCTAAAATGGTCCAGCACGCCTATCATCTTCGATATTGAGGACCACCCTGACCACACAACTGCGATCGGGTGCTTGCCGATGTTGGTCTCACCAACAGTCCGCAACCTCAAGGTCACTAAGATGCTAGTCGACGGCGGGGATGGCTTAAACCTGATCTCCTCCGCTGTGCTCCGGAAACTCCAAGTCCCCGACAGCGAGCTCGAAGAGACCGACACGTTCCAAGGAATCAACCCGGGAAGGAGCAAGCCGAAGGGGAAGATAACGTTGCCAGTGACATTTGGCAGCGAGCTGAACTTCAGGACAGAGAGGATCACTTTTGACGTTGCCGATTTTCCATTGCCCTACAATGGAATTCTCGGCTGTCCAGCGCTCGCCAATTTCATGGCGGCCTCTCACTACGCATACAACATGCTCAAGATGCCAGGCCCGATAAGCGTCATCTCTGTCCCCGGCGACAAGAAGGATGCCCTTATCTGTGCCGACAAGATCTACCGGGAAGCAGCGGCCGCGACGGATCACAAGCCACTTGCCGCTGAAGCTCCCGGAGGGAAGAAGAAGACCAAGCCCGGCAAGTGCTCTGGTGCCCACTCCGGCAAGCGCACCTCTTCGGAGTGCTGCGCTACCGTCGAGGACGCGCCATCGAGCTCCACCGGCAAGAGTAAGAAGTTAATGGCAGCCCCGCCAACGACCAAGAAGGTGTCCGCCAAGGAGGACGACACTGGTGGTACCTTCACCATCAGTGCCACTCTCGACCCCAAATAGGAAAGCGCGCTCGTTGCTTTCCTGCAGGCGAATGTCGATGTGTTTTCCTGGCAACCATCTGACATCCCCGGCGTTCCCAGGAAAGTAATTGAGCACCACCTCGTCGTCTGTCCTCATGCGCGGCCCGTCAAGCAGAAAGTCAGGAAGCAAGCAATGGAGCGCCAAGAGTTCATCGCAGAAGAGATCAAGAAGTTGGAAGCAGCAGGCCTTGTCAGAGGTGTGCTCCATCCGACGTGGTTGGCCAATCCTGTTGTCGTGCGCAAAGCAAATGGGAAATGGAGGCTTTGCATCGACTTCACTGATGTTAACAAAGCTTGTCCCAAAGATCCCTTTCCCTTGCCGCGCATTGACCAGATTGTTGACTCCATGGTCGGATGTGACCTGCTTTCATTTCTTGACGCCTACTCAGGATACCATCAGATCTTCATGGCTGAAGAAGATGAGGAAAAGACCGCATTCATCACTCCATGTGGCACGTACTATTTCGTACGGATGCCTTTCGGATTGAAGAATGCTGGGTCGACGTTTGCGAGGGTTGTCCATACCATCTTTTGAGCCACAGATCCACAGAAATGTGCAAGCCTACATGGATGACATAGTGGTCAAGAGCAGGGATAGGGCAACCCTGATTCAAGATCTAGAAGAGACCTTCACGAACCTGCGCAGGATCAGCCTCAAGCTCAACCCCGAGAAGTGCGTGTTTGGAGTCCCCTCCGGCAAGCTTCTCGGGTTCTTCGTGTCTCAGCAGGGAATCGAAGCCAATCCAGACAAAATCAAGGCCATCGAGCAGATTGAAGCACCTACACGCGTCAAGGCTGTACGAAGGCTTGCCGGCTGCGTCGCGGCTCTCAGCAGGTTTATTTCCAAGACTGCAGAACGCGCCCTGCCATTTTTCAAAGTTTTGAAAAAGGCGGGTCCAGTGAAATGGACTCCGGAAGCAGAGGCTGCGCTGTAGGACTTGAAGAAATACCTGTCCTCTGCTCCAATACTTGTCGCGCCTAAACCACAAGAGAAGTTGTTGCTATACCTGGCGGCAACCAATCAAGTGGTTAGTGCTGAGTTAGTAGCGGAGAGGGAGGCAGATGATGAGCCAGCAACCGCGGCAAGCACGTCCAGCGACAAGCAGGGGGCTTCCCCGACAAGCTCTGGCCCCGACAAGGATGAATCTGCGCAGGAGCAAGTGGAGGTGCAGAAGAAGAGAATGGTGCAGCGCCCAGTTTACTTTGTCAGCTCCCTTCTGCAGGGGGCTAGGTCAAGGTACTCTGGTGTGCAGAAATTGCATTTCGGCCTTCTCATGTCCTCGAGAAAGCTGCGCCATTACTTCCAAGCACATGAGATTACAGTCGTCACCCGCTTCCCGCTGAAGAGGATACTGCAGAATCCAGAAGCAACAGGCAGGATTGTCGAGTGGGCACTAGAACTGTCGAGCTTCGGTCTCAAGTTCGAGAGCACCTCAACTATCCAAAGCAGAGCATTGGCGGAGTTCATAGCGGAGTGGACACTGACGCCAGACGAAGAAATCCCAGAGACGAGCATCCCCGTCAAAGAAGCAAGCAAAGAGTGGTTGATGTATTTTGATGGTGCTTTCTCGCTGCAAGGCGCTGGTGCTGGCGCGTTACTTATCGCGCCCACCGGAGAGCACCTCAAGTATGTAGTCCAGATGCACTTCCCCAAGGAGCAAGCAACCAACAATACTGCAGAGTATGAAGGTTTGCTTGCCGGTCTCAGGATCGCGGCAGAACTTGGGATCAAAAAGCTCATTGTCAGGGGTGACTCGCAGCTTGTCGTCCACCAAGTGAACAAAGATTACCAGAGTCCGTTGATGGAAGCGTACGTTGATGAAGTAAGGAAGCTAGAGGAGCACTTTGACGGCCTGCAAATGGAACACATTCCAAGAGCTGAGAACGACATTGCTGATGGCCTGTCAAAGTGCGCAACATTTAAGTTACCTGTGGAACCAGGAACCTTTGTGCTCAAGCTGACTCAGCCATCCGTAACACCATCAACCGGACAGAGCAAGAAGAGGAAGTTGGTCTCCGACGACTATCTTCCGGCAGAGCTCCCCGGAGCCGCCGCCAAGAAGGTCCCCAAGATCGACGCCAAGAGCGCTGAGGAGCCGTCTGCTCCAGAAAACCCCAGGGTTTGTTCCGTAGAAGCAGGCGCTCCCGACAAGTTTTGCTCCGGCAAGCTTGTCGGGGAACGTCAAGCTCCGGCTGAGCCCCAGATCCTCGCCGTAGAAGCGGACGTTCCCGCAGCAGCAGATGTGCCTTCAGTCCTTGTTGTCGAGCCACAGGCTCCAGCATGGGCGCAGCAGACTGTCCATTTCCTCCAGAATGGAGAGCTTCCCGAAGAACAAGAAGAAGCGGAAAGAGTAGCCCGACACTCGAGTATGTACCAGTTCGTCGACAACACGCTGTACAGAAGAGGGCGCAACGGTGTGAAATTGAAGTGTATTTCCCGGGAAGACGGACAAAAGCTGTTGGCAGAGATTCATGGAGGCATATGTGGTCACCACATTGGCGCAAGAGCACTTGCCGGCAAAGCGTTCCGGCAAGGTTTCTTCTGGCCGACAGCCCTCCAGGATGCAACTGCACAAGTAACCAAGTGTGAAGCATGCCAGTTCCATTCCAAGCAGATACACCAGCCAGCTCAAGCTCTCCAGACGATCCCTTTATCCTGGCCATTTTCGGTCTGGGGGCTCGACATCCTCGGCCCCTTCCCCCGAGCTGTCGGGGGCTTTGAGTACTTGTACGTCGCGATCGACAAGTTCACAAAGTGGCCGGAAGTGGAACCAGTGAGGAAGGTGACAGCATAGTCAGCAGTCAAGTTCTTCAGGTCGATTGTTTGCTGCTTTGGGATCCCCAACAGGATCATCACCGACAATGGTACGCAATTCACGAGCCACGCCTTCATGCAATACGTCCAGGATCTCGGTGCCAAGGTCTGCTTCGCTTTTGTTGCTCATCCCAGGAGCAACGGTCAAGCGGAGAGGGCCAATGCCGAAGTGCTGCGCGGGCTCAAGACCAGAACTTTCGACAGGCTGCACAAGTGCGGAAGAAACTGGATCGAGGAGCTGCCGGTGGCTCTTTGGTCGATCAGAACGACGCCAAATCGAGCCACTGGCCAGACACCATTTGCTCTAGTCTATGGAGCAGAAGCAGTTACCCCCACGGAACTCGTATACGGGTCACCTTGAGTGCTCGCTTATGATGAGCTTGAGCAAGAGCGGCGGCCTGAAGATGACGCGCTGCTCCTTCAGGAAGACCGTCTTCAGGCTGATGTGCGAGCCTCTCGCTACCAGCAAGCTTTGCGTCGCTACCATAGCCGCAAAGTTAAAGCCAGAAGCTTCGAGGAAGGCGACCTTGTTCTTCGGCGCACTCCGTCCGCCAAGAATCATAACAAGTTGACGCCGAAGTGGGAAGGCCCTTACCGGGTGAGACGAGTCACGAGGCCCGGCGCTGTCCGCCTCGAGACCGAAGATGGCACTCCGGTGAGCAACTCCTGGAATATTGAGCATCTTCGTAAGTTTTACCCGTAAGGCGCGGTTGTCGGGCCCCGTCCGGCAACCAACCTTTTGTACAAGTCTTTCCGCTGTTGCATGTAATCCTTTGTACAAAGCCAGGCGCAGACCCTGAGCAGCAGTAAATGAAGCGCTGGCGCCCTAAGTTTTAGCATGCATGCTGAGTCGAGTCTCGTCCTTGGTTAGGGTTGATACTGCCTAATAGCTGCTAACCCCTAGCTTAGCCCTGTTCCTTCGTTTCCTTTGGTTCACAGGGTTTTGCATATCCTGGCCAGGCCGCTTAATGATGAAGAAGAGAAGAAGGGCGGACCAGCATCTGGTCCCCGGCAAACCAGTGTTGCCGGGGGCTGCAAGTACAAAGATTCGCCCGCGGCAAGCCAAAGTTGCCGGGGGCTGCAATCCCAGATAAGTTTTTCATCCCTTATCATGCATTCTCTTATGGACTGAGGAATGTGAAAACCTTGTTCTTCCTAAAAAGCTGCCGTGCTCCCTTAGCTCTAGGCCCCAGAGCGCGTTCCTCGGGCCAGTTTTGGTAGCAGCCGCGGCGGCAAAGGGACAGAATGAGGAGCCCGAACCCGCCTCATCCCTACCTCCGCCAAAGGCATGAGAAAGGTCGAGTGGCGCGGGAAGACGGCAGGGCCTGTTGCCGGGCAAAGAAGTGTCTATCCTAACGATATAAAGGATTCGCTCCTTGGCGTGGGTTTTACCCGCGAGACAAATGGCCCGGCAAACATCCCCTTTTCATTAAAAACATTCTGCTCAGGTACAGTTCAGAGAGAATGAAAAACATGACAGATGGGATTACAAGCTTTAAATGCAACTAGAGCCCAAGGGCTTACAAGCAAAAAGGAGATAAGGTGCCCGTAATCCCTTTCTTGTCTCTCTCCTCAGGAGGTAGGACAAGGAGGCGAAAAGGGCAAAAGGGGCGCCTAGGTGAGCTACGGGTGGCAGAAGACACCAACAGAACGCCCCGTGGGCCGTCTGAAAGCTGGACGGTGACGGCGGCGCCGGAAGCAGGGCTCGATGAGGCGGCAGGACGTCAGCACGCTGTCGAGGGCGTCGTGCCCCCATAGTCTGAGTTGACGGCCTTGCCGCCAGCCCTCTTCCTCTTCTGCAGCCTCGCCACGCCAGCCGCTAAGGAGATGACCCCGGGAAGCTCAAGGAGCCGGCGACACAGATGATGGGGTCGCCGGTGCCACGCGGAGCCGCGACCGACGCCTAGTCGGACCCGTCATCCCGACGACCGCTACCCTCGTCGTCGTTGTCGCTCCCCTCCTCGTCACTCTTGCTCGAGGAGGAGCCTTCGCTGTCGGAGGAGCTATCCACGCAGCACCGGGCCCGGATCCCGAAGCAGCCGAAGACCTTGACGGAGAGGAGATCGCCCTCCATCAACTTAAAATGGAGGGTGAATCCCTCCATCAAGCTGTGGATACGGGCGAACGTCTTCCACCCTCGACCAAGATACATCACGCCGGGGGCTGGGGACTCAACGTGGACCCGCGTGCCGCTGATCCCGCAGCCCCTCATGCGCAGTCTTAGCGTCTCGGGTTGTTCCATCTCCATCACGCTTGCGAAGGGAGCCGGGAGACGGAGGCGACGACGAGGCGCCCGACGCAGCCTGACGAAGAACTCGCAAGGGTCGTCCCCGATGTGGACTGCCGTGAGAAGAGGAGCCGCTGGCGGAGGCGAGGCCGGCGCGTCGCCCCGCCCGCCTCTTCCCCGAGCGCCTCGGCCTCGTCCACGACCTCGTCCACGACCTCGCCCCCTCCCCCTTCCCCTTACGGCTGGCTCCGCCACCGCGGGTGCAAGGGGAGGAGGTGCGCGTTGCCTAGCAGCGACCCTCGCCGCCACCGATGAAGGACTAGGGTTCCCTTTCCATGGCGAATGGAGGGGGGGATCAGAAGCCGAAGGGAAGGAAAGATGAAGGAGTGCAGATTTCCGTCGCCCCCTCTTGCTCTTTATAAAGGAGCAGGGTGGGGGCTCGGCCGCCCCGCTCAGCCAATCAAGACGCAGGGAGAGCAGGCGACTGGGACCGGCCTGCTGCCTCGACCCGCGACGGCCCGGTTTCTTGCCTCCACCGTCCGCAACTCCGGGTGCATGGAAGCCGCGTGGCTGGCGTGCAGGACCGAGGCGACGGAGGAGGCGACCTCCCTCCACCTCGTGATCATGGGGAGCGGACGCCTCGGAAACCGTGCCTCGGCCCCGTCTAGCAAACGAGCCACGCCTCCACGCCTCCCTCCACTTATGGAGATGGCGCGAACCGTCCCCCTTTATTGCGACGTGACGCATGCCTGCGGGGCTCAGCCCCGTGCATGCCGCCCACGTCACGCACGCCTCTCCCCATGATGCCGCGTTCGACGCGTGCCGTTCGGGGAGGGCGTGGTGAACGCAGAAGAAGATGCAGCGTGACCCAGGCCGCGCTTGCCCGTGCACTGTTTTGGGCCTGGCCCAACAGCGCTCGGCACTGTGTATGGCCCAGGCCCGGGGGCTCCTGTCGGTGTACTAAAGTAGGGGTACCTTAGTACCCCGAACTTGTGCACGGGCAGTCGTAGCACCCCGCGGCAAGGCTTGCCAGGTGATCGCCAAAACTCTCCATGGTCCCTTCTCGGGCCATCCAAGAACAAAGTATTTGAGCCAAGGCCCCGGCAGGAGGAGCTTGCCGGGAAGGCCACCCGAAGAGAGCAAGGCCCCGGCAAGAGGAGCTTGCCGGGACGACCGCTCGAAGCACAAGGCCCCGGCAAGAGGAGCTTGCCGGGAAGGCCGACCGAGGCACGACAAGAGACTTGCTGCGACGTGCCACGCGTCCCGGCAAGGACCGGTGAGCGACAAGCTCCCGGGTGCGACAAGGCATCAACCGCGGCAAGGCGCTTGCCGCGGCAAGTCACCACCCCGCGCCTGCGTTCCAGCTCATCCACCCACGCGTCGCTCTAGGGCCATTCCAGGCGTACGTGGCGAGAGGCTGCGCAGCCAGGGGCATGCGGTGGCGAAGCAACGCTGACAGGGTAGCCGTCGTGGCAAACGGTGGCGCCCCTGACGGTCCCTTTTCTGCACTGTTTGGGCGACCTAGACGGGCATTTAATGCCCTTGTCCCCTGCCGTCAGAGTTAGGTATGATAGCACTGTGCAAACAGTTGTACCCAACACAGCGTTTTCCAGTTTTGCCCCCGCCTACGTTGCCACCTGTGGGTAACCCCTTGCACATATAAAAGGAGGCCCCATGCGCAACGGGAGGGAAAAAGGGAGAAGGAGAGGCCACTCACGCTCGGTCTGATTAGTTGCCTGAGTGTACTGTAGCACTCAGCGCTCCCGAAACAAGAACACAATACAAACCACAAAGCAGCAGTAGGGTTTTACGCATCCGTGCGGCCCGAAGCTGGGTAAACCCCTTGTGTGCACCGCCTCGATCCGCTCTTCGCGCGACCTCCGCCCCCCGCCGAACCAAGAAAGGGGCTCGGTCCCCATAGGTGTTCGTGGAGGCAGATTTCCCCCGACACCACCGTACTCCCATCGCTGGCCTAGCCATCCCTCTACTCACCCACACCTGCTGTTATTCTCCGGCGATGGCAGACGAACCATTAAACCCTCGTACAGTCATACTCCCCTCCGCGTGGAAAACAAATGCCGAGTCTTCCCTGCCTTCGTGTCTATCCCTTCCTAGGCCTCGCCGTCGTCCATCGCCCTGGTGTTCTCGGTGCGGCCTGGTTAACGTGGTCAATGACCGACATGCATCTGAAGTGGACTGTACGTGGAGAGGCCGACAGCTGGGTCCACGGCCACACGCAAGGAAATGCCTCCTTATTACGCGCAAAATAATGATACTTCCACCTGACATCAGGGACCCACCGAAAGGGCCTCTGTATTTCGCGAAAAAAAACGTTACCGCCGCTGACAGCTCGGACCCACCAGCTATATCTTCGCACGCAAGGAAGTGCCTCCTTATTACACAAAAAAAATGAATACTCCCCCTGTTAGCTGGGACCCAGTATAGTGGCAGGCTGACTTGTGAGCCTACTAAGTTGACGGGGACGGAGGGCTTTGTCAACTTAGTCAATATGCGTGATTCTAGCTCCAGTGACCATCCGTTGTCCATCCAACGACCGTAGTTCTTCTTCAACCTCTGGTCTTCTTGCTCCAGCCGCCCAAACCAGTGCCAGTCGTGCCTCGTGCTCCTGCCTCCCGTGCCCGGTTGCGATGCGGTGGAGGCCTCACTACCCCTACTACTCTCATCGCTGGCCGGGCCATCCCTCTACTCACCCACACACCATGTTATTTTGCGGCGACGGAAGCCTCACACCGCAGTGAACCAGTGAACCCTCGTACTCCTGTACGCGTGGGCATCCACTGCCGCGTCTTCCCCGGCTCCACGTCGTCCCCTTCCTAGGCCCCGTCGTCGTCCACCGCCCTGGTGCTCTCGGTGCGGCGTGGTCAACGTGGTCCATCGGACGTGGACTGTACGTGGAGAGGCTGATAGCTGGGTCCACGGCCGCAACAAGGAAGTGCCTCCTTATTACGTGCAAAATAATTATTCCTTCACCTGACAGCGGGGACCCATCGGACGGGCCACCGTATTACGTGAAAAACATGTTTCCCCCTGACTGCTGGGACCCACCAGCTACACCTTCGCACGCAAGGGAGTGCGCCCGGGCAAAAAAAAAACAAAACGATTCGCCCCCCCTGACTGCTGGGACCCACCAACTACATCTTCGCAGGCAAGGAAGTGTCTGTCAGTCGGGACCCACCTGGTCAAAGCGTACATAGCGTTGTCATTCTGGTCGCGAATGTGTACGTACATATTGATCGATGTAGAGGCGCGCACATGTCGTAGTAGAGGCGCGCACGTAGCATGTACACGTACGTACAGCGGCCAGGGTGCAAGAAAGAAATTACGACCACGTATGCGTACATACGGGCGGGGTCTCGAACGCCTACTCGCGCATACGTACGGCCAGGGCTCGTGTACATGGCTGGGTCGGGACGGAGAAACAGCGTCATCGTCGTGTTCAAGGGGAGGCAACGGAATGCTTCGTGTTCATGGGGAGGCAACGAAATGCGTCGTGTTCATGGGGAGGCAACAGAATGCGTCGTGTTCATCGGGAGGCAACGGAACGCGTGGGAGCCAACCGGCTGGGTCGGAACGGAATGTGTGGCCGTGTTCATCGGTAGGGCTTGGACGGAACGGGCAATGGAAACGAGGCCTGGCGTACCGCACAACGGAGGAAACGGACCTCCTACGTTCGGAACGGGGTCATGTTGATCGGGAGGGGTGTGGCGTACCGCAAAACGGAGGAAACGGACCTCCTACGGTCGAAACGGGGGTCCTGTTGATCGGGAGGGGTGTAGCGTACCGCAAAACAGATGAAACGGACCTCCTACGGTCAAAACGGGGATCCTGTTGATCGGGAGGGGTGTGGCCTACCGCAAAACAGACGAAACGGACTTGTGTTGGAGCGCTACGGTCGAAACGGGGGTCCTGTTCATCAGGAGGGGTGTGGCGTACCGCAAAACGGGACTCCACGAGATACTGTTCATCTCCACCGTCGACCTCCTCCAGCCTCCATGGGCTACCGTCGACCTCCTCCAGCCTCCACGGGCTACCGTCGACCTCCTCCAGCCTCCACGGGCTCCTTCTCATCCAGCCTCCACCGCGCGCTACTCCACCGGCTACTGTTCAACCACCCCTCCAACGTCTACTGTTCATCGAGCCCTCCACACCACGGGGTCCTGTTTAACCACCCCTCCACAGGCACCCCTCCACCGTCTACTGTTCATCCAGCCCTCCACCACACCACGGGGTCATGTTCATCCAGAGGCAATGCCACCGCTCACTGTTCATCCACCCCCCCGCAATGCTCACTGTTCATCCTAGAGGCAGTATTGATCGGCTTCAGTTAGCAGCAGTAGCGAAGGAATCACTCGATCGGGTTCAGTTAATAGCCATCGATCGATCGCTCGGGTTCAGTAACGCGTAGCCTGCAGTGCAATCGCTTGGGTTCAGTTAGAGCCCAACGCCTCGCTCGGGTTCAGTTAGAGCCAACGCCACACCCAGGAGGAAAATCCACCACGGGGTCCTGTTCAACCAGCCCTCCACGGGCACCCCTCCACCGTCTACTCTTCATCCAGCCCTCCACACCACGGGGTCCTGTTCAACCACCCCTCCACCGTCTACTCTTCATCCAGCCCTCCACACCATGGGGTCCTGTTCAACCACCCCTCCACCGTATACTATTCATCCATCCCTCCACCACACCACGGGTTCCTGTTCATCCAGAGGCAACGCCATCGCTCACTATTCATCCACCCCCCCCGCAACGCTCACTGTTCATCCCAGAGGCAGCATCGACCGGCTTGAGTTAGCAGCAGTAGCGAAGGAATCGCTCGATCGGGTTCAGTTAACAACCATCGATCGATCGCTCGGGTTCAGTAACGCGTAGCTTACAGTGCAATCGCTCGGGTTCAGTTAGAGCCCAACACCTCGCTCGGGTTCAGTTAGAGCCAACACCTCGCACACACGCGCGTACGTGTACGAGAGAAACGCGCATCGCTCGGCCCCCGACCTCCCACCGTAACCGGGAACTCCCCGAAATTTTCCTCGCCCTCGCTTCTACCACAGTTTTTTCCATCATGGACGGCCCAAAGAATGTCATGCAGCTGCGTCTCCGGCCCGCCCAGGACGAAAAGCCCATTTTCTATCATGATTTTTTGTCATAGAAGTAGGATCCACCACATCTATGATGATACCGGGTTTTGTCACAATTATCGTCATAGAAGTGTCATATGTACGACAGAAAAAAAATTTGTTCGGCCCAAAATGTCACGGATGTGTCTTTTTTTGTAGTGATTGTTGCTAGGGGGTGACTAGTAGTGTTGATTACATCTTGTAGTTGATTACTATATAGTTTATTTGGTGGAATATTATATGTTCAGATCCATTATGCATATCAATACCCCTCTGATCATGATCATGTTTGTTGATTGTGAGTAGTTACTTTTGTTCTTGAGGTCACGGGAGAAATCATGTTGCAAGTAATCATGTGAACTTGATATGTGTTCAATATTTTGATAGTATATATGTTGTGATTCCCTTAGTGGTGTCATGTGAACGTCGACTACATGACACTTCACCATATTTGGGCCTAAGGGAATGCATTGTGGAGTACTAAATAGATGGTGGGTTGCGAGAGTGACATAAACTTAAACCCCAGTTTATGCACTATTCCGTAAGGGACCGATTGGATCCTAGAGTTTAATGCTATGGTTAGGATTTATCCTTAATACTTTTCTCGTAGTTGTGGATGCTTGCGGGAGGGTTAATAATAAGTAGGAGGTTTGTTCAAGTAAGAACAACACATAAGCACCGGTCCACCCACATATCAAATTATCAAAGTAGCGAACACAAATCAAACCAACATGACGAAAGTGACTAGATGAAATTCCCGTGTACCCTCAAGAATGCTTTGGTTATCATAAGAGACCGTTTTGGCCTGTCCTTTGCCTCAAAAGGATTGGGATACCTTTCTGCATACTTGTTACAATTATCATTACTTGCTCGTTACCAATTACCTTGCTATCAAACTACTCGCTATTTACAATTTTAGCACTTGCAGACATTACCTTACTGAAAACTACTTGTCATTTCCTTCTGCTCCTCGTTGGGTTCGACACCCTTATTTATTGAAAAGAGCTACAATTGATTCCCTATACTTGTGGGTCATCATTGTCCATGGCTCCGATGTTGATCGTTGATCGAAAGGTGTTCTGATCATGTCTGTACTTCACCGAACCTATAGGGTCACACGCTTATGGGTCATCTATCTGCTGAATACTAGACAGGGAGTCTGAGAGAAATTCACTAATCCGGAATTGTTTCAGAATGAATCCAAACCTATTTTAGTGAGTACTGGAATAATTCTAAGACCCACAAAAATAGTTTTGGATTTAATGGTTGCGAAAAATTGTCTTCATGAATAGTGAAAACGCATTCTAGTTTGAATTCCGCAGATGAAAATCACTATTCTGGAATTGTTCCGAAACACGTCGACAATTATTTTAGTGGGTACTGGAAATGTTCTAGGCCCACATAAATATTTTTGGTTCAAACGGACGCTGAAAAATGTCGTCATGAATAGTGAAATCACATTCTTCTTTGCTTTTCGCAGAGAAAATCACTAATGTGGAATTGTTCCGGAACATGTCAAAAATTATTTTAGTGGGTACTGGAAATGTTCTAGGCCCACATAAATGTTTTTGGTTCGAACAGATGATGAAAAATGTTCTCATTAATAGTGAAAGTGCTTTTTGGGTGGCTTCTTGGAGAAGCCACCTTGAGGGCCTTTTGGTAATTCCCTCATTGGCTTCTTGGAGAAGCCACCCTTGGGCTTGGCCTATAAATAGGGGTGGAGGGGGCTGCCTAAAGGATCCATCCCTCGCTCTCATACACTTGCCATAGACTTGTCTGGCTTCTCTCTCCCTTCTAGCGAAATAGTTTCGTAGAGCCGAAAGGCTGTCTGGGTTCCGGTAGGAACTAGTTCTGGACGGCGAAGCCCTGCCGGATAGCTGACACCGTATGTGTGCAACCCCGTAGAAAGGTCGTAGTTTCGATATTTTGCCTGAGGGGTTGCTCGAGTGTGCTCCCGAAGGGCTGTCCGAGTTACCGTTCGAGTTTCGAATGTCCTCCCAAAGGGTTGTCCGCGGAATCATCCGAGGGACTGTACGACCGCCTCCCGAAGGGCTGTCCGACGAGGGAGTACATCCTCATGGTTGGGAGGTTGTAAATCCTAGCTGCGGGGATCTGCACCGATGATCTACACCGACTATTCTTCCACTGCGCTATGAGTCGTTACGGAACAGATCAAACCTTGTATGCCATCTCCCTAGTGATCCTGGGCGTGCTCGCTGCATCGATTTTTTTTGTTTTCTATCGCGTTCCCTACAATGGCATCAAGAGTCATGCTATGCATAGATGCAGGTTACGATCTAGAATACATAGAGATGTATGGGTATTGCATAATTTAATTTTGTTGTAGATAAGATCTATTGCTAAAAATTATTTATGCGGGTGGCAGATGAAGTCTGTTACCCGATGTTCTTATTGCTTCCCTAGAATTTGTGTATTTTTTATCTTAAAATGACATGGTGCAATTTGACAAAGTTCTGGCAATCCGCGATCCTGATTGATCAACGAAGTGCTATCAGTTCTTTGGGTTCCACCATAGTTGAGAGAAAGATTAAATTGCGTAGACAAAAGGGTAATGCAGATATAATGTGCACGGGGGTCATGCGTATGACGAAGTTTCGTATGGGGTTCAAGATTTTTTTATATCGTGCTTCATACACCTCGCGAAGTTAATCTAGCGACTTGAATAATACTTGATGATGAACGTTGGTAGTTGCGGTTTAATTCAAAACCTTAGAAGCCACGTAAAATAAAATTTTGTATAAACCGATTAGAGGCGTCCAACTTGGTTTTCCAGGATGGTTTGCATGTGATGTGGTATAGCAGTGCTCATAATACTTTGATTATGTATGAGATGACTATATGATGTAATTATTAACATGACTAGTGTGTCATGATTAGGCATGATGGCTGGAGCAATATGATTGCACTTTAATGACCTACGTGTCAACCTTAAGTAATGCACCTATTTTATTAGCTATAGAGATAGCAATATTATTTGGTGCATCGACAAGGTGGTGACAATTGATAACCCACAAGTATAGGGGATCAATTATAGCCTCTTTCGATAAGTAAGAGTGTCGAACCCAACGAGGAGCTAAAGGTAGAACAAATATTCCCCCAAGTTCTATCGACCACTGATACAACTTTACGCACGCTTGACATTTGCTTTACCGGAAACAAGTATGAAACTAGAAGTACTTTGTAGGTGTGATAGGATAGGTTTGCAAGATAATAAAGTGCATGTAAATAAAATCTAGGGGCTGTTTAGATAAAGACACAACTAAGTTAGTTTTAGTAGAGAGCTTTTGTCAACAAGAAAGTTATTTGTCCCTAGGCAATCGATAACAAGTACCGGTAATCATTCTTGTCATTTTATATGAGGGAGAGGCATGAGCTAACATACTTTCTCTACTTGGAACATATGCACTTATGATTGGAACTCTAGCAAGCATCCGCAACTATTAAAGATCATTAAGGTCGTGAAACCCAACCATAGCATTAAGTATCAAGTCCTCTTTACTCCCATACGTCATACCCCAGTTACTCGGGTTTAAGTTTCTGTCACTCTCGCAACCCACCGTAAGCGAACCATGAACATATTGCAACACCCTACAGCGAGGGCCCCTCACGTTTGCGTGATATGAAGGGCAATGTAGGACAGCACCATAAATAAAATATACAATCATACCAACCAAGATCACGATTTACCCACGGGACAAAACGGATCTACTCAAACATCATAGGATAACCATACATAATTGGGAAATAATATATGGAGATGAGCACCTTGTTTAAGTAGAGATTACAGCGAGGGGAAGAGGTGTTACACCGCTGCATAGAGGGGGACAGAGTTGGTGCTGACGGTAGCAAGATTGCTGATGTAGATCGCCCTCACGATCCTAACCCCGGCGCCACTCCGGTGCCACCGGGAGAGAGGGGGAGAGAGCCCCCTCCTTCTTCTTATTCCTTGGCCTCCCCCCTAGATGGGAGAAGGGTTCCCCCGCTGGTCCATGGTCTCCATGGCGGCGGAGGGGCGGGAGCCCCTCCGAGATTGGATCTCCCTCTTTGTTCTCTTCTGTTTCACGTTCCCCTGATCTGGCCGAAAACCGTTTCTTATATTCCGGGAGATCCATAACTCTGATTGCGCCGAGATTTCAACTCCTTGCACCCGAAGTAGAGCTCCAACCGACATTCAAGGAGGGCACAACCCACCACCCCGTGCCAGGGGCCTCTAGCGCGCCCTGGTGTCTTGTGGGCTGCGTGGGCCTCCGTTTGCGGTGATTCCAACTCCCAAAAATCACAAATATTCCAAAATAATTCTCCGTGAAATTTTATTGCATTTGGATATCGTCTAATATGGATTCTCTGTGATACAAAAAACATGTAGAAAACAGGAACTGGCACTGGGCACTGGATCAATAGGTTAGTCCAATAAATCATATAAGAAGTTGCCAAAAACATGTGAAAGTTGAATAATATTGGCATGAAACAATCAAAAATTATAGATACGATGGAGACGTATCTGCAATCTTCGTGTAGGTGAACACCGACGCAAATGCCGAAGACGAAGAAATACTTGACTTCTCCGTCGGGAAGGGCTATACCATATCATGCTATTATGAATTGCCTGAGATGTTTATCCCTTATGATGCACCCTTTTGATTGCGCGATAGTCGCTTTTTATTATGGTGATCTCCCACTTAAAATATCAAGTAGCACTACTGGAGGATGCTGCTAACGCGACACTACAATCAGAGACCCTTCGAGAAACTATGTGCGATGCCATAATCGCAAACAGTGCCGTATGAAAACCGTCAGAGATGTGTAAAACGTTTGCGATGACAGATGCATCAAACACGGTTCAGGTTTTAGTTGCGTGTGGGATGAAGGGCATACGGCTAAGTTCAATGAGCTGTTTGCAATGAGGCAAAACAAAAGAAACGGGCAGACACATGGAGGCGTGTGCGATACACAGCATACGGTTCACTCGGATGAACTGTTTGTGATTAGGCAACACAAAAGAAATGGACAACCCGATCAAGGTGTGTGCGATGTACAGCATACGGTTCACTCGGATGAACTATTTGTGATTAGGCAAGAGAACAGAAATACTTCAATATAACAAGATGTGTGTGATACGCGGCAAACAGGTCTATAATCAGAAATGTGTGTGAAGACCGATAATAACGCAGACGATTGCTTCTAATAAGACGTATGTGATATGCTCTGTCTACACAACATCTATTGGCCATTGTGGGACGGGTGGTCATCCGGATACGCCATAAGGATGCGAAGAGGCATTCCTATCAGCAAGGACTAGTTGTTCCACCAGTAGCTCATGTAAGAAAACTGTCAAGTTAAGTGTGCTCAGGCTGGAGTAGCCATCGGATGGGTGACTGGATGGGAAGTTGTGTCGATGTTAAATTAGGTGATGGGATGGGTCATTTCGGCCAAATGACCGAAATGCCCCATTTCCTCAGCTAATTTAACCTCGAGGTCCTTGTTTTTTTAACACATGTTAAACAAGGTCTACCGCATTACTTTTTGACAATGTGCGATACGTGGCATACAGTTGATCCATCCGACCTATTCGTGATGGAATAGGCCGTGTGTGCTGTGGGCAAATGCTTGCTAGTATTCAACTGTTTGGGATTGATGAATTCATCACTGACGGGATCCCTTGTGTGGTCCGTGTTCATCTGATCATCGTCTACTTCTTGTGCTAGCTTGATGCTAAGTATCCATTAATTGATGGCGTTTTATGAACACGCCACCGTTTCCCGCCATTTCCTCACCTGTTTCCCGCCACCCTGCTATATTGCGCATAGGGGGCGCGCGACGCACGAAGGCGACAAGCGTAACCTATAGCACATCCACCTTTTCCAAGCATGCCAACCCACCAAAGCACCGCCTCTGCCATCAACCTCGTCGACGAGGAGAATGAGCAGGCGCCACGACGTGTCGAGGCCGAGGCGCTCCCCGGCAACGCGATGGACGATGCTGTTATGCGCGTCATCGCCAGGGTTGAGCAGACCTTTGGCGCATGGCGCGGATCAAGATAGGCATGTCAACGCCGACAGGCTGCAGCTCGTCACACAACATGATCGATGGCGCACCCGCGCCGATAGGCTGCGGCTCACCGCATGGCGAGACCGTTGGAGCGCCGCAGAGCGAGAGGCGCGGTGTGCCGCACAGCAAGAGCGGATCCATTGGCTCTTGCCTACTGTCGACACGGCGTCGCAGCTGGGTACACGTCCCGACAGTACCCCCATTCCTCGCCAGGAGTGGGCAGAGGCCCTCAGCATTGTACTTGCACTAGATGTTGGCCACGACCTACTTGCACCGGACGCCTGCTGCTCCGTTCGCATGGGTGCCGCCATTCGCCTTGTCCGCGGATGCCAACGCGCTGGTCCGTAGGCTCGACCACCACTTTGGCCCAGGTGTCCACCTGGACGCAGTAGAGGAACATGGTTGTCGCATCCTCGAGCTAGTGATCTCCGATGAAATAGCCAACTTGGAGCTCGAGATCGCGCTCCAGATGTACCGCGAGCGTGTCGACCGCTTGGACGAACGCTTGCACGAGTTCAGGCAGAGCCAATAGCTACCCTAGGCAAGGGCTGCTAGTCATGGTCTCATGGACGCGTTTTATTTTGAAAAGTTGTTTCGACGTGGATAGCTTTGTATTCACAACAATCATAGTGTTGCTCTGTTTATTGCTCTGTTTCAATGTGTGTACTCTGCTTTCCATTCTTATATGTTCTGTTTCAATGTGTGTATATACGCTTTCCATTTTGTATATGTGGATGATACCAACTAGATTCAAATTAGTATACAAAAACAGATAGAAAATGGAATTCATTATACATATAAATATATTAATTGTTCATTAGATCATCACAGAATATATATATATATAATATCATCACATATACGTGATGATACTTAACTACTAGGTACAATGCATAAAATTGAAAACGAACAATACTAAAACTAATAATCGCTCCTGGGTCAGTATTCCGGGAGCCCCTCGCCAGCAGCTCCCTGGTGCGCGGCGTCTTCCCAGTGCGGAGGCAGTACTCTGACTCCTCCGCCTCGCAGCACTTGACGTACCGGTCTTCCTCTTGCTGGCGGACGCGCACGGCCGATCTTGCCATTTTGTTGGGCGCCCACCGGAGCTCCTCGTCGGTGGCATGCTGAAGTTTATCGGCCCACCTCCACGCAGCGAGGAGGGGCCCAGCGCCTATGACCTTCCTCGTGAAGTACCCGTCTTCGTACACCTCCTCAGCATGACGACGCGCCCACCCCCAAAGCTCCGCCGCGTCCTTTTTTCAGTGGCATCACGGGCTTCACAGGCCGCTTGGTACCTGGCTTCCTCCTCTGCGATCTCCTTCCTGAACGCCACTTTCCTGGCTTTCTCAGCCGGCGGCAATGACTTCCACATACAAAGATTGTACTGGCCCCAAAACCAATCCAAAGTTGGGGGGTCCGACGCAACCTCGTCAGGCGGCGCGTAGGGGTCCTCGTCGCTGCTAATCGAGTGAGCATCCTCGGGGGGCGGCGACTGCTCGTTGGCGCGTGGGCAGACCGGCGGCGCCATGGCAGAGATTTGAGAGAGAGAGACAGAGGGCGAGCGAGGGGAGGATGTAGATGAGAATGCAGGCGGGACGACGTGAGCAAGGTAGTATTTATTGGCGGCCGAAATCTAGATCGACGGGGACAGTACGCACTCTGGTCGCCGGAATTTACGAGTACTGTAGTTTGAATTACACACAATTCTTGCAGCAAATCCGTGTGTGAACATAATAGCTTACGGTTTCCTATACAGAACCGTGTCTGATTAATGATCCACGCCAATCACCTACCAAACCTCAAGCCGCGAGATAGAGTGCCAATCGTGTGGGGGGCGGTTGTCTTGCCAAATCTTTACATTTTCTTTTTTGAACACCAGATATTTACATCCTCTGATGATTTTTTAACTCGCACACAAGTACACAAAATATGATTATTCGAACAGTTTTGGTTAGGCCTTGCATGTAGATGTAGTTCAAATTTGAATTACGGTCATTCAATGGTTAGAAAATCACTTAAATGTCTTTAAAAGGTCAATTGACCCCTGAAAATTTCCAAATTTTCATATGACAGTTGTATTAGTGCACGTTAAACGTAGGAAAAAATTTGAAGGACGTAAGAGGAAGCTATCTCTCGTCCGTCAGCAAACATGCATTGTTCCCTCTCGGAACCACAAACCTTCTAGTCAGTTGCTCCGGTTTGTGAGGGGTGTGTGTCCAAACTTTCTTCAAACAGACCAATTTTTTTACCACGTCATCTTGGTGGCATGACATTAAATCAAGCAAGGTTTCATGTTTTTCTGATCATTTTTTAATTTTTTGGAATTAAAATGCCATGGCATGCACTCCATGCATGTACCCATGCCTTGACACCAATATGTTTGAAAATTCATTCGAATTTACTGCACATGGAATTAACTCGCACACAAGTACACAAAAATATGATTTTTCAAACCATTTTGGTTAGGGGTTGCATGTAGATGTAGTTCAAATTTGAATTACGGTCATTAAATGGTCAGGAAATCACCTAAATGTCTTTAGAAGGTCAAATGACCCATGAAATTTACCCAATTTTCACATGACAGTTGTATTAGTGCATGTTAAACGTAGGAAAAAATTTTATGGCCGTAAGAGGAAGCTATCTCCCGTTCGTCATCAAACATGCATTGTTCCCTCTTGGAAGCACGAACCTTCTAGCGAGTTGCTCCGGTTTGTGAGGGATGTCTGTCCAAACGTTCCTCAAACATGCCAATTTCTTTACCACATCATCTTGGTGGCATGACATTACATCAACCAAGGTTTCATGTGTTTCTGATCATTTTCTAATTTTTTAATTAAGATGCCATGTCACTCCATGCATACATATGCATGTGTCCATGTCGTGAAACCAATATGTTTGAAAATTCCTTCTAATTTACTGCACATGGAATTAACTCGCAGACAAGTACATAGATATGATTTTTCAAACTGTTTTGGTTAGGCATTGCATGTAGATGTAGTTCAAATTTGAATTACGGTCATTAAATGGTTAGAAAATCACTTAAATGTCTTTAAAAGGTCAAATGACCCCTAGAATTTTCCAAAATTTCACATTATAGTTGTAGTAGTGCATGTTAGACGTCGAAAAAATTTCAAGGCGTAAGAGGAAGCTATCTCCCGTTCGTCATCAAACATGCATTGTTCCCTCTCGGAACCATGAAAGTTCTAGCGAGTTGCTCCGGTTTGTGTGGGATGTGTTTCCAAACTTTTGTCAAACATGCCAATTTCTTTACCACATCATCTTGGTGGCATGACATTAAATCACGCAAGGTTTTATGTTTTTCTGATCATTTTTTTTGGAATTAAAATGCCATGGCATGCACTCCATGCATGTGCCTATGCCTTGGCACCAATATGTTTGAAAATTCCTTCCAATTTACTGCACATGGAATTAACTCGCACACAAGTACAATAATATATGATTTTTCAAACCGTTATGGTTAGGCGTTGCATGTAGATGTAGTTCAAATTTGAATTACGGTCATTAAATGGTTAGAAAATCACTTAAATGTCTTTAAAAGGTCAAATGACCCCTGAAATTTACCAAATTTTCACATGATAGTTGTATTAGTGCACGTTAAACGTAGGAAAAAATTTGAAGGCCGTAAGAGGAAGCTATCTCCCGTTCGTCATCAAACATGCATTGTTCCCTCTCGGAACCATGAACCTTCTAGCGAGTTTCTCTAGTTTGTGAGGGGTGCCTGTCCAAACGTTCGTCAAACATCCCAATTTCCTTACCACATCATCTTGGTGGCATGACATTACATCAACCAGGGTTTCATGTGTTTCTCATCATTTTTCTATTTTGTGAATTAAAATGCCATGTCACTCCATGCATACGTATGCATGTATCCATGTCGTGAGATCAATATGTTTGAAAATTCCTTCTAATTTACTGCACATGGAATTAACTCGCACATAAGTACACATATATGATTTTTCAAAACGTTTTGGTTAGGTGTTGCATGAAGATGTAGTTCAAATTTGAATTACGGTCAATAAATGGTTAGAAAATCACTTAAATGTCTTTAAAAGGTCAAATGACCCCTAGAATTTTCCAAAATTTCACATTACATTTGTAGTTGTGCACGTTAGATGTAGAAAAAAAATTGAATGCCGTAAGACGAAACAATCTTCGTTCGTCATCAAACATGCATTGTTCCCTCTCGGAACCACGAACCTTCTAGCGAGTTGCTCCGGTTTGTGAGGGGTGTGTGGCCAAACTTTCGTCAAGCATGCCAATTTCTTTACCACATCATCTGGGTGGCATGACAATACATCAGCCAAGGTTTCATGTGTTTCTGATTTTTTGGGAATTAAAATGCCATGCCACTCCATGCATATGTATTCATGCATATGTGTCTATCGGATGTGGGGTTCAGTCAAACCCTTGAGGTTCAAACACTGGGGTGCGCGCGAAGTCTTTCCCTCCTACCGATCTACGCTCTAGCTCGCTAAGATCTCGCGGACGAACTCGACGAACTCGCAGCACAGAGTCGGCCGCATTCACGTTAAATAGGGCACCATCGAAAGCCGTTGAGCCAACGCCTTATGAACTGTGGTTTGGCAAGAAACCAAAGTTGTCGTTTCTGAAAGTTTGGGGCTGCGATGCTTATGTGAAAAAGCTTCAACCTAATAAGCTCGAACCCAAATCGGAGAAATGTGTCTTCATAGGATACCCAAAGGAGACTATTGGGTACACCTTCTATCACAGATCCGAAGGCAAGACTTTTGTTGCTAAATTCTGAGTTTTTCTAGAGAAGGAGTTTCTCTCGAAAGAAGTGAGTGGGAGGAAAGTAGAGCTTGATGAGGTAATTGTACCTGCTCCCCTATTTGAAAGTAGTTCATCGCAAAAACCGGTTTCAGCGACACCTATACCAATTAGTGAGGAAGTTAATGATGATGATCATGAAACTTTAGATCAAGTTGTTACCGAACCTCGTACGTCAACCAGATTAAGATCCGCACCAGAGTGGTACGGTAATCCTGTTCTGAAAGTTATGTTACTAGACCATGATGAACCTACGAACTATGAAGAAGCGATGATGAGCCCAGATTCCGAAAAAATGGCTTGAGGCCATGAAATCTGAGATGGGATCCATGTATGAGAACAAAGTGTGGACTTTGGTTGACTTGCCCGATGATCGGCAAGCCATTGAGAATAAATGGATCTTCAAGATGAAGACTGATGCTGACGGTAATGTTACTGTCTATAAAGCTCAACTTGTTGCAAAAGGTTTTCGACAAGTTCAAGGGATTGACTACGATGAGACATTCTCACCCGTAGCGATGCTTAAGTCCGTCCGAATCATGTTAGCGATTGCCGCATTTTATGATTATGAAATTTGGCAGATGGATGTCAAAACTGCATTCCTGAATGGATTTCTGGAAGAAGAGTTGTATATGATGCAACCGAAAGGTTTTGTCGATCCAAAGGGAGCTAACAAAGTGTGCGAGCTCTAGCGATACATTTATGGACTGGTGCAAGCCTCTCGGAGTTGGAATAAACGCTTTGATAGTGTGATCAAAGCATTTGGTTTTGTACAGAGTTTTGGAGAAGCCTGTATTTACAAGAAAGTGAGTGGGAGCTCTGTAGCATTTCTGATATTATATGTGGATGACATATTACTAATTGGAAATGATATAGAATTTCTGGATAGCATAAAAGGATACTTGAATAAGAGTTTTTCAATGAAAGACCTCGGTGAAGCTTCTTATATATTGGGCATCAAGATCTATAGAGATAGATCAAGACGCTTAATTGGACTTTCACAAAGCACATACCTTGACAAAGTTTTGAAGAAGTTCAAAATGGATCAGGCAAAGAAAGGGTTCTTACCTGTGTTACATGGGGTGAAGTTGAGTAAGACTCAATGCCCGACCACTGCAGAAGATAGAGAGAAAATGAAAGATGTTCCCTATGCTTCAGCCATAGGCTCTATCATGTATGCAATGCTGTGTACCATACCTGATGTTTGCCTTGCTATAAGTCTAGCAGGGAGGTACCAAAGTAATCCAGGAGTGGATCACTGGACAGCGGCCAAGAACATCCTAAAATACCTGAAAAGGACTAAGGATATGTTTCTCATTTATGGAGGTGACAAAGAGCTCATTGTAAATGGTTACATTGATGCAAGCTTTGACACTGGTTCAGATGATTCTAAATCGCAAACCGGATACGTGTTTACATTGAACGGTGGAGCTGTCAGTTGGTGCAGTTCTACACAAAGCGTCATGGCGGGATCTACGTGTGAAGCGGAGTACATAGCTGCTTCGGAAGCAACAAATGAAGGATTCTAGATGAAGGAGTTCATATCCGATCTAGGTGTCATCTCTGTTGGAAAAGGCAGTGCCTAGGAGGCGCTTAGGCACGCCTAGGCGCTAGGCAATGGCCGAACGCCTCACCTATGGCATAAATGAAGGTCTAGGCAGGGCAAGCAAGGAATTGCTTACCCAAGAAGGAAATCATGCCACATACTGCACTGATATGCCAAACGGGTTATATTCCAATGGCAGTAGACGGCAATTAACTTATTTATATGCCCTAAACTAATATCAACACCCATATAATAATCAAAAATACATTGTGAGTAAAAACTATATTACCGCCTAGGCTACGCCTAGGGCGCTTAGGCACTAGGCGAAGGCCAACCGCCTCGCTTACGCTTACCGCTTTTTCCAACCTTGGGTGTCATACTTAGTGCATCGGGTCCAATGAAAATCTTTTGTGACAATACTGGTGCAATTGCCTTGGCGAAGGAATCCAGATATCACAAAAGAACCAAGCACATCAAGAGACGCTTCAATTCCATGCGGGATTTAGTCCAGGTGGGAGACATAGAAATTTGCAAGATACATACGAATCTGAATGTTGCAGACCCGTTGACTAAGCCTCTTCCACGAGCAAAACATGATCAGCACGAAGGCTCCATGGGTGTTAGAATCATTATTGTGTAATCTAGATTATTGACTCTAGTGCAAGTGGGAGACTGAAGGAAATATGCCCTAGAGGCAATAATAAACTTATTATTTATTTCCTTATATCATGATAAATGTTTATTATTCATGCTAGAATTGTATTAACCGGAAACATAATATATGTGTGAATACATAGACAAACAGAGTGTCACTAGTATGCCTCTACTTGACTAGCTCGTTGATCAAAGATGGTTATGTTTCCTAGCCATTGACATGAGCTGTCATTTGATTAACGGGATCACATCATTAGAAGAATGTTGTGATTGACTTGAACCATTCCGTTAGCTTAGCACTCGATCATTTAGTATGTTACTATTGCTTTCTTCATGACTTATACATGTTCCTATGACTATGAGATTATGCAACTCCCGTTTACCGGAGGAACACTTTGTGTGCTACCAAATGTCACAACGTAACTGGGTGACTATAAAGGTGCTCTACAGGTGTCTCCAAAGGTACTTGTTGGGTTGGCGTATTTCGAGATTAGGATTTGTCACTCCGATTGTCGGAGAGGTATCTCTGGGCCCTCGCGGTAATGCACATCACTTAAGGCTTGCAAGCATTACAACTAATGAGTTAGTTGCGAGATGATGTATTACGGAACGAGTACAGAGACTTGCCGGTAACGAGATTGAACTAGGTATTGAGATACCAACGATCGAATCTCGGGCATGTAACATACCGATGACAAAGGGAACAACGTATGTTGTTATGCGGTCTGACCGATAAAGATCTTCGTAGAATATGAAGCAGCCAATATGGGCATCCAGGTCCCGCTATTGGTTATTGACAAGAGAGGTGTCTCGGTCATGTCTACATAGTTCTCGAACCCGTAGGGTCCGCACGCTTAACGTTCGTTGACGATATAGTACTATGAGTTATGTATGTTGGTGACCGAATGTTGTTCGGAGTTTTGGGTGAGATCAAGGATATGATGAGGAACTCCGGAATGGTCGGGAAGTAAAGATTGATATGTGGATAGTAGTGTTTGATCTCCGGAAGGGTTCTGGAATCCATCGGAAGGGGTTCCGGATGTTTCCCAAAATGTTTGGGCACGAGAACACTTTATATGGGCCAAAGGGGAAAGCCCACAAGGTTTTGGAAAGCGCAAAAGGAAGTTTTGCGGAGTCCAGGGGCCAGACGCTAGGGTCCCTGGCGTCTAGGTCCAGACGCCGGGAACCCTGGCGTCTGGCCCTGGAGTGCGAGAAGGGCTCTTGCCTTTCGGGTGAAACCGAATTTGTGGAGGCTTTTACTCCAAGTTTCGACCCCAAGGCTCAATATATAAATAGAGGGGTAGGGCTAGCACCCAAGAGACATCAAGAAACACCAAGCCGTGTGCCGGCAACCCCGTCTCCTCTAGTTTATCCTCCGTCATAGTTTTCGTAGTGCTTAGGCGAAGCCCTACGAAGATTGTTTGTCACCAACACCGTTACCACGCCGTCGTGCTGCCGGAACTCATCTACTAATTCGGCCCTCTTGCTGGATCGAGAAGGCAAGGACGTCACCGAGCCGAACGTGTGCAGAACTCGGAGGCGTCGTGCTTTCGATGCTTGGATCGGTCGGATCATGAAGACGTACGACTACATCAACCGCGTTGATATAACACTTCCGCTTACGGTCTACGAGGGTACGTGGACAACACTCTCCCCTCTCGTTGCTATGCATCACCATGATCTTGCGTGTGCGTAGGATTTTTTTTGAAATTACTACGTTCCCCAAGAGAAATTGCTCAATGAGAAAAGGCTCCCCCGCACGCATCAATCAAAACTCAGCTTCAACTCAAATCCAGATCCAGAAAGCAAAGCTACAGAGAGAGAGAGAGAGAGAGAGAGAGAGAGAGAGAGAGATCCAAAGCAAAAGGCTGCGTCCGGCACCTAGTCTAGTCTTCCGGTCTTCAAGTCTTTTCACCATCGCGGAGCTAAGTGCTGCCACTAGACGTGGGAGGGAGCCCCAGGGCATGAGGCCGGCACGCCTGAGACTCCGAGGCGTGTTCAGCCCCAACTCATTATTACGTGAGAGTGTCACGGGCGGCGAGCTTCACAGGCACTGGGCCTTCTTCACAGGTACCGGCCTTGCTTCATATCACCAGACAAGGTCCCCGCCTTGCGCCACCCTTGACCTCCCTTGAGCCGACCGGTCACCGAGACGACACAAAGGAGGGAAAGAGGACGCCGGCGGTGCCCCCGGCAAACACAGGTCCTTTATCGGGGGAAGGTTTGTTGAGGCCTCCCCGGCAGAGGGCGTACCTCCGGGTGTTGCCAGTCGTCGCGCGCCGCGGGCAGGGGCCTTGCTCCTGGCTCCCTCCCGGCGGCCCCCAGCGTGTCTCCCTTGTTGGAACGGGTGCTGCCGTGCTAGGGTCGTCGATCGACGCCGTAACCTGAGTTATATGCAGCCCCTGTTCCCAGGATGCCGACAGTGTCCATGTCGTGATACAAATATGTTTGAAAATTCCTTCTATTTTACTGCACATGGAATTAACTCGCACACAAGTACACAAATATGATTTTTCAAACCGTTTCGGTTACGCATTGCATGTAGATATAGTTCAAATTTGAATTACGGTCATTAAATGGCTAGAAAATCACTTAAATGTCTTTAAAAGGTCAAATGACACCTAGAATTTTCAAAAATTTCACATTACAGTTGTAGTAGTGCACGTTAGAGGTAGAAAAAAATTTGAAGGCCGTAAGAGGAAGCTATCTCTCGTTTGTCATCAAACATGCACTGTTCCCTCTCGGAACCACGAGCCTTCTAGTGAGTTGCTTCGGTTTGTGAGGGGTGTAGGTCCAAACTTTGGTCAAACATGCCAATTTTTTTACCGGATCATCTTGGTGGCATGACATTACATCAACCAAGGTTTCATGTGCTGATTTTTTTTATTTTTTGGAAATAAAATGGCATGTCACTCCATGCTTAATTGTGTCATAGCCGTTAGACCAATATGTTTGAAACTTCCTTCCTATTTACTGCACATGGAATTAAATCGCACACAAGTACACGAAATATGAGTTTTTAAACCGTTATGGTTAGCCGTTGCATGTACATGTTGTTAAAATTGCAATTACGGTTATTAAATGGCTAGAAAATCACTTAAATGTCTTAGAAGGTCAAATGACCCCTGAAATTTTCCGAAATTTGACATGAAAGTTGTATTAGTACTACAAAATTTCTTGTTCATTTCAAACACTATCCGTTGGCAATTTATTCCAAATTCGTCTTTCATTGCTAATAAAAAATATCTACGACATCACACACAGTTGTTTTCTAGGAACCGTTTGCGATGAAAATATCTGGGTCTATTTGAGTCTCCCTCCTTAAGCTTCACCGGCTATCTGCTCTAGTGCCGGCAACCCCCGAATCCACGAATCCCGATCCCCATTCCCGCACCCCCTTCTTGCAAAGATGAAGCCGTGGAAACACTTCGTGAAGGCCCGTATGAGGGCCGCGTCCCCCCCCCCCCGAGCGCCGCCGCCTATGCCAAGAGTGACACCGCATCCGCATTGAGCACAGCCGCTTCTGCTGAGAGGGCATCTGCGGCAGATGACAGGGCAGCTGCAGCAGCCAAGACGGCTGCAGCTACTGCTGCGACGGCGGCTGCAAACGCCGAGAGCGCTCGAGCTACCGTCTGTGCCGCTGATGTCGCCTTGGCCCGGGTTGAGGCCATCCACGCGAAGATCGAGGATGCACACGCCAAGATATTCCAGGCCACCTCGGACTCCAGCATGCAACCCACGTCTGAGAAGGCGGCGGTGGCCATGGAGCACCTGCTTCCTCATGAGGTCGCCGAGCGGGAGCTGGAGATGCAAGAGGCGGCGGAGATCGAGGAGCGCTGGGAGGAGGAGTTGCGCGTGGCTGAGGTCGAGGTAGATAAGAGTCTGTCCATCGAGGAATCAGTGATGGAGTACCAATGTGAGCTCTAGCGCAGCCAGTACTACGAGTACTACAACCTTGAGGGCGGCGCCGAGGATGAGGACGCAGTCGACTTCAGCAGGGGGGACACGGAGTCCACCAACGGCGGCATGTCGCCAGGACAAGTCATCGATGTCTCATCTCACACCGGCGATGCATAGGCCGACGCGGCGGCGGATTTTTAATTATGCATACTTAGTCTTTGTTTTTAATGCTGGTCTTTTGTTAGAGCAATGTTTAGGCCAACTGGCTCTATGTAATTACTAAAATTGCTCGATTCAGTAAGTGTGGTATGTCTACTGTATGCTCTTTTGTGTGCCCAAATTAGCAAGCGATGTTAAATTATGCAATGAGGTACCCGGGGAAGTTTCCACCAAAATTTGAATTATCAAACTCATCCCATGCGCATAAAGCAGAAGAATCGTTTACGATCTACACACAATAGTTCAAAGTGAATGGTCCGGCAGCACCGCGCGCGTTCAAAGTGAATGTGCCCATGCCTTGAGACCAAAATTTGAATTATCAAACTCATCCCATGCGCGTAAAGCAGAAGAATCGTTTGTGATGCACACAATCGTTCAAAGTGAATGGTTTGGCGGTACCGCATACAAAGTTTCCCTCCACATTTCCAAAATTTTGGCCTACCGCCAAAATATCTACCCCCGCTCCCCTTCCCCACCCCCTTTTCTCCCTGACCACAAGTCACAATTCCCCTGTTTCCTCCTTCCTTCCTTCCTTGCTAAGCTATAGCCTCTTCCTCGCTCTCGCCGTCTCGCATCCTACCGCCGGGGTCGCCATGGTGTCGGTGTCAAAACCGGCGGATCTCGGGTAGGGGGTCCCGAACTGTGCGTCAAGGTCGGATGGTAACAGGAGACAAGGGACACTTTATTTTACCCAGGTTCGGGCCCTCCCGATGGAGGTAAAACCCTACTCCTGCTAGATTAATATTGATGATATGGGTAGTACAAGAGTGGATCTACCACGAGATCAAGGAGGCTAAACCCTAGAAGCTAGCCTATGGTATGATTGTGTATGATGATGGTTGTCATACGGACTACAACCCTCCGGTTTATATAGACACCGGATAGGGTTAGGGTTACACAGAGTCGGTTACAATGGTAGGAGATCTCGAATATCCACACACCTAACTTGCCTTCCACGCCAAGAAAAGATCCTTCCGGACACGGGACGAAGTCTTCAACTTTGTATCTTCATAGTCCTGGAGTCCGGCTAAAGGTATAGTTCGGCTATCCGAACACCCCCTAATCCAGGACTCCCTCAGTAGCCCCTGAACCAGGCTTCAATGACGACGAGTCCGGCACGCAGATTGTCTTCGACATTGCAAGGCGGGTTCCTCCTCCAAGTTCTTCAAGAAGATTATAAACACCACAAAATAGTGTCCGGCTCTGCAAAATAAGTTTCCACACATTGCCATACAGAGAATAATATTAACACAAATCAAATCTGCTGACGTATCCCGCAGTGCGTCATAACACTGCGGCCAAGCCTTCTATATAAATTGTTTTCATTGTTCCACCTCAGCTCGTATAGCGAGGCGGTTTCCTTGGCACGTCTTGTCGAAGCAGAGATCGTGTGCCCCCCTCTAACGGGATTCTCATTAATACGAACGTGGGTAACCCAACCACGCCATTTACTGCGGCGTTTGGGAGGCAAGTGAGTTTTATTAGGTAGGTGAGGACGCCTAACCGTACCTGCTTATATAAAGGGATAAGGATTCACATTTTTAACCTACGCCTTCTTCCTCCTTTGCCAATCCATCTCTCGAGCACTCAAGCTCCAGCGCCCAAGTCCGCTCTTCTTCCTCAACCTTCTCCAACAATGTCCGGAGCGGGAGGCAAGTGGATGGTCTCCTCCGTTACGGAGGCTCAAGTAAAAAGGCTAAGGAAAGCCGGATACTTGTCCAAGGATATCCCGCATCGGCTTCCTGATAAGGGGCAGCTTCTTCCTACCCCAAGGCCCCATGAGAGGGTAGTTTTTCTCCCCCACTTCCTCCGCGGACTGGGCTTTCCACTTCACCCATTTGTCCGGGGGCTCATGTTCTACTACGGCCTGAATTTCCATGATCTGGCTCCGAACTTCGTTCTCAACATCTTGGCGTTTATCGTCGTGTGTGAGGCCTTTCTCCGCGTCCGCCCCCACTTCGGCCTCTGGCTCAAGACCTTCAACGTCAAGCCCAAGGTGGTGTCCGGCACCCAGGCGGAGTGCGGAGGCGCTATAGTTGGCAAGATAGCCAACATCCTCTAGTTTGATGGCTCCCTCGTGGAGTCCCTAAAGGGGTGGCAGGCTGGGTGGTTTTACATCACCGAGCCCCGCGATCCAAAATGGGTCACGGCCCCTGAGTTCAGATCCGGACCCCCCACGCGGCTCATGTCCTGGAAAGAGACAGACCTGTCGTGGGGCAACAAGGAAGAAGTGACTGGGTTGCAAACATGCATCCAGTCCCTGGTGAACAAGCCAATCCGGATCGCCAACATAGTCTAGGTCATGCTCGTTCACCTGATCCTCCCGTGCCAAGAACGGGATTTTACATTGTGGGAATTCGACCCGGCGCAGCACCAGACCCTCAGTAGGCTCTTCGACACGACATATGAAGACGTCTGGAAGGTGCTAACCAAAGGCGCCGAGTCCCCCACATCCGCCTCCGAGGATCGCAGATACAGCTCGCAGCGTATCGCCGGCGAGGTAAGCTATCTATACCTTTGACAGGTCCCTTAAGCTCTTCTTCATAGATTTTCTCTATGCGGGATCTAAACCCCCTTTTACCTTTGACAGGCTTGGCTGGAGATATCCGGACCGATTAACTGTCCGGCCCCTCTGCCTGAAGACCCGACCCCAGCTCTCTTGGTGAAGCTAATGGCTCCGACACCTTACGTGGTGCCGGAGAGGAAGGCCAAGAAGAAGAAAACCACGGGGACTCGAAAAAGTTCCCGCAACATGGTGGTGTCGGACTCGTCGTCCAACGAGTCCGCAACGCCCTCCTCTCGCGAAAACGAGGAGGAGGAACAAGGAAGCTCTCCCCCTCCAGCGAGGGGAGCAAAGAAGAAGAAGGCCGCCCCAACAGGGGAGGCCGAGGGGTCAAGGAAAAGGAAGACCCCTCCGCCGGACTACTCCCACGACGCCGAAGAGGGCGGAGAGGAGTGGCCGGACAAGACCAAGCGTCCAGCGAAATCTTAAGTATTTAAACACCAGAGTAACTCATGATACCCCTTTTTTTAGTGTGCGGCTTTCCCTGATATCGCACGTATTTTATGCAGCCTGCCCCGGGCCGAACTCGATGACTCGTCGAGCGGCTCCCTGGATTCGTCGGACGTGAACTCTGTTCCACCCGTGGTCTCCCCCCGCGGGGCGGACGACGCCGAAGTGGCGCCCCGCCAAGCTTCAGGGCAGGAGGAGATGGTCCTGGAGGAGACACAAGGCAATCCTCCGGACCCCAGGAGTGAAGGGGATGAAACCCCCCAGGGCTCCAAGTCCGGCTTTGTGCCGGACACTGCGCCGGACTCGACAGTCCCGGTCCGTGGCGGGCGAACTCCTTCCAAGAGGAGTAAGCCATCTGAGCCGGCGGCCTCCGTCCAACCGGAGGCGCCGGACAATTTGCTGGAGGTGCTTGAGGGCGCCGCCATCGACGAGGAGCACCGTACTTTTATGAGTACGGTGATCCAAAGGATTCAGTCCGCCAAGAGCGGACTGAATGAAGCTTGCGCTAGCCTTCTAACAGGCTTTGAGGTAAGTAAAAAATGTGGCAATTTATTTACCGCATAGACAGTAGCCCAGATGCTCTGTTCGGTGTTCGGAAAGAAAAGCCGGATAGAGGATCTAATAATTTTCGCAGGAGTCTAACAAAAAAGGTCAAATATGCGTATGCAGGCTTCACTGCTGTCCACCGCCGCACTGACTGCGCAGGTGGATGTCCTGAAACAGGACCTCGGGCGGACCGAGCAAGAGCTCGGCCTTGCCAAACAGCAGCTCGAGGAGAAGGAAGGTAAGAAATACCTTAAAAAAAGAAAAAAAAGAAGAAAAAGGTGCCTATAGAGAGGCTTGATTGCAGAAAGAAATAACAGGATTGTACTGCTTATTGTAGGGGCCACAACCGAGGTGACAGCCCTGAAGCAGGCGCTGGCTGAGGCCGAGAAGAAAACGGCCGAGGAGCGCGCCGAGGGAGAGAGGCTTGGGGTTCAGGTCTGCGAGGTGCAGCAAGAGCTGCAAACTCTCATGAAAAAACATGAGGGTTTGGAGCTTGAGGCGAAAGCGCAAGCATCCGAGCTCGCGTCGGCCCTCGAGACCGCCAAGAGTGCCAAGGCCGAAGCCCAAAAGGCCCTCCAAGAGTTGGAGGATGTGAAAAAGATAGCAACGGGTAAGGCATTCTCAATGCAGAGTAGGAATATAAAAGTAAACTACCTATTACTTACCCGAATCCGAAGTTCTCCAGGGGCGTTCGTCGATCTTCCCCGCAGTGTATCCGATGCCGCCGCGTTCTACCGAGCTAAAGAGGGCAGCTCGACGGAGAGTGTGTTCTGGTCTCAGTATTCTGAGGCCGGACACACCGTGCCCTTAAGCGATCAGATGAAACAGCTGGTCCAGCTCCACAAGGCGGCTGAACAGGCCATGAAGGGCTTACTAGTTCGGCTGTGGCCTGGAGAGGCCCTGCCTGGGAGCTATTTCGGGCTGGTGCGGCGGCTGGTGGAGGCCTGTCCACGGCTTGAAGTCATTAAGCGCTCCGTCTGCATTGAAGGTGCCCGGAGGGCCCTTGCCCGTGTAAGGGTACACTGGGGTAAGCTGGACGGAGAGAAGCTGGTGAAGGACGGGCCGCCGCAGGGGAAGGAGCATCGCAAGCCCGAGAACTACTACAAGGACGTTCTTGCCGGAGCCCGCCTTGTCGCGGATGAATGTACTAAAGATGTAGTATTTGAATGAACTCGCTCGTTTGTATCCTGTGCGCTGAAAACTTGTTCATATGCGCTAAGCAATGCTTGTTTAATTTAAAATATTATTTTCTGTGCGGCCGTTTATCAAATATTGAGAGATGGCGAGTCGTCAGCTTCTGCCCCCATGCCACTAGTGCTGGGGTGTTCGGGATAAACCTAAGGGCTCTTGTTCCCATAGTTGGGTCCTTCGAGGGAGGCGCTCAGCACAGCGAACCAGGCAATCGGACTATAATGCTTGAACACTCTCACTTAGCCATAGAACGTTATAATTTTAAATTTCGGCGAAGCCCCTAGTTCGGAAGGCCGAATTCGGGGCGCTATCCACGCCTTTGGACAGACATAGCCAGCTCCTCGCTCAAAGCGGCATAAGCCTTTAAGGACTCGAAAAACCTCTCGAACAGCGACCGCTCTCGCGCCTTATCATGACAGTCTGTTTTAGCTTTCTCCACTGAGGTGCTCAACCCACCTGATCTGGGGCACAATCGCAGTGGTTCTCCTAGTGCTACCTTAGCCGATAGAGCGGAACGTAAGGTACCAAAACATAGGAGCCGGGCAAACCCAACATGTGACCAAAATCATGACACGGAGCCGATGCATATAGTGCTATAAGTTTGGGGTGCCGCACTTGTGGAAGTGTACGGACTTCTCACACCAGATAAAAGGGTAATGAAGCCCCTGGCGTGGTTTGCCGTACCATGGTGTACGGGTGCTATCGTGTTATATCATAAACACATATATTCAAAGGGGATAATGCAAAAAATAGATAAAAAGCTATGCATTGTTTTATAAAGAGGCTATTTATCAAAGCCGAACGATACAAGTAGTGCGATAAGCAAAGAATATACTAGACTATTTAACATGTCCTGACCAGGCACAGGCCGCGGAATTAGAAACAGATATATCGCTCGAAATAGAGACCACCTGAGAGTTCCGGAATGCGTCGTGGATTTGTCTACTTTCCTGGATCTTGCATCGTCTGTGTGGCAACGCTGCCAAACAGGTTGTCCAGACTATGGAGTCCTGAAATTAAAAAAGAAAAAATCCAGCAGCCCCTAGTACGTTTGACGCCGTGTTGTAGGCATGCCGTTAATGTGCCCCTCCCCCATGGAATTTTAAGGGCGTAATTGTGTACTCGAGGTACTTGCTCCGCTATGTTGCGATGGCTGGGGTCGGGGCCGTATTGCTACTCTTGCTCTGATCGTGCCAGGTGGTCTTGTTGCAGGTTACTCCGGGCACGCTTTGCATTGACCGGTTTTTTAACGGCCGGACTAGAGAGTTGCCTTGAAAGGCTGCTTTGTACTTCCGCCGCGAGGGCCGCCGTGTGCTCTTCCGTACGGATGGAGCGTTCTGTGTTTCCGCTGTCCGTAATTTCTCCTCGAGGGCCTGGCATCTTGAGCTTGAGATATGCATAGTGCGGCACCGCATTGAATTTAGCGAATGCGGTTCGTCCGAGCAGGGCATGATAGCCACTGTGGAACGGCACTATATCGAAGATTAACTCTTCGCTTCGGAAGTTATCCGGAGATCCGAAGACCACATCAAGTGTTATCAAGCCTGTGCAATTGGCCTCTACACCTGGTATGACGCCTTTAAAGGTCGTCCTTGTGGGCTTGATCCTTGATGGATCTATGCCCATTTTCCGCACTGTATCCTGATAAAGCAGGTTCAGGCTACTGCCGCCGTCCATGAGGACTCTTGTGAGATGAAATCCGTCCACGATTGGGTCGAGGACCAGTGCGGCAAAACCGCCGTGACGGATGCTAGTGGGGTGGTCCCTTCGATCGAAAGTGATCGGGCAGGAGGACCATGGGTTGAACTTTGGGGCGACTGGCTCCATCGCGTATACGTCCCGTAGCGCACGCTTCCTCTCCCGCTTGGGAATGTGGGTCGCGTATATCATGTTCACCGTCCGCACTTGTGGGGGAAACCCTTTCTGTCCATTGTTGTTCGGCGGCCCGGGCTCCTCCTCGTCGTCGCTGTTCGGCCCCTTGTCCTTATGTTCGGCTCTTAACTTGCCTGCCCGCTTGAACACCCAACAATCCCTGTTGGTGTGATTGGCTGGCCTTTCGGGGGTGCCATGAATCTGGCACGAGCGATCGAGTATCTGGTCCAAACTGGACGGGCCCTGGGTATTCTTTTTAAATGGCTTTTTCCGCTGACAGGATTTATAGCCTCTGAATCCGGCATTGACTGCCGTATCCTCATTGCTGTCGCTGCTAACGCGGCGCTTTTGATTATTTTGACGTGACCTGCCACTTTTGTCCTTGGTATCCGAATTACCGGGCTTCTTCGATAAGTTGTTGCTGCGAGCTAGCCAGCTATCCTCGCCCGCGCAAAAGCGGGTCATGAGTGTCGTGAGGGCTGCCATGGTTTTCGGCTTTTCCTGTCCCAGGTGCCGGGCAAGCCACTCGTCACGGATGTTATGTTTGAAGGCTGCTAGGGCCTCTGCGTCCGGACAATCGACTATCTGATTTTTCTTTGTTAGGAACCATGTCCAGAATTGCCTGGCCGATTCTTCTGGCTGCTGAATTATGTGGCTTAGGTCGTCGGCGTCCGGTGGCCGCACATAGGTCCCCTGAAAGTTGTCGAGGAATGCAGCTTCCAGGTCCTCCCAAGAACTGATTGAGTCCGCTGGTAGGCTGTTAAGCCAGTGCCGGGCTAGTCCTTTAAGCTTGAGGGGTAGATATTTGATGGCGTGCAGATCATCGCCGCGTGCCATGTGGATGTGAAGGAGATAGTCCTCAATCCATACTGCCGGATCTGTCATACCATCGTACGACTCGATATTGACGGGTTTAAAACCCTCTGGGATTTTGTGATCCATTACTTCGTCTATGAAACATAGTGGGTTTGCGGCGCCCCTGTACTGGGCTATGTCGCGACGCAGTTCGGAAGAGTTGTGCCTGGTGTGTTCGGCCCGAACGGATTTGTTGTGTCCGGAGTGAAGATCATCACGTGTCTTCAGGCGTCCGCGCGATCCGTAGATCAATCTTGTTTGCTTTGCTTTATCCTCCAGTACGTCTCGCAGGTCTAGCTCATGTTCCCGTGCCTTATTCGAGCGGCACCGGGGCATGGCTTGCTGAGGGGCTCAACAGGCCTCCCTGTCGCGGCCACGGGGTGGCCGGTCTGCCATGTCATATGCTTCCCCCTCTGATTGGGGTAGCGGCCTGCGCCTAGGATAAATTTTGGAGGGGCGCCCGAGTTCATACTCTTCGGCCGCAAGGACTTTAGTCCATCTGTCAGCTAGCAAATCTTGATCAGCTCTAAGCTGTTGCTGCTTTTTCTTTAGGCTGTTGGCCGTGTCTAGAAGCCTGCGTTGAAAACGCTCTTGTTTGGCGGGGTCTGATGGTACGACGAATTCGTCGTCGTCGAGGCTTGCCTCGTCTTCGGAGGGAGGCATGTAGTTATCATCCTCAAGCTCTTGCTCTGCCGCTCTCTCCTGAGGGCTGGCTTTTCCATCTTCCTGCGCCGAATCTTGCTTGTTCTGGTGCTCTTCGGCGCTGTCCGGGGTAGTATTATCTCCCGTGCCGGAATCACCTTTTCTGCTGTGGCGGGATTTAGAGCGGCGCCGTTGGCGCCGACGTTTTTGCGGTTTTTTCGATGTGTCGTCTTCCGCTGCTCCATTGCCATCCGCTTCCTTTGGAGCATCCACCATATATATGTCATATGACGAGGTGGCGGTCCAGCGCCCTACAGGTGCTGGTTCTTGTTCGTCTCCTCCTTCGTCGTCCATACCATCGAAGTCTTCGGAGCCGAAGTCAAGCATGTCGGTTAAATCGTCGACAGTGGCTATTAAGTGGGTGGTGGGTGGGTTTTGAATTTCTTCGTCGTCCGAATCCCAACCTCGCAGACCATAGTCCGGCCTGGGCTCTCCTGATAAAGAGAGAGATTTGAGAGAATTCAGGATATCACCGAAAGGTGAGCACTGAAAGATGTCCGCAGCGGTGAACTCCATTACTGGCGCCCAATCAGATTCGATCGGTGGGGGCGCGGAAGGCTCAGAGTTCGGAGAAGAGTCCGGCTCCTTGGAGTCCTGGGCCGTGCGGAGTACGGGGCTGGCGTTCGGCTCGATCGCCTTTGAGATCGCAGCCCCCGAGGTGACTCCAACCGTTCATCCTCAGAGAACGCAACGGGCTCCGAGTCAAAGATCGGGGCCGGAGCGTGTGCGGCCTCCAGGGTGCTATTCGGAGGCAGAGCTATATCATGCCCCTTGAAGTAGCGCGTCGCGCTTGGCTGTGGCTCGAACCCGTCGAAGATCAAGTCACCGCGGATATCAGCCGTGTAGTTTAAGCTTCCCAACCTGACTTGATGGCCAGGGGCGTAGCTTTCGATCTGCTCCAGATGACCAAGCGAGTTGGCCCGCAGAGCGAAGCCGCCGAAGACGAAGATCTGTCCGGTGAGGAAAGTCTCAACCTGGACCTCATCATTGCTGATGATCAAAGGAGCCATCGGGCCTGAAAGTGACGACACAGAGGAACTCTCAATGAAAGCACCAATGTTGGTGTCAAAACCGGCGGATCTCGGGTAGGGGGTCCCGAACTGTGCGTCAAGGTCGGATGGTAACAGGAGACAAGGGACACTTTATTTTACCCAGGTTCGGGCCCTCTCGATGGAGGTAAAACCCTACTCCTGCTAGATTAATATTGATGATATGGGTAGTACAAGAGTGGATCTACCACTAGATCAAGGAGGCTAAACCCTAGAAGCTAGCCTATGGTATGATTGTGTATGATGATGGTTGTCCTACGGACTACAACCCTCCGGTTTATATAGACACCGGATAGGGTTAGGGTTACACAGAGTCGGTTACAATGGTAGGAGATCTCGAATATCCGCACACCTAACTTGCCTTCCACGCCAAGAAAAGATCCTTCCGGACACGGGACGAAGTCTTCAACTTTGTATCTTCATAGTCCTGGAGTCCGGCTGAATGTATAGTTCGGCTATCCGAACACCCCCTAATCCAGGACTCCCTCACATGGTCTTCTTCAAAGACATCTCCAGTGGTTCCTCCTCCGGCGACTACTCCTTCACCACCCGAGTATGCCTCTCTTCTCTCTCTCTCTCTCGGGCTATGACTTGGAATGAAGGTTTTTACCCGGAGGTCGATTTGAATTGTTTCTTCCTCTTGTAGCTCCCTAAGACCATCAGTGGCAACGAATGGAGCGGGGTGGCTGAAGATCTATCTGCTCGTTGTCACCATCAATCTCCTTGCGTGAAGCTACTTGCGTTTGATTCTGTGGACACTGGGAGGAAGTTTCTGGCATGTGCAGAGAAGGTTAGACCCTCTTCTGTTGTTACAAATCATTTGTTAGATGTGATGCAGACACTGTCACGGTCCCAACCCATTCATACCACACCTTCAACCAAATGCATCCTAAGACAGTGTCACAGTTTGTACCTAGTATCTTAAATTGTTGCCATCTCATCAGTGGTGCCATTAGAAAATTATTTGGCACCGCTTTAGCAGTTTGTGCAGCCAACTTTTGTCCACACATTCGAGCAGCCAAGTAGTAAAATACTAAATCTTTATGGCACGAAGGAACTGGGCATCGGAGCAACTACTTGCTCCGGAGTCCGGGTCCCTGATTTTTTTCCGCTGCATCGGCTCGCCAGTTCAGGGCACCGGTGCGAGATGTAGCAACAGTTGTCTTTACACCAGTTTTGGCATACATAGTGGACGGCCTTAGTGCTATTAGTTATATGTTACTAAATTTGTGCATGTACACACCTGTTAGTATCAATTTGCTGTCACCCAAACACTGTCGTTATGCTGTTGCAGTTATATTTACCTTCCTCATAAAATGTTCAATTTGTTATTTATTGTACATGAGTAAGAACTTGTAGCGTCGTTGTAGTTAATTATAGCTTTTGATGTTCCAGAATTTGGTTGTTGTCTCAGTACCAATTATTTAATTTGCACATTGATTTTTTTGAGAAGATATGTCATAATTAACATATTTCTTTAGTTTTTCAAAATAAGCATTGGTGATTTTCTATGTTGCTATAAACCCATTTCCCCTAAAATTGTTACTAAGCTAGTTTTAAATATTATAGGATGAACGGAAGTGTTCTTACATTGAGTGGGTTGATCAAGACTGGCCATAGTCTTTGAAGATGTGCCTAACGAAGCTCTGGAGCATGTATGAGGAAGTGAACACAGCTAGGCTTAGAGAAAGTCTTGTCAATGCTGAAGCATATTTCAAGATGCGGGATACAAAGTTGAAGGTGGAGAATGAGCTCCGATTAAAAAAATACTTTGCTAAGATGGTGTTGGCGAAGGAGGAGGCACTTTCCCAGTTGGCCCGTGCAAAACGGATTCTTACTGAACTCAAAGCCGAGGTGGATAAGACAAGCCTGGATGATCTCGATTAGGGAAATGAATGTATTGTTCTTATGAAGTTGAACTAGCTATATGTTGTACTGTGATGTTTTCATGTAGCTACTGTACTATGATGTTATAATATATTTATGTGCCTGATATGAAATTGGCAAACAACTATTCGATATGAAATGTGAATTTGCGTAATACTGGAATTAGTAATTTTAAACTAATAAACCTGCTAATTGTGTCATGGACCTTTGCAAACGGTTCTAGCAGTAAAAGCGGTTGCGATGGATAGCCCAATGCCACGCAGTTTTGTTCATCGAATCGTGTGTGATATAGTTGATAAAAGCAAACAGTTAACCAAGGAAGACTGTTTGTGATAGTTACACCTTTTACACACGAGCCTACACATAAAACTGTCTGGGATTTACGTCCGAACGGAAATGTTTTCCTTGGATTGAATGTGTGGGATGTACATAAGAACGGAAATGTATTCCTTGGATTGACTGTGTGTGATATACATACGAATGGAAATATTTTTTGGGATTCACCGTGTGGGTTGTACATACCTATGGAAATGATTTTCTCAGATTACCGTGTGGGATGTACATACCTGCGGAAATGATTTCTGGGATTCACCGTGTGGGATGTACATACCTACGGAAATGATTTCTGGAATTCTCCATGTGGGATGTACATACGTACGGAAATGATTCGGTTTCGATGCCTCGCCCGATCGCACACGGCCCAAGCCTGGGTCCCAGGAGGGCCTATCCCCGACGATTTCTAGGTCCTGTGTGAAGGACACCCTATCACACACACTCACTTGGCGATGGATCCAAATGCCATCGCGGAAAGGGGTAAAAAACCGTTTGTTTAGGACCGACGCGCACCAGTGTAGTTAGTGTTCTCCCAAGTGTAGCACCGTCACGGCACCTCTCTCTTCAGGTACCACATGGATACATGGGTACGAATGATTAGAGAAGTGTGAGGCGGGTGAGTTGAGACCTCGCAGCAAGATCACTTGGTTGTCTTGACGTTCTGGCATGAAAGTCATGTGCTCGGAACATGCTCATCGAAAGATGAACAAGAATCACATAGAGATGTGATTGGCAAGTTGGCCTACCAATTGAAATTCTCATCACTTGAGATGGATACATCCTTGGCGTTGAATTACAATTTGGATCTTGAATCACTCACAATCAATTTTGAGAGATATTGATTTGAGTGGGAGCACACTTAGAATAAAATTGTTTATTCACTAGTGATATGAACAAAGTCTACGTGAAACTTGTCTTTGTCGTTGTAGATCAAATGGCTCGCAACACCGCGTTCAGCTTAGGCCCGATGTTAGAGAAAGAGAAGTTAGCTGCGACTAGAAACAACTATGCGAACTAGGTCCGCAAACTCAGAATTGTCCTCAGGAGCACTAAGAAATTGTATGTTCTTGAAAATGCTCTTCCATCTAAACCGGCGGCAGATGCCCTAGAAGATGAACAAAATGCCTGGGCCACTAGGGATGATGATGACAACTTAGTGTAATGCCTCATGCTAGCTCGCATGAGTGCGGAGCTTCAAAAACATTTTGAATTCCATAAACCCCGTGATATGATCCGGGAATTGGATGCTCTGTACAAGGAAACCGCAAAGTGTGAACGATTTGATATCATGAAGGCTTTGATAGAATGCAAGATGGCTGAGGGTAGTTCAGTTGGCGAACATGTGGTCAAAATGATTAGCTATTATGAAAAGCTTAAAGCCCTGGAATTTCCACTTCCACCTGGCCATATGATGGACATGTTGCTTTCTTCACTCCCCCCGTCTTACGACGGTTTTGTCATGAACTACAACATGAGTGGGATGGAGAAGGCACAAAAAGAGGTGATCGCCATGCTGAAAACTACAGAAGGAGGACTGCGGAAAACTCACAAGCAAGTGTTGCTTGTGAATAAAACCGCCAGTTTCAAAAAGAAGAAAGGCAAGCCAAAGAAGGGCAAGGGCGCCGGTAATACCGGCTCCCAAATCAACTCTAAGGGCAGAGCCAAGAATGAAACTGAGAGCTTCTACTGTAAGGGCACATGACACTTGAAGAGAAACTGCAAGAAGTATCTGGAAGATAAGAAGTTCGGGAAAACCGGAAAAGGTATAATTGTTATACAAGTTAATGTCATTGACGTTTTGCTTGCTTGCAAAAATTCTAAATATTGGGTATTTGATACCGGATCGGTTGATAACATTTGCAACTCGATATAGAGGCTTCAGAAGGCACGTAAACTGGCAAAGAATGAAGTCATAATGCGTGTCGGGAACGGTGTTGGGATCGCTGCTCAAGCCGTCGGTGTTATGCCTCTACGTCTCCCTTCAGGATTTACCCTAGAACTAAGTAACTGTTATTTTGTTCTAGGATTGTGTAGAAACACTATCTCTGGATCATATTTAGTACACGATGGATATTCGTACAAGTCTGAGAACAATGGTTGTTCACTTTATCGTAAGGATATGTTTTATGGATTTGCACCCATTCTTGGCGGCCCTTTCATACTAAATCTTGAATGTGGAAATGATGTATTTAACGTGAATGTTAAACGCCTTAAGAAGGCTGATGCCACCACCACTTTCATGTGGCACTGTCGGCTTGGCCACATCGGAAAGAAAGGCATGCAAAGACTCCAGTCATATGGAGTTTTACCGCCTTTTGATTTTGAATCATTTGACACATGTGAAGCTTGCCTGATGGAGAAAATGACCAAGACGCCGTTCACGGGTCATCCTGAAAGGGCGGGTGAATTATTGGAAATAATACATAATGATGTATGTGGTCCAATGAGCATAGCCGCACGGGGCGGGTATTTCTAATTCGTGACTTTTACTGATGATTTAAGTCGGTATGGCTATATCTACTTAATGAAGCATAAGTCAGAAACCTTTGAAAATCATCGTAACGAAAATATTAAGTTTTTGCGGTCTGATCGCGAAGCCGAATATCTTAGTCATGAGTTTGGCCAACATCTGAGTGACCCTGGAATCGTTTCATAGCTTACACCTCCTTGAACTCCACAACAAAACAAAGTGTCGGAACGACGTAACCGAACCTTGCTAGACATGGTAAGGTCAATGGTGTCTCTTATAGATCTACCAATATCTTTTTGGGGTCACACACTACTTACTGCCGCTTATACTTAAACAAAGCACCGCCTAACTCTATTGAGACGACACCACATGAGATGTGGCATGGGAAGATTCCTAGTGTGTCCCATCTCAAAGTTTGGGGTTGTGAAGCTTATGTAAAACGTTTACAACCAAGCAAACTCGACCCCAGGTCAGACAAATGTTACTTTGTGGGTCATCCCAATAACACCATTGGGTATTCCTTCTACAACCAGTCTGAGGGCAAAGTATTTGTCGCAAAGGGTGGACACTTTCTCACTAAAGGACCAAGTGGGAGGACAGTACAACTTAATGAGATTAGTGAATCTTCGGCAACCATTGTTATGGCTGAGGAACCGGAAGTAATTCCGCAAATTATCCCTACAACAGAGACAGAAGTTGTCAGATGTGATGCGGAAACTTCAGATAATGTTGTAACTGAACCACGTAGATCAGGTAGGGCTATCCAGCCACCTGAATGGTTTCATAATGAAATCTTCATTCTTGAATACGATGAACCTGCGCACTACAAGGAAGCGATGGCGGGGCCTAGCTCAAAGGAATGGCACAACGCCATGAAATCCGAAATGGAATCCATGTACAAAAACCAAGTTTGTAACTTGGAAGAACTTCTAGAAGGCGTAAAACCCATTGGTTGTAAACGGATATTCAAAAGAAACACAGACGGGGATGGTAACATTACTATCCACAAAGCTAGACTTGTCATGAAAGGGTTCACGCAAGTTCCAGGAGTGGACTACGACGAGACTTTCTCGCCCGTAGCTATGCTTAGGTTTGTTCGGATATTACTAGCAATTGCTTCTTATTTCGATTATGAAATATGGCAGACGAATGTCAAAAGGCTTTCCTAAATGGAAAGCTCAAATAGGCTGTATACATGATACAGCCAGCAGTTTTTGTCATTCATAAGGATGCTGGAAAGGTATGCAAACTTCAAAAAGGCATTTATGGTCTGAAGCAAGCGTCAAGGAGCTGGAACATTCGTTTTGATGAAGTAGTCAAAGAGTTTGGTTTCATCAGGAATGACGAAGAATCTTGTGTTTACACGAATTTTAGTGGGAGCGCAATAGCATTTGTAATCTTGTATGTGGATGACATATTCTTGATTGGAAATGAAGTGAATTTTCTTAGCGAAATAAAAGACTCATTGAAGAAGAGTTTTTAAATGAAAGACTTAGGTGAAGCGACATATGTATTGGGCATCAGAATCTATAGAGATAGACCAAAACGCCTGATATCGCTTAGCCAAAGCACGTACATTGACAAGGTGTTGAAAAGCTTCAACGTGGAGAACTCCAAGAAAGGCTTACTCCCCATGTCACCTGGCTCAGTGCTTTGGAAGAATCGGTGTCCTCGGACTCCTAATGAGCGAGTACAAATGAATGATGTTCCATATGCCTCGGTAGTTAGTTCTATTGTGTATGCCATGCTATGTACAAGATCGTACGTTTCCTATGCACTAAGTGTTAGCAGCCGGTACCAAAGCGATCCAGGATTGGAACACTGGGCCGCAGTCAAGGGTATTCTTAAGTACCTCAGAAGGACCAAGGATTTACTCCTTGTGTACGGAGGTGATGAAGATCTCATTGTAAGTGGTTACACTGATGCAGGCTTCATGACTGACCCAGATCACGTCAAATCTCAATCAGGCTATGTTTTCATATTGAACGGTGTCGCAGTAGATTGGAAAAGTTCCAAACAAAAGACTGTGGCGGATTCTACGACGGAGGCGGAATATGTTGCATCTTTAGAAACCTTCAAGGAGGCGGTATGGATCAAGCAATTTCTTGAAGACCTTGGTGTGGTTCCAAGTGCTCTGGACCCGTTGGAGATCTATTGTGATAATAGTGGCACCATGGCTCAGGCAAGGGAGCCAAGTTCACACCATAAGACAAGCATATTGAACGCAAATATAAACTCATTCGACATCATGTCGAAGCGGGTATAGTGAAAGTACGCAAAGTTCACACAGATCTGAACGTGTCAGCCCCGATGACAAAGCCTCTACCAAGAGTAAAGCATGAGCAGCACCGGCTAGCCATTGGTGTTAGGGAATCCATGTAACTGGATTATGACTCTAGTGCAAGTGGGAGTCTGTAGGAGATATGCCCTAGTGGCAGTAATAACAGTTATTTTGTATCTCTAAAGTTTGTAATTAATGTTTATGTCCCATTCTATAACTACTATGATTCTCGAGTCTACAATAACATGAGGCTCGGAGGGAAACTCATGTGCACATGTGGTATAATAAACAGGAAAATGTATTCCTAGTCTGGCCTCTAAGACTGGCTCAAGTATTGCATGATGATCCTGTTTTCCTGATCATGGGCATGGATGTGTTGGGAATTTGAGGGCATAATGTTAGTAGAACACTTGTGTTGAATCGAACCACATAGATGTTATGCTATGAGATACAATCGTCAAAAGTTTACGGTTAATAACATAGAGAAGTTAATGTTTGCATAAATCCTTAGGCCATGAGAGTATCGAGTTCCTTCGTGCTTGCTTCGTGAACTTTGGGGTTTGTTAAACGTCATCCGTAAATGGGTGGCTATTACAATGACTTACGGGTTCATAGAAAAGTATGACTGGAAACAAGATAGATCAAGATTGGGAATTGCTCCACCAGCGATGGAGAGATATTCTCGGGCCCTCTCGGTTTTACGGTATCCATCATCGTCTGGGCAGACACAATGTGATTTGATCACAGGGATGCCAAAACACGAAAACGAGAAAAGAGAACAAAACCGGTAACGAGATAACTTGCATAGTGGACAAATCGTTGGTCCACGGGGATAGAGATAAATATCACCTCGGGTATTTGTAACATATTGTGAAGCAACGGGGATAGCACACGGCAACTGGAGGTTCACTCGAATATTTCTTCATGTGGATATAGGGATCAATATGGGTGTCTATGGCTCCGATGTTGATCATTGATCGAAAGGTGTTCCGGTCATGTTTATACTTCACCGAACCTATAGGGTCACACGCTTAAGGGTCATCTATTTGCTGAATACTAAACAGTGAGTCTGAGAAAAATTCACTAATCCGTAATTGTTTTAGTACGAATCCGAAATCCTTTTAGTGGGTACTGGAATTATCCTAAGACCCACAGAAAAAATTTCTGATTTAATGGTCTCAGAAAATTTTCTTCATGAATAGTGAAAACACATTCTTGTTTGCTTTTCGCATATGAAAATCACTAATATGGAATTGTTCCAGAACACGTCGAAAATTATTTTAGTGGGTACTGGAAATGTTCTAGGCCCACATAAATATTATCGGTTCAAAAGGACGCTAAAAAATGTCGTCATGAATAGTGAAATCGCATTCTTGTTTGCTTTTCGCAGATGGAAATCACTAATCTAGAATTGTTCCGGAACATGTCAAAAGTTATTTTAGTGGGCACTGGAAATGTTCTAGGCCCACATAAATATTTTGGTTCGAACGGATGCTGAAAAATATTGTCATGAATAGTGAAAGTGATTTTTGGGTGGCTTCTTGGATAAGCCACCTTGAGGGCCTTTTGGTATTTCCCCCCTTGGCTTCTTGGAGAAGCCACCCTTGGGCTTGGCCTATAAATAGGGGTGGAGGGGGCTGCCTAAAGGATCCATCCCTTGCTCTCATACACATGCCATAGACTTCTCTGGCTTCTCTCTCCCTCCTAGCGAAATAGTTTCGTAGAGCCGAAAGTTTGTCTGGGTTCCGGCAGGAACTAGTTCTGGACGGTGAAGCACTGTCAGATAGCTAACATCGTATGTGTGCAACCCCGTATAGAGGTCATTGTTTCGATCTTTTGCCCGAGGGGCTGTTCGAGTGTGCTCCCGAAGGGCTGTCTGAGTTACCGTTGGAGTTTCGAGAGTCCTCCCGAAGGGCTGTCTACGACATCGTCCGAGCGACTGTTCGACCGCCTCCCGAAGGGCTTTCCGGCAAGGGAGTACATCCTCGCGGTTGGTAGGTTGTAAATCCTAGCTGCCGGGATCTGCACCGACGTTCTACACCGACTCTTCTTCCGATGCGCGACGAGTTGGTACATAACAGATCAAACCTTGTATGACATCTCCCTAGTGATACTAGGCGTGCTCATTGTACCGAGATTTTTTGTTTTCTGTCGCGTTCCCTACAGAATCGGCCCATCAAAGGCCCATTCTAGATTTGACAATTTCCAGCCCATCGTCAGTTCCAGCCCGTTAACGGCACGCTAGGTTTTTGGGCCCAATTACGGCCCGAGCTTCTATCGGCCTGTTAGCAGCCCATCGTCAGTTCCAGCCCGTTAACGGCCCGGAACGTCTTTCAGCCTTTTCTCGGCCCATTCCGCCATTGGGCCAATTCTAGCCCGTTGTGACTTTAGGCCTGTCCTCGTCCCATTCGGTAAATGGGCCAATTCCTAGCCAATTCTGACTTTCGGCCTGTTAACGACCCGCATAATAGTTGGGCCTTTGACTTTGGGTCCATTAGGGGCCCACGTTCCACAGGCCAAAATTTCAGCCCGACGCGACTTTTGGCCTGTCAAAAGCCTAGTTTGCAAATTGGGCCTCCTCTGGCCCATAGCACTTTCGGCCTCATACTGGCCTGTAAAGTAAAAGGGCCGAGACAAAATTGACATTTATTTCAGCCTGCTAGAGGCACTACAAAAAAAGACACATCCGTGACACTTTGGGCCGAACGAAAAAAATTTATGTCATACTTATAACACTTTGAAAGTGCAACTATCCCTAGGTGGTTTTGGTAATTCATAACAACATATAGCTCATTGAGCTAATGATATTCCAAGATAACTATTTCAGGAAAGCTCAATGATTGGCATGGCATGAATGGTGAAAGTGGAACCCTCAAAATACTAAGGACAAAGGATTGGCTCAAGCTCAAAAGCTCAAGACTCTTCATTTTACATTTTAGTGATCCAAGATCACATTGAGTCCATAGGAAAAGCCAATACTATCAAGGAGGGATGAGGTGTTGCTTAATGAGCTCTTTGCCTTATGTGCTTAATGATATGCTCAAAAATCCTCAACTACTTTCCCATATCCACATATGACCTAAACCCTAAGCCAAACTCGGTCATACCGATTCTTTCTATCCGGCGCCACCGAGTCTTCATATGTCATAAGCCACTGCCAAAACTCTAGCAAATCGGTTTCACCGATAGGGATCTCGGTCTCACCGAGATGGGATTGCAATCTCTCTGTTTCCTTTTCATAACTTTTCGGTCTCACCGAAAGTGCGGATCGGTCCCACCGAGATTGCAATGCAAACTCTCTGTTTCCCTTTTGTAACTTTTCGGTCTCACCGAAAGAGCAAATCGGTCCCACCGAGTTTGCCTGACCAACTCTCTGGTTAGCTATTTACCAAATCGGTCTCACCGAGTTTGTGTAATCGGTCTCACCGAGATTACGTTATGCCCAAACCCTAACCATATCGGTCCTACCGAGATGCATGTCAGTCCCACCGAAAAACTCTAATGTCACTAGGTTTACCTTTTCGGTCCGACCGAGTTTGTTGATTCAGTCCCACCGAGATTGGTAAATTGTGTGTAACGGTTGGATTTTAAGTGGAGGCTATATATACCCCTCCACCTCCTCTTCGTTCGTGGAGAGAGCCATCAGAACACATCTACACTTCCAACTCATATGTTCTGAGAGAGAACCACCTACTCATGTGTTGAGACCAAGATATTCCATTCCTACCATATGAATCTTGATCTCTAGCCTTCCCCAAGTTGCTTTCCACTCAAATCTTCTTTCCACCAAATCCAAATCCTGTGAGAGAGAGTTGAGTGTTGGGGATACTATCATTTGAAGCACAAGAGCAAGGAGTTCATCATCAACACACCATTTGTTACTTCTTGGAGAGTGGTGTCTCCTAGATTGGCTAGGTGTCACTTGGGAGCCTCCGACAAGATTGTGGAGTTGAACCAAGGAGTTTGTAAGGGCAAGGAGATCGCCTATGTCGGTGTACTAAAGTAGGGGTACCTTAGTACCCCGAACTTGTGCACGGGCAGTAGTAGCATCCCGCGGCAAGGCCTGCCAAGGGAGCGACAAGAGTCTCCTCGGCCCTTTCTGGGCCGGACGAAGGCCAAGTGATCGAGCCTAGAAGACCAAGCCACGGCAAGAGGAGCTTGCCGGGCCGAGAAGGCGAGGTCCGGCAAGAGGAGCTTGCCGGGCCAAGGCGACAAGGCCCCGGCAAGAGGAGCTTGCCGGGACGACTAAGCCGAAGCACCAAGGCCCCGGCGGGAGGAGCTCGCCGGGACGGCCAAGCCAAGGCACACCAAGAGAAGCCCGCCGCGGCGCTCCGCGCGCCCCGGCAAGGCCTGACGAGCGGCAAGCTCTCAGGTGCGGCAAGACAACCACCGCGGCAAGCCACTTGCCGCGGCAAACCACCACCTCAGGCATGCGCTCCAGCTCACCTGCCCACGCGTCACTCTGGAGCTTCCCCGGAGACACGTGGCGGGGCGCCGCGCAACCTGGGGCGCGCGCATGGCATGCGACGTGGCAGAGTCGCCCCCGTGGCAAGCGGAGGCGCCCCTAACGGTCCGCCTCGGCACTGTTCAGGCGATCCAGACGGGCATTTAATGCCTTTGTCCCCCGCCGTCAGAGTTAGGTGTGATAGCACTGTGCGGCCACTATTCGCACAGTTCCTTGCCATTTTTACCCTCACCTGCGTCGCTACCTGTGGGAAACCCCTTAGCATATAAAAGGAGGCCCATGCGCACGTAGAGAAAAACCCTAGAGGGGAACCCTAGAGAGATCGAACGCTAGGAGACCCGAAGAAGGACGCCCAGTAGACCCTCGTCTACGTCCAGCTTCAACTTACTGTAGCTTCTTGCGCTCCAGAGCAAGAACTCGAATCAACCAGACAAGCAGCAGTAGGGTTTTACGCATCCATGCGGCCCGAAGCTGGGTAAAATCATTGTGTGTGCGTGTCGCCTCGATCTGCTCTTTGTGCAACCTCCGCCCCCCGCCGAACCGACAAGGGGCTCCGTCCCCATAGGTGCTCGTGGAGGCCGATATCCCATGACATCTTTGGCGCGCCAGGTAGGGGGTGCGTCGAGGTTGTGCGAACCAGATTTGGCGACCACAGGCAAGCTCAGGTATGGCCAGGTACCTTTACGCTCCAACCCACGGAGCGGAGGCATTCCTCCTCACGGACTCGTGCACGGCCCTCCTCGAGTACCCACTCATGCAGAGTCCGGGCAAGAGCAGCTGCTCCTTGAGGAGGACCGCCTTCCGGCCGCAGAGCGAGTTTCTCGCTTCCAGCAAACTCTGCGCCGCTCCCGTAGCCGCAGAAGTTAGCGCCGGAAGTTGCGGGAAAGGCGACCTCGTTCTTCGGCGAGCCCAGGCCGCCAAGATCCAAACGAGTCGACGCCGACCGTGGGAGGGACCTTGCCAGCGCGGCAGTCGGAACCCATTCCGTCGGCCATCCTCTCTGTCCAAGTCTTGCCGCAGTTGCATGTAATCCTTGGTACAGAGACGGGCGCAGATCCCAAGCATAGCTTCACTCGACTCCGGCAAGCGATGGCGGGCCGCGAAGCCCCGAGCCTTCGTTATTCCCTTACCTCGAAAAGGGGGGATGACAGGATAGGCTGGGCGTCGCCCGAGGAAGCTGCGCCTTGCCGGACGGCGAACAACAGAAAAGCTAAGTTGCCAAAGTTTGAGCAATTAAGCTCCTTTTTATCCTTAAGTTATCTTCCTCGAACGGCCAAGCTTCGTATGGGAAACCTGTGCGCGGAGGGGCCGGCTCGTGGCTGGTTGCGCCCTTATTTCGTTTCAAGTCCGCTCAACGACTTAAGTGTGCTACATCCCGAGTGGCGTCCTACTTTGTTTCGAGCTTGCTCGGCAGCTTGAGCGTGCCGCGACTGCAGTCGCCGCGCTTACCTCGCCCTGAGCCTGCTCAACATTGTAAGTGAGTTGCGCCAGCCGCGGCAAGGTTTCTTGCCAGTGGAGGCTCCGTCAGCGGGTTGCTGATGTCCCGCACTCGGCACCCGTGGCAAGGCGGAGGCTTGCGCCGACAAGTTCCCGAGAGCGTAGGGCGTGAACATACGAAGCACAAGGTCGAATGAGGGAGATAACAGCGCAATGAACTGCCTAAGATAAAAGTTATATCTCAAAATGACTTGCCGCTGTTCTAATCAGCTGTTTCTATGGCATTCTTAGCAGCGACAAGGGAAGAAAAGAAAGAGGTGGGCGGCCTAATCCGCGCGGTCGCCCTCGACCCGCCTGATCCCGGCCACTCTTTCCACAATGGGGGTGACGAGGGCCCTGATCTCCGTCAGGTCGGCGTCTTCCGGCAGGTGCCTGAGGACGTTGGTGAGCCTGATGGTGGGGTTGCGGAAGACGATCTTCACCAGCACCCTCTCGAGGGCCCCGGAGACGGCCTCCCGCGTCTCCTCGGCCAGCTGCTCCGGGATCTTTTCCCGAAGATGCTGGAGCACCCCCACCAAGCCCTTGAAGAAGGAAGTGAGCTTGGCGCTCGGCGGGACGTTCTCGCCGGAGGGGTACTCGTGGCCCTCCATCCCCAGCAGCTTCAGCTCCTTGTCGATGGTGGTGGCGATGTCGACGAGGCCTTCGGTCCACCGCTCCACCGTCTCCCGGAAGGTGTTCTGGGTAACGGCGGCACGCTTCAACAGCTCCTCGTTGCCAGCAACCTCCTTCCGCAAGGTCGCTTCCTGCCCCTTGGCGCTCTCCAGCGCCTTGGCCAGGGTGTCCAGCTTCAGCTCGAGGTCAGCCTTGGAGTCCTTGGCGGCGTCGAGCTCCTGGATCTTCTCGGCGAAGCGGCCCTTCAGCTCGCCAAGGGTGTGAGCGCCCTTCTCGCGCTCCTGTTTGAGCACGACAAGCTCTTCGCCGCTCGCCTTGAGGTCGCTGGCGAGCTGCGCCACCCTCGTCTCCAGCTCCCCCTTGGCGACCTCGGCAGCCGCGGCAGCGTCCTGCGCTTCCCGCAGGGCCCCGCCAAGCGCCTGCTCGCGCGCGGCAACCTCCTCCTCGTGGCTGGCGAGGCTGGCCTTCTGTTGCACCAGTTCGCTTTCCCGCGCGGATAGCCCCGCAGCAGCAAGCCTCTGCAGCTCTTCGGCCTATGCCTTCTCGAGGAGAAAGGCCGTCCGCGCCTCGTCGAGCAGCCTCCGCTCCTCCGCCAAGGACCGGAGAGCCTCCTGGTTGAGCTCCCGGAGCTCCCCGGCGCGCTTCTCCATGTCCGCGCCGGCCCTCGCGACGAGCGCCTCCTGGCGCTCCACCTTAGCCTGCCGGGCGCGGTAGAGCGACACAAGCTTCCGGAGCAGCCGCTCCTCCTCGGGCTCGCCGCTGCTGGTGCTCGGCGCGTCGACCACTGTCAACCCGACCGAGGCGAGCACTTCTCCGTCCAAGGCCTCCCCCTCGACCGGCGCCCTGGATCTAGGCTCCCAGGGGAGCCTGATGAAGACGCCATCGCCAGCCTTCAGGTAGGCACCCGCCGGGGGCTCCTCGAGGCCCGACGCGCCGGCAGCCGCGGGATCGCGGGACGGCGGAGTGCCTGACGCCCCGGCCTCCCCGGGGCCGTCGACACGGTCGCCGGTCCCCTCGCCGCCTGCTGCCGCGGCGGCCTTGGCGGCTTCGGCCTCCCCGCCGCCTGCGGGGTCGTCGGTGCCGTCCGCCTCTTCGATGACGACGACGTCGTCGGCGTCGCCGCGTGCGCCCTCCCCGACGACGACCTCGGTCTCCATCGGGTCCGCGGTGGGCGGGTCTGATGGCCGGAAGAGGGGAGAAGAGTCAGCTGAACAGCCGACAAAGAAGCCCATGATGGAAAGATAACCAGGGACAGATTTCCGTGCAGGGGGGCTTACCGGAGGCAGGGTCCGTGGCCGTGGCCTCCGCTGCCGGGGGATCGCTGGCCGCGTCCCTCGCCGGAGATCCCTCCCTTGCCGGAGAGGTCTTCCTTACCGGGGTGGTCGACGCAGACGGCGCGGCAGGAGTGCCCCCCGGGGTCGCCTGCTAGGGCTGCTCTGCTCCTACCCAACGACAACAACAACAGCCACATGTCAGCCACGAAGAGAAGGGAAGCTCACGCGCGCGCCAAACGGCAAGAACTAGCCGTGCGCTCACCTTGGAGGCTGCGCTGTGGGCTGCCCTGGGGACCCGCTACCGAGTCCAGCAAGGTCGCCTCCGGCACCTCCCCAGTTGCCGGGGGAGAATCGCCCTCAAGGACGACCAGCGGGACCTTGGCCCTCTTTGCCCTCCTCTGGGCCAGGCTCCTGAAAGGGAACGCTTTCGGGGAGGGTGAGTGGGCTGCGAAACAAGACAAAGCAACAGAAATCAAGAAGATACAGGCTCTACCAGGAACTTACTCTTTATCCTCCTCTTCGTCGTCGGAGCTAAGCGCGGAATAGTCAAAAACCGGCTTGCTCCAGGCGCGAGGAGACAGGGGAGTGGGTTCCCGGGACCGCTTGGCGGGGGCGGTGGACGACCCCGCCCCCGTTGCCGCAGCGGAACGGGGAGCGGCAGGAGCAGAAGCCGTGGCCCGTGAGGACCCCGCTCTCGATGCTTCAGAGGCGCGCGTCACGCGGGGCTGCGGTTGCTGGTCGGCCTGCCGCACCACCTCTCCGGCCCTGCGGAGACGCCTCCTCGGCTGGGCAGGGGGCTCCGCCTGCGACGAGCTGCCCGGGAGCTGCGAGGAGGGCGCGTCAGCCTCCGGCAAGCCACCCGCGTCCTGGGCGGGCTCGCCCGCGCCACCGTGCCCGGCTGGTTCCTCCGCGCCGGCGAGCTCCATTTGGTCGGCGAGGCTCTCCGCCTCCGCCGTGTCTGCTTCGGCCAGGGTGAAGCCAGACTCGCCCGCGGCCGCGGCGGCCGCCGCCTCCTCCATCCTGGAGGCGATGTAGGCCAGCTCCTCGGGGGTGGTGTCCCGCGTGAGGCCCCTCTTCTCGTCGGGGTCGACCGGCACCTCCTCCAAGTTGTCGAAGAAGGCCTGCACGACGTCGTCCGTCGGCTCCTGTCAGGTCGCGTCGATCCCGTGCGAGTCGCACAGCGGCATCATCGCGAGGATGCGGCTGAGCGCCGAGTTGTTGCACAGGGGGACGACGCCCGGCGGCAACCTGAACCATTCTGGGTGCTCGAAGTCGTGCCTGAACAGCTCCTCCAGCATTGTGACGAGCTCCAGAACGGTGAAGTTGTAGTTGAGGCCCGGGCGCAGCCTCATGATGTCCGCCGCGTTTTGGAATTCCCAAGCCGGCTTCCCCCTCTCCTGCAGGGGGGCGATACGCCGGCGAAGGAAATCCGCGCCGACGGCGCCGACGGTGAGCCCGACAAACCTGAGGCGCAGGATTCGGGTGGCGGCAATCTTCAGCTTGGCGTCGTCCGGGGCTAGGTCGCTCCAGTCGCGGCCGCGCACCACTAGAGTTCGCCGCACGGCGGTGAACGGCGGTGGATTCTCCTCGATGATCAGGCACCACTCGGCCCTCCACTCCTCCCATCTGCCACGGAGTTCCCCCTCCAAGTAGACCTCTTTCTTGCCGGTCCTGGAGACCCAGGCGACTCCGCCGGACAGCGGCTCTCCTTTCTCCACCCGAGGAGTAAAGAAGTGGCAGAAGAGGGCTACGTTCGGGCGGACTCCGACAAAGTTCTCGCAAAGGTGTGCGAAAACCGCCATTGTCAGAACGGCGTTGGGGGTGAAGTCAAGGAGGTGGAGGTTGTAGGTGTGCATGATGTCGCAGAAGAACTCGGAAAAAGGCGGGCAGAGCCCGCAATAGAAGAACACGGCGAAGAAAGGGTACCCGGTCGGGTACAGCTTTTGGGCGATTGCGGGAAGAACTCGCGTGCGCGGATGTGCTCGCGTCACCGTCGACCAGAAGAGGCGGTATTCGTTCTTCAGCCTCAGCGCATCGAGCTGAGGGGGGAACGTCGCCGTCTCCTTCCGAAGCGCTTCCAGGCGCAGCACCTCGGCCGACTTCACGGCCTTCCCCTTCGCCTTGTCGCTCTTCGGGGCCATGGCAGAAACGGGGAGGGGGAGCTGTCGGCGTGGGCGGCACCGGGGGCTGCGAAGGCGAATGGCTGCTTTCTCTAGTAAGGAGGAAGTGGCGGAGATTTTCGAGGAACAGCAACCGGCGGAATGGCGAGCTGCCCCTGTTCCCCTCCGCTTATAAAGGGGGGAAGGAGTGGGGGCGGACGTTCCGCCTTTCCAAATGAAGAGGACGTGCCCGACGTGACGCATGCCTGCGGGCCTCAAGCCCCGCGCAGGCCACCCACGTCACGCACGCCTCGCACGCCTCGCCCCCCCCCCCACGGCGCCGCGATAAGCGCGCACCACTTGGGGAGGGCGCGACGGACACGGAGTTGAGGAGCAGCGCAACCCAGGCCACGCGTGCCCGTGCACTGTTAGGGCCTGGCCCAACAACGCTCGGCACCGTGTATGCCCCAGACCCGGGGGCTCCTGTCGGTGTACTAAAGTAGGGGTACCTTAGTACCCCGAACTTGTGCACGGGCAGTAGTAGCGTCCCGCGGCAAGGCCTGCCAGGGGAGCGACAAGAGTCTCCACGGCCCTTTCTGGGCCGGACGAAGGCCAAGTGATCGAGCCTAGAAGACCAAGCCCCGGCAAGAGGAGCTTGCCGGGCCGAGAAGGCGAGGTCCGGCAAGAGGAGCTTGCCGGGCCAAGGCGACAAGGCCCCGGCAAGAGGAGCTTGCCGGGACGACTAAGCCGAAGCACCAAGGCCCCGGCGGGAGGAGCTCGCCGGGACGGCCAAGCCAAGGCACACCAAGAGAAGCCCGCCGCGGCGCTCCGCGCGCCCCGGCAAGGCCTGACGAGCGGCAAGCTCTCAGGTGCGGCAAGACAACCACCGCGGCAAGCCACTTGCCGCGGCAAACCACCACCTTAGGCATGCGCTCCAGCTCACCTGCCCACGCGTCACTCTGGAGCTTCCCCGGAGACACGTGGCGGGGCGCCGCGCAACCTGGGGCGCGCGCATGGCACGCGACGCGGCAGAGTCGCCCCCGTGGCAAGCGGAGGCGCCCCTAACGGTCCGCCTCGGCACTGTTCAGGCGATCCAGACGGGCATTTAATGCCTTTGTCCCCCGCCGTCAGAGTTAGGTGCAATAGCACTGTGCGGCCACTATTCGCACAGTTCCTTGCCATTTTTACCCTCACCTGCGTCGCTACCTGTGGGAAACCCCTTAGCATATAAAAGGAGGCCCATGCGCACGTAGAGAAAAACCCTAGAGGGGAACCCTAGAGAGATCGAACGCTAGGAGACCCGAAGAAGGATGCCCAGTAGACCCTCGTCTACGTCCAGCTTCAACTTACTGTAGCTTCTTGCGCTCCAGAGGAAGAACTCGAATCAACCAGACAAGCAGCAGTAGGGTTTTACGCATCCATGCGGCCCGAAGCTGGGTAAAATCGTTGTGTGTGCGTGTCGCCTCAATCTGCTCTTTGTGCAACCTCCGCCCCCCGCCGAACCGACAAGGGGCTCCGTCCCCATAGGTGCTCGTGGAGGCCGATATCCCACGACAGCCTACTTCGTGAAGATCTACCGCTAGTGAGGCAAGTCCTTTGTGGGCGATGGCCATGGTGGGATAGACAAGGTTGCTTCTTCGTGGACCCTTCGTGGGTGGAGCCCTCCATGGACTCGCGCAACCGTTACCCTTCATGGGTTGAAGTCTCCACTAACGTGGATGTAGGATAGCACCACCTATCCGAACCACGGGAAAAACATCCGTGTCTCTAATAGCGTTTGAATTCTCCAAACCCTTCCCTTTACATTCTTGCAAGTTGCATGCTTTAATTTCCGCTGCCTATATACTCTTTGCATGCTTGCTTGAATTGTGTGATGATTGCTTGACTTGTCCTAAAGTTGCTAAAATCTGCCAAGAACTAAAATTGGGAAAAGGTTAAGTTTTTATTTGGTCAAGTAGTCTAATCCCCCCCCCCCTCTAGACATACTTCCGATCCTACAAGTGGTATCAGAGCTTTGGTCTCCATTTGCTTTGATTTCCATAGCTTTTGGTGGTCATATCCTTGGTTTCACAACCTAGGAGAGTATGGCGTCTAGTGAGGGAAATTATCACCGTAGAGGTCCTTACTTTGATGGTACTAACTTTGCTTGTTGGAAGCATAAAATGAAAATGCATATTCTTGGACATAACCCCGCCGTTTGGGCTATTGTGTGTGTTGGTTTGCAAGGTGACTTCTTTGACGGGAAGGAACCAAACCGTGAAGCTACCGCGGATGAGTTGAAGATGTTACAATAAAACGCTCAAGCTTGTGATATTCTCTTCAACGGATTGTGCCCCGAAAAATTCAACAAAATTAGCCGTCTTGAGAATGCAAAGGAAATTTGGGATACTTTGATTGATATGCACGAGGGTACCGACTCCGTCAAGGAATCCAAATTGGATGTGCTTCAAAGTCAACTTGACAAGTTCAAAATGAAGGATGGTGAAGGTGTCGCTGAAATGTACTCTAGGCTTGCTCTCATCACAAATGAGATTGCCGGCTTAGGGAGTGAGGAGATGACCGACAGATTCATCATCAAGAAGATCCTAAGAGCCTTGGATGGAAAATATGATACCGTGTGCACTTTGATCCAAATGATGCCCAATTACAAAGATCTCAAGCCAACGGAAGTCATTGGAAGAATTGTTGCTCATGAGATGTCACTCAAGGATAAAGAGGAACTTCACAACAAATCAAGTGGTGCTTACAAAGCCTCATGTGAAGCCCCCACATCATCAAGTGAGAAACAAAACTTCAATGAAGAACTGAGCTTAATGGTGAAGAACTTCAACAAGTTCTACAAGAGTCGAAGCAAAGATAGAAGCTCCAAGTCAAAGTCCTACAATGACAAAAGATCTTCTAGTCGAGAGCGAAACTGCTACAATTGTGGAAGACCCGGATACTATTCCAATGAGTGTACTGCTCCCTACAAAAGAAGAGAAGATTCTCCAAAAAGAAGAAGCAAAAGAGAGGAATCACCATCACGAGAGAGAAGGAGTAGAGATGATCGTTATGAACGAAGATACTCACGGAGAAGCAAGGATTTGGAAAGGAAGGAAAAATCATCAAGGATCTACACAAAACGAAGACATCAAGCTCAAGTTGGTGAATGGGTATCCGGCTCCGACTCCGACAACCACTCCGAGAGAAGTTATCACTCCGACTCCGAGTATACTCAAGATGAAGGTGTTGCCGGTCTAGCACTTGTGTCAACCAACTTCTACGATATATTTGATTCACCAAATGAAGGAATTGGAAGATGTTTCATGGCCAAAGGTCCTAAGGTAACTCATCCTGAGTATGTAGATTTTAATAGTAATGATGATGACTTGTTAGGCGATGATGATTTACTTGTTGATACTCTACTAGTGATGAATCCTATGATGAAACGTCAATTAATCATGCTAAAACGAATGACAATGATAAGGAGAAAATTCAGGCTCTAACTAAAGAACTAAACACTCTTAAGTTAGCTCATGAAACTATCTTCGAAGATCATTGAGAACTTTTAAGGGCTCATGAGAAGTTATGCTTTGAAAAGCTCAATCTTGAGCAAGAGCATGAGCTTTTAAAGGCAATCAATGATGATCTCCACAAGAAAAGTTCTTCTTACATTGCCAAACGTTTACTCTTATCCACTTACGTGCCTCAAGTCAAGTCTAGTAACAAGAACAAGAAAGATTCTTCTTCTAGTAGTAACAATGATCATGTTAAATCCAATATTGTTGCTTCTAGTAGTTGTCTTGATTCCACTAATGATTCTCTTAGCCAAGTTACACTTGACTAAGAAAATAGCATATTGAAGGAAATCATAGAGAAAGGAGTGTACAAAAGCCTTGCCGGAAGTAAGCAATTCGAGGAGATTGTACGCAAGCAAGGAAAGCACCGGAAGAATCAAGGTGTTGGTTTTGAACGAAAGTTCAATGCCAATGGAGTTGAGTGGGAAGAAGATCAATACCCCAAGACAAAGTTTGTTCCTCAACAAGAGAAGTATGACCCAACTTCTTTCAAGGGGACACAAACTCAAGATGATCTTCCACCACAAGACTACAAGCAAAAAGGCAAGGACAAGCTTCAAGAGGAAATAGATGCATTTGAAGAAGCTCCTAAGACCTTAGTCAAGTGGATTCCCAAGGCTACTTCAAGTTCCACTTCATCAAGTACGACTACAACTCCAAGGATTCCCATCAAGATGGTGTGGATCCAAAAGAAGAAGAACTAGAGAGTTCTTGAGGGTGACTCCGCCAACAAACTTCACTCTTATCATTTTGGCAAGAACAAGTGCAATCAACTTCCACATCTTGCACTAGTTCAAGGAGTCACAAACCCTCTTGTTGGGAAGTCAAGGGACAAGGTAACCTAAAAGCTTTCATAGACATCATCTTGTATGTGCATCACTCTATGTCTATGGATATACTTGCTTGTTCCTTGTGGGACTAACCCATGTAGGTATTGAAAGTGCAATTCACTCAAAAGGATAGCTCCAAGTGATCTACATCAACATTGAGCATCCACATCTTCAACATGTACATGAAGTCATCATCGACAAAACCCAAGGTTAGTTCATCCCTCTTCGGGGGGATATCACATCTAGGGGGAGCTTTACTCTAAGACTTGAGCTAAAGCAACTCTAATGATGTGAACACAACAATGCTTTATGTAAAAGTGGTAACCCCACTTCAGCTTAAACGATGAGTATGACCTATGATCAAATGTTCTCATTTGACTACTAAGTCAATATACTCATATATAGATGTCCTAGTCATTGCCAATTGCTTGATAGATGCTAGAATTGGCTGTGCATGTTTTGTCACATATTTCAATTGCCATTTTATTGTGTGAGCATGTTGGTTGCATGTTTTACTCATTCGAGGACATCCACTTGTTGTTTTGATTGTTTGGCTTTATTTTTCATTTGCCAAGTGGATGGACAAGAATGCCTAAGAACCTCCTCTAGCTATCTATGCTTTTCTCGTCTCAAACTCTATTCATGCTACATCACAAAATTGATCAAGTCAGATTCGAACCACTCTGTGTGAGGAGCACTCGGAGTCCCCGATTCGTCATAGACTTAAACTTCCAAAAACTCTTTGTGATTCTCGGTCTGACCGATACCCCATTTTTGGTCTTACCGAGATCATTAAGTTGATCTATGTTTTCGATCTCGGTGCAACCGATTTGAACCATTCGGTCACACCGAGTTGCGATAACTGTACACAGTTTTGCATATCAGTGCGACCGAGTTGTTCCACTCGGTCAGACCGACAGGGTCGGGCTATATATAGACACGGGCAAAATTTTGGAAATTTCTCCGAACCTCTTCGCCCGCGCCATAGCTCGCTCTGCCGACGTGGTCTCCGGATCGTCTTCTCGCCGCCAGCAGCCTCCAGTCGCTGGTCTCCGTTGCCGTCAACGGGAATCAACCCCGCCGTTGCCGTCGTAGCGATTCTCCGCCGAACTAGGGTACGGACTCGATCTTTGTGCTATTCCCCAATCAGATTCCTAGCACATTGTGATCATAATGATTCTGGCCACGTTTGATAAACTTCTATCTAGTCAAAGAACTCGTAGATTAGTTTTGATTCGAAAACTTTAGGGTTAGGTTTCCGCCGAAACCATCTTGGACCCACCGAGTTGAAAAACTCGGTCCCACCGATTTGGCCTATGCCATTGCACAAGTGAAACTCAGTCTGACCGAGTGTAACTAATCGGTGTGACCGATTTTTGAACTTTGTGAAACCCTAGCAGTCTCGGTGCCACCGAACTGTGACTCGGTCTGACCGAGTTCACTAGTTTAGGTTCCAAAAACTGCTTCGGTATCACCAAGTTTAAAAATCGGTAGATCCGAGATGCTTTCTGTGGGAAACTAAAACTAAGTTTTTGAATCATTCTTTTTGCAAAAGTCTCTGCATTTTGTGATGCTCATCCACTCTACCTCATCTATAAACTATTCACAGGGGTCAGCAGTCAGCAGTCAGCTTGTTCATCATGTCAGATCAAAGTGATAGTCAGAATCAGTCAGAACAGCTTGTGCACATGAGTGAGGGCACTAGTCCCTTCAGTTCCTCAGATGATGGCAGCAGGAGCACCCCTAGCAATCTGCCAAAAGCTGCCACAAGACAGAGAAAGAAGAGAACTTCAGATTCAGAGGATGAAGATTATGTGGCAGAGGAAGAGGCAACTTCCAAGAGAGTTGTGCTGAAGAAAGAATATGGCTCAGCTGCAGCCATCAAGCCAGGCTTAAAGGTCAAAAGGACAGCAGGCAGGCAGCCCATGCCAAAGGCCAGAGCCTCAACAAAGATTCCTGAGAAGCCTACACCCAAAGAGCTAGTTGCAGCTGAAACAAAGAAAGAAAGGAAAAGAGGCAGATGGTGCAAGAAAGTAGATCCCATGGCTGAATTTGAACACCATTCTTCTGATGAAGAAGAAGAAGAAGAGGAAGGTGCTGCACCAGCACCTAAGGCACCCAAGCTGATGGGTGATGCCATTAGATCAGGAGCAGCTGCATCTAAGCCAAAGGAAGCCCCCAAGTCTGCTTCCAAGGCCAAGCCAGCTCCAAAGCCAAAACCAAAGAGGAATACTAGGAGCATCCCAGCTGCTGAGAAAAACAAGGCCCCAGTGCCTGAACCTGCAGAAGAAGAGGAAGGCCAAGTGCTGAGAAAGTTGAAGCCCAAGATCCCAGACCACAATGATGCTCATCCTGTGGCTGAGGATATGAAAATCAGGAGAGACTCTGGATTGACAAAATGGAGAGCAGAGGATCCCTATGCTACCAGGAGAAGGACTGCTGTAGACTACAGGTTCCATACTAAGGAACAGCAGGACTTCTATGAGGCAGTCTTGTTAGACAAGAAGCCCATTGTATGTGACATGAGATGGGTCGATTGGCAATACATCAAGGACAAAGAAGAGCACTACCCTGGAGTGCAGGACAGCTTTAAGGCGTGTGGAGTAGCAGACTTTGTTGGGCAAAAGCTCACAAAGTGGAATGAGGAACTTATCATGCAGTTCTACTCCACAGCACACTTTTATCCAGATGGAAGGATAACATGGATGTTTGAAGGTACAAGGTACCACTCAACTGTTGAGGAATGGGCAAAGTTGATCAATGCCCCAGAGGAAAATGAAGATGACTTGGATGTCTATTCCAAGAAGAAGATGGACCACAACTCCATGATCAACATGTACAAAGAGATCCCTGACAAGGCACTTGAAACTTTCAAGTATGGATCTATACACTATCTTCTGTCAGGATTGCCAACCATCAATTGGATCTTAAGGCACACTCTGTTGCCCAAGTCAGGTGATCACAAGATGATCAGAGGGCATGCAATCAATTTGCTTCATATCTTTGATGTGCCTCAGAAGTTCAAAGTCATGAGCCTTATGATAGAAACAATCAAGAGGACTGCGGCAGACCAGAAGAGGAGCTGTGGATATGCCCCTCATATCGAGGAACTGATCAACTCCAAGATGGGCACTGGCATATATCTTTTGGATAAGGAACATCTGCCTATTCATCCTGATTTTGAAGACAATGAGGTTGTGATGAACAAAGATGAACCATCTTCAGCCCATGCACAAGCACAGAAGGAGAAGGCAAGGAAGGAGAAAGCTGCAAGAATGCCAACTCAAGAGGAGGCATCTGAATACTTCTTGAAAACCAAGCAAGAGCAGCTTAGTTACCTGATTGCATCCACCCCGCAGATTGAGAAAGGTTTGGCCAACCTAACTCAGAACCAGGCAAGCTTAGAGAGAATCGTAGAACAGAAGTTCTATGACTTGGATATCAAGGTGACAGAGATTCAGACTGCAGTGGAGCAACTCCAAGATGACATGCAGGAGAGGAGAGGGAAGACAACCACAGATGCATTTGCCAGAGTGCCACGAGGTCCAAGGTCGTCTGCAGTGCCAGTTCCTGACACAAGAGCAACCGCCTCTGCACCAGCCGCAACACCAACCCAACCTGCTCCAGCATCCACTTCAGCTCCAACTCCAACAGCATCTACGGAAGCCTTCATCCTTGGAGTGATCCAAACTCCACCACCACCTGAAGATCAAGACTGAGTGTCGATCTAGCACTATGCATTTTCTAGGAACTTTTTGGTAACTTGTTGCCAAAGGGGGAGAAAAATGTATAGATCATAGGCTTCGAGAGAGAGTGTGTTGCTTTTATTCTCTCTTGCTTTTATTTGGTGGTCCTTAAAACATTGTTTGCTTTTGGTTGAGATACTTTGATATGCTTGTGAGACATTGATGATCATGTGTTTGATCATAAGCTACACTTATGCATGCTTGATATATCTTATCTATCTTATGTGGTCATTCACTTTGCCTTGGTGATGAGTGCATGTATTTCATTATTAATCATTTTGAGCGCTCCACCAAGATGTATGTGACATGGAAGAGTAACCCATAATTCTAACTTCTTGTGCATTTGCAGTCCAAAGCAAATTTTAAATATGCACAAATTTAGGGGGAGCTCTTACTTATCACATACTTCTCAAAGCGACGATGTAATTCATTCTTATTATCATTTGTCGAAGCTTTGATCTATATGTTGTCATCAGTTACCAAAAAGGGGGAGATTGGAAGTGCAACTATCCCTAGGTGGTTTTGGTAATTCATAACAACATATAGCTCATTGAGCTAATGATATTCCAAGATAACTATTTCAGGAAAGCTCAATGATTGGCATGGCATGAATGGTGAAAGTGGAACCCTCAAAATACTAAGGACAAAGGATTGGCTCAAGCTCAAAAGCTCAAGACTCTTCATTTTACATTTTAGTGATCCAAGATCACATTGAGTCCATAGGAAAAGCCAATACTATCAAGGAGGGATGAGGTGTTGCTTAATGAGCTCTTTGCCTTATGTGCTTAATGATATGCTCAAAAATCCTCAACTACTTTCCCATATCCACATATGACCTAAACCCTAAGCCAAACTCGGTCATACCGATTCTTTCTATCCGGCGCCACCGAGTCTTCATATGTCATAAGCCACTGCCAAAACCCTAGCAAATCGGTTTCACCGATAGGGATCTCGGTCTCACCGAGATGGGATTGTAATCTCTCTGTTTCCTTTTCGTAACTTTTGGGTCTCACCGAAAGAGCGGATCGGTCCCACCGAGATTGCAATGCAAACTCTCTGTTTCCCTTTTGTAACTTTTCGGTCTCATCGAAAGAGCAAATCGGTCCCACCGTATTTGCCTGACCAACTCTCTGGTTAGCTAATTACCAAATCGGTCTCACCGAGTTTGTGTAATCGGTATCACTGAGATTACGTTATGCCCAAACCCTAACCATATCAGTCCTACCGAGATGCATGTCAGTCCCACCGAAAAACTCTAACGGTCACTAGGTTTACCTTTTCGGTCCGACCAAGTTTGTTGATTCGGTCCCACCGAGATTGGTAAATTGTGTGTAACGGTTGGATTTTAAGTGGAGGCTATATATACCCCTCCACCTCCCCTTCATTCGTGGAGAGAGCCATCAGAACACATCTACACTTCCAACTCATATGTTCTGAGAGAGAACCACCTACTCATGTGTTGACACCAAGATATTCCATTCCTACCATATGAATCTTGATCTCTAGCCTTCCCCAAGTTGCTTTCCACTCAAATCTTCTTTCCACCAAATCCAAATCCTGTGAGAGAGAGTTGAGTGTTGGGGAGACTATCATTTGTAGCACAAGAGCAAGGAGTTCATCATCAACACACCATTTGTTACTTCTTGGAGAGTGGTGTCTCCTAGATTGGCTAGGTGTCACTTGGGAGCCTCCGACAAGATTGTGGAGTTGAACCAAGGAGTTTGTAAGGGCAAGGAGATCGCCTACTTCATGAAGATCTACCGCTAGTGAGGCAAGTCCTTCGTGGGCGATGGCCATGGTGGGATAGACAAGGTTGCTTCTTCGTGGACCCTTCGTGGGTGGAGCCCTCCGTGGACTCGCGAAACCATTACCCTTCGTGGGTTGAAGTCTCCACTAACGTGGATGTAGGATAGCACCACCTATCCGAACCACGGGAAAAACATCCGTGTCTCCAATAGCGTTTGAATTCTCCAAACCCTTCCCTTTACATTCTTGCAAGTTGCATACTTTACTTTCCGCTGCCTATATACTCTTTGCATGCTTGCTTGAATTGTGCGATGATTGCTTGACTTGTCCTAAAGTTGCTAAAATCTGGCAAGAACTAAAATTGGGAAAAGGTTAAGTTTTTATTCGGTCAAGTAGTCTAATCCCCCCCTCTAGACATACTTCCGATCCTACACACTTCTATGACAATAATTGTGACAAAACACGGTATCATCATAGATGTGGTGGGGTCCTACTTCTATGACAAAAAATCAGGACAGAAAATGGGCTTTTCATCCTGGGCGGGCCGGAGACGCAGCTGCAGGACATTCTTTGGGCCGTCCATGACGGAAAAAACCGTGGTAGAAGCAAGGGTGAGGAAAATATCGGGGTGTTCTCGGTTAGGGTGGGTGGTTGGGGCCGAGCGATGCGCGTTTCTCTCATACACGCACGTGCATGGGTATGAGGCGTTGGGCTCTTACTGAACCCGAGCGAGGCGTTGGCTCTAACTAAACCCAAGCGATTGCACTGCAGGCTACGCGTTACTGAACCTGAGCGATCGATCGACGGCTGTTAACTGAACCCGATCGAGCGATTCCTTTGCTACTGCTGCTAACTGAAGCCGATCAATGCTGCCTCCATATGAATAGTGAGCGTTGCTGGGGGGGTTTGGATGAACAGATCCCGGTTGGGGTGGATGAACAGGACCTTGTGGTGTTGCCTCTGGATGAACAGGACCCCGATCGATCGAGCTTTTGGGGCTGGATGAACAGGACCCCGTGGAGGGCTGGATGAACAGGACCACCCCGTGGAGGGCAGGATGAAAAGTAGACGATGGAGGGCCGGATGAACAGTAGCCCGTGGAACGGTGGTTGAACAGGAGCGCGTGGAGAGGGCTAGCTGAACAGTAGCCGGTGGAGTAGCGCGCGATGGAGGCTGGATGAACAGGAGCCCATGGATGAACAGTCACAGGTGGAGGCTGGAGGAGGTTGGCGGTGGATGAACAGTAGCCCGTGGAGGCTGGAGGGGGTCGACGGTGGAGATGAACAATATCCCGTGGAGTCCCGTTTTGCAGTATGCCACACCCCTCCCGATGAACAAGACCCCCGTTTCAACCGTAGCACGCCAACACAAGTCCGTTTCCTCCGTTTTGCGGTACGCCACACCCCTCCCGATCAACAGGACCCCTGTTTCGTCCGTAGGACGTCCGTTTCCTCCGTTTTGCGGTACACCAGACCCCTCCCGATGAACAGGATCCCGTTTCGAACATGGCCGGTCGAACACAAGGTCGTTTCCTCCGTTCTACAGTACGCCAGGCCTCGTTTCCATCGGCTATTCCGTCCAAGCCCTCCCGATGAACATGACGACGCATTCCGTTCCGACCCAGCCGGTTGGCTCCCCATGAACACGACGACGATGTTGTTTCTCTGTTCCGACCCAGTCATGTACACGAGCCCTGGCCGTATGTATGCGGGAGTAGGCGTTCGAGACCCTTCCCGTATGTACGTACGTGGCCGTATTTTCTTTCTTGCACACTGCCCGTTGTACGTACGTGTACATGCTACGTGCGCGCCTCTACTACGACACGTGCGCGCCTCTAGACCGACCAGTATGTACGTACACGGTCGCGACCAGAATGACAACGCTATGTATGCTTCGACCAGGTGGGTCCCGACTGTCAGGCAGTTCCTTGCGTGTGAAGATGTAGCTGGTGGGTCCCAGCAGTCAGGGGGGCGAATCGTTTTTTTTGCCTGGACGCACTTTCTTCCATGCGAAGATGTAGCTGGTGGGTCCCGGCAGTTAGGGGGAAACATTTTTTCGCAAAATATGGTGGGCCGTCCGGTGGGTCCCTGCTGTCAGGTGGAGGAATAATTATTTTGCGCGTAATAAGGAGGCACTTCCTTGCTATAGTCGTGGACCCAGCTGTCAGCCTCTCCACGTACAGTCCATGTCTGATGGAAGCCATTCCTTGACCAAGTTGACCATGTCGCGCCGAGAGCACCAGGGCGGTGGACGACGGCGAGGCCTAGGAAGGGGACGACATGGAGCTGGGGAAGACGCGGCAGTGGATGCCCACACGTAGAGGAGTACAATGGTTCACTGGTTTGCTGTGGTGTGAGGCTGTCGTCGCCGCAGAATAACAGGGGGTATGGGTGAGTAGAGGGATGGCCTGGCCAGCGGTGGAATAGTAGGGGGCAGTGAGGCCTCCGCGGCAGCACAGCCGGCCACTGGAGGCAGGAGCATGCGGCACGACCGGCGCTGCTTTGGGCGGCTGGAGCAACAAGACGAGAGGTTGAAGAAGCACTAAGGCCGTTGGATGGACATCGTACGGTCACTGGAGCTTGAATCGTTCATATTGACTATTTTGACAAAGCACTCCGTCCCCGTCAACTTAGTAGGCCCACAAGTCAGCCTCCCACCAAGTGGGTCCCAACTAGCAGGGAGAGTATTCATTTTTTGTGCGTAATAAGCAGGCACTTCCTTTCGTGCGAAGATATAGCTACTGGGTCCGACCTGTCAGCGGTGGGAACGTTTTTTTCGCGAAATACAGAGGCCCTTCCAGTGGGTCCCAGCTGTCAGGTGTAGGAATCATTATTTTGCGCGTAATAAGGAGGCATTTCCTTGCGTGCGGCCATGGACCCAGCTTTCAGCCTCTCCATGCACAGTCTACTTCCGATGTTGTCGTTCATTGACCATGTTGACCACTCCGCGCCGAGCGCATCCAAGGTGGTGGACGATGGCGAGGCCCCAGACAGCAACGAGCTGGAGATGGGAAGACGTGGGAGTAGAGTCACAGCCGGAGAGGTGTACGAGGGTTAACTGGTTCTGGTGCGGTGTGGTTCGGCAGTCGGTGTAGAAGAACAGGAGGTGTGGAGAGGTGGAGGGATGGCCTGGCCAACGGTGGAGTAGTGCTTCACAGCGAAGCGTGCTAAGCAGAGCTGCTATAAGCAGGAGGCGGGAGCAGGTGGTCCCGGCGGCGCTGGAGGAAGAAGACGAGAGATTGAAGATGGATGCTGGTCATTGGATGTAAATCCAATGGCTAACGATGTCGGAATCATTTTTTGACTAAGTTGACAATGACTTGCATTGGCTTCGGCCTATTGGCCCACATTTCAGCCTCCAAAAATGTGACACGTATTCAACCCATTTTTTTAGAATTTACAGTCTTTATTTGCGGGGTAGAATTTACAGTCCATTTGATATTTTTTTGAATTACAGTCCATTAGTTGGGCTGTGTGAACAAATAATGTAGCGTCCATGCGGCCCATTTATGTTTTTCCTTAAAAATTGCAGGCCAATTGCACTTTCTCAAAATAAACGATTTTGCTAGGCTGATTCTAATTATAATGTTGGGGTGGGCACAGCAATGTTATCAAAAAATAAACATGGGCTGAGCATTTTGTTATATATATATTTAAATAATAAGTGATTTATTATTACATTGGTCCTTCAATCTTACCAAGCTTTTGTACACAATCACCAGGATTTTCGTTGCGAAAAACATCCAGGATTTTATTGTTAAGAAATTATTTTTATAAGTTAACAAGATGTGGGATATTGTTTTCTTACATATGTAACTATCTGTTAAATATACGATGACAATAACAATAAGATATAATAACATATAAAATAATTTAAATATATATATAATATAGTTAGAAGGGAAACATAAGTTTGACCAAGTGTTCCTATTCTTATATAGAAAAATAGAACAGACCTCTGCGTTTTCTTAAAAAAAACATAAATTGGCTTGCCGATGTTTCGGGAAAAATAAAACCTCGGATGGGAGGTCCATAGGCCGGTCGTTACATGACGGCCCTCAAGAAAATACAAACAGACTTATGGACCTCCCATCCGAGGTCGTGGGTTGCGCATGTTAAAAAAGAAAGCCTAGACGGGGCAGCCCAAAACCCAGCTGATACTTGATGCCCTAGTGATAATAAATGATATCTGCCAGCTCCCCGGCTTCGTTGTGAATTTATCTCCTATAGTAACTACGTTGAAGCACCTAAAAAATGTAACTATGTTGACAAACCCGTGGGCCCCAACGTCAGTATAGCATTAGGAGGAACTATTTTTTCGATGAGGCACTTGCTTGCGTACGACCATAGACCTGGTGGGTCCCGACTGTCCGCCTCTCTACGTACAATCCTCTCTCCAGATTCCTCTCGTTTGTTCAACATGTTCACAATGGCAGACATCGGCGTCGCGGCGAGTGCACAAAGGCACAGGAGGAGATCCAACAACCTGAGGAAGTGCCTTATTAGTAATGAAAAAACTGAACACTTTTTTTCTTGTATATATAAGATAAGAGGGGTTTTTTGTTCTAAGAATATTGTACCGAGTAATTCGACACATAAAAGTACATTCAAAGAAGAATCAAAATTATTAAATAATTGGAATTCTTTTTTGATAAGTCAATTCATATTATTCCAAAATCTTATTATTTGTTTGTTGCCCAGCCCAGTGGCCGAGTGACACTACCCGACAGCTGTTCCGCCCGGGTTCGATTCCACCTGTGCACAGAAAATATCTCCAAAATTTTTGCCTCTGCCTTTATTGACATGTGGGTCCCAATTATCATCTATGCACACCACGTCGTACACTTGCCAAAACTTCGTCCCTTGTTTTCTCTGTTTTTCACACACTCGACATTGTGTGGGCATTTTGAAAATAGCATATCTTTTTGACTGTGCATCATATGAAGATGTGCTATGCATGAATGTTGATCAGCATGATGTTAACTGGCTAGTAGTTCCAGTTTCGACCATGAATAAAACTTCCAGCATGATGTTAACACTGTTTGAAAAGGCCGTGTTAATATAAATGCTCCGCCTCTGAAAGTTGCAGTTTCTTATCTGAAACTGAACTTGGAGTTTCTTATTTGAAATTGAAACTTGCAGTTTCTTCTTTGAGAATCACATTGTCTGCACTTTTATACTCCTATGAAATACATTTTTTTAAGTGCTAAAAATAGATCTCTAGAATTCATAAAATACTTCATATGCTCAATACTGCAAATTTGAAATTCAAAAGACATTCATATCCGAAAGTACTCTCAAAATACACAACACAAAACACAATTCACAACCTGCAAATACTAACAACCCTAAGCTCCTCCTAACAATTCACAACCTGCCCGACTATTGATCTGGGGGGGGCAAATCCCTCCTATTCCTCGGCGGCAGACAGCCGCCCCCTAAGACAATGTGAACGGCAAGGGAGAGGATGGCGGGGAAGCATCATCGGGCCAACTGTTTTTCTCCTCTAGTAGTTGGGTTCGGTCGACGAAGACTCCATTGGCTCGCTCTGGCACGTCACCCTCACAAACGACACCCTGTAGATTCTCGATCCTTCAATCTCTGGTGGATGCTCCATCTGGGATCGATCCTCCCACCACCGCTCCCTCACGATCGGATTCGGTGAATCTGTTTGCTCCATGGCCCAGAGGAGCAACTCTATGTACTCCCGCGCGACTCCCTCCGGGAGTATCATCGCCTTTTCGCTCTGTTGCAGATATTTGTCCATGGATGTCGCCGTTGCCGCTAGTTGGTCCTTGTTGTCGAACCAAGACTGTATCTCCAACATCCTAGCTAGCTTCACAGGGTCATCGCCTATGATCCTCACGTATTGGTTGTACTCCTCCATCGATCTACTTCTCCACAGCACCTGCACTCGCCAGCGGTGGTTTTTGAATGGAAGAGGAGAGGAGCAACGCTGGTTTTGGTTTAGAACGGGAGTGGAGCGATGCTGGTTTTGGATTGGAACAGGAGAGGAGGGGCGGTGGTTTTGAAATGGAAGAGGAGAGGAGCGGCGCTGGATTTAGATTATAACAGGAGAGGAGCGGCGGTGGTTTAAGAGGAGAAGAGCGGAAGAGCGGCGCTGGTCATGGAAGTATTTTTTTGTTTTGCGTATTTTGGGTCAAAGTTTGACCACATACTGTATTTGAAAAGCAAAATGTGAATGCATGTCACCAAAAATTGTATCGTTTGGTTCGTATCTGAATGTACTTTCAAATTATATTATTTTTGCAATGTATAACATATATTTTATTTGTGAAAATCATGGTCAATTATGACGCAGAATAAAAGGGAGACTAGTTAATGTGGGGTCACTTTCTTAATTGAAGGGTAAATTGATTTTGATTTTGATCCAGTCAGAGTGCAGCGGCCCTCTCGTCCAATCCTAAATCGCTGCCGCACGCTCCTCTCCCTCTTCTCCATTGCAAAACCACCTCCTCTCTTCTCCATCATCTCCATTACAAAACCACCGTCTCGCCTCTCCCTCTTCTCCATTGCAAAACCACCTCCTCTCTCCTCGGACGAGGATCCGCTCACGTAGCCCATCCTGCCATTGAGACATTGATACATGGGTCCCACCAAGCACGGGGCCCACCTGTCAGCGACCGAAAGGCAGGGGAACCACTCCTCTCCATCATCTCCGTTCCAAAACCACCGTCTCGCCTCTCCCTCTTCTCTATTATAAGACCACCGTCTCTCCTCCCATCTTCCAAAGCTAGCACCGGACCACTCAGAAGGACATCTATGGAGGGGATGCAGCAGCGAATCTAGCAAATCACCGGTGGCAACCAGGAAAAGTTAGCCAGGTTGAAGGAGATCCTTACTTGGTTTGACAATGAGTGGGAGATTTCAAGGACGGTGAGGGCCATGTGGCAATGTATGCGAAAGAGCGAGACGACGGCGATGAGGGCGACGATGTACTCCTCGGCGGGAGTCACACCGCAGTCCTTCGAGTTCATCGAGTATCTCCTCTAGGCGATGGAGCAGACAGATTCGCCCGAGGCGAAAGTCAGGCGGAGGTGGTCGGTTTACAGGTCGAAGGTCGAGCACCCAGAGGATAACGAATCGATCGAGTACGGTGTGCCGTTCGTGAGGGTGCAGAGCCAGCCAGAGCTACAGAAGTATTCATTCTCTCACCGCAAGAGGAGGCCAGATGGCGCGACGTCGCTTCCCCGCCGTTCTCCACGGTTCCCTCGATGCTCGCCTCGTTTCAACGGCGTCGGTAGGGTTTAAGGTAAGCTTCGCACGAATCTAATCTTCCATCTGCTCATGCTTACAATCAGTGTGACAACTAATAAAAATCATGCTTACAATCAATCTCCGAGTACTACACCAATCACCCTAAAATAGCTCTGGACCTTTGGGTCAAAGTTGTGAAACTGTGTACAAATAAAGAAAAATAGATTGGTGCTTCTTTCAGAAAAGAGTACACACCTAGAAAACTGCCAATATAAGCTACTAGTATTTTTTTGAAGTCTAAGCTACTAGTATTTGGTTAGAGCATTTGCTGCCGAGAAAGATCCGTCCGCAGTGAGCGCCACACATCCCACTGATGGTGGTGGATGACAATGCTTAGATGGAGCAGGGTTGGTGTCGGGAATTTTTACTTGGCACCTCGCACTCTGTATATATGCCGGTTCCATCCATACATTTGTGCAGTTCCACCAAAATGCAGCTGAATAACCCTGTTTGCACAAATAATGAAAAGGCGTGATTATATTATAGTGGCACTAGTTGATGAAACATACACTAATAAACAGAACAAAATATTACGTCATACTAGAAATCGACCCAAGTCTCCCCGATACACCTTCTGCCAGTGATGAACATCGGTGTACAGCGGTAGTACAAGGAGGGGCCTTGAGACATTCAAATCTCTATTTTTGTGCAGATCAACTAAAATTAAGCGCCCCAGTTTGCAGAAATCCTTAAACATTAACAATGGGACTAGTTGATGAAAGATACATTAACAAAGAGAAGCACTTTCTTTATCTACATTGGAAATGAAATGATAGAGAGGACACTCGCTCTATTTTAACTGTATTATTACTTCATTTTATCAGTGACACTAGGGTTGAGCAGGTGGCAAACGAGGTGTATCGTGTGTCGCAAGGATGAAGGCCGGGGGTGCTTAGACTCGGATGCTGAAGTTGGCTCTTTCACTCTCTATCTTCCCCCTGATATTTCTGTGGTAGCATTTGGGTTGTAATCCAAACTTGGTCGAGCTGGTGTTGCGTCCCCCTACCTGCCTAGATAATGTGGCGAACTTGTCTCCTGCTAGTACCCAGTCTGTTCTAGTAGTAGTTGCATAACTGCCCGTTTACACTAAGATGTTGTCGGATAATGGTTCTCTATGGTTGGGTTTCTTTAATGAAATCGGAGGGAACCCCCTCTTTCCATGTATAAAAAAACAATGGCACTAGCGGTGCCAAAACATTGCCGCAAATTAATAGTGCCACTAGATTAAGGTGCAAAATAATAACATTAGTGATTTATCATGGCAGTGCCAAAACAGTAGCACAAGAGCAGGATCAACATGCAGGATCTTTGGCAAACGGTCAGACCAAAAAGGAACATACCTCGTGATGGGAACCATATATGCAGTCAACGCCATCGTAGAAGGGATGACACCAGTCACCAACATGGATGATTCAATTCATGGGACCTTTTGGTGCAGTTCACCTAAAATGAAGCAATGTCCCATGAGCTAGCAGCTTCTTCTCCTTCTTTTTTTAAGAAAAGGGCTCCAGCCCCGGTTCCATTTCCATTAGAAAACGAAACCCATAGAGCTTCTTCATTAGTTGCAATAAAATTGAGCAACATCAAGGTTGGTCGTGAAGCTCCTGGAGAGCAGGCGGACTAGGACAGTTGCATCTCTAACGAAACGAAGCAACTTATCTTAATGGGAAATTTAGCAGGACATGAAAAAAAGTGTCATTGGTTCATATTACTGGAGGCATTACATTGAAAACAACATTGGTTTAACATGTCATTACTTTTAACAGTGTGACTGCTACATTTTACAAGTGGCATTACATAAGAGCGGCTCGGGGCAACAAACATCAGAAGAGGATATCTGGGTTGGTCCCATTTTTGTTCGGTATATAGCCACCTTATACTGTGTGAGGCTAGAAAATCTAGTGCTGGACTTACTCTGTTGACTTGTCCCCAAGTCCCCACTTTCTTTCCTTTTTCAACCAATAGATCAGGTTTATATTGAGTTTGTACTGCGTTCCCTTTATTTCCCTATTAGACCTAGAGACCAATTGGATAGCCAGTCTCTGCTACTTTTTGCCCCCATTATTTCCTCTTTCGACCAAGTCCTAGATTCAGGTAACAAACCTTCCCCCACCCCACCCCCTTTCTTCCTTGTTTGAACCAAGTACTACTAGATTCGAGTGCATGAACTAGTTTTACCTCTTAATAGTAAAAAATTAGGTGGTTTGCGAATAGCTGATCGATCCTATCTACACGAGGGGGCATGAGAAATAGTAAAAGATACAAATGCAGCAACGTCAGGAGCTCGGGAAGTAGAGCAAGGCTGGTTTCGAAGGAAGTTACACCTGAGGGTCGTCGGGATGTCGCTAGGTGGGCGGCGGGAGGCTAGATTTTCCCACACTACGGTAGCGAGGAAGAAAGGGTGGGAGGCCCTCCCTCACCAGCGATGCTTGGGAGAGAACGGCAAGGCACGCTGATCGGGTCGCTCTGGCAGTGGGTAAGAGTTGTCGCCGAGGACGACCGCTGAACATTGCACCTTCTCACCTTCCCCGACGGAGAGGATCCGGCTGGATCTATGACCAGCGGTGAGTAGCGAGAGAGAGAGTGTGGCCACCGCTGTCGTGTTTAGATCTGGAGAGGACGAGACAGTGTGCAGAGAGCACCACTAGCAAGCAAGCGCGGAGGCTCCTGCCTATATTGTGGAGTACTAGTTTTCTTTTGTCTACTAGCCGGAGCCGGCTTGACCTCGGCAATGACTGTCGAGAAGTGTTCATGCACGTGCCCCGGAGGCGCAGTTGTCGTCATTTTGATCTGAAGCACCGGATTATAACATATAACATGAAAAAATGCCACATGACTAGAAATCATAACCTCACTGCCCAAAGGAGACAAGATGAATCCCGACGGACAAACTAGACGAGAATCAAAGCTCAAATTAAAGATAAACTCGTAGAAAAGGGGTTCGTCGATAGATGTCCTAATTAACATAGCCGGCTTGACCTAGATGGCAGCCGAGTAGTCTTTGTGCATGTGCCCCCAATGACTAGCCCAACTCAGTTGTCGCTGTTTAACCCTCGCAGTGATCCGAAGCACATGACACCTAATTTTGCGAGATGACAAGAAACCTTTTTTAGATTTCTCATCAGAACTACAGCCATGTACAACACAGCCTGCACGATATGTAGACGATAGCAAATCCAGGCGTGTCTGCTGGAGTCTGGTCACATGCATGGACGAACTGATCTTCCATGTCTTGCAGGGATCGTCCAGGTACCAAGGTGGAGTATGTGCTTCTATTAACTCAGCCGACTTGCGGGGCCGGGGAGTGTGCCTATGGTCGGTTCTCAATTGCGGTCCCACATGTGTGTGCAAACGCAATATGACGCGCGTTCCATTCGGAGAGCGGCGTGCCAGACCGACCGACCGTTTGGGGTGCGACGCAAACGCGACGGGCGTGTTGTATACTCCATACATGTGTGCCGCCGTTTTCTTGAGGCTTTGCTCCATGGCGCAATCCATGGATACAAAATTAGTTACTGTACTATTTAAAAGTCGAGGGCGGGGCTTTTCCCGCGCGGTAGGCGGGGAAGTTCCGCCTAGTCGGTTTGACAGAGACGCGAGAAGATGAGGGAGTAGGCTACTGCAAACATAGGGTTGTGTGATTTGACAGTGAGTTACTGCTGGACAGGTGGGGCCTGGTGGTTTGACTTGCCATTATCATTTTAACTGCGGCGCTACGTGTCGGTGTCAAAACCGGCGGATCTCAGGTAGGGGGTCCCGAACTGTGCGTCTAAGGCGGATGGTAACAGGAGGCGGGGGACACGATGTTTACCCAGGTTCGGGCCCTCTTGATGGAGGTAATACCCTACTTCCTGCTTGATTGATCTTGATGATATGAGTATTAAAAGAGTTGATCTACCACGAGATCGTAGAGGTTAAACCCTAGAAGCTAGCCTATGGTATGATTGTTGTTGTCCTACGGACTAAACCCTCCGGTTTATATAGACACCGGAGGGGGCTAGGGTTACACAGATTCGGTTACAATGAAGGAGATCTACATATCCATATTGTCAAGCTTGCCTTCCACGCCAAGGAGAGTCCCATCCGGACACGTGACGAAGTCTTCAATCTTGTATCTTCATAGTCCAACAGTCCGGCCAAAGGATATAGTCTGGCTGTCCAGAGACCCCCTAATCAAGGACTCCCTTAGTAGCCCCTGAACCAGGCTTCAATGACGATGAGTCCGGCGCGCATATTTGTCTTCGGCATTGCAAGGTGGGTTCTTCCTCCGAATACTCCATAGAAGATCTTGAACACAAGGATAGTTTCCGGCTCTGCAAAACAAGTTCCACATACCACCGTAGAGAGAATAACATTTACACAAATCTAATCTGCTGACGACTTTTCATAACGTGACATCACACCACGGCCTGATCATTAGTTGAACTGTTTTTCTCAATCAGCCTGTCATCGCATGTTTCACGAGGCAATTTTATTGGCACGTCTTGTCGAAGCAGAGATCGTGTCCCCCTTATTACTGGATTCTCATCAATACGGGTGTGGGTAACCCAACCGTGCCATCAATTACGGCGCTTGGGGAATAAGCGAGTTTACAAGGTAAGTGGGGAGGTGCATCGCCTCTTCCGCCCTTATAAAGGGACAAGGATTCACCCTTTTTACCCATGCCTTCTTCCCTCTTGCTTATCCATTCTTGCGCACTCGAGCTCCAACGCCCAAGTTCGCGTTTTTCTCCTCAAACCACTCCAAGCATGTCCGGAGCGGGAGGCAAGTGGATGGTTTCCTTCGTCACGGAGGAGAACATCACTAAGCTATGGGAGGCCGGATATCTGGCCACAGACATCGCACACCGGCTGCCCGATGCAGGGCAGATCATCCGTACGCCCGAACCCCATGAGAGGGTGGTTTTCCTTACCCACTTTGTCCGCGGACTGGGATTTCCCCTCCACTCGTTTGTCCGCGGGCTCATGTTCTACTATGGGCTAGACTTTCACGATCTGTCCCCCAACTTCATCCTCAGCATCTCGGCATTTATCGTCGTGTGCGAGGCCTTCCTTCGCATCAGGCCCCACTTCGGCCTGTGGCTAAAGACCTTCAATGTCAAGCCGAAGGTGGTGGTCGACCAACAAGCGGAGTGCGGAGGCGCCATGGTGGGAAAAATGCCTAATGTCACCTGGCCCGAAAGCTCCTATGTGGAGACCATAAAGGGGTGGCAATCGAGGTGGTTCTACATCACCGAGCCACGCGACACCAACTGGGTGGTGGCCCCTGAATTCCGATCCGGAATCCCCACGTGGCTCACCTCCTAGAAAGAGAAGGGCATGTCCTGGGGTTCATCGGTGGAGCTGACCGGACTCCAGAAATGCATCAGGAACATGATGAGCAATAAAATCAAGCTTGTCAATGTGGTCCAGGTCATGCTCTTCCGTCGGATCCTCCTGTGTCAACGACGGGCATTCAATTTGTGGGAGTTCGACCCGGCCGAGCACCAGATGCTGCGAGAGCTCTTCGATACGATGCACAAGGACGTCTGGAAGGTGTTGTTCAAGGGCGCCGAGGTACCTCCTCCCCTTACAGAGGACCGCGGACTCAGCGCAAAGCGCCACGCCAACCTGGTAAGTGTTCTATACCTCAGAGGGTGTTTATTCTCCCAAGTTTAATCATGTGCGGGATCTAATCCTCGATGCCATTAACAGGACTGGGTAGAGACGGCGGAGCGCGTCGATTGCCCAACACCCCTGCCCGAGGATCCAGCAGATGCTCTCCTAACGGAGATGCTGGTCCCGGCGCCTTACGAGGTGCCGGTGATGAAGGCCAAGAAGAAGGCCACGGGGACCCGACAGGGTCTCCGGTGCAAGGTTATATCAGACTCATCGTCCAAAAACTCTAAGGCGCACTCCTCCCATGAAAATGAGGAGGAGGAGGAGGAAAGTCCCCCCCCCAGCTGGGGGAGACAAGAAAAGGTAGGCCGCCCCAACCGGGGAGGCCGAAGGGTCCAAGAAGAGAAGGACCCTCCTTCCGGACTGCTCCATGACCGCCGCCTACAGCGACGACGAGTGGTTGCCCAGGGACAAGCCCCTAGCGAGGTCGTAAGTATCCCGATACCATAGTAATTCATGGTATGTTTCTATTGCACTACTTCTCCTTACGCCGAATATGATTACGCAGTCTGTCCCGAGCCCGTATCGACGTATCTTCATCGGACGGTTCTTTGGGCTCGTTAGATATGAATAGCGATTCACTTCCGACCGCCTCCACCCCTTGCCCTACGGACAACGTCGAGGTGTTGTCTAAAAAGGCACCAAGCCGAGGGGAGGTAGTCCTAGGGGCGCCTCGAGGCGACCTTCCGGACCCTGGGCGCAAAGGGAGCAAGACTCCCATGGGCTCCAAGTTCGGACTCCAGCCGAACACTGCGCCGGAACCTTCGGTGGTTCCAGACTCCGGCAGGCGACCCTCCGTTAAGAGGGGCAAACCGCTCATGCCAGTGGCCTCTGTCCATCCAGAGGCACCGGACAACTTGCTGGAAGCGCTTCGCGGCGCTTCCATCGACGAAGAGCACCGCACTATCATGAGTGCGGTGATCGAGAAGGTTCAGTCCGCCTAAAACGGTCTAACTGAAGCTTGTGCCAGCCTCCTAACAGGCTTTCAGGTAAGTAATCAATATATAGGAAAATATTACCGCATAGACAGTAGCCCCTGATGCTCTGTTTGGCGTTCGCGAAGAAAGGCTGAATAAAGGATCAAATAATGACTCAGGAGTCTAATCAGAATATGTCTATGTGCATATGCAGGCTTCACTGCCGGCCGCTGCTGCACGTACTGCGGAGGCCGCTACACTGAAGCAGGACCTTGAGCGGTCCGAGGAAGAGCTCGGCCTTACCAAGTGGCAGCTCGAGGAGAGCAAAGGTAAGGAATACCTTGTCTATATATTAAAAATAAATTTGGTTGTAAAATAATAGGATCGTCATGAATTTGCCAGGGGCCACGATCAAAGTGGCGACCCTGAAGAAGGCGTTGTCCGAGGTCGAAGACAAAGCGGCCAAGGAGCGCACTGAGTGAGAAAAGCAAGAAGCCCGGGTAGGCGAGGTGCAGCAAGAGCTCGAGGCTCTCACCAAAAAACACGAGTCCTTGGAGCTTGACTCTAAGACGCGAGAGTCCAAGATTGAGAAGGCGCTCGAAAGCGCACAAAACACCAAGGCTGAAGCCCACAAGGCCCTCCAGGAGATTGATGCGGTGAAGAAGATAGCAGCGGGTAAGGCATTCATTATGCAAAGCAAGCATGTGAAGGAAACTTTCCTTTTACTTACCTGAGTTCGGAGCTCTCCAGGAGCGTTCGCAGATCTTCCCCGCAGTGTGCTGGATGCTGCGGAGTTTTACCGAGTTGAGGAGGGGAGCTCGACGGAAAAGTTGGTCTGGTCTCAGTATACAGGGACCGAACACCCAATGCCCTTGAGCGACCAGCTGAAGCAACTGGTCGAGCTTCACAAGGCGGCCGAACAGGCCATGAAGGGTCTTATAGTCCGGATGTGGCCTGGCGATCCCTTGCCTAACAGCTACTTTGGTCTGGTGAGGCGGCTTGTGGATGCCTGCCCACGGCTTAAAGTCATAAAGCAGTCCATCTGCATCGAGGGTGCGCGCAGGTCCTTTGCCCGGGCGAAGGTGCACTGGGCGAAGGTGGACGCCATAAAGCTGGTGAAGGAGGGGCCGCTGGAGGGCAAGGAGCATCGCTGACCCGAAATGTATTATGACAGTGTCTTGAAGGGTTCCCGCCTTGTGGCAGAGGAATGTGCTAGAGATGTAATTTTTTAATGAACGTGCTCACGTGATCCTGTAATGTGAAACGAGTTTATTTGCACTATGCAACGCTTTTTGAATTTAAAATATTACCTTCTGTGCGGCCGTGTATAAAATCTGAAAGTTGGCCAGTCGTCGGCTTCTGCCCCCATGTAACTAGTACTCGGGTGTTTGGGATAAACCTGAGCACTCTTTATCCAAATTTTGGGTCCTTCGAGGGAGGTGTTCAGCACAACGAACCAGGCAATCGGACTATAAGGCTTTATCACTCTCACTTAGCATAGAAGTCTACAATTTTAAATTTCGGCGAAGCCCCTAGTATTCGGAAGGCCGAATTTGGGGCTCTATATACGCCTAAGTCGGGCAAGGCCGACTCCTCGCCCGAAGCAGAAAAAGTCTTTAAGGACTTGAGACCTCTGGAACAGCGACCAGCTCTCGCCTTATCATGACAGTCAGTTTTCGGCTTTCTATACTGTGGTGCTTGTCCGGAAGAACCGGAACACAATCGCAGTAGTTCTCCCAGTGCTACCTTAGACGATATAGCGGAATGTAAGGTACCAAAACATGGGAGCCGGGCAAACCCAACTATTGACCCAAGACATGATTTGTAGCTGATACATATAATGCTATAAGTTCGGGGTGCCACACTGTCGAAAGTGTTCGAACTTCTCACGCCGCATTATGGGGTATACGAAAGCCCCTGGTGTACTGACCGTACCAGAATGTACGGGTGCAAGTTGTCGTAAATAAACATATAAGAAAAAGGGATGGATAATGCAATAATAGACTAATCCTATGCATTGTTATTTAAATAATACGTCGAAGCGTACTAATACAAGTAGTGTAATAAGCAAAAAAATAGGACTATTTGACATGTCCTATCCAAGGGCAAGCTGCGTATGGGTATTAAAAACGGGTATGTCGATTGTTATTAGAGACCACCAGGGGGTTCCCTTGTACGTCTTAGCTTCTTGCCTCCTTGGTTGTTCCTTCTGTAATGTGCCCGGCAATCATACTGCCAGAAAGGGATTCCAAAGAGTAAGGTCCTGAAAGAGAAAAAATGATAAAGGTATGCAGCCCCTTGGGCGATTGAGCCGCATTGCGGGACATGCCCTGATCGTGCTCGCACCTATGCCCATGGTATTTTCAGTGCGTAATTATGTACGCACGGCACGGATTTTGTTGCTTGACTGGGACTGGGACGGGGGCCAAATTGCTAGGCGGGCTCTGAACGTGCCAGGCGATCCTGTTGCAGGTTACTCCGGACTCACTTGACGGTGTCCGAGGGCTGTATCGCCAAATTGGCGGTTTGCCTTAAAAGGCTGCTTTGTGCTTCTGCTGCGACGGCCGCAGTGTGCTCCTCCGTGCGGAGCGAGCATTCTGTGTTTCCATTGACTGTTATGACCCCCCTGGGTCATGGCATCTTGAGCTTGAGGTATGCGTAATGTGGTAACGCATTGAATTTTGCAAATGCGGTTCCCCCGAGCAGTGTGTGATAGCCACTGCGGAACGGGACGATATCGAAGATTAACTCCTCGCTTCGGAAGTTGTCCGGAGATCTGAAGACTACTTCCAGTGTGATTGAGCCCGTTCAATGGGCCTCTACACCTGGGATGACGCTCTTGAAGGTGGTTTTGGTGGGTTTGATCCTTGAGGGATCTATACCCATTTTGCGCACTGTGTCGTGATAGAGCAGGTTCAGACTACTGCCGCCGTCCATAAGGACTCGATTGAGGTGAAATCTGTCAATGATGGGGTCTAGGACCAATGCGGCGGATCCGCCATGACGGATACTAGTGGGGGGTCCCTGCGGTCGAAGGTGATCGGACAAGAGGACCATGGGTTGAACTTTGGGGTGACAGGCTCCATCGCATAGACGTCCCTTAGTGCACGCTTCCGTTCCCTCTTGGGAATGTGGGTTGCGTATATCATGTTCACCGTTTTTACTTGTGGGGGGAACCTCTTCTGTCCTCCCGTGTTCGGCGGCCGGGGCTCCTCCTCGTCATCACTATGCAGCCCCTTGTCCTTGTTTTCGGCATTCAACTTGCCGGCCTGCTTGAACACCCAGCATTCTCTGTTGGTGTGATTGGCTGGCTTATCGGGGGTGCTTTGGATTTAACACGAGCGATCAAGTATGCGATCCAAACTGGACGGGCCCGGAGTACTTCTTTTGAATGGCTTTTTCCGCTGACCAGATGTAGATCCTCTGAATCCGGGATTGACTGCCGTATCTTCGGCGTTATCGCCGTTGATGCGGCGCTTGTTTCTGTTACGACATGGTCTGCCGTTGGCATCTTTAGTATCCGAAGTGCCCGGATTCCTTGATGTGTTCTTGCTACGAGCCAGCCAGCTATCCTCGCCCGCGCAAAAGCGGGCCATGAGTGTCGTGAGGGCTTCCATAGACTTCGGCTTCTCCTGGATGAGGTGCCGGGCGAGCCACTCATCGCAGATGTTATGCTTGAATGCCACTAAGGCCTCTGCATCCGGACAGCCGACAATTTGGTTTTTCTTAGTTAGGAACCATGTCCAGAATTGCGTGGCCGATTCCCCTAGCTGCTGAGTTATATGGCTCAAATCATCAGCATCCGGTGGTCGCACATAAGTGCCCTGGAAGTTGTCAAGGAATGCATCTTCCAAATCCTCCCAACTGCCAACGGAGTCTGCTGGCAAGCTATTCAGCCAATGCCGAGCTGGTCCTTTGAGTTTTAGTGGGAGGTACTTGATGGCATGTAGATCATCACCGCAAGCCATGTGGATGTGGAGGAGGAAATCCTCAATCCATACCGCGGGATCTGTTGTACCATCATACGATTCGATATTTACGGGTTTAAAACCCTCCGGGAATTCGTGATCCATAACTTCATCGGTGAAGCATAGGGGGTGTGCGGCGCCACTATGCCGGGCTATATCACGACGCAGTTCATATGAGTCTTGTCTGCTGTATTCATCCCGGCCGGATTTACTTTTAGTGTGTCTGGCGTGACGGTCATCGTCCCGCGTTGGTGCGCGCCCCCGTGACCCGTATATCGATCTTGCATGTTTTGCCCTGCTTTCCAATATATTACGCAGGTCCCGCGTGTTGCCCCGGGCCTTGGTATTTTTGTTTGAGTGGCGGCGGGGTGCAGGCTGAACTTCAGGCTGAAACGCCTCTCTGTCTCGGCCACGAGGTGGTCGGTCAGTCGCATCGTACGCTGGTGATGTAGGTTTAAATGCTTCCGCCTGGAGTCGGGGTAGCAACCTGCGCTTTGGGTAACTCTTGGAGGGGCGTTTGAGTTCGTATTCCTTGGCCGCAAGGACTTCGGTCCATCTGTCTGCTAGTAAATCTTGATCAGCTCGAAGCTGTTGTTGCTTTTTCTTCAGGCTATTTGTTGTGGCTATAAGCCGGCGCTTGAAGCGCTCCTGCTCGATGGGATCCTCAGGCACGATAAATTCTTCTTCGCCGAGGCTCACCTCGTCTTCGGAGAGAGGCATGTAATTGTCATCCTCTGCTTCTCCATCTGCTGCCCGTTCTGGAGGGCTAGATTGTTCATCCTCCCGCTCTAGATCGTGCTGGAGTGTTATTGTCTCTTGTGCCGGTATCACTACTTTTGCTATGGCGGGACTTAGAGCAGCGCTGCTGACGTTGGCGCTTGGGTTGCTTCTTGGAGGGGTCATCCTCCGTTGTCTTATCGCCATTGCCTTCTTTGGGGGTATCCACCACATATATATATATATATATATATATATATATATATATATATATATATATATATATATATATATATATATATCATATGATGAGGTGGCGGTCCAGCGCCCTGTAGGCGGTGGTTCCTGTTCGTCTCCTGAATCGTCGTCCATACCGTCGATGTCTTCGGAGTCGAAGTCGAGCATGTCGGTTAAATCGTCGACAGTGGCTACTAAGTTGGTGGTGGGTGGGGAGCGAATTTATTTGTCGTCCGCATCCCATTCTAGCCGGACATAGTTCGGCCAAGGTTCTCCTGACAAGGAGAGAGACCTTAATGAGTTTAGCATGTCGCCGAAAGGCAAGTGCTGAAAGATATCCGCGGAGGTAAACTCCATGATCGGCTCCCAATCGGATTCGATATGCACGGACGCAGGCGGCTCGGAGTCCGTGGCCGGAGATGAATCCAGTAGTTTGGCAACACGGCTCTCGTAAGGGGTGAAGTCAGTATCCGGCTCTATCGCCACTGAGAGTGTGGCCTCCATGGGGGGATCTATCCCCCCGTCCTCGTATGGAGCAATTTGCTCCGGATTGAGGGCCGGAGCAGTTGCAGGTGTGATCTCCCGAACACTGTCCGATGGCAGAGCTAAATCATGCTCGTCGTGATCGTGCGGCGCACCTGACATGGTCTCGAATCCGTCGAAGATCAAGTCTCCGCGGATGTCGGCGGTGTAGTTCAAGTTTCTGAACCTGACCTGGTGGCCAGGGGCCAGATGGCCAAGCGAGTTGGCCCGCAGTGCGAAGCCGCTGAATACGAAGATTTGTCCGGGGAGGAAAACCTCACCCTGGACCGCATCGTTACCAACGATCGAAGGAGCCATCAAGCCTTATGGTGACGGCACAGTGGAACTCTCAATGAAAGCACCAATGTCGGTGTCAAAACCGGCGGATCTCTGGTAGGGGGTCCCGAACTGTGTGTCTAAGGCGGATGGTAACAGGAGGCGGGGGACACGATGTTTACCCAGGTTCAGGCCCTCTCGATGGAGGTAATACCCTACTTCCTGCTTGATTGATCTTGATGATATGAGTATTACAAGAGTTGATCTACCACGAGATCGTAGAGGCTAAACCCTAGAAGCTAGCCTATGGTATGATTGTTGTTGTCCTATGGACTAAACCCTCCGGTTTATATAGACACCGGAGGGGGCTAGGGTTACACAGAGTCGGTTACAAAGAAGGAGATCTACATATCCGTATTGCCAAGCTTGCCTTCCACGCCAAGGAGAGTCCCATCCGGACATGGGACGAAGTCTTCAACCTTGTATCTTCATAGTCCAACAGTCCGGCCAAAGGATATAGTCCGGCTGTCCGGAGACCCCCTAATCCAGGACTCCCTCACTACGACCGGCTTGAGTCTCCCGATTCCTGACCACCTCCATACAGGTGCCTCTCCCGATGCTCCACCATGTAGAGGCTAGCTCTTTCTTGAGAGCCCACTCCACTTTTTCCTTGCCTCTTTCCCCCACATATGCAAAAATGCCATGTAAAGTGGGCTTATAGCCCACTATTGTACTTGAGCCTACAGGTGCTAAGCCTGCCACATAGGCATAAAGTCTGATGTGGCAAGTTAATTAAAAAGAGAGATACTAGTTTGGTGACCTCAGGAAGAAACGGTGCTAAGTGCGTGTACCTAGATGAAGCAAACTTAGCAATAAAAAACTAAGCACCTATGCATTGGGGACTTGAGTTGCTAAGTCATTTAATGCCCATAGCACCTCATCTAAGCACCATTTCATTGGAAGATGTCACTACTTGGCAAATGCAATAAATACTACGAAGAAAGAGATAGAGAGAAGTAAACAAAAAAAACTCTTATAGCCAACCTTATAGCTAACCTTGTTGTATGAGTGACTAAGGGATGACTATGTATGACATGCCAACATCAGATAGCCTAACGCATCGTGTTAAATCTCCAAGGGCACGACCACGTGAGCGAGGCGACGGTCGTGGTAGGCGCGACCATGATACGGGCTGCTGGCAGCCCTTGGATCTAAGATCGAACGGTCGCATGCTAAGTTGCTGAAAATTTGCAGAATAACCCTCCAGGATATGATATTCACCCATAGATCTAGAATCACGCCATGCAACCGTTCGATCTCTGATCCAAGGGCTCTGAGAAGCCCGTATCATGGGAGAATGGAAATCTTCGTATCACCTGTAATTTTCGCGACGCTTGACATGACATCGAAAGCCATTTAATTGGGCGTCGAGTAGACATAACATCTAATTGGGCCCCCATAGTACTGTGCATGAATCCATTTATCCACCAGGCAAGCCACTACCCTGCCATTCGCACGCGCCCCCCCACTCGACATTTTTACAATCGATAAACCGCTCCTAGTCGTCCCCTCCTTTCACATTACGTCAGTTACACTAATCCTAACCCTCCTCCCAAATCCATGGCGTCCCAAATCTCCATGATCGGCGGTGAGTACAAGGTTAGAACCATCACCGGCGATGAGTTCGACGTCATCTACACCCGTTCTTCCGCAATGGTGAAAGAATGCCTTGCTCGCTTCAAACGCATGTTCGAAAACTCAAATGATGAGTGGTCGCTGGGCTAGATGTTGAGTACACCACAGTCCTGGGAAGCGAGAAGAAACTAAAGGAGGCAGAGAAGAAGAAGCCCGCCGTGATCCAGGTTCGCGTGCATGACTTATGCTTGGTCTACCACATATGCCATGCCGACGTTGAGTGCGAGGAATTTAAGAAGTTCCTCAAGGGCGGCCAAGTCAAATTCGTTACTGTAGACTTTAGGAACGACAAGGAAATCCTGGGTCGGATAGGCCTCATTGTAGGTGACCCCTTCGACCTCCAGAAGGAAGGGCTGGTGCCCTCCCTTGATCAGCCTTCAATGCTGACCCTGGCAGGAGCCATGGTTCATCCTTCGTACGGTAAACTAGACAAACCTCCGTACACTTTTCATCGTCATGCATGGCAGTGGAATGTACTAGATATGGACCACATCCACTATGCTGCAATGGATGGCTACCTTTGTTTCGATATCTACAAGGGTTGGATGAAGAGCAAGAGCCAAGTGTGCGGTTGAAGCAAAGAAGTATCGCCCAAGAGGAAGAGGGACAAGGACGAAGTCGAGGACGTGGACGAGGACTCCGAGTAAGGTGGCAGTGTCGTTGCTCATGGTGGTTCTAATGCCGTGTCTACTGGATTAGTCGCTTAGTTTAATTTCTGGTGTGCTTAGTTTTATTTGAGGGGTGTGTTGTGCTGAGCCCCCAGCAGAACTAGGTTATGTTTCTTCTCGTTATATTTCGTACATTTCATCTTTTAGTTGGTATAGTACTACCACTCAATTCTTGACATTATATACGTACAATATATATATGGCCAACATCATATAGCCAGCAGTTTAGTTGTCAAAGAATTTCAGGGTGCTTAGTTTTGTCAAAGAATTCCAGGGTGCTTAGTTTTGTTTGAGGGGTGTGTTGTGCTGGACACCATTAACTTATCATTGTGAGAATCGGCTTATTTTTGTCATGTAACATGGTCAACGGGGTTTGAAATGAAAATAACAATGTCTAATGGCATTTCTGAGCAAACATCTAACTTAGCGATGGCATTTTTTAGATATCTAATTGCATTTTTGAGCGGGCATCTCACGGATCGATGGCATTTTTTTAGTAGTTGTAACTTCTAATGGCAAAACTGAGTAGTGATACACAACTAGTGGCATAAATAATAGGAACCCAAGAATTAAATAGGGCTAATTTCTTTATTTCTTTATACCTTTGTGTGCGAAACAATATAAGCTGCCTACCGCCAGATTTTCTTTACAGAGGCAACATAGAACTATATGAGTGCCCTATTAAATTTTGGATTTATTCCGGGTTCGTTTGGCCTTTTTTATACATTAATTGAGTTTCTGTTCATTTAATGTGCATAATTCAAAATTGAGCTACAAACACATGCTCCCGTGCACCAAAGTTGACTGAAAAAATCACATGTGTGTCCTCAGGTGAATTTCTTCCCATGCAAGAAATGGGAATGAAATTCAAACATCTGGGCATCGTGGTTCGGCCGAGAACATTGAGAAGCTTGGTTTTATAATTCTTGTAAATCTAAAACACGCCTGAAAATCATGAAACTTGGCATGGTGTGATGTCATGGTACTACCATGTTGTGGTAAAAAAATGCAGAATAGGAACAAGTTTTGGTATAAGTTTCTTGCAAACCGGAGCTTCTCTCAAGAAGGCTCGTGGTTCTGAGAGGGAACGTGTCATGTTTGTGTGCATAATTCAAATTTTAAATACCAGCACATGCTCCAGTGCACCAAAGCTGGTTGAAAAATCACAAGTGTGTCCTCGGGTAAATTTCTAGGTCCCATGCCAGAAATGGGAATGAAATTCAAACATCTGGGCGTCATGGCTCGGCTGGAAACATTGAGAAACTTGGTTTTTTAATTCCTGTAAATCCAAAACACACATGAAAATCATGAAACTTGGCTTGGTGCCATGACATGGCACCAACATGCTGTGGTATTTTTTCTGTCCGATTTGCGAAGGCGCACACATTAACAATCAACAAAGTCATTTTGGAACAAGTGATGTCACGTTACAATCGGAAACACAAGTATTATTGAAACCGTGGGCGTTCTATTTACATTTATGTGCCGCCATGCATCCCCTTTTTTTATTAGCTAGGAGGCGCCGTGCAGGGTAGCTATTTGAGTACGGGAGGCCTGCGATCAGACCCCTACGCGTGCTTATTGGGAGGAGAGCCCTTTGACCTCCATCTGTTGTCCACCTCTCTCCCAAGGTACCATTAATGGCGCCCGAGCCTCTGTTTAATGGCGTGGCAATGTCTCACTCGGCTGAGATTTAAGAGAGAAAAAAGAAAATCCGAAAAGAAAATTTTGCACGGATCTTGATGTAAGATCCGACGGACCTATATAGCATCTACTGCGACTTATAGCAAGACTGATGAATATATATAGGGATGACGAGAGTGGATAATAATTGTCTTACATAATTAGGAAGATAATTAAAAAAGCCACATGTTGCTACGCCCGAAATACACAAGGGCAAAAGAAGAAGGAAGACGCATACAACGATCTGGCTCGCTGATCTCTACTTTCTTTATGCGTTGCAGGTCGTGGAGACTAGTTCTCGCGGAGGGCGATGATCTCTTTCATCAGTTTCATGTCCTTAATATGCTACTTGGCAGCATCCATGGATTCCTCCACCGGCCTGTTGCGCTCGATGTAGAGCATGGCATTCTCGTCCATAAGTTTCTTGATGATGACGCCCGTCCTCTGCAACATGGCAGCGGTCTCCTCCTCCTGCTTCGCCCTTTCGGCGATCTTCGCCCTCAGCAGGTCGCGCTCGCCCTGGAGCTTTGCATTGCCCTCCCCGAGTTGCCGGATGACGCTAGTAGCCTCATCCTGCATCCTCGCCTAGCCGGAGATCTGATCCATCTGGCTATGGACTATCGCATGCATGCGCCTGTAAGAGTCCTCGCCTGCCCGCGAGAAATTTTCCCAGGCCGCCGCGGTGTGGCAGGACCTCCCTGCTGCTTCGGCGGCGCGGCGGGACATCTTTGCTGCTTCCACGGCGTGGTCGGACCAGTCTGCTACATCGACGGCGCGGCGGGACCTCTGTGCTGCTTCGGCAGCGCAGCGGGACCTCTGTGCTGCTTCGGCAGCGCAGCGGGACCTCTGTGTTGCTACTGCTGGGCGGCTGGACATGTCGGCTACTTTCGCGGTGAGGCGGGACATCTCTCGTGCTTCCTCTTCCATGCTCACCTCTCCCTGGTGGAAATCTGTCGACCCAGAACTCACACTGGCTATGGCTTGATTGTTTCTTGTGGATGAGGAGTTGAGGAGGAATGTGCAGTCATATTAGCTTAGTAGTATTTATAACCGAGTACTACTAATACGCTCCTAAGTGGGAAACCGTTTAGGTTGTGATCGGTGTGAACAGGTTTGCAATTAAATATAGCATGGTAGTACTAGTAATTTGGAATGTGACGAGACGCGCTCAAGATTTATTGACGGTTCTAGTTTTGAAGTGCAGCACTATTCCCGGATGGTGTAACATCGGCACGTTTTCTCGGCCGTGGTGTAGCATATGCCATGGTACTACTAGTTCTTTTTCTACTACTGTGTACGTGCAAAAACTAGCACCGTCGGATACATATCTTATGCTTGGCGTTCGACAGGAATAGCCTCGTGGCGAGCTATAGACTAGTCTTTTTTTCAGATGCATTACACCTATCTCTCGGGACTTCTCGCACGCACCATCGCTGCTCCCTAGGACGATGCCACCCACATACAGTTGTACTCTGAGAAGAGGTGCACGCACGCACTCGTCCTCTCTCACACACGCATCTGTAGCTACGAATTGAAGTGTTCTCAACCATCCGATTGGCTCTATCATATGTTTCACGTTGCTCCTTGGCCTTGAGATTGAGATGTTTTAAACGCGGAGGCTAAGATGGAGGCGCGAGGTTTTGGTTAACGTGCGGGCCGCACACGGCACCAACACGACACGAGCTTCGTCTGCCTGGTGCGCATGCAGCCGGGTGAGTTGTCCAAGTATAGACACAACCAGGCCCTCGTTGGTATCCGCGGCTCGACTTTGGCTGGTCATAGTGGAGAGTAACATAGACCAGTTACTAGTCTATGTTACTAGTACCTTCATAGTGGGTAGTGTCATATAGTATATGCATAGTTTTGCTCCATGGCGCAATCCATCGATACTACTACTGTACAAATGTATACATTTTTTAAAAGGCTAGAGGGCGGAGCAGTCTAGCTTGGTCCTTTTCACGAGAGGCGAGGGCCTTTGTGATTTGACGGCTCATTACTGCTGGAAGGCGGGGCCTTGTGATTTGACGGCTCATTACTGCTGGAAGGTGGGGCCTTGTGATTTGACTGCTCATATAAATGTGCCGACGACCTGAGGAGGAGCAAAGAACCGTGCGGTATACTCAAGTTTTCCACTGGAGTACGACGGAGGAGCACGAAACACGGCAGCCCAGTGCCATATCCTCTACTCTCTACTCTTATTATATATTGGCGATAAAGAATGATCTAATTTGCTAGTCATCTCATTTTTAGCATTGTTCTATTCATGCCTTGCATAGAAGGTGACACGTGCGGCGAAACACCCGAAGCAAAATAAGAAACACAGGAGCAAAATAAGAAGGAGGATTATCACCCCCAAAAAAGAAGGAAGACGCGAACAAAAGTCTGGGGCGCTGCTCTCACAACATGAAGGGTTGTTGGTCGCGGAGTCGTAACTGCTTCTTCATCGCCTCCACGACCTCCATCTCCTTGCGTGTCTCCTCCACCATCTTCATCATTGTGTCCATGACGCGGGATTTCTCGACGCGAGCCTTCATCGTATGTTCGACAGTCGCATTACGTACCTTGACAGCAGGCGGGTGCTCGATGCGGAGCTTCGCCAACTCCTCCTTCTGTTCCATGACGAGGGCCTGCAACATCTTCATCGAGGAACTACTATTTTCATGCAGCTTCTTCCAGCCGGTGTTCTCCTCCTTCAGCAGGTCGAGCTCATGGCAGAGCTTTGTGTTGTCCTCCTGAAGTTGCAGGATTTCGCCGGTCGCCTTCTTCTCCAAGGCAATGCTCTTCTTTAGCAACATCACCAAGCAGGCGGTCAACTCCCCCTGCCTATTGAGCTCAGTGGGCATGTCGTCGAGGCTCTCCTTCAGCAGCTACACCAAGCAGTGGATGAACTCCTTCTGCTTATTGAGGTGCTTATAGAGCTGATCGGGCATGCCGTCGAGGGATAACGACTCTAGCGTCGCCAGCTCGACATGTTCGCCTCCGTGTCTAGGGCGCTCCTGGGAGCCATCGCCTGCCCGTGAGATAACTTTCGAGGTATCTACATGGCGGCGAGCCCTCTCTTTTTTTCCGCAGCCTTGGTTGCCGCTCCCTTGTTACGAGTAGTTCTCGACCTAGAGCTCTGCACACCGGCCATGGCAAGGACGGATGAAGAAGCAGGACTTATGAGGAGGAAGGTAGAGTAATTTTCGGTTAGGTAGTTCCCCTTTTTATAACCTAAGTACTAGCACTAGTACTAAAATCCTGCATAGTGGGAACACGTTTAGGTTTGGTACGTACTGGTAGGTGTGAGCAGGCTTGCACTTAATTGTAGCACTGGTACTTTCAAATGTGGTGGGAACAAGGTAAAGATTAATTGATGGTTTTTGGTTTCGAGGCCCGAAACGGCTCCCGATGAGTTTAGTGCAACATAAATTTCAAGTAGACTGCACTGCTCAGATGCGTAAATATTATGTTACTATAAAAAATTAGCACAAAATACGAAGGAGACTAATGGAAGTACTACTAGCAACCCATGATTTAACTACTCGCATGCATGCAGTGGAGTAGTAATGTCTTTCTTTCGCCCTCACGTCCACTCAATTTGCATGCGCTGTGTTAATTGACCATCAATGAAGTGAAGGACTTTACACGCGTCAAATTATCACATGGGGTGGATCTTGGTACAAAATTGCATCCGCCCATGTACCCGAGTGTGCGTGCGAGGGAATGAGTGTGTGTGTGGCATGCGTGCACATCTTCGCTTCATGCATGTACCGCCAGTGCGGCTCAGGGAGGACGGGTACATTCTTCTGGAACCAGCAGCACGTCACTGTGATCAATCCACACAAGGATGTCGCGACAATGCCTTGAAAAGTGCCCCGTGCCCGCGTGGCTTCATGAAATGTAAGAGAGACACTGTGTAGCATGCCATTGTGCTTTGCACATACTCGAAGTACTAGTAAGGTACACGTGCATTGCACGCGTCAGATTTTGCAACCAAATTACGAATAAATAGCACACTGTAGCATGTAAGCTCTGAGTCATATATGCCTGATGTAGACCTTTGTTTAATTCTTATAGTTAATCTCATTCAAAATCAATTAGTTTTTATAAAAAAAACCTAGGGCCTCTTTGATTCGTAGGATTTCGAAAACGCGGGAATAGGAAGAACATGGGATTAGAGTGGAATGTCGTCTTGAATCCTACAGGATGGTACGAGTGTTTGATTGTGCATAGAAAAAATGTAGAATTCTTTCAAAGAGGTTTGAGTGGATGGGATGTTTCCTATGAAATATAGTGCAAATGAATCATATGGAAAAATTCCTATGGTTTACAATCCTACGAATCAAACAACCAAGATAGGAAAAAATCCTAAGGATTAGAATCCTCCAAAATTCCTTCGAGAATCCCTTGAATCAAAGAAGCCCTTAATCTATTTTATGATTCATGGAATTGTGCATTGTGAAGCATAAAGTACAAACAAATAATGGCAATTCAACTATAAAAAAAGTTTGGGCAGTTACGATACGGAAGATTCTAGAACAAAGGAGAACAACTGTTGTTTTGAGATTTGTGCATTATGCTTAAGTTCAACCATGGAGTCTGCTAGATTGTACATGTGGAAAAATCCGATGGGGGCTAGAAGATGGTGCGAGGGGCCGAGTGGAGGGAGACTATGAAGGAGTGCACAACTGCGAGATCGATATTTAGAGAGAGGGGGCGAGAATGTGCGCTGTTGCGCGAAGTGGCGGAGCCATGAAAAATTTCCCATGAGCTAGGGGCCAAGCATTGCTAATCCTTTACGAGGAGGGCCAATTCATCAACTTAAACCATTTTTACCAGCAATTGTCTAATGATCACACTCATATTAGCCTCGATATATAGTGATGTTAGGGGGGCAGGGCCCTTGCTGCCCCCTGTCTTGGCCATTGTGCACGCGTCTGAGAGATGAAGCGGAAGGCGTGGATGATGAGAGGGGGTGTTGGATATATAATTAATGTGGGTGTATTAGCTATATATATGTAATCCTATATAGAGATGTATAGATTGATCGGTGTGGATGTGGGAAAGAGGGTGAGACCTCACTACATATATAGATTGATCGGTTTATGTGGAAAACTATGAAAGACCTAGATATATACACACACACATAGAGGAACATCGATCGTTACACATGCACGTCAGAGATAAAGAATGCCCGATATGATGGAGAGGGGGATGTGTGTGTGTGTGCCTTCATGGGAGACCGACCTGAAGAAAAAGATTGCATGTGTGCGATGGATAATGCGACTGGTAGTGTGTGTGCATGCATGCACGAGAGAAAGTTAGTGGTACAATTATAAATAGAAGACCAATGTGTGGGTGTAAAAGACTAGGTGAGGTCATAATCAATGTAAAGTTGAATTCAAATATTTGAATAAGAGATCATGATGTTTGAAACCCATGCATGCATGAATATAACGGAGATCTGCACGGTGTGGTTTGGAAACGAGCATGTTGTGATGTATACACATTGAACAAGGTCAGATTGGTTTGAATTTGAGATACCGATGGCAGACATCGTTTGGCCACATTGCATCCATTCATGGAGAAACTATTCTAATTTGAGATGATGGGTGGCTTTCGCATCACATATCTATATCTATACCCCTATTTATATTATATATTATATTTTTTAATAGTGTGCGGATAACTTTAACTTTGAAAGATGGTCGTTGGATGAGGCCATTCCGATGGTGCAGAGCTGGCAAATTTGAGCACTACTGGCCGTTGAATATCATCTAGATTCCACTAGATTTTGCCATATGTACAATCTAGAAGACTCTATGGTTGAACTCAAGAATAATTCACAAACCTCAAAACACAAGCACTTCGTCTTTGTTCTAGAATCTTCCGTATCATAATTGCCCAAATGTTTTTCTACATGACTTGTTTTTACTTTATGCCTTACAACGCACAATTCCATGAATCTTAAAATAGATCAGCTTTCTTATAAAAACTAGATGATTTTGAATGAAATAAACTATAAGAATTAAACGAACATCTACATCATGCATATATCACTCAAAGCTTACATGCTATAATGTGGTATTTATTCATAATTTGGTTGCCAAATCTCATGCGTGCAATGCACGCGTACCTTACTAGTCTAAATGGTGTCTGTGTGTGTGTGTTGTGCGTGTTAAACACATTGTACGTAGTATATCATACTAGTCTAAATTGTCTTTTTTTGTACACGTTAAGCTTGTTCTCCCGAAATTTCAAGCCGCGCCTTGTTATGCCAAAATTTCAAGCTAGCGTCTCTGTCTATCGTGCTGCGAAACTCCTGCCTCTTCAACCCGCACCTTGTTAGCCCGAAATATTTAAGATATATCTTTGTCTCGCTGTGCTCCGACAACTCCCTCCATCTCAACCCGCGCCTTGCTATTCCAAAGTTACAATGCGTGCGAAAACTCCCACCTCCTGTGAAATCCCGACACGCGAAATGCTCGTGATACCCCTGAACCAAAAGAACCGCCTCAAATCAGTGGGGGTACTTTCGTAACTTACCCCACATTTCGGACAAGAGCGTCCCTAAGCCATGGTTCCCCGCTCCCATCCCATCCGCCCACCCATTCGTACACCGAGGCCAGCAAAACTCGCGAAGCCCCACACCCTCCTCCGTCCGCCACCTAGCCGGAGCCTCTTCCCCGACGACGTCGTCCTAAGCAACACCTCGACGTCCCTCATCCACCGTACCAGATGAGGATTCGTCGTCGATTTGGTCGTCCCGCTGGTTCAGCTACCCCATCCTCCACCTCCAAGGAGTTGCCCCGACGTTCCCCTCGTCTTTGACGCCACCTCCATTCCCACACCGCCGTCTTCACCTGCACCACCGGAAGAGCATCATCATCACTGTTTCCTCGGATGAAGTTGCCTCCTAATCGGCGCCACCAAAGAGGTTGTACACTAATTGCCGCATTTTCTTCTTGATTCGATCTCACGGTGTTGTCGGCGCTCGGTCTCGAGCCGGCATGGCGGGGCTCCATCCACGCCGGCGTCGCCGGCCACTTCCTCCATCGTGTCGCTCCCTCGGCGGCGACGTCCACATCAGTAGGAGCTGCTGCTGCTTTAGCTCTCGCTCGCGCTGCTACTGTGCTCTTGCTCTCGGTCCCCTTCCTGGTCTGCTCTTGCTCTTGATCTTTCTCGTGTTGCTGCTCTCACGCTTGCTCTTGCTCGCGCTGCTGCTCTCGCTCTTGCTCTTGCTTGCGATCCTGCTCCGATTTAGCTACACTTCGGTCGACTGAATCAAATTTTGGGTCAGTCGATTTTCAGGGGGTGGGGGGGCTCACCGGAGTTAAGGAAGAACCAGCCGCAACGGGGAGGAGGGATTTTTGGAGAGGTACACCACTACCTATCTTAGAGTTCAAGGTGGGGGCGGTGGTCGCCAGCTGTGGTGGGGCGGTGGCGTGGGGATCGCCAGAGATAAAGCTCGGCACGGGGGGGCCTACAGGGATGGCCGAGGCGGCGGCGGACAGGTGGTGGGGAGTGTTTTCGGGGCGGGCAAGGCGGCGCACCTCCGGCCGCGGGCGGCGGGGGGCGGCTGTTTGGCCGGTGGTGGCTGGCGTCTCGGGGGGTGGAGGTTGAAGATGAACTGCAGGCCCTTGATTTCGTATCCAACGGCTGCAAAATCGACTGACCAGAGATGAAAAAGTCAGTCGACTGACTTGTAGCCTCACCTCTAGTGCATTCAGTTTCAACAGTAAAATTCAGCTTCGACAACAAAATTCAGTTTCGACAGTTAAGTTCAGTTTCGACAGTTGCTGCCATTTTTTATCTCCTTGCTTGGAACTCCATTTCTGAAACTGTTTTGGGGATTTATTTTTCGATATGTGACTTCTCTAATGGTCCAATAAGTTTTTGTTCTAGTGCTTTATATGTTACAAATTTTTGCTGCTGTGGTGACCTTGTTCTTGAGCTTGCATGTCAAATTTATATGGCCCAAAGTAGTTTTGTTGCATGATATAGCCTCTAGACACTTGTGGGAGTAGTTTCTATCAATCTTGTTGATTTTTGTTCACTTTTATTTTGAGTCACTAAAAATTTCAGAATTTCTTTTCAGAGGGAGAAAATGTTTAGGAAAATATACCAAGGTGGTTCCTCCACAAAGAAAGCCATAAGGCTCGCGATATGTGAGCCAGAACTTGTGAATGGCCGTCGGAGCATTTCATGTCTCATCCAGGTTTTAAGGAGGAATTTGATGCGTACGTACAAAACGCTGGCCTTGAGGACTTCATGTCAGATAAGTGTCGGCAATACTATCACTTCACCGATTCATTTGTGCAGAGATTTGAGTTTACATCCAAGCGCAATACACATTCTGTTTTATTTGATCTATATGATAAATCATTTCAAATGGACTTTGAAGATTCTAATGAAGTATGTAAAATCCCGCAATGGGGCATCCATAGTGAACCTCATAAACTTGATTGCATTGATTTCCTTGCTAGCCTCACTGTGGGAGAAACCAGAAATGTCACACAAGCTACTATAGGGAGCATTCACTTTCCTGCTATACACTATTTTTCTCTCTTTATAGCTAGATGCATTAATGGTAAACATGATCATACCCACCTTTGTGCATCAGATCTTAGTGTCCTCAAGAGTGCGGTAATGGGTGATAAACGATATAACTTGGGGGCTATTGTTGTAAGGCGGTTGCATAATAATGCTAAAGATGGAGATTTTCTTTGGTGGGATTTATGCCACCCGGTTACCTAATTATCTCGGGGTACCCATAAGAGAAAATGACATTGAGTTACCATTCGCTTACCTTGATAATGATGCTATGGTTCGTTACCAGTTCCTTGAGAGGAGCGAACAGCCCCTCCAGTACCGACTAATCTTCGGCAAGGAGCGCATCTTCTATATTACGCTTCCCGCTCCTGCCTTCTTTGACTTTCAGGTAAAACGAAGATACTTCATAACCAGAGAGGAGGCGGACGGGTATGAGAGAGCAGGGGAGGATGCTCGCCTCCACGTGACATCTATCCAAGCGATAGCGGCCGCAACTCAGTACAACCCCAACTACGACTTTGGATACTATATCTAGGCCAGTCGTGGCCCTAGACCAACTTAAGCCAAAAGCCTAAGCTTGGGGGTGTATGTATCTCTCACCGACATTACATTCATGTTCACGCATTCATTCCAGTTGTTGGTGTTCATACTTTTTAATCGTATTATCCATCTTAGTTTATTTTTCTTGCTTTCTTCTTGTGTGTTTGAAAAACTTTTAGAAAATCCAAAAAAATAGTTATTGCTTATTTTTAGTTTCTATTTCCAAGTTTATTTAGTTGTAGCATTAGAAAGAAAACCCAAAAAGATTCCTCGTTCTTCCTTTGCTTGTTGAGAGCTTTCCCATGTAAATAGTTTTTCTCGTTTTTGTTCTACTTCTTCAGAAAAAACAAAAACTCCAAAAATATTTCATTGTGTTTCTTTAAAATTCTTTTCCTTTTCTTTGTGTCGTCAGGAGAAGACCACAATGAAAATGTTGAGTGGCTCTCATATGCATTATTGTTGATCTCACAAAGATCCTATATTACCTTGTCTTCTCCTTTGAATAAATGTTTGCAGATTCCAGCTTAGTCCAATGCACGCACACTCTTATTGTTATTCACACTCTTCGGTCATGCAAGTGAAAGGCAATAACGACGATATATGATGAAATGATTGAGATGGAGAAAAGCTGGTATGAATTCAACCTATTTTTTTTTTGTAAATATGATTAGCTCATCGTTCCTGATTCAGCCCATTATGAATGAAAGATGTTTGCAATGACAACTAGAGGTTATAATTACTCATGCCATGCTTAATTAGCTAGGAATGGATAATGGTTTATCTTGCGTGCCAACATGCATTTAAAATGCTTATGATGTAGTATGATAGGATGGTATCCTCCTTTGAATGATTCAAGTGGCTTGACTTGTCACATGTTCATGCATGTAGTTGAATCAAAATCAACATAGCCTCCACGATATTTATGTTCATGGTGATTTATATCCTACTCATGCTTGCACTCAATGTTGGTTAACCTCAATGCATGTTTATTACCGTTGTCGCTCTCTAGTTGGTCGCTCCTCAATATTTTTGCTAGCCTTCTAACGGGAATACTGCTTGCGCATCCACATCCTTAAACCCAAAGTTATTCCATATGAGTCCACCGTATCTATAATTTTTTATTGTTCCATGCTATTATATTAACATTCTTGGATGTTTTACAATCATTTTACAGCAACTTTATATCATTTTTGGGACTAACCTATTGACATAGTGCCCAGTGCCAGTTGTTTTTGCTTGTTTTTTACTTCGCAGAAAGTCAATACCAAACGGAGTCCAAATGAAACGAAACTTTTTGGAGATTGTTTCTGGACCATAAGATGCAAGATGGGCCGAAGAAGTACAGAGGGGTGCCCCGAGGGGGGCACAACCCACCTGGGCACGCCTGGGAGCCCACGCGCGCCCTGGTGGGTTGTGCCCACCTCGGTGGTCTCCCGCATCGCCTTTTTGCTCTATAAACACCCCGAAAATCCAAAAATCCTCGGGGAGTCGACGAAACACAATTCCAGCCGCCACATGTTCCAGAAACACCAGATCCAATCTAGACACCATCACGGAGGGGTTCATCATCCTCATTAGTGCCTCTCCGATGATGCGTGAGTAGTTCATTGTAGACCTTCGGGTCCGTAGTTAGTAGCTAGGTGGCTTCCTCTCTCTCTTTTGACTCTCAATACAATGGTCTCTTGGAGATCTATTTGATGTAACTCTTTTTGCGGTGTGTTTGTTGGGATTCGATGAACTTTGAGTTTATGATCAGATTTATTTTATCCATGAAAGTTATTTGAGTTTTGATCTCTTATATGCATGATTTCTTATAGCCTCGTATTTGTTTTTGAATCTTTGGTTTAGTTAGGCCAACTAGATCGATTTTTCTTGCCATGGGAAGAGGTGCTTTGTGATGGGTTCGACCTTACGGTGCTCAATCCTAGTGAGAGAAGGGGACATGACACATATGTATCATTGCTATTAAGGATAACAAGACGGGGTATATTCCTACATGAATAGATCTTGTCTACATCATGTCATCATTCTTATTGCATTACTCTATTTCTCCATGAACTTAATACACTAGATGCATGCTGGATACTGGTCGATGTATGGAGTAATAGTAGTAGATGCAGGCAGGAGTCGGTCTACTAATCTTGGACGTGATGCCTATATAATGATCATTTCCTGGATATTGTCATGATTATTTGAAGTTCTATCAATTCCCCAACAGTAATTTGTTTGCCCGCCGTATGCTATTTTTCTCGAGAGAAGCCACTAGTGAAATCTACGGCCCTGGGGTCTATTCTTTATCATATTTGCCTTTGAGATCTATTTTTATTCGCTTTTATTTTCAAATATATTATTCCCAAAACCCAAAAAATACCTTGCTGCACTTTTCCTTTATTTATTTTATTTTGCTTTATTACGAGATCTATGTATCCAATCTAGTACAAAACAAATCTATCTTTTACCCCGGAGGGATTGACAACCCCTCTTACGCGTTGGGTTGCAAGTATTTGTTCTTTGTGTGCAGGTACCGTTTACATAGTGTTGCTTGGTTCTCCTACTGGTTCGATAACCTTGTTCTCACCAATGAGGGAAATACCTACTGTAGCTGTGCTGCATCATCCCTTCCTCTTTGGGGAAATACCGAAGTAGTTCAAGCCGCATCAAAAGGAATTTCTGGCGCCGTTGCCGGGGAGACATCATCAACATCTTTCATGTTCCTAATCACAAATCTCATCTCCTTACAATTTACATTTTTTCCTTTTGCCTCTCGTTTTCATCTCCCCCACTTCACAAAAAATGTCGTTTTATTTGCCCTCTTTTTCGTTTGCTATCTCTACTTGTGTTACCATGTGCCTTTTATTTGCTTGCATCTTTGTTTGCTAAAAAACTATTGATATATATCCTCATCCACTTGCTAATCTTTTTAAAATATCCCATTATGGTGAACCAATTGCTAGTGAATTGAGTGCACTTTATTATCTATATGAAGTTTTGCTTGAAATTCATGATTCTGAAGATTGTGATGAAGTGTTGGAAGAAGAAATTGATAAAGTGATTCATGATATCTTTTTTGATGAAAAGCATGATTGCAATAATGTTATTATAAATTATATTAATGTCAATTATGTTAATGAGATGCAAAACCCCAAGCTTGGGGATGCTAATTTCGATATGTCCACTACTTATTGCAATGATCATGATTGGGGTGATTCTTCTTATGATCTTGAAAATTTATTTAAGCCTCATGATGAATATGTTTGCGATAATATTGAAAGTGGGTTTGGACGAGTGTCAACTCTAGGTAATAATGATCCCACTACTATGGAGCATGATCAATCTTATGAAAATTTTGATAAAAGTGGGCTTGGAGAGGTCATGACTTGATTTGATGATCTCACTATTTTGGAAGACTATCAACTTTGCATGCATGTGGATCTTGAAGAGAATATTTTATGTGATAGTTAGATTGTTGAATTTTATTATGATCCTACATGTAATTATTATGAGAGAGGAAAATATTGTTGTAGAAATTTTCATGTTACTAAATTACCTCTCGTTATTGTGAGATTGTCAATGTTTTATTCCTCTTCTTTGCATATGTTAGATGTTTCTTGTCTTGATAATATGTTTTCTTATAAAATTCCTATGCATAGGAAGTATGTTAAACTTAAATGTGTTTATCTTATGTTTCGATGCTCTCTTTGTGTTTCAACTCTTATCTTTCATGTGAGCATCATACAAATCTTATGCCTAGCTAGAGGCGTAAAACAATAGCGCTTGTTGGGAGGCAACCCAATGAATAAAATTTGTTTTTGTCTTTTTTCTTTCTATTCTTGAGTATTTGCACAATTATGCTACTGTATGATTCTTTTTTATGTTTTAATTAGTGTTTGTGCCAAGCAAAGCCTTTGGGGTTATGTTGGGTGATAGTTGCTTTGATCTTGTTGAAAAACAGAAACTTTGTGCGCCAGAAACATAACTGTTCAGAAATTAACTTAGTGCCCAGTGCGAGTTGCTATTTTTTTTTACTTGTTTTTGGTTTTTTCACAAAATATCAGTACCAAATGAAGTCCAAATGCCACAAAACTTTTTGGAGATTTTTTTTCTGGACATAAGAGACACTACAAGCTTCGGGAGAAGACTAGACATGGGCGCACCACCCACCAGGGCATGCCCTGATTGGTGGTGGGGCCCATGTGGCTCCGTTTGACCTAAATCCACCTCTATAAATACCCTAAAATCAGAAAACCCTCTGGGGAGTCCAAAAACACTTTTTCCGTCGCCGCAAGCCTCTTTTCTCGAGAGATCCCATCTGGAGGCCTTCTCTGGTACTTCGTCGGGAGGGGGAATGGATCACGGGGGGGTTGCCCCTCCGATGATGCATGAGTAGTTTACCATAGACCTACGGGTCCATAGTTAGTAGCTAGATGGCTTCTTCTCTCTTGATGTTTCTCAATACAATGTTCTCCTTGTTATTCTTGGAGATCTATTTGATGTAATGACTTTTTGCGATGTGTTTGTTGAGATCTGATGAATTGTGAATTTATGATCAAATCTATCCATGAATATTATTTGATTTTTCTCTAAACTGTTTTATGCATGATTAATATAGCTTTGTATTTCTTCCTCGATTTATTGGTTTGGTTTGGCCAACTAGATTGATTTATCTTGCCATGGGAAGAGGTGCTTTGTAATGAGTTCGATCTTGCGGTGCTCAATCCCAGTGAAAGAAAGGGACATGACATGTATGTAACGTTGCTATTAAGGATAAAAAGATGGGGTTTATTCATATGTGAGTTTGTCTTGTCTACATCATGTCATCTTGCCATGGATTACTCTGTTTTTCATGAACTTAATACACTAGATGCATGCTGGATAGTGGTCGATGTGTGGAGTAATAGTAGTAGATGCAGAATCGTTTCGGTCTACTAATCTTGGACGTGATGCCTATAGGTTTGATCATTGCCTTGGATATCATCATAATTATTTGCTTTTCTATCAATTGCTCAACAGTAATTCGTCTTCCCACCGTATGCTATTTTCTCGAGAGAAGCCTCTAGTGAAAACTATGGCCCCCGGGTCTATATTTTATCATATAAAAATCCTAAAAATACCTTGATGGAACTTTATTTTTTTTTAATCTATCTATCAAAACCTATACAATTTAATCTTGCTCATAATCGTTGAGGGATTGACAACCCCTTTACGCTTTGGGTTGCAAGTATTTGTTGTTTGTGTGCAGGTGTTGTTTACATAGTGTTGCTTGTTCTCCTTCTGGATTGATAACCTTGGTTTCATAACTGAGGGAAATACTTATCTCTATTGTACTGCATCATCCTCTCCTCTTCGGGGAAATCCCAACGCAGGTCAGACGTAGCAGGAAGAATTTCTAGCGCCGTTGATGGGGAGACATCATCAACATATATCAAGTACCTTCGCATAAACTTTCATCTCCTTGCAATTACTTTACTTGCCATTTTCCTCTCATTTTCATCTCCCCCACCTCTAAAAAGTTCTAAAAATATATTTCAATTTGACTTTTTCTTATTTGATCTTTTATTTGCTTGTGATCTTGTTTGCGTAGTCATAATGTCTCAAGAAAATACAAAGTTGTTTGATTTTTCTAATACTAATAACAATGATTTTATTAGTACTCCAATTTCTCCTCCCTCCGCTAGTGCGGAGTCTTATGATATTAATGTCGCGTTATTGAATCTTGTTATGTAACATCAATTTTCTGGTAATCCTAATGAGGATGTCGCGTCCCATCTAAACACATTCATAGAATTGTGTGATATGCAAGAGAAAAAAGATGTGGACCATGATATTGTGAAATTAAAATTATTTCCATTCTCTTTGCGAGATCGTGCAAAAATTTGGTTTTCATCTTTGCCACGAAATAGTATCGATTCTTGGGATAAGTGCAAAGATGCTTTTATTACTAAGTATTTTCCTGCTGCGAAAATTATTTCCCTTAGCAGTCAAATTATGAATTTCAAGCAACTTGAACATGAACATGTTGCACAATATTAGGAAAGGATGAAACTAATGATAAGAAATTGCCCTACTCATGGTTTAAATTTGTGGATGATCATATAAAAAATTTAAGGATTTTTATTTCTGTGCCCCTGGTTCCTTAGCTCTACTCATTCATCCCCACTCTGTTAACTTTTGCTCACTTTTCCCCACTCCCTTGCCCGAAACCCTCAGAACAGGTTATGACGGACGTTGCCGTTGGGTCAATGCCTTTGACTGTTAGCTGACGAGTGGGGCCGCGTATATGTGAGCGCATGCAATACCGCGGTCGTGGGGTAGCACGTGTCCATGGACATGCCCGAAACGTCCCATCATATAAAGAGGGCAACCACCTCCATCACCCCTACCATTTTCCCCCAAATCCCCTCCCTGCCGCATCGTCTTCCTCTCCCCCACCGGCGCCGTCTCGCTCTCCTCCACTGCCTCCACCGCACCGTCTCGCTCTCCCCCACAGCATCCTCTTCCTCACCTTCATCGCCTCCATCTGTCAGATGGCCGACGCTCGTGGCGACGCTGGCACAGCGGCCGGAGATGTGGTGGAGCTACAGGGTCCAGGCGCAGTGACCGCGGATGTTGGCGGCGTCCACGGTGGTGCGGGGAAACTCGCAACCGCTATGGATGTGGCGGGCTCCGCCTCATCGCTGCAGAAGGTGAAGGCGTCGAGCGGCGCAGTCCATCCAGATGCCCCCGTTGCGTGGCCTGCCGTGGAGGAGGAGGTATTTGCACTTGCTTAGCTTGTAGAGTTAATTGCTCTCTAGTTGCGTTGGTTAGATTGTGATTCATATGGTAGTTTAGATGGTTAGAGTAGTTGATTTGACGAATGGGCCGGGGTGTTCTGTAGGGTATGGGTTGGGGGGACAGGTGTTTTTGGACTAGGATTTGTTGGATAGATTCGTTGCAAAAATGCTATGTTGTGAACTATGATTTTAGGAGTTGCAATGATTGGAGTTTTTAGATTGGGATTTGGATAAATCCGTTGCAAAATGCTAGGTGTTGTGAACAGATTTGGGTTTTTAATGCTATGATGCTTATTAGATTTGTTTTTAGTGCTCACGGATTGGGGTTTTTACTTTTTAGTGCTACTCAGATTCGTTGCCTTTGATTGGTCCCTATTAGATTTGTTTTTGAATGCTACTCAAATTGGTGTTTTTAATGTCATATGCCCAAATGGAATCCATTGATTAAGAAGTTATAAATTTGATTAATTGTGTGTAAATTTGTCATATTGGGGTTTTTGATTCATTAGTATATAAATTTGTCCACAATATGTAGTTATATTAGCTCTATTCTTCAGTGTGTGTGCATGACCAATGATAAATGTCTTATTTGAATGTCATATTAGGGTTTTTGATCAATGTGTGTACAAATCTAATACATTGATATACTAGTGATGGATGTGGTTTTTGAATGCATAGAGCTAAGGGGCACAGAAATAAAAAAAAAACCACTTCTAAAACATTTCCGATATTGGGAGTATATTAGCCCTATGATCAATGTGTCATGTGTGCATATCTAAATTTTCAATTGGCTACTAGTGATGGATGTAATTGTATGTTCAGGAGGATGATGGTTGGCGGAGAAAGAGGAAGCTGGACGACTACGACCCGTACGAGGGGGCGTTTAGTGACGATTCTAAATATGAGGTAAGCCTATCCTTGTTCATTTAGTTCCTTTGACATGGTGTATATGAATCTATAATTTATTAATGCAATTCATTCATGTCTGCAGTATGATTCTGGAGATGATGTGTACAAGGGAAACGTCGCATCCTTCACAGCCAAGGAGGTGCAGAAGATCAAGGCCAAGGGAGTTGCTTCCTTCTACAATAGCAAGTTCAAGAAGTGGCACTGCCCCTACTGCACCACCAAGCCAAAGCCCAAGGATGGCCGCTTCGGTCACCTTCTGTCTCATGCAGAGGATGTAGCAATCTGCGGGGAGGACTACATGATCAGGGGGCAGCATGCTGCGCTCGCGAAGGCCCTGACTCCGGCATGAAGTGATGTGATGATGCTGTGGTGGTGTGATGATGTGACCTGAATCTTAATCTTTTGGGTACTTAGGGTCCGGTTACTTATGGTAAACTTAATGTGGCAGTTTATGGTGTGAACTTAATCTATGGTGATGCTAGTAACGTTCCCATTATTCTATCTATATTTGTCTGTCCTTATATTTGCCTGTGGTGTATGGTTAGTTCTGTTTAGATGTTGTGAACTAGAGTTTAGGTGATGCAATGATCAAACATGTTGTTTCAGTGTTGCTTCACTGATCAGACATGTTGTTTCCGTGTTGCTTCACTGATCACACATGTTGTTTCAGTGTTGCTTCACTGATCACACATGTTATTGGTCTCATGTTTATTAATCAAATCAAATGCATGCTTTTTCCCACCAGCAAATTATCTATGTATGTTTGTGTAAATTCAAGAAAATGCAAAAAAATAAAACCTTGACAAACTATCTATGTTTGTGTAGGAGATCATGTGTGCAAAATTTGAGGTGATTTAGAGGAGGTCACAAAAATTTGAATTTGAGAAATATGCTCCAAATGAGCTCCCATGCTAGGGTAAACAGCCCATTTGTAATCAAGTTTTTTTGGACCTACTCTAAATGAGCCAAATGTTTTGTATTAACACCTATTCAATCTATATAGTGTAGATTCGGAGTCTCACTATTTTTTGAATTAATCTTCATATTTTTACATTTTCTTTTGAAAAATATGCTTTAATATAAAAACTATTTAAAAACATGTGTAAAATATGAAAATGTAAAACTAAGTTCAGATCCTTCTTATTCACTTTGAAATAAAGATTTGGTGATTATTTTGATTTTTTAAAAAAATTCAAAAACATAAGGTAACCCTACCTCATCTCCTTGAACTCTATGAAATCTTGTAGGTGATAGCTCATATGTGTGAAGGTTTTCTCATGAAAATGACCATAGACCAAGTTTATGATTTTTGGTTGGTAACATGTCACATAAGACAACATTGTGCGCAGGTTTCATTTTTTTTTGATTTTTTTTAAATTAATGGTGCTCATTTGACCTAGATCGTGCCAGCTAGGGTTTTTTTCATCAAAATGACCATAGACCAAGTTTAGTATTTTTTCCTCGTTAGTGTGTCTTATAAAACAACGAACGGCGAAGGTTTCATATTTTTTTGATTTTTTTAAATTAGTTATGCTCACTAAAAGCTTTCGTAACCTCGTTGACCAGCTCAAAACCCCTCTAAACCCCCCGGGGTTTCGCCTAACCCTAGCGCCGAACGTCAGCCGTCCGATCATACCCTGGCGCCAAGCGACAGCCCTCGGATGTGGTCTTATAGAAGGAATTAGGTGGGCAGGTTGCATGCACGCTCCTGGTCGTTGGATCACAAGGACAGCTCTGCATCGTTGGATCATGGGACGATCCACGAGAGGCGATCCTGTTGGTTGTGCTCGGTTGCTCACCCACCACTGACTCCGCGGAAGAAAACGGTGGTGTTGGGCCCAAAAGGAAACCAAGATCTAGTTGGGCCGTCGAATCGCGTCGTTTTTTTGGTGAACGTGTTGGCTCTGCTTTTTGTGAACGTGTTGGCTCTATTTTTTTGCATCGTTTAAAATTACACATCAATTGACATTGCGTAGAAAATTTATTTCTTTTTGTCTATACAATTGTAAAATGACCAAAGTTATAAGGGCTAAATTTATTTTTATCATGCAAAATGGCCACAAACTATTAAAAATGGGTCATTTTGCATTTGTATAATGGCCACAAGCCCTCTATCTCTTTTTATCATGCAAAATGACCAAATTTTTATGTGAAAATTTTATTTTTATCATGCAAAATGGCCACAAGCTCTTAAAAAATTGTCTCTTTTTGTTCATATAATATAGGGTTTGACCACGGATTCCCAGGCGTGCAATTAGCTTATTTTTCTTCTTCTTTTCAAACCACAATTTCCCACGCATGTACACTCCCGATGCTGCGGTGGGTTTGAAAACGGGCTACTAACTTCACATTTGACCCCGTGATTGCCACGGCCAAATAACACGTAGCACTACGGCTATTTAAGACAACCTCTTCCTCTGCCATCCCTCATCCATCTGCCCTTCTTGCTCTTTGACCCCTTCTCCATCTTCTGCACATCCCTCAGCCATGTAGTACACCAGACCAACCTACCGCTTCCCACCCACCGTGCCGGAGAGGCTCTACCCTACCGGCATGTACGTTGATCGCACACTACGTGTGTGGGCGATATCAAGGCTAAGGACCGCAAGGAACTTCACCGAGTTCTTCCTCGCGTCCGGCTACCACCACCTCCTGAGGGGATCTCAAACGATATTCCGCGTCGAGGAGGTCATCCAAAACCGGGTGGTGGTTGCTCTCCTTGCCCACTTCACCAACACATTCGACGCCTTCTACCTCCTCGGCCGGGTGTTTTGGTGTGGCTCCAAGTTCATCGCTTTCACCACCCACAACAAGTTCACGGAGTACAACAACATCTTCCCCACCACGACGCGCATGCACACTCTTCTGTACCCCATCGACAACGCCCCGGAGGAGCAGTGAAAGGGCGCCCGGAGGAGGAGCGAGGTGGAGAAGGCGGCAGCTAGGGTTCTAAACCCTCTATCTTTTTTTAGTGTATTTTATGTTAAGTTGTAATTGAACTATGTTCGAGTTGCTTTGGGCTTGTTGGCCCTTTTCTTAAATTCTATTATTAAGTTTTCTATCTATTATATTATTAAGTTCTTCCTAGTTTGAGCTATGTGATCGTGCTATGGGCTTGTTGGCCCTATCTACATATTGGGACTACATATTTGTTGATTATTTTCGTAGAGAGCTCGGCTTGTTAGTAGGATTCCCTTGTTAGTACCCACCTAGTGCATGCAAGCAAGGTTTGTTAGTAGGGATGAATGAGTACAACTAAGCAAGGGAGTGGCTCTTTTTTTTACACAAGCCACAAATATGTAGCCACCTAGCTAGAAGAGAGGAACCAGCGGCAGTGACCGTCGCTGCATCTGTGGCGGCTGGCGTGCAAGAAAGCTGCTCGGTCAGTGCATCGTGGCGGATGCATCGGCGCATGCAGGCTCGGTCGGCGCATGGTGGGATCGTGGCATCGGTCCATGCAGGCTCGATCGACGAATGCAGTGTAACATCTCAAATTTTCAATTTGGAATGGTATACATAGATCATTCATGCATATCTTATTTTATTGCATTTTCATTTTGCGATCATTGAAATTCTAAGCAACTCAAGGACCCACAGAGAGAGTTGGGGATTTCATCATTTTCGTATTTGAACTTAATCAAATATCGAAATAAGTATCATTGGTTTTAATTATTTTTCTCTCTGAAAATATTTCATACTCCCTCCGTCCCAAAATAAGTGACTCAAAAGTGACCCAACTTTGTACTAAAGTTAGTACAAAGTTGGGTCACTTTTGAGTCACTTATTTTGGGACGGAGGGAGTATTAAATATATGAGAGAAGATAATATGACTTCTCCAAAATAAATGAAGTATTGGAGGAAAAATGTTAAAATCAAATATTCGATTTTATTCAGATTTTTATTGCTATTTTATTTGAATTAGGAAAATACGCATTTTTCAAAGTTGCATTAGAGGCCCAAATAAATGTTCACCTTGTCCGGTAGATTTTTAGAGGACGGGGAAAATTTATTTCAGGATTTTTGGGGTTCGTTTAGTATTTCTTTTCTTCGTATTTCTACGCGGAAAAATTAAAAAAAGGAGGAAACCGACTTTGGGCCGTATCCGCCCGGGACTCCGCCCAGGGCGGGCTTTATAAGCCGCGAGGCCAAGGCCGCAGCCCACCAGCCCGACCCCGCCAAACCCTAGCCGCCAAGCCAGCCCCGCCGCCGCCACCGCCCGCTCCGGCCACCACCCGTCGCCGCCTGACCCCGCCACCGGAGCCGGACCTCGCCGGAGGTAGTCGCCGCTGCCGCCTTGGTTTTCGCGAGAAAACCGATCATTTATTTTAAAACCCTAGATCTGTTTTTTCAGATCTGGTTCGATTTTTTTCGGTTTAGTTATTTAGCGGATGTTCGTCCGTACGTTCGTTTAAACGAACGGTTTTCGCCCGTTAGCCGCAGATAGCGAACGTTCGTTCATTAGTCTGTTCGTCAGTTTTTCTTTTTCTAGGATTTTTCGCGATTATTTCCGATCACGATTTCCGATCCGATTTTCGTTCTAGTATAATTTTTCGCTCGTTTATCGGAGTCAGGTGATTCAAGCGCCTAGATCTTTGTTTCGAAGCTCTCTTTTTGTTTAACCAACTTGAACAAGATTTTCCTACTGTAAAATTTGACTTTAGTCCAGATTAGTAATCAGATCTGTTTCTTTCGCCGTTTGAGTTTTGTTGCTTCGTTTGATTTGATTCTTTTTGAAAACCAGAGTTCTTAAGTTGAACTTTCTGGTTAGATCTCTTATTTGAGTTTTACCCGTGCTCTTGCTTGATTTGCTTATTGTTTGTTTGTTTGCTAGAGTACCCGGAGTGCGAAGCATGTTACTACGAGTCTCTAGGTTTCGCGGATCATCAGCAAGGCAAGTAACACTTTGACCATATCTCTTTACTACCCAGTTTTATTGCATTAGATCAATCCTCAAACAATTGCATGGTTAGGATCTGATTAAATTGTGGGTTTTGGGAAGTAGATGAGGTAGTACCTATTCACCTGTTTATCATCAAACCTTTGGGAGTTACTTCTACGTTGCTTATATTGCTATGCTATGCTCGTAGACGTGGATTGGGTTTGAGTGTATCCATGACAGATGTGAGTTTGTTAATTAATGGTTTAACTTAAGGTGGAAACTTAAATTCACATCTGGGTGGATTGTTTGTGGGGACCTGGAGAATCCAGTGTTGTCCTAGGATATCCCGGAGGACCCGTGTGATCATCCTAGGGCTCGCCACCCAGGCTCAAAGAGATCATAAGACTATTCATGCTAGAAACTTCTGTGTGCAGCCACAAGCCATTATGGGCTCTGGCATGGTTGAGTAAGTTGCGTGAAGCTCTCGAAGAGGTAGACTAGCAGATGTAGTGGGTTGTAGGTGGTACTGTCTATCCAGAGTGGAGAGTTAATGCTTCAGAAAGACCGTGTCTCGAATCTCCGACCATGGATGTATTCGAGTCTTGTGGTGAAAAGTGCGCAAACCTCTGCAGAGTGTATAAACTAATCATGGTTAGCCGTGTCCCCGGTTATGGATATCTTGAGTATCTAGTTCTTGGATTATCATGTGGATCTCATCACTCTTATTATAATTTGATTGGGTTTAATGATGATTCTTAATTGGGATTGAGTTGGAGGAACCTTCTCAATGTTTAACAACTACCATGATAGTTAAATAAAATGTATTCCTTTGTTGTAGCAAAAAAATTGGCTTTTCGCAAAACATGTTAACCATACAGCCTCCACCAGCAATATATACATGTAGTGATAGCAATATTTCTGTTTCATTACTCTCTTGTGTTACATTGCCAGCATATTCCATGTGCTGACCCGTTTTCGGGCTGCAACGTATCATGTTCGAGACTTTTCAGACGACGAGTAAGGAGCCTTAGGTCGTGGTCTTTCACTCAGTGATGCCGTTGGAGTTGATGGACTCGCTTTACCTTCCAAGCCTTCCGCTGTTATCGTTTTAGATGGCCTTAAGCCATATTTATTGTAATAAGTTCTCTTTTGAGACACTCGATGTAATAAGTGTGTGATTCCTACTCTGTTATAAATCCCTCAAGTACTGTGTGTGTCAGCATTACCGATCCAGGGATGACACCGATGCATAGAGGTCAGACTGTTTGAGGTCTGGTCGCTACACGATGGTATCAGAGCACGCGCTGACTGTAGGACACGACCACTAAGCAAAAGCCCTAGATCACTACTCTCTTCTCATTTCTGACTCCTCTCCATTTTCTGCTCTTTAGGATGGCGGATTCAAGGAACAAGTTTGCACAACCGGATGAAGACACCCCTTTTGGACGCCACTTCAAGGAAGTTACTAGGTACCTGAATATCGGAATACCAAGCTTCACTGGGACTTACAACGCCACTTTACCAGAAGAGGAGCGCTGGATGATTCAAGTTCAAGTTCCAGGAAGGACCTTCACGCCAGTCACTGAGCCCATAGAGTTTTCCTTTGATGCACCAACATGGAGTGTAGGAAAGAGTATAGCAGCTCACATCACCATGGGACGCATTGGAGAAGTCTACCACAAGGATCTCAAGGATACTATCTACCAGATTTGTGGGCGCCGAGATGAACAATGGGAGATGATCAGCACCAAGAAGGATAGATCTATTGCAGCTTTCATCCAAGAGTTAAACCAGCACATTCGCCGTCAGGAGAATCAGATGTGCGCAGGCATGATGGATCTGAAGAAGGCAATGACCAGGATCAGAGAGCTGGAGGAAGAACTCAAGGCTACACGTGAAGACTATGAGGAGGAAATCGTCGTACTAGTGGAGAAGAATGACGACTTGACAAGGAAGATCAGAGTATTGATGGGAGATCCCGCACCAGGAGGAGAAGACAACGATTCCACTTGCTCATAGAACTACATCATCATCGATGACATCGACTGAGACCCCGACGATAGCGATGATGACTATGTTGATGAAGCTGGAGCAGATATCATGGAGTCTTCGACCGATCAATTTTTCTAGTCGACCACCATAACAGTAGTAGTATTCCCCCGTGTATATAGAATAGTCTGAGCACTTTTGTAACGACAGTTAGACCGATTGTATGCCCTTGCTTGATTGATTGAGTGATATGTTTGTGTTTGTCTCTTGTGCATATGGGTAGTGTTTTTTCCCTAGACCTCATTCTATTCTGTATTCTCACCTTTTCTAAACCCAGTAGATGCCGCCGAGACGCGACAATGGGTTTGCTTTCCCACCGGAGCTCACTCAGTTGATCCAGCAGCAGAATGCATTAATGCAGATACTAGTCCAGAATCAGAATCAGGGGAACAACAACAACCCACCACCACCACCACCACCTGTTGATCACTTAGCCCGTTTTCTAAGGCTAAATCCGTCGGTGTTCTCCAGTAGCACCGAGCCGATAGTTGTAGATGATTGGCTCCGCAAGATTGGAAGGGAGCTGACGACTTCAGGATGCACAGATGCGGAGAGAGTGTGTTTCGCCGCACATCAGCTTGATGGACCCGCAGCATCATGGTGGGAGAATTTCACAGCCACTTACCCCATAGACACTCTTACATGGGACCAGTTTCAGCAAGCTTTTCGCACCGCCCACGTATCAGCAGGAGCTATGGCCATGAAGAAGCGCGAGTTTCGCAACTTACGCCAAGGAGGACGCATCGTTGGCCAGTATGTGGATGACTTTAGTAAGCTAGCACGTTATACCCCAGATGACGTTGCTACGGATGTAGCCAAACAGGAGAAGTTTCGGGAAGGACTGAATGATGAGCTGAGCATGCAGTTGATGGTGGAAAGTTTTAATAACTACAAGGAGTTGGTAGATAGAGCTCTCATGATTGAAGGGAAGCAGCAGCAGATTGACAACCGCAAGAGGAAGTATGGACAAGGGAAGTACAATTCTGGAGCTCGGTAGAGACCCCGTTTTACCCCGAACTCGGGAGGACCCCTTCAACATAACCATGGAGGTCACAACCACAATGGAGAGATGTCGCACAACCATAGTAGCTCCAAGAACAGGAATGGTAATGGAGTAAGCCGTACAGAACCGTTCCAACCCAGCAACGCCAACCAAGAAGGATCTAAGTCACATTACTTGTTTCAAGTGCGAGAAGAATGGACATTATGCCACAGAGTGTTCTGAAGCAAAGAATGGAAATGGCAATGGAAGCTCTGGGAAGAAGCCCAACCCTTTCAATAGGGGACAAGTGAACCACGTTAACGTGGAGGAGGTTGAAGCGCAACCCGATGCAGTAATAGGTAAGTTTATGGTTAAATCATTTACTGCAATCGTTCTTTTTGATACTGGTGCATCACATTCATATATATCAAGGGGACTTGTGGATAAGTTTAAACTGCCAACCCAAGCCCATAGGACACCCATGTTAGTAACCTCGCCAGGAGCAGAGTATATGGCTAGCCTATGGTGTGATCGTTTACCATTAAGGATTGGTAACTACCTGTTTCCCTCGGACCTAATAGTATTGGAGTCACAAGGATTGGATGTGATATTAGGCATAGATTGGTTATCGAAGTATGGAGGGAACATTGACTGCGCCAGTAAGTTGATTTTGCTTACCACCCCAGAAGGAAGAAGGATCAAGTATGTATCCCGGCATGTGTCGAATAGGACTCAAGTAAATTCCTTATTAGGAGTGGTACGGGAGGAAGTACCAGTGGTGAAGGATTTCCCGGACGTATTTCTAGAAGAGTTGCCAGGCATGCCACCGGATAGGGACATTGAGTTTTTTATCGAGCTTTTGCCAGGCACAGGGCCAATATCTAAAAGACCGTACAGAATGCCCGCAAAGGATTTGGAGGAAATTAAGAAGCAGATTAAGGAGTTACTGGATAAAGGTTATATTCGCCCAAGTTCGTCACCTTGGGGATCACCGGTACTTCTAGTGGAGAAGAAGGATGGATCGTTGAGGGTGGTTATTAATTACCGAGGATTGAATGAGGTGACGATCAAGAACAAGTACCCACTGCCGATGATAAATGACTTGTTTGACCAGCTGCAAGGAGCTAAGGTGTTTTCCAAGATCGATTTGCGATCATGGTACCACCAACTGAAGATTTGAGAGCAGGATATACCTAAGACAGCTTTTACCACAAGGTACGGGCTATATGAGTACACTGTTATGTCATTTGGACTGACTAATGCACCTGCCTATTTTATGAAAATGGTGAACAAAGTGTTTATGGAGTTTTTGGATAAGCTCATCGTGGTGTTCATTGATGATATTCTGGTCTACTCGAAGAATGAAGAGGAACATAAGGAGCATTTGCGTTTGGTACTTGGGAAGCTCAGAGAACATCATCTATACGCCAATTTCAGCAAGTGTGAGTTTTGGTTGAAGGAAGTTGGATTTCTTGGACATGTTATATCTAGAGAAGGAATAGCGGTAGACCCTACCAAAGTTGTCACTGTGACAAATAGGGAAGCACCCACGTCAGTTGGAGAAATCCGGAGTTTTGTTGGACTCGCAGGATACTACCAGAGGTTCATTGAGAATTTCTCAAAGATTGCAAAACCCATGAAGGATTTGTTAAAGAAGGACATAAAGTTCAATTGGACAGAGGAATGTGAGGCCAGTTTTCAGGAGTTGAAGAAACGCTTGGTTACATCACCAGTGTTGATTCTGCCAGATCAACGCAAGGATTATGAAGTGTATTGCGACGCTTATCGTCGAGGACTTGGAGCAGTGCTTATGCAGGAGGGAAGAGTTGTTTCATATGCCTCACGACAGCTTAAACCCCATGAGTTGAACTATGCTACGCATGATTTGGAGTTAGCAGCCATTGTGCATGCATTGAAGACGTGGAGACACTTTCTCATCGGAAACCATGAGGTGTACACGGATCACAAGAGTTTGAAGTACATCTTCACGCAGAAGGATTTGAATCTCAGGCAAAGGAGATGATTGGAACTCATTAAGGATTATGATATGAGATTGTATTATCATCCCGGAAATGCTAACGTAGTAGCCGATGCGTTGAGCCGCAAGAGTCATGTCAATTCACTCATGACCGGAGAGTTACCCAAGGAGTTAGCAGAGGATCTTCGTGAGCTATGTTTGGAGATAGTTCCGAGAGGCTATGTAGCAGCATTGGAGATTCAGTCTACGTTGATGGATAAGATCAGAGAAGCTCAGAAGACGGACAAGGAGATTGCCGAGATTAAGGAAAGGATGAGTAAAGGAAAGGCTAACGGATTTCGTGAGGGTGAGCACGATACCTTATGGTTTGAGGACCGCGTATATGTGCCAAATGATCCGGAGATCAGGAGTTTGATTCTGCAAGAGGCCCATGATTCGCCATATTCGATTCACCCAGGAAATACTAAGATGTATCTGGATTTGAAGGATAGTTTCTGGTGGACCGGAATGAAGAAGGATATTGCCGAGTATGTAGCAGTTTGTGATGTATGTCAGAGAGTGAAGGCAGAGCATCAGAAGCCAGCAGGATTGCTACAACCATTGCCGATACGCGAATGGAAGTGGGATAAGCTAGGCATGGTTTTCATCACGGGATTGCCCAGAACTCATTTAGGCTATGATTTGATATGGGTTGTAGTCGATCGATTGACGAAGGTAGCTCATTTTATCCCAGTCAAGACCACTTACACCAGTGCTAAGTTGGCAAAGATATACATGACCAGGATTGTATGCCTACATGGAGTTCCGAGGACCATTGTATCAGATAGAGGAACCCAGTTTACCTCAAAGTTTTGGAATCAATTGCATGAGACTTTGGGAACCAGGCTAGAGTTTAGTGCAGCTTTTCACCCGCGGACGGATGGACAGACTGAGAGAGTCAATCAGATTCTGGAGGACATGTTGAGAGCTTGCGCGCTAGACTGTGGATCTAGTTGGGACGACAATTTGCCGTATGCAGAGTTCTCTTACAATAATAGCTATCAAGCCAGTTTGAAGATGGCCCCTTTCGAAGCATTGTATGGAAGGAGGTGCAGAACACCGTTGTTGTGGGATGAAGTCGGAGATCGCCAGTTGTTTGGACCAGACTTGATTAAAGAGTCTGAAGAGAAGGTTAAGCTGATTCGCGATAGACTCAAGGTAGACCAGTCCAGGCAGAAGAGTTATGCGGATTCTAAACGCAAGGAGACAGTTTACGAAGTTGGAGACAGAGTGTATCTTCGTGTATCCCCACTTCGAGGAGTGAAGCATTTTGGAGTTAAGGAAAAGTTAGCCCCGAGGTTTAGAGGACCTTACCGTGTTTTGGAACGTATGGGAGAGGTTGCTTACAAGTTGGAATTGCCCGAAGGATTGTCAGGAGTTCACGATGTGTTCCATGTTTCTTAGTTGAAGAAATGCCACGCAGAGATGGCTAATATTCCTATGAGAGATACAGTGTCGCTGGAAGCAATACGGTTGGATAGTGATTTGACCTACGAGGAGAAACCAGTCAAGATTCTCAAGTTTGCTAGCCGAGTTACACGCAGCAAGGTTATCAAGTTCTGCAAAGTTCAGTGGAGCCACCATACCGAGGATGAAGCCACCTGGGAACGAGAGGAAGACCTACGGAAGGATCACCCTCACCTATTTTCTAGCCAACCCGAATCTCGAGGGCGAGATTCATCTTAAGGGGGGTAGGTTTGTAACATCTCAAATTTTCAATTTGGAATGTTATACATAGATCATTCATGCATATCTTATTTTATTGCATTTTCGGTTTGCGATCCTCGAAATTCTAAGCAACTCAAGGACCCGCGGAGAGACTTGGGGATTTCACCGTTTTTGTATTTGAACTTCACCAAATATCGGAATAAGGATCATGTGGGGATTTCACCGTTTTCGTATTTGAACTTTACCAAATATCGAAATAAGGATCATTCATTTTAATTATTCTTCTCTCTGAAAATATTTTATAATAAAATATATGAGAGGAGATAATATGACTTCTCCAAAATAAATGAAGTATTGGAGGAAAAATGTTAAAATCAAATATTTGATTTTATTTGGATTTTTATTGCTATTTTATTTGAATTAGGAAAAGTATGCGTTCTTCAAATTTGCATTAGAGGCCCAAATAAATGTTCACCTTGTCCGGTAGATTTTTAGAGGACGGGGAAATTTTATTTCAGGATTTTTAAAGTCCATTTAGTATTTATTTTCTTTGTTTTTCTGCACAGGATAAAAAAATTTAAAAGGAGGAAACCGACTTTGGGCCGTAACCGCTCGGGGGGTGGCTTCATAAGCTGCGAGGCCGAGGCCGCAGCCCACAGCCCAACCCCGCAGAACCCTAGCCGTCGCGCCAGCCCCGCCGCCGCCGCCCGCTCTCGCCGCCCGTCGCCGCCCGCCCCCGCCCCAGAGCCGCTCACCGCCACCGCCGTTCACCGGACCTCGCCGGAGGTAGTCGCCGTTGCCGCCTCGATTTTTGCGGGAAACCGATCGTTTTTTTTAGAACCCTAGATTTGTTTTTCAGATCTGATTCGGTATTTTTCGGTTTAGTTATTTAGCGGATGTCCGACCGTATGTTCGTTTTAACAAATGGTTTTCGCCCGTTAGCCGCAGATAGGGAACGTTTGTTCGTTAGTCTGTTCGTCAGTTTTTCTTTTTCTAGGATTTTTCGCGATTATTTCCGATCACAGTTTCTGATCCGATTTTTGTTCTAGTATAACTTTTCGCTCGTTTATCGGAATCAGGCGATTCAAGCGCCTAGATCTTCGTCTCGAAGCCCTCTTTCTGTTTAACCAACTTGAACAAGATTTTGCTACTGTAAAATTTGACTTTAGTCCAGATTAGTAATCGGATCTTGTTTCTTTCGCCGTTTGAGTTTTGTTGCTTCGTTTGATTTGATTCTTTTTGTAAACCGGAGTTCTTAAGTTGAACTTTCTGGTTAGATCTCTTATTTGAGTTTTACCCGTGATCTTGCTTGATTTTCTTATTGTTTGTTTATTTTTGTTTGTTTGCGATAGAGTACCCGGAGTGCGAAGCGTGTTACTACGAGTCTCTAGGTTTCGCAGATCATCAGCAAGGCAAGTAACACTTTGATCATATCTCTTCACTACCCAGTTTTATTGCATTAGATCAATCCTCAAACAATTGCATGGTTAGGATCTGATTAAATTGTGGGTTTTTTAAAGTAGATGAGGTAGTACCTATTCACCTGTTTATCATCAAACCTTTGGGAGTTCCTTCTACGTTGCTTATATTTCTATGCTATGCTCGTAGACGTGGATTGGGTTTGAGTGTATCCATGACAGATGTGAGTTTGTTAATTAATGGTTTAACTTAAGGTGGCAACTTAAATTCACATCTGGGTGGATTGTTTGTGGACACCTGGAGAATCCAGTGTTGTCCTAGGTTATCCCGGGCGACCCATGTGATCATCCTACGGCTCGCCACCTAGGCTCAAAGAGATCATAAGACTATTCATGCTAGAAACTTCCATGTACAGCCACAAGCCATTATGGGCTCTGGAATGGTTGAGTAAGTTGCGTGAAGCTCTCGAAGAGGTAGACTAGCAGATGTAGTTGGTTGTAGGTGGTAATGTCTATCCAGAGTGGAGAGTTAATGCTTCAGAAAGACTGTGTCTCGAATCTCCGACCATGGATGTATTCGAGTCTTGTGGTGAAAATTGCGCAAACCTCTGCAGAGTGTATAAACTAATCATGGTTAGTCGTGTCCCCGGTTATGGACATCTTGAGTATCTAGTTCTTGGATTATCATATAGATCTCAAAACTCTTATTATAATTTCATTGGGTTTAATGATGATGCTTAATTGGGATTGAGTTGGAGGAACCTTCTCAATGTTTACAACTACCATGATAGTTAAATAAAATTTATTCCTTTGTTGTAGGGAAAAATTGGCTTTTCGCAAAACATGTTAACCATACAGCCTCCACCAGCCATATATACATGTAGTGATAGCAATATTTCTGTTTCATTACTCTCTTGTGTTACATTGCCAGCATATTCCATGTGTTGACCCATTTTCGGGCTGCAACGTATCATGTTGCAGACTTTTCAGACGACGAGTAAGGAGCCTTAGGTCGTGGTCTTTCACTCAGTGTTGCCGCTGGAGTTGATGGGATCGCTTTATCTTCTAAGCCTTCCGTTGTTATCGTTTTAGATGGCCTTAAGCCATATTTATTGTAATAAGTTCTCTTTTGAGACACTCGATGTAATAAGTGTGTGATTGCTACTCTGTTATAAATCCCTCAAGTACTGTGCATGTCAGCATTACCGATCCAGGGATGACACTGATGCACAGGGGTCAAACTGTTTGAGGTCTGGTCACTACATGCAGGCAGGGTTTGCTGGGTGCATGCATAGTAGGCTTCTATCCTGGCGGTGTGGCAGACGTTTAATGCAAGGGACGGCCCAACAAAACCACGGCCCAATGGTCGAATAGCGACACCACCCAACGCGGCCCCACTTGTCAGGTCGAACGGACAACATAGTCTAGCATGGCCCCACTAGTCAGAGTTAACGGCCAAGCCTTTGACCCGACGGCTACGTCCGTTGTGCCCAGTTATGAGGGTTTATGGCAAGGGAGTGGGGAAAATTGAGCAAAAGTTAAGAGTGCGGGGATGCATGAATAGAGCTAAGGAACCAGGGGCATAGATGTAAAAATCCCAAAAATTTATGCGAGATTTAATTTTGTCTCTAGAGATCTTTTAGATTCCTCTGCAGGTGGTACTTTTATGGAAATTACTTTGGGTGAAGCCACTAAATTACTTGATAATATCATGGCAAATTATTCACAATGGCATGCCGAAAGAACACCTACTAGTAAAAAGGTTAATTATGTTGAAAAGATTAGTACTTTGAGTGATAAAATTGATGCACTTATGAAAATGGTTGGTAATAAAAATGATCCTATTGATATTAGTGATGTGCCTTTGTCTACCTTGATTGATCAAAATAATGATCCCATAGATGTGAATTTTGTCTCGCGAAACAACTTTAATAATAATGCTTATAGGGGTAATTTCAATCCTAGTCCGTTCCCTGGAAGTTCCTCTAATAATTATGGCAATTCCAATGGTAATTGTTGTTGTTGTTATTATTATTATTATTATTATTATTATTATTATTATTATTATTATTATTATTATTATTATTATTATTATTATTATTATTATTATAGAATAAATTTGCTTTCCTTCCCTCCACTGGGGCTTCAGGGGGTGTTTGGTAGCTTGGAATGGCTCTTTGTTTGAAGGGGAAGTCATTGCCCAAAACAGATTTTCCTTGTCATTGCAATCCACAAATCTACAATCTAATCAGTCTTGGGTCCTCACAAACATATATGGCCCTTGTGAAGTGCAAGACAAGATTGAGTTTATTACTTGGTTTCACAATATTCATATGCCAATAGATACAGACTGGATACTAATGGGTGATTTCAACTTCATCGGAGATCCCTCTCACAGGAGCAGACCACGTGGTGATGTTAATGGAATGTTGTTATTTAATGAAGCCATAAGTAATCAGGGTCTGGTGGAACTACCTCTACATGGGAGGAAATTTAGTTGGAGTAATATGCAACAAAGCCCACTTTTGGTTAAGTTGGATTGGTTTTTCACTTCAGCTTCCTGGATGACCTCTTTCCCAAACACAACTATCCTTCCTCTGGCAAAACCTATCTCAGATCACCTTCCATGTGTTATTAAAATAGTTACAGCAATCCCAAAGGCCAAAGTGTTCAGGTTTGAAAATTATTGGCTACGACACTCTAACTTCAAACAAGTAGTAGCTGCTTCTTGGAACATTCCAGTGGGAAATATGGATGTCGCCAATAGTACTAACGCAAAATTCAGGAACCTCAGAAGTGCTCTCAATCAATTGGCTAGGACCCTATCTTGCCTGGAAACTCAAATTGCAGCTGTCAATGAGGTGATATTTCTGCTCGACCTTTTTGAAGTATTCAGGGATTTAGGAGATTTAGAGTGGAATTGCATATTAATCCTCAAGGAGCACTTACTCACCCTCCTAAAAAATCAAAAGATTTACTGGAAGCAAAGGGGTAAAATTAAAAGGATAAAATTTGGTGACGAGAATACAAACAATAATCAAACAAAGGCTACCATTAATCATAGACACAACCATATTGCTCTCATTCAAAATGATGATCAAGTAGATGTCTCAGATCATGCTAGGAAGGCAGCAAACCTATGTGAAGCTTTTAAAAAAAGAATGGGGACATCTGAAAAAAATTCCATGCATTTTGATTTGGACTCATTATTTGAACCTATCTGTGATGCTTTAGTATTTCATGACTTGGAACTCCCGTTCACTGAAGAGGAAGTTAATGAAGTGGTCAAAGATCTGCCAAATGACAAATCCCCTGGACCAGATGGTTTCAATAATGATTTCTTCAAGGATTGCTAGGAGGTCATCAAAGTGGATGTTTTCAGACTAATCAATGACTTCCATGGTGGACAAATTTCTCTGGAGAGCATCAACACATCATACATCACTCTGATTCCTAAAGGGCCAACACCTTTAACAGCAAATGATTAGAGGCCAATCTCTCTTCTGAATTGTTGCCTAAAACTCATCACCAAATTATTGGCTAATAGACTCCAGAAAGTGATTCTTTCAATGGTGCATATCAACCAGTATGGCTTCCTCAAGGAAAGAGAAATTCATTATTGTTTAGGATGGGCCTATGAATACTTGCACCAATGTCATAAATCAAAGGAAGAAGTGATTGTTCTAAATTATATTTTGAGAAAGCCTTTGATATAATTGAGCACAAAGCAATCCTAGAAATTCTTAAAGCTAAAGGTTTTGGAGACATATGGATAAACTGGATTAAAATGATTTTTACATCTGCTTCTTCTGCTGTCATTTTGAATGGGGTGCCTGGGGAAAAATTCTATTGTATCAGAGGAGTAAGGCAGGGTGATCCATTATCTCCACTGTTGTTTGTATTGGCTGCTGACTTGCTCCAATCAATCATAAACAAAGCTATGCAACTTGGGCTTTTATCACCACCACTTCAAGTGAACTCTTGCCCTGATTTCCCCATTGTATAATATGTTGATGATCTTTGGTTCTCCTTCAGGCTCATGCAAAACAGTTACACTGCCTCAAAGCATTCCTTCACACTTTTGCTAAGGCCATAGGACTTAAGGTGAATTATCAATAATCAAGTCTCATCCCAATCAGTATCTCTGAGGATAAAGTGGATATGTTGACAAGGACATTTCATTGCAATAAATGGACTTTCCCTTTTACCTACCTGGGAGTGCCATTAGGACTTCACAAACCTACTATAGAGCAGTGCTTACCTCTTGTGAACTGGATAGCCAAAAAAATGGTGGGACTTTCTTCCTTCACGACTCTTGCTGGCAGAATATTACTGGTCAAATCAGTTCCCAATTCCTTGATTATCTACTTCATGGGATGTCTTGATGTACTAGTGACTATCAAAAATCAGATTATCAAATATTTGAGGCATTGTCTTTGGAGGGGTCCTGACATTGATGGTCATAGACCAGCTATGGTTGCTTGGAACACTGTATGCAGGCCGAAAGATCAAAGTGGACTTGGGGTGCTAGATATTTTTGTGCAAAATAAAGCTCTACTGCTTAAGAATCTTCACAAATTTTACAACGCACTTAATATTCCATGGGTTAATTTGATTTGGGAATCCCACTACAATGATGGAACACTGCTAGGAAATAATTGGATTGGATCATTCTGGTGGAAAGCAAATCTAAAGCTCATTGAATATTACAAATCCATGGCCGGATGCAATGTGGGTGCCGGGGTTTTCTGGGCTCCCCGAGCACCTATGGGGACGAAGCCCCTTCTCGGTTCGGCGGGGGGCTGAGGTCGCGCGAAGAGCGGATCGAGGCGAGGCACGCGGGGTTTTTTTACCCAGCTTCGGAGCTCTCCGGAGAGATAACACTCCTACTGCTGCTTTGTGGATTGTATTGAGTTCTTGCTCGGGAGTGCTGAGTGCTACAGTGCACCCAAGCATCTAACGAGACCGAGCGTTCTTCTGTTTTCCTCTGAGAGATCGTTCTCTGAGGGCCGATCCCCCGAGGGCCGATCCCCCCTCTACGTTGCACATGGGCCTCCTTTTATATGTTCAAGGGGTCTCCAACAGGTGGCAACGTAGGTAAGGGCAAAAGTGGAAATATGTCGTGGTAGGTACAGCTACCTACACAGTGAATCATACCTAACCCTGACGGCAGGGGACAAAGGCATTAAATGCCTATCTACGTCGCCCAGACGGTGCAGAAAAGGGACCGCCAGGGGCGCCATCGCTCGCCACGATGGCGATCTTGTCAGTGTTGCATGCCACAGTGTACCCCTGGCTGCACAGCCTCCCGCCACGTACGCTGGGAAGGGTCCTGGAGCGACACGTAGGTGGGTGAGCTGGAGCGCGGGTACAGAGTGGTTGCCCGCCGCGGCAAGTGTCTTGCCGTGGCCGTTGTCTTGCCGCGTCCGGGAAATTGTCGCTCGCCGAGTCCGGCCGGGACGCGTGGTGCGTTGCGGCAAGTTCTTTGATATGCTCTGGTTGGGCTTCCCGGCAAGCTCCTCTTGCCGGGGTCTTGTGCCTCGAATGGCCTTCCCGGAAAGCTCCTCTTGCCGGGGACTTGTCTCCTTGGCTTAAATACTTTGCTTTTGGATGGCTTCAAAGGATCCACAGAGGACCTTGGCGGTCACCCGGCGAGCCTTGCCGCGGGGTGCTGCGACTGCCCGTGCACAAGTTCGGGATACTAGAGTACCCCTACTTTAGTACACCGACAGGAGCCCCCGGGCCTGGGCCACACACGGTGCCGAGCGCTGTTGGGCCAGGCCCAAAACAGGGCACGCACGGCCTGGGTCACGTCGCACCTCGCTCCGCATCCACCACGCCCTCCCCAAACGGCACGCGTCGATTGCGGCGTCGTGGGAGAGGTCGTGGGTGGTTCCTTTACTCGGAAAGGCGAAACGTCTGCCCCCTGGCGGTTCGTATCTTCCTCATAAACGGAGAGAGGCGTGGAGGTGTGGAGGCGTGGTCTTCGAGGCGTCCACCCCCCCCCCCCCCCACGATCACGGGGTGGGGAGAGGTCGCCTCATCCGTCGCCTCAACTCTGCCCTCCTGCCACGCGGCCTCCATGCGCTTGGAGTGGCGAACGGCGGAGGCGGGAAACTGGGTCGTCACGGGCCGAGGCAGCGGGTCGGGCCCAGTTCCCTGCTCTCTCCGCGTCTTGATTGGTTGAGCGGGGCGGCCGAGCCCCCACCCCGCTCCTTTATAGAGAGCGGGAGGGGGGAACGGAAAACCGCATTCTTTCATCTCTTCTCCCCTTCAGCTTTTGTTCCTCTCTCTTCCACTCGCCATGGAGAAAGGGAACCCTGGTCCTTCGACGGTGGCGACGAGGGTCGCCGCTAGGCAACGCGTCCCTCCTCCCTCCGCACCCGTGGCGGCAGAGCCAGCCGCAAGGGGAAGAGGGAGGGGACGAGGCCGCGGGCGAGGTCGAGGGCGAGGCCGAGGCGGTCGGGGAAGAGGTGGATGAGGCAGCTCGCCGGCTTCGCCTCCGCCAGCAGATCCTCTCCCCGTGGCGGACCACATCGGGGACGACCCTTGCGAGTTCTTCGTCAGGCTGCGTCGGCCGCCTCGTCGTCGCCTTCGTCTCCCGACTCCATTTGCGAGTGTGATGGAGTTGGATCCGCCCGAGACACTGAGGTTGCACATGAGGGGTTGCGGAACCAGCGGTACGCGAGTCCGCGTCGACTTCCCGGCCCCTGATGTGATGTATCTTGGTCGAGGGTGGAAGACGTTCACCCGCATCCACAGCTTGACGGCGGGACTCACCCTCCATTTTAAGCTGATGGAGGGCAGTCTCCTCTCCGTCACGGTCTTCGGGTGCTTCGGGACTCGGGCACGGTGCTGCGTGGAGAGCTCCTCCGATAGCGAAGGCTCCTCCTCGAGCGGGAGTGACAAGGAGGACAGCGACAGTGACGACGAGGGTAGCGGGCGACGGGATGATGGGTCCGACTAGGTGTCGGGTGCTGCTCCGCGTGGCACCGGTGACCCCATCATCCGCGTCGCTGGCTCCTGGAGCTTCTCGGGGTCGTCTCCTTGGGCAGCTGGCATAGGGAGGCTGCGGAAGAGGAAGAGGGAAGGCGGCAAGGCCGTCAACTCGGAGTACGAGGGCACGACGCCCTCGACAGCGTGCTGACGTCCTGCCGCCTCGTCTTCGAGCTTTTGCCTCCGGCGCCGCCATCACCATGCCGCCAAGACGTTCTCTTGGTGTCTTCTGGCACCCGTAGCTCATCTAGGCGCCCCTTTTGCCCTTTTCGCCTCCTTGACCTGCCTCCTGAAGATAGGGACAAGAGAGGGATTACGGGCACCTTATCTCTTTTTAATTTGTAAGCCCTCGGGCCTTAGTTGCATTTAAAACTTGTAATCCCATTATTCATGTTCTTCATCCTCTTATGAACTGTACCTGAGTGGAATGCTTTTTAATGAAAAGGGGATGCTTGTCGGGTCACTCGTCTCGTGGGTGGAACCCACGTCAAGGAGCGAATCCTTTATATCTTTAAAATAGACACTTTCTTTCCCGGCAGCAGGCCCTGCCTTCTTCCCACGTCGCTCGCCCTTTATCACGCTTTTGGCGGAGGCAGGGAGGAGGCGGGATCAGGCTCCTCGCTTCGTCCCTTAGCTGCCGCGACTACGACCGAATATGGCCCCGGGAACGAGCCCGAGGGCCTAGAGTTAAGGGAGCACGGTAGCTTTTAGGAAGAAACAAGGTTTCGCATATCCCAGCCCATAAGAGAATGCATGATAAGGGATGAAAAACTTATCTGAGATAGCAGCCCCCGACAACTTTGGTTCGCCGTGGGCTAATCCTTGCACTTGCAGCCCCCGGCATTACTGGCTTGCCGGGGTCTTGCAGCCCCTGGCAACACTAGCTTGCCGGGGTCCAGATGTTGGTCCGTCCTCCTTCTCCTTTTCGTCCTCAAGTGGTCCGGCAAGGATATGCGAGTCCTGCGAACCAAGGGAAATGAAATAACGGCAAAGGGACGCACACTCGACCTCTAAGTTAGGGGTTAGCCGCTACTAAGCACTATCAACCCTAACCAAGGACGAGACTCGACTCAGCATGCATGCTAAAACTCAGGGCGCCAGCGCTTTATCTTCGCTCAGGGTCTGCGCCTGGCTTTGTACAAATGATTACATGCAACAGCAGCAAGACTTGTACAAAATGGTGGTTGCCGAACAGGGTCCGACAACCGCGCCTTACGGGTAAAACTTACGAAGATGCTCGATGTTCCAGGAGTTGCTCACCGGAAAGCCATCCTCGGTCTCAAGGCGGACAGCGCCAGGCCTAGTGACTCATTTCACCCGGTAAGGGCCTTCCCACTTCGGCGTCAACTTGTTGGAATTCTTGGCGGAATGAACGCGCCGAAGAACAAGGTCGCCTTCCTTGAGACTTCTGGCTTTAACTTTGCGGCTCTGGTAGCGGCGCAAAGCTTGCTGGTATCGAGCAGCTCGTACAGCAGCCTGAAGACGGTCTTCCTCAAGGAGCAGCGCGTCATCTCATCGCAGCTGCTCTTGCTCAAGCTCATCATAAGCGAGCACTCGAGGTGACCCGTATACGAGTTCCGTGGGGGTAACTGCCTCTGCTCCATAGACTAGAGTGAAAGGTGTCTGGCCAGTGGCTCGATTTGGCGTCGTCCTGATCGACCAAAGAACCACCGGCAGCTCCTCGATCCAGTTTCTTCCGCACTTGTGCAGCCTGTCGAAAGTCCGGGTCTTGAGTCCACGCAGCACTTCAGCATTTGCCCTCGCTGCTTGACCGTTGCTCCTGGGGTGAGCAACAGAAGCGAAGCAGACCTTGGCGCCAAGGTCCTGGACGTACTGCATGAAGGTGCGACTCGTGAATTGTGTACCGTTGTCGGTGATGATCCTGTTAGGGATTCCGAAGTGGCAAACAATCGACCTGAAGAACTTGACTGCTGACTGTGCTGTCACCTTCCTCACTGGTTCCACTTCTGGCCACTTTGTGAACTTGTCGATTGCGACGTACAAGTACTCAAAGCCCCCGACTGCTCGGGGGAAAGGGCCGAGGATGTCGAGCCCCCAGATCGAAAATGGCCAGGATAAAGGGATCGTCTGGAGAGCTTGAGCTGGTTGGTGTATCTGCTTGGAATGGAACTGGCACGCTTCACACTTGGTTACTTGTGCAGTTGCATCCTGGAGGGCTGTCGGCCAAAAGAAACCTTGCCGGAACGCTTTGCCGGCAAGTGCTCTGGCGCCAACGTGATGACCACATATGCCTCCATGTATCTCCGCCAACAGCTTATGTCCATCTTCCCGGCGAATACACTTCAATTTCACACCGTTGAGTCTTCTTCTGTACAGTTCGTTGTCGACGAACTGGTACATACTAGACTGCCGGGCTACTCTTTCTGCTTCTTCTGGCTCTTCGGGAAGTTCTCCTGACTGGAGGAAACGGACGATCTGCTGTGCCCATGCTGGAGCATGTGGCTCGACAACAAGGACTAAAGGCATATCTGCTGCTGCGGGAACATCCGCTTCTACGGCGAGAACCTGTGGTTCAGCCGGAGCTTGATGATCCCCGGCAAGCTTGCCGGAGCGAAACTTGTCGGGAGTGTCTGCTTTAACGAAACAAACCCTGGGGCTTGTCGGAGCAGACTGCTCCTCAGCACTCTTGGCGTTGATCTTGGGGACCTTCTTGGCGGCGGCTTCGGGAAGCTCTACCGGAAGATAGTCACCAGAAATCAACTTCCTCTTCTTGCTCTGTCCATTCGGTGGCGTCACGGATGGTTGAGTCAGCTTGAGCACAAAGATCCCTGGTTCCACAGGTAACTTAAATGCCGCGCACTTTGACAGGCCGTCAGCGATGTCGTTCTGAGCTCTAGGAACATGTTCCATCTGTAGGCCGACAAAGCGCTCTTCCAGCTTCCTCACTTCATTAACGTAAGCTTCCATCAACGGACTCTGATAATCCTTGTTCACTTGGCGGACGACAAGCTGTGAGTCACCCCTGACAATGAGCTGCTTGATCCCAAGATCTGCCGCGATCCTGAGACTGGCGAGCAATCCTTCATACTCTGCAGTATTGTTTGTTGCTTGCTCCTTGGGAAAGTGCATCTGGACCACGTACTTGAGGTGCTCTCCGGTGGGTGCGACAAGCAGCACGCCAGCACCGGCGCCTTGCAGCGAGAACGCACCATCAAAGTACATCAGTCACTCTTTGTTTGCTTCCTTGACGGGGATGCTCGTCTCTGGGATTTCTTCGTCAGGTGTTGGCGTCCACTCTGCTATGAATTCTGCCAATGCTCTGCTTTGAATAGTTGAAGTGCTCTCAAACTTGAGGCCAAAGCTTGACAGTTCCAATGCCCACTCAACAATCCTGCCTGTTGCTTCTGGATTCTGCAGTATCCTCTTCAGCGGAAAGCGAGTGACAACTATGATCCCATGTGCTTGGAAGTAATGGCGCAGCTTTCTCGAGGCCATAAGAAGACCGAAAAGCAACTTCTGCACACCAGAGTACCTTGACCTAGCCCCCTGCAGAAGGGAACTGACAAAGTAGACTGGGCGCTGCACCATTTTCTTCTTCTGTATCCCTTCGCACATCTGCGCAGATCCATCCTCGTCGGGACCAGAGCTCGTCGGGGAAGCCCCTTGCTTGTCACTGGACGTGCTTGCCGCGGTTGCTAGCTCATCATCTGCCTCTCTCTCCGCTACTAACGCAACACTAACCACTTGATTGGTTGCCGCCAGATATAGCAGCAACTTCTCTTGTGGTTTAGGTGCGACAAGTATTGGGGTGGAGGACAGGTATCGCTTCAAGTCCTGCAGCGCAGCCTCCGCTTCCGGAGTCCATTTCATTGGACCTGCCTTTTTCAAGATTTTGAAAAATGGCAGGGCGCGCTCAGCAGACTTAGAGATAAACCTGCTGAGAGCCGCCACGCAGCCGGCAAGTTTTCGTACATCCTTGACGCGCTTCGGTGCTTCGATCTGCTCAATGGCCTTGATCTTGTCGGGATTGGCTTCAATCCCCCGCTGAGACACAAAGAACCCGAGAAGCTTGCCGGAAGGGACTCCAAACACGCACTTCTCGGGGTTGAGCTTCAGGCTAATCTTGCGCAGATTTGCAAAAGTTTCTTCTAGATCTTGAATCAGAGTTGACTTGTCCCTGCTCTTGACCACTATATCATCCATGTAGGCTTCCACATTTCTGTGTATTTGCGGCTCAAAAGCAGTATGGACGACCCTTGCAAATGTTGAACCAGCATTCTTCAAACCGAAAGGCATTCATACAAAACAGTATGTGCCACATGGAGTGATGAACGTGGTTTTCTCCTCATCCTCTTCTGCCATGAAGATTTGATGGTATCCTGAGTATGCGTCAAGAAACGAAAGCAAGTCGCATCCGGCTGTGGAGTCGACAATCTGGTCAATGTGCGGCAAGGGAAATGGGTCTTTGGGACAAGCTTTGTTGACATCGTTGAAGTCGATGCAAAGTCTCCATTTCCCGTTCGCCTTGCGCACGACTACAGGATTGGCCAACCTTGATCTCTTCGGCGATGAACTCTTGGCGCTCCACTGCTTGTTTCCTGACTCTCTGCTTGACGGGCCGCGCGTGAGGACAGACGGCAAGGTGGTGCTCGATTACTTTCCTGGGAATGCCGGGGATGTCAGACGGTTGCCACGGAAACACATCGACATTAGCCCGCAGGAAAGCAATGAGCATGCTTTCCTATTTAGGGTCGAGAGTGGCACTGATGGTAAAGGTACCACCAGTGCCGTCCTCCTTGGCAGACACCTTCTTGGTCGCTGGCGGAGCTGCCATTGTCTTCTTACACTTGCCGGTGGAGCTCGATGGTGCGTCCTCGACGGTAGCGCAGCACTCCGAAGAGGTGCGCTTGCCGGAGTGGGCATCAGAGCTCTTGCCGGACTTGGTCTTCTTCTTCCCCCCGGGAGCTTCAGCGGCGAGTGTCTCGCGATCCGCGGTGGCTGCTGCTTCTTGGTAGATCTTGCCGGCACAGATAAGAGCGTCTTTCTTGTCGCCATGTACAGAGATGACACTTATCGGGCCTGGCATCTTCAGCATGTTGTACGCGTAGTGAGAGTCCACCATGAACTTGGCGAGCGCTGGACGGCCGAGAATTCCATTGTAAGGCAATGGAAAATCGGCAACGTCGAAAGTGATCCTCTCAGTCCTGAAGTTCAGCTCACTGCCAAATGTCACCGGCAGCGTGATCTTCCCCTTTGGCTTGCTCCTTCCCGGGTTGATTCCTTGGAACGTGCCGGTCTCTTCGAGCTCGCTGTCAGGGACATGGAGTCTCCGGAGTATAGCGGAGGAGATCAGGTTCAAGCCGGCCCCGCCGTCAACTAGCATCTTAGTGACCTTGAGGTTGCGGATAGTTGGTGAGACCAACATCGGCAAACACCCGACAGCAGTTGTGCGATCGGGGTGGTCCTCAATATCAAAGATGATAGGCGTGCTGGACCATTTCAGAAGCTTGCGTGACTCAACGGGTGGTTCTGCTGCATTGACTTCCCGCACCCACTGCTTGAGTTGGCGGTGTGAAGTATGCAGAGAAGCACCGCCGTCAACGCACAAAACTTCTATGGCTTTCTGGAACTCCTGCTCGCTGGTCTCGGTGTCATCCATGTCTCCGTCGTCGTCGTAATCTTCATCCTTGTCGCGGCCACGGGGAGGTCTGTCGCCTTGCCGCTGCTTGGTATTGCCGCGGCGTCCCCCCCTCCCCCCCAGCCGGTGCGCTTTGTACCAGATCCTCTAGCACCTCCTTGGGCCTTCTCCTTGTCGCGTCGCTCGTATTCGGCCTTTTGCAGCTCAACGAGCTGCTCGACCTTCTTGCAGCTCTGGAGGTCATGGCCTTTGGTGCGGTCAATCTTGCAGTACTGCTTGTTGGTGCCATCCTGCTTGTCGGCGGCCGCCACAGCCTGGCAGTTGGCGCATGCGGCAACCTCCTTGCCGGAGCTACCAGTCTTGGCTGTCTTGGCGCCACCTTCGTTACCGGATTGCTCGACAACTAGCACATCTTTGCCTTTCCTCTCCCTGTTGCTCCGCCGCCGGTTTTTGCTTGCCGGGGCGGCATCATCGCTGTCAGATCCTCCGGTTCCTATGTTCTCTCCGGGGAGTTTCCTTCCTTCCTCAGCACGTGCACATCTGTCGGCCAGGGCGTACAGCTCGCTGACGTCTCTGATCTTGCACATCGCCATCTCCTCCCGCATCCTGTGGTTGCGCACGTTCTGATGGAACGCACTGATGACCGCGGCAGGGTGGACGTCTGGGATGTTGCGTTGTACTTGGCTGAATCTCTGGATGTACTTATGTAGAGGCTCCCCTTCCTTCTGGGCAAGCAGGTGAAGATCACTCTCCTGGCCATGAGGTTTGTGGCCGCCTGTAAAGGCGCCGACAAACTGATGGCATAGGTCTGCCCAGGAAGATATGGAGTTTTCCGGCAAGTGCATGAGCCAGGACCTGACGTTGGGCTTGAGCACTAGAGGGAAGTAATTGGCGAGGATCTTGTCGTCCCGCACCCCGGCAGCCTGCACCGCAATGGTGTAGATGCTGAGGAACTCCGACGGATGCAGCCTGCCGTCGTACTTCTCTAGTACGTCTGGCTTGAAATTCTTCGTGCTGGGCCACTGGACTTGCCGCAGCTCACGAGTAAACGCAGGGCAACCTACCGCGTACGGCAGGTCGCCTGGTTCCCCTGGCGCTTGCATGTCGACAGCGGGGCCAGCGCGTCGGTCTGATTGACGCCGCGTTTCTCTCCGGCGCTCGATGCGGGTCCGAGCGTCTTCTTGCTGCCGTTCGTGAAGAACGTGGCGCTGATCGCAACGAGTTCGCGGATCTGAGGAAGCAGTGGAGTCGCTGTCATGGCGGACCCGGCGAGTCGGCGATCTAGGCCTTTGGGGCGGAGAGTGCACGGTGGTCGCACCCCCACCGGTTTTGTCGCCATCGGCTCGCACTTGGCTGGCCTGCCGCGGCTGCGATGTGGTCGCTGGCCGCGGAGTGTCGCCGTTGGTGAAGCCAATGAGACTCTGAATGGTGGCCCTCCAGTCGTCGATCTTGTCTGGCGCTGGAGGGAAGTCTAGGAGCAGTTGAGCTCACGCTAGAGCTTCTGCTGGGGTGGCGGGTAGCGGTGGCGAACGGTGCGAGGAGCGGGATATGCTCGGACTCCCAGCGATGTTAGAAGGAGCAGTATTCCGTCCAAGCGACCGTGCCTCGCTCGCGCCAGCACGTCGGTGTGCATTTGGCCTCGAGCGTCCCGGGATCCGCTAGCTCGATTTGGGTCCAGCGAGCGTATGGTACCGTGAGTACCACGACGCTGTCGGTCCTGCGCCTCTTGAGATGGGCGCGGTGCGTCTACGGACGCCCGGTCGTCGTGGGAGCCGACTACGCCGCCAACGGGTAGCGCGGTCTTGTCCTTGGACTTGTTGGCACCGTGGGCTCCCTCATCGATGCCCGTTCTACTGCCGGCGTCCTCCCCACCGGCCGTTTGCTGCGGCGGCGGTGGATTCGACGCGGTCGGCGCAGCCGCCTCCGAAGCCTTCTTCTTCGGCGGCATGTCGATGAAGTTGATGAAGATTTAGCTTGCGTGAACGCCGGATCAGGTTCACACAACCTCGACGCCCCCTACGTGGCGCGCTAGAGATGCCGGGGTTTTCTGGGCTCCCCGAGCACCTATGGGGACGGAGCCCCTTCTCGGTTCGGCGGGGGGGCTGTGGTCGCGCGAAGAGCGGATCGAGGCGAGGCACGCGGGGTTTTTTTACCCAGCTTCGGAGCTCTCCGGAGAGATAACACTCCTACTGCTGCTTTGTGGATTGTATTGAGTTCTTGCTCGGGAGTGCTGAGTGCTACAGTGCACCCAAGCAGCTAACAAGACCGAGCGTTCTTCTGTTTTCCTCTGAGAGATCGTTCTCTGAGGGCCGATCCCCCCAGGGCCTCCTTTTATATGTTCAAGGGGTCTCCAACAGGTGGCAACGTAGGTAAGGGCAAAAGTGGAAATATGTCGTGGTAGGTACAGCTACCTACACAGTGAATCATACCTAACCCTGACGGCAGGGGACAAAGGCATTAAATGCCTATCTACGTCGCCCAGACGGTGCAGAAAAGGGACCGCCAGGGGCGCCATCGCTCGCCATGATGGCGATCTTGTCAGTGCTGCATGCCACAGTGTACCCCTGGCTGCACAGCCTCCCGCCACATACGCTGGGAAGGGTCCCGGAGCGACACGTAGGTGGGTGAGCTGGAGCGCGGGTACAGAGTGGTTGCCCGCCGCGGCAAGTGCCTTGCCGCGGCCGTTGTCTTGCCGCGTCCGGGAACTTGTCGCTCGCCGAGTCCGGCCGGGACACGTGGCGTGTTGCGGCAGGTTCTTTGAGATGCTCTGGTTGGGCTTCCCGGCAAGCTCCTCTTGCCGGGGTCTTGTGCCTCGAATGGCCTTCCCGGCAAGCTCCTCTTGCCGGGGACTTGTCTCCTTGGCTTAAATACTTTGCTTTTGGATGGCTTCAAAGGATCCACGTAGGACCTTGGCGATCACCCGGCGAGCCTTGCCGCGGGGTGCTACGACTGCCCGTGCACAAGTTCGGGATACTAGAGTACCCCTACTTTAGTACACCGACAGTGGGGGATGGCAGAAGTGCTCTTTTATGGTCTGATATATGTCACTATGCTTGTCTGCAAAACACACTACCTCATCTATTATCATTTGCCAAGGATCAGCACTATACTGTGAATTCAGTCTTGCATCTTGAATACTTAGAGGACCTTTTCCACCTACCTCTCTCAACACAAGCATATGAAGAATTTGAAATTCTAGAAGATATTTGTGAAGATTTAAGAAGATCAGAGTTCTTGGACTGCACTAACACATGGAGCTATATTTGGGGCAATGAGAAATTCACTGTAGCCAAGGCCTACAAAACAATGATGGGAATAAGAGTGGTGCCCCAACAATTTCAATGGATCTGGAATAGTTCCTGTCAACCAAAACATAAGTTGTTCTTCTGGAGACTGCTGCATGGCAGACTAAACACAAGGAACTTGTTAAGAAGGAAAACTTTTCATCTGGGAAATTATAATTGTGCAATTTACAATTGTCAGCAAGAGGAAACACTACAACACCTTTTCTGGACATGTCCCTTTGCCACACAATGTTGGGATCAACTATGTCCTAATAGACAAAACAATGTCTCAGTGTTGGAGGCATTTGCTGACTTAAAGCAACAGTTGTAAGTCCCTTTCTTCATGGAAATTATCATATTGGCAGCATGGGCTATTTGGATCACTAGAAACAATCTTATCTTCCAAAACATTCAACCCAATTTACAGAGGTGGAAGGACACTTTCAAGGCAGAATTGCACAGCCTCAAATTCAGGATTAAGAGAAAGTATGCTAGGGAGTTCATTCAATGGCTAAACTCTCTGCATTTGTAATTTATGTAATTTATATGGTCCTACTTTTACAACCGTTCTGCCTCTCTTGGCTTAGTCTAGTTTAGATGTATGGTCCCTTTTTCCTTTCTTCTTTCTTTTTCTTTTTTTTTGTCTTAGCTCAAGCCTTGTAATTTATTCGAACTTTAATAAAAATTGCAGTGGGGTTTTGCCCTACCGTGTATAGTCAAAAAAGTGCCCTCTGATCTTGAGAATAATATAAAATAATTTAGTAATGCTCAAAAAGTTTTCAATACTACGTTAGAAGAAAAATTGAGTAAAATTGATGATATGTCTAGGAGCATTGATAGAACTACACATGATGTGGAAAATCTTAAGATCAAAATTTTGCCACCCAAAGTTGATATCAATGAATCAATTAAAGCTTTATATGTCTCCATGGATGAGTGTAAGAAGATAACCACTATGCTAAGAGTTAAACGAGAATTTTTAGAAAAGACGATTCCGCCTGATTTTTTCATAGTAATGATGAAGATGTTAAAATGATTGGTGTTTCTTCTATCGATTCCTTGTTTACTAATATTAAACTTGATGATAAGGGGACTGAACAATAGTCAACTTTAGTTAGAAGGCGTCCCCATAGTTTGGAGGGTGAAAATCTGGTTGAGAAATTTTATAAAAATGGGTTTAGAGAGGTAAAAACTTTAACTAGTGATGTGCCCACTCTCTTGGATTACAAAGACTTTAATTATGATAGTTTTATTTTACTAAATGTATTTGTTTGTTACAATCCATGCTAAATTCACCCAACACATATGAACAAAATAAGGCTTTTACCAAACATATTGTAGAAGCTATGATGAAAGCCTTAGAAGAAAAGTTAGAATTACAGATTTCAATTCCTAGAAAAAATATATGATGAATGGGAACCCACCATTAAATTCAAGATAAAAAATTATAAGTGCAACGCTTTATGTGATTTTGGTGCTAGTATTTCCACAATTCCGAAATCTCTATGTGATGTGCTAGGTTTGACCAATTTGGAAGAATGTTCTCTTAATTTGCACTTGGCGGATTCAACTATTAAAAAGGCTTTGGGAAGAATTAGTGATGTTCTTATTCTTGCAAATAGGAATTATGTACCCATAGATTTTATTTTACTTCATATTGATTGCAATCCGTCTTGTCCCATAATAATTGGTAGACCATTTTTACAAACTATAGGTGTCGTGATTGACATGAAACAAGGGAATATTAAATTTCAGTTTTCGATAAAAAAGGGTATGCAACATTTACCTAGAACTATAATTAATCCACCATATGAGTCAGTCATGTGGGAAATCTATGGAGCAAAAACCAAAGATGACAACACTCGAAACTACACATTATGCCTAGCTAGGGGCATAAAACAATAGTGCTTGTTGGGAGGAAACCCAATAGTTATCCTTTAAATTTTGTTTCTTTTCTTTTATTTAATATATACACAATTATGCTACTTTTATGATTGTGCTTTTCATGTCTTAATTAGTGTTTGTGCCAAGTAAAGCCTTTAGGATGGTTTCGGTGATAGTTGACGTGATTCTGTTGAAAATAGAAACTTTTGCGCCCAGTTCTGGAATTTTTTACATTTTAACGAAACATGATTTTGATCTGAAATTTTTACACATAATTTATATACCAATTGCCCATGTTTTTTATTTTTTTTTCATAATTTTTAGAGTTATAGAAGTATGGCAAACTTCAAATTACTACAAACTGTTCTGTTTTTGATAGATTCTGTTTTCGTTGCATTGTGTGCTTATTTTGATGAATCTATGGATTGTATGTGGGGTATAAGCCATGGTAAAGTTAGAATACATCAGGTATATTGCAATAATAAAATATGAATGTGTTTGCAACAGTACTTAAAGTGGTGATTTGCTTTATTATACTAACGGATCTCACGAAGGTTTTGTTAAGTTTTGTGTGATTGGAGTTTTCAAGTTTTGGGTGAGATCACGATGGATGAAGGAATAAGGAGTGGAAAGAGCCTAAGATTGGGGATGCCTAAGGCACCCCGAGGTAATATTCAAGGACTCCCAAGCAACTAAGCTTGGGGATGCCGCAGAAGGAATCCCCTCTTTTTTCTAACGACCATCGGTAAATTTACTAGAAGCTATATTTTTACTCATCACATATCATGAGTTTTCCTTGGAGCGTCTTGTATTATATGAGTCTTTTCTTGTTTTGATTTTTAGTTTCTCATAATCATCCTTGCTGGACACACCTATTGTAGAGAGCCATAATGATATCATCATTTGTTAGAATTGCTCTATATGCTTCACTTAAATTTTTTGAGCTAGGCAATTGCTCTAGTGCTTCACTTAAATCTTTTTTAGCACGGTGGTGTTTTAATTTTGAAGAAATATGCTCTCATACTTCACTTAGATTATTTTTGAGTTACTAAATTTTAAATAAATGCACTCTCATGCTTCACTTATATTATTTTGAGAGTTGGATTTGTTTGAAGAAATATATGCTCTCGTGCTTCACTTAAATATTTTTGAGAGTTGATAATATCAATGGTAATTTGCATAAAATATGAATTTGTTCCCAGAGTGGTAGATATTCAAGAGGGATATAATAAAACTTTCATGAAGATCACTAGATATTAAAAACTTGATTCCTTGCAATAATTTTGTGATTTGGAGATAGTGATATGCGAGTCATGTTGGTGAGTAATTATGCTTTAGTAAGAATATTGATGGTAAGGTTTGTGATTCCCTATGAAAGCACGAAATTCAATAGTTATGCAACAAAGTTACATACTACTTGTGGTGCATTATTCAGTGTTAGTTATGTTTAATGCGTTTTTATAACGGTTTTCATTTTTTGGGTTCGTCGCTTCTCAGTCTATCTGCTAGCCTTCATTTCTACTAAGCGGGAATGCTGCTTGTGCATCCAAATCCTAAACCAAAGATGTGCCAAGTGTGTACACCATACCTAGCTATATGCGGTATTTTTCATGTTGTTTCAAGTAAATTTTTATGTGCCAACTCTAATATTCAAAATGAATTTCTGTTTTGTGTGCCCGTACCGCTCATGAAGCGGCAGGGGGTGGCCAATGTTTTCCATGCTAGGTATGTTATGCTCAAGATGAGTGTTTATTCACTTGTGATTGCAGGAGAGTGTGGTAGGTAATAGGGATGCTCGGTCTCGAAATGAAAGGAAATTATATATGTTGTTTATTGTCGGTGTCAAAACCGGCGGATCTCGGGTAGGGGGTCCCGAACTGTGTGTCAAGGCCGGATGGTAACAGGAGACAAGGGACACGAAGTTAACCCAGGTTCGGGCCCTCTCGATGGAGGTAAAACCCTACTCCTGCTTGATTAATATTGATGATATGGGTAGTACAAGAGTAGATCTACCACGAGATCAAGGAGGCTAAACCCTAGAAGCTAGCCTATGGTATGATTGTGTATGATGATGGTTCGTCCTACGTACTACAACCCTCCGGTTTATATAGACACCGGATAGGGTTAGGGTTACACAGAGTCGGTTACATTGGCAGGAGATCTTGAATATCCATCGCCTAGCTTGCCTTCCATGCCAAGGAAAGTCCCATCCGGACACGGGACAAAGTCTTCAATCTTGTATCTTCATAGTCCAGGAGTCCGGCGAAGGTATAGTCCGGCTACCCGAACACCCCCTAATCCAGGACTCCCTCAGTAGCCCCTGAACCAGGCTTCAATGACGACGAGTCCGGCGCGCAGATTGTCTTCGGCATTGCAAGGCGGGTTCCTCCTCCAAGTCCTTCGTAGAAGATTGTAAACACCAAAAATAGTGTCCGGCTCTGCAAAATAAGTTTCCACATATTGCCATAGAGAGAATAATATTAACACATATCAAATTTGCTAACGTATTCCGCAGTGCGTCATCACACTGCGGCCAAGCTCTTTACACAAATTGTTTTCACTTTTCCACTTCAGCACGTTCAGTGAGGCGGTTTCCTTGGCACGTCTTGTCAAAGCAGAGATCGCGTGCCCCTTTTAACGGGATTCTCATCAATACGGACGTGGGTAGCCCAACCGCGCCATTTACCACAGCGCTTGGGAGGCAAGCGAGTTTTATTAGGTAGGTGGGGACGCATAACCGCATCTGCCCATATAAGGGGATAAGGATCCACCTTTTTACCTACGCCTTCTTCCTCCTTTGCCAATCCATCTCTCGCGCACTCAAGCTCCAGCTCCCAAGCCCGCTCTTCCCACCTCAACCTTCTCCAGCAATGTCCGGAGCGGGAGGCAAGTGGATGGTCTCCTCCATCACGGAGGTTCAAGTAAAAAAGCTAAGGAAGGCCGGATACCTATCCAAGGACATCCCGCACCGGCTTCTCGAGAAGGGGCAGCTTCTCCCCACCCCAAGGGCCCATGAGAGGGTAGTTTTCCTTCCCCACTTCCTCTGCGGACTGGGTTTTCCACTTCACCCATTTGTCCAGGGACTTATGTTCTACTACGGCCTAGATTTCCATGATCTGGCCCCGAACTTCATCCTCAATATCTCGGCGTTCATCGTCGTGTGCGAGGCCTTCCTCCGCATCCGCCCCCATTTCGGCCTTTGGCTCAAGACCTTCAACGTCAAGCCCAAGGTGGTGCGCGGCAGCCAAGCGGAGTGCGGAGGCGCTATGGCTGGCAAGATAGCCAACGTCCTCTGGTTCGAGGGCTCCTTTGTGGAGACCCTAAAGGGGTGGCAAGCCGGGTGGTTTTACATCACCGAGCCACGCGATCCGGAATGGGTCGCAGCCCCCGAGTTCAGATCCGGACCCCCCACGCGGCTTATGTCCTGGAAAGAGACGGGCCTGTCGTGGGGCAACGAGGAAGAGGTGACCGGACTGAAGACCTGCATCCAGTCCCTGACAAACAAGCCAATCCGGCTTGTTAATATAGTCCAGGTCATGCTCGTTCGTTTGATCCTCCCGTGCCAACAACGGGATTCCAATTTGTGGGAGTTCGACCCGGCGCAGCACCGAACCCTCACCAGGCTCTTCGACACGTCGTATGAAGACGTCTGGAAGGTGCTGATCAAAGGCGCCGAGGCCCCCGCATCCACTTCCGAGGATCGCAGATACAGCACGCAGCGTCACGCTAGCGAGTTAAGCTATCTATGCCTTTGACGGGATTATTAAGCTCTTTTTCATAGATTAACTCTATGCGGGATCTAAACTCCCTTACCTTTGACAGGCATGGCAGGCGATATCCGGACCAATTAACTGTCCGGCTACCCTGCCCAAAGACCCAGCCCTAGCTCTCCTAATGAAGCTGCTGACTCTGGCACCATATGTGGTGCCGGAGAGGAAGGTCAAGAAGAAGAAGACCACCGGGACTCGAAAGAGTGCTCGTAACTTGGTGGTGTCGGACTCATCGTCTGACGAGTCCGAGACGCCTTCCTCTCATGAAAATGAGGAGGAAGAAGAAATCTCTCCCCCCTCAGTGGAGGGAGAAGAGAAGAAGAAGGCCGCCCCATCAGGGGAGGCCGAGGGGTCTAGGAAAAGGAAGACCCCTCAGCCGGACGACTCCCATGACGCCGAAGAGAGCGAAGAGGAGTGGCCAAACAGGGCCAAGCGTCCGGCGAAATCGTAAGTTCGGACATCAGAGTAACTCATGATATTCCTTCATTGCGCATCTTTCCTTAATGTTGAATGTGAACATGCAGCCCGCCCCAGGCCGAACACAACGAATCATCGGGCGGCTCCCCGGACTCATCGGACGTGAACTCTGTTCCACCCGCTGTCTCCCCCTGCACCACGGATGACGCCGAAGTGGCGTCGCGACAAGCCCTGGGGCAGGAAGAGGTGGTCCCGGAGGAGCCACAAGGCAACCTCCCGGACTCCAGGAGTGAAGGGGACAAGACCCCCCCAGGGCTCCAAGTCCGGCTTTGTGCCGGACCCCGCGCCGGAACCTTCAACAGTTCCGAGCCGCGGTAGGCGAACTCCTTCCAAAAGGAGCAAGCCTTCTAAGCCAGCGACCTCCGTCCAACCGGAGTCGCTGGACCATCTGCTGGAGGTGCTTGACGGCGCCTCCATCGACAAGGGGCACCGTACTATTATGAGTACGGTGATCCAAAAGGTTCAGTCCGCCAAGTGCGGACTGACTGAAGCTTGCGCTAGCCTTCTGACAGGCTTCGAGGTAAGTTAAAGTATGTCAAGATAGTACCGCATAGACAGTAGCCCCTGATGCTCTGTTTAGCGTTCGAAAAGAAAAGCCGAATAGAGGATCTATTAATTTTTGCAGGAGTCTAGCAATAAAGAGTCAATATGCGTATGCAGGCTTCGCTGCTATCCACCACCGCACTGACTGCACAGGTGGATGTCCTGAAAAAGGACCTCGGGCGGACCGAGCAAGAGCTCGGCCTGGCCAAACGGCAGCTCGAGGAGAAAGAAGGTAAGAAATACCCTAAAAAAGGTGCCTATAGAGAGGCGTGATTGCAAAGAATAACAGGATCGTACTGCTTATTGTAGGGGCCACAACTGAGGTGGCGACCCTCAAGCAGGCCCTATCTGAGGCCGAAAAGAAAACGGCCGAGGAGCGCACCGAGCGAGAAAGACTTGGGGCTCAGGTTGGCGAGGTACAGCAAGAGCTACAGGCTCTCATGAAGAAACATGAGAGCTTGGAGCTTGAGTCAAAGGCGCAAGCATCCGAGCTCACATCAGCCCTTGAGACCGCCAAGGGTGCCAAGGCCGAAGCCCAAAAGGCCCTCCAAGAATTGGAGGAGATGAAAAAGATAGCAGCGGGTAAGGCATTCTTAATGCAAAGTAGAAATATAAAAGTAAACTACTTGTCACTTACCCGAATCTGGAGTTCTCCAGGGGCGTTCGCAGATCTTCCCCGCAGCGTATCCGACGCCGCCGCATTCTACCGAGCTGAAGAAGGCAGCTCGATGGAGAGTGTGTTCTGGTCTCAGTATTCTGAGGCCGGACACCCTGTGCCCTTGAGCAACCAGCTGAAACAGCTGGTCGAGCTCCACAAGGCGGCCGAACAAGCCATGAAGGGCTTCATAGTTCGGCTGTGGCCCAGAGAGGCCCTGCCTGGGAGCTACTTCGGGCTGGTGCGGCGGCTGGTGGAGGCCTGTCCAAGGCTTGAGGTCATCAAGCGTTCCGCCTGCATCGAAGGTGCCCGGAGGGCCCTTGCTCGTGCAAAGGTGCACTGGGGTAAGCTTGACGGTGAGAAGTTGGTGAAGGACGGGCCGCCGCAGGGGAAGGAGCATCGCAAGCCCGAGAACTACTACAAGGATGTTCTTGCTGGTGCCCGCCTTATTGCGGATGAATGTACAAAAGATGTAATTTTTGAATGAACTCGCTCGTGTTTATCCTGTGTGCTGAAAACTTGTTCATGTGCGCTAAGCAATGCTTATTGAATTTAAAATATTATTTTCTATGCGGCCGTCTATCAGAAATTGAGAGATGGCCAGTCGTCGGCTTCTGCCCCCATGCCGCTAGTGCTGGGGTGTTCGGGATAAACCTGAGCGCTATTTTTCCCATGGTTGGGTCCTTCGAGGGAGGCGCTCAGCACAACGAACCAGGCAATCGGACTATAATGCTTGAACACTCTCACTTAGCCATAGAACTTTATAAATTTAAATTTCGGCGAAGCCCCTAGTTCGGAAGACCGAATTCGGGGCGCTATCCACGCCTTTGGTTGGACAGAGCCAGCTCCTCGCTCGAAGCGGCATAAGCCTTTAGGGACTCGAAAAACCTCTCGAACAGCGACCGGTCTCTCGCCTTATCATGACAGTCAGTTTTAGCTTTCTCCACTGAGGTGCTTAACCCAGCTGAACCGGGGCACAATCGCAGTGGTTCTCCTAGTGCTACCTTAGCCGATATAGCGGAACGTAAGGCACCAAAACATAGGAGCCGGGAAAACCCAACTATTGACCCAAATCATGATTCAGAGCCGATGCATATAGTGCTATAAGTTCGGGGTGCCACACTTGTGAAAGTGTACGGACTTCTCACGCCAGATCGAAGGGTACTGAAGCCCCTGGCATGTTTGCCGTACCATGGTGTACGGGTGCGATCATGTTATTTAATAAACATATATAGTAAAAGAGGATAATGCAAAAAATAGACAAAAAGATATGCATTGTTCATAAAGAGGCTATTTGTCAAAGCCGGACGATACAAGTAGTGCGATAACCAAAAAGATATTAGACTATTTAACATGTCCTAGCCAGGGGCAGGCCGCGAAATTGTGTTCGAAACAGATATACCGCTCGTAATAGAGACCACCTGGGAGTTTCATAATGCGGCGTAGCTTTGTCTGCTTCCCTGGATCTTGCATCGTTTGTGCGGCAGTCGAATTCCTGAACAGGTCGTCCAAAGTGTGGAGTCCTGAAAGTAAAAAAAAGAATCCGGCAGCCCCTAGTACGTTTTAAGCCGTATTTCGGGCATGCCGTTACTGTGCCCCTTCCCCTGTGCCCATGGTATTTCAAGGGTGTAATTATGTACGCGAGGTACTAGCTTCGCTATGTCGCGATGGCTGGGGTTGGGGCCGCATTGCTACGCCGGCTCAGATCGTGCCAGGCGGTCTTGTTGTAGGTTACTCCGGGCGCGCTTAACAGTGTCTGGCTTTTTAATGGCCGGACTGGAGAGTTGCCTAAAAAGGCTGCTTTTTACTTCCGCTGCGAGAGCCGCCGTGTGCTCCTCCGTACGGAGGGAGCGTTTGGTGTTTCCGTTGACCGTGATTACTCCTCGAGGGCCTGGCATCTTGAGCTTGAGATATGCGTAGTGCAGCACCGCATTGAACTTGGCAAATGCGGTTCGTCCGAGCAGGGCGTGATAGCCACTGCGGAACGGGACTATGTCGAAGATTAACTCCTCGCTTCGGAAGTTATTCGGAGATCCGAAGACCACATCAAGTGTTACGGAGCCTGTACAGTTGGCTTCTACACCTGGTATAATGCCTTTAAAGGTCGTCCTTGTGGGCTTAATCCTTGATGGGTCTATGCCCATTTTCCGCACTGTATCCTAGTAAAGCAGGTTCAGGCTACTGCCGCCGTCCATGAGGACTCTTGTGAGATTAAATCCGTCGATGATTGGGTCGAGAACCAATGCGGCAAAGCCGCCATGACGGATGCTAGTGGGGTGGTCCCTTCGATCGAAGGTGATCGGGCAAGAGGACCATGGGTTGAACTTTGGGGCGACTGGCTCCATCGCGTATACGTCCCGTAGCACATGCTTCCGCTCCTTCTTAGGAATGTGGGTTGCGTATATCATGTTCACCGTCCGCACTTGTGGGGGAAACCCCGTCTGTCCATTGTTGTTCGGCGGCCTGGGCTCCTCCTCGTCATCGCTGTGCAGCCCCTTGTCTTTGTGTTCGGCTCTTAACTTGCCTGCCTGCTTGAACACCCAACAATCCATGTTGGTGTGATTGGCTGGCCTTTCGGGGGTACCATGGATCTGGCACAAGCGGTCGAGTATTCGGTCCAAACTGGACGGGCCCTAAGTATTCTTTTTAAATGGCTTTTTCCGCTGACCAGATTTATAGCCTCTGAATCCGGCGTTCACTACCGTATCTTCATTGATGTCGCTGCTAACGCGGCGCTTTTGCTTATTTCGACGTGTCCTGCCACTTTTGTCCTTGGTATCCGAATTACCAGGGTTCTTTGATAAGCTGTTGCTGCGAGCTAGCCAGCTATCTTCGCCCGCGCAAAAGCGGGTCATGAGTGTCGTGAGGGCTGCCATAGATTTCGGCTTTTCCTGTCCCAGGTGCCGGGCAAGCCACTCGTCGCGGATGTTATGCTTGAAGGCTGCTAGGGCCTCTGCGTCCGAACAGTCAACTATCTGGTTTTTCTTTGTTAGGAACCGTGTCTAGAATTGCCTGGCCGATTCTTCTGGCTGCTGAATTATGTGGCTTAGGTCGTCGGCGTCCGGCGGTCGCACATAAGTGCCCTGGAAGTTGTCAAGGAATGCGGCTTCCAGGTCCTCCCAAGAACCGATTGAATCCGCTGGCAGGCTGTTAAGCCAATGCCGGGCCGGTCCTTTGAGTTTGAGCGGGAGGTATTTGATGGCGTGTAGATCATCGCCACATGCCATGTGGATGTGAAGGAGATAATCCTCGATCCATACCGTCGGGTCTGTAGTGCCATCGTATGATTCGATGTTTACGGGTTTGAAACCCTCTGGGATTTTATGATCCATTACTTCATCTGTGAAGCATAGTGGGTGTGCGGCGCCCCTGTACTGGGCTATGTCATGACGCAGCTCAGAAGAGTTATGTCTGTTGTGTTCGGCCCAGCCGGATTTATTGTGTCCGGAGTGAAGATCATCGTCATGTGTCGTCGGGCGCCTGTGTGATCCGTAGATCGATCTTGTTTGCCTTTCTTTATCCTCCAGTACATCTCGCAGGTCTGGCGCATTTTCCCGTGCCTTGGTTGAGCGGCGTCGGGGCATGGCTTGGTTGGAGGTCCGACAGGCCTCTCTGTCGCGGCCGCGAGGTGACTGGTCTGCCATGTCGTGCGCTGGTGATGTAGGCGCTTCCTCCTCTGATCGGGGTAGCGGCCTGCGCTTTGGGTACTTCTTGGAGGGGCGCTCGAGTTCATACTCTTCAGCCGCAAGGACTTCAGTCCATCTGTCAGCTAGCAGATCTTGATCAGCTCTAAGCTGTTGCTGCTTTTTCTTGAGGTTGTTCGCCGTGGCTAAAAGCCTGCGTTTGAAATGCTCTTGTTCGGCGGGGTCTGATGGTACGACGAATTCGTCGTCATCGAGGCTGGCCTCGTCTTCGGAGGGAGGCATATAGTTATCATCCTCAACCTCTCGGTCTGCCGCTCTCTCATGAGGGTTGGCTTCTCCATCTTCTTGCGCCGAATCTTGCTGGGGATGGTGTTCTTCGGCGCTATCCGGGGTACTATTATCTCCGGTGCCGGAATCACCGTTTTTACTCTGGCGGGATTTAGAGCGGCGCCGCTGATGCCGGCGCTTTGGCTGTTTCTTGGAGGTGTCATCCCCCGCTGTTTCCTCGCCATCTCCATCTTTTGGAGTATCCACCATATATATGTCATATGACGAGGTGGTTGTCCAGTGCCCTACAGGTGCTGGTTCATGTTCCTCTCCTACCTCGTCGTCCATACCGTCGAAGTCTTCGGAGCCGAAGTCAAGCATGTCGGTTAAATCGTCGACAGTGGCTACCAAGTGGGTGGTGGGTGGGCTTTGAATTTCTTCATCGTCCGTATCCCATCCTCATTGACCGTAGTCCGGCCAGGGCTCTCCTGATAACGAGAGAGACTTGAGAGAATTCAGGATGTCGCCAAAAGGCGAGTGCTGAAAGATGTCCACGGCGGTGAACTCCATTATCGGTGCCCAATCGGATTCGACCGGCAGGGGCGCGGGGGGTTCGGAGTCCGGGGAGGAGTCCGGACCCTCGAGGTCACGGGTCACACGGAGTACGGGGCTGGCGTTCGGCTCGATCGCCTTTGAGATCGCAGCCCCCGAGGTGACGTCCAACCGCCCATCCTCAATTGGTGCAATGGGCTCCGAGTTAAGGGTCGGAACCGGTGCGTGTGCGGCCTCCAGGACGCTGTTCGGAGGCACAGCTAGATCATGCCCTTCGAGACAGTGCGGCGCGCTTGGCTGTGGCTCGAACCAGTCGAAGATCAAGTCTCCGTGGATATCAGCCGTGTAGTTTAAGCTTCCAAACCTGACTTGATGGCCAGGGGCGTAGCTTTCGATCTACTCCAGATAACCAAGCGAATTGGCCCGAAGAGCGAAGCCGCCGAAGACGAAGATCTGTCCGAGGAGAAAAGTCTCACCCTGGACCTCATCGTTGTTGATGATCAGAGGAGCCATCGGGCCTAAAGGCGACGACACAGAGGAACTCTCAATGAAAGCACCAATGTCGGTGTCAAAACCGGCGGATGTCGGGTAGGGGGTCCCGAACTGTGCGTCAAGGCCGGATGGTAACAGGAGACAAGGGACACGAAGTTTACCCAGGTTCGGGCCCTCTCGATGGAGGTAAAACCCTACTCCTGCTTGATTAATATTGATGATATGGGTAGTACAAGAGTAGATCTACCACGAGATCAAGGAGGCTAAACCCTAGAAGCTAGCCTATGGTATGATTGTGTATGATGATGGTTCGTCCTACGGACTACAACCCTCCGGTTTATATAGACACCGGATAGGGTTAGGGTTACACAGAGTCGGTTACATTGGCAGGAGATCTTGAATATCCATCGCCTAGCTTGCCTTCCACGCCAAGGAAAGTCGCATACGGACACGGGACGAAGTCTTCAATCTTGTATCTTCATAGTCCAGGAGTCCGGCGAAGGTATAGTCCGGCTACCCGAACACCCCCTAATCCAGGACTCCCTCATTCATAATAAATTCCTTGGAAAGTGTTGGTATGGAAGGCGCCCATGCATACGGCTTGCCATGGATTGTGTAAGAATGGTGGAAAGGAAATAAACTTCATTTTATGTTTGGGAACCGCCTATGATTTGTCTAGCATGGAAGATATTGGGAATTCTCGGTCATTTTCGTTGACAGGAAAAGCATGCCTCTCAAAATAATTTTATCTCCCAATTTAAGCTATCAGCTCTGGCACCTCTACAAATCTCTGCTTCCCTCTGTGAAGGGCCTTTCTATTTACTTTTATGCAATTTTTATTTTTATTGAGTCTCCATCTTCTCTTATAAAGCACCAACTAGGGAACACTATCGTCATACTTGTGCATTGGATGTAGCTAATATTTGAGTCTGTTTCATGAATGGATCAATGATTGAGCATAATGGGCTAGGGATAACCTTCTTTAGCGTTGATATTTTGAAAGACATGGTTGCTTGTTGATATGCTTGAGTATTGATGTCTTCATGTCAAATTATAGACTATTGCTTTGAATCATATAAAGTCAAAATATCCATGCTACAAAAGAAAAGAATATGTGATGAACATGTTAGGTAGCATTCCACATCAAAAATTGTGTTTTTATCATTTACCTACTCGAGGACGAGCAGGAATTAAGCTTGGGGATGCTTGATACGTCTCCAACGTATCTATAATTTTTTATTGTTCCATGCTATAATATTATCAATCATGGATGTTTTATATACATTCACAAGCAACTTTATATCATTTTTTGGGACTAACCTATTAACTTAGTGCCGACTGCGAGTTGTTGTTTTTTGCTTGTCTTTGGTTACGTAGAATATCAGTACCAAATGAAGTCCAAATGCCATGAAACTTTTTCGAGATTTTTTCTGGACATAAGAGACGCTAGAAGCTACAAGAGAAGACCAGACATGGGAGCATGGGCCCACCACCCACCAGGGCATGCCTAGGGGGCAGGCACGCCTTGATGGGTGGTGGGGACCATGTGGCTCCGTTTGACCTAACTCCGCCTCTATAAATACCCTAAAATCAAAAACCCTCGGGGAGTCCACGAAATACTTTTTCCGCCATCACAAGCCTCTGTTCTTGAGAGATCCAATCTGGAGGCCTTCTCCGGTATTCCTCCGAAGGGGGAATCAATCATGGAGGGGTTCTTCATCAACCTTGCTACCCCTCCGATGATGTGTGAGTAGTTTACCATAGACCTACGGGTCCATAGTTAGTAGGTAGATGGCTTCTTCTCTCTTGATGTTTCTCAATACAATGTTCTCCTTGTTGTTCTTGGAGATCCATTTGATGTAATGACTTTTTGCGGTGTGTTTGCTGAGATCCGATGAATTGTGAGTTTATGATCAGATCTATCCATGAATATTATTTGAGTTTTCTCCGAACTCTTTTATGCATGATTAATATAGCTTCATATTTCTTCTCCGATATATTGGTTTGTTTTGGCTAACTAGATTGATTTATCTTGACATGAGAAGAGGTGCTTTGTAATGGGTTTGATCTTGTGGTGCTCAATCCCAGTGATGGAAAGGGACATGACACATATGTATCATTGCTATTAAGGGTGACAAGATGGGGTTTATTCATACGTGAGTTTATCTTGTCTACATCATGTCATCTTGCTGAAAGCATTGCTCCATTTTTCATGAACTTAGCTCACAAGTAGCTCTCTCTCTCTCTCTCTCTCTCTCTCTCTCTCGTGTTCTTGATTTGGCACGATCTTGATGTACCGTGAGCTTTGTTAATATAGTTGGATCATATGGTGTTTTTTCCTCTCTACCTCATTGTGATGAATTGATTTTTACCTTTGAGGTTTCACTATTATCGGATTGAATACTTTTATGGATCTGAGAACACGAAAACCTACCTCTACTATCCATACTACACTTGTATCATGATCTCTTCATCGAACTAGTGCACCTATACAATTTTCCATTATATTGGGTGTGTTGGGGACACAAGAAATTTCTTGTATTTGGTTGCATGGTTGTTTGAGAGAGACCTTCTTCATCCTATGCCTCCCACAGATTGATAAACCTAAGGTCCTCCACTTTAGGGAAATTTGCTACTGTCCTACAAAACTCTGCGCTTGGAGGCCCAACATGAGTCTACAAGAACAAGTTGTGTAGTGGACATCATAGAGCAATCCTTGAAGTACACGCCAAGTCTTTGGAGGCTTCCATCTGGATCACGCCAAGGTTCACAACTTCGATAGTCCTTCCTTTTAGTGATCGGTGGGCCATAAGCCCGGCCTGTGGACTGCATGTCGTATGAATTAGTACCCCTTAGTCCAGGACACCGTCACTAATCAAATGGAGTCTAGCAGAACTATTGGTGTTGATCCAGACTTCAGAACCCCTCTTAGAACTGTTAGTAATCACTTTGTTGCTAGTTTACATGCTTGCTCTTTACCTAGTTTCTCTGAAGGTTTGTGGTTTGTAGTTTGTAAAAATAGACAGGGCAAGCACCCTAATACAGTGGTTTCGTCATGAATACTCTCTTGTGGAATGTTAGAGGCATTGTTGCACCTAGTAGGAGACCACTATTAGTTGATAGCATTAATAAGAATCATGCTACAGTGCTAGGATTTAAGGAAACCAATAACGAGAGTTTCTCTGACTCCTACATGAAATCTCTCATTGGTAGAAGAGATTTTGCTCGTCACGATTTACCATTAAAAGTCTATGTTAGTGGCATCCTAATGGGAGTGAATATAGATATTTTTGATGTTATCTCTTGGTCTAGTATGATTTCTCTGTTTGCTATACTGTTAGGATGAAGAGAAATGGTAAAGAGTTTAGAATTATTACTGTTTATGGCTCACCTTATGAAGAAGTAAAAGAGGCCTTCCCTTCTGAGTTGTATAAACTTTTCCTAGAAATCTCCGTCCCTACCCTTATATGTGGTGATTTTAAGCTAGTTGATTGTGCTAGAGAGAAAAGTAATGGAGATATGAACCATAAGTGGAGTGAGAAATTTAGTGCTTGGATTGAAATCTGAAGCCTGCCAGAAATTAAGCTTTCCAACTAGAAATTTAATTGGGAAAATAACCAGGCATATTTGATTATTTCCATAATAGATAGGTTTTTCTATAACACAAATATATATAATATTTCTACTTGCCTCTTGTAAAACTCTACCTAGATGTGGTAGTGGTCATACCCCTTTGATCTCGGAGTCTAGGGTTGATCAACTGCCAAAAAGCCGCAGCTATAAGTTTGAGAAGTGGTGGCTTCTAAGGAAAGATTTCTCTAAATTGGTTACTAAATTCTGGAATGAGCCCACCTCTACTTCACTCCCTATGTCCATTTGGCAGGAGAAATTTAGGACAGTTAGGAGAGTTACCAAGGGTTGAAGCTAACTTGAAGAGGTTTAAGAAGATTTTTCTTAGAGGAATATGATAATTTAGATGTCAAATCTGAAACCTCATACCTCAATGAGGCTGACTTTACCGGATTAAAATCATTCTGAGCTTTCGAAAATCTGGCTTCAAAAAGAAACAAAAGCAAAAAAAAACTATAAATAAAGATATTAAAGAGGGTGATAGGAACAGTGCTTAATTTCATGCAGTAGTTAACTAGAGAAGAAGGAAAACCACTATCCATTCTTTAAATAGTCTTTCGGGTCTTGTTAGTGATATTAAAGATATGTTGAAAGTAGCTGGTAGGTATTATAAATATCTTTTCAAGTTTAAAAATAGAAAAGGTTTTGAGTTGAATACTAAATTCTTTCCCGCTAAAGACATGGTGCAAGAGAATGAAAATGAGTTATTGGAGGCATGTTTCTGTGAACAGGAAGTTCAAAATGAAGGAAATATGCCCTAGAGGCAATAATAAAGTTATTATTTATTTCCTTATATCATGATAAATGCTTATTACTCATGCTAGAATTGTATTAACCGGAAACATAATACATGTGTGAATACATAGACAAACAGAGTGTCACTAGTATGCCTCTACTTGACTAACTCGTTGATCAAAGATGGTTATGTTTCCTAGCCATAGAAAAAGAGTTGTCATTTGATTAACTGGATCACATCATTAGGAGAATGATGTGATTGACTTGACCCATTCCGTTAGCTTAGCACTTGATTGTTTAGTATGTTGATATTGCTTTCTTCATGACTTATACATGTTCCTATGACTATGAGATTATGCAACTCCCGTTTACCGGAGGAACACTTTGTGTGCTACCAAACGTCACAACGTAACTAGGTGATTGTAAAGGTGCTCTACAGGTGTCTCTGAAGGTACTTGTTGGGTTGGCGTATTTCAAGATTAGGATTTGTCACTCCGATTGTCGGAGAGGTATCTCCGGGCCCACTCGGTAATGCACATCACTTAAGCCTTGCAAGCATTACAACTAATGAATTAGTTGCAGGATGATGTATTACGGAACGAGTAAAGAGACTTGCCGGTAATGAGATTGAACTAGGTATTGAGATACCGATGATCGAATCTCGGGCAAGTAACATACCGATGACAAAGGGAACAAAGTATGTTGTTATGCGGTTTGACCGATAAAGATCTTCGTAGAATATGTGGGAGCCAATATGAGCATCCAGGTTCCTCTATTGGTTATTGACCAGAGACGTGTCTCGGTCATGTCTACACAGTTCTCGAACCCATAGGGTCCGCACACTTAAAGTTTGATGACGGTTATATTATGAGTCTATGTGTTTTGATGTATCGAAGGTAGTTCGGAGTCCCGGATGTGATCACGGACATAACGAGGAGTCTCAAAATGGTCGAGACATGAAGATCGATATATTGGACGACTATATTTGGACTCCGGAATGGTTCCGAGTGAGATTGGGATAATACCGGAGCACCGAGAGGTTAACGGAACCCCCCGGGAGGTATATGGGCCTTAATGGGCTTTAGTGGAAAGGAGGGGAAAGGATCAAGGGAGGGGGCACCCCCCCCCCCCCAAGCCCAATCCGAATTGGGAGGGGGGGCCCCTCCCCTCCCCCCCTTTCCTTCCTCCCTCCTTCATCTTCCTTCCCTCTCCCTCTCCAAATAGGAAAAGGAGGAGTCCTACTCCCGGTGGGAGTAGGACTCCCCCCTTGGGCGCGCCTCCTCCCCTTGGTCGCCCCTCTCCTTCCCCCTTTATATACGGAGGAGAGGGGCACCCCATAGACACAACAATTGATCTCTTGGATCTTTTAGCCGTGTGCGGTGCCCCTCTCCACCATAGTCCACCTCGATAATACCGTAGTGGTGCTTAGGCGAAGCCCTGCGACGGTAGAACATCAACATCGTCACCACGCCGTCGTGCTGACAGAACTATCCCTCAAAGCTCGGCTGGATCGGAGTTTGAGGAACGTTTGCAGAACTCGGAGGTGTCGTGCGTTCGGTACTTGATCGTTCGGATCGTGAAGACGTACGACTACATCAACCGTGTTGTGCTAACGCTTCCGCTTTCGATCTACGAGGGTAAGTGGACACACTCTCCCCTCTCGTTGCTATGCATCACCATGATCTTGCGTGTGCGTAGGAAATTTTTTGAAAGTACTACGTTACCCAACAGTGGCATCCGAGCCATGTTTTATGCGTTGATGTTATGTGCACGAGTAGAACACAAGTGAGTTGTGGGCGATACAAGTCATACTGCTTACCAGCATGTCACACTTTGGTTCGGCGGTATTGTTGGATGAAGCGGCCCGGACCGACATTACGCGTACGCTTACGCAAGACTGGTTCTACCGACGTGCTTTGCACACAGGTGGCTGGCGGGTGTTAGTTTCTCCAACTTTAGTTGAACCGAGTGTGGCTACGCCCGGTCCTTGAGAAGGTTAAAACAACACTAACTTGACGAACTATCGTTGTGGTTTTGATGCGTAGGTAAGAACGGTTCTTGCTCAGCCCGTAGCAGCCATGTATAATTTGCAACAACAAAGTAGAGGACGTCTACTTGTTTTTGCAGGGCATTTGTGATGTGATATGGTCAAGACATGATGCTATATTTTATTGTATGAGATTATCATGTTTTGTAACCGAGTTATCGGCAACTGGCAGGAGCCATATGGTTGTCGCTTTATTGTATGCAATGCAATCGCCCTGTAATTGCTTTACTTTATCAGTAAGCGGTAGCGATAGTCGTAGAAGCAATAGTTGATGAGACGACAACGATGATACGATGGAGATCAAGGTGTCACGCCGGTGACGATGGTGATCATGACGGTGCTTCGGAGATGGAGATCACAAGCACAAGATGATGATGGCCATATCATATCACTTATATTGATTGCATGTGATGTTTATCTTTTATGCATCTTATCTTGCTTTGATTGACGCTAGCATTATAAGATGATCTCTCAGTAAATTTCAAGATAAAAGTGTTCTCCCTGAGTATGCACGGTTGCCAAAGTTCGTCGTGCCCAGACACCACGTGATGATCGGGTGTGATAAGCTCTACGTCCATCTACAACGGGTGCAAGCCAGTTTTGCACACGCAGAATACTCAGGTTAAACTTGACGAGCCTAGCATATGCAGATATGGCCTCGGAACACTGAGACTGAAAGGTCGAGCGTGAATTATATAGTAGATATGATCAACATAGTGATGTTCACCATTGAAAACTACTCCATTTCACGTGATGATCGGTTATGGTTTAGTTGATTTGGATCACGTGATCACTTAGATGATTAGAGGGATGTCTATCTAAGTGGGATTTCTTAAGTAATATGATTAATTGAACTTAAGTTTATCATGAACTTAGTACCTTATAGTATTTTGCATGTCTGTGTTTGTTGTAGATAGATGGCTCGTGTTGTTGTTCCGTTGAATTTTAATGCATTCCTTGAGAAAGCAAAGTTGAAAGATGATGGTAGCAATTACACGGATTGGGTCCGTAACTTGAGGATTATCCTTATTGCTGCACAGAAGAATTACGTCCTGGAAGCACCGCTATGTGCCAAACCTGCTGCAGGAGCAACACCAGATGTTATGAACGTCTGGCAGAGCAAAACTGATGACTAATTGATAGTTCAGTGTGCCATGCTTTACGGCTTAGAACTGGGAATTCAACGACGTTTTGAACGTCATGGAGCATATGAGATGTTCCAGGAGTTGAAGTTAATATTTCAAGCAAATGCACGGATTGAGAGAGAAGTCTCCAATAAGTTCTACAGCTGCAAGATGGAGGAGAATAGTTCTGTCAGTGAGCATATACTCAGAATGTCGGGGTATAACAATCACTTGATTCAACCGGGAGTTAATCTTCCGGATGATAGCGTCATTGACATAATTCTTCAATCACTGCTACCAAGCTACAAGAGCTTCGTGATGAACTATAACATGCAAGGGATGGATAAGACGATTCCCGAGCTCTTCGCAATGCTAAAGGTTGCGGAGGTAGAAATCAAGAAAGAGCATCAAGTGTTGATGGTCAATAAGACCACCAGTTTCAAGAAAAAGGGCAAAGGGAAGAAGAAGAGGAACTTCAAGAAGAACAACAAACAAGTTGTTGCTCAGGAGAAGAAACCCAAGTCTGGACCTAAGCCTGAGACTGAGTGCCTCTACTGCAAGCAGACTGGTCACTGGAAGCGGAACTGCCCCAAGTATTTGGCGGATAAGAAGGATGGCAAGGTGAACAAAGGTATATGTGATATACGTGTTATTGATGAGTACCTTACCAGAGCTCGCAGTAGCACCTGGGTATTTGATACTGGTTCTGTTGCTAATATTTGCAACTCGAAACAGGGACTACGGATTAAGCGGACACTGGCTCAGGATGAGGTGACTATGCGCGTGGGAAACGGTTCCAAAGTCGATGTGATCGCCGTTGGCACGCTACCTCTACATCTACCTTTGGGATTAGTATTAGACCTAAATAATTGTTATTTGGTGCCAGCGTTGAGCATGAAAATTATATCTGGATCTTGTTTGATGCGAGACGGTTATTCATTTAAATCAGAGAATAATGGTTGTTCTATCTATATGAGTAATATCTTTTGTGGTCATGCACCCTTGAAGAGTGGTCTATTCTTGATGAATCTCGATAGTAGTGATACACATATTCATAATGTTGAAGCCAAAAGATGCAGAGTTGATAATGATAGTGCAACTTATTTGTGGCACTGCCGTTTAGGTCATATTGGTGTAAAGCGCATGAAGAAACTCCATACTGATGGACTTTTGGAATCACTTGATTATGAATCACCTGGTACTTGCGAACCATGCCTCATGGGCATGATGACTAAAACACCATTCTCCAGAACAATGGAGCGAGCAACTGATTTATTGGAGATCATACATACTGATGTATGTGGTCCAATGAATGTTGAGGCTCGCGGCGGGTATCGTTATTTTCTCACCTTCACAGATGATTTAAGCAGATATGGGTATATCTACTTAATGAAACATAAGTCTGAAACATTTGAAAAGTTCAAAGAATTTCAGAGTGAAGTTGAAAATCATCGTAACAAGAAAATAAAGTTTCTACGATCTGATCATGGAGGAGAATATTTGAGTTACGAGTTTGGACTACATTTGAAACAATGCGGAATAGTTTCGCAACTCACGCCACCCGGAACACCACAACGTAATGGTGTGTCCGAACGTCGTAATCGTACTTTACTAGATATGGTGCGATCTATGATGTCTCTTGCTAATTTACCGCTATCGTTTTGGGGTTATGCTTTAGAGACGGCCGCATTCACGTTAAATAGGGCACCATCAAAATCTGTTGAGACGACGCCTTATGAACTGTGGTTTGGCAAGAAACCAAAGTTGTCGTTTCTTAAAGTTTGGGGCTGCGATGCTTATGTGAAAAAGCTTCAACCTGATAAGCTCGAACCCAAGTCGGAGAAATGTGTCTTCATAGGATACCCAAAGGAAACTGTTGGGTACATCTTCTATCAAAGATCCGAAGGCAAGACATTCGTTGCTAAGAATGGATCCTTTTTAGAGAAGGAGTTTCTCTCAAAAGAAGTGAGTGGGAGGAAAGTAGAACTTGATGAGGTAACAGTACCTGCTCCCTTGTTGGAAAGTAGTTCATCACAGAAACCGGTTCCTGTGACGTCTACACCAATTAGTGAGGAAGTTAATGATGATGATCATGAAACTTCAGATCAAGTTGTTACTAAACCTCGTAGGTCAACCAGAGTAAGATCCGCACCAGAGTGGTACGGTAATCCTGTTCTAGAAGTTATGTTACTAGACCATGACGAACCTACGAACTATGAAGAAGCGATGGTGAGCCCAGATTCCGCAAAATGGCTTGAGGCCATGAAATCTGAGATGGGATCCATGTATGAGAACAAAGTGTAGACTTTGGTTGACTTGCCCGATGATCGGCAAGCCATCGAGAATAAATGGATCTTCAAGAAGAAGACTGACGCTGACGGTAATGTTACTGTCTATAAAGCTCGGCTTCTAGCAAAAGGTTTTCGACAAGTTCAAGGGATTGACTACGATGAGACCTTCTCACCTGTAGCGATGCTTAAGTTTGTCTTAATCATGTTAGCGATTGCCGCATTTTATGATTATGAAATTTGGCAAATAGATGTAAAAACTGCATTCCTGAATGGATTTCTGGAAGAAGAGTTGTATATGATGCAACCAGAAGATTTTGTCGATCCAAAGGGAGCTAACAAAGTGTGCAAGCTCCAGCGATCCATTTATGGAATGGTGCAAGCCTCTCGGAGTTGGAATAAACGTTTTGATAGTGTGATCAAAGCATATGGTTTTATACAGACTTTTGGAGAAGCCTGTATTTACAAGAAAGTGAGTGGGAGCTCTGTAGCATTTCTGATATTATATGTGGATGACATATTATTGATCGGAAATGATATAGAATTTCTGGATAGCATAAAGGGATATTTGAATAAGAGTTTTTCAATGAAGGACCTCGGTGAAGCTGCTTATATATTGGGCATCAAGATCTATAGAGATAGATTAAGACTCTTAATAGGACTTTCACAAAGCACATACCTTGACAAAGTTTTGAAGAAGTTCAAAATGGATCAAGCAAAGAAAGGATTCTTGCCTGTGTTACAAGGTGTGAAGTTGAGTAAGGCTCAATGCCCGACCACTGCAGAAGATAGAGAGAAAATGAAAGATGTTCCCTATGCTTCAGCCATAGGCTCTATCATGTATGCGATGCTGTGTACCAGACCTGATGTGTGCCTTGCTATTAGTTTAGCAGGAAGGTACCAAAGTAATCCAGGAGTGGATCACTGGACAGCGGTCAAGAAAATCCTGAATTACCTGAAAAGGACGAAGGATATGTTTCTCGTTTATGGAGGTGACAAAGAGCTTGTCGTAAATGGTTACGTCGGTGCAAGCTTTGACACTGATCTGGACGATTCTAAATCGCAAACCGGATACGTGTTTTTATTGAACGGTGGAGCTGTCAGTTGGTGCAGTTCTAAACAAAGCGTCGTAGCGGGATCTACATGTGAAGCGGAGTACATAGCTTCTTCGGAAGCAGCTAATGAAGGAGTCTGGATGAAGGAGTTCATATCCGATCTAGGTGTCATACCTAGTGCATCGGGTCCAATGAAAATCTTTTGTGACAATACTGGTGCAATTGCTTTGGCAAAGGAATCCAGATTTCACAAGAGAACCAAGCACATCAAGAGGCGCTTCAACTCCATCCGGGATCAAGTCCAGGTGGGAGACATAGAGATTTGCAAGATACATACGGATCTAAATGTTGCAGACCCGTTGACTAAGCCTCTTCCACGAGCAAAACATGATCAGCACCAAGGCTCCATGGGTGTTAGAATCATTACTGTGTAATCTAGATTATTGACTCTAGTGCAAGTGAGAGACTGAAGGAAATATGCCCTAGAGGCAATAATAAAGATATTATTTATTTCCTTATATCATGATAAATGTTTATTATTCAAGCTAGAATTGTATTAACCGGAAACATAATACATGTGTGAATACATAGACAAACAGAGTGTCACTAGTATGCCTCTACTTGACTAACTCGTTGATCAAAGATGGTTATGTTTCCTAGCCATAGACAAAGAGTTGTCATTTGATTAACGGGATCACATCATTAGAAGAATTATGTGATTGACTTGACCCATTCTGTTAGCTTAGCACTTGATCGTTTAGTATGTTGCTATTGCTTTGTTCGTGAGTTATGCATGTTCCTATGACTATGAGATTATGCAACTCCCGTTTACCGGAGGAACACTTTGTGTGCTACCAAATGTCACAATGTAACTGGGTGATTATAAAGATGCTCTACAGGTGTCTCCGAAGGTACTTGTTGGGTTGGCGTATTTCGAGATTAGGATTTGTCACTCCGATTATCGGAGAGGTATCTCTGGGCCCACTCAGTAATGCACATCACTTAAGCCTTGCAAGCATTGCAACTAATGAATTAGTTGCGGGATGATGTATTACGGAACGAGTAAAGAGACTTGCCGGTAACGAGATTGAACTAGGTATTGAGATACCGACGATAAAATCTCGGGCAAGTAACATACCGATGACAAAGGGAACATCGTATGTTGTTATGCAGTTTGACCGATAAAGATCTTCGTAGAATATGTGGGAGCTAATATGAGCATCCAGGTTCCGCTATTGGTTATTGATCGGAGACGTGTCTCGGTCATGTTTACATAGTTCTCGAACCCGTAGGGTCCGCATGCTTAAAGTTCGATGACGGTTATATTATGAGTCTATGTGTTTTGATGTACCGAAGGTAGTTCGGAGTCCCGGATGTGATCACGGACATAACGAGGAGTCTCGAAATGGTCGAGACATGAAGATCGATAATTGGACGACTATATTTGGACTCCAGAATGGTTTCGAGTGAGATTGGGATAATACCGGAGCATCGAGAGGTTATCGGAACCCCCCAGGAGGTATATGGGCCTTAATGGGCTTTAGTGGAAAGGAGGGGAAAGGAGCAAGGGAGGGGCGCCCCCCCCCCAAGCCCAACCCAAATTGGGAGCCCCCCTCCCTCTCCTTCCTCCCTCCTTCCTCTTCCTTCCCTCTCCCTCTCCAAATAGGAAAAGGAGGAGTCCTACTCCTGGTGGGAGTAGGACTCCCCCCTTGGGCGCGCCTCCTCCCCTTGGTCGGCCCTCTCCTCCCCCCCTTATATACGGAGGAGAGGGTCACCCCATAGACACAACAATTGATCTCTTGGATCTTTTAGCCGTGTGCGGTGCCCCTCTCCACCATAGGCCACCTTGATAATATCGTAGTGGTGCTTAGGCGAAGCCCTGCGACGGTAGAACATCAACATCGTCACCACGCCGTCGTGCTGAAGGAACTCTCCCTCAAAGCTCGGCTGGACCGGAGTTCGAGGGACGTCATCGAGTTGAACATGTGCAGAACTCGGAGGTGTCGTGCGTTCGGTACTTGATCGGTCGGATCGTGAAGACGCACGACTACATCAACCGCGTTGTGCTAACGCTTCTGCTTTCGGTCTACGAGGGTACGTGGACACACTCTCCCCTCTCGTTGCTATGCATCACCATGATCTTGCGTGTGCGTAGGAATTTTTTTTGAAATTACTACGTTACCCAACAAAAAAGGCAGTATTTGACTCTTATTTTGATGGGGCCCCAAGCCTTGATGGAATACCCTTCTTTTTCTACCAACTATTCTGGGATCTGATCAAACTTGACTTGTTGGCTATGTTTCAATATTTCCACAAAGGAGAGCTAGATATGTATAGACTTAATTTTTCCATGCTAGCCCTTATTCCCAAGGAGGCTAAAACCACTTCTATGAAGAAATTCATACCTATCAGTCTGCTCAACTGTAACTTTACTTTTTTACTAAGGTACTTCCAAATAGACTTGCTAGTGTCCTGCAAAGATTAATTGCTAGCAACCAATCTGCATTCCTTAAAGCTAGGTACATATTGGAGAGTGTGGTTCTATGGTTAACCTTTAAAAGGACAAGGGTTGGTGCTTAAACTTATGAGAAAGCATTTGATAAGGTCAACCTTGAATTCCTAGCTGGACTCCTTAGAATTAGAGGGTTTGGAGATAACTGGTTACATTGGATACATCAAATTACACATCATGGCTCAGTTGGAGTCAAGGTGAATAATGTTGAGAGTGATTTTTCATCACTGGTAAAGGGCATATGCAAGGAAACCCTCTTTACCCTCCTATTTAACTTAGTAGTAGATGTCCTGATTAGGATGCTTTCCAAGGTTGCTAAGCATCACCTGATTAGAGGGTTTTGCCTTGAGGTTTGTCACGGAAGCATAATTTGCCTCCAGTATGCTGATGATACCATCTTATTTCTAGAGAATGATTCTACTCATGCTCAGAACCTGAAGACGGTGTTGAACTGCTTTGAACAAGTCTCTCAGATGAGAAGCAATTATAGTAAAAGTAAACTTATCCCCATCAACATTGAGGAAGAGTTGGTCAAAATGTTCCTTTATTATAATGTAGTGAAAGAAAGTTCCCTATTAAATATCTAGGGATCCCTCTAAATCATGATAAACTCGGGAGGGAGGACATTCAACCTCTAATTGACCATTTTTTTAAAGAATTACTAGTTGGAGACGTAAACCCCTTTCTTATAAAAGCAAACTTATCCTCATCCAAGCCTGTTTAGCCAAGATCACCATATATTTGTTTTCTTTCTTTAAGTTTCCTAAATGTGCAATTGATATGATCAATTCCAAGATGGCACATTGCCTCTGGAATGATTTTGAAGGCCATAGGAAACTTCACTTGGCAAATTGCAAATTATTTTGTATGAAGAAATAATTTGGAGGCCTAGGTATCCCAAACCTTCAAGTGGTGAACATCTGCCTTTTGGGTACTTGGGTTAAGAGGTACTATGAGAGTGAAGGGAGACCTTGGAAGAAAATCATATATCATAAGTACACTGGTAAGCCTACCCTTTTTGTCCCAACCTCCAATCCAAATATCTCCGGGTTTTGGAAAGAAATCAGATCCACCAACCAAGCCTTGAAATTTGGATATAGATGGAAAGTAGGTAAAGGAGGTAAGATTAGATTCTAGGAGGATACTTGGTTTGGTTGATCCTCTCTAGATGTGCAATTTTGGTCTGTTTGTGCTATTTGTAAGGAGCAGACTAAATGCATTATTGAGGTTTGAGACGGGCAAGAACTAAAGCTCTCTTTCAGGAGAAACTTTTCTGACAAACTAATGGAACTCTGTCACCAACTAGTAGAGATAGTCTATAGGGTTTCCTATACTGAAGACCTGATGCTTTGATCTGGCAATTGGAGAGTAAAGGTCAACACTCTACTAGTTTTTTATACCATGTCACTATTTTTAGAGGAGTGTAACCAGTTTTTGCCCTTGCGGTGTGGAATCTCAAGGTTCCCAAAAAAATTCATGTTTTCCTCTGACTGCTCTCACACAATAAGTTGATGACAAGTGATAATGGTAGGAAAAGACACATAATCAAGCCACCATATTGTGTGTATTGAAACGAGGAGGACTCTATCTTCCATTTATTTGATTGTGTTGTCACCAGGAACATTTGGCCTTTTGTTAGAGCTTATTTTAAATTTTTTGTTCGGCATGATTTCAAATCATTAGCTTCTTGATCTCCAACAATAAGAACTCTGTTTGAATAATGTCAGTCCGACATCGTTTAATGTTTGTGGAAATATAGGGACTCGATGATTTTTAACAACACCAAATGGATCTATGTTACTCAGGTGTATCGACTGATCTGGAGAACCATCAGGTTCTGGGTAGTCCTGTCCCCAGAGCAACACGGTGCGAAACTGGTGGCTTTTTCATAAGCCTTGATGGAATTCATTCACAAATTTCTTATGATCCTAGGTTGCTCAAATAGCAGATACAAGACACGCCCGGATCCCTGCTTCCCCGCGACTTTTTGAGCGGGTTCAAGATCTCTGATCACCCTGCCTGCTTCACGCCGATTAAGAAGAGGGACCCAGAGGATGAGAGTGTTGTGTTCGGTCTAGTGTCGACCTTGGACAAGTGCTGGTCTCATCAAGTTGTGTTCGCGTCGCCGTTGAAGAATAAAAGGTCTGGCTCGGAGATCGCCTGAATGGCATTGTGATGTGCAAAACTGTTACCCCCTCTCTTTTTGGTATGTATGTCAATGTATCCCCCACACACCCCTCTTTCTTCCTTTTAGAGCATCTACAGCCGAGCACCCCAAAGCCTTCTCAACTTCCCGGGCGGGCCGCCTGGTCACTTACCGGTCACAAAATTTTGACCCAGTCGAGCGCCTCAAACAGGCCTCAAATGCCCGGGCTGACCGGCACCCCTCATATCCAGCCCAAATATGGGGCAGGTATGGGGGCGCCCAGGAGCACCCGGGTGCGTCCGCCATGTAGGACTGACAATGGGGTCCCATGCGGAATCGCCCGAAAACCCAGTGGTCCCAAGGACGCCTCCTCCGTCGCCACGGTGTGAACGCCATGTGGCGCCGCTCAGGCTCGCCACCCGAGGCTAAATCCAGCTATTTAAGCTGGCTGGCGTCCCCCAACCCTAGGCCATCCACCTCCTCCCTCTCTGCGCTGCCACCTAATCCCGTCCGCCTCCTCTCCCCCGCTCTCCTATCCGGCATCGACATGGTCCGGCGAAAGATCACCACATACGCTATACTCACGCCGGAGCGCCGGAGGCAGATCGCTAAGGAGATCTAGGCTAGGCGCGTCGCCCGCGTCACTAATGGGCTGCCTCCGAACTCGCTGGAGCCGGAGGAGCAGCAGCCAGCGGAGGACGAGCAAGAGCAGCTGCCGGAGCCGATGGAGGTGGCGGATCTGGAGGAGGACGAGATGGAGCAGCCTTCTCCGAGGTTCAACATGGAGAAGGCAGAGGCGGAGTTCACCATCGCCCAAGCCGCGGAGATGGCGGAGCAGCAGGCCATCCTAGAGTCCATCTAGGATGAGGCCTATGTGGAGGCCAACCGGCAGTTCCTCCGGCAGGAGCATGCAGCGACCGACACGCTCTTCGTCAAACTCGGTGCGGAGATAGAGGAGGAGGCCGGAGCGGAGCAGACAAAGGCGCCGAGGAGCCGGAGCTACAGTTGCCGCCCATGTACCCGGAGCCGGACACGGAGATAGTCGACATCTCTGACGAGGAGTAGTTAGATCATCTATGTAGTATGTAGGTTTTTCGTTTGCATGCTTTTGTATGGATTTGAGAATCTAGTATGAGGTGTCCGGATGCAGTTGTGCTAATTTAAGGAGTGTCCGGTCACTGTCCGCGGACGCGTCCGGGAACGTCCGTGAACATCTGAGAGTCATATTTGTCATATGCGGTTGTAGATGCTCTTAACTTCATATTATGTTTGTGCTAAAATCCTATGAAGAATTGCACGTATCAACCGGTTCACTCAAAAGTTCAAACTGACGACAAAAGGTGGGCTACGAATTTATTCGTCTAACACCTAGTTCATGGTAGTAGTGCTCTTTAGTGAGCTGATGTATGAATTATCTGGTTTCATTCTGGTAATGAAGCCGACGAGGAATCTCCCAGTTTTTTTTTTAAGAATCTTTAATGCTCCATGTTGGATGATCATCTATTTGATGCTCCGCGTTGGAGTGCCACCCAAACTTTTGAAAGCGTTGAAAAACTAGCTGGGCACCCTTTTGAGCATACGTACGTAGCGTACTGGTTGAAAAGGCAGAGAGAATCTCAACCCTGAATACTCTCATCTACCACTCCACTCCACCGCGGGTAGAGTGTCTCAAAGTCTGAAGCACACATGCATCCATGCTTGCTTTTGTTGACCCTGACGAGTCGGGTCGACTAGTCAAACCTTATCATGCACCCATGCATGCGCGCGCCTCCGACCACTCTTTTCTAGATCCTATAGCTAGCTTAGCTAGCTACCTATAGCTAGCTTGCAAGGATCTTCTACCAAAAGGAGTCAGTGTGGCACAGGCAACCTTCGGTTCCAAACCTGGACATGGTTGAGTAAATTGTTAAATTTTCGAGGAATTTGCAGGCCGTGCCCTGAAATGAGTGACGAGACGAGAGGCTCGTCACCTTGACCACTTTACTTGCCCGCCAAAACTCGCCGTTTCCCGGGACTGCCAACCTAACTAATTTCTCCTGTCAACCGAGTTTCAGGGCGTAAACCTGAAAGCCAGGTGCATTTTTCAAATTTTACTGAAGAGAATGATCTACATCCAAGGTGACAGTCACGTCGGCGGCTTCGCCACTGATTGGCACAATCAAAGACGCTAGTACGTTGCCGCACCACAGCTGTTGGCCCTGCAGCTTTGCTGACAAAGGCATCTTTTCCCTCAAGTGGCACATGACCTCCTTTCCTCAACAAATCTCTCCATCTCGAGTCTCACCGCGCGCGCGCGTGCGTGTACAGATTTCACCAATCAGACAAGTAAATACGAACCACCTGACGCTGCACGCAGTCACGCACCACACTGTGCAAGTGTACATGCACGCATACAGTATGCTGCCAAGCCATGGTCCATCTGCACAGCGGCGTGCTGCACGTACGAGCTGCCAGGGATTTTTTTCCGGAGGTAAAAAGCCTTTCACCAAACTGCTCGTCGCCATGCCATGCATGCATGTCGAGAGATTTAATGCAACATGTGGTGGCTCTTCAAGTGTTCACGTGTGGGTCAGTCGGCCGGTCTCATGCATGCGATGCATGGCCCTTTGCAGCAATATAGCTGGGGAATGAATGCGCATGCAGTGGCTGGCTCGTACATGTGTGGATGCAGTGGTGGTAGAGATTTCTAGTCTCAGGGGGTTGCCTGTATCGTGTGTCTACACCTGCATGCGCTAGCTAACAAACGCATGGTGTGTTTTGGTGCTGAATCTGCCTAGGGCAGATGCGTCGTGTAACATTTTGCCAATCTTGAGTAACTTGCTGCTAGGGCTATGGAAATGTTGGCATGTGCTAGTAATTAATTTGATAGAGCATTTTAATAACTTTTATACGAATTAATATTTCAAGCAAAAAACATGGAGTTTGTTAGTATGAGTTTGCCGCCTGGGCTAGAAATAATTGCTTGTCGCGAGGTTTTATTTAGCCATCCATGATGTGTTGGGTTCTGATAGCAGGTTGTAGTGTTACTTTGTTCTCATGGTAGTATGTGTCTCATTCATATAATAAAAATTAAGATACAAGCCACGTAGACATCAATCTGGCAAAACTGAAAGGGCATTAAAACATTGGCCCTAGTACGACCTTTATGTCACAATGGCATTTTCTTACCTGGAGGCTGGAGTATGTATGTACACGCACGTTGCCTTCAACATACAATGATCCACTGGATCTGCCTAATTATTTAAACGATTTTGATGTTTCTCAGACGTCTGTTTCTCATTTGACACTAATTAAGAACCATTTCTCCAGTCTACTACACACTTAGATCCCTGGAAGAGATAAGAAAAGATCTTGATCGAATGGACATGGGTGGTGGTTCAGAAATAACTCTCCAAGTCGTGGATGTGGACAAAGAAATAGTAAGGGATTTGGACATGCGTGGGATACCCATTGAGTATCCAGATCCTAATCACAAAGCTTTGGTTCATAATTTGACTTGCTGCGGACCCCATGCCTGATTTACCCCAAAAAAAACAAAAGAGCCAGCAGTGTTGATCACTTCCTCCATCATCACTCACCATTCACCACCACATCGGTCATTACATTCTCCTTTGCATGCGTGTAGTGTAGTGGCACGAGCACAAGCTGCTGCGCAATTCAGTGTCTACACATGGCGTATCTTTTATCTTGTCTTTTGCCATCTTTTACTTTTTCTCCTTTCCGTTTTTTACAGCTTACTATTCAGCCGGCAGGGCCTCCTTTTTGTTCCTTTCAATTCGTATCTGCTTTAAGTTTTCTTTCTCTCTCTCGGTATACTTTGCGCAGTCTCCAAAGGTTTTGAAAGAGGTGCCAATCTGCATGATTAGCTCGACTGAATTACTCCTGTATGAAATTTTTTTAAATGCTCTTGGATTGGGGAATAAAGATGCACATTGGATCGAGCAAAAGGCGTTAAATCAGCACAACACCTACTAGATCATACAACACTATATCCTTGATCCGCAAATAGGGTCTTTGCCGGCGGAAAATAGGTGGCGTAGGTGACATACCGTTGATGACAGGCATTGCGTATGGGTTTCACTTCTTAAGCTAATTCTTTTTTTAGAGTACTTTTTAAGTTAATTCTAAAAGTAGGGAACTAATTCTGTCTCTTACCCTTAATTTAAATGTTCAAGAAATGAACACATAAATGAAGATATGTGTTCCCGCAAGTTTTTTTTTTTAAGATATGCGGTTTATGTTTTCCATATAATATTGGCAAGACCACAAGAGTAAATTGAAGCAGAAAAATGATGGCAAATAACTGATAGGAGGCATGAATATTATCCATTAATAATATATAAACATTTAATGGTTAAATAGCTGTAGATTTCTCACTAATTCTAAACTTTTGCAATACACATGATAAACAAAGTTTTCCCCTCTCTTTTTTGGGTAAGGTGGCGACGAGCGCCACCTCCGATATAAAGAGAAAATGAGTTATACTTACTGTAGATATGGTATACACTAACAAGGCCGGTCAGTTAGCCGTTCGAAGAATAATGGAAGAAGAGAAAATACTTAATATACATTCTTTCGAGAAGACTTCCGATCTATTCATCAACTGTTAAGGTAGTACAAAAAACACCAGAAGTAAAAATTACATTCAAGTCTGTAGACTACCTAGCGACGATTACAAGCACTGGAGCGAGTCGAAGGCGCGCCGCCATCATCGCACATCCCATGCAGCGACGTCGGCGAAAGGCAGGGAAATGAGAGTTTGCACAAGGCAGGAGCGAAGGGGTGCGTCCTTGCCTGTTTCTAAGATACATTGTTCATTGACCGCCATCCAGCAGCATCCCCTTACGTTTCTAAATAAAAACCGAATGTTGGAAGCTCTATAATTTTATGTAAATACTAACTCAACGCCGGTGTGTTGCTACTGACACTGCCAACGTGTATGGTCCATTGAGTCGGCAGCTGGGAGATCGATCCACGAAACGTGCGTGCGGCCGGTCAGTGACGACCGAGTAAAAATGTTGGCACGTGCGGCGGGACATGCATACGTACACAGATCACAGACTCACGGACCTACGCACACTGACGCCCGTAACATGCAAGCAAAGGAAATCCAAGGGCGGGAAAGTTTGCTTGTTTCTTTTTCTTTTTTGAGGGCGGGAAAGTTTGCTGAATGCTCCAAGGAACTTGACAACTTGTGGACTGTAACAGCTAGCTACTGTGGACGTGCTAATTTCTCTGTCAAATAAAATTTTATCTATGCTCGAATTTATGTGCAACTAGCACTTGTTTATAATTTTTTTTTTTTGAGAAAACTAGTTTAGGGATGTACAACCGTTCAGCTGCATATGTCTTCTTATTAAGGAGTTTGACATAGGAAAAATGAAAGAAGGGTATAAGCACTACTCTCCCTGCGTGATAGCTCTCGGTTGCGTGTTTCCGAACATGTGTTCACGTAGTTACTAGATTTCAATATGGACTACACACACAGCAAAATGGATGAATCCCACTCTAAAACTGTCTATATACATCCATATATAGTCCGCCTTGAAATCTTTAAAAAGATTTATATTTAGAAACGAAGGGAGTACTTGTTTATCGGGATATCAAATTCATTTCACTACCCACATCTGACACTAGTAAATTTATCATGAAGTAGATTTTGTACATTATTTGCTTTTATAATAGGAGTATACATTTCTAGGTCGGTGCGCCAAGATCGGATGCCCATGTTGTTCATGAAAAATATACTACTAAGGATATGAGGCAGTTCGCGAAACAAAAAAACTTGGAATTTCAGGCTATCCCAAGGGAGGTCAGGCGATCCCTATTCAGCCGCGACCTAAGGCGCACCCCCTCCAATGCCCAATCCAGTTTTTGGGCCAGCCTTTAACCAGTATTTTCGTTTTGTCTTCCATTTTTCTCTTTTTCCCCTTTTCTTTTCCAATTTTCGTTTCTTTTCTGTTTTTTTATTTTTATTTAATTTCTATTAATTCCTTCCTTTTCATATTTACAAGCACCTTTCAAAAATTTCAACATTTCTTGAAATCACGAATATTTTTTAAAATTTGTGGAATTTTTTAAAATTCGTGAACATTTATAAAATGGGGAAAGTTTCCGAAATTAGGGGATATTTTTTATTCCAAGACAATTTTTGAATTTCATGAATATTTTTCCTTGATGTGAATAGTTTTTTAAAATGCATGGACTTTTTTTGAATTCATGAGCATGTTTTCAATCAGCACAAATCTTTTAAACCGATGAAGTCTTTGGAATTTTTGGGAACAATTTTTGTAACTCACAATCATTTTTTTCATTTTTTGTGAACTTTTTAAAAATTTCATGAAAATTACATGAATTCAGGGGAAAAATTCTTGTTGATGGACATTTTTTTAATATACATTTTTTTCAAAAATTATGAACATTATTTGATATACGAACATTTTTCAAAATCACAAATATTTGTTTAACGTGCGAACATTTTATGATTTATCTAACAATTTTTCAAAATCATGGACACTTTTTTTCTGAATTCAAGATCTTTTTGTGATTTGTTGAACATTCTTTTTCGAAATTCGAAATTATTTTGAAATCTGGAACTTTTTTGAAATCCAAAATTATTTTTTAAACAGGAAAACAGAATAACAAAAAATAATAAAAATAAAACAGGTGTGTCCCTCCCCGCGCATGGGTCGGGCCGACAGGAAGCGCGCGGGCAGGGGGGAGGTGTGGGGGCGGAGTGTGCATATCCGCTTCATTGGGGGTACAGGTCACCATGTAGGAGCTCCCCTATTTTATTTTGTTTTGAGGCGAGGAGCTCCCCTATTTGACTTGCTTTGTGTCAATATAGTCGACCTTTCGCATAGCAGCGACCGACTGGGCCGGCCCAGCAGCCTGCACAGAAATGAAGTGTATAAAACACTAGTAAATTTATCATGAATTATATTTTCTACATTATTTGTTTTTAATACTCAAAGAAGGCAGCTACGTCTGAGTTAAACTTGAATATGGAAGTCTTCTTTCGTTTAGGGTGAAGTAAGACCAAGCAATCTCATGTAAACGCCTGTTCGCTAAAATCCAAATAGAAAAAGGAGTATAAATTTCTAAGACCGAGCATCCAAGGCCAGAGGCCCATGTTGTTGTTCCTGAAAAATACTGGAGTATGTACGATTTGGAGTATGTACGATTTGGCGCGCTATGCCTCAAATAGTCGACCTTTTGCATAGCAGCAACCGACTGGGCCGCCCAGCAGCATGTATGGATACTATAGTGGAAAAATACGCAAACACTCAAGATCATGGTGCGCGCTGGTAGCCAAGGGAACATTGAAGGTTAGTGTTTGCAAAGCTGCGAGCCACTTTAACAACCAATGGTAGCTGCACATCCGATTTATTTCATCAGTTTCAAACACAAATATGTTTTTTAATGAATATTTTTTAATCTTCAATTCTTATCAGCTATTTGAATGGTTTTCGAAAACTAATTTTTTAGCAAAATATGAACATTTTTAAAAATTATAAAGAAATTTTTGAAAACAGAAATAGTTTGAAATTCTGAACAAAATTTGAAAACATGAAAACATTATGAATCTATGAAAAAAATAATGGGAAACTTTTCTAAAATTCCAAGAAAAAATTTAAAAAACGACAATTTTTGGAATGTTTTGAAAACAGGAATATTCTGGAAGCACCAGAACAATTTCTCAAAAATGCGAACACTGTTTGAATTTTGAACAATATCTTTAAAAGAGAACCGTTTTTAAATTGTGAACTTTTTGTGAAATCACGAACATTTTTAAAATAACTGTGAGAAGTTTGAACATGGGACCATTTTTTGAACCAACTTTTGAAAATCTGAACATTTTTTAAAAATGGTGAATAAAACTTGAAATTTTGAATGCTTTTTAAAATCATGAGAAAAAAGTTGAGATTCGAACATTTTTTGTTATTCCAAACAAATTTTGAATAATTTTAGAAACAAAGGAACATTTTGTAAAATTCCGAACATATTTTAGAAAACATGGTTTTTTTAATTCCGAACAATTTATGAAAACAATGGGACATTTTTTGAAGATTTAAACTTCTTTTTGAAAATCGACAATTTTTGAAAAAAAAAGAAACATAAAAAATAGAAAGGAATAGAAAATTAAAATAAATAAAAAATAAATAGGAAAACCCCTAAAATTTTGGTTCATGAACCTTCTAGAAGGTTCCAGAAACAGGAAAAACTGACATGAACCAGAAGGTTCGTAAAACTAGAATGAATAAATTGGTTAAAAATGGCTCGTCTGGTTGTTGATACAGGTCATGTCTGTTGGACTACCAAGGTCTAATCCTTGAAGAGATGAATATTGATTGAGTTTCTAAAATTCAGCATGTTTTCCCCACTAGCCAGGCGTGTTCTTGTGTGGCCGAGGTGCCTTCTTATTTATTAAACGCACAACCCACTGCGTATCATTTTTATACAAAACCAAAAACATACTAGGTACAGCAAGCTGTAAAACGAAGCAACCAAAATCCTGAAATAGTGAAACCGGAAAACGAACCAACCAAAACCCTAACAACTCTAATAAACTAGAACTAAGGGATTTTTTTGAGTAAAACTAACAAAAACTCGTGCTCAATCAACTCAGAATTAACTTAGTTTCCATCGTTTCTAACATTTGTCCAAGATCTAAACATGTAATACTAGCCTAGTACGAAAAGATATACTATTGGGCTTGCTAGATCTGCACCCACAGAAAAAAAGATCTGCACAAAAGCCCTCAAAGAAATGATCACTGGATTGGATAGAGTCAAAATGACAAATATTCATCCATTAAGATGTACCACCAAATTTGTGAGGACAAGCAATATCAAGTGGTGTTCAAGGATATACGGAAAGCATCTATTTGACCCAGGCACAAGATCTTTTTCTCGCTTCTCCTGCATGATAGAGTTAATACAAGCGAATATCTTAAGGAGGAAAAGTTTTTTCATGGATTGCTTAACTATATCTTTTGCAATGAGATAATTCATAAAAAAATATCCAATTCTGAGCCCGGGCTCATCTGCACCCGGTCAAGAAATAATTCATAAAAATTCAAATTAAAATCCAAATTTTCTGTGCATGGTACATAATTTGGTGCGTGAGGTGCGCTCCAAATTTCAAAGCATTTGGACATTTGATTAGCTCTCAGCAAAAAACACAAATTGGATCTGAACAGTATACGAACAGTACACTATTTAACAGACCCCAAATTTGTCTTTTTTTTTTGCCGAGAGCTACTCAGATGTCCAAATGATTTGAAATTTGGACCGGACATCACACACCAAATTATCTACCGCCAAAAAAATTGTTTTTTATTTTTCTACTATTTATTTTGATTTTTTTATTCAGCGCAGGTGCAGATGCTCCTGGGAGCCAAAACGCCTCACTCTACAAGCGAATATCTTAAGGAGGAAAAGTTTTTTCATGGATTGCTTAACTGTATCTTTTGCAATGACAATGCAGAGGAGGTGTTAAGACACCTTTGTGGGGACCGATGTTTTGCACAAGATTTTTGGAGCAGTATCATCCCAAACATGAGGCTGGGAATTTCAATTTTTGATGACATCATTCTGGCTCAAAGCCAACCTCCTCCTAAGATTGCAATGGACATAATTATCCAAGGAAGCTGAAATATTTGGTTGCAAAGGAATGATAAATTATTCAGACGAGAAGTACCAAGTGTTAATTACTAAAAATTTAGACTCAAAGCTGATCTATTGCTGCTGAAGCACATGAGCAAGCCCAAGTACTTAAACTGCTTCAGACAAGAGCACTACATTGGTAATCTGATGATATCACAAGCAGGGATTGGTTAAGTTTGCTTTAGGATTTAGTTTTCTTTCTCTTATTTTTGTAAATATTACATTTTTACCTGATTAATGAAAACTACGGTAGGACTATTGTCTACGTTTTGTGCTTCAAAGAAGGATATAGTACTGCCATAGTCGATTAGAATTTAACAAATTGTCGAGCGGTTTTCAGAATTTGTTGACATAGGTCTAAAATAAATGTTTAGTTTGTTGTCACAATTTGTTTATCTAGTGTAAGAAAACATAGTTATTTATTGTTGGAGTTATAAAAGATACTCCCTCCGTTCCTAAATATTTGTCTTTTTAGAGATTTCAAATGGACTACCACATACGGATGTATATAGATATATTTTAGAGTATAGATTCACTCATTTTGCTCCGTATGTAGTGACTTCTTGAAATATCTAGAAAGACAAATATTTAGGAACGGAGGGAGTATATAGCTTAGAGCAACTCTCCAGAGTTGTCATAGACTCATATTGGTAGGTTCCATATTCATATTTAGCGCGCTCCATATGAATTATAGAGGCTACCGAGGTGATGCGCAAACAAGAAGTCACTATATAGTTTCTTTTCATAATCATGGGACCCATGTGTCAATGAGATTTCATTTTTCCTTAGTTAAAATAAAAATATCACGTGACGTGGGGGATCACGTGAACTCTCCTTTCCGTCACATGCAAGTGCATACAAAGTGTGTTTCAAAAGGCTACCCCGAGACTCCATATATGAAGGGTAAGACGCTCCAAATTATGAAGCTCAGAGGGTATATTACTACTATTATTTCCGTCCTGGTTTATTAGTCTCTTTTGTAATTTGTGCTAAATTTTGACTAAAGATTTAACTGACAAAATGTCAGTGCATGTTAATAAAAATTATATCGTTGAATTCGTATTTAAACATACTTTTCAATGATATAATATTTGGTGACATGAACAAATATTTTGTTAATTAAATTTATGGTCAAAGTTTGGCACATATTACAATGGGAACCAATAAACCAGAACGGAGGTAGTATGTCAGAGTGTTATGTCAGCATAAAATCATTGTAATGGCAGTTATTATAAAGATTGGGCATATAACGACTCTGCTAGAGATGCTTTTATAAAGAGCTCAATATTGAATCGCCTGATTTCGCCCACCTGGGGCTGACAAAAAAAACATATTGCCGACAGAGAGAACACGACAAAATTGACAAAATCAGAAATATAGCTGCGAAGATTATCTTGCTGAAGTGCATGCACTGCATGAAGAGTGAATTAATAATAAAGGAAAAAATTGGAAGAAAAAATAGAGGAGGAACTCGAACAGGAGACATTACGAGAGTTATTTCGAGAACGTATATGTAACGATCAGGGATTGATTCAACTTGTATGTAATACAAATACTCCAAACCCGTAGCAACACCGTAGCAGCAACCCAAGCAACATAATCACATACGTTAGCGGTCATCGGATCACAGCGGTCGTGATCTCTACACCCAGGGATATGTGGTGAACTTGTGATTCTACAAAACAATCTGCCGAGAGCAATAATAGTACAATATACTGAACTAAAACGTGTGAGAGGGGGGAGACAGAGAGAAGCGGGAGTGCAGTTGGGCACAATATAGCCTGTTAGGTGGACACCTGGGCATAGGTCTTGGACCATCATAGCCCACGATGGCGGGGATCACCAGGCTCCAAGAGAGGTAGAGATAAAGGGAAGAATCACTAGGCTTCGATCCGGTAGTAGTGCATGGGTCTCTGACGGCTACGACCCGTGAAAGCTTGGCTAGCCGTGGCACGGTACGAAGAGAGAGAGAGAGGGGGGGTAGAGATAGACGAAACATGAGAAGAACCGATGTGTGTTTTCTTTTCATTTTCATGAGGGAATACGTGGAGCTTTATTCGTTCAGGAAGATGAAGGAACATTCGGGGGTTCATTGATCAGATCAAATTAATACGGTAAGAGGAAGGTTCAGAAGATGGCCAATGAGATTCCTTCAGTTATCTTCGTTGATCAGATCATGTTAATACAATAAGACGAAGCTTCGGGAGATGACGTTATCTCCTGAACCTTCGTCTTAACATATTAATATGATCTGATCAACGAATCTCCGAATTGCTAGTAGTGGGGATAAACTTCTTAATAATGCTAGATGCCCAAAACTCCATATATGAAGGGTAAGGCACTCCATAAACTACTATGTCAGAGTGTCATTTCAGCATAAAATCATCGTAATGGCAGTTATTATAAGGGTCTGACTATATCTCATCTACATGTGAGATAATATCTCACATCTAAGTATCATCTCATAACAACAGATACACTAGCCCACCCCTTGTCCGCCGTTGTTTTTCTGTTCGTCTCGATTTTTGTTGTCTGTTTGTTTCTCGTCAGCGAGCATAGCGCACCCCTGCTCACGGGCCTGGGCGTCAATTTAGGTTGTGCCTCTTTCCTGACTTGGTTTTTTCTAGCATGTGAGGGTCCGCAAAAAATTCAGTATTTCCGTCATAATGCACTTCTGCCGGAGTGGCATGTCGCGTAGAAAAGAACCCGCTAATGTAAACCTCTCTCTGCCTGTCACTTTTCACCTTTATGCTTTGTTCCTTTCCTATTAGCACATAAGAAACCAACTTGCATGCATAAATCAAGTGTTTGTTTGGCAAAGTTGAAAAATTAAAAAATATGTCACGCACGGAAATATTTATGGACGAGCTGAATATTTTTTTTAAATACACGATGAACATTGTATAAAAACATGATGAAAATTTTATAAATACACGATGAATCTTTTTAAACCCGATGAACATTTTAAGATTCGCACGGTGGAGAAAGAAATCAAGAAAAAAACATGCAGAAGAAAACATTTATGTACAATTATTTTTAAGATACTAGATGAACATTTTATAAACACATGACAAACAATTTATAAAAATATGTGATGCTTTTTTTAAACGCGGTGAACATTTTAAAAGTCGCATGGTGGAGAAAAAATAAAAAATTAGAAAAAACACTTTTACACGAAAAAATATTTATGGATGAGGTGATTTCTTTTTTGAGAATACACGATGCATTTTGAACGTGGCAAACGTTTTAAAAGCCACGCAGTTGACAAAAAAATCAAAAAGGTGGGAAAAAACTAAAATGATCAAATTGCATGTCGAGGGTGGACATGCAACTAGGTCAGTTGAGTTTTCGGGTCAAGTGTGAAAAGGCACATGGGTCATGGCGAGTTGTGTGTCCCGGGTGGACATGCAATTAGGTTGGTTGAGTTTCAGGTCAACGGTTGACATGCAGCTACTTCAGTGGGAGCTGCGTGTCAAGGGTGGACATGCAATTGGGTTGGTTGAGTTTCTGGTCAAGGGTGGAAATGAAATTTGAAAAATTATGATCCCAATTGTGAGTCAAGGGGGGACTTGCAACTGGGACAACTATAATTGTGTCAAAAGGGTCGAGAACAAAGTTGTGTGTTGAGTGTGCACTTGCAACTGGATCAAACTAGATTCATAGCTGAGATAAAAAAGGGACGAGGCTAGTTGCAAGTCGATGGTGGACTTGCAACTAGGACAATAGTAAACTACTAGCCCAGTTACGAATCGAGGGTTGCAATTGAGACAACTAAGAAACTATGAGCTCAGTTGCAAGTCAATGATGGACATGCAATTGGGACAAAACAAACTATGAGTCTAGTTGCGAGTCAATGGCAGACTTGCAACTGGGACAACTACACAAAACTACGATACCATGTGCGAGTTAATGGTGAACTTGTAACTGGGACACTAACAAGCTACAAGCCTAGTTGCGAGTCAAGCGTGGACTTCCAACCGTGATAAGAAACAAAAACACCTGACCAGTTGCGAGTTGAGGGTGGATTTGCAACTGATATAATTATGAAACTACAAGCCTAATTGTGAGTCAAGGACCGACTTGCAACTAGGATGAAACAAACTATGGGCCTAGTTGCGAGTCAAGGGTGGACTTGCAACTATGATGAAAAACAAAAACACATGCTCTAGTTGCGATTCGAGGTTGGGCTTCCAACTTGGGTAACTACAAGCCCAGTTGCATGTCGAGGTTAGACTTGCAACTGGGACAACTACAAAAACTACAAGCTCAGTTGTGAGTCAAGGTTCGACTTGCAACTGGGATGAAATAAACTATGGGCGTAGTTGCGAGCCAAGGGTGAACCTGTAACTGAGAAGAAAAACAAAAACACATGTCGAGTTGCGAGTCAAGGGTGGGCTTACAACTGGGATGAACCAAACTATGGGCCTAGTTGTGAGTCGAGGGTGGACTTGCAACCGGGACAATAACAAAACTATGGGCCCAGTTGCGAGTCGAGGGTGGACTTGCAACTGGTTTCATAGCTGAGATAAAAAGGGACGATTCTAGTTGCAAGCCGATGGTGGACTTGCAACTAGAACTATAACAAACTACGAGCCTAGTTCCGAGTCGAGGGTTGCAACTAAGAAAACTATGAAACTACGAGCTTAGTTGCAAGTCCACCCTTGACTTGCAACTAGGATGAAACACTACGGGTCTACTTGCGAGTCAAGGGCACACTTGTAAGTGGGACAACTACAAAAAACTACAATGCCATTTGCGAGTCAATGGTGAACTTGCAACTGGGAAAATAACGAACTACAAGCCCAGTTGCTAGTCGAGCGTCGACTTCTAACTTGGATGAAAAACAACACACATGACCAGTTGCGAGTTAAGGATTGACTTGCAACCAGGACAATTATGAAACTACGAGCCCAATTGCGAGTCAAGGGCCGACTTGCAATTGTGATGAACAAAAACACAAGCTCCAGTTCTGATTCGAGGTTGGGCTTGCAACTGGGACAACTACAAGCCGAGTTGCATGTCGAGGGTGGACTTGCAACTGGAGAAAAACAAACTACGAGCCTAGTAGCGAACCAAGGGTGAACCTGTAACTGAGAACAAAAACAAAACCACATGCCGAGTTGCGAGCCAAGGTTGGGCTTACAACTGGGATGAAGGAAATTGTCATAGTTGCGAGTCGGGGATGGACTTGCAACCGGGACAACGTAACAAAACTATGGTCCCGCTTGCAACTCGAGGGTGGACTTGCAACTGGGACACCTATGAAACTAGGAGCCCAGTTGCGTGTCGAGGATGAATTTGCAACTGGGAGAACTACAAGCCCATTTGTAAGTGGAGGGTGGGCTCTACAAATTCTCCACCAGGAAAGAAAAAATGCACAACGAAAATGAACAAAAAATGAACGGGTTGCCCCCCCCCAACGACGACATACATAAGCCCATGTGAAAAGAAACGCGAGAACATGCCAACACTAAACAAGAGCGGGGCACGCAAAACAGAAAAGAACGAGCCAAGCACGCATGGTCGAGCTGGTGTGAACATTAAAACAAACAAATCAAATAGTTATATACATAGACGAGACATCATTAAATCTCATCTAGATGGGATTTAGCAAACACTCTCCCTAGCTACACAGTCGAATGTATAATAAAAAAAAGAGGGAATGAAAAGATAGGTGACCCTCCCCCAAAAAAACTACAATCTACAAAATGAACGAGACCCCAATATACGAACATAAAAACAGCCCACTAATAAAAGCCATATCAGGACTCACTGCTTCACCGGGACGAACATAAAACACGACACAGCGATAACAAGCACGACTCAGAAGCACATATATTTAACTGTATATGAGTTAGAGGAGACATTGTTAACTGTCGTCTAGATGAGAATTAGCAAAATCAATGTGAGACGGGAGCTCAAATCACATCGTGAAACGGTCAACAAAAGACGCACAAGCGAGCGGGCCGACAAGTAGACACCACACACACGACATGATGTGGGACGCGTGCGACAAACAACCCACGATCATGTTAGTTAAAGCAAATAGATGGTAGAGTGAAAAAAATCATGAGTTTAAAACAAATAAATAAAGAAGATAAAAAATAAAAATAAAAATAAAATACAAAAAAGTCGTCTATTTAAAATAGTTCATAAGTTAAAACAAATAAGGAAACAGAAAAGACAATAAAAAAGAAAAGAACGCACCAGCCCATATAGTAACATAACAAGACTACAGCCCATAAAAATAAAAAAAAATTATGCAGCCCATATGAGCGAGCGCAGAGTTGATTTGAATAGATAAAAGAAAAGGAGTGATCGCAGCTGCCTAGCGTCAGCAAATGGGTCAGCCGAACGCATGGAACAAGACAAAACCGCTGCACGAGAGCACGAATTGTAATGTTTTCATCAAACGGCTTAGAAGTTAGATGTGAGATAACTATTTCACATCTAGATGTGAAATAGCAAACCTGATTTTCTTATCTATGCGATAAACTCATTGGTTGCAACAAATCAATAAGGGAAATTATTGCACGAGTGTACCATAAAACTAATCGAATGCATGCAACAACACGAAAAGCAACTTCACAGCACGAACATGACAATTACAAAAGATGGCCATGATCATTGCAACATGCCATCCATTTGTACAGTAAAAACATGCACAAACACATACACATGGTTGCAAATTCAACACAACCTATACAACCTAATAATTCTCCTTACTAACATTCATTTTTGAGCAATGAAGTCACCACCTCAGGCTAGCCAACGATGGGCAAAGGGTGCAAAGCAAGTGGAGCGATCTGGTCATTCTGACAAAAGCTTATTGTACAAATTAAAGGCCCTTATGAAATGCTAAAATAAATTTGTACAAATTAAAAGACCGCTGAATCCTAACTATTTTCAATCGAAGAATTTTTGTAGCCGCTTTTGAAATGCTAAAATAATTGTAAAAATTGGTCATCATCTCAAACGCACTGTATTTGAAATTCGGCCTAACTGTCTCTCGAGGGGTCAACGACATGGCCGGCGAAGACGACGGCGCCGGTCTCCTCCTCCTCGATGAAGTAGGCAAACGGATGATCAGCAACGAAATCCACCTGTGGCGGCAGACTGCACCTGGCCGCGCAGCCATACTAGTCAGTAACCATGGTGACAGGTGCGGCCTCCGTGCCCTCCTCGTTCACCTCGATGACCGCCTTGTGGACAACTTCATACACGACCATTCCGAAGCCGGAGTTGTCGGGCCCCGTCATGTCGGACAGGTCGCCCAGTGGGCTGAACGGCAGGCTGAGGCCCAACTCCTTGAGGACGTCGACCACGTTGTCGTGGAAGGACAGCTTGAACCTGGGCACCCGGAACTCACACTAGTAAAAAAGGGGGCTATTGTCCCGGTTGGTGAGGGCCTTTAGTCCTGGTTCATGAACCGGGACTAAAGGGTCGGTACTAATGCCCTAGCCCTTTAGTCCCGGTTCAATCCAGAACCGGGACTAAAGGGTGCAGCCACGTGGAGCTCCACCTTTAGTCCCGGTTGGTAACACCAACCGGGACTAAAAGAAATTTTATGATTTTTTTTTGAAAAAAATTTTGATTTTTTTTTGAATTTTTATTTTATTTTCAAATTTTTGAATTATTTTAACCTCTAGTCTGTAATCACCACCCCTTGAACCGGGACTAAAGGGTCGGTACTAATGCCCTGGCCCTTTAGTCCCGGTTCAATCCAGAACCGGGACTAAAGGGCGCGGAACACCAACCGGGACTAAAGGAAATTTTATGATTTCTTTTTTGAAAAAAAAATTGAATTTTTATTTTTATTTTTTATTTTCAAATTTCTGAATTATTTTAACCTCTAGTCTGTAATCACCACCCCTCATCACTTCTCAATTTATCCTCTAACTTCCTGAACGGTCACCCATCCTCCCACTCCCCCAGCCTGAGCACGCTTAACTTCCGGGTTCTATTCTCCCTCGCTCCAAGTCTGCACTTGTTGTTTTCCTGACAATAGTAAGATGTCAATCCTATTAACCTTCAGGAATTTTGCTTGAGTATGAAGTGACACATTTGACTATTGTAGTTTGAAACTATTGTTTTAAAAAACAATAATTATTTAGTAACACTAATATTTCTTGAATAATTAGTTTGACCATTGTTTGACCACAGTTTGACCACAGTTTGATCAGATTTGACCAAAATTGAAATAACTGAAATAATTATTTAGTAACACTAATATTCTAGAATAATTAGTTTGACCATTGTTTGACCACAGTTTGCCCACTGTTTGAATTTTTTTTCGATTTTTTCCACTCTAGATCTTAAAAGCCCCGTATCTTTTTTTCTGTTAGGTTTTTGAGGACTAAAGGTCATCACACCCTTTAGTCCCGGTTCGTGTCTTAAACCGGGACTAAGGGTATCTCCAGCCGCGCCCCCAACAGGCCCTTCCCAGGCGATTTTGCCGTGCCGGCGCCAAAAAAAGGCCCCAGTCGCACCCCCAGAAGCCCGTTTTTCGCCGGCTCGGGCCAAAACTGGTGCCGGCGGACCCAGGCCGAACCCGGCGCCCTGGGGGGCGCTTGGGGAGCCGGCACAAGCGAAAAAGGCGCGTGGGCTCGCCCTGGAGGCGACCCGAGGGCCTTTTCCCGTCGTTTCTTGACGCTTTTCCCTCGCATCTCTCCCGCTCGCTCGCCTTCCTCCCGCCATTCTCCCCCTTTCTCCCGCCAAACACCCCTCCCGCTCGCCTTCCAGTCGCCGCCATGTCGCCGAAGAAGTATGCCATGCCGCGCGCGGCGGCAACCGCGAATGGCGCCGTGGCCCAGCCGAAGTAGAGGAAGCCGAGGGCGCCGCCATCGAAGCCACCGGGCCTGTCGAACGCCGAGTGGAGGGTGGAAGTTCAGCGGCGGGAAGCAGTCACCGCCGACAGGCGGAACAGGGCCATAGCCAAGAAGGCCCGCGACAACGCGGCGCGCGCGGCGTCATCTTCCTCATCGGTCGACCAGGCAGGGATGAATCCACCCGTCGTCAGCCACGCCCAGTACGCGCCCTGGGGACAGCAAGGCGCCGGATCTCCATGGGGTTCATCGTCGCCCGGCTACGCCGACGGCGACGCGCACGGTGGGTTCAACCCAAACGTGACCTTCCCTCATGGTCACCCCGCTACGCGCACGCCCTCGCCCGCCTTCGTCGGCGTGCAGTACCCTCCATACAATTACTCGCCGCCCGCCGCCTACGCATCCACACCGACGCCCCATCTCTACCGTGGACCACTGCCCTTCTCGCACCTCGGCGACGCCGACGACACGGGAGCTGACATGGACGACATCATCACGACAGGATCGACCGCGGCCGCCGTGTCTCCCGGGTTCGCCACCCAGGACGAGGTAGTGGATCTCAGCGGCGACATGGAGGCCGAGCTCGGCTACGTCTACGGCGAGGACGTGCAGGAACCCGAGGAGGAGGAGGAGGAAGAGGAGGAAGAGGAGGAGGAGGAGCCGGCTCCTGTACCGACGAAGGGGCGCCAGAAGAAGAAGAAGCGGGCGGCTGGTCAGGCGAACCGCGCATCAAGTGGACGTCCAAGGAGGAGGAATGCCTCGCCGAAGCATGGAAAGTCGTCTGCCTTGACCCGACCACCGGCGCGAACCAGAGCTTGGAGACGTACTGGGACCGCATCAAGGCCGAGTTCGACGAGCGGAAGCTCGTCGACCCCTACTTCAAAGGCGTCTATATGCAGCGCGGCTCCAAGCGATGGCGAACCATTGGGGCGTATCCAGTTGGCGTGCAACAAATGGCATGGAATCGTCGAGGAGGTCGCGGCTCGCCCGGAGAGCGGCGCCAGCATTGAGGATCAGGTACGCACGCCGTTCGCCCGCATCTCTTCGTCATCCATGCCCGCCGCCCGCCAACTGTTTGTTCCTCCGCGCAGCTGCTGCGTATGTTCGCCATGTATCGGGGCGACAACCAAGACACCGACTTCAAGCACCTCCACGTCTACAAGCGCATTGACAAGCGCGAGAAGTGGGCGGAAGTCCGACGTGCCCTCGACAAGGCCAAGGAGACATACAAGCCGGACGTGATGACTCCGGGCGCGTCAGAGGGGCGGCCGGACGGCCACAAATTGGCAAAGAAGGGGAAAAATGTCGACGCGGCAACCGTGCGAGTGCAGGAGTCCATTGAGCATTGCCTCGCCGACGCCCAGGCCCGGGCCGTCCTGCACGAAGAGAAGACCGAGGCGCGGTGGTCGTCGCTGATGAAGAACAATGCCATCAAGCTCGACCTGCTCCGGACGAACGTCGCCGCGAAGAAGAGGACGTGGTACCTGGTGCAGCGCGGCCTCATCCTGAACGAGCTGCCGACGGCAACGCCGACGATGCCGACGACGCCCACGACCACACGGACGCCAAGCCCGAACGACGCCTCTACATCGCCGCCCAGCAGTACCGAAGCCGCGCCGACACAGCCCAGCACCGAAGCAGCTCCGACACCGCCAAGCCCGCGCACGCCGACTCCGCCAACGCCTGGAGCCGACCCCGCCAAGTGAATCATTGCACACGCGAACTTGCGGCGGCGGCGCTCTGTTTTTTGTAACGCCAGACTACGTCCGATCGCCGGATTTGCGGCGTCTTTTGAGAGCGGGAACGACCAAGTTTAAATTTCCCGCATCCTGGGGCCGGCGCGTGGGGGCGTGACTGGGAGCTAGGTCGCCCCCAGGGGCCGAACTAGCGCCGGCACACCCCCAGGCCGCTCTATTTAGGCGCCCTGGGGGGGCGAACGGCTAGAGATGCCCTAAAGGGCTCAGGTGAACCGGGACTAATGCCTTAGCCGCACGAACCGGGACCAATGCTCACATTAGTCCCGGTTCGTGACTGAACCGGGACTAATGTGAATATTTCCCTGGACCGTTGCCCCCTTTTTTACTAGTGTCGCCGACCTCGACCTTCCGGTGAGGCAGGTGGTCGCGCAGGAAGCCTGGCCGTGAAGCGATCACGTCGACCAGGCTGCGCAGGCCGTCGTCGGTGTCCGGGAGGAAGATGCACAAGGAGAACTGTGTGGAGCTGGAGGTAAAGTTGTTCATGTTGTTGTTGGGGGACACGGTCGATGACGTGTTAATGTCGCCGTACGAGCATGGATACGGACCGGCGCGACCGTAGGAACCATGGCGGGAAGGTGAAGCGGTATTAGAGAATCGGTCAGGACAGAGGAGTGGAGCACGCTGAGGAAAGAACGGGGCGGGCTTCTTAGGATCACGCGTCAGGAACGCGTCCACCATCTTGTACCGAAGCTTGAGCACCTTGAACCCGTCGTGCACGGCCACGAACTGCTCATCCCAGCTGTGCATGAAGGGCACGTCGACGGGGAGGGCGGCGCCGAGCCGGCGGAACGGCGCGTCGGTCGTGTTCCTCTCGTCGAAGGGCTGGTCCCACTTGCCCTTGAAGTACACGGCGTTGCCGAGCAAGACGCGGGTGGACTCGGTCACCGACCCAGGACCGAGGACGGAGTCGATCAGGCTGTTCGTGGCGCGCGCCGCCCACGCGTTGATCAGTTGGCGCGAGCTGTCAGGGTCACCGCGGAAGTCGACGGTGGAGACCTCGGCCCTGTACCCGCCGTCGACGACGGCCTTGAGGAACCCGGGCTTGAGCGGGCACGCCAGGTCGCTCCAGACGCCACGCGCGGGCCGCCGGAGCCTGCCTGGTCTTGCAGCGCGCCACCCACCGCACATGCGACGAACTCGTCGAGCTCGCCGCGGGACTGCGCGCCTAGGACACGGAGGATCTCGTCTAGGGTGGCGCCGTGGGCGCCGGTGGCCACGAGCGCCAGCGCGGTGTAGATGGAGAGCAGGGAGAAGACCAGGTTGTTGTCCACGGGTTGCCGGCGATGCCCCGCGTGACGCTGGCGGATAGCGCCGCCAGCCCATCGGAGCCAGCAGACTGTGGCGGATCCCTCCTCATCGTCGTCTCAGCTGCACGGAAGCCCATCGTATCGATGGTCGCCAGTTTAGAGATCACGACCGCTGTGATTCAATGACCTCTAACATATGTGATTGAGTAAATAGCACTGGCGGTCTAGGAACTTGCACAGCGGGTGCACTTTAGTCACACAACTTGCAAACCGGAAGAACCCGTCGCAGAACTTGCATTGCGGGTGCAATCAAGTCGCACGCGCCAGCTAAACCGCGCCGACGCCCGGTTTTCTCAGTACTTTTGCAGAAAAGTCCTTCACGATATTGTTTGAGGGCCGTATTGCAATCTCGGTAGATTTATAACCGAATCAAACCCTAGTTCCCAAATCGAAACCAAATCCCTAGTTCTCGTCTCTCCTCTCACACCTACGGCGGCGGCAGATGGGCGGCGGCGGTGGTGACGGCAGCGAGAGCTCGAGCGGTGGCGGCTTTCTTGGCTGGAGTTGTTCCCCCTCCCTCGCCGGAAGTAGCCGTGGTGCCGCCATCATCGTGGCGGACAGTATGGCAGGCGGCAGCGAGGAGAGCGTGGCACTGGCCAGCCGCGCCGTCGCCGGCGTCGGTGATGGCAGGTCTCCAGCGCCCGCTGTGGCATGGCCTCGCATCCGGGACTCGCGTGTGTTTCCTCAAGAGGTGTGGCAGCGGGGCGAGCCGGAGTTGCGGCCGGAGTGCGGGCGGGTTGTCATCGCTCGCACTGCTGGCATGGCGGCTCTCGAGCGAGATTTCTAAGGCCATGTCCTGTACGCCACCATCATTGGACAGCCGCGGAGCATGGTGACGCCGGAGGCACTAGCGGCGGTGATGGAGTCTCACTGTGCTGTCCGACGGACGACAACCAAGGTGGAGGTCACTTGCCCACCATTCCATTTTTTCGTTCGCTTCGAGTCGACGGATGATTGTACTCGTGTGGTGCACGCATCGGAGCAGCTTCGTTGTTGTGGCAGCAGGATTTCTTTTCAGCGCTGGTCAAGCTTCTCGCGTGGCAAGCCAGGTGAAAGTGCAACTATCCCTAGGTGGTTTTGGTAATTCATAACAACATATAGCTCATTGAGCTAATGATATTCCAAGATAACTATTTCAGGAAAGCTCAATGATTGGCATGGCATGAATGGTGAAAGTGGAACCCTCAAAATACTAAGGACAAAGGATTGGCTCAAGCTCAAAAGCTCAAGACTCTTCATTTTACATTTTAGTGATCCAAGATCACATTGAGTCCATAGGAAAAGCCAATACTATCAAGGAGGGATGAGGTGTTGCTTAATGAGCTCTTTGCCTTATGTGCTTAATGATATGCTCCAAAATCCTCAACTACTTTCCCATATCCACATATGACTTAAACCCTAAGTCAAACTCGGTCATACCGATTCTTTCTATCCGGCGCCACCGAGTCTTCATATGTCATAAGCCACTGCCAAAACCCTAGCAAATCGGTTTCACCGATAGGGATCTCGGTCTCACCGAGATGGGATTGCAATCTCTCTATTACCTTTTCGTAACTTTTCGGTCTCACCGAAAGAGCGGATCGGTCCCACCGAGATTGCAATGCAAACTCTCTGTTTCCCTTTTGTAACTTTTCGGTCTCACCGAAAGAGCAAATCGGTTCCACCGAGTTTGCCTGACCAACTCTCTGGTTAGCTAATTACCAAATCGGTCTCACCGAGTTTGTGTAATCGGTCTCACCGAGATTAAGTTATGCCCAAACCCTAACCATATCGGTCCTACCGAGATGCATGTCAGTCCCACCGAAAAACTCTAACGGTCACTAGGTTTACCTTTTCGGTCCGACCGAGTTTGTTGATTCGGTCCCACCGAGATTGGTAAATTGTGTGTAACGGTTGGATTTTAAGTGGAGGCTATAAATACCCCTCCACCTCCTCTTCATTCGTGGAGAGAGCCATCAGAACACATCTACACTTCCAACTCATATGTTCTGAGAGACAACCACCTACTCATGTGTTGAGACCAAGATATTCCATTCCTACCATAAGAATCTTGATCTCTAGCCTTCCCCAAGTTGCTTTCCACTCAAATCTTCTTTCCACCAAATCCAAATCCTATGAGAGAGAGTTGAGTGTTGGGGAGACTATCATTTGAAGCACAAGAGCAAGGAGTTCATCATCAACACACCATTTGTTACTTCTTGGAGAGTGGTGTCTCCTAGATTGGCTAGGTGTCACTTGGGAGCCTCCGACAAGATTGTGGAGTTGAACCAAGGAGTTTGTAAGGGCAAGGAGATCGCCTACTTCGTGAAGATCTACCGCCAGTGAGGCAAGTCCTTCGTGGGCGATGGCCATGGTGGGATAGACAAGGTTGCTACTTCGTGGACCCTTCGTGGGTGGAGCCCTCCATGGACTCGCGCAACCGTTACCCTTCGTGGGTTGAAGTCTCCACTAATGTGGATGTAGGATAGCACCACCTATCCGAACCACGGGAAAAACATCCGTATCTCCAATAGCGTTTGAATTCTCCAAACCCTTCCCTTTACATTCTTGCAAGTTGCATGCTTTACTTTCCGCTGCCTATATACTCTTTGCATGCTTGCTTGAATTGTGTGGTGATTGCTTGACTAGTCCTAAAGTTGCTAAAATCTGCCAAGAACTAAAATTGGGAAAAGGTTAAGTTTTTATTTGGTCAAGTAGTCTAATCACCCCCCCCCTCTAGACATACTTCCGATCCTACAAGTGGTATCAGAGCTTTGGTCTCCATTTGCTTTGATTTCCATAGCTTTTGGTGGTCATAGCCTTGGTTTCACAACCTAGGAGAGTATGGCGTCTAGTGAGGGAAATTATCACCGTAAAGGTCCTTACTTTGATGGTACTAAACTTTGCTAGTTGGAAGCATAAAATGAAAATGCATATTCTTGGACATAACTCTGCCGTTTGGGCTATTGTGTGTGTTGGCTTGCAAGGTGACTTCTTCGATGGGAAAGAACCAAACCGTGAAGCTACCGCGGATGAGTTGAAGATGCTACAATACAACGCTCAAGCTTGTGATATTCTCTTCAACGGATTGTGCCCCGAAGAATTCAACAAAATCAGCCGTCTTGAGAATGCAAAGGAAATTTGGGATACTTTGATTGATATGCACGAGGGTACCGACTCTGTCAAGGAATCCAAATTGGATGTGCTTCAAAGTCAACTTGACAAGTTCAAAATGAAGGATGGTGAAGGTGTCGCTGAAATGTACTATAGGCTTGCTCTCATCACAAATGAGATTGTCGGCTTAGGGAGTGAAGAGATGACCGACAGATTCATCATCAAGAAGATCCTAAGAGCCTTGGATGGAAAATATGATACCGTGTGCACATTGATCCAAATGATGCCCAATTACAAAGATCTCAAGCCAACGGAAGTCATTGGAAGAATTGTTGCTCATGAGATGTCACTCAAGGATAAAGAGGAACTTCACAACAAATCAAGTGGTGCTTACAAAGCCTCATGTGAAGCCCCCACATCATCAAGTGAGAAACAAAACTTCAATGAAGAACTGAGCTTAATGGTGAAGAACTTCAACAAGTTCTACAAGAGTAGAAGCAAAGATAGAAGCTCCAAGTCAAGGTCCTACAATGACAAAAGATCTTCTAGTCGAGAGCGAAACTGCTACAATTGTGGAAGACCCGGACACTATTCCAATGAGTGTACGGCCCCCTACAAAAGAAGAGAAGATTCTCCAAAAAGAAGAAGCAAAAGAGAGGAATCACCATCACGAGAGAGAAGGAGTAGAGATGATCGTTATGAACGAAGATACTCATGGAGAAGCAAGGATTTGGAAAGGAAGGAAAATTCATCAAGGAGCTACACAAAACGAAGACATCAAGCTCATGTTGGTGAATGGGTATCCGGCTTCGACTCCGACAACCACTCCGAGAGAAGTTATCACTCCGACTCTGAATATACTCAAGATGAAGGTGTTGCCGGTCTAGCACTTGTGTCAACCAACTCCTACGACATATTTGATTCACCAAATGAAGGAATTGGAAGATGTTTCATGGCCAAAGGTCCTAAGGTAACTCATCCTGAGTATGTAGATTTTAATAGTGATGAAGATGACTTGTTAGGCGATGATGATTTACTTGTTGACAACTCTAGTGATGAATCCTATGATGAAACGTCAATTAATCATGCTAAAATGAATGACAATGATAAGGAGAAAATTGAGGCTCTAACTAAAGAACTAAACACTCTTAAGTTAGCTCATGAAACTATCTTCGAAGATCATCGAGAACTTTTAAGGGCTCATGAGAAGTTATGCTTTGAAAAGCTCAATCTTGAGCAAGAGCATGAGCTTTTAAAGGCAATCAATGATGATCTCCGCAAGAAAAGTTCTTCTTACATTGCCAAACGTTTACTCTTATCCACTTACATGCCTCAAGTCAAGACCAATAACAAGAACAAGAAATATTCTTCCTCTAGTAGTAACAATGACCATGTTAAATCCAATATTGTTGCTTCTAGTAGTTCTCTTAATTCCACTAATGATTCTCTTAGCCAAGTTACACTTGAGCAAGAAAATAGCATATTGAAGGAAATCATAGAGAAAGGAGTGTACAAAAGCCTTGCCGGAAGTAAGCAATTCGAGGAGATTGTACGCAAGCAAGGAAGGCACCGGAAGAATCAAGGTGTTGGTTTTGAACGAAAGTTCAATGCCAATGGAGTTGAGTGGGAAGAAGATCAATACCCCAAGACAAAGTTTGTTCCTCAACAAGAGAAGTATGACCCAACTTCTTTCAAGGGGACACAAACTCAAGATGATCTTCCACCACAAGACTACAAGCAAAAAGGCAAGGACAAGCTTCAAGAGGAAATAGATGCATTTGAAGAAGCTCCTAAGACCTTAGTCAAGTGGATTCCCAAGACTACTTCAAGTTCCACTTCATCAAGTACGACTACAACTCCAAGGATTCCCACCAAGATGGTGTGGATCCAAAAGAAGAAGAACTAGAGAGTTCTTGAGGGTGACTCCGCCAACAAACTTCACTCTTATCATTTTGGCAAGAACAAGTGCAATCAACTTCCACATCTTGCGCTAGTTCAAGGAGTCACAAACCCTCTTGTTGGTAAGACAAGGGACAAGGTAACCTAAAAGCTTTCATAGACATCATCTTGTATGTGCATCACTCTATGTCTATGTATATACTTGCTTGTTCCTTGTGGGACTAACCCATGTAGGTATTGAAAGTGCAATTCACTCAAAAGGATAGCTCCAAGTGATCTACATCAACATTGAGCATCCACATCTTCAACATCTACATGAAGTCATCATCGACAAAACCCAAGGTTAGTTCATCCCTCTTCGGGGGGATATCACATCTAGGGGGAGCTTTACTCTAAGACTTGAGCTAAAGCGACTCTAATGACGTGAACACAACAATGCTTTATGTAAAAGTGGTAACCCCAGTTGAGCTTAAACGATGAGTATGACCTATGATCAAATGTTTTCATTTGACTCCTAAGTCAATATACTCATATATAGATGACCTAGTCATCGCCAATTGCTTGATAGATGCTAGAATTGGATGTGCATGTTTTGTCACATATTTCAATTGCCATTTTATTGTGTGAGCATGTTGGTTGCATATTTTACTCATTCGAGGACATCCACTTGTTGTTTTGATTGTTTGGCTTTATTTTTTCATTTGCCAAGTGGATGGACAAGAATGCCTAAGAACCTCCTCTAGCTATCTATGCTTTTCTCGTCTCAAACTCTATTCATGCTACATCACAAAATTGATCAAGTCAGATTCGAACCACTCTATGTGAGGAGCACTCGGAGTCCCCGATTCGTCATAGACTTAAACTTCCAAAACCTCTTTGTGATTCTCGGTCTGATCGATACCCCATTTTCGGTCTTACCGAGATCATTAAGTTGATCTATGTTTTCGATCTCGGTGCAACCGATTTGAACCATTCAGTCACACCAAGTTGCAATAACTGTACACAGTTTTGCATCTCGGTGCCACCGAGTTGTTCCACTCGGTCACACCGATAGGGTCGGGCTATATATAGACACGGACAAAAATTTGGAAATTTCTCCGAACCCCTTCGCCCGCGCGATAGCTCGCTCTGCCAACGTGGTCTCTGGATCGTCTTCTTGCCGCCAGCCGCCTCCAGTCGCTGGTCTCCGTTGCCGTCAACGGGAATCAACCCCGCCGTTGCCGCCGTAGCGAGTCTCCGCCGAACTAGGGTACGGACTCGATCTTTGTGCTATTCCCCAATCCGATTCCTAGCACATTGTGATCATAATGATTCTTGCCACGATTGATAAACTTCTATCCAGTCAAAGAACTCGTAGATTAGTTTTGATTCGAAAATTTTAGGGTTAGGTTTCCGCCGAAACCATCTCGGACCCACCGGGTTGAAAAAATCGGTCCCACCGATTTGGCCTATGCCATTGCACAAGTGAAACTCGGTCTGACCGAGTGTAACTAATCGGTGTGACCGATTTTTGAACTTTGTGAAACCCTAGCAGTCTCGGTGCCACCGAACTGTGACTCGGTCTGACCGAGATCACTAGTTTAGGTTCCAAATGCTGCTTCGGTATCACCGAGTTTAGAAATCGGTAGATCCGAGATGCTTTCTGTGGGAAACTAAAACTAAGTTTTTGAATCATTCTTTTTGCAAAAATCTCTGCATTTTGTGATGCTCATCCACTCTACCTCATCTATAAACTATTCACAGGGGTCAGCAGTCAGCTTGTTCATCATGTCAGATCAAAGTGATAGTCAGAATCAGTCAGAGCAGCCTGTGCACATGAGTGAGGGCACTAGTCCCTCCAGTTCCTCAGATGATGGCAGCAGGAGCACCCCTAGCAATCTGCCAAAAGTTGCCACAAGACAGAGAAAGAAGAGAACTTCAGATTCAGAGGATGAAGATTATGTGGCAGAGGAAGAGGCAACTTCCAAGAGAGTTGTGCTGAAGAAAGAATATGGCTCAGCTGCAGCCAACAAGCCAGGCTTAAAGGTCAAAAGGCCAGCAGGCAGGCAGCCCATGCCAAAGGCCAGAGCCTCAACAAAGATTCCTGAGAAGCCCACTCCCAAAGAACCAGTTGTTGCTGTAGAGAAGAAAGAAAGGAAAAGAGGCAGATGGTGCAAGAAAGTAGATCCCATGGCTGAATTTGAACAACATTCTTCTGATGATGATGATGAAGAAGAAGAAGAAGAGGAAGGTGCTGCACCAGCACCTAAGGCACCCAAGCTGATGGGTGATGCCATTAGATCAGGAGCAGCTGCATCTAAGCCAAAGGAAGCCCCCAAGTCTGCTTCCAAGGCCAAGCCAGCTCCAAAGCCAAAACCAAAGAGGAATACAAGAAGCAACCCAGCATCTGAGAAAAACAAGGCCCCAGTGCCAGAACCTGCTGAAGAAGAGGAAGGCCAAGTGTTGAGAAAATTGAAGCCCAAGATCCCAGACCATAATGATGCTCATCCTGTGGCTGAGGATATGAAAATCAGGAGAGACTCTGGATTGAGAAAATGGAGAGCAGAGGATCCCTATGCTACCAGGAGAAGGACTGTTGTAGACTATAGGTTCCATACTAAGGAACATCAGGACTTCTATGAGATAGTCTTGTTAGACAAGAAGCCCATTGTATGTGACATGAGATGGGTCGATTGGCAATACATCAAGGACAACGAAGAGCACTACCCTGGAGTGCAGGACAGCTTTAAGGCATGTGGAGTAGCAGACTTTGTTGGGCAAAAGCTCACAAAGTGGAATGAGGAACTTATCATGCAGTTCTACTCCACAGCACATTTTTACTCAGATGGGAGGATTGTCTGGATGTCTGAAGGTACGAGGTACCAATCAACTATTGCTGAATGGGCACAACTGATCAATGCCCCAGAGGAAAATGAAGATGACTTGGATGTCTATTCCAAGAAGAAGATGGACCACAACTCCATGATCAACATGTACAAAGAGATCCCTGACAAGGCACTTGAAACTTTCAAGTATGGATCTGTACACTATCTTCTGTCAGGATTGCCAACCATCAATTGGATCTTAAGGCACACTCTGTTGCCCAAGTCAGGTGATCACAAGATGATCAGAGGCCATGCAATCAATTTGCTTCATATCTTTGATGTGCCTCAGAAGTTCAAAGTCATGAGCCTTATGATAGAAACAATCAAGAGGACTGCAGCAGACCAGAAGAGGAGCTGTGGATATGCCCCTCAGATCCAGGAACTGATCAACTCCAAGATGGGCACTGGCATATATCTTTTGGATAAGGAACATCTGCCTATTCATCCTGATTTTGAAGACAATGAGGTTGTGATGAACAAAGATGAACCATCTTCAGCCCATGCACAAGCACAGAAGGAGAAGGCAAGGAAGGAGAAAGCTGCAAGGATGCCAACTTAAGAGGAGGCATCTGAATACTTCTTGAAAACCAAGCAAGAGCAGCTTAGTTACCTAATTGCATCCACCCTGCGGATTGAGAAAGGTTTGGCCAACCTAACTTAGAACCAGGCAAGCTTAGAGAGAATCGTAGAACAGAAGTTCTATGACTTGGATATCAAGGTGACAGAGATTCAGACTGCAGTGGAGCAACTCCAAGATGACATGCAGGAGAGGAGAGGGAAGACAACCACAGATGCATTTGCCAGAGTGCCACGAGGTCCAAGGTCGTCTGCAGTGCCAGTTCCTGACACAAGAGCAACCGCCTCAGCACCAGCCGCAGCACCAACCCAACCTGCTCCAGCATCCACTTCAGCTCCAACTCCAACAGCATCTACGGAAGCCTTCGTCCTTGGAGTGATCCAGACTCCACCACCACCTGAAGATCAAGCCTGAGTGTCGATCTAGCACTATGCATTTTCTAGGAACTTTTTGGTAACTTGTTGCCAAAGGGGGAGAAAAATGTATAGATCATAGGCTTTGAGAGAGAGTGTTGCTTTTATTCTCTCTTGCTTTATTTGGTGGTTTTTCAAGCATTGTTTGCTTTTGGTCGAGATACTTTGATATGCTTGTGAGACATTGATGATCATGTGTTTGATCATAAGCTACACTTATGCATGCTTGATATATCTTATCTATCTTATGTGATCATTCACTTTGCCTTGGTGGTGAGTGCATGTATTTAATTATTAATCATTTTGAGCGCTCCACCAAGATGTATGTGACATGGAAGAGTAACCCATAATTCTAACTTCTTGTGCATTTGCAGTCCAAAGCAAATTTTAAATATGCACAAATTTAGGGGGAGCTCTTACTTATCACATACTTCTCAAAGCGACGATGTAATTCATTCTTATTATCATTTGTCGAAGCTTTGATCTATATGTTGTCATCAATTACCAAAAAGGGGGAGATTGAAAGTGCAACTATCCCTAGGTGGTTTTGGTAATTCATAACAACATATAGCTCATTGAGCTAATGATATTCCAAGATAACTATTTCAGGAAAGCTCAATGATTGGCATGGCATGAATGGTGAAAGTGGAACCCTCAAAATACTAAGGACAAAGGATTGGCTCAAGCTCAAAAGCTCAAGACTCTTCATTTTACATTTTAGTGATCCAAGATCACATTGAGTCCATAGGAAAAGCCAATACTATCAAGGAGGGATGAGGTATTGCTTAATGAGCTCTTTGCCTTATGTGCTTAATGATATGCTCCAAAATCCTCAACTACTTTCCCATATCCACATATGACCTAAACCCTAAGCCAAACTCGGTCATACCGATTATTTCTATCCGGCGCCACCGAGTCTTCATATGTCATAAGCCACTGCCAAAACCCTAGCAAATCAGTTTCACCGATAGGGATCTCGCTCTCACCGAGATGTGATTGCAATCTCTCTGTTTCCTTTTCGTAACTTTTCGGTCTCACCGAAAGAGCGGATCGGTCCCACCGAGATTGCAATGCAAACTCTCTGTTTCCCTTTTGTAACTTTTTGGTCTCACCGAAAGAGCAAATCGGTCCCATCGAGTTTGCCTGACCAACTCTCTGGTTAGCTAATTACCAAATCGGTCTCACCGAGTTTGTGTAATCGGTCTCACCGAGATTACGTTATGCCCAAACCCTAACCATATCGGTCCTACCGAGATGCATGTCAGTCCCACCGAAAAACTCTAACGGTCACTAGGTTTACCTTTTCGGTCCGACCGAGTTTGTTGATTCAGTCCCACCGAGATTGGTAAATTGTGTGTAACGGTTGGATTTTAAGTGGAGGCTATAAATACCCCTCCACCTCCTCTTCATTCGTGGAGAGAGCCATCAGAACACATCTACACTTCCAACTCATATGTTCTGAGAGAGAACCACCTACTCATGTGTTGAGACCAAGATATTCCATTCCTACCATATGAATCTTGATCTCTAGCCTTCCCCAAGTTGCTTTTCACTCAAATCTTCTTTCCACCAAATCCAAATCCTGTGAGAGAGAGTTGAGTGTTGGGGAGACTATCATTTGGAGCACAAGAGCAAGGAGTTCATCATCAACACACCATTTGTTACTTCTTGGAGAGTGGTGTCTCCTAGATTGGCTAGGTGTCACTTGGGAGCCTCCGACAAGATTGTGGAGTTGAACCAAGGAGTTTGTAAGGGCAAGGAGATCGCCTACTTCGTGAAGATCTACCGCTAGTGAGGCAAGTCCTTCGTGGGCGATGGCCATGGTGGGATAGACAAGGTTGCTACTTTGTGGACCCTTCGTGGGTGGAGCCCTCCGTGGACTCGCGCAACCGTTACCCTTTGTGGGTTGAAGTCTCCACTAACGTGGATGTAGGATAGCACCACCTATCCGAACCATGGGAAAAACATCCGTGTCTCCAATAGCGTTTGAATTCTCCAAACCCTTCCCTTTACATTCTTGCAAGTTGGATGCTTTACTTTCCGCTGCCTATATACTCTTTGCATGCTTGCTTGAATTGTGTGATGATTGCTTGACTAGTCCTAAAGTTGCTAAAATCTGCCAAGAACTAAAATTGGGAAAAGGTTAAGTTTTTATTTGGTCAAGTAGTCTAATCACCCCCCCCTCTAGACATACTTCCGATCCTACACCAGGGAAGCTCAAGTACAAGACGTTGCTGAGTTTGGAGGGGCTGCCAGAGGAGGCTTGGGATCCACACACCGTCAACCTGGTGCTCGCCGGTGTCGACGGCGAACTCATTGACATGCTCCAGGCCACCGACAAGTGGGTGTTGCCGGTCACCGCGTGGCTGCGCAACCCTTTTGATGTGCCAAAGGTGCTCACCGTGGCTGTTCCTGCACCTCCTATGGGGCCATGGAAGCCAGACTCGGACGACGAGAACGCACATTCACCACCGGCTCCAAATTCTCCCACAGAGCATGCAACCGTAGATTTTCCAGTGATTATGCATGTCAAAGAGGTCGTCGATCGTGGCCCATTGATAAATGAAGGCTTGGCTGTAGAACTTCTCCCTGATGAAGATGAAGACCTTACCCAGAAGCATACTTTCACCACCTGGCGCGGCAAGATAGATGGCACTGGCCCTGGACAATATGGCACAGCTTAAGCGATGATCAGTAGAGTTTGGTGTTTTCATTTGAATTTGTCAGTCTGTAATGTTGAATGTGAACTTGTCGTGTCGTGTTGTTAGTTTGTTACTGTCAGTTTGATGTTATAATCCTGAATGTTGTCTGTTACAACTGTTGTCGCTTATGTGAATTTGCTGATTTTGTTTCATGTGTGCAAAAGTATGCTCTACATATATGATTGCAAATATGCAGAAGATCGGTCCATAATTTCAGCCACAGTTTAAGTAGTAGTTCAGCAGAGTTTCGTATCCACCAAAATACCAGTACATAACACTACAGAAGTTCAATTAGTTGCCACTTCATACTACAACAAAATGAAATTGTAGCACATGTCCACTTCATACTACTTAGTACTACTAGTTCATGAGAACATAAGGCATCTCAATCTTCTGGGTGACCTGGAACTCATCTTGGGCTTCCTCTTACACATGTCCAGTTCTACTTGTTCCTTCCCCAAGTAAGAGCCACTCCATTCCCCTAGTTTTTCTTTTCCTTTTCCCTCTTGTTCTTCTAGAATTTGTTCTTCCTCTTCTTCTTGGTTGGTCTGGTTCATGTTCATGTGCTGGTCCTCTTCCTGCTGCCACTGACCCACCTCTTGCTCCTCTTGCTCCTCTTATTCCTCTTGCCCCTCTTGCTCCTCTTGCTCCTTGTGTTGTGTGTGCTGGTTCATCTGGAATGTTGGCCCTATGCTCAGCAACAAATGCACTTTCTTCTGGAATTCGGTGCATCCTAGAAACAGGTACTCCTTGTGCTGGCCCCTAAACACATAAATAAATAAGATGAGGACAGGGTCAATTTCACCATATGTCAGTTCATGTCATTTGTGAAATGAATAATAAAATATGCCAACTGTTTTATAAGTACCTCATGTGATAAAATATGTACCATGTTGTCTTGTACTTGTGTTGGGTCCAACTGTGGCCTCATAGTTCTATGTTGAATATGCTGACAACATCAACGAACACTATGTAAGTAAAGGATTTAATTAATTTGCTTTTAGTAAGTAGAAAAAGTAGAACTCACAGTTAATATTACTGGAAAGTCAACATCTCCATTCTCATCAATAACCATTTTGGACTTCTTTTTCTTTGCCTTTTCCATCAGCTGTTGTACTAGTTCATTCATTTTGTCAGTGGGCTTTCTCTTCCTTCCTCTAGAACTTTTTGCTCTAACTTGCTCATTTGGCTCTGCAACATGCTCAGTTTGCTCTGGAACTTGCTCAGGCTGCTCTGGAACATGCTCAGTTTGCTCTGGAACTTGCTCAGCTTGCTCAGTTTGCTCAGTTTGCTCAGTTGCAACATGTTCCTCATCATCCCCACCCACTTCTCTTATTACGGCAGCTTTCAACTTTGAGCAGCCACTTCTGTTATGACCAGCTTCTTTGCAGTAACCACAGTGCATAATAGCACCATGCCTGCTTAGTTTGGTGCCATCTTCACTCTCCTCAGGTTGCTGTCTTCTGTTCTTCCTTCTCCTTCCAGCTCTTCTCTCATATAGTGGTGGCAAAATAGGTGTTGCACATACAGCAGCCCACTCATCTTTATCTCTAGTTGGATATATCTGCACCCCATAAGCTAGACAGTATGTTTCCACAGTGCAACAAGAAGAAACCATGGTTTCAGGTTTAATCCTTTCATGTCTGCAACATGCACATGCATGGCTGCAGGGAACACCTGTGAGTTCCCACCTTCTGCAAGTACATGTATGCATATTTAACTCGACTATGTATTGCTTGTCATTGGACAAAACACCAAAGACACCCATGCCTGACTCCTCAGGATGACAATTGGCAGACAACTCTATATTTTTTCTTAATTTGTCTCTGATTTTGGGAGTTAGATTGCCTGTCCATTTTTGAGTAGCTTCTTTTTTCTTTGACATATGCATGTGCATTAACTGTGATTTTATCCTCTCCAACATGGACAACACAGGTAGTTCTCTAGCTTCTAGTATGTACCTAGTGGAATTCAGTAAGAACAATAGTCAGTTATTGCAGTTATAGACAGGCAATTAAGTAAGACAGACTATTAAGTAAGACATGCAATTTAGTAAGAACAACATTCATTTACCTGTTGAAAATTTCACATGTGTTGTTCAATAGAATGTCACAATTAGGAAGCTCACGAAAAAAATCCCTTGACCATTGATTTGGTACTTTATCTTCCAACCAAGCATAAGATTCTGGGTTATCTTGCTTCAGTTTCTCCATGTTTAGTTCAAACATGGTTGGTGTAGTGGATTTGGCACAAGCTCACACTTGTTGTCTTATTGTCTCACCTTTGTGCACTGAATGCAAGTTTTGGTATAAGTGTCTCACACAAAACCTATGCTCTGAGTCACAGAACTGCTCATTTACAGCCTTGATTAGCCCCTAATAGAGAAAACCAGTTATACCTTAGTTTGTATGAACTGAACTTTAACAGTAACAATGATTTACAGTAACTGAATTGCAACACTAACACTAACATGAACAGTAACTGAACATGAATAGTAACTGAATTGCAACACTAACACTAACTTGAACAGTAACTGGACATGAACAGTAATTGAACATTAACAGTGATTTACCTTCTGTTTGTCACTCATGATAGTGATTGTGCTTGTGTTAATTATGTTGAGGTCTTGCTTCAGTGTACAAAGGAACCCGTTCCAAGATGCATAACATTCTGTCTCCACCACTGCCATTGCAATATGATAAATTGAGTCATTGCCATCAATACCAACTGCAGTGAGTAATTGGCCACCATACTTTGTCTTTATGAACGTGCCATCAATACAAATGATTGGCCTGCAGCCCTTCAGCCAACCTATTTTACAAGCTGCCAAACTTAAATAGCAAGTACTAAATAGGCCATTCTCTAGGTTCAGATCACATCATTACATAGTGTATTCCTGTCCAGGTTGTCAAACCATGTTATCTTCTCATCCAAATATGTCAGATTCACTCCTTTTCCCGCAAAAAACCCACCACACCTCCACACTGAATTTCACCGAATCATACCCTACATTTGTGAGCGGAGGCAATATCAGCCCAACATGCCCACACAATATGAACTAACCCTAGGATGCAGCCCAACATACAAAAAGAGGTACCAACCATGTCAAGTACCTAGTACTGCACATCTCAGACCTATAACTATTTAGATGCACCACCAGTATTTCATCTATTGCGTGAAGGAGGAAACCCTAACTAAAATTGGGGGACGGGATAGGGGGAGAGGGAAACTCACCGTAAGTCGGACCCCCATGCCATTCAGTGCGAAGAACCGGCAACTCCACCATCGGATGGAACACCGTCTGGACCGGCACCCTGTCCGCCGACGATCTCCATGATGGCGCGACGCCGCCTGTCTCCTCTCCCATCGGCAACGAACAAAGGCAGCGAGATAAAACAGAGGAGTGTTTCAATGCGGCATTGCTTGAGACTTCAGGGGGCTATCTGCAAAAAAAGCGGTCGTCACGTGCGACGCGCGTGACCTGAAATCAGAGAAAACCGGGCGTCAGCGCGGTTCAGCTGGCGCGTGTGACTTGATTGCACCCGCAATGCAAGTTCTGTGACGGGTTCTTCCGGTTTGCAAGTTGTGTGACTAAAGTGCACCCGCTATGCAAGTTCCTAGGCCGCCAGTGCTATTTACTCTATGTGATTATGTTGTTTGGGTTGCTGCTACGGCGTTGCTAAGGGTATATGGAGTATTTGTATTGTATTACAATTTGGATCAATCCGTGATCGTTACATGTATGTTCTCGAATTTGTAATAACTCTCCTAATGTCTCCTGTTCGAGTTCCTCCTCCATTTTTTCTTCAAGTTTTTTCCTTTATTATTAATTCCCTCTTCGCACAGTGCATGCACTTAAGCAAGAAAATCTTCACAGCTATATTTCTGATTTTGAAAATTTTGTCGTGTGCTCTCTGTCAGCAATATGTTTTTTTTGTCCGTGACAAGTGGATGAACTTAGGCGATTTGATATTGAGCTCTTTGTAAAAGCATCTCTAGCAGAGTCATTATATACCCAATCATTATAATAATAGGTTTGCTATTTCACATCTAGATGTGAAATACTCCCTCCGTCCCATAATGTAAGACGTTTTTGGACACTACACTAGAGTCAAAAAACGTCTTACATTATGAGACGGAGAGAGTAGTTATCTCACATCTAACTTCTAAGCCGTTTGATGAAAACTTTACGATGCGTGCTCTCGTTCAGCGGCTTTGTCTTGTTCCGTGCGTCCGGCTGACCCATTTGCTGACGCTAGGCAACTGCCCTTTTCTTTTATCTATTCAGATCAACTCTGCGCTCGCTCATATGGGCTGCATAATTTTTTTATTTTTATGGGTTGTAGTCTTGTTATGTTACTATATGGGCTGGTGCGTTCTTTTCTTTTTTATTGTCTTTTCTATTTCCTTATTTGTTTTAACTTATGAGCTATTTTAAATTGACGATTTTTTTATTTTATTTTTATTTTTATTTTTTTATCTTCTTTATTTATTTTTTTTAAACTCATGATTTTTTTCACTCTGCCATCTATTTGCTTTAAATAACTTGATCGTGGGTTGTTTGTCGCACGCGTCCCAGATCATGTCGTGTGTGTGGTGTCTACTTGTCGGCCCGCTCGCTCGTGCGTCTTTTGTTGACCATTTCACGATGTGATTTGAGGTCCCATCTCACATTGATTTTGCTAATTCTCATCTAGATGACAGTTAACAATGTCTCATCTAACTCATATACAGTTAAATATATGTGCTTCTGAGTCATGCTTGTTATCGTTGTGTCGTGTTTTCTGTTCGTCCCGGTGAAGCAGTGAGTCCTGATATGGCTTTTATTAGTGGGCCGTTTTTATGTTCGTATATTGGGTTCTCGTTCATTTTGTAGATTGTAGTTTTTGGGGGGGAGGGTCACCTATCTTTTCATTCCCTCTTTTTGTTTATTATACATTCGACTGTGTAGCTAGGGAGAGTGTTTGCTAAATCTCATCTAGATGAGATTTAGTGATGTCTCGTCTAAGTCTATAACTGTTTGATTTGTTTGTTTTAATGTTCACACCAGCTCGACCATGCGTGCTCGGCTCGTTCTTTTCTGTTTTGCGTGCCCCGCTCTTGATTAGTGTCGGCATGTTCTCGTGTTTCTTTTCACATGGGCTTACGTATGTCATCGTTGGGGGGGCAAACCATTCATTTTTTGTTCATTTTCGTTGTGCATTTTTTCTTTCCTGGTGGAGAATTTGTAGAGCCCACCCTCGACTTACAAATGGGCTTGTAGTTCTCCCAGTTGCAAATTTATCCTCGACACGCAACTGGGCTCCTAGTTTCATAGGTGTCCCAGTTGCAAGTCCACCCTCGAGTTGCAAGCGGGCCCATAGTTTTGTTACGTTGTCCCGGTTGCAAGTCCATCCCCGACTGGCAACTATGACCATTTCCTTCATCCCAGTTGTAAGCCCAACCTTGGCTCGCAACTCGGCATGTGGTTTTGTTTTCCTTCTCAGTTGCAGGTTCACCCTTGGTTCGCTACTAGGCTCGTAGTTTGTTTTTTCCCAGTTGCAAGTCCACCCTCGACATGCAACTCGGCTTGTAGTTGTCCTAGTTGCAAGTCCAACCTCGAATCACAACTGGAGCTTGCGTTTTTGTTTTTCATCACAATTGCAAGTCGGCCCTTGACTCGCAATTGGGCTCGTAGTTTCATAATTGTCCTGGTTGCAAGTCAACCCTTAACTCGCAACTGGTCATGTGTTTTGTTTTTCATCCAAGTTAGAAGTTGATGCTCGACTCGCAACTGGGCTTGTAGTTTGTTATTGTCCCAGTTGCAAGTTCACCATTGACTCGCAAATGGTATTGTAGTCTTTTGTAGTTGTCCCAGTTACAAGTTGCTACCTCTTGAGCACTGTGTTGGATTTCCTTGAAGAGGAAAGGGTGATGCAGCAGAGTAGAGTAAGTATTTCCCTTAGTTTTTGAGAACCAAGATATCAATCCAGTAGGAGGCTACGCGCGAGTCCCTCGTACCTACACAAAACAAATAGCTCCACGCAACCAACGCGATTAGGGGTTGTCAATCCCTTCACGGTCACTTACGAGAGTGAGATCTGATAGAGATGATAGATAATATTTTTGGTATTTTTGGTATAAAGATGCAAAGTAAAATAAAAGCAAAGTAAAAAAGCAAAAGGCAATAATAAAGTGTTGGGAGATTAATATGATAAAGATAGACCCGGGGGCCATAGATTTCACTAGTGGCTTCTATCAAGAGCATAAGTATTTTACGGCGGGTGAACGAATTACTGTTGAGCAATTGACAGAATTGAGCATAGTTATGAGAATATCTAGGTATGATCATGTATATAGGCATCACGTCCGAGACAAGTAGACCGACTCCTGCCTGCATCTACTACTATTACTCCACTCATCGACCGCTATCCAGCATGCATCTAGAGTATTAATTTCAAGAAAACAGAGTAACGCCTTAAGCAAGATGACATGATGTAGAGGGATAAATTCATGCAATATGATAAAAACCCCATCTTGTTATCCTCGATGGCAACAATACAATACGTGCCTTGCTGCCCCTACTGTCACTGGGAAAGGACACCGCAAGATTGAACCCAAAGCTAAGCACTTCTCCCATTGCAAGAAAAACCAATCTAGTAGGCCAAACCAAACTGATAATTCGAAGAGACTTGCAAAGATAACCAATCATACATAAAAGAATTCAGAGAAGATTCAAATATTGTTCATAGATAGACTTGATCATAAACCCACAATTCATCGGTCTCAACAAACACACCGCAAAAAGAAGATTACATCGAATAGATCTCCACGAGAGAGGGGGAGAACATTGTATTGAGATCCAAAAAGAGAGAAGAACCCATCTAGCTACTAACTATGGACCCGAAGGTCTGAGGTAAACTACTCACACTTCATCGGAGGGGCTATGGTCATGATATAGAAGCCCTCCGTGGTGGATTCCCCTTCCGGCGGAGCTCCGGAACAGGCCCCAAGATGGGATCTCGTGGGTACAGAAGGTTGCGGCGGTGGAATTAGGTTTTTGGCTCCGTATCTGATTGTTTGGGGGTACGTAGGTATATATAGGAGGAAGGAGTACGTTGAAAGTGCGTTATATCGACTAGAGGGGGGTGAATAGGCGATTTTTATGAAATTCTTCACTGGGGAATTTGCTAGTGAGGAAATTCCTTAGCGAAGAACTACTAGCAGCGGAATAAGTACTCAGAAGTAAACATAGCAGAATACATGCATGGTCATCATGATGAAATGAAGACAAACACAGAGTACAGAAAGCGTAAACACAGGATAGCACAAGATGAAGACAAACAGACTGAAGAAATTGAACTGAGGAAATTGAGAAAGTCTTCAGTCAAAGTCTTCAAACACAGATATGAAAAACAAACAGCACACTACTGAGGAAATGAAAGAGTTGAGGAACTGGAACCAGTAAGCTTGGTGAAGACAATGATTTGGTAGACCAGTTCCAACTGCTGTCTCAGTTGTACATCTGGTTGGAGCGGCTGAGTATTTAAACTCGAGGACACCTAGTCCCGGACACACAGTCCTCACCGTAATCTCCTTGAGCTAAGGACACACAGTCCTCGCCCAATCACTCGTGGTAAGTCTTCAGGTGACTTCCAAACCTTCACAGACTTGGTCACTCGGCGATCCACAATTCCTCTTCGATGCTCTAGACCTTGACGCCTAACCGTCTGGAAGAAGCACAGTCTTCAAAGGTAACAAGCGTCGGATCCACGCAGGATCAATCTCTTCAGTGATGCTCAATCACTTTGGGTTTGTAGGTGTTTTGGGTTTGGGTTTGGATTTTCCTCACTTGATGATTTTCGCTCAAAGTCCTCGGAGGATGGGTTGCTCTCAAATGACAAGTGTCAAGTTCACGCGGAGCAGCTAACCAGCTAGTGTGTGACGCCCGGATAGTTACGCTACAGTAACCCTCCGCTAATGATGCCACGACACCACGATTACTGTTGTTAATCTTGAGATGATTCAAATCCCGTTCAAATTTCAAATTAAAAGCAAGTCAAACAATTAAAGTTTTCAAAAGTCAAAACTAAAATGTTCATCATGTGGCAAATAATCCCTAATTAATTTTGGTGTTGGAACCAACCTTTTTCAAAATGTCTAAATGCCCTAAACTAAATAAAACAATGGTTAAAATAACAATTTAATTGCTTTTGGAATTATAAAAATATTAAACTAATATATTTTGGCTACAAACTAGGTTTGGTAGTGGCCTGTATTGGTGATACTAATTTAAGGTGCTAACTTGGTATTTTATAAAACTGAAATAAAAGTAACTATAAATGAAAACAGTAAAGAAATAAAGAAACAGAAAAGGGGATACAAAAAAAAGAGACCTAAACCTACTGGGCACCTTAGCCCATTAAACCAAACGGCCCAGGCCACCATCCCCACCTCCTTCTTCTTCCTACTGCTCACCAGGGGCTGGGTGGTCGCCGTGTGCCCGACCACGTCGCGGATCGAGCACATGTCGGCAATCCGCCGCATCCCCCGCGACTACAAGGCCGTCCCCGACCCCCCTGGCGCAACCCTAACCCTATACGCCTCCTAGTTCGTCCCTCTCGCCCAGATCCCCTTTCCCCGCGCACATCCGACGCTCTGCCGCCATGGCCGCCGTCGCCCTCGCGGCCACCGTCCTCCCCGCGTCCGTCCGCCATGCCTATTCACTTCATCGTCGTACCCTACACCGCCTACGACCTCGACTTGGAGCTCGGAGCCCCTGCCGCGACCGCGACGACTTCATCTTCCTCCTCGGCCACCTCGGATCGCCGCCGCCCGTTCGTCACCATCAAGCCTTCCCCGCGCCCGCTTAGCACATCTGCAGGCCCCCTGTGAGCATCACTCTCCTTCCCCTCACTCCACGCGATCGATAGCGAGCTCTAGCAACCGATCCGCCGTCGGCCGAAATGCTCCGCCGCACGCACTCATCTCTGGCGAGGATACGGTGGACCTGTGGTCCCGTGCGTGCCTCCATTCGCTTGGTGAGCTTGCGTAGGTGCTGTAGGTGCCGAACACCGGTTGTTTTTCCCTCTGCAACGTCATTCCCGAGCTCGACCGAACTACGGCGTCCGCTGCGGTTGACGCCGTCGTCGACAACATCCGTCCCAGACCTGGCTGAGGCCACGAATGGGTGCGCCCGAGCCCCTGCTTTCGAACGCCACCTCCCGTGCTCGAAACGAGCCACCTTAGCCGAAACCCGCGTCCCTCCCAAGCCGCGCCGCCGTGTTTGGCTCGCCGGAGTCAGCTCTGGCGCGTCTATGGCCGGTGTCCGACGTGGCGTCCACGTGGCACCGCCTGGGCAACTGACTGGTGGGCCCAGGGCCCCTTTGACCTGTTGACCATGGTCAACTTGCTGACTGGGCTGGTCCCAGCAGCTGACCAGTGGCCCCCACCCTTTAAACTAATTAAATTAGTTAATCTAATTAATCTAAGCTAATTAGTCACTGACTAATGGGTCCCACAAAGTTAATCATAATTAGTTTAAAGCAAAGCCTGTTTTAACTCTGGCTCAATGGCAGGTGGGTCCCACTGGACCCACAAGTCGGCTTTGACTCTGGTCAACCGACCAGTTGACCTGCTGACATCACCCTGATGTCATGCTTGCGTCATCATTCACTGTTTTGGATAATGTTGGATTTAAGTAATTAATTAAAATCAGAAAATGATTTAAATCTTTAGAAAATCATATCTTTTAATCCGTAACTCGGATGAAAATACTTTCTACATGAAAGTTGCTCAGATCGACGAGACGAACCCGGATACGCAGCCCATTCATCCGCCACACACCTCTAACATGTCAAACTCGCAACTTTCCCCCTCCAGCTCCTTTGCCCGAAAACGCGAAACACCGGGGATACTTTCCCGGATGTTTTCCCCCTTCGCCAGTACCACCTACTGCCGCGTTAGGGCACACCTAGCACCGCGTATTGCCATGTTATGCTTTGTGATGCTTTGATTGCTATGTTATTTATTGTGTTCCCCCTCCGTTACTTCTTTTCGGTAGACCCCGAGACTGCCGGGGACCCCTAGTTCGACTACGGAGTTGATGACCCCTCCTTGCCAGAGCAACCAGGCAAGCCCCCCCCCCCCCTTGATCACCAGATATCGCCTATTCTTCTCTATACTGCTTGCATTAGAGTAGTGTAGCATGTTACTGCTTTCAGTTAATCCTATACTGTTGCATAGCCTGTCCTTGCTACTACTGTTGTTACCTTTAGCTGCTATCCTACTACTTAGTATAGGATGCTAGTGTTCCATCAGTGGCCCTACACTCTTGTCCCTCTGCCATGCTATACTACTGGGCCGTGATCACTTTGGGAAGTGATCGCGGGCATATACTATACACTTTACACTGTTACATTACCTATGATACTGTTCGGAGATGGGGCTGAAGGGGCAGGTGGTTCCACCCAGGTAGTGGTGGGCCTGGGTTCCCGACGGCCCCCGACGGTTACTTTGTGGTGGAGCGACAGGGCAGGTTCAGACCACCTAGGAGAGAGGTGGGCCTGGCCCTGGTCGGCGTTCGCGGATACTTAACACGCTTAACGAGATCTGGGTATTTGATCTGAGTCTGGCCATTTGGTCTATACGCACTAACCACCTACGCGGGAGTAGTTATGGGTATCCCGACGTCGTGGTATCAGCCAAAGCCTTCGTGACGTCAGCGACTGAGCGGCGCGCGCCGGGTTGGACCGCGTAACGTGACTTCCTTTGTAATGGAGGTTGCTAGGTCTGCTCTCCGGCCGCGTACGCAACGTGCAGGTGTGCTCAGGGCGATGGGCCCAGACCCCTGCGCGCTTAGGTTTAGACCGACGTGCTGACCTCTCTGTTGTGCCTAGGTGGGGCTGCGACGTGGTGATCTTCCGAGGCCGGGCATGACCCAGGAAAGTGTGTCCGACCAAATGGGATCAAGCGTGTTGGGCTATGTGGTGCACCCCTGCAGGGAAGTTTATCTATTCGAATAGTCGTGTCCCTCGGTAAAAGGACGACCCGGAGTTGTACCTTGACCTTATGACAACTAGAACTGGATACTCCATAAAACACACCCTTCCAAGTGCCAGATATAACCCGGTGATTGCTCTCCAACAGGGCATCGAGGAGGGGATTGCCGGGTAGGATTATGCTATACGATGCTACTTGGAGGACTTCAGTCTACTCTCTTCTATTTGCTGCAAGACGGAGGCTGCCAGAAGCGTAGTCTTCAACAGGATTAGCTATCCCCCTCTTATTCTGGCATTCTGCAGTTCAGTCCACTGATATGGCCCCTTACACATATATCCATGCATTTGTAGTGTAGCTCCTTGCTTGCGAGTACTTTGGATGAGTACTCACGGTTGCTTTGTTTCCCCCTTTTCCCCATTCCTCTACCCGATTGCTGCAACCAGACGTGGAGCCTAGGATCCAGACGCCACCGTCGACGACGACTCCTTCTACACTTGAGGTGCCTACTACTACGTGCTGCCTGCTGACGACGACCAGGAGTAGTTAGGAGGATCCCAGGCAGGAGGCATGCGCCTCGTTCGATCTGTATCCCAGTTTGTGCTAGCCATCTTATGGCAACTTGTTTAACTTATGTCTGTACTCAGATATTGTTGCTTCCGCTGACTCGTCTATGATCGAGCACTTGTATTCGAGCCCTCGAGGCCCCTGGCTTGTATTATGATGCTTGTATGACTTATTTTATTTGTAGAGTTGTGTTGTGATATCTTCCCGTGAGTCCCTGATCTTGATCGTACACATTTGCGTGCATGATTAGTGTACGATTGAATCGGGGGCGTCACAAGTTTGTATCAGAGCCGACTGCCTGTAGGAATCCCCCTTCCACACTCCTTGGCCGAAGTCGAGTCTAGACATTGCAAAACTTTTACTAACATGGCTGTGCGGCCCATAGGCCCATGTCGCCATTGGGTGGTATTAGAATCTTTTACTCCTCGTCTATACTCTGGGATTCTGATCTCTCTTCTATTCGGATTAAATGATTTTGCTAAAATCTAACTTTAGGTTCTCGTTACCACTTCCTGCCGGAGAGCCCCTTCATTACAGATGATCGACTGCTCCAACAGAAGATTCTGACAATACTCTCCGATGTTCTCCCGAGACTTTGTGCTGTTGCTTTTGCAATTCCCTACCACCGAACTATCCCTATGGATAAGTATTTACACCTGTCGTGCTTGCTTTATTCCCAGCCGATCTTGTTATTATAAGATACCCCGAGAATACCTTATGCCTATTGCCTTGCAGTTCTTTGCCACATGAATACCCCTACGGATAATTTCTCGCATTTATCGAGTATCCGCTCATCCCCAGATGATTCATGTATTTCACAAACTTCTTCGAAATACCATTCGGTCTTCCAAAAATCTTGAGCAACCTATCGCTCCTGAAATTCTTGCTTGCTTGCATTATGGTTAATTCCATAAGTATAGTAATCTTAATGGCAACCTTTGTCAATATCATTTTGAGTCATTGATTCAATATGTTGCGAATGCTCGCAATTCTCACTCAGATCATAGAATTCCTCCTTCCGGCTCGGATGTCATTTAAAACATGAGCTGGTTCTCGACCAATCAAATTGCCGTCGATTGTACCCGTAAGTCTGTTCAACTTATCCATTCTTAATCAAAGCGTCTACTACTGATCCTTCATTTTGGAAATCATAATTCCTTTGTTATCTAAGCATCGAATTATTCAGATATTCTATAATCAGATGCCTTTGCATTGTTTCCTTATCTGATTTCGTACCGATGCCTACATCAGATCCCTTGTGGACCATCGGTCCCTTTGTTGGATTTTATCCGATAGTGTCCTTCATATTGAATAACCTTGTGATCCTTTCCATGGGTATATAATGCCTTTGGTAAATTGTATCATCTGCTTTTGAACAATGCTCTACTTTCGAGCTGGTGATGTTTACTATTGCAGCTTGCGGAATATGTTTCCACGATACCCCGATGGGTTGAACCTATGCCTCCCTTATTATGTGTGAACTCGAAAGTTTTCACGAGTCATACTCTTCTGGTATTTTGCTAGATAAAATTTCTACACTACAGCTTCATCAAAAGCGAGAAGTAAAATGAAAGGTTATGCATGGAAGAAGTGGGAGTCGACCTTGAGCCTTTGCGTTCATGCCCATGGACCCGATGTGAAACTTATCATCGAAGCTTCTTGTAAATGATATTAATTCCCTTGGTATAAGTTCATCTTATATCTGGGATCTGGCCTTTTGCAATCGTGGTTCCGACCATGTTCTCCTTTAAATACCATTTCTCGTGCAAGTTTAAGCACTTGTCTTTTGTGGATCAATGCCCCAGTCCAACCTCTACTTTGATCTGTCGTCGAGTATTACCCTTGGTATCTCGAGATTATCACGGAACTGCATAACTTCTTATGAGTTCTTCATCAAGTACTACATTCTCACTGATTCCAAATTTTTCACGGGCTCTGAGTTATAAACACTCAAGGACACCGATAACTGACTTGAGTCCGCATCGCGATTAAGCAACTCGTGGTAACCTTCATTACTTACGAGTTTGAACTCAATCACGTCATTCCTAGCCTGCTTGGCTATATTCTTGTCGTGGCGATTTTAATTGTGGTACCTGGTCCTTAATCCCGAATCACAACTTTCGACGATGAGCTAAGCTTACGTCGATCTTCTTTTTTGGCATATCATTTCACTTGAACCACAAGCTTGATTCCAAGTTCGTCACGTACCCATGGTTCCAATAACCTTTCGCTTCATCATTCCTTTGACTTGATGTCATCATCGACCGATTACATCTTCATGAAATCTCTCGACAAATGTGTCGTTATCATCATCAGTATTTCGAGCTCTTCCAGGATATCAATCGAATTATTGATGAGAAATAGCATCCTTTGCCCTCGATGATTTGGGTTATCATCGACAACATTATTGCATTCCCTCCAACACAAAACTTGTTCCTGTATTGTGTTGTACCTTGAGTTCCTTGCTATCCAACTTATGTTATGTTCTACCGCGGAGTATTACCATCTTTGATGTCAAGAATGTTGTGAGGATTGCTCCACCTCTTAAGAATTCTTGCTATAATGATACTTCTCACCATCACCATTCTTTCTTGGTCCTCGTGTTGATTCCAACCGGGGTACCCACAAGTGAACGGTGTTGTTTGGATTATGCACTTCTAGCAACCCTATTGCTTTGAAGTTAATGATCGATAATTCATTCTTAGCCTATTGGTTGCTGAATCACCATTCTAACATTGATCATACTACCTAACCCCATATTTCGGGTGCACTTTTCAACCAATTTTTAATTGTGTATGTTTTCCTCGAGCATACATCATTATATCATTTGAGCCGACAAATGTTATCTCCTTGTTCACATAACTGTGGAAATCCACATTTTTGGAAATCTCAAGGATTGTCGCTGACTCCATCAGCTACCCTGTCATCCTCTCTTGGGTTTAAGTGATGCACTCTTGTGTCGATACTCACTCCCATAGTTCATTTCCCGAGAATCTTACAATGTCATCTCGACAATTTGTGTTGCACTTTTCTTCTCTGGCATTCTAAGTCAGAGGTAACCTGACACCAATCGGATCTGAACCTCGGCCAGATATGATGGTTGGGGCATATTTCCAAGAGTTATAACATTGTCTTTATATGACTCGGTAAGGTGATGTCATGCCTAGCACACCCGACCGGAGGACCTATTGTTATAATTTCCTTTTTAGCAAGGGTAGCCATTCTCCCATGAGGAAATTGTAAGACTTATTCTATAAGTTGTTCCTGATGGATCCTTTTGTTTCCAAAGTCTGATCTTCACCTGTAGACCATGTCAGTGCTATCTCGAAGCATGTTGGTGGTGCTCCGATTTTCAACAAGAACATTTGAAGCCCAATGCTAAATGTTACTTGCTCAATTATCCAAACACTGTTGCATCGGTAATGTCATGAAATTTCTCTCCCCTTTCCTAAAGAGTTTTCTACATTATATCCTGCCAAGGATATCATGCTCTGCTTGTCCTTGGGAAGGATATACCCCTGATATATGTGTTTAAACACATTTTCCCTTCCATTGGTTGATTTAACGTTTCTTGTGATCTATATGATCTAAGCAGTAATATTCTCCTGCTTATGTAAACACCTCGGTGTATAACTCTGTCAGTAAAACCCTGTTACTATTGTTGATGACATTCTGGTATACACCGATGGACGAGAACTTTGCCTAATGGTCCGCCTCGTTCAACGAGCAGGAAAATGGTTCTCTTTGTCCCTCGCCCTTGGTACCAATGATGCTACCAACATAACTGGCCGGTTATTCACTGACATGTCTTGCTATCATGACCGTGCAAGATGTCACTGCTCCTATAAAAAAACACATGGTGGGCCCATAACCCACAGTTCCACAGGATTGAAACCTGACTCCCCTGTACACCCCCTGTTTCCATAGTTATTCCTCGTGTGTGGCCTCGTATGTAATTCACGGACCACCTTCCTAGTGATCTATTTTGGTAACACACGCAATTCTTATTCCCGATTGCTTTGAGCCCCTTTCACGCCCTGTTTCACGCATCGGACAGTTGCTTACTCGCTCGAAACTTCCCATGAAACCTCATTATTTTGCTCTCGATATTTCCTTAAGTTTCAATTCGAGAGTTACTTTCTGCCACCTTCCCCGATCTTATCGAACAGATAGTCAACCTTATAGAGGTTCATTCTCCCGGAATACCCCCCCCCCTTATTCCTTTGTAAGTACGATGGAAGCCCCCAAGAAAGCATGCCGACTTCATCCTGATGACTTGAAAAAAAATTGAAGACATCAATATAATGGATCGACCACTTCGAGAAGAGCAACCAAGACCGAGAAGATTCGTTAGAATTTCGTAACCAGACCTTTCCCTCGCTTTCCACCTCTTAAATCTCGGGACGAGATTTCTTCTAGTGGAGGAGAATTGTGACGCCCGGATAGTTACGCTACAGTAACCCTCCGCTAATGATGCCACAACACCACGATTACTGTTGTTAATCTTGAGATGATTCAAATCCCGTTCAAATTTCAAATTAAAAGCAAGTCAAACAATTAAAGTTTTCAAAAGTCAAAACTAAAATGTTCATCATGTGGCAAATAATCCCTAACTAATTTTGGTGTTGGAACCAACCTTTTTCAAAATGTCTAAATGCCCTAAACTAAATAAAACAATGGTTAAAATAACAATTTAATTGCTTTTGGAATTATAAAAATATTAAACTAATATATTTTGGCTACAAACTAGGTTTGGTAGTGGCCTGTATTGGTGATACTAATTTAAGGTGCTAACTTGGTATTTTATAAAACTGAAATAAAAGTAACTATAAATGAAAACGGTAAAGAAATAAAGAAACAGAAAAGGGGATACAAAAAAAGAGACCTAAACCTACTGGGCACCTTAGCCCATTAAACCAAACGGCCCAGGCCACCATCCCCACCTCCTTCTTCTTCCTACTGCTCACCAGGGGCTGGGTGGTCGCCGTGTGCCCGACCACGTCGCGGATCGAGCACGTGTCGGCAATCCGCCGCATCCCCCGCGACTACAAGGCCGTCCCCGACCCCCCTGGCGCAACCCTAACCCTAGACGCCTCCCAGTTCGTCCCTCTCACCCAGATCCCCTTTCCCCGCGCACATCCGACGCTCAGCCGCCATGGCCGCCGTCGCCCTCGCGGCCACCGTCCTCCCCATGTCCGTCCGCCATGCCTGTTCACTTCGTCGCCGTACCCTACACCGCCTACGACCTCGACTTGGAGCTCGGAGCCCCTGCCGTGACCGCGACGACTTCATCTTCCTCCTCGGCCACCTCGGATCGCAGCCGCCCGTTCGTCACCATCAAGCCTTCCCCGCGCCTGCTTAGCACATCTGCAGGCCCCCTGTGAGCATCACTCTCCTTCCCCTCACTCCACGCGATCGATAGCGAGCTCTAGCAACCGATCCGCCGTCGGCCGAAATGCTCCGCCGCACACACTCATCTCCGGCGAGGATACGGTGGACCTGTGGTCCCGTGCGTGGATCCATTCGCTTGGTGAGCTCGCGTAGGTGCTGTAGGTGCCGAACACCGGTCGTTTTTCCCTCTGCAACGTCGTTCCCGAGCTCGACCAAACTACGGCGTCCGCCGCGGTTGACGCTGTCGTCGACAACATCCGTCCCAGCCCTGGCTGAGGCAACGAATGGGTGCGCCCGAGCCCCTGCTTTTGAACGCCACCTCCCGCGCTCGAAACGAGACACCTTAGCCGAAACCCGCGTCCCTCCCAAGCCGCGCCGCCGTGTTTGGCTCGCCGGAGTCAGCTCCGGCGCGTCTATGGCCGGTGTCCGACGTGGCGTCCACGTGGCACCGCCTGGGCCACTGACTGGTGGGCCCAGGCCCCCCTTTGACCTGTTGACCATGGTCAACTTGCTGACTGGGCTGGTCCCAGCAGCTGACCAGTGGCCCCCACCCTTTAAACTAATTAAATTAGTTAATCTAATTAATCTAGGCTAATTAGTCACTGACTAATGGGGCCCACAAAGTTAATCATAATTAGTTTAAAACAAAGCCTGTTTTAACTCTGGCTCAATGGCAGGTGGGTCCCACTGGACCCACAAGTCGGCTTTGACTCTGGTCAACCGACCAGTTGACCTGCTGACATCACCCTGATGTCATGCTTGCGTCATCATTCACTGTTTTGGATAGTGTTGGATTTAAGTAATTAATTAAAATCAGAAAATGATTTAAATCTTTAGAAAATCATATCTTTTAATCCGTAACTCGGATGAAAATACTTTCTACATGAAAGTTGCTCAGATCGACGAGACGAACCCGGATACGCAGCCTGTTCATCCGCCACACACCTCTAACATGTAAAACTCACAACTTTCCCCCTCCAGCTCCTTTGCCCGAAAACGCGAAACACCGGGGATACTTTCCCGGATGTTTTCCCCCTTCGCCAGTACCACCTACTGCCGCGTTAGGGCACACCTAGCACCGTGTATTGCCATGATACGCTTTGTGATGCTTTGATTGCTATGTTATTTATTGTGTTCCCCCTCCGTTACTTCTTTTCGGTAGACCCCGAGACTGCCGGCGACCCCTAGTTCGACTACGGAGTTGATGACCCCTCCTTGCCAAAGCAACCAGGCAAGCCCCCCCCCCTTGATCACCAGATATCGCCTATTCTTCTCTATACTGCTTGCATTAGAGTAGTGTAGCATGTTACTGCTTTCAGTTAATCCTATATTGCTGCATAGCCTGTCCTTGCTACTACTGTTGTTACCTTTAGCTGCTATCCTACTACTTAGTATAGGATGCTAGTGTTCCATCGGTGGCCCTACACTCTTGTCCATCTGCCATGCTATACTACTGGGCCGTGATCACTTCGGGAAGTGATCGCGGGCATATACTATACACTTTACACTGTTACATTACCTGTGATACTGTTCGGAGATGGGGGCTGAAGGGGCAGGTGGTTCCACCCAGGTAGTGGTGGGCCTGGGTTCCCGACGGCCCCCGACGGTTACTTTGTGGCGGAGCGACAGGGCAGGTTCAGACCACCTAGGAGAGAGGTGGGCCTGGCCCTGGTCGGCGTTCGCGGATACTTAACACGCTTAACGAGATCTGGGTATTTGATCTGAGTCTGGCCATTTGGTCTATACGCACTAACCATCTACGCGGGAGTAGTTATGGGTATCCCGACGTCGTGGTATCAGCCGAAGCCTTTGTGACGTCAGCGACTGAGCGGCGCGCGCCGGGTTGGACCGCGTAACGTGACTTCCTTTGTAATGGAGGTTGCTAGGTCTGCTCTCCGGCCGCGTACGCAACGTGCAGGTGTTCTCAGGGCGATGGGCCCAGACCCCTGCGCGCTTAGGTTTAGACCGACGTGCTGACCTCTCTGTTGTGCCTAGGTGGGGCTGCGACGTGGTGATCTTCCGAGGCCGGGCATGACCCAGGAAAGTGTGTCCGACCAAATGGGATCAAGCGTGTTGGGTTATGTGGTGCACCCCTGCAGGGAAGTTTATCTATTCGAATAGTCGTGTCCCTCGGTAAAAGGACGACCCGGAGTTGTACCTTGACCTTATGACAACTAGAACTGGATACTCCATAAAACACACCCTTCCAAGTGCCAGATATAACCCGGTGATTGCTCTCCAACAGGGCATCGAGGAGGGGATTGCCGGGTAGGATTATGCTATACGATGCTACTTGGAGGACTTCAGTCTACTCTCTTCTATTTGCTGCAAGACGGAGGCTGCCAGAAGCGTAGTATTCGACAGGATTAGCTATCCCCCTCTTATTCTGGCATTCTGCAGTTCAGTCCACTGATATGGCCCCTTACACATATATCCATGCATTTGTAGTGTAGCTCCTTGCTTGCGAGTACTTTGGATGAGTACTCACGGTTGCTTTGTTTCCCCCTTTTCTCCATTCCTCTACCCGATTGCTGCAACCAGACGTGGAGCCCGGGATCCAGACGCCACCGTCGACGACGACTCCTTCTACACTTGAGGTGCCTACTACTACGTGCTGCCTGTTGACGACGACCAGGAGTAGTTAGGAGGATCCCAGGCAGGAGGCCTGCGCCTCGTTCGATCTGTATCCCAGTTTGTGCTAGCCATCTTATGGCAACTTGTTTAACTTATGTCTGTACTCAGATATTGTTGCTTCCGCTGACTCGTCTATGATCGAGCACTTGTATTCGAGCCCTCGAGGCCCCTGGCTTGTATTATGATGCTTGTATGACTTATTTTATTTGTAGAGTTGTGTTGTGATATCTTCCCGTGAGTCCCTGATCTTGATCATACACATTTGCGTGCATGATTAGTGTACGATTGAATCGGGGGCGTCACATAGTGGTTGTAGGGGGCGGCTATTTATAGCCTAGGGAGCAGCCCGACATGATAAGACATAAATGCCCTTCAATGATATGACCGTTATGTGGATAAGATATTTTGGGACAGCTGGCGCGTAGCACAGCAACGGTCGGAAATTTGAGGTACAAATTCCTCAGGGCTATCATGTTCCTCACTGTGTAGGCAATTCGCACTGGCGAATTCCTAACGCCTTAGTTAGAGCAAAGTCCTCAGTGACCAGAAGAACCGTGTCTCTGTCACTGAAGAAATTTACTGAACTGTATGAGATTTCCAATGGCTTCACTCGAAGGGATTGGTAGGTGTAGGATTTGAGTTGAGCATCACTTGGAAATTTTCTCCTTAGTATTTCCTCGACCCCCTTTAACAGTACGGTGTTTCCTATGACTCAAGAAAGAGAAAATGAAACTGCGAAAACAAAAGTCTTCACGCTTCATGTTCCTCAAATGATAACCAAGTCTTCAAGGTTACACCAATTTCTTCACTTTCAAAGTCTTCAGAAAGTCTTCAAAATACCAAAGTCTTCAGTCGAAGAACTTCATTTTTAGGGGTCGACTTTCTTTGTAAATATCAAACTCCTCATAGACTTATAGACCTGTGTACACTCATAAACGCATTAGATACTTAACATATAAGTCTTCAATACACCAAAATCACTAAGGGGCACTAGATGCACTTACATACGTCGGTGGAGCAAAGGGGGGCCCACGAGGCAGGGGGCGCGCCCTAGGAGGGGGCGCATCCTCCACCCTCGTGGCCACCTCCCTTCTTTCTTGACGTGGGGTCCAAGTCTCCTGGATCATATTCGGTGAGAAAATCACGTTCCCGAAGGTTTCGTTCCGTTTGGACTCAGTTTGATATTCCGTTTCTTCGAAACACTGAAATAGGCAAAAAAACAGCAATTCTAGGCTGGGCCTCCGGTTAATAGGTTAGTCCCAAAAGTAATATAAAAGTGGAAAATAAAGCCCAATATGGTCCAAAACAGTAGATAATATAGCATGGAGCAATCAAAAATTATAGATACGTTGGAGACGTATCAGGCATCCCCAAGCTTAATTCATGCTCGTCCTCGAGTAGGTAAATGATAAAAAGAGAATTTTTTATGCGGAGTGCTACTTGGCATAATTTCAATGTAATTCTTCTTAATTGTGGTATGAATATTCAAATCCGAAAGATTCAAGACAAAAGTTCATATTGAAATAAAAATAATAATACTTCAAGCATACTAACTAAGCAATTATGTCCTCTCAAAATAACATGGCCAAAGAAAGTTCATCCCTACAAAATCATATAGTTTAGTCATGCTCCATTTTCGTCACACAAGAATGCTCTCATCATGCACAACCCCGATGACAAGCCAAGCAATTGTTTCATACTTTAGTAAACTCAAACTTATAAACCTTCACGCAATACATGAGCGTGAGCCATGGATATAGCACTATGGGTGGAATAGAATATGATGATGGGGGTTATGTGGAGAAGACAAAAAAGGAGAAGATCTCACATCAACGAGGCTAATCAATGGGCTATGGAGATGCCCATCGATTGATGTTAATGCAAGGAGTAGGGATTGCCATGCAACGGATGCACTAGAGCTATAAATGTATGAAAGCTCAACAAAAGAAACTAAGTGGGTGTGCATCCAACTTGCTTGCTCACGAAGACCTGGGACACTTGAGGAGGCCCATTGTTGGAATATACAGGCCAAGTTCTATAATGAAAAATTCCCACTAGTATATGAAAATGATAAAACAAGAGACTCTCTATCATGAAGATTATGGTGCTACTTTGAAGCACAAGTGTGGAAAAGGATAGTAGCATTGTCCCTTCTCTCTTTTTCTCTCATTTTTTTCTTTTTCTTTTATATATGGCCTTTCTCTTTTTTTGGCCTTTCTCTCTTTTTTTATATATTCCTCACTTGGGACAATGCTCTAGAAAATGATGATCATCACACCTCTATTTATTTACAACTCAATGATTACAACTCGATACTAGAACAAAGTATGACTCTATATGAATGCCTCCGGCGGTGTACCGGGATATGCAATGAATCAAGACTGACATGTATGAAAGAATTATGAACGGTGGCTTTGCCACAAATACTATGTCAACTACATGATCATGCTAAGCAATATGACAATGATGAATGTGTCATGATGAACGGTATGGTGGAAAGTTGCATGGCAATATATCCCGGAATGGCTATGGAAATGCCATAATAGGTAGGTATGGTGGTTGTTTTGAGGAAGATATAAGGAGGTTTATGTGTGAAAGAGCGTATCATATCACAGGGTTTGGGTGCATCGGCGAAGTTTGCACCAACTCTCAATGTGAGAAAGGGCAATGCACGGTACCGAAGAGGCTAGCAATGATGGAAGGGTTAGAGTGCGTATAATCCATGGACTTCACATTAGTCATAAAGAACTCATATACTTATTGCAAAAATCTACAAGCCATCAAAAACCAAAGCACTACGCGCATGCTCCTAGGGGGATAGATTGGTAGGAAAAGACCATGGCTCGTCCCCGACCGCCACTCATAAGGAGGACAATCAAATAACACCTCATGTTTCAAATTTGTTACATAACCTTTACCATACGTACATGTTACGGGACTTGCAAACTTCAACACAAGCATTTCTCAAATTCACAACTACTCAACTAGCACGACTTTGATATTATTACCTCCATATCTCAAAACAATCATCAAGCATCAAACTTTTCTTAGTATTCAACGCACTCAAAAAAAAGTTTTACAAATCTTGAATACCAAGCATATTATTATTAAGCAAATTACCATGCTATTTAAGACTCTCAAAATAATCTAAGTGAAGCATGAGAGATCAATAGTTTCTATAAAACAAATCCACCACCGTGCTCTAAAAGATATAAGTGAAGCACTAGAGCAAAACTATATAGCTCAAAAGATATAAGTGAAGCACATAGAGTATTCTATCAAATTCCAATTCATGTATGGCTCTCTCAAAAGGTGTGTATAGAAAGCATGATTGTGGTAAACTAACAAGCAAAGACTCAAATCATACAAGATGCTCCAAGCAAAACACATATCATGTGGTGAATAAAAATATAGCTCCAAGTAAAGTTACCGATGGAAGTAGACGAAAGAGGGGATGCCTTCCGGGGCATCCCCAAGCTTTGACTTTTTGGTGTCCTTAGATTATCTTGGGGGTGCCATGGGCATCCCCAAGCTTAGTCTATTGCCACTCCTTGTTTCATAATCCATCAAAAGATTTCACCCAAAAACTTGAAAACTTCACAACACAAAACTCAACAGAAATCTCGTGAGCTCCGTTAGCGAAAGAAAACAAAAGACCACTTCAAGGTACTGTAATGAACTCATTCTTTATTTATATTGGTTTTAAACCTACTGTATTCCAACTTCTCTATGGTTTATAAACTATTTTACTAGCCATAGATTCATCAAAATAAGCAAACAACACACGAAAAACAGAATCTGTCAAAAACAGAACAGTCTGTAGTAATCTGTAACTAACGCAAACTTATGGAACTCCAAAAAATCAGACAAAATAGGAAGACCTAGGAAATTTGTTTATTGATCAGCAGCAATTGGAATGACTATTTTATCACGTTCTGCTGATTTTTAACAATTATTTTCATGAACAGAAAGTTTCTGGAAATTACAACAATATCAAATAACTATCATCCAAGAAGATCCTATAGGTTTAACTTGGGACAAACACTAATTAAAATATGAAACCACATCTAAACAGAAGGTATATGGATTATTTATTCCTAAAAAGAAACAAAAGCAAAAAACTAAAAATAAAATTGGGTTGCCTCCCAACAAGCGCTATCGTTTAACGCCCCTAGCTAGGCATAAAAGCACGGATAGATCTAGGTATTGCCATCTTTGGTAGGCAATTCTTCAATGAGGCATCTACCTTCCTTAGAAACTTCTTTCTTTCTAGTAATTATCAAACTTTTAGGCACAAGATCGAAAAAATCATTCGTAGCAAATGGTTCCTTAATGATAGCAAAAAGGTTGGGATGAATACTTATAGATTTAAGATCCGCAGTTTCCTTACTAGAGGATTCACCCTTATTTTTAGGAACATACATAAGCCTGGCAATTTTAGAGGGAGGACTTGGAGTATTCTTTACGGAAGAAAAAGTGGTTCCCAAGTTAGTAATGATACCCTCAAGTTTATCATTCTAGTGGAATCTTGATTTATTCTCTCATTAACTATGGGTTCCTTCTCTTTGATATTTTTCAAAGTAGTCCTACCTTAGATCCATATTGGGTAATTTGATTGTGGATCTTTTTATCTAGATTTTCAATTAACTGGACGGTAGCAACTTTATTTTCAATAATTTCAAGTCTTTGCATTACATGCTCCAAAGTTAACATAGTTCCATTAACCAAGAGAGGTGGTGAGCCAAATAAATCTATCATAGCATTATAATAATCAAAAGTGCGGCTACCCAAGAAATTCCCTCCGGTAATGGTATCAAGGATATATCTATACCAAGGATTAGCTCCTACATAAAAATTGCGGAGAAGAACTGAAGTAGATTGCTTCCTGGTAGACCTATTTTGAGAATTGCAAATTCTATACCAAGCGTCTTTCAGATTTTATCCCTCCCTTTGCTTAAAATTTAGAACTTCATTCTCGGGAGACAACGGAGAAGATATAAGACTAGCCATAATGACAAGCAAGCGAGAAAAAAGGCAAACGGAAAAGAGAGGATGAATAAAACGGCAAGGGTGAAGTGGGGGAGAGGAAAACGAGAGGCAAATGGCAAATAATGTAATGCGAGAGATAAGGGACTATGATGGGTACTTGGTATGTTGACTTTTGCGAAGACCTCCCCGGCAACGGCGCCAAAAATCTTCCTGCTACCTCTTGAGCACTGCGTTGGATTTCCTTAAAGAGGAAAGGGTGATGCAGCAGAGTAGAGTAAGTATTTCCCTCAGTTTTTGAGAACCAATGTATCAATCCAGTAGGAGACTACGCGCGAGTCCCTCGTACCTACACAAAACAAATAGCTCCACGCAACCAACGCGATTAGGGGTTGTCAATCCCTTCACAGTCACTTACGAGAGTGAGATCTGATAGAGATGATAGATAATATTTTTGGTATTTTTGGTATAAAGATGCAAAGTAAAATAAAAGCAAAGTAAAAGGCAAAAAAAGCAATAATAAAGTGTTGGGAGATTAATATGATAAAGATAGACCCGGGGGCCATAGATTTCACTAGTGGCTTCTCTCAAGAGCATAAGTATTTTACGGCGGGTGAACGAATTACTGTTGAGCAATTGACAGAATTAAGCATAGTTATGAGAATATCTAGGTATGATCATGTATATAGGCATCACGTCCGAGACAAGTAGACCGACTCCTGCCTGCATCTACTACTATTACTCCACTCATCGACCGCTATCCAGCATGCATCTAGAGTACTAAGTTCAAGAAAACTGAGTAACGTCTTAAGCAAGATGACATGATGTAGAGGGATAAATTCATGCAATATGATAAAAACCCCATCTTGTTATCCTCGATGGCAACAATACAATACGTGCCTTGCTGCCCTTTCTGTCACTGGGAAAGGACACCGCAAGATTGAACCCAAAGCTAAGCACTTCTCCCATTGCAAGAAAAACCAATCTAGTAGGCCAAACCAAACTGATAATTCGAAGAGACTTGCAAAGATAACCAATCATACATAGAAGAATTCAGAGAAGATTCAAATATTGTTCATAGATAGACTTGATCATAAACCCACAATTCATCAGTCTCAACAAACACACCGCAAAAAGAAGATTACATCGAATAGATCTCCACGAGAGAGGGGGAGAACATTGTATTGAGATCCAAAAAGAGAGAAGAACCCATCTAGCTACTAACTATGGACCCGAAGGTCTGAGGTAAACTACTCACACTTCATCGGAGGGGCTATGGTGATGATGTAGAAGCCCTCCATGGTGGATTCCCCTTCTGGCGGAGCTCCGGAACAGGCCCCAAGATGGGATCTCGTGGGTACAGAAGGTTGCGGCGGTGGAATTAGGTTTTTGGCTCCGTATCTGATCGTTTGGGGTACGTAGGTATATATAGGAGGAAGGAGTACGTCGGTGGAGCAAAGGGGGGCCCATGAGGCAGGGGCGCGCCCTAGGGGGGCGCGTCCTCCACCCTCGTGGCCACCTCCCTTCTTTCTTGACGTGGGATCCAAGTCTCCTGGATCATATTCGGTGAGAAAATCACGTTCCTAAAGGTTTCATTCCGTTTGGACTCCGTTTGATATTCCGTTTCTTCGAAACACTAAAATAGGCAAAAAAAATAGTAATTCTGGGTTGGGCCTCCGATTAATAGGTTAGTCCCAAAAGTAATATAAAAGTGGAAAATAAAGCCCAATATGGTCCAAAACAGTAGATAATATAGCATGGAGCAATCAAAAATTATAGATACGTTGGAGACGTATCACAAGTCTGCCCTTGACTCGCAACTAGATCCGTAGTGTTTCATCCTAGTTGCAAGTCAAGGGTGGACTTGCAACTAAGCTCCTAGTTTCATAGTTTTCTTAGTTGCAACCCTCGACTCAGAACTAGGCTCGTAGTTTGTTATTTTCCTAGTTGCAAGTCCACCATCGGCTTGCAACTAGGATCGTCCCTTTTTTATCTCAGCTATGAACCCATTTGCAAGTCCACCCTTGACTCGCAACTGGGCCCATAGTTTTGTTATTGTCCCGGTTGCAAGTCCACCCTCGACTCACAACTAGGCCCATAGTTTGGTTCATCCCAGTTGTAAGCCCACCCTTGACTCGCAACTCGACATGTGCTTTTGTTTTTCTTCTCAGTTACAGGTTCACCCTTGGCTCGCAACTACGCCCATAGTTTATTTCATCCCAGTTGCAAGTCGACCCTTGACTCGCAACTGAGCTTGTAGTTTTTGTAGTTGTCCCAGTTGCAAGTCTAACCTCGACGTGCAACTGGGCTTGTAGTTACCCGAGTTGGAAGCCCAACCTCGAATCGCAACTAGAGCATGTGTTTTTGTTTTTCATCATAGTTGCAAGTCCACCCTTGACTTGCAACTAGGCCCATAGTTTGTTTCATCCTAGTTGCAAATCGGCCCTTGACTCACAATTAGGCTTGTAGTTTCATAATTATATCAGTTGCAAATCCACCCTCAACTCGCAACTGGTCAGGTGTTTTTGTTTCTTATCAATGTTGGAAGTCCACGCTTGACTCGCAACTGGGCTTGTAGCTTGTTAGTGTCCCAGTTACAAGTTCACCATTAACTCGCACATGGTATCATAGTTTTGTGTAGTTGTCCCAGTTGCAAGTCTGCCATTGACTCGCAACTAGACTCATAGTTTGTTTTGTCCCAATTGCATGTCCATCATTGACTTGCAATTGAGCTCATAGTTTCTTAGTTGTCTCAATTGCAACCCTCGATTCGTAACTGGGCTAGTAGTTTGTTATTGTCCTAGTTGCAAATCCACCATCGACTTGCAACTAGTCTCGTCCCTTTTTTATCTCGGCTATGAATCTAGTTTGATCCAGTTGCAAGTGCACCCTCAACACACAACTTTGTTCTCGACCCTTTTGACACAATTATAGTTGTCCCAGTTGCAAGTCCCCCCTTGACTCGCAATTGGGATCATAAGTTTTCAAATTTCATTTCCACCCTTGACCAGAAACTCAACCAAACCAGTTGCATGTCCACCCTCGACACGCAGCTCCCACTGAAGCAGCTGCATGTCAACCGTTGACCTGAAACTCAACCGACCTAATTGCATGTCCACCCGGGACACACAACTCGCCATGACCCATGTGCCTTTTCACACTTGACCCGAAAACTCAACTGACCTAGTTGCATGTCCACCCTCGACATGCAATTTGATCATTTTAGTTTTTTTTTCACTTTTTTGATTTTTTTGTCAACTGCGTGACTTTTAAAACGTTCGCCACATTCAAAATGCATCGTGTATTCTCAAAAAAGAAATCACCTCGTCCATAAATATTTTTTCGTGTAAAAGTGTTTTTTCTAATTTTTTAATTTTTTCTCCACCATGCGACTTTTAAAATGTTCACCGCGTTTAAAAAAAGCATCACATATTTTTATAAATTGTTTGTCATGTGTTTACAAAATGTTCATCTAGTATCTTAAAAAAAATTGTACATAAATATTTTCTTCTGCATGTTTTTTTTCTTGATTTCTTTCTCCACCGTGCGAATCTTAAAATGTTCACCGGGTTTAAAAAGATTCATCGTGTATTTATAGAATTTTCGTCATGTTTTTATACAATGTTCATCGTGTATTTTAAAAATATATTCAGCTCGTCCATAAATATTTCCGTGCGTGACATATTTTTTAATTTTTCAACTTTGCCAAACAAACACTTGATTTATGCATGCAAGTTGGTTTCTTATGTGCTAATAGAAAAGGAACAAAGCATAAAGGTGAAAAGTGACAGGCAGAGATAGGTTTACATAGCGGGTTCTTTTCTACACGACATGCCACTCCAGCAGAAGTGCATTATGATGGAAATACTGGATTTTTTGCGGACCCTCACATGCTAGAAAAAACCAAGTCGGGAAAGAGGCACAACCTGAATTGACGCCCAGGCCCGTGAGCAGGGGTGCGCTATGCTCGCTGACGAGAAACAAACAGACAACAAAATTGAGACGTACAGAAAAACAACGGCGGACAAGGGGTGGGCTAGTGTATCTGTTGTTATGAGATGATACTTAGATGTGAGATAATATCTCACATCTAGATGAGATATAGTCAGACCCTAAGAAAATATTCAATGGTGTTTTCTATATGTTCAAACATTTTTTTTGCATGTTTCTAAAAGACAATGAGGAAAGAAAATCATATGTAGAAAAAATTGCTGCACATATGGTTTCCATGCTAAAGAATCGAACGCGCCAGATGTCGAATTTAAGGGAGATCTATAGACAGGGAAGATGGCTGATCGGGTGCTTTGAGCGGATGCAAAAGAATACTTATAATTGCCGAGCTTGTCACCCATGTTTTTTTTTTTTTGACCCATGTGATTGTGAGGGCATTAAGGTTGGTGAGGACTCTGAACCTGGGATTGTGTTGTAATATTGCTGGCCTGCCCGTTCCAAATTGGTAGTGGGCTGGGGGCCTGATGCGAAAGCTTCGGCCTCTCTGTCCCTGAAATGGCACACTCCTTTCGTCCTAAAGTAAGTGTATCAACCTTAGTAAAACAAGTGTCTCAAACAAACAACTCATGTCCATGCAATTTCCTAAAAAAAACTCATGTCCCTGCAAAAAAAACTCATGTAAAAGAAATTCAGTCATCCAAATTTTATAGTTTTCAAGTTTCAACCATGTGAGGACGTGTCAATGCAGTCCTGCGACTTTCAAAATCTTCCAATCAGAGAGGCCCCTCAATCCTTCACATTTACTAGCAAAATATGTTACCAGTGCTCTGTAATTGCACCGGCTGCTCTAAAAGCTCCAGCTAAAGATGCCAATTCACCAAAGAGAAATGAAGCCATTCCATGACAGCCAGATTAAATTCCCATGTTCAATGCTAAACATATTGGTCCCAAATCTACAGTAACGCCTATAATAACTGTTCCCTTGCTATTCTTCCTCTTCCTCCTTCGGTGTGTGCTCTGGAAAAACTTGCTGCGCGGTCCACGCGATAGAAAGAAAAATGGCTTCCGACAGCAACCGGAAGGCTCCCTGCGGCAAGCCTCAGTTCCTCAAGGTGCTCTTCAAGGACTTCATGGAGAAGATGCCGATCCCGGCCAAGTTCATGCGGCGGCACCTGGCAGCGGAGCCCGGGCTCCGGCGGGCCACCCTGATGAGCCCGTTGGGCAAGTTCTGGCACGTCGACGTGGTCCGAGACGGCCATGGCGGCGACAGCGACGTCTACTTCGCAGGCGGCTGGGCCGAGTTCGTGAGGGCCAACAGGCTGGAGGAGGAGAACTTCCTGGTGTTCAAGTACGAAGGGAACATGGTGTTCACCGTGAAGGTGTTCGAGACGTCCGGGTGCATCAAGAACTACGACGACCTCGTCGTCGCCGGCACATTGTTAGAGCAGGCAGCACCGAGGAAGCGGTCCAGCACTGGCTGTGGATCGCAGCCTACCTCCAAGGGCCATGGTACGTCTCGCTTCTTCTTCTTCTCAGAATGAGTTTATGTGTGAATGTGTTTTTCCTGCAAAGATATCACGTCACAATTGTTAAGTCTATATGTTATCTTTAAGAAATTAACAGTGTGGCTATATATGAAGTATGATCACACAATAGAAAATAACAAACTTCTTTGTCTTTAACAAAAGTACACCTCATGAAAAAATTAAAGGAAACCAAGATCATGTAGAGTCTGCATTTAGAACTTCTTTGATTAACATTATTTGCAAAACGGATGAATAGAAAAAACACAGGAATCAAGTGTCGTGGCATATTGAAATCTACTGGATTATATGGTCGTTTGGTTGTGCACAAAAAATCATAGGATTGTTCACATGATTTCCTATGGAACCTAGTACAAATCAAACAACCCACGTAGGAAATATTCCAAAGGATCATAATCCTCCAAAATTCCTATGCAATTCCTTTGAATTAAAGGACGCCCTACTAATGTTCCATATTCTCAGTTCTTATAAATGTTTACTTGGGATGTTAATTTCATTGACTGAGTTACAATAGCTTGGAAGTGTTGATGCTTGACATTCTCAAGTCTTATAAACATATCTTTTTTTACCCTCTCAAAAATATTACTAAGATTTATTTATTTTTGATACAGACCCTTTGCGCTTACTTGTGGAGTACCAAAAATATAAAAAATATATAGAATGATTTTTTTTCCTTTTGATGGATGGAAATACTTTCACACTCATCAACTACACCCAAACTTATCCGTCGCAGAAAAAAAAACAGCTAAACCATAACTCATAGTGAATATTTGTGTGAGAAATATAGCGAATGTCAAATAAATCACTATAAGAATCAATGGTGCACATGTGCTAAAGGAGGGATATCATTGTGAATAGGTGATGTTCACCCATTCCACTACATACCCAAAAAAAAAACCTCGACTTGTCCTGAAAATACACCTCCTGCATACGTACAGATAGAACACCGCTCACCATTTCCAATATTCTGTGTAAACAAATCTGCACATATATACCGGGTAGGTACATATAGCGAGCGTAAAAATCAGGAAGATTAACAATGGGGCTTATCTTGTATGTTTCGCAGGTGGTACACATGCTCAGAAAACCAGGAAGGTGAGTGACAGGACCCTTACCGGTGATGGTGCCATACAGGCAAAGAAGCAGTACAAACCTCGCAGGATTCTGATGGAAGACAATGATGGCGAGCAAGATGCCACCACAGAGAAGTACGCCCAAGCGGACACCCACTCCGGCATCGCAACGGAGGCCAAGGAGTCCGACTACACCGGCACCCTCCCTTTCTACGCCAAGACGGCGACTCCTTGCAACATTCGCTACAGCTACATGGCAAGTTCTTTAGCTGGTTCAAAATCAAGTCTATACTCTCTAGTTCAGATAGATATGCACTGTGAACTTATAGTGTTTGTTTTGGCTTGGGCCTCGTGTAGAACATCGGGAAGAAGTTCTGCGTCATGAATGGCATCGCGACAAACCGGCTGATGATACTCAAGGACTCGGGCGGGAGGTCGTGGCCCGTGAAGCTGACGCTGACGAGCGACCAGGCGCGCATGAAGGCCGGGTGGGGCCACTTCTCCGGCCACCATGGGATCAAGGTCGGGGACCTCTGTGTCTTCCACCTCGTCGACGAGCACACCTTCAACGTCAGCATAAGGCGGGCCGAGTAATAATGAAGTGTTTTGGCTACTGGTGCTCTGTGTGGGATGTGTCTTTTTTCCATACTGTCTTGGATTTGTCCCTTTAGCTTTGGTAATAATAATAATAATAATAAAGTGTCTCGGGTTCCAAACAGCATGCATTTTAGATGTAACCACATACACTACTGGAAACAGAGTAGCAGCTGAAACCATATGAGGCAGGTGAATGAAATGGAACACAATTAATTCATATCAATGATCTCAGATATGTAAAAGTGCCATTAACATGCAAATAAACCAAAAAGAACAAGAATGTTACATTGCTATGTGCCATACAGGACTAGTTTATACTTCCACAGACACATGATTTCACCATCTGAAGACCATATGCAGTCAATGGAAAAGAAGCAAATCAAAAAATAATTCGGTGATGGTTTAAGTTAGAGTATCAAAATCTTAAGAAAAGGCAGCAGCATGCCTGTCCAACGACAAATCTACAGAGTAGGCAGCATAGTAGAAACATGATTATGTTGTTAATGTTTCTTTCATTGGCATACATATTTTCTTCAAACGGCTTAATGCTGTTACATGATGTTTCCCAAAAAAAAGAATATTTTTCTGCCGCTTCACAAGAATTAAACAACGAAGCAAAAATGATGAACAAATGGACTGTTGTGTACCAAGTACCAATATTTGCATTTTGCGATCTTATACTGCAGTGTGCGCATCATGTCTGGAGCAACAGGATCCTGATCAAATCATCACACCGATCACCTAAAAGAGGGGACAATTAGCAATACGCTTCACACAAAATTTGAACTCCATGACAACGATACGGTATTCACTGCGTTAAACAAAAACTATGATTGCAAATATATTATCCATAATTACCTCTATTGAAACTTTGGAATGCTAATAATCACTTGGATTTTATCAGCGCCATCCAAATAATATTCACATCCAAGGTGATGCGTGGACCAGGCAAAGATCACTTCCTGCGTATACTGCGCTGGCATCATGACCACTTGCCAGCTAGTGATCACATGTTGCATCTTCTCCTGCTGTATAACTTCAAATGATGCTTGGTTCTAAGGGTGACAACGCTGATTACATACTGCAACATTGCCAGCCAATATGGTATCTCCAAGAGCTGATGTATAAGAGTAGTAACACCCGTCAACAATAGCATGATCCTACTTTCCTTCCTCCAGTTTATGCTACAAGAACTGGATGTTTGAAATTCATCTCAATGCAGGATCATCTCCAAATTTCAGTTTGTCTGCTCAACTGATCTTCTCGATTCTGCAGGATCACCCAGTGAAGTTGAAGACTGTTTTCCTTGGACTTGGATTATGGTTTTAACAGCCTAGCCATACGTAATGCTGCCCGAACTTTCCTCACGTCATTCTGAAACCCTGCACTACGAAGGCCAGCGATGACAGCACGCTTTGCAGATGCAAGAACACTGTTCCCTTCACGCAAGCAGATCCGCAAGAATTTGGATGCCATATGATACCTACCCACCTTACATAGACCATGGACTAGTGATGTGTAAGTAAAATCATCCTTCAGTTTCATGTTGTGAAGTAATTTGATGGCTGCATCCACCTCATCAGATTTGCAGAGTGCGTCCACCAAGCAATTGTAAGCAACAATATTTGAATCCATGTCCCTTATCTCCATGTAACATAACTGCTTATGTGCAGCCTCGAAATGTCCCATCTTGCACAAACCATTGACCAAAATTGAGAATGTGTACTCATCACTCTCCAGACCACCCTCTTCCATCATACTCAGCAGCTCAAACGCGTCATCCAGCTTCCCTTCCTGGAATCGCAGGTAAATCAGCGTATTATAGCATGCACTGTCAAGCCTGAACCCACTCCGTATCATTAGCTCACTGTAGGTATTGGCTTCTTCCATCCGTCCCTTCTTGACTAACGCACTAATCACCGTGCAGTATGGGAAGAGATCTGGAATGTACCCTCCGTCCAGCAATGACAAGAAGGTCTCCAGCCCCTGATCAAACCTGCCGTACTTAAAGCAGCACTTCATGACCGTCGTGTAAGTGACGACGTTCGGGGCATGCTCGGTCCTCCCAAGCTCCCTGAGGACCATGCGGGCGTACCCCACCTTGCCTGACTTGCACAGCCCATTGATCATCGTGTTGTAAGTCACAATGCCCACCGGGAGCCCCGTCCTCTGCAGGTACCTGAACATCCTGTACGCGTTGATCGCGTGACCGAACCTGAAGAGCCCGTCCAGGAGTGTGTTGTAGGTGGTGGCGCACGGCGCGACACCTTTCTCGGCCATATCGGCAAACACCCGGTAGGCATCCTCCGGGTGGCCAGACCGGAACAGGCAGTGCATGAGCGCGTTGTAGCTCCAGGCGTCGGGGGCGACCCCCGCCTGGAGCATTTCGTCGAACAGGTCGAGGGCGCGCATCGTGAGCCCACCCCGCGCGGCGCCGGCGATGAGGGAGTTGTAGGTGACGGCGTCGGGGCTCACCCCGGCCTCCCGCATCCGGCGCAGGACGGTGAACCCCGCGTCGAGGCCCGAGGCGCGGCAGTGCGCGGCGAGGAGGGTGTTGTAGGTGACGACGTCGGGGGGCATGCCGAGGCGGATGGCGTCGACGAGGACGGACTCCGCCCGGGCGAGGCCGCCGCCGCGGCAGAGCGCCGCGAGGCAGACGTTCATGAGCCGCGTGGACAGCCGCGTCCGCGCCCAGGTCATTGCTCCTCCTCCGCCTCCTCCTCGCCGCGAGACTATCTTCCGGTTCCGGGCTCGCTTCGACTCCCATACAGCTCGCTCGCTGTCCAGACCAACTTGCCGAGTTCGCGACGAGCAAGGCCGGCGCCTTGTTATGGGGTAAAGCGCTCGGCTGCAGGAGGCGGCGAGAGGTTGGTGGCGGCGACGGCGCCGCCGGGTGGTCGGGGCTCGGGAGGGAGTAGGGGGTTCGCACTTCGCAGACCGCGCAGCGAGGGACAGACTAGAGAGCGAGAGGCCAGGTGGGCCACGCATGTCATAGGCGGCACGGTCAGACAAGTAGGGTTCATTTCGCCTGACCCAACAGTCAGTGAGCATAATAGGAAAAGGAATTAATTCAGCACCTAAGATCGATGGGATTTCCTTCAAATACTATCGTAGGAAAGATTCACAACAAATTGGGGAGGAAAAAATCATTCTCATTCACACTAATGCTTTGAGCTATGTTACAAAAAGAACGAAACATGGTACAACAATATCTGTGAATTCAATGAACAAATCGGGAAATCGGCAGGATCATACATACTCAAAAATCAAAATGTCAGCCGGCTGAAAAAGAAATCAAAATGTGGCCGAGGAAAAGGCGGATACAAAATTATACAGGTGGAGCCAGGCTCACTGTGCCTTCATGGCTTTCTCCTTGCAGAGCTGGTGCCACTCCTGGAGCACGGCTGCCTGGAGCGCACGGTGCTCGGCTTCCTCCGCCGTGAGCTTGGAGAGCGTCGAAGGGCCCTTGGGGTTCCCAAACCCGTCCAACTCCTCGTTCTGCTTCCTCTCCTCTTCCTCTTCTTGCTCGGTTTTCGCCGGCGGCATCTTAGGTTTGGCTGCCTTGAGTAGCGCTATCCTCTCCATGGATATCTTCAGCCGCTCCGCAGCTGCACTCTTCACCTCCTCTTCGGGCATGTATTCAACAGCGCCGTCCGTGATGTCGTCCAGCCAGCCCTGGAGGTCTGACTCGATCTCTCTTGTGATCGATTCATCAGATGCACGCACGACAAACTTGCATATCATCGTGGTTGTCTCGTCACCCAGATCAACATTTCGGCTCACCTCACTTGCACCGAAGATCATCATGCCCACAAACCCACCAAACCATGTCTTTGCGGCGTAACACAACTGTGGAAGATACATGTGTTATAACCTTACAATAATGGTAGCTCTGCACAGGATAGAATCAAGACCATGTCATGACACCATCTAAGTGACTATCAGTCAAATGCTTACCTGGAACCCAGCAACTGTTCGGATGAAATGAGAGCAGACTTGATGGAAGGGCTTGGAATAAATTGACTTCAACCCACTGAGGAAAGGAGAGCTATCATACTGCTGAGCTGCAGTGGCCTTGAAACCACTACCTTCATATGTGTATGTGCCAGTGCACTCAACCATGGCTGGCAAGCTTGGCCATAGACGAAAATACTCAACTGGAGAGCATTCATATGGCAAGAGAAGTTCGGCAAGAGGGATCTTGTAGGGCTGACACCGCAAGACAACCGGCTCCCCAAGCTCTGGCCGGAGCGCGCGCTTCTGCCTCGTCATTTGTGAGTCCTCTTCTGCATAATCTCCTTCATAGTCTGCTGATCCTCCACTTCCGTAGAATGGGTAATACAGGACTTGAACCCAGAGAGAGCATCTCTCAAAATGTGAAACTCCCACAGTGACACTACTTTGGACTGGATCCTGCAGAATTGACAAAGCATTTTCCAAACAAATTAGATGCAAATATGGATTAGCCAATCCAAGATGGCAGTACTTACCCAATGATATAATATTTATTATCACTATTCCATTTTTATCAATATCCCACATTTTTTAGCGCAACTCGTCTGGAAACAAGATACTGCCACTAGTAGTTAAGTTACTTTAAAGCTGCCGCAATGCTAGATGGCCTGGCTCTTTGAAAATCACTTGTATTTAACATCATGATCAGTGGATTTCACAGTCTCCACTACCACATTACATCTGGTGTGCAATATAATGTGAGCTCAACTGGCTAGACAGGTATACACTACATTGGGAGGTAGTGATATTTAAAATTTGCCAGGAAATAGATTGAGAAGTTCACTAGCCAAGGAAGAAAATGTTTCACTGTAAACTATTATTCAAATAATATATTTGCAAACAAACTGCAGCTCTACATTTGCCTGCCCATTCTGACTAATGAAAAATTCGTAAATATTTAATTATTGATACATAATTGAAATTAAACTGCACAGTAAAAGCATGTGTAAACAAGGCATTTCAAGAGTGGTGGAGGCACCTGGGAAACAAGATTACGCAGGTGGCGAACAGTGCGGGAAAATCCATCCATGTAATACAATGCTCCAGAGAGCCCAACTCGGATATCCACCCTGTTGAGTTCCAACTCAGTCAAATTCAAAATCTGCAAAAGTGTACATTAGTTAAAAAGGGCAATTATACAGCTCCAAGTCAAACAATACTATGGCTAACAGCAAAACTATATGTCAGCAGCCACAAATATTTGTTTTAACTTCTCACCATTTTACTGGGTGGCAAAGTGCACATAAACTATGCAGGAGCAAATAAATAAAGATATAAAGTTCCTAACCTAACCAGTGATCAACAGTAACCATGACACAGCAGTACAGATCAATAGAAATTATGTTAAATGTACATGGAAAAGATCATCGTCTCATCGATCAGGCTATACCTTTAAATGTAGGGTGATTCTGCCATCAGTTGGATCCGCCAAATGATATGCTTCGATGTAACATGGATCGCTGCTGCCAGTCAGAGTGCGTGCTTTTGGAAGATCTTTGTGCAAAGCACCGATACCCTTCGTCTGTAGGAGAGTTAACTGGCTGGGATTGGGCCTCCAAAGCTCCTGGATGGCCTTATGAACTAATCCCTCCAATTTCCTATCTTGTGCAGCAGCAGCCTCTGAAAACTGAACTGTAAGCTTGTGGTGGCTAAAAGGGTAATCTCCTGTAGCATCACCTACACCAACCCACCTGGATGAAATATTGGAAAGTTAAACATGGCAGTGATTTTTTTCCAAATGCATGTTCGTAGAGAATTACTTTTTTTTAGATATAGAACTTCTGCAAATAGTGCAGCTTGATGTAAAATAATTAGTTTGAAGATGCAACCCTCACCTGTTATCTGGATGATTCGTCACATACTTTATTATCTGCAAGACATAACGTGACTGATGCTTGGTGACAGAATCAGCTGAAGTACTTGACCTGAACTCCTCCAATTCTTTACTGAGGAGCTGGCCGGCTCTTGCATTTCTGGTTCCCAAACGCTGAGCGCATATGAGGACAGCCTGCACATCTTGTATCCTATTTGATGTAGTGGCAGAGGAATCGGTGTTGAATAAAGTCTTATGCATGTTAGATATGATGATATTCAGAGGATCCTCTGGGTCATCAGCTAAAAGAGGATCAAGACCTTCAAGATCAAAGTGTTCAGAAATTGCCCATATCAGCCGTGATGATATTCTTGAGGTATGAACCTGAAACATTTATTCACATTTAAATATAGGCCAATCTGGATTTAAGAAAAGGTACTGAAGAACTGAGGGATTAATGACACCGTTGGTCTTTTATCAATCATCTCTAACTAGAAAACAATCATTACAGAATGGCACAGTTTAAGCTACAACTATTTGCAGTGGAAGATGAACAAAAGTGTACAAGGAAACCAAACAAAGGCAGGCATAGTGAGATCTAAACGCAGGTAAACCCTTGACAAAGTAGGTGCCATTAAGTTAGTAATAAGAGTAGAAAGCCTACGATTACACTGAATTAGTAATGAATAAGAAATTTATTGGCATAGAACTAGGTGGGATCAGGCAAAACAATTTTTTTTAATTATGACAGTGCATTAGTAATGAATAAAAATTGCACCTTACGTCCAACTGGTATTTAAATGCATAAAAAAATGTATTTGAATATCAAAATAATGAGATGAATCATAACCTCGCGAAGATCCCTAATAAGCTGTAGCTGCAAATTTCGAAGTCTAGTCTCATTTAAAATCTGATCTTGAGATGCACCAGTCTTAATTGTCTTTACGCCGCCTCTGGTATCATATATATGACAAAGCCGTACAAGCAACTTCAGGTAGCAATCAATTGCATAGGTGCGCCCGTCACAGTCCCAGAGAACACAAGGCCTGCAAACTTCCACCACATCCAAAGCAGGTTCTGTCCAATTCAACGCACCGTAACCAGTTCCATAGGCTAATGCCCCTATAACTCTACTCTCTGTCCCAGAATTCTTTTGCTCAGGTAGTGGAAGAGATAGCTGGAAACAACTTTCAACCAGTGAGGCAACTAGCTCTTCTCTGAACAAGCTTTTGCTTGTTATGCTGTTTAGATCATCCTTCACCCTTGCATCCTCAAAAAGAGATATCACATCCGTTCCTGGAACGGGCTTCTGACCTCTTCGAACGCTCTCCTTTGCAAAAAGATCAACACAAAGGGCAGTTCGGCAAATGCATGCCAATGCATGCATTCGATCTGATTCTGCTCTCAAATTTTTCAGCATCTGAAGCAGCCTTTTGAACAGAGACACCTGCATCACAGAACATGCTTTTGTAAATCCATCTTGAACACAAACTTTCACAACACTTGTTCACTAAACTGAAATTGTCCCTCTCGCTATCTTCTTCACAAGTTATGCACGGAAGGAAGAAACTGGTACAGATCTGCTACCGCATGATATGGCATGACTCCAATCAATGAATTATTTTACATTTTTTAGAAACCCGGAAAAGAGAAAGAAAATTAAAAGGAGAATATGGGGTGCATGGGCAACTAGTTGCCAGAATTACCTTCCGAACATAGTAGCATTAATTGGTAAGCAAGATGCCAATAGTATACTACTAAACCAGGTATCAAAGTAATGATGCATAACCATTTTACATTGGCTCCACGAGTTATAAAATATTGATGATTATATGCTAAGAAATGTGAAATTTTTCAAAGGCCCAATACTTCTCTGCTTAATTTGAATGGATAGCGAGCAAACAATATTGTATCACCTATGGGCTTAAGTTGCTTAGTAACTGATCTATCATGACGATATAAATCAATGCTTAGCCGATAAGGTTAATAAATAAACTTTGATTTGTGATATAGTACCTATAACGATGTAAATCATAAGGTAATGCTCATGCTAAGGAACACACCAAAAAACTAGTTGTGATACACTAGCAAGATTTTTACTTGCCGTATTTAAGAGATGGCATCAAATGATAAAAATTGTAATTAATAAATACATATACTAGCATTTCAGAAAAACACTTTTTGTCCAAATAAACAGACAACAATCAGCACACAGAAAAACAACCAACTAAAGCGCCATTTGATTCACCGGTCTAACAACAACAAATAGATTTTTGGATTTTTGGCATAAGACTGAAATAGGAGATCATATGGGATAAGATTAAATTTGTTTGGTTCATACAAGAATGTCAGCTTTGAGATCAGAATTTATGAATCTAATAACTAATAACTCTTCATGGTACTGACACTCAAGATTTATAGTACTGTAGTTTTAAAACTTGGGATCAGTATGGTTTCAGGCTTGTGCACTAAAAACAACACTAACTAGTAGAATTGCGTGTTACTGGAATTACTTGACAGACTCCAGTTAAAACAATAGCTTATGTGGCTGAAAGGCTAGCCATGTTTCAACTACAATTTATATCATGTCTAATTGATGACAGATAGATCCATGTATTGGCACGAAAATAGAAGCCTCCTAAATTACTTGTACAAACTTGGCTACCACTGCTAATGCCCACTTCCAGAATCCTTAATCCAGTAGCCTCGTTGACATTGGGCACAAGACACAACCAGTAGATTTACCACAGGAAATTAGCAAACAACAATCATTGAGTTGATAAGACTAAGGTGAATTGCTCTTATAAGCCGATTGATTTACTACCTGCATTCCAAGATCTATATTCCTACTAATGTAACAGATGGGCCTCGTTGACATTGGGCACAAGACACAACCAGTATTTACCACAGGAAATTAGCAAACAACAATCATTGAGTTGATAAGACTAAGGTGAATTGCTCTTATAAGTCGATTGATTTAGTACCTGCATTCCAAGATCCAGCAAATGGAGATTCGCCACAACAGCCCTGACGATCGTCTCCCTCATCGATGAGAACTCTTGTCGATCCCATAGTGTTAGGATTGCAATAATGGCAGCTGAAGCCCACTCCGGCTTGCCTCCGGGCGCATCTGCGAGCGAGAGCATATTGATCCCCACCTCAAACACCAGTGGCGGTTCCAGCGAGCTAAGGAAAGGAAGCAAGTGCGAGACAATGTCAGACACCCCCACCAACTTCTCCGCACTCGCCTCCACGGTATCAGCTATTGTAGTGTCTCCTGGTTTGGCAATCTGCCGCAGCGTGTTCACCGCGCCAGATGCAACCATTTTTGCTGCATGCACAAGAGGGTACACAGTGACCCGGAAGCTCTCAACGGGCATCACCATGGATCGAGCAATGAGCATGTTTCGCCGGGACCAGATGAAGTCGATGGCGTCAGCTGCCCACTGGGCACGCACAGCAAGCGCGCCCTCTCCATCAACGAGCTTGTCCCCAGCAAGCCGGCTCATACGCCGCGCGTCCAGCTCCTGGAACAGCCGAGCAAGTGCCTCGAACGCTGCGGCTGCCACTGCGTCTGCAGAGTCCAAGGCCAGCTCGGTCAGACGGCCCCACCAGGTGGTGGCGTGTCCCATGAGCGAGGGATTGGTGGAGCACATGAGCGCGAGGTCATCGCGCGGGAGGAGGGAGGAGAGGGAGGTAACGGCGGCAAGGCGGAGTGACTCGGCGGGCGAGGAGAGAGCGGCAGCGATGTCGGCGTGCGCGGAGGAGAGGAGGGTTGGGAGTAGGTGCGAGGGGAGCGACGGGAATGAGGCGATGGAGGAGGCGGCGACGTCGGGATCCGGAAAGGAGAGGTCGGAGCGTAGGGAGGAGAGCAGGAGCGGGTCGAGGAGATCGGGGGGCAGGGGCAGCGCACGGAGAAGGTCGAGCGCAAGGCGCTTGCAGACGGCGGAGGAGGGCGCCGCTAGGATCTCGGTGGCGGCGGTGCGGGCGAGCGCGGAGACGTCGCGGCCGGCGGCGCACTGCTGCAGGGCCTGCAAGAGCGCTGACGACTGCCGGAGAGCGTCCGAGGAGCGGAGATCGGTGGTGATCTGCGCGATGAGGAGGTCCATCGCGCCACTGCCGCAATTCGGCTCCGGCGATGGCCGGAGCTGGGGAAGAGTAGCGGTGGTGGTGCAGATCTGGGAGGGAAGGGGGGAGTGCCAGAGCACGAGAAGGGTCGGTGTTTTGTTTGAGTGCGGTGCCTGCGGCCGGTGGTAACGGGTCGGATCTTTTCGTCCAGCGACTTCGGTGACTCGGCGAGGACTGATCAGTAGGGCCCAGAGCGACTGTAATGGTCGGGGTTCGATCTAGACCGTCTATGTTGAAGTTTTGGCTAAAGTGAGTATATCTGACGGTGCAGGCCGCTCCAGCGGTGAAATAACACAGCCACTGATTATTGTTCTTTAAGAAATACTCCCTCCGTCCCAAAATATAAGAATGTTTTTTACACTATGCTAGTGTAAAAAACGTTCATATATTATGAAAAGAGAGAGTAGTTTATTTCATAATTTACTTGGACAATGTCCGAATAGTTTATTTCATAATTTGGCTAAACCTCCTCCTGCCATCTGTCTTCGCTTTGGGTCGAAGTCGGAGTCCTTGTTCATGCAGGACAACTTCTCCAACACGAATCCATGGAGTGCATGCATGAGAGATGCAACCTTGGCAAAGTCCTCGCCCTCGATGACCATGTTGAGCTGGAAGCGGAGCACAGAGCCGTAGCCCTCAACCTAGGGGCGGAGCCAGAATTTGAACATGAGGGGGGCGAAGAAGATTTTTTTTTTCCACTTAACCGCATAAGAGATAAAAATTGGCCTAAAGTAAGAGGGGTTCAATGCACGGTCTAATGCTACCTTTTCCACTTCACTCTACTTCGTCCCAAGTGTGAGCACACAACAATGGCAAACAAATGCAGTGTCACGCTAAAAGGTGTAGCTTTGCACAAATGATAAGATGTCACGGAAGAACAAGTCTGGACAGCACATTGATATAAACCACATAGAAATGTATATTTGGCATTATAAAACTTCACTTCAATTAATAAATTTAGATCCATGACTATGAAGTTCATCGAACAATTTGATAATCTAATTGGAAGAACTTTCCCTCAAACAATCTTTTCATATAGCGATAATGTAAAGGTTCAAAGAAAGTGATCTCTCATTATAAGAAAGAATGCATGCAGTAAATTTATCAATTCTCTTGTATGAAAGTGAACCAATTAATTAGATGAGTAGGGTGCAGCCGGCAGTCCATCAACAAAAGTGTAAAGTAGATGATACCTTCATATTTGAGTGTTTGAAGAATAAACACCATGATCAACAGACTCGGATGCAGTTGACACTGCGGCAGGATTAGCAGAGGCAGGGGCAACGGCGCCCATGGCTATAGCACCATCGTCGCATCGTAGTGGTGCCCTTATCTGGTGTCTGGCGACTGGCATCGCACCGAGCGGTGGCCTCGAATAACGGCGGCGGCATGGAGTCGATCTAGACAAAATGCAGACGCACGCTAGGTTTCTTCGTGCAAAGTTACAGTTCACCGCTGAATGACCAATCAACGTGGGGCATGGGCTCTTTTTGGGCTTCGGCACGTACACAACAGACAGCTGAGTTTGGGCCTTACTAGTATAATTGTTAGTTAACCTATATACAGATAATTAGGACTTGAATACTTGTATATATTGTTGCGTATTAGTGCTAATATATGCACTAGATCGTTGGGGGGGTCTAGCCCCTGCTCGCCCCTGTCTCCGCCCCTGCCTCAGCCTAGTTGACCTCCGCGGAGTGGACTCCCCAGCGGGTCAATCCCATGCGGAGGCAGAGGGGGACGCGGGGCCAGGGGCGGAGTGGCATCCATTTTGCATCATGATTCCTACTGGAAAACATAGTAGAAAACAAAAAAAATTGTCCTACGATCAAATAAGGAACACTATGAAGATGCAATAACGGTTTAGATCCGATCGTTACCAGCTTCAAGTTGCAGCAGAAGAAGAGTCGATGTAGGTCATACTTGAAGTCCATCGAACCGTTCACGAACGTTCCCTCAAACTAAAGACCGAAAGCACAACCTCTCCATAGTTTACAAGCATACGGTCTTCATGATCCGGCAGCGCTTCGTTGTCCAGAGCTAATTGATGCCAGAGAATTAGAGGGGGAGATTAGAACCACACTAGGCTTCAAATTACGAGGACTAGAGAGGATTAGATCTAGCTCCAATTCGGCCTACCCTAACAAGCTAGGGGCGCCCCAAGTGTTATCGGGTCCTGCTAGGGCCCAATAACTCTCCACCACTTGGTCTTTTAAATATCTTTTTGTCCCTTTGATATCCTAATAATTATAAAAGCCTACTAATCATTATTAGTGCTGAAAATATGCCCTTGAGGCAATAATATTGTATTATTATATTTCCATATTCCTATTTAAGTGTTTAGATTTGATGTTATAACTGCTATGATCCTGGAATATGCGATTCAGTGGAAAACTCCCATGCATGTGTGGAATGATAAATGGTTAAATAAAAGGTTCTTAGTCTCGCCTATAGAACTAGCTCAAGACACTACAAGAAACCTGTTAATACGTGATGGTCCTCATCCATCATGCATCAGTGCAAATCCGTCATTGGTGCCCATCGATGACGGATTTGAAATCCGTCATGTATGTCGCATCATAATTTGACATCAGGCCTTCCATGACAGTCTGAAAGCACAAGTGCTCCCCATGTGGTTTTGGTAATCAATGTCAACATATCTCTTGTTGGACTAATGTTTTCATCTAGTGTATCTCAGACAAGTTCAACACATGGAGTGGCGTGGACAAGAGGATGTGGAACCCCCTCAAGATGCTAAGGACAAAGGATTGGCTCAAGACTCTACATTCTACTTTTGATGATCCAAGATCACATTGAGTCCATAGGAAAGCCAATACTATTAAAAGGGGATGAGGTATTGCTTAATGGCTTGCTTGCTCAAAGTGCTTAGTGATATGCTCCAAAGCCCTCAACCACTTTCTCATATCCACATATGTCCCAAACCAAAAGTCAAACTCGGCCCTACCGGAACTTTCTATCCGGTGCCACCGAGTTTAGTTGACATAGCCACTGCCAGAAACCCTAATCAATTCAGTCTCCCCGATGGGATCCCGGTCTCACCGAGATGGGCTTGCAAACTCTCTGGATCCTGTTGCATTCAATTCGGTCTTACCGAATTCTGTAATCGGTCCCACCGAGTTTGCTTGACCAACTCTCTGTTTTGCTTATTACCCAAACCAGTCCCACTGAGTTTGCGTAATCGGTTAAACCAAGATGAGGTTTTTCCCTAACCCTAGCACATCGGTCCCACCAAGTTGATCATGTCGGTCCCACCGAAATGCCTAACGGTCACATTATGAACTGAATCAGTCCGAGTTTCATTATTCGGTCCCACCGAGTTTGGTGATTTGTGTGTAACGGTTAGATTTTGTGTGGAGGCTATATATACCCCTCCACCCACTCTTCATTCATGGAGAGAGCCATCAGAACATGCCTACACTTCCAACATACATTTTCTGAGAGAGAACCACCTACACTTGTGTTGAGGTCAAGATATTCCATTCCAACCACATAAATCTTGATCTCTAGCCTTCCCCAAGTTGCTTTCCACTCAAATCATCTTTCCACCAAATCCAATCCTATGAGAGAGAGTTGAGTGTTGGGGAGACTATCCTTTGAAGCACAAGAGCAAGGAGTTCATCATCATCACACCATTTATTACCTTTTGGAGAGTGGTGTCTCCTAGATTGGTTAGGTGTCACTTGGGAGCCTCCGCCAAGATTGTGGAGTTGAACCAAGGAGTTTGTACGGGCAAGGAGATCACCTACTTCGTGAAGATCCACCCTAGTGAGGCGTCCTTCGTAGGCGATGGCCATGGTGGGATAGACAACGTTGCTTCTTCATGGACCCTTCGTGGGTGGAGCCCTTTGTGGACTCGCGCAACCATTACCCTTCGTGGGTTGAAGTCTCCACCAACGTGGTTGTACGATAGCACCACCTATCAGAACCACGCCAAAAATGTCTGTGTCTTCAATTGCGTCCGCACACTCCAATCCCATCCCTTTACATTCTTGCAACTTGCATGCTTTACTTTCCGCTGCTCATATATTCTTGTCATGATTGCTTGATATGTATTGTGAATGTTTAAACTTGTGCTAAACTCCACCTCAACTCAAAGAAATTAAAAACTACAACTTTTCTTGATTAAAGTCTATTCAACCCTCCCCTCCCCTCTAGACACCTCTTCTCGATCCTCTCAATTGGTATCAGAGCTTTGGTCTCCATTGCTTTAGTTTAATCACCATTGGAGGAAGATGGATGAGCCTACGTTGGGGAATCTTAGACATAGAGTGCCTATACTTGATGGAGAGTACTTTCATGAGTGAAAAAATGAGATGCTTGAGTCAATGAATATCACTTGAACGAGTACATTACTAGTCCTTGCATTTCCCCTAGTGATCCTTTGCATCCCACTCCCGATGAGGATCTTGACATGATTCACAATCTTAAAACTATCAATCTTATCATTAGAGGATTGCCCAAAAATTTGATTGCTAGCTTACCTACTCTTGATTGTGCCTACACTATATGGTGATTTCTTGAGGAACGCTTTCCAAACTATTCCTTGAAAAATCTAGATGAGATTCTCCATAAGTCTATTGCCTTGAATAGGATGAGTACTAGTGATCCTAAGTTTGATGATTGTCTATTTGAGCTTCATGATCTCATGTGTGCCAAAGGAGATGTTGGAATTATTAGCAATATCATTTCCGAAGTCATTAGAATCCATAAAGATGAACATTATTACGGTCATACTTCTAATGAATCACCTTTTCTAGGAAACGATCAATCACAAGATGATGTTGAACATGGATACTGTGATGAGCATGATGATAGTGACTTTGATCTCGATGAGTCGATGAGACACTTTGGTCTTATGGCTAATCTTCGCGGCTACATGGCTGGAGGAAAGGAATGGGTCCTTGATAGTGGATGTACCGATCATATGATCGGAGACAAGGATATGTTTCGTGAGCTTGTTGAAAACGATGGCCCTCGGAAGAATGTCACTTTTGGTGATAACTCAAAGGATAAGGTGGTTGGCCTTCGTAAGGTGGCCATCTCACATGATAGCTCCATACAAAATGTTATGCTCGTTGAATCTCTTGGCTACAATTTACTTTCCGTATCTAGACTTGCTGACTTTGGTTTCAATGTCCTATTTACTGAAGTAGATTGCCAAGTGTTTCGTAGAGATAATCATAAAATGGTCTTTACCAGTATACGTAGAGGTGATCTATATATTGTTGATTTCACTAAAAAGGCTCAACCTAGAACTTGCTTAATTGCTAAATCCTCTAAAGGCTGGTTGTGGCATAGAAGGTTAGGTCATGTGGGCATGCGAAATCTTGATAAGCTTATTAAAGGTGATCATATCCTTGGAGCAAAAGATGTTATATTTGACAAGGATAGACTTTGTAGTGCTTGTCAAGCAAGAAAAGAAGTTGGAGGGAGTCACCCCGTGAAGAACATCATGACCACGAGAAGACCACTCGAGCTACTTCGTATGGATCTTTTTGGTCCTAATGCCTACAAAACTCTCGGTGGAAACTCATTTGGTCTAGTTATAGTTGATGATTTTTCAATATTTACGTGGGTGCTCTTTCTTGATGATCGCAGGTCCAAATGATCATCAAGAACTTCGCTAGGAAGGCCCAAAACCAATTTGAAGTGAAGATCAAGAAGGTTTTGCAGTGACAACGGAACGGAGTTCAAGAACGCAAATGTGGATACCTTTCTTGACGAAGAGGGGATTTGACATGAGTTCTCGTCTACGTACACGCCTCAACAAAATGGAGTTGTTGAAAGGAAGAATCGACTCTTATTGAGATGGCAAGAACGATGCTTGGTGAGTACAAGACTCCAAAACACTTTTGGGCGGAAGCAGTTGAGACAGCTTGTCATGCAACAAATCGCTTGTATCTTCACAAGCTACTCGGCAAGACGACATACGAGCTCCTCACCGGTAACAAACCCCAAGTTGGATACTTTCGAGTATTTGGCTCAAGGTGTTACATTCTCGATAGGCATCGTCATTCTAAATTTGCTCCTAAGTCTCATGAAGGTTTCCTACTTGGTTATGGCTCAAACTCTCACACATACCGTGTCTACAACAATTTCACCCGAAAGGTTGAAGAGACGGTAGACGTGAAGTTTTATGAATCTAACGGCTCGCAAGTAGAGCAATTGCCAATTGATGTAGGAGATAAAGATCTTTCGGGAGCAATCCAAGACTTGTCTATTAGCAAGATTCATCCAACGGAGGTGAAGGAGAGTACCTCGTCCGTCCAAGTGGAAGCTTCTACCTCACGACAAGGTGACCCAAGAGTTGATACGGAAGCATCCACAAGTAGGACACACCAAGATGAAGAAAATGAGGAGGTACACCAAGAAGAACCTCATCAACCTCCTTCTCCACCACGACAAGAGAACGACAACGTCAACAATGAAGAAGGCCAAGAAGAAGAACAAGAGGATGAAGAAGATGTTCCACCCCGATCAAAACAAAAGCTCTCACAAGTTAGAGCAAGAGTCGCTAGAGACCATCCCGTTGAGCAAATCTACAATGACATTCAAACCGGGAGAATCACTCGCTCTAAATCTCATTTGGCTAATTTTTGTGAACACTATTCATTCATCTCTAGCATTGAACCAATGAAGGTTGAAGAAGCATTGGAAGATCCGGATTGGATAAATGCTATGCATGAAGAGCTACACAACTTTGAAAGAAACCAAGTGTGGACATTGGTTGAGAAGCCCGAAAACAACCACAACATCATCGGTACCAAATGGGTGTTTTGCAAAAAACAAGATGAAGATGGTCAACTCGTTCGCAACAAAGCACGTCTCATTGCCCAAGGCTACACTCAAGTCGAAGGTATGGACTACGGTGAGACATATGCCCCCGTTGCTAGACTTGAGTCCATCCGCATCTTACTTGCCTATGCTAATCACCATGATATCACCTTGTACTAAATGGACATTAAAAGTGCTTTTCTAAATGGTGAAATTGAGGAGGAAGTTTATGTTAAACAACCTCTTGGCTTTGTCAATCCTAAGAAACCCAATCATGTTTACAAACTCCACAAAGCTTTTTATGGTCTTAAACAAGCTCCTAGAGTGCGGTATAAATGTTCGAGCAAGTTCCTTATTGAGAAAGGCTTTGAGATTGGAAAAATAGATTTTACTCTTTTTGCTAAAAGGGTTAATGGAGAATTATTTGTGTGCCAAATTTATGTTGATGATATCATATTTGGTTCGACTAACCCTCATTTTAGTGAAAAGTTTGGGAAGCTAATGTCAAAGAAGTTTGAGATGTCTATGATGAGTGAATTCAAGTTCTTTCTTGGTTTGCAAATCAAGCAAACCAAGGAAGGCACCTTTGTTTCTCAAACAAAGTACACCAAGGACTTATTCAAGAAGTTCAACATGCAAGAAAGAAAAGGTATGAAAACTCCCATGCCTACTAGTGGACATCTTGACTTGACCAAGGATAGAAAATCGGTTGACCAAAAGGTTTACCGATCTATGATTGGTTCATTGTTATATCTATGTGCCTCCCATCCCGACATTATGCTAAGTGTGTGCATGTGTGCACGATATCAAGCGGCTCCTAAAGAATGTCATCTTAAGGCTGTGAAAAGGATAGTGAGATACTTAATACATACACCAAATTTTGGCATTTTGTATCCTAAGAGGTCTTCCTTTGATCTTGTTGGCTATTCCGATTCGGACTATGTCGTAGAGAAGGTTGATAGAAAGTCCACTTCAGGTACTTGTCAATTTATTGGTAGATCTCTTGTGTCTTGGTCCTCCAAGAAACAAAACTCGGTATCCTTATCCACCGCCGAAGCGGAATACATTGCCGCCGGTTCATGTTGTGCTCAATTACTTTGGATGACCCAAACTCTTAAAGATTATGAGATCAATGTGAAACATGTTCCATTGCTTGTGACAATGAGAGTGATATTAAGATTGCTCACAATCCTGTGCAACATTCTCGAACTAAGCATATTGAAGTTCGTCATCATTTCATTCGAGATCATGTTGCTAAAGGAGACATTGATCTTAAGCATGTTCGTACCGATAAGCAATTGGCGGATATATTCACCAAACCACTTGATGAGAAAGTATTTTGCCGTTTGAGAGGTGAATTTAACATCATTGACGCTTCAAACTTGGAGTAGGAACTCCATGAGGATACATGCAAGCAGGGGCGGAGCTCTGTAGGGGCTAAACCGAGCCATGGCCCGCCCAGGAATTTAGCAAAAAAAAATTACCTACATGTCATCTTAGCCCAGCCCACGAACAGACACATCATCCCCATCCTCTCGTCTCACGCACGCACAGGCACACGCTCCTCCGATTCCCCATCCTCTCAGCTAGGTTCTTAGGATGTAGCCGCCGTGCACAGGGAGCACCACCGTCCACCGGAGCTTGTCGCCCGCTGTCTCGCGGAGCAACCGCCGGAGACGCCCGCACCCCGCAGGATCTCGCCTAGCCCTCGCCGCCTTGCGCCCTGCCCTGCTCCCTCGCGCCGTCGCCCGGTCGAGCCGCCCACTCGCCCAGGCGCCCCACGACCCACTATCTCGCGGTTCGCGAAGCTACCGCCTCGCCCCTGGCTGCGGCGACGCCCGCCGGAATCTTGTGGTTGTTCTCCTCCAATCCCCGGCTGTTCTGCTCCAACCCCTGCACCAACCAGCAGGGCAACGCGGGCAGGTAATAATATTTCCCCAAATTCCTAATTTGATAAGCAAAGCAATAATCTGATTTTGTTCAGTTCCACACATCGAGTGATCAAGTCTGCTAGTGCTAGTGATAACTAATAGACTGATCTTGTGCAAATTGCAACAGAGGCAGCAGGCAGGCAGAGGTAGTCATGGGCAAGGAAAATCGGACTCAGAAAAGAATTGATTTGGTGTTTAAAAGGAAAAGAGATGATATAATTGAAGTTGAGGAAGACCAAGTATTGCCCTTGCTTGAATTGGAACAGCAACAACCTGAACAACAACATAACCAAGATGGAGGAGTTCAAACAAATGAAGTTGTTACATTCCGGGGTATTGAGTTCTTGCAGCGGGATCCTGGATTGCGCCCTCAAATTTGGCAATATCCACCAGACCAGAGAGATACCGTGAGGAGAGCATATTTGATGTTAGGTCCTATGCAACCCCGCCTAGAGAACTATAAACCTTCTGGTGAACCTGGGCATCAACGCCGCTTCCAGTATAGTTGGTTTGGTGATTTTCCGTCATGGCTAGAGTATTCAGAGGAGAAAAGTTGTGCGTATTGTCTATATTGCTTTGTCTCCAATAACAAAGAGAATACACGAGGTGGTTCTCATGTCTTCACGGTACATGGATTTGACAGTTGGAAGAGGGTTTGTGGGAAACATTGTGCATTCTTGACCCACATAGGATCTGAACCATGCTCACCACACAACAATGCAGTCACTAGTGGTCATGCCTTAATGAAACAACCATGCCACATAGAGAATGTTATGGCTGTGAGGGACAAGGAGAAGGTGGAAAGAAATCGTTTGCGGCTGAAAGTTTCAATTGCGGTTGTTAAGTGGCTTGCATTCCAAGCTTGTGCTTTTAGAGGGCATGATGAGAGACCACAGTCAAAGAATCAAGGAAACTTTCTTGAAATGGTAAAGCTTCTTGCAGAATTTAATCCTGAGATTGCCAAAGTTGTGTTGGGAAATGCTCCATACGGCGCAAAATACACATCACATGATATCCAGAATGAGATCTTGAGTATATTTGCATCTAAAATCAGGAAGCATATTCGTGAGGAAGTTGGAGATTATAAGTATTCTATTTTAGTGGATGAAACATGTGATGCATCAAAGAGAGAGCAAATGGCGCTGGTTCTTAGGTTTGCTGATAAAGGTGGTATTTTGCAAGAGAGATTCTTTGATTTGATACATGTAGCGAACACGAGGTCTTTGACATTGAAAAATGAGTTGAGCTTTGTTTTGTCAAACAACGGTTTTAATATTCAGAACCTTCGAGGACAAGGTTATGATGGCGCTAGTAACATGAGAGGCGAGTTAAATGGATTACAAGCTCTTTTCCCCCAAGAATGCCCATATGCTTATTATGTCCATTGTTATGCCCATCGCTTGCAACTTGCTCTAGTTGATGCATCTAAAGAAGTGGTTCCTATCTCCCAGTTCTTTCAGAAATTGATCTTTATCATAAACACGGTTGACTCATCTTCAAAGCGCCATGATGAGCTTCATCTTGCCCAACTAGTTGAACTAGAAAATGGAATCTCTAATGCTAGTATCGAGACAGGTCAAGGGGCAAATCAAATCCGCTCACTTAAGCGACCAGGAGACACAAGGTGGGGTTCTCATTTTGGTTCAGTTTACAGCCTTATGAAGATGTTTGGTCCAGTTTGTTCAGTTATCCAAGATATAGCCGCCGATGGATCAATTGGCTCAATTCGTGCAGATGCAGACACTTCTTTTGGCTACTTGTCCTCATTTGAGTTCATTTTTATCTTATGTTTGATGAAGGAAATCTTTGAAATAACAGAATTGCTTGGCCAAGCTTTACAAAAGAAATCACAAGATATTGTGAATGCTGTCCGCCTAGTTTCCTCAACAAAACAATGTCTTCAGGAGTTGAGATCAGATGATGGCTACCAAGTATTTATTACTACGGTTGTTGAGTTTTGTGTAAACCATTCCATTGACATTCCAGACTTTGAGGAAACATACATCATGCGTGGTGGTCGTGCTCGTCGTCAACCTGATCAGTTCACCAAGGAGCATTACTTTCAAGTGGAAATTTTCTTTTCAACACTGGACACTCAACTATTTGAATTAAACCGAAGATTCAATGATAAGGTAATGGATCTTCTAACCATTAGCGCCACCTTGATTCCTACAAACAAATTCAGAGGATTCAAAGCTAGTGATATATGTGAGATGGTGAAAAAGTACTACCCAGCAGATTTTCCCCAAGATATTTATGGATTACAACAGCAACTTAAGCACTTTGTTTCTGATGCTTCCAAGGATGATGATTTGAAAAACATATCTACCTTAATTGATCTATGTCGATGCCTTGTGGAGACAGGAAGACATACCGTCTACAACTTGATTGACAGATTACTTTGGTTGCTCATTACCCTTCCAGTTTCTACAGCCAGTGCTGAACGCGCATTTTCTAGTATGAAGATCATTAAGACAAGATTGCGCAATAAGATGGAAGATGAGAATCTGGCTAATAACTTGTTAGTACACATAGAGGGTGGAATTCTGGAGGACTACAGCCATGAAGATGCCATTGCAGATTTTATAAGCAAGAAGGATCGGAGAGTTGATTTCTAGTATGTGAGTAAGTCCATGTCTAATGTCTCGACACTTTTGTATTAGCTAACTCAATAGTGGCTCATGGTTGAACTGTACTTTGATACATATATATTATATATATACATATTTGCTAGCTCAATCTTGTGACCTGGGTGCTTGTAACATGTCGTTATGAGTCGGAATTTGAAAAAATTTGTGCTCTTCTTAAGTCTGGCCCGCCCAACTTTTCCGTTCAAGCTCCGCCACTGCATGCAAGGCACGAGCCTTTGACTAATCCTTGACTTTTTTCTCTTAAGATGATAATCATATGTCTTGGATATACTTGTACCCTTGCATGCTATCTAACCCTTGTAGGCACTTGGATGAATCTAAATCTATGAGATTGCAACTCACTCACATCTTGAGTAATCTCTACATCAAAAAGTTTCTACACAATGGTGGTTGAAGACAAGGAAGCATGAAACACCTCAACATATCCTTTGACAAATTCTATATATCAAATTTCATTTGGTATCAAATTCCATTGAAAGTGCAACTATCCCTGGGTGGTTTTGGTAATTCCTAACAACATATAGCTCATTGAGCTAACATTATTCCAAGATTAATATTTTAGAAAAAGCTCAATGAATGGCATGGCATGGATGAGGAAAGTGGATCCCTCAAAATTCTAAGGACAAAAAGTTTGGCTTAATCTTGAAGCTCAAGACTCTACATTTTATATTTTAGTGATCTAAGATCACATTGAGTCCATAGGAAAAGCCAATACTATCAAGGAGGGATGATGTGTTGCTTAATGAGTTTTTTGCTCTTCAGTGCTTAGTGATATGCTCCAAAACCCTCAACTACCTTCCCACATCCACATATGACCTAAACCAAAAGTCAAACTCGGCCCCACCGATTCTTTCTATCCGGAGCCATCGAGTTTCAGATGTCATAACCACTGCCATAAACCCTAGGCAAATCGGTCTCACCGATAGGGATCTCGGTATCACCGAGATGGGATTGCAATCTCTCTGTTTCCCTTCGTAACGTTTTGGTCTAACCGAAGTGAGCGATCGGTCCCACCGAGATTGCAATGTAAACTCTCTGTTTCCCTTTCGTAACATTTCGGTCTCACCAAAAAGAGCGAACCGGTCCCATCGAGTTTACCTGACCAACTCTCTGGTTGGCTTATTACCAAAATCGGTCCCACCGAGTTTGTGTAATCGGTCACACCGAGATTACGTTATGCCCGAACCTTAACCATATCGGTCCTACCGAGTTGCATCTCAGTCCCACCAAAAATCCTAAGGGTCGCTAGGTTTGCTGAATCGGTCCGACCGAGTTTAACCATTCGGTCCCACCGAGTTTGGCAAATTGTGTGTAACGGTTAGATTTTGTGTGGAGGCTATATATACCCATCCACCCACTCTTCATTCGTGGAGAGAGCCATCAGAACACATCTACACTTCCAATACACATGTTCTGAGAGAGAACCACCTACACTTGTGTTGAGGTCAAGATATTCCATTCCTACCATATGAATCTTGATCTCTAGCCTTCCCAAGTTGCTTTCCACTCAAATCTTCTTTCCACTAAATCCAAATCCTGTGAGAGAGAGTTGAGTGTTGGGGAGACTATCATTTGAAGCACAAGAGCAAGGAGTTCATCATCAACACACCATTTGTTACTTCTTGGAGAGTAGTGTCTCCTAGATTGGCTAGGTGTCACTTGGGAGCCTCCGACAAGATTGTGGAGTTGAACCAAGGAGTTTGTAAGGGCAAGGAGATCGCCTACTTTGTGAAGATCTACCGCTAGTGAGGCAAGTCCTTCGTGGGCGACGACCGTGATGGAATAGACAAGGTTGTTTCTTCGTCGACCCTTCGTGGGTGGAGCCCTCCGTGGATTCGCGCAACCGTTACCCTCCGTGGACTCGCGCAACCGTTACCCTCCGTGGGTTGAAGTCTCCATCAACGTGGATGTACGATAGCACCACCTATCGGAACCACGACAAAAACATCTGTGTCTCCAATTGCGTTTGAATCCTCCAAACCCTTCCCTTTACATTCTTGCAGGTTGCATGCTTTACTTTCCGCTGCTCATATACTCTTTTTCATGCTTGCTTGAATTGTGTGGAGATTGCTTGACTTGTGCCAAGATAGCTAAAATCTGCCAAGAACTAAAATTGGGAAAAGACTAGATTTTTATTTGGTCAAGTAGTCTAATCACCCCCCTCTAGACATACTTTCGATCCTACAAGTGGTATCAGAGCTTTGGTCTCCATTTGCTTTGATTTCCATAGCTTTTGGTGGTCATAGCCTTGGTTTCACAACCTAGGAGAGTATGGCGTCTAGCGAGGGAAATTATCATCGTAGAGGTTCTTACTTTGATGGTACTAATTTTGCTAGTTGGAAGCATAAGATGAAAATGCATATTCTTGGACATAACCCCACCGTTTGGGCTATTGTGTGTGTTAGCTTGCAAGGTGACTTCTTTGATGGGAAAGAACCGAACTGTGAAGCTACCTCGGAAGAGTTGAAGATGCTGCAATACAACGCTCAAGCTTGTGATATCCTCTTCAATGGATTGTGCCCCGAAGAATTCAACAAAATCAGTCGTCTTGAGAATGCAAAGGAAATTTGGGATACTTTGATTGATATGCACGAAGGTACCGACTCCGTCAAGGAATCCAAATTGGATGTGCTTCAAAGTCAACTTGACAAGTTCAAAATGAAGGATGGTGAAGGTGTCGCTGAAATGTACTCTAGGCTTGCTCTTATCACAAATGAGATTGCCGGCTTAGGGAGTGAAGAGATGACCGATAGATTCATCATCAAGAAGATCCTAAGAGCCTTGGATGGAAAATATGATACCGTGTGCACATTGATCCAAATGATGCCCAATTACAAAGATCTCAAGCCAACAGAAGTCATCGGAAGAATTGTTGCTCATGAGATGTCACTCAAGGATAAAGAGGAACTTCACAACAAATCAAGTGGTGCTTACAAAGCCTCATGTGAAACCCCCACATCATCAAGTGAGAAACAAACCTTCAATGAAGAATTGAGCTTAATGGTGAAGAACTTCAACAAGTTCTACAAGAGTAGAAGCAAAGAGAAAAGCTCCAAGTCAAGGTCCTACAATGACAAAAGATCTTCTAGTAGAGAGCGAAACTGCTACAATTGTGGAAGGCCCGAACACTATTCCAATGAGTGTACGTCCCCCTACAAGAGAAGAAAAGATTCTCCTAAGAGAATAAGTAGAAGAGAAGAATCACCATCTAGAGAAAGAAGGAGTAGAGATGATCGTTATGAACGAAGACCCTCACGGAGAAGCAAGGATTCGGAAAGAAAGGACAAGTCATCAAGGAGCTACACAAAACGAAGACATCAAGCTCACGTTGGTGAATGGGTATCCGGCTCCGACTCTGACAACCACTCCGAGAGAAGCTATCACTCCGACTCTGAATATACTCAAGACGAAGGTGTTGCCGGTCTAGCACTTGTGACAACCAACTCCTACGACATATTTGACTCACCAAATGAAGGAGTTGGAACATGCTTCATGGCTAAAGGCCCAAAGGTATCACACCCCGAGTATGTTGATTTCAATAGTGATGAAGATGACTTGTTAGGTGATGATGATTTACTTGTTGACAACTCTAGTGATGAATACTATGATGAAACGTCAATTGATCATGCTAATCAAGATAAAATGAATGACAATGATAAGGAGAAGATTGAGTCTCTAACTAAAGAACTAAACACTCTTAAGTTAGCTCATGAAACTATCTTAGGAGATCATCGAGAACTTTTAAGGGCTCATGAGAAATTACGCTTTGAAAAGCTCAACCTTGAGCAAGAGCATGAGTTCTTAAAAGCAATCAATGATGATCTTCGTAAGAAAAATTCTTCTTACATTGCCAAGCGTTTACTCTTATCCACTTACATGCCTCAAGTCAAGTCTAGTAACAAGAACAAGAATGATTCTTCCTCTAGTAGTAACAATAATCATGCTACATCCAATATTGTTGCTTCTAGTAGTTCTCTTGATTCCACTAATGATTCTCTTAGCCAAGTTACACTTGAGCAACAAAATAGCTTATTGAAGGGAATTATAGAGAAAGGTGTTTACAAGAGCCTTGCCGGAAGTAAGCAATTCAAAGAAATTGTACGCAAGCGAGGAAGGCACCGGAAGAATCAAGGTGTTGGTTTTGAACGAAAGTTCAATGCCAATGGAGTTGAGTGGGAAGAAGATCAATACCCCAAGACGAAGTTTGTTCCTCAACAAGAGAAGTATGATCCTACTTCTTTCAAAGGGACACAAGCTCAAGATGATCTTCCACCACAAGACCACAAGCAAAAAGGCAAGGACAAGCTTCAAGAGGAAATTGATGCATTTGAAGAAGCTCCTAAGGCCTTGGTCAAGTGGGTTCCCAAGACTACTTCAAGTTCCACTTCATCAAGTACAACTACAACTCCGAGGATTCCCATCAAGATGGTGTGGATCCAGAAGAAGAAGAACTAGAGAGTTCTTGAGGGTGACTCCGCCAACAAACTTCACTCTTATCATCTTGGCAAGAACAAGTGCAATCAACTTCCACATCTTGCACTAGTTCAAGGAGTCACAAACCCTCTTGTTGGTAAGACAAGGGACAAGGTAACCTAAAAGCTTCCATAGACATCATCTTGGGTGTGCATCACTTTATGTCTATGGATATCCTTGTTTGTTCCTTGTGGGACTAACCCGTGTAGGTATTGAAAGTGCAACTCACTCCAATGGATAGCTCCAAATGATCTACATCAACATTGAGCATCCACATCCTCAACATCTACATGAAGTCATCATCGACAAAACCCAAGGTTAGTTCATCCCTCTTAGGGGGGATATCACATCTAGGGGGAGCTTTACTCTAAGAACTGAGCTAAAGCAACTCTAATGGTGTGAACACAACAATGCTTTATGTAAAAGTGGTAACCCCACTTGCGCTTAAACGATGAGTATGACCTATGATCAAATGTTCTCATTTGACTCCTAAGTCAATATACTCATATATAGATGACCTAGTCATCGCCAATTGCTTGATAGATGCTAGAATTGATTGTGCATACTTTGCCACAGATTTCTATTGCCATTTTATTGTGTGAGCATGTTGGTTGCATATTTCACTCATTCGAGCACGTCCACTTGTTGTTTTGATTGGTTGGTTTCTTTTTCTTTGGCCAAGTGGATGGACAAGAATGCCTAAGAACCTTCTCTAGCTATCTATGCTTTTCTCGTCTCAAACTCTATTCATGCTACATCACAAATTTTGATCAAGTCAGATTCGAACCACTCTGTGTGAGGAGCACTCGGAGTCCCCGATTCGTCATAGACTTAAACTTCCAAAACTTCTTTGTGTGTTTCGGTCTGACCGATTCCTCCATTTCGGTCATACCGAGATCACTAAGTCGATCTAGGTTTTCAATCTCGGTGCAACCGATTTGAACTTTTCGGTCACACCGAGTTGCTATAACTGTCAACGGTTATGCATCTCGGTGCCACCGAGTTGTTCCACTCAGTCACACCGATAGGGTCGGGCTATATATACTCACGGGCAAAAATTTTGGAAATTTCTTCGAAACCTCTTCGCCCGCGCATAGCTCGCTCTGCCTCCTGGGTCTCCGGATCGTCCTCCTCGTCGCCAGCCACCTCCTGTCGCTGGTCTCTGTGGCCGTCAATGGAATTCTCCTCCGCCGTTGCCGCCGTAGCGAGTTCATTGCCGAACTAGGGTATGGACTCGATCACAGTGCTATCCCTGTCCGATTCCTAGCACATTGTGTTCATTATGATTCTTGTCGCGATTGAAACGCCTCTATCCAGTCAAAACACTCCGTAGATTAGAGTTGAATCGAAAATTTAGGGTTAGGTTTCCGCCGAAACCATCTCGGACCCACCGGGTTGCAGAACTCGGTTCCACCGATTCGGCCAAGGCCATTGCACATGTGGTTCTCGGTTTGACCGAGAATTGCAAATCGGTGTGACCGAGTTCAGGACTTTGTGAAACCCTAGCAGTCTCGGTGCCACCGAACTGTGACTCTGTCTGACCGAGTTCACTAGTTTTGGTTCCAACAGCTGCTTCGGTATCACCGAGTTTGCAAATCGGCTGATCCGAAATGCTTTCTGTGGAAAACTAAAACTAAGTTTTTGACTCATTCTTTTGCAAAAATCTCTGTATTTTGTGATGCTCATCCACTCTATCTCATCTACAATCTATTCACAGGGTCTGCAGTTAGTGTTTGCAACATGTCTGACCAGAGTGACAGCCAGAACAAGTCAGAGGAACAGGTTCACTTGAGTGAGGGCACTAGTCCCTCTAGTAGCTCAGATGAGGGTAGCAGAAGCACCCCAAGCAACTTGCCAAAGGCAGCCACTAGAGCAAGCAAGAAAAGGACTTCAGAGTCTGAAGATGAAGATTATGTGGCAGAGGAAGAGGAAGCCACTTCAAAGAAGAAAGTGCTCAAGAAGGAATATGGCTCAGCTGCAGCCACAAAGCCAGGACTGAAGACCAAAAGGACAGCAGGGAGACAACCCATGTCTACAGCCAGAGCCTCCTTGTCGGTGTCAAAACCGGCGGATCTCGGGTAGGGGGTCCCGAACTATGCGTCTAGGCGGATGATAACAGGAGGCAAGGGGCACAATGTTTTACCCAGGTTCGGGCCCTCTCGATGGAGGTAAAACCCTACGTCCTGCTTGATTAATATTGATGATATGGGTAGTACAAGAGTAGATCTACCACGAGATCAAGGAGGCTAAACCCTAGAAGCTAGCCTATGGTATGATTGTTGTATGTTGGAGTTGTCGTCCTACGGACTAAAACCCTCCGGTTTATATAGACACCGGAGAGGGTTAGGGTTACACAAAGTCGGTTACAATGGTAGGAGATCTGAATATTCGCATCGCCAAGCTTGCCTTCCACGCCAAGGAAAGTCCCATCCGGACACGGGACAAAGTCTTCAATCTTGTATCTTCATAGTCCAGGAGTCCGGCTGAAGGTATAGTCCGGCTACCCAGACACCCCCTAATCCAGGACTCCCTCAGTAGCCCCTGAACCAGGCTTCAATGACGACGAGTCCGGCGTGCAGATTGTCTTCGGCATTGCAAGGCGGGTTCTTCTCCAAATTCCGTGTACCTGTTGAATAATGTCCGGTTTTTATAATGTAGCGCTCCTTGGCTTCTATGCCCAATAATGGTCATCTTCCACGTGTCAAACGAATATGAAAAGTCTGGATGTTTTTACATTTACACCCCCAGCCGCGTAAATGAGCTGCCTATTTAAAGGAATGGGGATTTAGATCCAAACCACACCTTCTCCCTTCCGCGAGTGTTCATCAGAGCGCATCCGACAGAGGTCCATTCCACCATGGCCAGCCGTCGCAACTCCTCCTCTCGCCCTTCCAGCCCTAGGCCCGGAGACTGGGAGAGGTGCTCCATTCCGCATAGCGAGCTAGTATCGCTTTAGACCAAGGGATTCCTCCCTCCGGCCTACATGGTCCCGGTTCGAGCCGGACTCGCCGCCTATAACGGCGAAGGGCAAGCAGAGAGCGCTCCCACTCCCTCCAAAGGAGAGCGGGTATGCCTTGTCCCTTATCTAATCAGGGGACTCGGATTTCCAATTCATCCGTTTCTCCGAGGGCTTCTGGAGTTCTATGGCCTCCAGCTGCACAACCTCACACCTGCCTCTATATTGCATATCGCGGGCTTCGTTGCCCTTTGCGAGCTGTTCTTGGGTGTTGAGGCTCATTTCGCGCTGTGGAAGAGGTTGTTCTGCCTGGTGCCCCGTTCTCAAGAGGGGTTAATATATGAAGTGGGCGGAGCCGAAATCTGGCGCATCGCCGGGACCGGATATCTATCCGGAACCCCAAAGAAGGCGTCCGAGGACTGGCCTTCAAAATGGTTTTATATGGAGGATGTCCCGCTGCCGGATCCTATCCGGATCGGCCTCCCCGAATTCAACAGTGCTCCCTTAAAGAAACACTTAAGCTGGCATCCACGGAGCTCTCAGAGAGAAAGTGACAGGGACGTCCTCTACCTGATGGGCCGGATAGGACTATTGGCTCATTCCGGACTAACCATGGTTGAGGTCATGGCCATATGCATCATGCGGGGGGTGCAACCGCTTCAATATAGAAGCCACCCCATGTGGGATTTTAACGGGGAGGATGACGCCACTCGTTATGGTCGTAAGGGACCAGACTCAGCTGACGCTCTAGTAAAGATCTTGTCCTCTTTGTACAAGGGAGAATAGGAGGAATTCCTCCGCGTCAACCCGCAGGGTGGATTTACTATGTACAACCCTCCAAGCTGGGTAAGCGGACAATCTTGCTTGCCCATCCGTTTTGTATTCCCATGATTAAATATATAGTCTAACGACTCCTACGCAGGAACTGCGTCAGGAAGTAAAGGATATAAATAGCCGTCCTCCACAGCCCGAGGATCCTGAACGGTCCCTCGATCCGGCTTCCGAAGAGGATCCGGACATTTCGGTGGAGCTGATTGACGGGGTGTTTTATCAGCTAAGCAAGGACGATACCTTGGTGGCCATTACGGCCGATTACCCAGGGTTATACCCGGCCTCCCAGGTAACCAAGACCGGAGTCTCATCACCTTGGGAAGGGATCCATCCTCACGTGTTTTTAGTTTTCTTGACAACAACTGTGTTTTGCAGGGGAGGTTCCTGAGGTGAGAGGCCGGGCCTGCGGCGGCAAGCCAACGAGGGGCCGCAGGGGACCGTGGGGTAAAAAGGAATGTAGTCCGGACTAAGGCGCCGGTGCAAAGGTATAGCGCGCCTGTCTAGCCCTGGTGTTATTTTTTAAGACATATTAACACTCGTGCTTGGTGCAGGACAAAGAGACCTCGCCGGACTGTATCCGAAGAGGTTGCCAATCGCGCCTCCACCAGCCAGGCTCCAAAGCCCGGACCGGAGGCGGAGGCGAACACGAGGCGTGCACCGGACGCTCCTCCGACAGAGGACGCGGACAGGCTGTCTGCCACCCCTTCCGAGGTGGAAAGTGCCATGAACCACAGGCGTCGCCGGACAGTTCTTCGCGACGCCTGTTTCTCCCAAGAGGCACTGGATGCCTTCAATTCAGGAGATGCATATCTCCGTGCCGCTTAGAATGGTCTAGCCAAAGCCACGGAGCAATATGTAAAAGACATATGGGTGAGGAAATTTTAATGGTTATATATACCAGTAGCCCCCGAGACTTGAAGCAGTGAGAATAACTGATTTAAGGATCATGTAATACGTAGGTTCTTTCAGAGAAGAATACCCAGTTGTCTCAGGAGTTAAAAGAGTGCCAAGCCCAACTTGAGGCCGCACTGGCCGCGATAGGGGAGCCTAAGGAGACCCCCTCTGGTACTATATGCTTCAAAAAGATAAGTGTGAAATGCGGCATATGTGCAAATCTGACAAATGAAATTGCAGATGGTGCCGGACTAGATCCGGACAGGCAACAACTCCTACGCCGGCTAAAAGTTGGCGAGAGCGTGCTGACAAAGGTGAGGCGGGAGAAGAATGATCTTCAGGATGCCAACACCAAGCTGGGTGTTGAACTGAAAGATGTTCGAGCCCAGCTGTCGGACTCCGTTAAGGAGAATCAGCGGCTTCGATGTGGCATATTTAGTAAGTGCTTAAACGAACTTGTGGAAAAAGAGTTCGGCGAGGAAGTCGACTAACAGAGTGATGTCTATAGGTATGATAACAGGTCGTCCTGCAGAGGAGATGCCCGGTTCGACGGGTGACCTTCTTCCCGAGCTCTTGCAACTGCACGAGCGAGTTCGACAGGCGATGCAAGGCGTTGCCCAAGCCTTATGGCCATCCCTCCCCATGCTCGAAGGCCTTGGAGAGCTTGCGAAGAAGCTGAAGGGAGCGCGGCGGCGCTTCCGGTTGTGGAAGATATCGGCCTGCCGTCAAGGTGCTAGGGAGGCCTGGGCCATGGTGAAGACGGGGTACACAAAGGCTGACCCAAACCACATGGCCAAGGTCGGACCTGTGGGACCCGATGGGAAGGAGATCCCTGTAAGCTTAGTATACGGCCAAGTAGAATTGGCCGCAAAGTATTCCTAGCAGGACTGTAAATTAGACAGCCTGTTAGATGGTATTGAAGAGGAATACAATCAGTTAGACTGACCATGTAATTTTAATTGACATGTGTAATGCCTTCTAGCCGGATTGTAGATCGTTTGTCGTTGCCGACCTTTTCGCTTCGACCTCGGGACCTGACGGTCCGGAGTGTGTCCGAATACCCTAGCGGTTATATAAGAACCGGGGTATGCATGGAGACCAGGCGTAGGGGTCATTAGTGCTTTATCAGACAAGTGCCCAACTAGTTATGTTATATTACATGGTTAGTAAGAAACATCTTCCAGAGAGAATAGTTCCGTTAGGGGTTCCTTTCTCTGGGAGGCATGCCCTAAAGTGCATGTCCGGACTGCGAACGCAGAAAAAAGCATCTGGGGGCACATAAATAAATAAGTAAAAAAGGTCATCTTTAGTTCACCGACCGAATATTCCCTTAAGAACGCTAGCTTTCGGCTTCACCCAGTCTGAGGTACACATTCGGCTGACCCGGCAGTAACGATCGCAGAGGTGCTCCCTTTACCGCCTAGCCGAACAATCGGGAACGTAGGGGTAAGCACAGGAGCCAGGCAATCTAGTTTGGCCAAAACTTAAGTCATATCGATGCATATAATGGTGAAGAAAAGGTACATGCGGAAGTTTTACACATGTGTTGGGCGTGAAGCCCGTATAAATAAGCTTCTGTTTAAAGAAGCCCCCAGGTATAGTGAGCGCGGGTAGCGCGTCTCTTTCTGAGCTTTTAAGGGAAGGAGAGAAATGTAAGACAGAAAATAAAAAAAATAAACAGAGGTAGGAGACGAACACAGAGTCCGGCGCTAGGCATAAAATCTTCGGAGACGGGCTGCGTTCCATGGGTTCGGCTCGAGTCGGTTGTCCGACGCATCTCGCAGGCGGTACGCTCCGCCAGTCAGGACTTGGTTGATTATGAAGGGACCTTCCCACTTGGGCTTCAGTTTGTCCTTTTTCTTGTCCGGCAGGCGTAGAACTAGTTCGCCAATGTTGTAATTTTTGGCCCGTACTTCTCTGCTTTGATATCTTCGAGCCTGCTGTTGATAGAATGCGGAACGGGCTTTTGCCACGTCACGCTCCTCCTCTAAGGCGTCCAAGCTGTCCTGCCGATCGAGTTCGGCTTCTCTTTCTTTGTACATGCGCACTCGAGGTGAGTCATGAATGATGTCGCAAGGCAAAACCGCCTCTGCGCCGTACACCGTGAAGAATGGTGTGTATCCGGTGGTGCGATTCGGCGTTGTCCGCAGTCCCCAGAGCACGGAGTCGAGCTCCTCTACCCAGTGCGTGTTCGATTCCTTGAGGGACCGCACTAATCTGGGTTTGATGCCGCTCATAATAAGACCATTTGCACGTTCGACCTGACCATTAGTTTGTGGGTGATAGACAGATGCATAATCGAGCTTGATGTCCATATTTTTGCACCAGAGTTTTACCTCGTCGGCCGTAAAGTTCATGCTGTTATCAGTGATGATGTTGTGGGGGACACCGTAACGGTGTACGACCCCGGATATGAAGTCTATCACCGGTCCGGATTCGGCCGTCTTAACAGGCTTGGCTTCTATCCATTTGGTGAACTTGTCCACTATGACCAGTAAGTATTTTTTCTTGTGGGTTCCGCCTTTAAGGGGCCCAACCATGTCAAGCCCCCAGACCGCGAAAGGCCAAGTAATGGGGATAGTTTGGAGGGCGGTGGGTGGCATGTGGCTTTGGTTTGCGAAAAGCTGACAACCGACGCATCATTGGACCAAGTCCTGAGCGTCTGCCCGGGTCGTCGACCAATAAAAGCCTGCACGGAAAGCCTTGCTTATGAGGGACCAAGCTGCAGCGTGATGACCACCGAGTCCGGCATGAATTTCAGCCAGCAAGTTCCGCCCTTCCTCTTCGGAGATGCACCTTTGAAGGACTCCGGTAGTGCTTTTCTTGTAAAGTTCTCCCTCATGGACTTTATAGGCTTTAGATCGCCGCACTATGCAGCGTGCCTCATTTTGGTCCTCTGGGAGCTCCTGCCTAGTAAGGCAGGCTAGGAATGGTTTTGTCCACGGGGCGATGATGACCATTATTACATGGGCTGAAGTTGTAATTTCATTGGCAGAGCCTCCGATTGTGTTAGATTGTTCGGTGCCGGACAGTGCGGTTGGGTCCGGGCTGTTATTGTCAGGTTCCCCTTCCCATACTACGGATGGCTTGAACAGCCTTTCCAAGAAGATGTTGGGGGGGACTGCATCGCATTTTGCACCGATGTGTGCCAGGACGTCTGCCGCCTGATTGTTTTCCCGGGCTATGTGGTGAAATTCGAGCCCCTCGAACCGAGCTGACATTTTTAGGACGGTGTTGCGGTAAGCTGCCATTTTCGATCCTTGGCATCGAAGTCTCCATTTATTTGGGATATCGCGAGGTTCGAATCCCCGCGCACCTCTAGGCGTTGAATGCCCATGGATACTGCCATCGGGAGACCATGTAAAAGGGTCTCGTATTCGGCCGCATTGTTGGAGTCTGTGTACATAATCTGGAGTACGTATTGAACTGTGTCTCCCGTGGGGGACGTCAAAACGACGCCAGCCCCCAGACCGGCCAACATTTTGGAGCCGTCGAAATGCATGGTCCAGTTTGACTATGTGCCGTCCTCTTTAGGGAGTTCGGCCTCCGCCCATTCTGCGACGAAGTCGGCCAAAACTTGCGACTTAATAGCTCGCCGTGGCTTATAGGTTATGTTGAATGGGAGGAGCTCGATGGCCCATTTTTCAATCCGGCCCGTTGCTTCGCGGTTGTTTATAATATCATTAAGTGGTACTTTGGAGGCTACCGTTATCTAACACTCTTGAAAGTAGTGTCGCAGCTTCCGGGATGCCATGAATACCGCATATGCAATCTTTTGATAATGTGGGTACCGTGATTTGTATGGAGTGAGGACAGTGGACACATAGTAGACCGGCTTTTGAAGGGGGAATTTGTGTTCGTCCGTTTCTCGTTCGACGACGAGCAGTGCGCTAACAACCTGGTGTGTTGCTGCAATGTACAATAGCATTGGTTCGCCAATATTTGGCGCGGCCAGGACTGGGTTTGTTGCCAATATGGCCTTTATTTCATTAAGTCCGGCCGTGCCGGCATCCGTCCACTCGAAGTGTTCGGTGTGCCGAAGGAGGCGATAAAGGGGTAGTGCCTTTTCTCCCAAGCGGGAGATGAAGCGGCTTAGGGCCGCCACGCATCCGGTTAATTTTTGTATTTGTTTGAGGTCCTTTGGGATATCCAATTGCCACAAAGCTCGGATCTTGGCCGGATTTGCTTCAATTCCTCTGCCGGATACAATGAAGCCCAAGAGCTTTCCGGCTGGAACGCCGAAAACGCAATTTTCCGGGTTGAGCTTGATGTCATATGTTCGGAGGTTATCGAATGTAAGCCTCAAGTCGTCTACTAGAGATTCGACATGTCTTGTTTTTACGACCACATCATCCATGTATGCCTCCACTGTTTTGCCGATCTGGTTTGCCAGACATGTCTGAATCATGCGCTGATATGTTGCGCCGGTGTTTTGGAGCCCGAAGGGCATTGTGTTGAAGCAGAATGGGCCGTATGGTGTGATGAATGCCGTTGCGGCTTGGTCTGACTCTGCCATCTTGATTTGATGGTAGCCGGAGTATGCGTCGAGGAAACACAATGAATCATGTCCTGCAGTGGCGTCGATAATTTGATCGATGCGAGGGAGGGGGAAGGGATCCTTTGGGCATGCCTTATTAAGGTCTTTGAAATCGACGCACAGGCGCCAGGATTTGTCCTTCTTTGGTACCATCACCAAGTTTGCTAGCCAGTCCGGATGTTTTATATCTCTGATGAATTCGGCCTCCAATAGCTTGGCTAGCTCCTCTCCCATAGCCTGTCTCTTGGGTTCGGAGAAACGCCAAAGGGCTTGTTTGACAGGTTTGAATCCTTTTAGGATATTTAAGCTATGTTCGGCCAGCCTGCGTGGGATTCCTGGCATGTCTGAAGGGTGCCAGGCGAAGATGTCCCAATTTTCACGTAGGAATTCTCGCAATGCGGCGTCTACATCAGGGTTTAATTGTACCCCGATGGAAGCTGTTTTATTGGGGTCCGTTGGATGGACCTGGAATTTGACTATTTCGTCCGCTGGTTTGAAGGAGGTGGACTTGGATCTTTTGTCGAGTATCACATCGTCCCTGTTTACCGTGGAGCGGAGCGTGGTCAGTTCCTCAGCCGCCAGGGCTTCGGATAGTGCCTCGAGGGCTAATGCGGCTGTCTTGTTTTCGACGCGGAGTGCTATGTCCGGATCACTAGCGAGAGTGATAATTCTGTTCAGCCCGGGCATCTTGAGATTCATGTACCCGTAATGGGGTATTGCTTGGAAGATTGTAAACGCTTCCCACCCTGGCAGAGCGTGGTATCCGCTATTGAACGGGGCCACCTGGAACGTGATCTCTTCGGACCTGTAATTATCCGGCGTGCCGAACACCACATCTAGTGTGATTTTTCCTGTACAGCGCGCTTCCCGACTGGGGATTATTCCTCGAAAGGTTGTGCCGCTTCGCTCGATGCGGTTCCAGTCTATTTCCATTTTTTGAAGGGTTTCCTCATAAATGAGGTTCAATTCGCTGCCTCCATCCATGAGTACCTTGGAGAGCCGAAAGCCGTCCACAATTGGACTGAGGACCAATGCGGCTAGTGCTCGGGCTGTTCGGAATTTAGGTTCATCACTGGCATTAAAAGTAATAGCCGTGTCACTCCATGGGTTTATTGTTGCTACTTGATAGACTTCGGCAAGACTGCGGAGTGTTCTTTTTCGCATATTATTTGATGCGAAAGTCTCGAAGACTGTTAAGACTGTACTGGTTTCCCTGGGGTGGTTTTCTGCGGCCTCCGGGATTAGGAGGTCTTCGCCAATTTTGGCCACCTGCCGGAGTATCCAACATGCTCGAAGGCTGTGAGTTGGTGTGGCGTCCTCTGTACTATGAATTTTACAGGGTCCATTAAGCCATCCTTCCAGTACGGTTCCATGCCCTGTAGAGGGTTTTGGTTTTTTGGTTTTTAACCCGGGTGTCTGTCGATGATGCACCCATTTATTTCGGACGAGGTTTCTATTCAGAGCCGGATTGTCCCAAAATTTTATTTCGGTTTTCCAGGCGCTTTCCATCGCACAGTACTTTTGTACTATGGACGACAAGTCAGCGAAGCGTGTAATATCACGACGACTTATGGCGTTTAGGATTCCTTTGTCCGTGCAATTATTGCGGAAAATTGATATTGCGTCTTCCTCGTGGCCGTCCTTTATCCTGTTCATAACCAGGAGGAATCTCGCCCAGTAATGATGTACTGTTTCTTCGGGCTTTTGCCTGATTTGGAATAGATCGCTTATGTTCGGGTGGGTGGGTGGAGTTAAATCCAAAACCTCACCCAATCTGAGACTCGGTGGCCAAGGAGTTTCCGAACTCTGAAGTTTGGATTCTTGGATGTTGTCCAATGAATCTGGCCCGTTGCCCGATTCTAAGTTCAGGTCTTGAGTTACACCCTCCCCTCCGCGGGTATCCGGCTTGGAGGGATCGGGAATCCGGACGTAGCTAGTCCTTAGGATAGATGAAGGATCGCTGCACTGCGCCTCGACCACGGCAACGTGATGGGTGGCTTGAGGAGAGTTAATTTCTCTTAGATCGGGTTTAAGCCCAACTTGGTCATAATCTGTAGCGACCCCCAAGGCGGTGATGCGATCCAAGAGCTCGTTTACGAAAGAGAGCTCCATTGGATCTAACTGCTCGACGAGTTCCGAGCTGATGTGAAGATTGCTTTTGATGACCCGAGAGGTCACCGTCGGCGCAACAGCCGAACAGGCGGTCATAAGAAAACCACCTAGCCGGAGAGTTTGGCCGACAGCCAAGGCTCCCTTAGTAACGGCGTCGTCTTTAAAGACGGGAAGAGGCATCCTTCCTGATCGCGACGGCACAGAGGAACTCTCAATGAAAGCACCAATGTCGGTGTCAAAACCGGCGGATCTCGGGTAGGGGGTCCCGAACTGTGCGTCTAGGCGGATGGTAACAGGAGACAAGGGACACAATGTTTTACCCAGGTTCGGGCCCTCTCGATGGAGGTAAAACCCTACGTCCTGCTTGATTAATATTGATGATATGGGTAGTACAAGAGTAGATCTACCACGAGATCAAGGAGGCTAAACCCTAGAAGCTAGCCTATGGTATGATTGTTGTATGTTGGAGTTGTCATCCTACGGACTAAAACCCTCCGGTTTATATAGACACCGGAGAGGGTTAGGGTTACACAAAGTCGGTTACAATGGTAGGAGATCTGAATATTCGCATCGCAAAGCTTGCCTTCCACGCCAAGGAAAGTCCCATGCGGACACGGGACAAAGTCTTCAATCTTGTATCTTCATAGTCCAGGAGTCCGGCTGAAGGTATAGTCCAGCTACCCGGACACCCCCTAATCCAGGACTCCCTCACTCCTCTGAAGCATCTTTGGAATCTCAACCCAAAGAGGCTGCTGCAAAAGAGAAGGAAAGAAAGAGGGGAAGATGGTGCAAGAAGGTTGATCCAATGGCTGAATTTGAGAAGCACTCTTCTGAAGAAGAAGAAGAGGAAGAGGTTGCTGCACCAGCACCTAAGGCACAAAAGCTGATGGGTGATGCTATAAAGTTAGGGGCTGCATCATCAAAGCCCAAACAAGCACCCAAAGCTGCCTCCAAGCCCAAGAGTGCACCTAAGAGGAATACCAGGAGCATATCTGCTGCTGAGAAGAACAAGGCCCCAGTGCCTGAAGTTGCTACTAATGAAGAAGATGAAGAGCATGTTCTAAGAAAGCTCAAACCCAAGATTCCAGACCATAATGATGCTCATCATGTGGATGAGAACATGAAGCTCAGAAGAGACTCAGGGCTGTGGAAATGGAGAGAGACAGATCCATATGCTACAAGAAGAAGGATTGCTGTTGATTACAGGTTCCACACAAAGGAACAACAAGACTTCTATGAGACAGTGCTGCTGGACAAGAAACCCATAGTGTGTGATATGAGGTGGGTCGACTGGACCTACATGAAGGAGAATGAACAACACTATCCTGGAGTGTATGACAGCTTCAGTGCTTGTGGAGTTGCAGGCTTTGTTGGGCAGAAGCTCACAAAGTGGAATGAGGAGCTCATAATGCAATTCTACTCCACAACACATTTCTATCCAGATGGCAGGATAGTTTGGATGTCTGAGGGTACAAGATACCACTCAACTATTGAGGAATGGGCCAATCTGATCAATGCCCCAAAGGAAGAAGAAGATGACTTGGATGTCTATGCCAAGAAGAAGACGGATCACAATTCTATGTCAAACATGTATAAGGAGATCCCAGACAAAGCCCTTGAGACTTTCAAGTTTGGATCAGTCCATTTTCTTCTGTCAGGGCTGCCTACAATCAACTGGATCCTAAGGCACACTCTTTTGCCCAAGTCAGGTGACCACAACATGATCAAAGGGCATGCAATTAACTTGCTACACATATTTGATGTGCCACAGAAATTCAAGGTCATGAGCCTCATGGTTGAGACAATCAAGAGGACAACAACTGATCAGAAGAGAAGTTGTGGATATGCCCCACATATTCAGGAATTTTAACTCGAAGATGGGCACATGCACATACTTGTTGGATAAGGAACACTTGCCCATCCATCCAGATTTTGAGGACAATCAAGTTGTGATGAATGAGAATGAACCATCATCAGTACAAGCTCAAGCAAAGAAGGAGAAGGCAAAGATGGAGAAAGCTGCCAAGATGCCAACTCAAGAGGAGGCATCTGAGTATTTTCTGAAGAGCAAGCAGGACCAGCTCGGTTATCTGATAGCATCAACTCTGAGGATTGAGAAAGGACTGGCCACCCTGACTCAAAACCAGGAGAGCTTGGAAAGAATCATGGAACAAAAGTTCTATGACTTAGATGTCAAAGTAACTGAGATTCAGTCTGTTGTGGAGCAGTTACAGGATGACATGCAGGAGAGGAAGGGCAGAACAACCACTGATGCATTTGCCAGAGTGCCTAGAGCTCAGCAATCATATGCAGTGCCAGTTTCTGACACCAGAGCCACTACATCTGCACCAGCTACAACTTCAGTGCCACCAGCTCCAGCTCCATCTACTTCAACTGAAGCCTTCGTCCTTGGCGTTATCCGGACTCCACCACCTGAAGACCAAGCCTGAGAGTTGTTTTAGTGCGATGCATTTTCTATGAACTTTTTGGTAACTTGTTACCAAAGGGGGAGAAAAATGTATAGATCATAGGCTTCGAGAGAGAGAGAGAGAGAGAGAGAGAGAGTTTGCTTTTGTTCTCTCTTGTCTTCGTGGTTGATACTTTGTTTGCTTTTGATTGCTTGAGATACTATGCTTATTTGTGAGACATTGATGATCATGTGGTTGATCATAAGCTACACTTGTGCTTGTTAGATGATATTATCTTACTTATCCTTATATGATCATTCACTTTGCTTGGTGATGAGTGCATGTATTTAATTCTTATCATTTTGAGCGCTCCACCAAGATGTATGTGACATGGAAGAGTAACCCATGATCCTAACTCACTGTGCATTTGCAGTCCAAAGCAAATCTTAAGATATGCACAAATTTAGGGGGAGCTCTTGCTTTTCACATACTTCTCAAAGCGACAATATGTTTCACTCTTATTATCATTTGTCGAAGCTTTGATCTATATGTTGTCATCAATTACCAAAAAGGGGGAGATTGAAAGTGCAACTATCCCTGGGTGGTTTTGGTAATTCCTAACAACATATAGCTCATTGAGCTAACATTATTCCAAGATTAATATTTCAGGAAAAGCTCAATGAATGGCATGGCATGGATGAGGAAAGTGGATCCCTCAAAATTCTCAGGACAAATTTTTTGGCTCAAGCTTGAAGCTCAAGACTCTACATTTTATATTTTAGTGATCTAAGATCACATTGAGTCCATAGGAAAAGCCAATACTATCAAGGAGGGATGAGGTGTTGCTTAATGAGTTTTTTGCTCTTCAGTGCTTAGTGATATGCTCCAAAACCCTCAACTACCTTCCCACATCCACATATGACCTAAACCAAAAGTCAAACTCGGCCCCACTGATTCTTTCTATCCGGGGCCACCGAGTTTCAGATGTCATAGCCACTGCCATAAACCCTAGGCAAATCGGTCTCACCGATAGGGATCTTGGTCTCACCGAGATGGGATTGCAATCTCTCTGTTTCCCTTCATAACGTTTCGGTCTAACCGAAGTGAGCGACCGGTCCCACCGAGATTGCAATGTAAACTCTCTGTTTCCCTTTCGTAACATTTCGGTCTCACCGAAAAGAGCGAACCGATCCCACCGAGTTTACCTGACCAACTCTCTGGTTAGCTTATTACCAAAACCGGTCCCACTGAGTTTGTGTAATCGGTCACACCGAGATTACGTTATGCCCGAACCCTAACCATATCGGTCCTACCGAGTTGCATCTCAGTCCCACCGAAAATCCTAACGGTCACTAGGTTTGCTGAATCGGTCCGACCGAGTTTAACCATTCGGTCCCACCAAGTTTGGCAAATTGTGTGTAACGGTTAGATTTTGTGTGGAGGCTATATATACCCATCCACCCACTCTTCATTCATGGAGAGAGCCATCAGAACACATCTACACTTCCAATACACATGTTCTGAGAGAGAACCACCTACACTTGTGTTGAGGTCAAGATATTCCATTCCTACCATATGAATCTTGATCTCTAGCCTTCCCAAGTTGCTTTCCACTCAAATCTTCTTTCCACTAAATCCAAATCCTGAGAGAGAGAGAGTTGAGTGTTGGGGAGACTATCATTTGAAGCACAAGAGCAAGGAGTTCATCATCAACACACCATTTGTTACTTCTTGGAGAGTGGTGTCTCCTAGATTGGCTAGGTGTCACTTGGGAGCCTCTGACAAGATTGTGGAGTTGAACCAAGGAGTTTGTAAGGGCAAGAAGATCACCTACTTCGTGAAGATCTACCGCTAGTGAGGCAAGTCCTTCGTGGGTGACGGCCGTGATGGAATAGACAAGGTTGCTTCTTCATGGACCCTTCGTGGGTGGAGCCCTCCGTGGACTCGCGCAATCGTTACCCTCCGCGGGTTGAAGTCTCCATCAATGTGGATGTACGATAGCACCACCTATCGGAACCACGACAAAAACATCCGTGTCTCCAATTCCGTTTGAATCCTCCAAACCCTTCCCTTTACATTCTTGCAAGTTGCATGCTTTACTTTCTGCTGCTCATATACTCTTTTGCATGCTTGCTTGAATTGTGTGGAGATTTCTTGACTTGTGTTAAGATAGCTAAAATCTGCCAAGAACTAAAATTGGGAAAAGACTAGATTTTTATTTGGTCAAGTAGTCTAATCACCCCCCCTCTAGACATACTTTCGATCCTACATCCATGATTGTCATTTTGGACACACAAGTGCTCTTCCTTGCAAGACTAACTCATGTAGGTGGATGAACTCCAATTACAAATGGTGCTTCCAACTCTTACATCAACCTTGAGCATCCCACACAAGCCCAACTACATGATCAAGTTCAACACCACCACCCAAGGTATGTTATTCTATCTTAGAGAAGCCTTACCCCAAGTTATGGGACAAAGCAACTCAACAGGATGTGAATTGATACATCTCCAACGTATCTATAATTTTTGATTGTTCCATGCTATATATTCTGTTTTGGATGTTAATGGGCTTTATTATACACTTTTATATTATTTTTGGGACTAACCTATTAACCGGAGGCCCAGCCCAGAGTTGCTGTTTTTTGCCTTTTTCAGTGTTTCGCAGAAAAAGAATATCAAACGGAGTCCAAACGGAATGAAACCTTTGGGAACGTGTTTTTTTGGAACGAACGTGATCCAGAGGACTTGGACCCTACGTCAAGAAAGCAACCAGGACGGCACGAGGTAGGGGGCACGGCTACCCCCCTGGGCGCACCCTCCACCCTCATGGGGCCCACGTTGCTCCACCAACGTACTTCTTCCTCCTATATATACCTACATACCCCCAAACTACCAGATACGAAGCCACAAACCTAATTCCATCGCCGCAACCTTCTGTACCCGTGAGATCCCATCTTGGGGCCTTTTCCGGCGCTCCGTCGGAGGGGGCATTGATCGCGGAGGGCTTCTACATCAACACCATAGGCTCTCCGATGATGTGTGAGTTGTTTACCTCAGACCTTCGGGTCCATAGTTATTAGTTAGATGGCTTCTTCTCTCTCTCTTTGGATCTGAATACAAAGTTCTCCATGATTCTCGTGGAGATCTATTCGATGTAATCTTCTTTTGCGGTGTGTTTGTTGAGACCGATGAATTGTGGGCTTATGATCAAGTTTATCTATGAACAATATTTGAATCTTCTCTGAATTCTTTTATGTATGATTGCTTATCTTTGCAAGTCTCTTCGAATTATCAGTTTGGTTTGGCCTACTAGATTGATCTTTCTTGCAATGGGAGAAGTGCTTAGCTTTGGGTTCAATCTTGCGGTGTCCTTTCCCAGTGACAACAGGGGCAGCAAGGCACGTATTGTATTGTTGCCATCGAGGATAACAAGATGGGGTTTATATCATATTGCATGAGTTTAACCCTCCACATCATGTCATCTTGCTTAAAGCGTTACTCTGTTCTTATGAACTTAATACTCTAGATGCATGCTGGATAGCGGTCGATGTGTGGAGTAATAGTAGTAGATGCAGGCAGGAGTCGGCCTACTTGTCACGGACATGATGCCTATATACATGATAATACCTAGATATTCTCATAACTATGCTCAATTCTATCAATTGCTCAACAGTAATTTGTTCACCCACCGTAATACTTATGCTATCTCGAGAGAAGCCACTAGTGAAACCTATGGCCCCCGGGTCTATTTTCCATCATATTAATCTTCCAACACTTAGCTATTTTCATTGCCTTTTATTTTACTTTGCATCTTTGTTATAAAAACACCAAAAATATTATCTTATCATATCTATCAGATCTCACTTTCATAAGTGACCGTGAAGGGATTGACAACCCCTTTATTGCGTTGGTTGCGAGGATCTTATTTGTTTGTGTAGGTGCGAGGGACTCGTGCGTGGCCTCCTACTGGATTGATACCTTGGTTCTCAATAACTAAGGGAAATACTTACGCTACTTTGCTACATCACCCGTTCCTCTTCAAGGGAAAACCAACGCAGTGCTCAAGAGGTAGCAAGAAGGATTTCTAGCGCCGTTGCTGGGGAGTCTATGCAAAAGTCAACATACCAAGTAGCCATCACAAACTCTTATCTCCTGCATTACATTATTTGCCATTTGCCTCTCGTTTTCCTCTCCCCCACTTCACCCTTGCCATTTTATTTGCCCTCTCTTTTCCGTTCGCCTCTTTTTCGCTTGTTTCATCGTTATGGCTAGTCCTTTATCTACTCCTTTATCTCCCGAGAATGAAGTTCTTAATTTTAAACAAAGGGAGGGACAAAATCTAAAAGATGCTTGGTATAGAATTTGCAATGCTCAAAATAGATCTACCCGAAAGCAATCTACTACCATTCTTCTTCGCAACTTTTATGTAGGTGTCACTCCTTGGTATAGATATATTCCTGATACCATTACCGGAGGGAATTTCTTGGGTAGCCATACTTTTGATTCTTATAATGATATGACAGATTTATTTGGCTCACCACCTCTCTTCGTTAATGGAACTATGTTAACTTTGGAGCATGTAATGCAAAGACTTGAAATTATTGAAAATAAAGTTGCTACCGTAGAGTTAATTGAAAATTTGGATAAAAAGATCCACAACCAAAATAGCCAATATGGATCTAAATTAGGAGTCACTTTGAAAAATATTAAGGAAAAGGAACCCATAGTTAATGAAAGAATAAATCAGGATTCCAATAGAATCGATAAACTTGAGGGTATCATTACCGACTTGGGGACCGCTTTTTCTTCCGTAAAGAATACTCCAAGTCCTCCTACTAAAATTGCCAAGCTTATGTATGTTCCTAAAAATAAGGGTGAATCCTCTAATAAGGAAACTGCGGATCTCAAATCAATAAGTGTTCACCCCAATCTCTTTGCTACCATTAAGGAACCATTTGCCGTTAATGATTTTTTTTATTTTGTGCCTAGAAGTTTGATAACTAATAGAAAGAAAGAAACTCCTAAGGGTGATAGGTGTCTTATTGAAGAATTTCCTACCAAAGATGGCAATACCTAGATCTATCCTTGCTTTTATGCCTAACTAGGGGCGTTAAACGATAGCGCTTGTTGGGAGGCAACCCAATTTTATTTTTAGTTTTTTTTGCTTTTTGCTTCTGTTTAGGAATAAATCTTTGATCTAGCCTCTGGTTAGATTTGTTTTATGTTTTAATTAGTGTTTGTGCCAAGTTACACCTATAGGATCTATTTGGATGATAGTTATTTGACCTTGCTGAAAATTCCAGAAACTTTCTGTTCACGAAAACAATTGTTAAAAATCACCAGAACGTGATAAAATATTGATTCCAATTGCAGCAGATCAGTAAACAAATTTTCTAGGTCTTCCTATTTTGGTAGATTTTTTGGAGTTCCAGAAGTTTGCGTTAGTTACGGATTACTACAGACTGTTCTGTTTTTGACAGATTCTGTTTTTTGTGTGTTGTTTGCTTATTTTGATGAATCTATGGTTAGTAAAATAGTTTATAAACCATAGAGAAGTTGGAATACAGTAGGTTTAACACCAATATTAATAAATAATGAGTTCATTACAGTACCTTGAAGTGGTGTTTTGTTTTCTTTCGCTAACGGAGCTCACGAGATTTTCTGTTAAGTTTTGTGTTGTGAAGTTTTCAAGTTTTGGGTAAAAGATTTGATGGATTATGGAACAAGGAGTGGCAAGAGCCTAAGCTTGGGGATGCCCATGGAACCCCAAGATAATCTAAGGACACCAAAAAGCCAAAGCTTGGGGATGCCCCGGAAGGCATCCCCTCTTTCGTCTACTTCCATCGGTAACTTTACTTGGAGCTACATTTTTATTCACCACATGATATGTGTTTTGCTTGAAGCGTCTTGTATGATTTGAGTCTTTGCTTTATAGTTTACCACAATCATCCTTGCTGTACACACCTTTTGAGAGAGACACACATGATTCAGAATTTATTAGAATACTCTATGTGCTTCACTTATATCTTTTGAGCTATATAGTTTTTGCTCTAGTGCTTAACTTATATCTTTTAGAGCACGGTGGTGGATTTGTTTTATAGAAACTATTGTTCTCTCATGCTTCACTTAGATTATTTTGAGAGTCCTACAAAACAGCATGGTAATTTTCTTAAATTGAGAAGTTTGTTCTAAGGTAATAGGCATCCAAGATTAGTAAAAATTATCTTATGAGTGTGTTGAATACTATGAGAAGTTTGATTGCTTGATAATTGTTTTGAGATATAAAGATGGTGATATTAGAGTCATGCTATTTTATTAGTTGTGGATTTGAGGAATACTTGTGTTAAAGTTTGTGATTCCCGTAGCATGCACGTATGGTGAACCGTTATGTGATGAAGTTGGAGCATGATTTATTTATTGATTGTCTTCCTTATGAGTGGCGGTTGGGGACGAGCGATGGTCTTTTCCTACCAATCTATCCCCCTAGGAGCATGCGCGTAATACTTTGCTTTGATAACTTGTAGATTTTTGCAATAAATATATGAATTCTTTATGACTAATGTTGAGTCCATGGATCAATACGCACTCTCTTCCTTCCACCATTGCTAGCCTCTCTAATACCGCGCACTTTTCGCCAGTATCATATACCCACCATATACCTTCCTCAAAACAGCCACCATACCTACCTGTCATGGCATTTCCATAGCCATTTCGAGATATATTGCCATGCAACTTACCACCGTTCCGTTTATTATTACGCGCTCCATCATTGTCATATTGCTTTGCATGATCATGTAGTTGACATTGTATTTGTGGCAAAGCCACCGTTCATAATTCTTTCATACATGTCACTCTTGATTCATTGCATATCCCGGTACACCGCCGGAGGCATTCACATAGAGTCATATTTTGTTCTAAGTATTGAGTTGTAATTGTTGAGTTGTAAGTAAATAAAAGTGCGATGATCATCATTATTAGAGCATTGTCCCAAGTGAGGAAAGGATGATGGAGACTATGATTCCTCCACAAGTCGGGATGAGACTCCGGACTAAATAAAAAAAAGAGGCCATAAAAAAGAGAGAAAAGGCCCAAATAAAAAAATGAGAGAAAAAGAGAGAAGGGACAATGTTACTATCCTTTTACCACACTTGTGCTTCAAAATAGCACCATGATCTTCATGATAGAGAGTCTCCTATGATATCACTTTCATATACTAGTGGGAATTTTTCATTATAGAACTTGGATTGTATATTCCAATGATGGGCTTCCTCAAAATGCCCTAGGTCTTCGTGAGCAAGCGAGTTGGATGCACACCCACTTAGTTTCTTTTATTGAGCTTTCATATACTTATAGCTCTAGTGCATCAGTTGCATGGCAATCCCTACTCACTCACATTGATATCTATTGATGGGCATCTCCATAGCCCGTTGATACGCCTAGTTGATGTGAGACTATCTTCTCCCTTTTTGTCTTCTCCACAACCACTATTCTATTCCACATATAGTGCTATGTCCATGGCTCACGCTCATGTATTGCGTGAAGATTGAAAAAGTTTGAGAACACCAAAAGTATGAAACAATTGCTTGGCTTGTCGTCGGTGTTGTGCACGGTTTAAATACTTTGTGTGGTGAAGATAGAGCATAGCCAGACTATATGACTTTGTAGGGATAACTTTCTTTGGCCATGTTATTTTGAGAAGACATAATTGCTTAGTTAGTATGATTGAAGTATTATTATCTTTATGTCAATATTAAACTTTTGTCTTGAATCTTTTGGATCTGAATATTCATACCACAATTAAGAGAATTACATTGAAAATTATGTTAAGTAGCATTACACATCAAAAATTCTGTTTTTATCATTTACCTACTCGAGGACGAGCAAGAATTAAGCTTGGGGATGCTTGATACGTCCCCAACGTACCTATAATTTTTTATTGTTCCATGCTATATTATATTATGTTTTGGATGTTAATGGGCTTTAATATACACTTTTATATTATTTTTAGGACTAACCTATTAACCGGAGGCCCAACCCAGAATTGTTGTTTTTTTTGCCTATTTCAGTGTTTCGTAGAAAAAGAATATCAAACGGAGTCCAAACGGAATGAAACCTTCGGGAACGTGATTTTTGGAACGGACGTGATCCAGAGGACTTGGACCCTACGCCAAGAAAGCAACCAGGAGGGCACGAGGTAGGGGGGCACGCCTACCCCCCTAGGCGCGCCCTCCACCCTCGTGGGGCCCATGTTGCTCCACTGACGTACTTCTTCCTCCTATATATACCTACGTACCCCCAAACTACCAGATACGGAGCCACAAACCTAATTCCACCGCCGCAACCTTCTGTACCCTTGAGATCCCATCTTGGGGCCTTTTCCGGCACTCTGCTGGAGGGGGCATTGATCACAGAGGGCTTCTACATCAACACCATAGCCTCTCCGATGATGTGTGAGTAGTTTACCTCAGACCTTCGGGTCCATAGTTATTAGCTAGGTGGCTTCTTCTCTCTCTTTGGATCTCAATACAAAGTTCTCCACGATTCTCATGGAGATCTATTCGATGTAATCTTCTTTTGCGGTGTGTTTGTTGAGACCGATGAATTGTGGGTTTATGATCAAGTTTATCCATGAACAATATTTGAATCTTCTCTGAATTCTTTTATATATGATTGGTTATCTTTGCAAATCTCTTCGAATTATCAGTTTGGTTTGGCCTACTAGATTGATCTTTCTTGCAATGGGAGAAGTGCTTAGCTTTGGGTTCAATCTTGCGGTGTCCTTTCTGAGTGACAGCAGGGGCAGCAAGGCACGTATTGTATTGTTGCCATCGAGGATAACAAGATGGGGTTTATATCATATTGCATGAGTTTATCCCTCTACATCATGTCATCTTGCTTAAAGCGTTACTCTGTTTTTATGAACTTAATACTCTAGATGCATGATGGATAGCGGTCGATGTGTGGAGTAATAGTAGTAGATGCATGCAGGAGTCAGTCTACTTGTCACGGACGTGATGCCTATATACATGATCATACCTAGATATTCTCATAACTATGCTCAATTCTATCAATTGCTCAACAGTAATTTGTTCACCCACCGTAATACTTATGCTATCTCGAGAGAAGCCACTAGTGAAACCTATGGCCCCCGGGTCTATTTTCCATCATATTAATCTTCCACCACTTAGCTATTTTTATTGCCTTTTATTTTACTTTGCATTTTATTATAAAAATACAAAAAATATTATCTTATCATATCTATCAGATCTCACTTTCGTAAGTGACCGTGAAGGGATTGATAACCCCTTTATTGCGTTGGTTGCGAGGATCTTATTTGTTTGTGTAGGTGCGAGGGACTCGTGCGTGGCCTCCTACTGGATTGATACCTTGGTTCTCAAAAACTGAGGGAAATACTTACGCTACTTTGCTGCATCACCCTTTCCTCTTTAAGGGAAAACCAATGCACTGCTCAAGAGGTAGCATGAATACATCAAAAGCTTAAAAGAAAAATGGTAACCCCATTTTGAGCTTAAACGATGAGTATGACTTATGATCAAGTGCTCTCCTCACTGGACTCCTTAGTCAATATACTCTAACATAGGTGACTTAGTCACCGCCCAATTCTAGATGAAGTTCTCTAGTGTTTCTCTAAGTTTTTGCATTTGTTCTCTTCATTTGTCCCTTGCATATTTATTCCCCTTCTTTAAAAAAAAAACTTCATTTAGATTTTCTTTCCTTTTTATTTTCTCTGTTTTGTTCTGCATTTCTTGCATCCAATTCGTTGCAAATACTTTAATTAATTCCTTGCAAATCTTTGTGAGATCGTATTTGCCTAGTGAGTTGAGGTGACAAGTGTTCTCTCTGTGTTGAACTCGGTCACACCGGTCTGATATTTTCGGTTTAACCGACTCCATTCGGTGCAACCGAAGAACACAACTCGGTGCCACCGATTTCACTGCAGAGAAGACAATTTGCCACATATTCATGTTCTTTTTTTTGTTCCAGCTCCACTCAATGATTCTTGTCCTCTACCAGCATCACATTTTATTTGTTGCTTTGCTCCGTGACTCAAGGACCAAACCTGTTTTGACTCACACTCCAGAGGATCCCTTCTTGGAAATTGATGTCAAAGGGGGAGAGAGAGTTCACATCAAAGCTTAATCTTTCAAAAGGGGGAGAGAATGCTTCAAACAGGGGGAGAGAAGAATTACATGCCCATATGCTTGGTGTTCATGAGGAGAGAAGTCACATGTCTTTAGAGAGGAAAGACATGTTCATGTTGTTTGTGTGTTTGCTTTGCTCTGATTTTCTATTCCTTATCTTCTCCCAGTATCCCATATAAGATTCAGGGGGAGCAAGACATCTAAGGGAAGGAAATCTTCGTATTCATTATCTTTACCTTTTGGGGACATGTCAATATCCAATAGAGTACCCAGTACTCACTCTCTACATGTTATCCAAATCTTGGTACTTTTATGGCTTGCTGTTCTTGCTCTGCTTAGTAGATGTTTCTGTGTTATCTAACCTTTTTTACTCAGGTTCATCTCTTTCAAAGCCAGCTCAAGACCACAAAGTTAAGTATATGCATCACACTCATGTGCATGAGGATCTCTTGCTGATGTACATACTGTTTGCAAGAAGGACTCATGAGCATGAAGGTACATTTCCTAAATTCACACTGTTTGCTTTGATGCATATAGCCAAGATACATGTAACCCATTGCCTGCTCTATCATGATTATGCGTTCACATGCTCCTACATTCCATATTTACATGAATGCATACATGTAGGGGGAGCCTATGCAGGTTACATGTCCTTCCAAAGCTTTAATTGCTATTCTCTATATCTTTATCTAAAGCTTTGATGTATGTTGTCATCAATTACCAAAAAGGGGGAGATTAAAGCACAAGTGCTCCCCGGGTGGTTTTGGTAATTAATGTCAACATATCTCTTGTTGGACTAATGTTTTCATCTAGTGTATCTCAGACAAGTTCAACACATGGAGTGGCGTGGATAAGAGGATGTGGAACCCCCTCAAGGTGCTAAGGACAAAGGATTGGCTCAAGACTCCACATTTTACTTTTAGTGATCCAAGATCACATTGAGTCCATAGGAAAGCCAATACTATTAAAAGGGGATGAGGTGTTGCTTAATGGCTTGCTTGCTCAAAGTGCTTAGTGATATGCTCCAAGGCCCTCAACCACTTTCTCATATCCACATATGTCCCAAACCAAAAGTCAAACTCGGCCCTACCGAAACTTTCTATCCGGCGCCACCGAGTTCAGTTGACATAGCCACTGCCAGAAACCCTAATCAATTCGGTCTCACCAATGGGATCCCGGTCTCATAGAGATGGGCCCGCAAACTCTCTGGATCCTGTTGCATTAAATTCGGTCTTACCGAGTTCTGTAATCGGTCCCACCGAGTTACTCTCTGTTTCGCTTATTACCCAAATCGGTCCCACCGAGTTTGCATAATCGGTCAAACTGAGATGAGGTTTTTCCCTAACCCTAGCACATCGGTCCCACCGAGTTGATCATGTCGGTCCCACCGAAATGCCTAACAGTCACATTATGAACTGAATCGGTCCGAGTTTCATTATTCGGTCCCACCGAGTTTGGTGATTTGTGTGTAACGGTTAGATTTTGTGTGGAGGCTATATATACCCCTCCACCCACTCTTCATTCGTGGAGAGAGCCATCAGAACATGCCTACACTTCCAACATACATTTTCTGAGAGAGAACCACCTACACTTGTGTTGAGGTCAAGATATTCCATTCCAACCACATAAATCTTGATCTCTAGCCTTCCCCAAGTTGCTTTCCACTCAAATCATCTTTCCACCAAATCCAATCCTATGAGAGAGAGTTGAGTGTTGGGGAGACTATCCTTTGAAGCACAAGAGAAAGGAGTTCATCATCATCACACCATCTATTACCTTTTGGAGAGTGGTGTCTCCTAGATTGGTTAGGTGTCACTTGGGAGCCTCCGTCAAGATTGTGGAGTTGAACCAAGGAGTTTGTATGGGCAAGGAGATCGCCTACTTCGTGAAGATCTACCCTACTGAGGCAAGTCCTTCGTGGGAGATGGCCATGGTGGGATAGACAAGGTTGCTTCTTCATGGACCCTTCGTGGACTCACGCAACTATTACCCTTCATGGGTTGAAGTCTCCATCAACGCGGATGTACGATAGCACCACCTATCTGGACCATGCCAAAAATCTTTGTGTCTTCAATTGTGTTTGCACACTCCAATCCCATCCCTTTACATTCTTGCAACTTGCATGCTTTACTTTCCGCTGCTCATATACTCTTGTGATGCTTGCTTGATATGTATTGTGAATGTTTAAACTTGTGCTAAAACTCCACCTCAACTCAAAGAAATTAAAAACTGCAACTTTTCTTGATTAAAGTCTATTCACCCCCTCTATACACCTCTTCTCTATCCTTTCACAGTCCTTGTCCGTCATGGATCTGCCCCCAAGCCCATCCAGCCCAAACTAGGCCCAACCATTCACTGGTACAACGAGGTGCTATACAAACGGGTTTTAACCCATTTTTGCGATGGCGTTCGGAACCGTCACCTAGTGAGTGACTGCGATAGGGGGGTCCTTCCAACACGACCCAGAAATCGTCGGAGATATGCCCTCTTGGCACACACGCTTGGCAAAATGAGGTCGTGTGCGACCGGCGAGCGACCAAATACGGTTATACGTATAGTAGTGCTAAAAAAATAGAATTATACAAGCGAAATCGTTTCTGGTCGTAAGTACATCTCACACAGTCAGTCCCCGCTAAATGTATCCGTTTGTATATACATCCCACATAGTCGCTCCAAGGAAAACGTTTGCGCAAGGTGGCCTAACACAAACAGTTTTCAAGAGAATGTCATGTGTGATTGTTCATTGATCCAACACGGTTTATTCCTAGAAACTGTGTGCATTGCCTGGGGTCATCGCCCATGGTGTTTTCTTAATAACCATTTGCAATAGGAAAATCCAGTCAGCAGGCTAATTGACCTATTATTAATAATCCATTTATTAATGTAATTGGCATTCATATTAAGCACATAATATATTTCATTTCCATATTAAGGAAGCAGGATTTCATAATTGAAATACATCGGAGTACAACATGATATAGCTTCAGCACTCAGCTACCCCATTACACAACTGCACCAGCACCAAGTTTCACATGCAACATCTAGAACCTTTCGAAATTAGCATCATAGACGGTACATAGACAGATGCATCTCATCTGGAAAACTGCTGAAGCGGAAGGCGGATATTGAGCCTTCATTAATGTCGAAGGTCTTTGCAACTTTAGGCCAGTGCCTGTGGATGATTGACTGTCCATCCTTCATCCTCTTCAGGAACACTTCAATATTAAACCATGGGTGTTGTATGAAAACCTTCCTCGCCTCCTGACCATAGAGGTGGTTTGAGAGGTAATCATTAGTGAACTGCTTTGGAAAGGCCTAAAGACAAGGATGTGCATAAATATCTTCTCTATATTGGAAATGGGGCAAAGGAATAAAAAAGGGCAAGGTATAATAGTTAGTACCATCTTGTAGTGAACTGATGTCTTCTTCATTTTGCAGACAAAGATTTTGTTGTTTTTCATCGCTAATTTCTTTATCTAACAATCTTTCTGAGTTTCTTGACTTGATTGATATTCATGGATAACTCATTTCCCCATATGCAAAAAGGGTCGAACAGTGGGTCAAAAGATCTGGCAGCAAGACCTACATGTGCAAGACCAAATTGTTAAAAACCTAAATATTAGAATGGTTCCTGCAATTGCACAATAATGTGTTATTAGACAACGGACCATGCACGTGCTAACCTCGATTATAAACCCCGGTGCTTCCCATTGTTTCCCTGCAACACATATAAGGTAGTTAGTCATCAGGTTAAGTAAGGATTCGCATGCTATCAGTAAAATATGTTGATGAAAAATAAGCACATTGCAGATTCATCGGATTAATTCAAGCCACATGGAAAAACCATTTATCCAAACCAAGCATGATTAAGAACTAGGAAATATAGCACTTGTATATGTTTCTCATGTATTAAGTGCAACCAAATTCGATTTATTCCTCACATGCACAACAATACAAAATTCTACCCACGACAATTGGACATCACATTGCAGAATTGAACCAAGCAGTTAACTAAACACCACAATAAATGAACCAAACGTTAATTGAGCACCACATTGCACAATATAACATACTCCTAATAGAAGATCAGACAGTTAACCAAACCAAGCATGCTTAACAACTTGGAAATATAGCAATTGTATTTGTTTCTCATGTATTTAGTACAACCAAATTCGATTTATTTCTCACATGGTATACAGTAACAGAGTGCAGCCACAACAATTGAACATCACATTGCAGAATTGAACCAAGCAGTTAACTAAACACCACAACAAATAAAGCAAATGTTAACTGAGCACCACATTGCACATTGTATAACATACTAGAAGATCAGACAGTTAACCAAACCAAGCATGCTTGACAACTTGGAAAATTGCACCCTAAAGAATTGAACATCACATTTGCAGAATTGAACCAAACAGTTAACTGAACACGACAACTAATTAACCAAACAGTTAATAAGTGAGCACCACATTGCACGACATATAGAACATCTACTACCCCTATAAAAGGAAGAGAGGGGCAGATCCAAACAATTATAGCCATCCATCTACAAAATCTAATGGCCCATAATTCTTCCATGGTTAACCCAACAAGCCACACAATTAAGCAACTTACAGTCCATCGGTTGCTAAAAAAACATCCGCATGACCTCACGCCCCCACACCGTTCCACCCCTCTACCTCGCACCCTCGCGCTGTTCCTCCTCCCGCGCCATTCCTGCCGCAGCCGTGCGCGAGCCGCAGGTCACCGAGCTGCCGCCCCGGAGCCACCCTTCGCTGCGGCCAGTAGGTTGCCGAGCCGCCGCCCCGAAGCCGCCCTTCACCATAGCCCGCAAGTCCCTCAGCTGCCGCTGGAGTCACCCTTCGGCATGGCGCGTAGGTCGCCCTTCGCCGCAGGTGGCTGCCGCCGGAGCCTGGTCACGCGGATGCACTGGGACCCTTCCATCAGCACCGCTGGGCCACGCTGCTTCTTCTTATGCCGCCGCTTCATTGTGAGGCTCTTAACATTACCTGAGTATGGTCTTCCTTCATGGGTCATTTTTCTTCAGTCATATTCAGTGGTCTGCAAGATATGTCGCCAATGGATGTGTCCTCTAGCCAGAGCATTATATGTCTTGATGTCATTAATTGTTGTTCTTCTAGGATTTTATGATCTCTACAAGAATGTCCCAATGTTGAAGGCAACTCTGCCACTCTAGAACGTGTGTGCTGAAACAGTTGAATATCTCAGTTCAGCTGCAATGGTAGCGATGGAGACATCATGAAGTGTGGTTATCACTTATCAGTACAGTTCAGATGAGGATGTGGCCATTCTGGTTTATCTTTAGTACGATGTTTAATATTGGTACGATTAGTGTAATATCTCAAATGATCTGTTTCTTTTTCCCTTTGTTTTTTATTATGATGACTTATTAATATTTTGTTTACTATAGCCTATCATGCCTTAAATGGCACGCAACATACCTCCTCTTGTGAAAGAGCTCGGAAGTATACTAATCAAGATCATCCTATAAGTACTTGCATTTTACACTTATGGTTGACGCTTATGTTTATTCAACCATGTTTCCAAAACTTAAGAAACGAAATACCTCTCTAGAGAAAGAATCACCCTGAGAACTGATATTATTCATTTTGTTATGATACTCTTGGACATCTGAATACATAGTTCATTCCCAAAGACGATCTACCATGGACTGGACACTGAGAGTGTAAAGAGGAATGGTGATGATTCTGGAGATTGTGTTAGGGTGTCGTCAAGTTTCATAAGCTCATCATATGCCCCACCACCTTGCTCTGGACCATACAAAAGAAAAAGGGTAACAAGATCTGATGCTGGAAGTGATATGTCTAAAGAACCACACTCAAAATTTGTGACCTCGCCAAGATATTCATCATATTCATCTTCATCATGTTGTAGTCACAATGATAGTGGCAAGCTACAGGTGGAGCCTAGCACATACAAGGATGTGCTAATCTTTTTCCGATTCAACAATCATGATCTGTCGTTTAGACTAGAGGATGAATATGATGAGGGAGAGGAGCACGAGGAGGGTCGAGGTGGCCGCCTGAAAGATCGTGGATGTCGCCTAGAGGGGGGGGGGGTGAATAGGCATATTAAAATAATTACGGTTGTGAAGGAAATATGCCCTAGAGGCAATAATAAATTTTTTATTTAAATTTCCTTATACCATGATAAATGTTTATTATTCATGCTAGAATTGTATCAACCGAAAACTTAGTACATGTGTGAATACATAGACAAACAGAATGTCACTAGTATGCCTCTACTTGACTAGCTCGTTAATCAAAGATGGTTAAGTTTCCTAGCCATAGACATAAGTTGTCATTTGATCAATGGGATCACATCATTAGAGAATGATGTGATTGACTTGACCCATCCGTTAGCTTAGCACTATGATCGTTTAGTTTATTGCTATTGCTTTCTTCATAACTTATACATGTTCCTATGACTATGAGATTATGCAACTCCCAAATACTGGAGGAACACTTAGTGTGCTATCAAATGTCACAACGTAATTGGGTGATTATAAAGATGCTCTACAGGTGTCTCCTATGGTGTTTGTTGAGTTGGCATAGATCAAGATTAGGATTTGTCACTCCGATTGTCGGAGGGGTATCTCTGGGCCCTCTCGGTAATGCACATCACTATAAGCCTTGCAAGCAATGTGACTAATGAGCTAGTTATGGAATGATGCATTGCAGAACGAGTAAAGAGACTTGCCGATAACGAGATTGAACTAGGTATGATGATACCGATGATCTAATCTCGGGCAAGTAACACACCGATGACAAAGGGAACAACGTATGTTGTTATGCGGTTTGACCGATAAAGATCTTCGTAGAATATGCAGGAGCCAATATGAGCATCTAGGTTCCGCTATTAGTTATTGACCGGAGACGAGTCTCGGTCATTTCTACATAGTTCTCGAACCCGTAGGGTCCGCACGCTTAACGTCCGGTGATGATCGGTATTATGAGTTTATGTGTTCTGATGTACCGAAGGTAGTTCGGAGTCCCGAATGTGATCACGGACATGACGAGGAGTCTCAAAATGGTTGAGACATAAATATTTATATATTGGAAGGCTATGTTTGGACATCGGAATGGTTCCGGGTGAGTTCGGGCATTTACCGGAGTACCGGGGGTTACCGGAACCCCCCGGGGAGTATATGGGCCTTAATGGGTGGAAGAGGAGAGTAGGCAGCCTAGGAGGGGGCGCCCCCCCCAAGACCAATCCGAAATGGTTGAGGGGGCCGGCCCCCTTTCCTTTCTCCTTCCCCATCTTCCTTCTATTCCTAGTGGGACTAGGAAAGGGGGAGTCCTACTCCTACTAGGAGGAGGACTCCTCCTCCCCTTGGCACGCCTAGAGAGGCCGGCCGGCCTCCCCCTCCCTCCTTTATATACGAGGGGAGGGGGGCACCCTAGAACACACAAGTTGAACTCTTAGCCATTTGTGGTGCCCCCCTCCACAGATTTCCACCCCGGTCATATCGTTGCAGTGCTTAGGCGAAGCCCTGTGTCGGTAACTTCATCATCACCGTCATCACGCCGTCATGCTGACGAAGCTCTCCCTCGACACTTAGCTGGTTCTAGAGTTCATGGGACGTCACCGAGCTGAACGTGTGCAGACTGCGGAGGTGCCGTATCTTCGGTGCTAGGATCGGTCGGATCGTGAAGACGTACGACTACATCAACCGCGTTGTCATAATGCTTCCACTTTCGGTCTACGAGGGTACGTGGACAACACCCTCCCCTCTCGTTGCTATGCATCACCTAGATGGATCTTGTGTGTGTGATACGTCTCCATCGTATCTACTTTTCCAAACACTTTTGCCCTTGTTTTGGACTCTAACTTGCATGATTTGAATGGAACTAACTCAGACTGACGCTGTTTTTAGCAGAATTGCCATAGTGTTATTTTTGTGCAGAAATAAAAGTTCTCGGAATGACCCGAAACTTCACTGAGAATATTTTTGGAATATATAAAAAATACTGGCAAAAGAATCAAGACCAGGGGGCCCACACCTTGTCCACGAGGGTGGGGGCGCGCCTACCCCCTGGGCGCGCCCCTGCCTCATGGCCCCCCTGGTGCTCCACTGGCCTCAACTCCAACTCTATATATTCACGTTCGGGGAGAAAAAAATCAGAGAGAAGGATTCATCTCGTTTTATGATACGGAGCCGCCGCCAAGCCCTAATCTCTCTTGGGAGGGCTGATCTGGAGTCCGTTCGGGGCTCCGGAGAGGGGTATCTGTCGCCATCGTCATCATCAACCTTCCACCATCACCAATTTCATGATGCTCACCGCCGTGCGTGAGTAATTTCATTGTAGGCTTGCTGGACGGTGATGGGTTGGATGAGATTTACCATGTAACCAAGTTAGTTTTGTTAGGGTTTGATCCCTAGTATCCATTATGTTCTGAGATTGATGTTGCTATGCTTAATGCTTGTCACTAGGGCCCGAGTGCCATGATTTCAGATCTGAACCTATTATGTTTTCATGAATATATGTGAGTTCTTGATCCTATCTTGCAACTCTATAGTCACCTATTATGTGTTATGATCCGTTAACCCCGAAGTGACAATAATCGGGATACTTACCGGTGATGACCATAGTTTGAGGAGTTTATGTATTCACTAAGTGTTAATGGTTTGGTCCGGTACTCTATTAAAAGGAGGCCTTAATATCCCTTAGTTTCCAATAGGACCCCACTGCCACGGGAGGGTATGACAAAAGATGTCATGCAAGTTCTTCTCCATAAGCACGTATGACTATATTAGGAATACATGCCTACATTACATTGATGAATTGGAGCTAGTTCTGTGTCACCCTATGTTATAACTATTGCATGAGGAATCGCATCCGACATAATTCTCCATCACCGATCCAATGCCCATGAGCTTTTCACAAATTGCTCTTTGCTTAGTTACTTTACCGTTGCCACTGTTACAATTACTACAAAATTACTACTGTTACTTTTGTCACCGTTATCGTTACTTCCATACTACTTTGCTACTAAATACTTTGTTGCAGATATTAAGTTTACTAGGTGTGGTTGAATTGACAACTCAACTGCTAATACTTGAGAATATTCTTTGGCTCCCCTTGTGTCGAATCAATAAATTCGGGTTGAATACTCTACCCTCGAAAACTGTTGCGATCCCCTATTCTTGTGGGTTATCAGTATGCGTAGGATTTTTTTTGAAATTACTGCGTTCCCCAACAGGTTGAGGCTTGAACAAATGTGGAATAAACCTAGCGGTTAATTTTTCAAGCACAAAACCTAAAAGGACTAGGCTCACCTATGCGCACCAACAACTTATGCTACGCAAGATAAACAACTATGTGATAGCAAGATATATGACAAGGAACAATATGGCTATCACAAAGTAAAGTGCATAAGTAAAAGGGCTCGGGTAAGAGATAACCGAGGCATGCGAAGATGATGATGTATCCCGAAGTTCACACCCTTGCGGATGCTAATCTCTGTTTGGAGCGGTGTGGAGGCACAACCCCAAGAAGCCACTAGGGCCACCGTAATCTCCTCACACCTTCGCACAATGCAAGATGTTGTGATTCCACTAAGGGACCCTTGAGGGCGGTCACCGAACCCGTACAAATGGCAACCCTTGGGGGCGGTAACCGAACCCGTACACTTTGGCAACCATTGGGGGCAGTCACCGAAACCCGTCAAATTGCTCGGGGCGATCTCCACAACCTAATTGGAGACCCCGACGCTTGCCCGGAGCTTTACACCACAATGATTGAGCTCTGAACACCACCAACCATCTAGGGCGCCCAAGCACCCAAGAGGAACAAGCTCAGGGGTACCAAGCACCCAAGAGTAATAAGCTTCTCAACTTGTAACTTCCATGTATCGCCATGGAGAACTCAAACCGATGCACCAAATGCAATGGCAAGGGCACACGGAGTGCCCAAGTCCCTCACTCTCAAATCCCACCGAAGCAACGAAAGCTATGGAGGAAAAAGAGAGGAAGAACAAGAAGGAGAACACCAAGAACTCCAAGATCTAATATCCAAGGGGTTCCCCTCACATAGAGGAGAAAGTGATTGGTGGAAATGTGGATCTAGATCTCCTCTCTCTCCCCCCCCCCAAAACTAGCAAGAATCCATGGAGAGATTGAGAGTTAGCAAGCTCGAAGAAGGTCAACAATGGGGGAAGAACACGAGCTCAAAGGATGGAGATCAATGGGGAAGAAGACTCCCTTTTTATAAGAGGGAAAAAATCCAACAGTTATCCCCATTTTCAGCCCGCAGCGGTCGGTACTACCGCTCTAAGGAGCGGTACTACTGCTGGCTATAGTGGTACTGCCGCTCGGTACCGCTGGGACCTTGCACATCGCCTAAGGGATAAGGAACAAAGAGGAAGGCCATTGGACGACACTAGTAGCGGTAGTAGGGGTGGTACTGCCGCTGCTACTACCGCAGAACACGACACGAGACACGCATGTCTCGAGTCGAGGCGGTACTAGCGCGGAACCGGAGCCGTACTATTGCATGTGGCCGTGGGCGGTACTACCGCTGTGAAATAGCGGTACTACCACTTGTGGCTTTCAGCGGTACTACCGCTCCGGGTCCGCGGTACTACCGCTGGCGCCTCACAAGACACTTCCAAGCAAAACAGATGCATAGGGAAACCAAACCTGCCACAACTTCTGCAAATGAGCTCTGAATAGAGCAAACTCAAGCTTGTTGGATAGATGATGATGAGTAGCATCCAACAGCGAAGGACACATGAACTCAAGCTTGTGGCTTATAGTAAGAAGTGGCAGGGAAGGTATGCCTAACAAATAGAGGAGAGAAACCTCCAACAGAGAAGAACCGACATAACCTCCAACATCGAAAACATCATAGAAGAGCACATGAACTCCGTTTTTGATGAACTGAAGAAGACCACAAGCTCTAAAACTCACAAAGAGAGACACGAAACAAGAACCAAGAAAGAAGACGCAAGGATGCAATGGTTTGAGCTCTCTACGAACGATACGATCAAGCTACTCATCGAGAGCCCCCCTTGATAGTACGGCAATCGATCCTATAACCTAGTCTCCCAGCTACCACCATGAGACCGGTAAAAAAGAAAACCTATCAAGGGCAAACCTTTGCCTTGCACATAGTCCACTTGAGCTAGATGATGACGATCTTGACTCCCTCAAGTTGGACCACCTTTCTTGATTGCGTTGGCTCGATGAAGACTAGTTGATTGCTCCCCCATAAACCACTATGGGTGAGCCACTCTTCCGCACATCTTCACAAGTCCATTGTCACCACAATGGACGACAAGCTTCAAGTACTTGATCTCTTTGTGATGCTCCACTTGAACTTGCACACGGCAATCTTGATGATGATCACCACTTGATGTCATCCTCTCCATGGGTTGTATGATATCTTCCTCTTGAAGCAAGCCCATGGACACATACCTAACCACACATAGAACTCTCACATAGACCATGGGTTAGTACACAAAGTGTAATGGGCAATGCTAACCATACCATGGGATCACTTGATCCCTCTCGATACATCTTCTACGCTTTGTGAGTAGATCAACTTGATTCACTCTTGACTTAGTCTTGATCAACCTTGAATCTTTCGAACTCTCTTTATTTGGATGATGCCTTGAAGGTAAACATGAATGATCGCACAATCTTTTTCTTCAAGACATGCTTGCAATAAGCTCAACACTCACATGACCAATCTTTGGATAATTCCTTAATAGCACCTTGGTCAACTCACAAACTCCTTGAAACCAACACATGGACTTCAAGAAAAGCCTATGGACAAATCCTTCAAATATAAATCAATGCAACCATTAGTCCATAGAGAATGTCATAAATTACCAAAACCACACATGGGGGCACCGCATGTCCTTTCACTGCCGGGTTCTGCTTCCTTGCAGCGATTAATGAGAGGAAGAGGAGCACAAGGGTGGTCGAGGTGGCCGCTGGGTTCTGCTTCCTTGCAGCGATTGATATGTCCATTTTGCATCATGCTTTTATATCGATATTTATTGCATTATGGGCTGTTATTACACGTTATGTCACAATACTTATGCCTATTCTCTCTTATTTTACAAGGTTTACAAGAAGAGGGAGAATGCCGGCAGCTGGAATTCTGGGCTGGAAAAGGAGAAAATATTAGAGACCTATTCTGCACAGCTCCAAAAGTCCTGAAACTTCACGAAAATTATTTTTGGAATTAATAAAAAATACTGGCAAAATAATCCATCAGAGGGGGCCCACACCCAGGCCACGAGGGTGGGGGCACGCCCTACCCCCCTGGGCGCGCCCCTGCCTCGTGGGCCCCCTGGCTGGCCTTCGGTGCCCATCGTCTGCTATATGAAGTCTTTTGTTCGAGAAAAAAATCATAAGCAAGCTTTCGGGAAGAAACTACGCCGCCACGAGGCGGAACCAATCTAAGGCTCCGGTAGAGCTGTTCTGCCGGGGAAACTTCCCTCCGGGAGGGGGAAATCATCGCCATCGTCATCACCAACAATCCTCTCATCGGGTGGGGGTCAATCTCCATTAACATCTTCACCAGAACCATCTCCTCTAAAACCCTAGTTCATCTCTTGTATCCAATCTTTGTCCCAAAGCCTCAGATTGGTACCTGTGGGTTGCTAGTAGTGTTGATTACTCCTTGTAGTTGATGCTAGTTGGTTTATTTGGTGGAAGATCATATGTTCAGATCCATTATGCATATTGATACCCCTCTGATTATGAACATGAATATGATTTGTGAGTAGTTACGTTTGTTCTTGAGGACATGGGAGAAGTCTTGCTATAAGTAGTCATGTGAATTTGGTATTCGTTCAATATTTTGATGAGATGTATGTTGTCTTTCCTCTAGTGGTGTTATGTGAACATCGACTACATGACACTTCACCATTATTTGGGCCTAGAGGAAGGCATTGGGAAGTAATAAGTAGATGATGGGTTGCTAGAGTGACAGAAGCTTAAGCCCTAGTTTATGAGTTGCTTAGTAAGGGGCTGATTTGGATCCATATGTTTCATGCTATGGTTAGGTTTATCTTAATACTTCTTTTGTAGTTGTGGATGCTTGCAATAGGGATTAATCATAAGTGGGATGCTTGTCCAAGAAAGGACAGCACCGAAGCACTGGTCCACCCACATACCAAATTATCAAAGTAACGAACGTGAACCATATGAGCATGATGAAAACTAGCTTGACGATAATTCCCATGTGTCCTCGGGAGCGCTTTTCTCTATATAAGAGTTTGTCCAGGCTTGTCCTTTGCTACAAAAAGGATTGGGCCATCTTGCTGCACCTTGTTTACTTTCATTACTTGTTACCCGTTACAAATTACCTTATCACAAAACTATATGTTACCGATAATTTCAGTGCTTGCAGATAATACCTTGTTGAAAACTGCTTATCATTTCCTTCTGCTCCTCGTTGGGTTCGACACTCTTACTTATCGAAAGGACTATGATAGATCCCCTATACTTGTGGGTCATCAAGACTCTTTTCTGGCACCATTGCCGGGGAGTGAAGCGCCTTTGGTAGGTGGAATTTGGTAAGGAAAAATTTATATAGTGTGCTGAAATTTACTGTCACTTGTTACTATGGAACATAATCCTTTGAGGGGCTTATTCGGGGTATCTTCACCCCGACCAGTAGAGCAAAGAGTTGCTCCTCAACCTACTGAACCTACTGAAAATGTTTACTTTGAAATTTGTCAGGGTAAATGACCACGGGTAGCCTAGCCGGCTCCCCTTGGCACTTCAGAAAAAATTACGAGCCGATCCGGCCTCCGAGAAACCAAGACGTGGGGCCGCCTTCCCCCTGCCGGCTGCCTCTCAGGCCGACTATCGGAAGGCGGCCCGGCCTTAACCCTCATGAAGAAAGCCGCGGGAGGGCCGGCTCCAAGAAGCCGGCCACGAGAAGGCCGACTCCAAGAGGCCGGCTCCCACGACGCGGTCAAGATCGTACCCTCGAAGTCCGCGTCCACATAACGGCGATGGGACGGGGCGTGGCTACAGTAAAGCCTGCCACCCCCGAAACCCGGAGCACGCCTGGCACAGTGCGCCGTACGGGGTAGCCCTGACCCGTCCGGTGCGACACTGTTGCCATGTTGACTATGGCGCCATCCACGGCGGGTTGTCAACGCGGCCCACGGGTGGTGGGCCCCTTTGGGCAGAGAGACACCCGAAGGCGGCCAGGCCTCCTCCAGTCGGCCCAAGACATGGCCGACTTTCCCAAGCCGGCTTGCTCCCTCCCTCGAAGAAGGCGCCCCATTAAGAAGACAAGACGACGTGAGGCTACAGCGATCGCCCGCCAGGCGGCGGCACTGTAGCCATGCTTACCTCGATAAAGCTCTCAACATCAGGATTGAGGCAACAGTAACCAGCCACCGACAGGGCCCTAGGCAGTAGGGCCTGCCTGTCGACCAAGAGGCCGGCAGCCGGCGGGGCCCACCAGCCGGCGAGCCCCAGCAGCCGGCGCGGAAGCCGGCGAGCGTAGACACTGACGGCTGGGACCCGCGCCCAGCCGGATTACCATTGTACCCCCGGGGGTAGGCCTATATAAACCCCCCCGGGGCACCCATGCAAAGGGTTGATCTCATCTAGGTTTTACCACACATAGAGAGAAGAGTAGAGCTAGCCTTGCCCTTCTTCTACCTCTCGCCAAACAGCTCGAGGAGCACCTTGTAGCTACTTGTTCATCGAGTGATCATGCGGAGACCCCGCAGAGCAGCAGTAGGGGTGTTATCTCCATGGAGAGCCCCGAAGCTGGGTAAGATCCGCCGGCGTGCATGTCTTCGCCTCATCCCGCTTCCAGGCACCGGCAACATCTTACTGGCTCCCACAAAGATAAGCCACCCGTTGGCATATGTCGCACCAACCACCTGACATTTGGCGCCCACCGTGGGTCCAGGTGCACCATCGTCCGGAGACCTGCTCTGGACGGGAACCCTCTTCCTCCCCAGCGAGCGTAGCTAGCCCGACACGCCCGATGGCGCTTGCCATGACGCGCTACAAGGCGTCACCAACGCCTGCGCAGCGAGCGGCCTCGCCGATCCCCTTGGCGAGGCCCTCATCTCCGACAAGCCTGCCTACGACGCGGTCACCGACCACCTCGTCAACCTCCTCGGCCAGCTCCACGTCTCCAGCGAGCCTGCTATGGACCAGGAGTCCGTTGGCTCCACCGATCCGATGCCTGTCGACTCCGACACGGCCTCGCTCGACGCCTTCCCCACCAACGTCGTGATCTACGACGAACCGCTTCCCCGAGCCGATGGCTGTGACGGTGCCACCGCCGAGGTGATGGTCATCAGCCACAGCGGCGCTTCTGGCGAGAACGCCCACGACGCCCCGCAAGCGGCGATCCATGACTTGTCCGTCCCCCTCCCGGCCGATGCCGACGCCGAAGCACTGGAGGCTCGCCGCCTCGCCCTCCTCGCGGAGGGCCGGAAGCTAGCTTCCGTGAGACGCCTCATCGAGGCCCGCCAGCGCGAAGTCGACCGCGCCGCCTTCGGCACGCCACCTCCTGGCGGGCCAAGCCGAGTCGACGTCGTTAGACAGCGCGGCGCTGTCATCGCCGACATGCTTGGAGTCGACCGCCCAGTCTATGCCACCCCACTCGAGAACCTGCGCGCCGCCCAAGCGGCCGTAGACGAGCTGGATGGACTGGGGGCCGAGGAGCTCCCCTACATGACCAGATGCATCCAGCAGCTGATCGATGCAGCCACACAGCGGCACGAAGCCGACGCCCGCGTGGAAAGCCCTCCACCGCGCCAAGAGCACGGCGCGACGTCCCGGACGCTGACTGCGGGTAAAACCCGCGCGCGACACGAGAAAGAGCCGGCTGTCAGCCGAAGCCGAACTCGGATCTCCATCGAGCGAGACGCAGAAGGCCGCCCTCGAGCCATGGAGCGGCGGGGCAACCCGCCTCCGCCTCTGCCTCGTGGGGAAAGGTATCCCACCCCGCCGCCTGTCACGCATCCGACTCTCAGCGGCCGACTAGGTCGCCGCGAAGGAGTCGGCGAGAATGATGCTCGCCATTGGATTGACCGCCTAGCGCGATCCCTGGCGCTAGAAGAAGAAGATGATGTCGGCCCGCCTTGTTTCAGCCCCCGCATCCGCGACGAGCCCTTCCCCAAAGGGTTCTCGCTCCCAAGAGACACGCCCAAGTACAACGGCTCCGTGAAGCCGGAAGATTGGTTGATTGACTACTCCACCGCAGTACGCATCGCGAACGGCAACAGGCGCGTTGCCGTGAAGTACGTGCCCCTCATGCTCCAAGGCACGGCGCAGACCTGGCTCAACAGCCTCAAGCCATACAGCGTCAACAGCTGGCTAGATTTCACAGAAGCCTTCGTCCGCAACGTCACCAGCACCTACAAGCGGGCTCCCAAGCCTAGACAACTCTCCTTGTGCGTGCAAGGCCCCGCCGAGTCCACCCGCGACTACCTCACATGTTGGGCCGAGCTTCGCAACTCTTGCTAAGGAGTGCACGAGGTGCAAGCCATCGAATACTTCACAGCCGGGTGCCGAGAGGGCACCCTCCTCAAGCACAAGCTCCTCCGCGACGAGCCGACTACCCTCGACGAGCTTCTGGTCATAGCGGACAAGTACGCCACCACCGACTCCTCAATGAAGACTGAACTTCGGGTTGACCCGTCCGGGAAGGTACTCAACCTAGCGCCCAAAACGCCGACTGGGGACTCCGGCCGACGCCCGTACCAAAACGACCACAAACGCAAGGGCCCCATGCCGCCTTCCACCACTCGGCAGGTGGCCACGGTCGAGGGCGAGCAGCCCGAAGGGCGGCCCACACCCAAGAAGCAGAAAGGCGGCAGGCCGACTTGGCAGCCGGCCTTCTCCTACGAGCAAACCCTCGACGCCCCATGCAAGTTCCACAGCAGCGCGAGGCCATCCAACCACACAACCCGGAAGTGCCACTGGCTCACCCAAATCTCCAAAGGCGAAGGGCTCGTGCCGCCTCCACCTGCTGGTCCGCCGCCTCCGGCTCCGCAGCAGCCGGCCGCTCGGCCAGCAGTCGGAGCTGTGCACGATGAGTTCCCCGACGAGCATGCCGCCTATGTCTTCTTTACGAGCCAGCCTGAAGACCGGCGTAGCAGGCGCCGAGAGCACCAGGAAGTCAACACGGTTGCCGCCAACCCCTCCGAGCACATGCACTGGTCAGAAAAGCCTATCAACTAGAGCCGGGCCGACCACCCAGAGGTGATGCCATCTCCCGGCTCTTATGCACTGGTCCTGGATGCCACCCTTGCAACAGACAGACGCGCAGCCCGTTTCTCCCGCGTGTTGATAGACGGCGGGAGCAGCATCAACATCCTGTACCTTGACACCCTGAAGAAGCTCAATGTCAAGACGAAGCAGCTCATGCCTACCCGGACTGTGTTCCACGGCATCGTACTCGGCCTGTCCTGCGCCCCCATTGGCAAGATCAAGATTGATGTCCTCTTCGGGGACAAGGATCATTTCCGCAGGGAGGCCATCTGGTTTGAAGTGGTGGACCTTGAGAGCTCTTACCATGCACTGCTTGGCCGACCTGCCTTGGCCAAGTTCATGGCTGTTCCCCACTATGCTTACCTCAAGATGAAGATGTCGAGCACCAAGGGCATCATCACCATAGTCGGCGATTACAAGAAATCCTCTGAGTGCGCAGCAGCCAGCAACCGGCTGGCCGAGTCCCTTGTGATTGCCGAAGAGAAGAAGAAGTTGGACCGGGTCGTGGCCATGGCTGGCAAGCAGCCGGCCCTGTCCCCCGATCCCAAAGAATGTGATGTCCAAGGTTCCTTCTAGCTGGCCAAGGAAACGAAGAAGATACCTCTTGACCCCGAGCACCCGGAAAGGTTTGCCGTCATTGGGGCAAACCTAAACAGCAAATAGGAAGGCGAGTTCGCTGATTTCCTCTGTGAGAATCGGGACATCTTTGCATGGTCCCCCAAGGACATGCCGGGTGTTCCGAAGTATTTCGCCGAGCACAAATTACACGTCCGAGAAGGTGCAAAACCAGTCAAACAACCCCTCCGCCGACTGTCGGAGGAAAAGAGAAGGATTGTAGGAGAAGAGATAGCCCGGCTTCTGGCCGCCGGCTTCATTATGGAGGTTTTCTTTCCAGAGTGGCTCGCCAACCCGGTCCTCGTGCTGAAGAAGAACAACAAGTGGCGCATGTGTATAGACTACACGAGCCTCAGCAAGGCCTGCCCCAAAGATCCTTTTTCCCTGCCAAGGATAGATCAAGTGATAGACTCCACAGCCGGATGCGAGCTGCTGAGTTTCTTGGATGCTTACTCCGGGTACCACCAGATAAAGTTGGACCCGGCCGACCGCCTGAAGACCGCCTTCATCACGCCATTCGGAGCCTTCTGCTACCTGACTATGACATTCGGCTTGAGAAATGCCGGTGCCACAACGTTGCATGCAGAAGTGCCTCCTCAAGCAGCTCGGTAGGAACGCCCACGTCTATATGGACGACATTGTGGTGAAGACGGAGAAGCGCAGCACCTTGCTGGAAGACCTCAAGGAAACATTCGAGAACCTGCGCCGATTCCGGATCAAGCTCAACCCTGAGAAATGCATGTTCGGAGTGCCAGCCGGCCAGCTTCTAGGCTTCCTGGTCTCCGAACGTGGCATCGAATGCAACCCAGTGAAGATCAAGGCCATTGAGAGAATGGCGATTCCCACCAAGCTGCGAGACGTCCAGAAGTTCACCGGATGCTTGGCTTCCCTGAATCACTTCATCAGCCGGCTCGGAGAGAAGGCTCTCACCCTCTACCGCCTCATGAAGAAGACCACTCACTTCGAGTGGAACGACCAAGCCGACCAAGCTTTTCACGAGCTGAAGAAGATGCTGACCACGCCGCCTGTCCTGGCGGCGCCGACTAAGAAAGAGCCCATGCTCCTTTACATTGCTGCAACCAGCCGGGCGGTCAGCACCGTCATCGTAGTCCAGCGCCCAGAAGAGGGCCGAGCCCAGCCGGTCCAGAGGCCGGTGTACTATTTGAGCGAGGTGCTGTCTACCTCGAAGCAAAACTACCCGCACTACCAGAATATGTGCTACGGCGTGTACTTTGCCGCCAAGAAGCTGAAGCCCTACTTCCAAGAGCACCCCATCACGGTCGTATGCACCGCCCCGCTTGCCGAGATCATAGGCAGCCGGGATGCATCCGGCCGGGTGGCGAAATGGGCCATCGAGCTGGCCCCTTACACAATTTTCTACCAGCCCCGCACCGCCATCAAGTCCCAAGCATTGGCCGACTTCCTCGTCGACTGGGCCGAGACCCAGTACCTGCCGTCGGCTCCCGACTCCACTCACTGGCACTTGCGCTTCGACGGGTCCAAGATGCTTACCGGCTTGGGAGCCGGCGTCATCCTCACCTCTCCCAAAGGCGACAAGCTCAGATACACGCTGCAAATTCACTTTGCCGCCTCCAACAACCTGGCCGAGTATGAGGCGCTCGTACACGGGCTCCGGCTTGCCAAAGAACTCGGCATATGCCGGATCCTGTGTTACGGCGACTCAGACTTGATAGTCCAGCAGTCATCCGGCGATTGGGACGCCAAGGACGCAAACATGGCAAGCTACCGCTTCCTCGTCCAGCAGATCAGCGGGTACTTTGAAGGATGCGAGTTCCTCCACGTACCACGAGCCGACAACGGGCCAGCAGATGCCCTCGCTCGAATAGGCTCCACTCGACAGGCAATACCAACCGGCATCTCGCTGCAATGCCTCCTCAAGCCGTCTATCAAGCCGTCTCCAGAGTCCGATTCCATCTTCGTGCCGCCTAGCCCCGATGTAGCCGGATCCGGCTTGAAGAGCCAAGTAGGCGGCCCGGGGACTTCGATAGGCGGCGCGGGGACTTCAGTAGGCGGCTCGAGGACTTCCGTAGTCGCACCCGACCCGGGGACTTCTGAACCCGGCTCGGGGACTGCGGTAGTCGGCCCGGGGACTGCACCAGCACAGCAGGCGGCGGCCGACTCCAGCATTTCACAACCCAGCCCGCCCGCCCACCCTGGTCGCAGTAGCCGCGTTGGCAATAGAAGAAGTCACAGCTCCATCATGGGCTCAGCCCATCCTCAACTTCCTGACAAACCAAGAATTGTCGGCTGACGAGACAGAGGCAAGACAAGTCCAACGCCGAGCCGGAGCATACACAATCGTCAACAGAGAGCTTGTCAGGCGCAGCGTCACTGGAGTCTTCCAGCGATGCGTTGAGCAAGAGAAGGGCATAGAAATCCTCAGAGACATCCACCAAGGTGAATGCGGCCACCACGCGGCCTCAAGATCACTAGTCGCCAAGGCTTTCCGCCATGGATTCTTTTGGCCGACTACTTTGGACGACGCCAAGGAATTAGTCAAACATTGCAAAGGGTGCCAAGTCTTCAGCTCCAAGCAACACCTGCCGGCTTCGGCACTCAAGACCATTCCCCTCACTTGGCCCTTTGCCGTTTGGGGTCTGGACATGGTGGGCCCATTCAAGACGGCGCGCGGCGGCATGACACATCTGCTTGTTGCCGTGGACAAGTTCACCAAGTGGATCGAAGCAAAGCCGATCAAGAAGCTGAATGGGCCGACTGCCGTGACATTCATCGCAGATATAACAACTCGGTACGGCGTGCCACACAGCATGATCACCGACAACGGCACGAATTTTGCCAAAGGAGCATTGGCACGTTTCTGCGCGACGCAGGGCATCCGACTAGACTTAGCGTCCGTTGCCCACCCGTAGTCAAATGGCCAAGTCGAGCGAGCCAACGGCCTCCTCCTTTCTAGCATCAAGCCCCGACTGGTCGTGCCACTGGAGCGTTCGGCCGGCTGCTGGCTCGATGAGCTACCGGCCGTCCTCTGGAGTCTGCGCACTACCCCAAGCAGGTCAACTGGCTTCACTCCTTTCTTCCTCGTATATGGTGCCGAGGCGGTCATCCCAACCGACATCGAGTTCGACTCGCCTTGGGTGACCATGTACACGGAGGCAGAGGCCAAGGAAGCACGAGAAGACGGCGTCGACCTGCTGGAAGAAAGCCGGTTGTTAGCCCTCAGCCGGTCCGCCATCTACCAGCAGGGTCCGCGTCGCTACCACAGCCGGAAGGTCAAGCCAAGATCCTTCCAAGAGGGCGACCTTGCGCTCCGGCTGATCCAACGAACAGCCGGCCAGCACAAGCTCTAGGCCCCTTGGGAAGGTCCCTTCGTCATCAGCAGAGCGCTAGGAAACGACTCCTACTACCCGATCGACGCACAGAAGCCGAAAGCATGAAAGAGAGACGACTCCGGCAAGGAGTCGGAACGACCATGGAACGCCAACCTCCTCCGAAGATTTTACAGTTGAAATGCAGTATGTATCACGCTAACTTTTGTACTAAGTACGAGACAATAGGCCCCCCGAGGAGAACTCGGGGATTGCCATCTTTCATCTATGAATGAAGAGTATCATGCTTATGATTATGTCATTACATTCACTTCTCTCGTCCGGCACCGGGTTCGACTAGTCGGCCCGGGGACTGGCCGCCTTGAGTTATGTTAGAAGTCCTACCCGCGGTCAGACAAGTAGTGTGCCGGCTCCAAGCCCTCTCTTGCGAAAAGTCGCAGTTCGAAGAATTGGCTGTCCGGCTGGCAAGAGCCAAAGGCGGGAAAGGACGCCCACACGAAAAACGGCTAGGGACTAACGGACTAATATAACAAAAGCCGGCTTTTTCCCACCGCTGACCGACTACAAAAGTAGCCGGCCGGCCGGTTTCCATTCACTTTGCTACAATCTAAGAAAGCTCGAGTACTTGCCTTCCCCAAAAAAGATAGCCGAGTACTTCCTTAGCCACAGACTGCAGAGCAGCTGCCGGCTGGGAAGGCAGCAATCAGGTGAAGGCGGCAAAGGAAACAACCTAAGGATAAAAAGCATACGAGAATGGAAGCCAAACACATGCATGATTGTATTTACACAAAAGGCCTTGAAAAGACCAACATTCAACATAGTTTGAATACACCCCCAGTGGGTGGAACTGCGCAAGCTTAATAAGAATTGTTCAAAAGAGTAATAAGCAGGAAAAGCAAGGACGGCAGATCAAGCCAAGGGAACGACTGGCGAGTCGGGCAGGTCGGTGGAGACAGTAGCGCTGGCTGGAGGAGTGGCCGGCTGGTGAACCTCGGCATGATCACCGCCTCCCGCAGAGGGCGCGCTAGCACGCGCCTCGTTGCTGGAGGCACGGTCATGCTGAGGCTGGCTGGTTGCTTCACCGGCCGGCTCGATGTCTTCGCCCTCCTCCCCTTCTTCGTCTTCACCTTCATCGCTGGAGGCGATCTCCTCCGCCGAGTCTTCACGCTCCGCCGGGTTCAGCCCGAACCACTCCTCCGGCTGGGCGACGCCGTTGTCGTCCACCTCAGGAACGAAGACGCTGGTGTCGGTAAACTCGGCAAGAGCCGAAGCACGCTGGATGATAGCCGGCCGCACCTCCACCAGCTCTTCATCAGCCTCCTCCCGCCAAGTCCTCAGCTGTTCCAAATTCAGCCCGGGGTACCAGGCCCGGACGAACTCCAGCGCCCGCCTGGCTCCGAATCGAGCAGCAGAGGCCTTCCAGGCCTCAAAGCGGTCGACTGCCACCTCCAGCCAGTCGGCAGTCCGGCTTGGGGTGCGGGGAATCGCTTCGCCTGGCCAGAGGGCGGCCAGCACCTGCGCCCCAGCACGCTGGAGGCGGCGGAGCATGCGGTGTGCCGGCTGCAGCCGGGCTTGGATCGCCAAGAGCTGCTTCTCAAGTGTCCGGCTTGCGTCCGGCGCGATCTCAACCCCCGCCTGCCGGCGTGCCTTGCGGTGGGCCTCGATGGCCTGGGTGGCAACGACGGAGTGGCGGGGAAGTAGTCTGCGCAAAGAACAAAAGCAGCACAAATCAGAAGACGAATCAGAGGGCAAGGGGGCGAGCAAGGAGTGAGGAAGGCGGCTTACCGTCGATCAGATCCTCGATCCGGCTGTAACCCTCGCTCAGCGCTTGCTTCGCCTCAGCCCAACCCTCCGCTTCGGTCTCGAACTCAGCTTTGAGGGCGGCCTCGCTCTCCTGCGCCTTCTTCAGGGCCGCCTTGTGGCTCTCCTCCTGGTCGGCCAACTTCTTGGCCAGGCGGTCGCGCTCCAGGACTAGGGCGTTGAGCTCGGCCTCCTTGGCGCGAAGGGCGGTCTGGGCCCCGCCGAGCTGCTCCCTCAAGTCGGCATTGGCCCCTGCAAGCATGAAGACAAAGGAAGAAACAATAAGGAAGAAGTCGTCGGGGAAGATCCGACCCGACTGCTCAGCAGTCGGCCCGGATCTCGGGGACTACACCCAGTGGGTGCGCTGACGCGCCCCCACAGGATATGAACAAAACAGAGCACACACTCCGGCTGTCGGTCAGATCCTCGCTCTTCTGGCGCAGCTCCTGAGCCTGGGAGTCGAAGGCGGCGGTACTCTGGTTATGGTACTCCTGGAAGATCAGACATAATGCGGGAATAAGATAACTGTCAGGACCTAGTAAGTTCCAAGCCGCCTGCTCAGCAGCCGACTCGGAACTCGGGGACTACACCCAGTGGGTGTGCTGACGCGCCCCCATAGAAGAAATCAAAAGAGCAAAACAACCAAGGCCAGAAGACTCACCCGGATGACGGCCCGCGTCGCAAGGAAATCTCGGGTATATCGCTGCAGCGCGGTGGCATGAGCCTGAAGCCGGCCCCGGACCTCCTGGGCCGCCGCGTTCAGCTCGGCCGCCCCCCACTGGGCGTCCACTCGGACGTGCTGGAGCTGGCCGCCTACAAGGCCTCCGCCGTCCGGCTGGCGCTCGCAGCTCTGTCCGGCTCCGGCATGGGGGCGGCTTCCCCCGCGCGCCGGCGTGATGCCGGCTGCACCACCAGGCCGGCTCCTGCTGCCGGCTCGCTCCCCGCCGGCTGCACCGGCGCCGTAGCCGGATGACCGCTCTGGCCTGCCCCAGTCGGCGCGGGGGTCCACGCGGCGGGAGCTCGACGACCCTCCGGCTGATTCGATCAAAGAGCCGGCAGGACCCCGTTCAAGGGAAAGCGGTGCCCTGGCCGGTCAACCAAGAGGAATTTAGAAGAACTTCAATCGAAGAACACGGCAAGAGTACAAGACGCTTAACACTTACGCCGAAACCGCCTACGGCCGCTTCACGATCTTCTGGAAGCGGGCCGCCTTCGCGGCCGCCTCATCCCGCTTGGTTGCCGCGGCGGTGCCCCTGGGCTTCTTCGGCCGGCTGCCGAAGTAGGTCGACACGGCCCGACACTTCGGTGCGCCGCCACGGGCGGCCGGCGCGGCGGAAGGGCCCGCGCCTTGATGACCAGGCGCCGGCTGGCGGTGCGGGACGACCTCGACCTCATCGCCGTCCGCCCTGTCCTCGAGGCCGGCTCCGAGCCCCGCGCCGCCTGCCTCGCCGCCTTCCCCCGCGACAACGTCTTCCATGGCGGCCGCCCCAAGATCCGGATCATCGACGTCATCTACCGTGCGGTCGGGGAGGAACTGGCGCTCTGCCCTTGCGGCCCCCGCCGCCGGCGGAAGTAGGGGATTCTGCAGAAAACAAGCCGGCGGATCAGAGGCCGGTCATATCGAAGCCGGCAACACAAAAGAAAGGAGAGAAGAAAGACTTACGGCAGTCGGAGGGTTGGCGAGAGTACGGCTCCTTGCCGTATCGCCAATCCTCGGGGAGCTTGCAGTTGGTGATGTAGTTCACCAGGTAGGACACCTCGACATGGGGCATCTCCCTGGTGCTCAGCCGGCATAGGTCGAAGCGGTCGCTCATCTGGCAGATCATGTGCGGCCGGCCTTGGAGCGGGAGTACCCGGCACTCCACGAAGGCGGCCACCAGGTCGGCTCCGACCAGGCCCTCCGACTGGACCATCACCCGGAGTCGGGCGATGGCGTCGTTCCCGGCCTGGGACAGCGTCCGGGCCCGGTAGCTCCATGAGGGTGGCCTCGCAGCTGGCGGGCCGGCTTCGTAAGCTGGCAGGTTGACAAAGTCGCCTTGCGGGGCGACCTTCCTCACGTAGAAGTAGGACTTCTGCCAGAGCTTCACCAACTGGATCAGCGAGATGGACGGGAACGGATTGTTCTCGCCCGTCCGCCTCATGGTGATGAAAGCTCCGCATGGGGCGGGCACGCCCGCGACGACGGTGCCAAGCTTGCTTTGGAAGAACTCTCCCCAAAGCTCCAGGGTGGGGAGAACGCCAAGAAAGCCCTCGCAGAGGGTAACGAAGGCCGACAGCAGCATCACTGCGTTGGGGGTGAGATGATGCGGCTGGAGATGGTAGAACTCGAGGAAGGAGCGAAGGAACCCGCTCGCCGGGAGGCCGAAGCCGCGCAGGCAGTGCGAGCGGAAGACCACCCGCTCGCCCTCCTCCGGTGCCGGCGAGATCTCCCTCTCCAGCCCGCGCTGAACCCGCACGTAGTTCTCGCCGGGCAGGCACCGTGTCCGGCGGAGGAACTCGATGTGCTTGTCAAGAATGTTGGAGCCGTCCCACGAGCTCGACAACGCCATTGGGATGGCACGGCGAGGAGAAAGGTGCGGCGGCGGCAGAGGCGCGTGCGACCCCGCTGCGGCGGAGCAACCGCGAACCGAGAGGCCCGACGGCGGAACGGCGCGGCGAAGAGGCGCTGCGACGGCGGAGAGAATAAGGAAGGAAAGCGAGAAAGGCTGGAGCGAGGGAGAGCGTGCGAGCATTTGCCGCTCCCTCTCCTCCCCCTACTTATAGGCCCTGGTGGCGGAGCCGAGGAGGCGTGGTGTGGGGGACGTGGGATTAACTGCGCCCACTCCCCCACGTCCCGCTATAACTGCGCCTTAACAGCGTGGCGAAACCGCCGCGGGAAGGCAAACGGCCCACCTTGGGCCGCAGAAGATCCGCGCCTGGGCCGAGGCCAGGAGTGGCAGGCTCGGGCCTGCGGCGATGTCCCGTCACGCACGCGCAATGGTAGGCCCTTTCCGCCACGTGACACGCGGGGAGGCGCGCGGTCAGCGCGCGAGTTGGCCCACGTTCCCGTTGACGAGACCACGACGCCCCCCAAGGCGGCGCACATAAGCAGAGCCGGCTCCCAGCTGCCGGCTCCTCAAGATAGGAAGCTGACCGAGCTTCTCGTCCCCCTGCCAACCTCGAAGCTCGACCAGCTTCGGGGACTACTGTCGGGGTAAATGACCACGGGTAGCCTAGCCGGCTTCCCTTGGCACTTCAGAAAAAATTACGAGCCGATCCGGCCTCCGAGAAACCAAGACGTGGGACCGCCTTCCCCCTGCCGGCTGCCTCTCAGGCCGACTATCGGAAGGCGGCCCGGCCTTAACCCTCATGAAGAAAGCCGCGGGAGGGCCGGCTCCAAGAAGCCGGCCATGAGAAGGCCGACTCCAAGAGGCCGGCTCCCACGACGCGGTCAAGATCGTACCCTCGAAGTCCGCGTCCACATAACGGCGATGGGACGGGGTGTGGCTACAGTAAAGCCTGCCACCCCCGAAACCCGGAGCACGCCTGGCGCAGTGCGCCGTACGGGGTAGCCCTGACCCGTCCGGCGCAGCACTGTTGCCATGTTGACTATGGCGCCATCCACGGCGGGCTGTCAACGCGGCCCATGGGCGGTGGGCCCCTTTGGGCAGAGAGACACCCGAAGGCGGCCAGGCCTCCTCCAGTCGGCCCAAGACATGGCCGGCTTTCCCAAGCCGGCTTGCTCCCTCCCTCGAAGAAGGCGCCCCATTAAGAAGACAAGACGACGTGAGGCTACAGCGATCGCCCGCCAGGCGGCGGCACTGTAGCCACGCTTACCTCGATAAAGCTCTCATCATCAGGATTGAGGCAACAGTAACCAGCCACCGACAGGGCCCTAGGCAGTAGGGCCTGCCTGTCGACCAAGAGGCCGGTAGCCGGTGGGCCCCAGCAGCCGGCGCGGAAGCCGGCGAGCGTAGACACTGACAGCTGGGACTCGCGCCCATTCGGATTACCATTGTATCCCGGGGGGTAGGCCTATATAAACCCCCCGGGGCACCCATGCAAAGGGTTGATCTCATCTAGGTTTTACCACACATAGAGAGAAGAGTAGAGCTAGCCTTGCCCTTCTTCTACTCTCGCCAAACAGCTCGAGGAGCACCTTGTAGCTACTTGTTCATCGAGTGATCATGCGGAGACCCCGCAGAGCAGCAGTAGGGGTGTTATCTCCACGGAGAGCCCGAAGCTGGGTAAGATCCGCCGGCGTGCATGTCTTCGCCTCATCCCGCTTCCAGGCACCGGTGACGTCTTACTGGCTCCCACAAAGATAAGCCACCCGTTGGCATATGTCGCACCAACCAGCCGACAAAATTCCTTCGAGTATGATAGAGAAACTGCTAGCTAATCCTTTTACAGGAGATGGAACATTGCATCCCGATTTACGCCTAATCTATGTGGATGAAGTTTGTGTATTATTTAAGCTTGCAGGTATGCCCGATGATGTTATCAATAACATGGTCTTCCCTTTATCTTTGAAGGGAGAGGCATTGACATGGTATAGGCTATGTGATGATATGGGATCATGGAACTACAAACGATTGAAATTGGAATTTCATCAGAAGTTTTATCCAATGCATCTTGTTCATCGTGATCGTAATTATATATATAATTTTTGGCCTTGTCAAGGAGAAAGAATTGCCCAAGCTTGGGGGAGGCTTAAGTCAATGTTATATTCATGCCCCAACCATGATCTCTCAAGAGAAATGATTATTCAAAAATTTTATGCTCGGCTTTCTCTCAATAATCGCTCCCGTGTTTGAGCTTAAGCCATTACCTGATACTCTTAAATATGCTTATCTTGATGAAAAGAAGATATATCCTATTATTATTAGTGCTAACCTTTCAGAGCATGAAGAAAAGAAATTACTGAAAACTCTAAAGAAGCACCGTGCTGCTATTGGATATACTCTTGATGATCTTAAGGGCATTAGTCCCACTCTATGTCAACACAAAATAAATTTGGTGAAAGACGCCAAACCGGTTATTGATCACCAACGACGGCTAAATCCTAAGATGAAAGAAGTGGTAAGAAAGGAAATATTAAAGCTCCTTGAAGCAGGTGTAATTTATCCCGTTGCTGATAGTCAGTGGGTAAGCCCTGTCCATTGTGTCCCTTAGAAGGGAGGTATTATTGTCGTTCCTAATGATAAAGATGAATTGATCCCACAAAGAATTATTACAGGTTATAGAATGGTAATTGATTTCCACAAATTAAACAAAGCTACTAAAAAGATCATTACCCTTTGCCTTTCATTGATCAAATGCTAGAAAGATTATCCAAACATACACATTTCTGCTTTCTAGATGGTTACTCTGGTTTCTCTCAAATACCTGTGTCAGCTGAGGATCAAGAAAATACCACTTTTACTTGCCCTTTTGGTACCTTTGCTTATAGACGTATGCCTTTTGGTTTATGTAATGCACCTGCTACCTTTCAAAGATGCATGATGGCTATATTCTCTGACTTTTGTGAAAAGATTTGTGAGGTTTTCATGGATGATTTCTCCGTTTACGAAACTTCTTTTGATGATTGCTTGAGCAACCTTGATCGAGTTATGCAGAGATGTGAAGAAACTAATCTTGTCTTGAATTGGGAGAAGTGCCACTTTATGGTTAATGAAGGTATTGTCTTGGGGCATAAAATTTCTGAAAGAGGTATTGAAGTTGACAAAGCTAAAGTTGACGCTATTGAAAAGATGCCGTGTCCCAAGGACATTAAAGGTATACGAAGTTTCCTTGGTCATGCCGGTTTTTATAGGAGGTTCATTAAGGACTTCTCTAAAATTTCCAGGCCTCTGACTAATCTTTTACAAAAAGATATCCCTTTTGTCTTTGATGATGATTGTGTAGAAGCATTTCAAATACTTAAGAAAGCATTAATTTCTGCACCAATTGTTCAGCCACCTGATTAGAATTTACCCTTTGAAATTATGTGTGATGCTAGTGATTATGCTATAGGTGCTGTTCTAGGACAAAGAGTTGATAATAAATTAAATGTTATCCAGTATGCTAGTAAAACTCTAGACAGTGCCCAGAGAAATTATGCTACTACTGAAAAATAATTTTTAGCAGTTGTATTTGCTTGTAATAAGTTCAGACCTTATATTGTTGATTCTAAAGTAACTGTTCACACTGATCATGCTGCTATTAATTATCTTATGGAAAAGAAAGATGCTAAACCTAGACTTATAAGATGGGTTCTCTTGCTACAAGAATTTGATTTGCATATTATTGATAGAAAGGGGTCAGAGAACCCCGTTGCAGACAACTTGTCTAGGCTAGAGAATGTTCTTGATGACCCACTACCTATTGATGATAGCTTTCTTGATGAACAATTAAATGTCATTAATGCTTCTCGTACTGCTCCATGGTATGCTGATTATGCTAATTATATTCTTGCTAAATTTATACCACCTAGTTTCACATACCAGCAAAAGAAAAAGTTTTTCTATGATTTAAGAAATTACTTCTGGGATGACCCACACCTTTATAAAGAGGGAGTAGATGGTGTTATTAGATGTTGTATACCTGAGCATGAACAGGAACAAATCCTACGCAAGTGTCACTCTGAAGCTTATGGAGGGCACCACGCTGGAGATAGAACTGCACATAAGGTATTGCAATCCAGTTTTTATTGGCCTACTCTCTTCAAGGGTGCCTGTAAGTTTGTCTTATCTTGTGATGCATGTCAAAGAATTGGTAATATTAGTAGGCGTCAAGAAATGCATATGAATTATTCACTTGTTATTAAACCATTCGATGTTTGGGGTTTTGATTATATGGGATCGTTTCCTTCCTGTAATGGTTATACACATATTTTAGTTACTGTTGATTACTTTACTAAGTGGGTAGAAGCTATTCCAACTAGTAGTGCTGATCATAACACCTCTATTAAGATGCTTAAAGAAGTTATTTTCCCGAGGTTTGGAGTCCCTAGATATTTAATGACTGATGGTGGTTCACATTTTATTCATGGTGCTTTTCGTAAAATGCTTGCTAAGTATGATGTTAATCATAGAATTGCATCCCCATATCACCCACAGTCTAGCGGTCAAGTAGAATTGAGTAATAGAGAGCTCAAATTAATTTTGTAAAAGACTGTTAATAGATCTAGAAAGAATTGGTCCAAGAAACTTGATGATGCATTATGGGCCTATAGAACTGCATATAAAAATCCTATGGGTATGTCACTGTATAAAATGGTTTATGGGAAAGCATGTCACTTACCTCTCGAACTAGAACATAAGGCGTATTGGGCCATTAAAGAACTCAATTATGACTTCAAGCTTGCCGGTGAGAAGAGGTTACTTGACATTAGCTCACTTGCTAAATGGAGAACCCAGGCCTATGAGAATGCCAAACTATTTAAAGAAAAAGTTAAAAGATGGCATGACAAAAGGATACAAAAGCGTGAGTTTAATGTAGGTGATTATGTGTTGATATTCAACTCTCGTTTAAGATTTTTTCCAGGAAAACTTCTCTCTAAATGGGAAGGTCCTTACGTTATCGAGGAGGTCTATCGTTTCGGTGCCATAAAAATCAACAACTTTGAAGGCACAAATCCGAAGGTGGTGAACGGTCAAAGAATCAAACATTATATCTCAGGTAATCCCATAAATGTTGAAACCAATGGTATCGAAATCGTATCCCCGGAGGAATACATAAGGGACACTTTCCAGAACGCTTCAGACTCTGAAAAGGAATAGGTATGTGGTACAGTAAGTAAACCGACTCCAAAAGAGTTCTAATGGCAATTTTTCTCCGTTTTGGAATATTTAAGAAAATATGAAAATAAGAAGTAGTCCGGGAAGGACACGAGGCTTCCACGAGGGTGGAGGGCACGCCCCCTGCCTCGTGGGCATCTCGTATGCTCTCCGGACTCCGTTTTCTTGCACGATACTTCTTTTGGTCGGTAAAAATTCATTATATAATCTCCCGAAGGTTTTGACCACCGTACCATGCAAATATCCTCTGTTTTTGTTTCCAGCTGTTTTTCTGACAGATCTAGATCACCATGACGTCTCCAAGTGCCCCCAAGGACAAGTTCTTTGAGAAGGTTATCAATCCCTACCTCGCGGAGGTGCTGCAACACCCTCGAACCATTGAGATGCGTGATGGGTTGCTGCACATCCGCGATGTCGAGGGACCAACGAGGACCGGGAGCGTGGAGACAAGACTCGAAGCAATGGAGCAACAAGTTTTCAAGTGCCAAGGGATGGTGGAACGCGGACTCAACGCCAACCACATGATGATCGCGGAGTTCACCAACAACCACAAGCTAGATGCCAAGAACATTGGGGAGACCATCTTCAAGCTTCACGAGAAAATCGAGCACCTCCAAGCCCAAATCTACGACCAGCAAAACCAAAACTGTGAGTATGAATATAGATTCAAGAGGATGAGTATGGCTGCAGATTTGAGGATTCTGGAGACTCGATCATCCTTCTATGATGGTGAGCCTATGCCTTGGAAGACAGACGACAAGCCTACATCATCAACAACCCCATCATCACCACCCCCGAGGAGAGAGATAATCACATGGGTATGGGCACTCCCCTTGGCAACTGCCAAGCTTGGGGGAGGTGCCCCGGAATCGTATCACCATTACACTCCTATCTTTACCGTTTTTCTTAGTTCGATCGTTTTGGTAATATCTTGATCTAGTAGAATAAAGTTTTAGTATGCTTTAGTTTTGAGTTTTGCTTTATGATCCTTTGATACGTCTCCAACGTATCTATAATTTTTGATTGCTCCATGCTATATTATCTACTGTTTTAGGCAATATTGGGCTTTATTATCCACTTTTATATTATTTTTGGGACTAACCTATTAATCGGAGGCCCAGCCTAGATTTGCTGTTTTATGCCTATTTCAGTGTTTTGAAGAAAAGGAATATCAGACGGAGTCGAAACGGAACGAAATCAACTTGAGAAGTTATTTTTGGAAGGAAACCTACCGGATGGGCTTGGAGTGCACGTCAGGGAAGAAGGGAGGTGCCCACGAGGGTGGGGGGCGCGCCCACCCCCATGGGGCGCGCCCCCTGCCTCGTGCCCCCCCCTTCGATCCACCGACGTATCCCTTTCACCCATATATACCTACGTATCGCAAAACTTCCAGAACAGAGATTAGATCGGGAGTTCCGCAGTTGCAAACCTCTATAGCCACGAAAAACCTCTCAGGACCCTGTTCCGGCACCCTGCCGGAGGGGGGAACCCTCACCGGTGGCCATCTTCATCATCCCGGTGCTCTCCATGACGAGGAGGGAGTAGTTCACCCTCGGGGCTGAGGGTATGTACGAGTAGCTATGTGTTTGATCTCTCTCTCTCTCTCGTGTTCTTGATTTGGCACGATCTTGATGTATCGCGAGCTTTGCTATTATAGTTGGATCTTATGTTTCTTCTCCCCCTCTTCTCTCTTGTAATGGATTGAGTTTTCCCTTTGAAGTAATCTTATCGGATTGAGTCTTTAAAGACTTGAGAACACTTGATGTATGTCTTGCCGTGCGTATCTATGGTGACAATGGGATATCACGTGCCACTTGATGTATGTTTTGGTGACCAACTTGCGGGTTCCGCCCATGAACCTATGCATAGGGATTGGCACACGTTTTCGTCGCGATTCTCCGGTAGAAACTTTGGGCACTCTTTGAGGTTCTATGTGTTGGTTGAATAGATGAATCTGAGATTGTGTGATGCATATCGTATAATCATACCCACGGATACTTGAGGTGACATTGGAGTATCTAGGTGACATTAGGGTTTTGGTTGATTTGTGTCTTAAGGTGTTATTCTAGTACGAACTCTAGGGCTGTTTGTGACACTTATAGGAATAGCCCAATGGATTGATTGGAAAGAATAACTTTGAGGTGGTTTCGTACCCTACCATAATCTCTTTGTTTGTTCTCTGCTATTAGTGGCTTTGGAGTGACTCTTTGTTGCATGTTGAGGGATAGTTATATGATCCAACTATGTTATTATTGTTGAGAGGACTTGCACTAGTGAAAGTACGAACCCTAGGCCTTGTTTCCTATCATTGCAATACCGTTTACGCTCACTTTTACCACTTGTTACCTTGCTGTTTTTATATTTTCAGTTTACAAAAACCCATATCTACCATCCATATTGCACTTGTATCACCATCTCTTCGCTGAACTAGTGCACCTATACAATTTACCATTGTATTGGGTGTGTTGGGGACACAAGCGACTCTTTGTTATTTGGTTGCAGAGTTGCTTGAGAGAGACCATCTTCATCCTACGCCTCCTACGGATTGATAAACCTTAGGTCATCCACTTGAGGGAAATTTGCTACTGTCCTACAAACCTGTGCACTTGCAGGCCCAACAACGTCTACAAGAAGAAGGTTGTGTAGTAGACATCATCCTTCTATGTAATCGAGTCCGTGAGCTATATATAATAAAGATTAGTGTTGAGTCAAGGGCTTGGTTATCTTGCTATGACCGTGAGGGAATAAAGAAAAGAGGAAGAATAAAAATAAATAAAAGAGATCATATTGATCTTATGGAGAGTAATGACTTCACATATAAAGAGTATGATGAATAAAAGTTGTTGAGAGTTGACAAACATAGTTTCGGTCATCGTTGCAACTAATAGGAAGTAATAAAGAAAGAGAGTTTTCATATATAAATATACTATCTTGGACATCTTTTATGATTTTTTTAACTATTTACTGCAAGGCAATAGCCTCACAGTCCTTTATTAAAACAATAAGGGAAAAGGTTACAAGTTAAAAAATTTACAGAAGAAAGAAAAGATACTTACAAGAAAAAGGCTAAGAAAGGTTAGCTATCCAAGACAGAAAACTATCGTTAAATTTACATCTAATCCTGTGAGATAGAAGAGAGATGTCATGAATAAAGTTTCTTCTCCAAGCTCTGAATGAGGGTTGTTCATTTCTGAAGATCTTCCCATTCCGTTGTATCCAAATATTCTAGGTAGCAGTGAAGATAACCTTAGAGAAAAAAGGGTGACCAAGATCCTTGCTAACTGCTTGAGCCATTTCATATGTGGTTTGGTTCGGTTGAACTGTCCAAGAAATCCCAAGATAGTTCCAAACCCTTTGGCTAAAGTTGCAAGCAAAGAAAAGATGAGCCCGATCCTCATGTTGTGCAAGGTTGCATAGCACACAAGTGTTATCCTGGATGATCCACTGTCGATGTTGCATCATATCCCTAGTGTTCAAGCGATCCATTAACAGTAGCCAACCAAAAACTTTTAGCTTTAACGTGCATGCACACTTCCAAATCCACCGGAATATGGGATCAACCACTAGGTGTGAGAAGCAAGAGTCATAATATATCTTTGACATAAAGACTCCAGACTTTGAAGGCCACTTCCAAGTGTCCTTGCTCTCACCATCCAGATTGATCAAAGGCAGGAGGGCCTCTAATTGTGTGAATTCAGGGAAGGCCTCCTGTGATAGAGGTAAATGGAAATGATCCAAGATATCAGGCTGCTCCATAAAGTCCTTGACTATGAGTGCATCATCCACAACAAATGAATGTAGCCTCGGGAAACAGTCATGCAAAAGAACAACAGGATTTCCCAGCTGCCAACGGTCAAGCCAAAAAAGCACCATGTCACCAGCATTAACTTGTGGAACATCAAGCTTGCAGAATTTGGGATATAAGCGCATGATATCACGCCACCAAAATGAACCACAGATCTGGGTGCTTTGGGGTGGTGATGCTGCATAATAAGTGTACCAAATTAAAGATACCCAAGGCATGTCCACTTTATTGAAGAATTGAAGAGATGCTTTAGTAGCAAAGCCTCATTTTGGATGGCCAAGTTAAGAACACCCGTCGGTGTCAAAACCAGCGGATCTCGGGTAGGGGGTCCCGAACTGTGCGTCTAGGCGGATGGTAACATGAGACAAGGGACATGAAGTTTTACCCAGGTTCGGGCCCTCTCGATGGAGGTAAAACCCTACGTCCTGCTTGATTAATATTGATGATATGGGTAGTACAAGAGTAGATCTACCACGAGATCAAGGAGGCTAAACCCTAGAAGCTAGCCTATGGTATGATTGTTGTATGTTCTGTTGTCCTACGGACTAAAACCCTCCGGTTTATATAGACACCGAAGAGGGTTAGGGTTACACAAAGTCGGTTACAATGGTAGGAGATCTAAATATACGCATCGCCAAGCTTGCCTTCCACGCCAAGGAAAGTCCCATCCGGACACGGGACGAAGTCTTCAATATTGTATCTTCATAGTCCAGGAGTCCGACTGAAGGTATAGTCCGGCTACCTGGACACCCCCTAATCCAGGACTCCCTCAGTAGCCCCTGAACCAGGCTTCAATGACGACGAGTCCGGCGCGCAGATTGTCTTCGGCATTGCAAGGCGGGTTCCTCCTCCAAGTACTTCATAAAAGATTGTTAACACTAAGGATAGTGTCCGGCTCTGCAAAATAAGTTTCCACATATTGCCATAGAGAGAATAATATTTACACAAATCTAATCTGCTGACGTATTCCGTAGCGTGATATCACACTACGGCCAAGCCTCTATTCGAATCATTTTTGCTCTCCCACCTCAGCGTGTTTTGCGAGACGGTTTCCTTGGCACGTCTTGTCGAAGCAGAGATCGTGTCCCTCATTTACGGGATTCTCATCAATACGGACGTGGGTAACCCAACCGCGCCATTTATCATGGCGCTTGGGAGATAGGCGAGTTTTACCAGGCCGGTGGGGACGCTTAGTCGCATCCGCCCATATAAGGGGATAAGGATCCACCTTTTTACCTACGCCTTCTTCCTCCTTTGCCTATCCATCTTCCGCGCACTCGAGCTCCAGCGCCCAAGCCCGCACTTCCCACCTCAACCTTCTCCAGCCATGTCCGGAGCGGGAGGCAAGTGGATGGTCTCCTCCGTCACAGAGGGCCATATCAAAAAGCTGAGGAAGGCCGGATACTTGTCTAACGACATCGCGCACCGGCTTCCCGAAGAGGGGCAGCTCCTCCCCACCCCAAGGCCGCATGAGAGGGTTGTATTCCTTCCCCATTTCCTCCGCGGACTAGGTTTTCCTCTCCACCCATTCGTCCGGGGGCTCATGTTCTACTATGGCCTGGATTTCCATGATCTGGCCCCGAACTTCATCCTCAACATATCGGCGTTTATCGTCGTGTGAGAGGCCTTCCTCCGTATCCGCCCCCATTTCGGCCTTTGGCTCAAGACCTTCAACGTCAAGCCGAAGGTGGTGCGCGGCAACCAGGCGGAGTGCGGAGGCACCATGGTGGGCAAGATAGCCAACGTCCTATGGCTCGAGGGCTCCTTTGTGGAGACCCTGAAGGGGTGGCAATCGGGGTGGTTTTACATCACCGAGCCGCGCGACCTTGAGTGGGTCGCAGACCCCGAGTTCCGATCCGGACCCCCTACACGGCTCACGTCCTGGAAAGAGACGGGCCTGTCGTGGGGCAACAAGGAAGAGGTGACTGGACTGCAAACATGCATCCAATCCCTGGTGAACAAGCGGCTCAAGCTTGTCAATGTAGTCGAGGTTATGCTCGTCCGCCGGATCCTCCCGTGTCAACAACGGGCCATCAACCTATGGGAGTTCGACCCGGCGCAACACCAAACTTTGAGTAGGCTCTTTGACACGACGTACGAAGATGCCTGGAAGGTGCTATTCAAGGGCACCGAGGCTCCCGCATCCGCTTCCGAGGATCGCGGATTCAGCACATAGCGTCGAGCTAGTGCGGTGAGTTATCTTTTACCTTGTACAGGACATTTGTTTCTCATGGTTTGACTCTATGCGGGATCTAAACTCCCTTACCTTTGACAGGATTGGCAGGCGAAGTCCGGACAGATCGACTGTCCGGCTCCTTCCCCCGAAGACCCAGCCGACGCTCGTTTATGGAAGCTGCTGGTTCCGGCACCTTATGTGGTGCCGGAGAAGAAGGCCAAGAAGAAGGCCACGGGGACTCGAAAGAGTACCCGGCGTATGGAGGTGTCGGATTCATCATCCGACGAATCCGAGACGCACTCCTCCCGTGAAAACGAGGAGGAGGAAGAAGAAACCTCTCCCCCCCCAGCGGGGGTAGGAAAGAAGAGGAAGGCCGCCCTAACAGGGGAGGCCGAAGGGTCCAAGAAGGGAAAGACCCTCCCTCCGGACTACTCCACCGACGCCGATGAGGGCGAAGAGGAGTGGCCGCACAGGGCCAGGCGCCCAGCGGCATCGTAAGTATTCGGACACTAGGGTAACTCATAGCATTCCTTTGTTGCACAACTTTTCCTTATGTCGAATATAATTATGCAGTCCGCCCAAGGCCGGGCTCGACGAGTCGTCGATCGGCTCCCTGGATTCGTCGAACGTGAATTCAGTTCCGCCCGCTACCTCCCCCCGCACTGCGGACGCCGCCGAAGTGGCGTCGCAACAAGCTCTAGGCCAAGAGTAGGTGGTCCTTGAGGAGCCGCGAGGCGACCTCCCGGACTCCAGGAATGAAGGGGACAGGACCCCCCAGGGCTCCAAGTCCGGCTTTAAGCCGGACACCGCGCCGGAATCTTCAACGGTTCCGGACTGCGGTAGGCGAACTCCTTCCAAGAGGAGCAAGCCTTCTGAGCCGGTGGCCCCCGTCCAACCGGAGGCGCCGGACAATCTGCTGGAGGTGCTTAATGGTGCCTCCATTGACGAGGAGAACCGTACTATTATGAGTACGGTGATCCAGAAGGTTCAGTCCGCCAAGAGCGGACTGACTGAAGCTTGTGCCAGCCTTCTAACAGGCTTCGAGGTAAGTAAAAAGTATGTAGAAGTATTACCGCATAGACAGTAGCCCCTGATGCTCTGTTTGGCGTTCGGAAAGAAAAGCCGAATAGAGGATCAAATAATTTCGCAGGAGTCTAACAAAAAATGAGTCAATATGCGTATGCAGGCTTCGCTGCTTGCGACCGCCGAACTGACTGCGGAGGTAGGCACCCTGAAGCAGGGTCTCGAGCGGTCCGAGCAAGAGCTCGGCCTTGCCAAGCGGCAGCTCGAGAAGAAAGAAGGTAAGCGATACCTTATAGAAAAATATATAAAAAGATGCAATTGCAAAAATGACAGGATTGTGCTGCTTATTGCAGGGGCCACAACTGAGGTGGCGACCCTCAAGCAGGCACTGTCCAAGGCCGAGAAGAGGGCGACCTCGGAGCGCATCAAGCGGGAGAAATTTGAGGCGCAAGTTGGCGAGGCGTGGCAAGAGCTTCAGGCTCTCATGAAAAAACATGAGAGTTTGGAGCTTCACTCGAAGACGCAAGCGTCCGAGCTCGCGGCGGCCATCGAAACTGCCAAGTCTGCCAAGGCCGAATCCCAGAAGGCCCTTCAGGAGTTGGATGCGGTGAAAAAGATAGCGGCGGGTAAGGCATTCTTTATGCAAAGAAGACATATAAAAGTAAGCTACTTGTTACTTACCCGAATCCGGAGCTCTCCAGGGGCATTCGCAGATCTTCCCCGTAGCGTATCTGATGCCGCCGCATTCTACCGAGCCGAGGAAGGCAGCTCGACGGAGAAGGTGTTCTGGTCTCAGTATGCTGAGGCCGGACACCCTGTGCCCCTGAGCGATCAGCTGAAGCAGCTGGTCGAGCTCCACAAGGCGGCCGAACAGGCCATGAAGGGCCTCATAGTTCGGCTGTGGCCTGGAGAGGCCCTGCCTGGGAGCTACTTCAGACTGGTTCAGCGGCTGGTGGCGGCCTGTCCAAGGCTTGAAATCATCAAGCGCTCCGTCTGCATTGAAGGTGCCCGGAGGGCCCTTGCCCGCACTAAGGTGCACTGGGGCAAGCTGGACGGTGAGAAGCTTGTGAAGGACGGGCCACCGCCGGGGAAGGAGCATCGCAAACCCGAGAACTATTATAAGGATGTTCTGAAGGGCGCCCGCCTTATGGCGGATGAATGTACCAAGGATGTAATTTTTGAATGAACTCGCTCGTGTTGTCCTGTGCGCTGAAAACTTGTTCATGTGCGCTAAGCAATGCTTTTTGAATTTAAAATATTACTTTTTGTGCGTCCGTTTATCAAAAATTGAGAGACGGCCAGTCGTCGGCTTCTGCCCCCATGCCACTAGTGCTGGGGTGTTCGGGATAAACCTGAGCGCTCTTTTTCCCTTGTTTGGGTCCTTCGAGGGAGGCGCTCAGCACAACGAACTAGGCTATCAGACTATAATGCTTGAACACTCTCACTTAGCCATAGAACTCTATAATTTTAAATTTCGGCGAAGCCCCTAGTATTCGGAGGACCGAGTTCGGGGCGCTATACACGCCTTGGCCGGACAAAGCCGGTTCCTCGCTTTAAGCGGCATAAGTCTTTAGGGACTCGAAAAACCTCTCGAACAGCGACCGGTCTCTCGCTTCATCATGACAGTCAGTTTTAGCTTTCTCTACTGAGGTGCTCAGCCCAGCTCAACAGGGGCACAATCGCAGTAGTTCTCCTAGTTCTACCTTAGCCGATATAGCAGAACGTAAGGCACCAAAACATAGGAGCCGGGCAAACCCAACTATTGACCCAAGACATGATTCGGAGCCGATGCATATAATGCTATAAGTTCGGGGTGCCGCACTTGTGAAAGTGTTCAGACTTCTCACACCATATTGGGGGGTACTGAAGCCCCTGGCGTATTTGCCATACCACAGTGTACAGGTGCAACATGTCATTAATGAACATATATTTGTAAAAAAGGTAATGCTAAAAAATAGATAAAGACTATGCATTGTTTAAAAGGGCTGCGATCAAAGCAGAACGATACAAATAGCGCGATAAGCAAAAAGTTGGACTATTTAACATGTCCTGTCCAGGGGCGGGCCGCGGAATTTATATGCAAAACAGGTATACTGCTCATGATAGAGACCACCTGGGAGTCCATAATGCGGCATGGCTTGTCTGCTTCCCTGGTTCTTGCATCGTTTGTGCGGCAGTTGAATTGCCGAACAGGTCGTCCGAAGTATGGAGTCCTGAAAGTAAGAGAAGATAAAGAAAGAATTCGGCAGCCCCTAGTACGGTTTAAGCCGTGTTTTAGGCGTGCCATGATGGTGCCCCTTCCCCTGGGCCCATGGTATTTTGAGAGCGTAGTTATGTACGCGAAGCACTGGTTTTGCTATTTCGCGAGGGCTGGGGTTGGGGCCGCATTGCTACGCCTGCTCAGAACGTGCCAGGCGGTCTTGTTGTAGGTTACTCCGGGCGCGCTTGACAGTGGCCGGCCTTTTAATGGTCGGACTGGAGAACTGCCTAGAGAGGCTGCTTTGTACTTCCTCTGCGAGGGCCGCCGTGTGCTCCTCCGTTCGGAGGGAGCGTTCGGTGTTTCCATTGACCGTGATTACTCCTTGAGGGCCTGGCATCTTGAGCTTGAGGTATGCGTAGTGCGGTACCGCATTGAACTTTGCAAATGCGGTTCGCCTGAGCAGTGCGTGATAGCCACTGCGGAACGGGACTATGTTGAAGATTAACTCTTCGCTTCGGAAATTATCCGGAGATCCGAAGACCACTTCAAGTGTGACTGAGCCTGTGTAGTTGGCCTCTACACCTGGTATGATGCCTTTAAAGGTCGTTTTGGTAGGCTTAATCCTCGAGGGATCTATGCCCATTTTCTGCACTGTATCCTGGTAAAGCAGGTTCAGGCTGCTGCCGCCATCCATAAGGACTCTTGTGAGATGAAATCCGTCAATAATTGGGTCTAGAACCAATGCGGCGAACCCGCCATGACGGATGCTAGTGGGGTGGTCCCTTCGATCAAAAGTGATCGGGCAGGAGGACCATGGGTTGAACTTTGGGGCGACTGGCTCTATCGCGTATACGTCCCGCAACGCACGCTTCCGTTCCCTCTTGGGGATGTGGGTTGCGTATATCATGTTCACCGTCCGCACTTGTGGGGGAAAACCCTTTTGTCCACTGCTGTTCGGCGGCCTGGGCTCCTCCTCGTTGTCGCTATGTAGCCCCTTGTCTCTATTTTCGGAATTTAACTTGGCCGCCTGCTTGAACATCCAACAATCCCTGTTGGTGTCTTTCGAGGGTGCCATGTATCTGGCACAAGCGGTCGAGTATCCGGTCCAAACTGGACGGGCCCTGAGTATTTCTTTTGAATGGCTTTTTCCGCTGATCGAATTTGTAGCCTCTGAATCCGGCATTGACTGCCGTATCCTCGTTGTTGTCGCTGTTAACGCGGCGCTTTTGCTTGTTCCGACGCGACCTGCCACTTTTGTCCTTGGTATCCGAATTACCAAGGTTCTTGGGTAAGTTGTTACTGCGAGCTAGCCAGCTGTCTTCTCCTACGCAGAAGCGGGTCATGAGTGTCGTGAGGGCTGCCATAGATTTCGGCTTTTCCTGTCCAAGGTCCCGGGCAAGCCACTCGTCGCGGATGTTATGCTTGAAGGCTGCTAGGGCCTCTGCGTCCGGACAGTCGACTATTTGTTTTTTCTTTGTTAGGAACCGTGTCCAGAATTGCCTGGCCGATTCCTCTGGCTGCTGAATTATGTGGCTTAGGTCATCGACGTCTGGTGGTCGCACATAGGTACCCTGGAAATTGTCGAGGAATGCGGCTTCCAGGTCCACCCAAGAACCGATCGAATCTGCTGGCAAGCTGTTAAGCCAATGCCGGGCCGGTCCCTTAAGTTTCAGCGGGTGGTATTTGATGGCGTGTAGATCATCGCCGCGGGCCATGTGGATATGAAGGAGATAATCCTCGATCCATACCACAGGATCTGTTGTGCCATCATATGATTCGATGTTTACGGGTTTGAAACCCTCAGGGATTTTATCAGGGCCGTCTCCAGGAATTTGGGGGCCCGGGACAAAATACAAAATGGGGTCCTAAATTTTTTTAAATTTGTATAACAAAAGAAGTATCCAAAGAATATCTACACTACCAAAATAATACCTCGCTATCCGAGGAACGCATCATGCCCAAAGCATACATAAATTTGCTCGATTGCACAATATATGTGGAACTAAACTCAATGCTTAGCAATGGAATCAAGTAGATTAAACATGACAAATAAGGGACACAAAAGAATACCAAATCAATAGTTTGCTTCATCCATTCCTCCCATGTGTGTAGACACTCCTGTTGTTGCAGGTCGGTCGCTAATGAAAATATGTCTTCATCTTATTTTTATGTAGCATGAAATAAAATTGATATAAAGTGCATCAACTCGGGTTTCTTATATACATGTACAGATTTCCTTTTCAGTTCAAAATTACTCCGTAGTTCATTGTTCAAAGACATCAGTCAAACTTCAAGTGCATCTTTTATAGTTGTTGGCTTCTGTCAGTCCAAGAAATCAGTAAATTACCTACAGATTAGTGGCCGAGGCGACGAGCAGCACCGGCTTTGGAGGGGCAGCAAGTCCTCCATGTAGCAAAGACAAGGCCAGCGTCTGACGGCCAGGAGGAGGACGGGAATCACTGCTAGGCATGGTACGCTAGTGCAAGCACGGAGCAGCTATTAGGCAGAGCTAGACTGGGGGAGAGCGGCCGCCGGCGGCAGCCTGCAGCAGGCCGATACATGTGGATTCATTGCAGATCGCAAGAGAGGCGGCGTGTCTGCGTGGGCGAGGGACTGGCGAGGGTCACGGCCATAGGGCTCAAGCTGTAGCGAGCGCCGCAGAGATAGATTACCTAGCGTTTTTTTCTCCAACTAAAAAAACCCTCGTATTTTCTCTTCAATCGGGGGCCCCACAAGTTGTGGGGCCCTGTGCGGTCGGCCACTTTGGCCCCCCTCATCGACGGGCCTGGATTTTATGATCCATCACTTAATCTGTGAAGCATAGTGGGTGTGCGGCGCCTCTGTATTGGGCTATATCACGACGCAGCTCGAATGAGCTTTGTCTATTGTGTTCGGCCCGACCGGATTTATTATGTCCGGAGTGACGATCCCCGTCACATGCCGTGGGGCGCCGACGCGATCCGTAGATCGGTCTTGTTTGTCTTGCCTTGTCCTCTAGTATCTCATGCAGGTCTGGCGCATTTTCCCGTGCCTTAGTATGTTTTGAGCGGCGCCGGGGCACGGCTTGAATGGAGGGCCAAGAGGCCTCTCTGTCACGGCCATGAGGTGGCCGGTCGGCCATGTCATGCGCTGGTGATGTAGGTTTAGGTGCTTCCTCCTCTAATCGGTGTAGCAGCCTGCGCTTTGGGTAACTCTTGGAGGGGCTTTCAAGTTCATACTCTTCGGCCACGAGGACTTCAGTCCATCTGTCGGCTAGCAAATCTTGATCAGCTCTAAGCTGTTGCTGCTTTTTCTTGAGGCTGCTTGCCGTGGCCATAAGCCTGCGTTTAAAACGCTCTTGTTCGGCTGGATCCTCTGGCACGGCGAATTCGTCGCCGTCGAGGCTTGCCTCATCTTTGGAGGGAGGCATATAATTATCATCCTCAACCTGTCTGTCTGCCACTCTCTCGTGAGGGCTGGCTTCTCCATCCTCCTGTGCTGAATCTTGCTGGAGGGGGTGTTCTTCGGCGCTATCCGGAGTATTATTATCTCCCGTGCCGGAATCACCGTTTTTGTTTTGGCGGGATTTAGAGTGGCGCCGCTGACGCCGGCGCTTGGGTTGTTTCTTGGAGGTGTCATCCCCCGCTGTGCCATCGCCATCTCCATCTTTTGGAGTGTCCACCATATATATGTCGTACGACGAGGTGGCCTTCCAGTGCCCTATAGGTGCTGATTCTTGGTCATCTCCTGCATCATCGTCCATACCGTCGATGTCTTCGGAGTCAAAGTCGAGCATGTCGGTTAAGTCATCGACAGTGGCTACGAAGTGGGTGGTGGGTGGGCTTTGAATTTCTTCATCGTCCGTATCCCAACCTTGCTGACCGTAGTCCGGCCAGGGCTCTCCTGATAAAGAGAGAGACTTTATTGACTTCAGGATGTCGCCGAAGGGCGAGTGCTGGAAGATGTCCACAACGGTGAACTCCATGATTGGCGCCCAATCGGATTCAATCAGCAGGCGCGCGGAGGGCTTGGAGTCCGGAGAGGAATCCAGCCCCTCGGAGTCATGGGCCTTGCGGAGTGCGGGGCTGGTGTTCGGCTCAATCGCCTTTGAGATTGCAGCCCCCGAGGCGGTGTCTAACTGCTCATCCTCGATCGGCGCAGCCGGCTCCGAATTAAGGGTCGGAACTGAAGCGTGTGCGGCCTCCAGGGCACTGTTCGGCGGCAGAGATAGATCATGCCCATCGGGACAGTGCGGCGCGCTCGGCTGTGGCTCGAATCCGTCGAAGATCAAGTCCCCGCGGATGTCGGCCATGTAGTTTAAACTTCCAAATCTGACCTGATGGCCAGGGGCGTAGCTTTCGATCTGCTCCAGATGGCCAAGCGAATTGGCCCACAGTGCGAAGCCGCCGAAAACGAAGATCTGTCCGGGGAGAAAAGTCTCACCCTGGACTGCATCATTGTTGATGATCGAAGGAGCCATCGGGCCTAAAAGCAACGACACAGAGGAACTGTCAATTAAAGCACCAATGTCGGTATCAAAACCAGCGGATCTCGGGTAGGGGGTCCGGAACTGTGCGTCTAGGCGGATGGTAACATGAGACAAGGGACACGAAGTTTTACCCAGGTTCGGGCCCTCTCGATGGAGGTAAAACCCTACGTCCTGCTTGATTAATATTGATGATATGGGTAGTACAAGAGTAGATCTACCACGAGATCAAGGAGGCTAAACCCTAGAAGCTAGCCTATGGTATGATTGTTGTATGTTCTGTTGTCCTATGGACTAAAACCCTCCGGTTTATATAGACACCGGAGAGGGTTAGGGTTACACAAAGTCGGTTACAATGGTAGGAGATCTAAATATCCGCATCGCCAAGCTTGCCTTCCACGCCAAGGAAAGTCCCATTCGGACACGGGACAAAGTCTTCAATCTTGTATCTTCATAGTCCAGGAGTCCGGCTGAAGGTATAGTCCGGCTACCCGTACACCCCCTAATCCAGGACTCCCTCAACACCCAAACCCCCAAAACTCTTAGGGCGACAGACTAAATCCCAAGCAGCCAGTGATTGACGTGGATTATCCGTGTTGCCTCTCCACAAACACTCTCTCATGATTCGCTCTAACTGTTGTTAAATGCCCTTTGGGAGAGATAATGTCCACAAAAAGTATATTGGCATGGAGCACAACACCGACTGAAGAAGTTGCAGTCGGCTCCCTTGGTTTAGTAAGCATGAGGAGGCAGATAAGCGGCGCTCGACTCGATCAACCAGAGGCAGCAGATCATAGATTGTAGGCCTAGAAGTTCCCATTGGCAAACCTAGATACGTGAAAGGCATCGTCCCAACATCGCATCCAAGCAGAGAGGCCACTCTAGCACCTTCCTCATCAGACATGTTTATAGGAATGAGAGAGGACTTACTAAAGTTAACACGCAAACCAGTTGACTCAGCAAAAGTGACCAGCATTTCCTTGAAAGCAATGAGTTGCTCATCAATCACAGGCAGAACGATTAAAGTGTCGTCACCATATTGTACGATCGGATAATCATTGGAGTTGGTTGGGATTGGCAGAGATAGAATATTCCTGGAGCACATCTCATTGCCTACAGATTGCAATAAATCCACCGCAATCACAAAGAGAAACGGTGAGAGAGGATCCCCCTGATGCACGCCCGTTCTGCAGACAAAGTTTTTACCTGGCACACCGTTGAGAAGCACAGAAGAAGATCCTGCCGACAAGATAGTATTGATCCAACCAGTCCACCGGGAGTCAAAACCCTTGCATTGCAAAATTCTGAGAATTAGGTCATGTTCAATTGTGTCGAAGGCCTTCGTGAAATCCAACTTTAGGAGGACAATGGGGCGCTTCGAGGCCTTGCATTGGTGTATATACTCAAAACACCAGGCTAGGCAATCTTGAATAGAACGAGACCGAAGAAAACCATATTGATTGCGGTGGATGCATCTTAGGATCACTTTTTGAAGGCGGTTAGCAAGCAGCTTAGTCAAAAATTTCAAGCACGTGTTGGTCAATGAGATGGGCCGAAAATCTCCAACAACTTCAGGGCTCAGTTTTTTAGGTATAAGGGTAATTAAGGAAGTATTAAGACATTCCAGGTTGCACCTTCCCTTATAAAACTGCTTCACAAGTTGCATGAAATCCTCTTTTAGGATTGGCCAGCACCTCTTTAAGAACATACCAGAGAAACCATCGGGACCAGGGGCACGGTCCGTTGGCATGTGCTTAATGACAGCCTCAACCCCGGAATCAGTGAAAGGCTGGGAAAGATCCTCAAGGCCATCAACTCTCGGAATTAATGTGTCCAAATCAAAACCCATGTGAATTCCTTTTGCATTACCCATTCTTTGATTAAAATCAGACAAGTTGTTGGTGATCCGAGACCACATCACCATCAACATTCTTAATTGAAGAAATTGTGTTTCTCCTATACCTTCCCGTGGCCATGACATGGAAAAACTTCGAGTTTTCTTCACCAACTTTAATGCTGCGTATAGTACAACGTTGCTTCCAATATACAAATTGCCAATGTAAAATATCCTCCAGATGCAATTTCACAATTCGCCTGAAATTAAACTCCGGCCAGATAAAGGCCTAATCTCTTCCAGACCATCGAAGAAGAGAATCACTTTGTTGCAATCAGAAATGAGGGCTTTAATTGTGGACAAATTCATGTGCCATTTCTTGAGTGCATACTGTAGCGCCTTGAATTTAGAGGAAATGGTTAGGGAAGCCGAGGGTCTGGCCACTGATTTGTTCCAAACATGGGCCACACAGTCATAAAAGCCAGGCAAGTCAATCTAATAGTTTTCAAAACGGAAGATTTTTGCCTTTGGGATATTAGTGGCAATCGAGACCACACACGGAACATGATCGGAAGCCGTGCGTGCAAGGGGCAAAACTAGCGTGTTTGGATGATCCGTGGTCCATGCAACAGAAGTAAAGAACCAATCGATATGTTCAAGTAAAGGTTCAGTTTGCATATTCGACCAAGTGAATTGCCGTCCCTTAATTGGTAGCTCAACAAGACCCAGGTGGCCAATCACTTCATTAAACAGAAAGATATCGCTGACATTACCCCCAGGTAGGTTTCGATTTTCCAACGACCGCATAAAATTGAAGTCCCCTAAAAGCAGCCAATTATCATCACAGTTGATATCAAGGGTATATAACCATTGAACAAAATCATCCCGGGCTGGACCCTAGCACAAACCATATACTGACACTAGAGTCCAAACTTCAGAAGTATGCTTAGAGTGGAATTCCATAATAATACCAAAATGTCTTGCCTCAATTAGTTTTCGCTCAAAGAAAGAAGAATTCCAAATGATGATCACACCAGCCGAGGCCCCCACCGAAGGCACATAGGAAAAATTATCAAAACGCTGTGGACAGAATTTCGTAATAAACCTATGATCAATATGCATGCACTTCATTTCTTGCAAACAGACAACCGAACAACCACTTTCATCAATCTTTAGCTTAACCGTTAATTGTCGTGCTTCAGAATTAAGGCCACACACGTTCCAACATAAAACCTTCCAGTCTCTAAACCCGGACTGATTCATTACAAACCATAATAGATAGCAACAAAAGTAGATCATGTAATGACCTATACTGACGAACTAAACAGGGGGGATATAACCCCAACAGAAAACATAAGAACAGATAAATGGCGTTTAAATCGGTACGCCATGAACCATAAAGCTGACCGGTGCAACTAATCATCAGAGCCCTTGCTGCTGGTGGAGGTAGAAGGATCAAACTCAAGCTTTTCCTTGGAGATCAACTCGGGAGCAATGCGCAAACGTGCCCCGATACGCCAAAGATTAAAAACAGGCGTTGGCGGAGGCACTGACTAATTCTCCTCCGGCTGAGATGATCTGGTTCGACGCCTCTTGAAAGAACTCTGGGTCTTGGCCTGCTGGGGGCCTCTGCTTGGAGATCTTTGATAGCCATCGCGTAGCGCACTTAGACGTGCACTACGGCGCACCTCAGTATCAACCAAAATCTTAACAACTCTTGGTTTCCGGCCATGCTTGGTAGTAACCTCAGCTATAGCAGAGAACTCAAATGACTCACTGACAGGTTCAGAGAGATCATCAAAGCAGAGTGCCCTTGCAACTGGTCTCCTAAGTAGAGAAACCTGGTGTGGAAGGCAGAATGAGGGCTATGACGCAGGCTGCAAAGAGAAACTGACATCTGCCCCCTCAAAACAAATATCCCAAGAGCTCTTAGACAGTAGCAGAGAACCAAAGTCAATCTTTAACATGCACTTTGGGATATCAGCAGAGAAAATATCCGGCATTAACTTCTGGAATGTTTGCTGCCATTGCATCACAGATGGCAGAACAGGGCCAAAAACAGTGAGAACTTGGCCAACATGAAGAGGAGGCTATATCTGGACAGCTGGTTGCTGCAAAATCAGTAAGTCCTCAACTGGCTGAGCATTAACAGAGTCATCTGAAACCTATAGAATGATAGATTCCTGGGACTGGTTCACATCAACCTAATTTTCCTCCACAATCTCTTGCTGCATATTCAGATCATCATGAGGAGCCTCCTGGTGGTTTGGTTCATTCTCCTGCGCTGGAGGTGGCAGCTCATCCCAACCAATCTCAGGAAATTCAGGCATAACCCAATTGTGGTTATTAAACTGCAGATGCCCAGGGAGTGGGTGAGGGTTGCCATCGAAGGGCATCAGATCCTCACCAGGTGGCAATATATCAGCAAAATCAGCAGAGAAAATGTAGATGGGAGCAGACCAAGAAATGCGAGAACCTCCAAAGTCTGCAAACTCCCGATAGAAAACATCGCGGGGCACTAAAGTAGTTGCCGGAAAAGAAACATACGCCAAGGTACGCACAAGCAGCGGGTCATCCTGGTGCCAGTGATGGAAACGACCAAAGGTACTGATTGCATCTGCAATATACTGTGCACACCTATAATCCAGAGGTATTCCAACAATCATAACCCAACCCGGCGAAAACCCTGGATAGCTCTGAAATTGATACCCTCATCATGTGGCACAAATCTAACAAATCTGTCAATGTCCAGCTGAAACGGGGGATGATCTACCAGAGCCTGCCTAGCAACCGGACTACAGAAACGAAAAAGTCCAACACCTTGGATCCAAGGCTGAGCATCAAGAACGGCGCGACCAAGATTGTTGACAATAAAATCACTGGCCATATTTCTGAAGATTGCAACTTCTTCAGGCAGGGGTGCAGGCTCGACGATGGCAATGGCATATTCCTCATGCTGACGATCAGGAGCCACTGCAGGAGAGTAGAAGGTGCGCGGAAGCCGCCGTGGTCCACCATCGATGATCTCGAAGCCCGACGGGACGAAAGGCGCGGGGTCGAGGGCAAAGGTAGCCATTGTTGGATGCGGTGAAGAAGCTGACGACAGCATAGGAGCTGCGGTGGATAATGGCGCGGCTAGGCTGGGCGATGGTGGCGAGGTAGGTGGTGCTGGCGTGATGGGCGGTCGCTCGACAGGCAATGGCGGAAGCGATGGTGTTGCAGGCATGATGGGACTGGGCAAAGACCCAACTTGGTTAGCTACGAGGGAAACCGAGGCGTCGGGCGAGTAAATCTCAGCTGACCGGCCCGGGGAAGTAGGATTGACCCATGGGACCCACTTGTAAGTCAAGAATGCGCAGCGGCGGAGCATCCTTTGGCTCGGTGGCCCAGCCGAAAGCATCTACGGCAGCGAATCGGATTGGTGCAAGAATTGGAATAATGCAGCATAGATAAACAATTTTGACATTTCCAAACCTTGAACATCTTTTATGATTGTGAGCACTCATTAAAGTATGACATGCTAAAGAGTTGATGTTGGACAAGGAAGACAACGTAATGGGTTATGTTTTCTAATATCTAAAATAAAGTATATTGTCATGGATCATCCAACATGTTGAGCTTGCCTTTCCCTCTCATGCTAGCCCAATTCTTTGCACCAAGTAGAGATAGTACTTGTGCTTCCGAATATCCTTAAACCTAGTTTTTGCCATGAGAGTCCACCATACCTACCTATGGATTGAGTAAGATCCTTCAAGTAAGTTATCATGTTGCGTGCAATAAAAAATTGCTTTCTAATTATGTATGACTTATTAGTGTGGAAAAAATAAGCTTTATACGATCTTGTGATATGGAAGCAATAAAAGCGACGAACTGCATAATAAAGGTCCATATCACAAGTGGCAATATAAAGTGACGTTCTTTTACATTAAGATTTCATGCATCCAACCATAAAAGCGCATGACAACCTCTGCTTCCCTCTGCGAAGGGCATATCTTTTACTTTTGTCTTACCTTATGCAAAGAGTCATGGTGATCTTCACATTTTCTTTTTACATTTTATCCTCTGGCAAGCACATTGTCGGCGTTCTGGGAACGGGGGTTCCCAGACTTGCCTGCCTGCGGCCTGGGGCGTGGCTCAAAGGGGGCCCAGCATGGCCCATCTTCATCAACACAAATCCAAGACCATCGCGAGGGGCCAAGCCTCGCGGGGCGGATGACACGGAGCTTCCTCAGGCGAGGCCTCATTAGGATGGCTCGCAAGGAGGCGGAGAGATCAAGGCGGGGTACCTCACGAGGTGCCCATGATGCAAGCCATGACGACCAAGGGCGCCAGGCGGGCGCCAGCCCGCGCAGTGTCCTCCCTTTCCTCTTTGGTGCAAAGGGAGCAAGCGCAGGCGGGAGGATCAAGCAAAGGCATCCATTTCGGTGCAACGAGACCAAGACCAGCTCCGCGACAAGGAGGAAGTCACTGTGGAGCCCAAGCCAACGTCATCACTAGAGCCTTTGGCAGGCGAGGACCAACTTTAGTCAGGATAAGTGTACCAGATGTTCCCCTTCAAAATGGCCAATTGTTGGCGCCCTTCTCGCTCAATATTTGGGAAGAGGCCCTGGGCCTTTGCCTATAAATAGGACTAGCTACCCCCAGGGTAGAGACATCGAGCAGCTAGGCACCTTGAGATCTAGACATCGAAAACCCCGGTAGCTACGCATCACACACACACACACACACACACACACACACACACACACACACACACAGAGAGAGAGAGAGAGAGAGAGAGAGAGAGAGAAGGGCGATTGAATTCCTCCTAGCAGTTCATCCCCCCCAGCCAAGAATAGACCCTCGCGAGGCTGTTCTTCCTTGTATTGTTCATCATCAGCCCAGGAGGCGATCCACACCACCACACTGGAGTAGGGTATTACATCACATCGGTGGCCCGAACCAGTATAAACTCTGTGTCTCTTGCGTTGTTCTTTTGGTAGCTTAGATCCTTGCGAGGCGGAGGGGTACAGGTAGGTAGGAAGTGTAATCTACGCGCGCACCCCAGAGTTCGAACCTTAAGGGTCTGCCAGAACCCGAAATCTGACATTTGGCGCGCCAGGTAGGGGTGCGCCGGAATTCGTCTTCCACCGCCCCGTTCTTCTCCGACCATCGCGTCCATGTTTGACGCTCGTCGGGCTCGCACCGAGCGCCGAGCCGCTCTCGCTTCCCGCGTCGCCCAGACGGCCCCTGTCGGCGGGCATCCTCACCGTTCCCCGTCGCCTGCCATCAACGCCACCACCGGCCCGGCGGGGAACGAGCAGCAAGCGTCGTCACAGCATCCTTCCGTGCGGCGAGACGGCCGCACCGCTACTCCCTTGCTTACCCCAGCTGGCTCTTCGTCCCGCGCGGTCCGCGCGCCCTTGGCGGCTCGAGCTGCACTCATCGCGGCAAACAAGCTCCTGCGCTACCGTCCCGTCGACGACGTCTACGAAGAGTGGCTCGACCGCGTCGCCGAACTCGTCCGCGCCGCGGGGGGCTCTCCTGCACCGTCCGTTCCGCTGCACCGCACACCGCCCCGCGCGGGCGATGAAGCCCCGGGGGCGCCCAGCCGCCTCCTCATCAAGAAGACGCCCCGGCCGCAAGGCGCGTGGCCCCTGGCTGGAACCCACTCCGCCAGGCACCGACGCGACAAGAGCAGAGCTGCCAAGAAGTCCCTCGCCCGCAAGAAGCCGCCTGGGCGCTCCATGCTCCGGCACGTCGCGGCCACGCTCCTTCTCCCGCGCATTAAGACCCCGCGCTGCTCCCAGCTGCAGCGCGGGGGGACCTGCAAGACCAAGCTCTCCGTCACCCAAGGCCTCCCGTGGCCACGGCGGGCTGCCGCGCCTTCACCTCCGAGCTGCGCAGCGTCGCGTGGCCCGGCAAGTTCAAGCCAGACTTGCCTCCTCGCTACGACGGCACGGCCGACCCTGCGGAGTTCCTCCAGCTCTATGAGCTGGGCATCGAAGCTGCCAACGGAGACGAGAAGGTTATGGCGAACTAGTTTCCCATGGCGCTCAAGGATGGAGCCCGCACCTGGCTCCTGAACCTGGCCCCAGGCACGATCTCCTCCTGGGACAAGATGCGCACCCGCTTCATCGCCAACTTCCAAGGTACTCGCGACCGGCCACCCGCCGTGAGCGACATGCACCGCATCAAGCAGTAGCCCGGAGAGACCCTGCAAAAGTACATCCAGTGCTTCAACAACGCACGCCTCAAGATTCCCAGGGTGTCCGAGGAGGCCATCATCTCAGCCTTCTCCGATGGCGTGCGCGACGTCAAAATGAAGGAGGAGCTGGCGATGCAAGAAGACCTGTGCACTTCCTTGGAGTTGTTCAACTTGGCAACCAAGTGCGCCAGGGCTGAGGAAGGGCGTCTCTCCCTCCTCAAGCTGCCAGCCGCAGACCCAGAAGAGAAGAAGTCCAAGGCCAAGGACGTGAAGCGCAAGGGGGCTGCCGTGCTCGCGGCAGAACCGGACACCAAGCGGGGCAGAGATCAGCCCGAATCTTCCAAGGGCAGTCGATACTGTGTGTACCACAACCTCCACACCCACAACACCAATGAATGCCAAGAGCTCCGAGCTGTGCAAGAAGGAAGGATCGGCCGTCGCCCCGACCATGTCGACCGGGGCTACGGCCGAGGAGGAGGAAGAAACGTGGGACGCTGGGAAGACCGCGGCCCACGCCAAGGGTGGCGCGATCAACCTCGCGAGGACCGCTGGCAAGACCCGCCTCACGAGGGAGACTGGAGGGATCAGCCTCGCGAGGATCGCCCGCAAGGTAACGCAGGCCTCCCTTCGCTGCCGCCTCATCCAAGAAGAAAGGAGGACCGCCATCAGAACGAGGGGCTGGGGGCTTCCAGGAGCCGCGCACGATCGCCTGCATCCTAGGCGGAGCTCAAGCCCCAGCCTCTCAGCGCATCTTCAAGCAGCTTGCCCGCGAAGTGAATGCAGTCCTCCCCAAGCTCGAAGCCACACGTCCTCTCAGGTGGTCATCATGCGCCATCATGTTCAGCTCAGCGGATCAGCTCAAGTGTGCAGCCACAGCCGGAGTCCTCCCGATGCTTTGTTCCCAAATCATTAGCAACGTGGTGGTCACCAGGACCCTCATCGATGGTGGGGCAGGGCTCAACGTCCTGTTCGTGGAAACATTCAACAATCTCCATGTGCCCTACAACCAGCTTCAGCCAACCAAGCCTTTCTCCGGAGTCACTGACGGCTCCACGGTCCCGATCGGGCAGGTCCGCCTCCCTGTCACCTTCGGGACACGCAACAACTACCGCACCGAGCTCATCGACTTTGATGTCGCTCACTTCGCCTGCCGTACAACGCCATCCTTGGGTATCCGGTGCTGGCCAAGTTCATGGCCGTGACTCACGACGGCTACAACGTCCTCAAGATGCCGGGGAGTGGCGGAGTCATCACGGTGCCCTGTGAAGAGAAAGACGCGGTGTGTTCCCTGGAACGAGCTTTTCAGGCCGCATCATTGGAAGACCCGGATCATGGAAGCAGGAGGCTCGCCGATACCACCCCCAAGAAGAAGAAGACATCATCTGGCCCGGTCCCTCAGGAGGCAGGCCCCTCAGGGCCCGTGCCTGCCCAGGGGGAACCTACTTCCATCGCATAGGAAAGCGTGCCCGGCGCCCTCCTCAGGTAGGGCTCGGGGGTTCTCCCCTGGAGGGCCACCGACCTGGCTAAGGTCACGAGGGAGGCGCTTGGGCACCACATGGAGGCATGTTTCGAAGCACGTTTCCCTCAAGAAGGAGTAAGGCAAGAGGAGCCAGGCCCTCAGGAGTTCGTCAGCGAGGTCATTCAAGAGCTACGGGAGTCAAGAGTCATGAGAGGCGGCCGCCGCCTACCAGCTGAGGCTCCCCATCCAGGCGAGGATGGTGGGCTGCGCGTCTGCGTCGACGTACCAGGGCTCAATCGAGTCGCCACTCTGGAGCGCCTCTGGCCCTCGCGAGTGGGGCGCTGCGAGGGTCCACCCCACAGCTACGTTCGCATGCCTTACGGCTTGCCGAGCGTGGCTGCCACGTACCAGCGCCTCATGAGGGGCATCATGGAAGCTTAAGAGGCTAGGCGTACCGCAGCCTTGGCGGAGATGGAGATGGTCCGCAAGGAGCCACCAGCGCCTCCGGAGCCTCCCGAGGCCCCAGGGCCTGGGGGCTCATGAGGATCGGCTTCTGCAGCCCACCGAGTCTGCTGCACCAACACTCGTTCGTCCTCAACATCATCAGGTGACATCTTTTAAGTTTCGTTTCCAGCTGGGAGCGCCCCCCAGGGCTGCATTATTCCCAGGCCGTGTGGGTCCGTCCCTGCGGCATGTATCCCTTTTCTTTTCATGTTGTTAGCTTACTCTGTTGGGGGCACCCCTCGGGCTGCATCATCCCCAAGCCGCTCGGGCCAGACCCAGCGGCATGTATCCCTTTTACGTTTATTTATGGCCATGCGTTTGGTCCACCATGCTTGATTATTCATTGCCGGTCCACGACACCTTTTCTTCTCCATGTCGACCACTTGCACATTAAAGGGGGGTGCCTGAGCATTGCGACTCAGGGCTCTTACTGGCTCTCCAGCCCTCACCCTCTGGCCTTGTCCATGGCATCATGACCTCGCATACCAGCGACGACTGAGACCAGCTCGAGGGCCGGGACCCGAGGACGTAGAGTGTAGGCATCTAACCCAACTTGCAGGAACACATCACAAGATAAGGCCCAGTGCCAGGCGCAACCCGCCTAGAGGTAGGGCCTCGTGAGTCCCGCGCTGGCTCACGGGTGCCCAGATACACCTCACCAGGCCCTATCGTGCCATCCACGTGTCAGGGCGGGGTTGTACACGCCCCGGGGGCTCCTCCCGGAGGGGAGCCCCCTCCCACGTACCAGTGGAAGCACCATGCTCCGCGCTGGCTGACGACACTGCCGAGGAGCGGCTATGCCCGTACACATACGGAAGCGCTATGCTCCGCGCTAGTGATAAACAACTGAGGGTGGCCCCCGGGCCGCATCAACCTCAGGGAGCCCAGAGCTCAATGTCTAGCTCCATCGCAACGCCTTCCCCCGAGAGTGCCGCGCGAGGGGGCTGGGCACGGGGCCTGCGCCTGGGTCACGCCCAGACGCACGCCACCTAGCCAGGCCCCCCGGGCCTGGTTCGTCGCACGTCTCTCCCTGAGCGGAGCCAAGGTACGAAGGCCGTTTGAGCATCAAGGGGGACTACTGAGCATCGCGACTCAGGAGCCTAACTGGTCCCGTAGCCCCTCACTCCCTAGTTTCGAAAGGCTAGTGCTGGGTGAGGTACGCGCGGGGCCGGGCTCTGCAGACGTAGAACGGTAGATCCACCCACATCTCACCTCCCTACTTGCTGTTCGGGCGCCAAGGGGGACTCCTGAGCATCGCGACTCAGGAGCCTAACTGGTCCTGTAGACCCTCACTCCTTTAGTTCCGAAAGGCTAATGCTGGGTGAGGTACGCGCGGGGCCTGGCTCTGCCGGCGTAGAACATGAGCAAGTAGGAAGGAGCAGCGTAAACTTCAAAGATCGCCTCCCTACTTGCTGTTCGTGCGCCAAGGGGGACTCCTGAGCATCGCGACTCAGGAGCCTAACTTGTCACGTAGCCCCTCACTCCTTTGGTCCCGTCCTGGTTTCCGGTCGGGGCTAATGCTGGGTGAGGTACGCGCGGGGCCAGGCTCTGCCGGCATAGAACATAAGCAAGCAGGAAGGAAAAGCATAAATTCAAGGAATTTAAAAGCAAATATCACAGTCCACACTGTTATCTCAACACCAAACGCAAGTTTAAAACGCCTCCTCGAGGCATGATACATGTGCAGGAATTAAAAGCAGAACAGGAGCCGCATCAGAGTCGCTTGACGGCGGTGGAGCAGCGCGGAGTGGCTTCGCCTCATGGAGCAGCAGGGTCGGCAGCGCCTGGCTTCGGCTTGGTGCTGAAGGCCCGGAACTTCCCCAGCAGAGCCTCCGCGCGACCCTTCACGGCCTCGGCAGCGGCAGCGGCACGCTCGCCGCTCACTGGCTCCAGCAGGCTGTCGAGGTCGACGTTGGGGTCGCGAAGGTAAATGTGGGTGAAGACGCGCGTCGGCGCTGCAGAAGACAGGACACGCGCCTCGGCCTCGGCCGTGGGGCCAAGGCCAATGGGACATCCTCAAGAGCACGCACCAGGAAGGGAAGTAGCTTGGCGGGGCCGTCCTCGGAGCCAGCCAGCGGGCTCTCCAGGCCGCTGGCATAGAGCATCTTCAGCGAAGCATGAGCCTTCTCCTCCATGTCTGCGAAGGCCACGCGGTCCTTGGCAAGAACCCGGGCCTTGCCGTCCAGTTCGACCTTCGTCGCCTCCAACTCCTTCTCCAGCACGCGTAGGTGGTCGTGGCGTTTCTTGAGCTTGGCCTCCCGGACCTCGACGGTCGCCTCGCGAGCCTTCATGCCCTCTTCTTGCTCTTGGCGAAGGCGGGCCTCTTTCGCGAGCTGGTCCCGCAGGCCTTGCAGCTCGTTCTCCAGCACCTTGCAGCGACCACAGACGTCAGTCGCCTCCCCCTAGGCTGCGTCACGAGCAGCCTTCGCCTCAAGGGCGGCCTGCCTCTCCTCGTCGCAAGCCGTTGAGGCCTGGACTAGCGCCACCCGAACCGAAGCATCGGAGCGAATCCATCCTGAAGCTAGCTCCAAGCTCCCGTCCACCAAGCGAGGGTCAGCGCCAAGAAGATCCTGCCGGAGCCGGTCCAGCTCGGCAGCAACACGATCCAGAACGACGGGAGGAGTCGGAGAGACAGCAGTCGGTGGAGTAGGAGGAGAAGGCGGCGGCACAACCACAACATCTTGAGGCGAAGCCTGCTGCGCCCCCACGACTGTGGTGGCGGCGGCAGGCAAAGGCACCTCGGGAGTCACTTGGGCCATGGGGGCTGGGCTCGCCCCAGCCAACTCAGCCAGGCCTCGCGAGGGCGACCGGGCAGGAGAAGTCCGTGTGTCGCGGTCACCTTCCTCCGCAGGCAGAGGCGCTGCCGCGGATGGAACCTCAGGAGCACCCTCCAACCTCGCCACATCACCCCCAACCAGAGATTGGAGCACCACGGCCAGATCTCCGTCACCCAAGGCCGCGGGGCTCGGATGAGGCCTCCACATCGGAGGTGAGTACTGCCGAAGCGGAGCCAGCTGGTGCTCCAGGAATTCCCTCAGCAGCGACGCCGCTGCCATGCTGGCCGGCCTCAGACCCGCGTCCATCTTCTCCAACACCGGCTTCGCACGGGGGTCCGTTCTGCTCGAGCCCAATCACCGGAGCTCGTGGGCAGCTCCGTGGGCAAGATCAGCCGAGGGTGAATGCGCCCAGCGTCTGTCAAGACCCATTTGCTCCTGAAGCCCTCGATCCTCTTCCCGGGCTTCGAAATGGCAATGGCGCCACTGTACGCGATGAAGCTCGCGCACGTGGAAGGAGAACCGCGAGAGACCCGGAGGGAGAAGTAGTGGCGCAACAAGGCCACTGAGGGCTGCACCCCTACATGAGCCTCGCAGTAATAGGCAAAGATTTCCAAGAGAAGGACGGAGTTGGGGTGGAGATGCAGAGCCTGTAGGTTGTAATGGCGGAGGACAGAGAAGAAGAACTCGGAGAAGGGAGGCACCAGGCCAGCAGCAATGGAGCTTACAAAGAGCGGATAGAAGGTGCTCCCTCGGCCCTCAGGGGTGGCAGAGCCGGCCTTGAACACCCTCGCCCCGTCGATGCCCTGCGCTGCCGCCATCCGGCGCAACCGGGCAAGGCTCGCTTCAGACACGTTCAGCGAGTCCAGGGCAGATGAGTACCAAGCTTCGGCCGGGGACTGACGAGGCGCCATGGCTTCCTAGGTCGCGTGGCCGGAGTAGATCTGGAGATTTGGAGGAAGGAAGGAGAGGCGCGAGAAAGGGGATCTGAGCAGCAACTGGAGAAAGCAAAAAGCAAAACCTGGGCTGGAGCCGCTCCTTTATCAACTCATGCGGTTGTGGAGACGCCCACGTCCAATCAACCGCCATGCGGCGCCCAAGGCCGCAGGCTGTTAGGGCCCGCGGCGCTTCGCCCTTGCCCTTTCGCCTCCCTGCACGGCCAAGTCCGGGCGCGCCTTGGGCCCGGAGGCTATTGTCGGCGTTCTGGGAACGGGGGTCCCCAGACTTGCCTGCCTGCGGCCTGCGGCGTGGCTCAAAGGGGGGCCCAGCACGGCCCATCTTCATCAACACAAACCCAAGACCCTCGCGTGGGGCCAAGCCTCGCGGGGCGGACGACACGGAGCTTCCTCAGGCGCAGCCTCATCAGGCTGGCTCGCGAGGAGGCGGAGAGATCAAGGCGGGGTACCTCACGAGGTGCCCATGACGCAAGCCATGACGACCAAGGGCGCCAAGCGGGCGCCAGCCCGCGCAGTGTCCTCCCTTTCCTCTTTGGTGCAAAGGGAGCAAGCATAGGCGGGAGGATCAAGCAAAGGCACCCATTTCGGTCCAACAATACCAAGACCAGCTCCGCGACAAGAAGGAAGTCACTGTGGAGCCCAAGCCAGCGTCATCACCAGAGCCTTTGGCAGGCGAGGACCAACTTTAGTCAGGATAAGTGTACCAGATGTTCCCCTTCATAATGGCCAATTGTTGGCGCCCTTCCCGCTCAATATTTGGGAAGAGGCCCAGGGCCTTTGCCTATAAATAGGACTAGCTACCCCCAGGGTAGAGACATCGGGAAGCTAGGCACCTTGAGATCTAGACATCGAAAAACCCGGTAGCTACGCATCACACACACAAAGAGAGAAGGGCGATTGAACTCCTACTAGCAGTTCATCCCCCCCAGCCAAGAACAGACCTCGCGAGGCTGTTCTTCCTTGTATTGTTCATCATCAGCCCAAGAGGCAATCCACACCACCACACTGGAGTAGGGTATTACACCACATCGGTGGCCCGAACCAGTATAAACTCTGTGTCTCTTGCGTTGTTCTTCTGGTAGCTTAGATCCTTGCGAGGCGGAGGGGTACAGGTAGGTAGGAAGTGTAATCTCCGCACGCACCCCAGAGTTCGAACCTTAAGGGTCTACCGGAACCCGAAATCCGACACACATTGTGTTGGAAAGATCCTGATGTATATCCAATTGGATGTAAGTTAGCATGAATTATTATTGTTGACATTACCCTTGAGGTAAAAGGTTGGGAGGCAACACTATAAGCCCCTATCTTTCTCTGTGTCCGATTAAAACTCCATACCCATAAGTATTGCGTGAGTGTTAGCAATTGTGGAAGACTATATGATAGTTGAGTATGTGGACTTGCTGAAAAGCTCTTATATTGACTCTTTCCGATGTTATAATAAATTGCAATTGCTTCAGTGACCGAGATTATAGTTTGTTAGTTCTCAATGAAGTTTTTGATTCATGCTTTACATTGTGAGTAGATTATTACTTGAGCATAAGAGATCACATGACAATATCCATATATGTTGCTGTTATAAGATGATCATGATGCCCTCATGTCCGTATTTTATTTTATCGACACCTCTATCTCTAAACATGTGGACATATTTATCGTTATCGGCTTCCGCTTGAGGACAAGCGAGGTCTAAGCTTGGGGGAGTTGATACGTCCATTTTGCATCATGCTTTTATTTATTTTTTTATTGCATTATGGGCTGTTATTACACGTTATGTCACAATACTTATGCCTATTCTCTCTTATTTTACAAGGTTTACAAGAAGAGGGAGAATGCCGGTAGCTGGAATTCTGGGTTGGAAAAGGAGAAAATATTAGAGACCTATTCTGCACAACTCCAAAAGTCCTGAAACTTCACGGAAGTTATTTTTGGAATTAATAAAAAATACTGGCGAAAGAATCCATCAGAGTGGGCCCACACCTAGGCCACGAGGGTGGGGGCGCGCCCTACCCCCTGGGCGCGCCCCCTGCCTCGTGGGCCCCCTGGCGGGCCTCCGGTGCCCATCTTCTGCTATATGAAGTCTTTCGTCCGAGAAAAAAAATCATAAACAAGCTTTCGGGAAGAAACTCCGCCGCCACGAGGCGGAACCTTGGCAGAACCAATCTAGGGCTCCGGCAGAGCTGTTCTACCGGGGAAACTTCCCTCCGGGAGGGGGAAATCATCGCCATCGTCATCACCAACAATCCTCTCATCGGGAGGGGGTCAATCTCCATCAATATCTTCACCAGCACAATCTCCTCTAAAACCCTAGTTCATCTCTTGTATCCAATCTTTGTCCCAAAGCCTCAGGTTGGTTCCCGTGGGTTGCTAGTAGTGTTGATTACTCCTTGTAGTTGATGCTAGTTGGTTTATTTGGTGGAAGATCATATGTTTAGATCCATTATGCATATTAATACCCCTCTGATTATGAACATGAATATGATTTGTGAGTAGTTACGTTTGTTCCTGAGGACATGGGAGAAGTCTTGCTATAAGTAGTCATGTGAATTTGGTATTCGTTCGATATTTTGATGAGATGTATGTTGTCTCTCCTCTAGTGGTGTTATGTGAACGTTGACTACATGACACTTCACCATTATTTGGGCCTAGAGGAAGGCATTGGGAAGTAATAAGTAGATGATGGGTTGCTGGAATGACAGAACCTTAAACCCTAATTTATGAGTTGCTTCGTAAGCGGCTGATTTGGATCCATATGTTTCTTGCTATGGTTAGGTTTACCTTAATACTTCTTTTGTAGTTGCGGATGCTTGCAATAGGGGTTAATCATAAGTGGGATTCTTGCCCAAGAAAGGACATCACCCAAGCACCGGTCCACCCACATACAAAATTATCAAAGTAACGAACACGAATCTTATGAGCATGATGAAAACTACCTTGACGATAATTCCCATGTGTCCTCGGGAGCGCTTTTCTCTATATAAGAGTTGGTCCAGGCTTGTCCTTTGCTAGAAAAAGGATTGGGCCATCTTGCTGCACCTTGTTTACTTTCATTACTTGTTACCCGTTACAAATTACCTTATCACAAAACTATCTGTTACCGATAATTTTAGTGCTTGCAGAGAATACCTTGCTGAAAACCGCTTATCATTTCCTTCTGCCCCTCGTTGGGTTCGTCACTCTTACTTATCGAAAGTACTATGATAGGTCCCCTATACTTGTGGGTCATTGATACGTCCATTTTGCATCATGCTTTTATATCGATATTTATTGCATTATGGGCTGTTATTTCATATTATGTCACAATACTTATGGCTATTCTCTCTTATTTTACAAGGTTTACATAAGGAGGGAGAATGCCGGCAGCTGGAATTCTGGGTTTTGAGTTTTGCTTTATGATCTCTCTTTGTAATCAAGTCCGTGAGCTATATATAATAAAGATTAGTGTTGAGTCAAGGGCCTGATTATTTTGCCATGATCTTGGGTGGATAAAAGAAAAGAACAAAAAGAATAAAAAAAGAAGGGGAAACAAAAAGTTCATATTGATCTTATTGAGAGTAATGACTTCACGTAGAAAGAGTATGATGATTAAAAGTTGTTGGGAGTTGGCAGACATAGCTTTGGTCATCGTTGCAATTAATAGGAAGTAATAAGGAAAGAGAGGTTTCACATATAGATATATTATCATTAACATCTTTTATGATTGGAAGCACTCATTAAAATATGACATGCTAAAGAGTTGATGTTGGACAAGGAAGACAACGTAATGAGTTATGTCTTTCTTATATCTGAGATAAAGTATGTTATCATGGATCCTCTAACTTGTTGAGCTTGCCTTTCCCCCTCATGCTAGCCAAATTCTCAGCACTAAGTAGAGATACTACTTGTGCTTCCAAACACCCTTAAACCAGTTTTGCCATGAGAGTCCACCATATCTACCTATGGATTGAGTAAGATCCTTCAAGTAAGTTGTCATCGGTGCAAAGCAATAAAAATTGCTCTAAATATGTATGATTGATTGGTGTGGGAGGAATAAGCTTTATACGATCTTGTGATGTGGAAGTAATAAAAGCGACGGACTACATAATAAAGGTTCACATCACAAGGGGCAATATAAAGTGACGTTCTTTCGCATTGAGATTTTATGCATCCAACCACAAAAGCGCATGGCAACCTCTGCTTCCCTCTGCGAAGGGCCTTTCTTTTATTATCTTCTACCTTATCCAAGAGTCATGGTGGTCTTCACATTTTCTTTTTCATTTTATCCTTTGGCAAGCTCGGCATGTTGGAAAGAACATGATATATATATATATATATATATATATATATATATATATATATATATATATATATATATATATATATATATATATATATATATATATATATATAGGTAAAATGTTTGGGGCACCTAGGTGCATGGGCACCTAGGCCGTTTATGGCAAGCCATTTTTATTAGTGCATGGCGTGCAATCAATGAAACATTAGCTTACAATTTTTTATTTGCATGCACTGCTGTCAATAATTGCTTTCCAAAAAAATATTATGTTGATTTCCTAGCAATAATCCCTTTCCAAATATTATGTTGACGTATTATACCTCATGTAATTATACACATACGCGGACTATTATATCTAACAAAAATATATACGTACCATAAGCATTGTGTAACGAAAAATATACATATTCCCGTTGTATTATATGTACTAAGAATATACACATACATGCTATATTATACAAAAAGATTATGGATATACCTCGGGTATCTCAAATACCTACTAACAAGACGTAATGAATATATCTAGATATATCATGAGTATGTAGATACCTAAAAAATATCATGAGTATGTATGTAAATCTGGTATGTATATACTTAAATGGTGTACGTACTTCAAATCATTGACACATGCCGAGGTATCAAATACCCGCTAATGAGACACAATGTACGATATACTCACAAATCTCCTTGTATATACCCAGCAAACTTAAAAATAAAACAATATACCTAATGTGTATGCGCGTGTATATACCTACGTGAAAAAGGGTAGGAAAATATTTTAGGTATCCCGTCAACATGTAGAAAGTAAAAATCTGATTGCGTATATACCTGGGTACATGAAATATGGCATCCATAGGTATCTAATATCGGAAGTGATAAAATCATAGGAAAGAAATGATATCTTAATTTGGAATAATAAAAATGTTGTATGTGTCCAGTCAACCATGCAACATACGTCAGATCATACAAATATGAAAAAAAATCTATGTATACCCAAGGACATTTTCTCTCTCCAATTTGTATTACTAACGTCTCTCAACAAGGAAGGATGTCATGCATGGGTATTTTTTTGCATGCTAAAAAAGTGTTAACATGTATGGCGTGTTGGACCATATTTAATGGTATTCATTTATGGTTATATTTATAACTCTTTCCAAACTACGTAATTATTTCCAAATCAGTAATCTGTGATGGATTGACCTCTAATGCAACCGAACGGTGGAAAGGCAAGGAGCCTGGGCACCTAGGTGTCCCAAATGGCCGTCCTATATAGGTAAAATGTTTGGGGCACCTAGGTGCATGGGCACCTAGGCCGTTTATGGCAAGCCATTTTTATTAGTGCATGGGGTGCAATCAATGAAACATTAGCTTACAATTTTTTATTTGCATGCACTGCTGTCAATAATTGCTTTCCAAAAAAATATTATGTTGATTTCCTAGCAATAATCCCTTTCCAAATATTATGTTGACAATACCATTGTTGTTGACAATACCCTTGGGGTAAAAGGTTGTGGGGGCAAAACTATAAGCCCCTATCTTTCTCTGTGTCCGATTAAAACTCCGTAACCACAAGTATCGCGTGAGTGTTAGCAATTATGAAGGACTAGATGATAGTTGAGTATGTGGACTTGCTTTTAAGCTCTGACATAGACTCTTTCCGATGTTATGATAAATTGCAATTGCTTCAATGACTGAGATTATAGTTTCTTGGAGCCCAATAAGGTTTATGATTCATACTTTTGTATTGTGAATAGATCATCGCTTGAACATAAGTAATCACATGACAAAATCTATACATGTTGCTGTTATGAGAATAATCATGATGCCTTCATGTCCGTATTTTATTTTTATCGACGCCTCTACCTCTAAACATGAGGACATATTTATTGTTATCGGCTTTTCGCTTGAGGACAAGCGAGGTCTAAGCTTGGGGGAATTGATACGTCCATTTTGCATCATGCTTTTATATCGATATTTATTGCATTATGGGATGTTATTTCATATTATGTCACAATACTTATGGCTATTCTCTCTTATTTTACAAGGTTTACATAAGGAGGGAGAATGCCGGCAGCTGGAATTCTGGGCTGGAAAAGGAGCAAATATTAGAGACCTATTCTGCGCAACTCCAAAAGTCCTGAAACTCCACGGAATATCTTAAAATAAATAAAGAAAAATCCTTGCCAAAGATGAAGTCCAGGGGGCCCACAGCCTGCTCACGAGGGTGGGGGCGCACCCCCTCCTAGGGCGCACCCCCCTACCTCGTGGGCCCCCTGGTGGGTCTCCAACGTCCATCTTCTGCTATATGAAGTCTTTCGATGAGAAAAAAAATCAGAAGCAACCTTTCGGGACGAGACTCCGCCGCCACGAGGCGGAACCGAGGCAGAACCAATCTAGAGCTCCGGCAGAGCTGTTCTGCCGAGGAAACTTCCCTCCGGGAGGGGGAAATCATCACCATCGTCATCACCAACGACCCTCTCATCGGGAGAGGGCAATCTCCATCAACATCTTCACCAGCACCATCTCATGTCCAAACCCTAGTTCATCTCTTGTATCCAATTCTTGTCTCAAAGTCCGGGATTGGTGCTAGTAGGTTGCTAGTAGTGTTGATTACTCCTTGTAGTTGATGCTAGTTGGTTTATTTGGTGGAAGATCATATGTTCAAATCCTATATGCATATTATTACCCCTCTGATTATGAACATGAATATGCTTTGTGAGTAGTTACGTTTGTTCCTGAGGACAAGGGATAAGTCTTGCTATTAGTAGTCATGTGAATTTGGTATTCGTTTGATATTTTGATAAGATGTATGTTGTCTAGCCTCTAGTGGTGTTATGTGAACGTCGACTACATAACACTTCACCATTATTTGGGCCTAAAGGAAGGCATTGGGAAGTAATAAGTAGATGATGGGTTGCTAGAGTGACAGAAGCTTAAACCCTAGTTTATGCGTTGCTTCGTAAGGGGCCGATTTGGATCCATATGTTTCATGCTATGGTTAGGTTTACCTTAATACTTTTGTTGTAGTTGCGGATGCTTGCAATAGAGGTTAATCTTAAGTGGGATGCTTGTTCAAGTAAGAACATCACCCAAGCACCGGTCCACCCACATATCAAATTATCAAAGTACCGAACGCGAATCATATGAACGTGATGAAAACTAGCTTGACGATATTCCCATGTGTCCTCGAGAGCGCTTTTCCTTATATAAGAGTTTGTTCCGGCTTGTCCTTTGCTACAAAAAAGGATTGGGCCACTTTGCTGCACTTTATTTAGTTTTGTTACTTGTTGCTCGTTACAATTTACCTTGTCACAAAACTATCTGTTACCACTTATTTCAGTACTTGCAGAGAATACCTTGCTGAAAATTGCTTATCATTTCCTTCTTCTCCTCGTTGGGTTCGACACTCTTACTTATCGAAAGGACTATGATAGATCCCCTATACTTGTGGGTCATCAAGACTCTTTTCTGGCGCCGTTGCCGGGGAGTGTAGCGCCTTTGGTAGGTGGAATTTGGTAAGGAAAAAATTATATAGTGTGCTGAAATTTACTGTCACTTGTTATTATGGAAAGTAATTCTCCGAGGGGCTTGTTCGGGGTATCTTTGCCCCGTCCAGTGGAGCAAAGATTTGTTCCTCAACCTACTGAACCTATTGAAAATGAAACTCCTTTTGAATTTCCATCGGGTATGATGGAAAGACTGCTAGCTAACTCTTTTGCAGGAGATGGAATAAAGCATCCTGATGAGCACTTATTATATGTGGATGAAGTTTGTGGATTATTTAAGCTTGCAGGTGTACCCGATGATGTTGCTAAGAAGAAGGTCTTTCCTTTATCTTTGAAGGAAGACGCATTGATATGGTATAGGCTATGTGATATGAGATCGTGGGACTATAAAAGATTGAAATTGGAATTTCATCAAAAGTATTACCCTATGCATCTTGTTCATCATGATCGCAATTATATATATAATTTCTGGCCTCGCGAAGGAGAAAGCGTCGCTCAAGCTTGGGGGAGGCTTAAATCAATGTTATATTCATGCCCCAATCATGAGCTCCCGAGAGAAATAATTATGCAAAGTTTTTATGCTCGGCTTTCTGAAAACAATCGCACCATGCTCGATACTTCTTGTGCTGGCTCTTTTATGATGAAGACTATTGAATTTAGATGGAACTTATTGGATAGAGTTAAACGCAACTCTGAAGATTGGGACCTCGACGAAGGTAAGGAGTCAGGCATGACACCTAAGTTTGATTGTGTTAAATCTTTTATGGATACCGATATTTTCCGTAAGTTTAGCACTAAATATGGACTTGACTCTGAGATAGTAGCTTCTTTCTATGAATCTTTTGCTACTTATGTTGATCTCCCTAAGGAGAAGTGGTTTAAATATGATCCTCCTATAGAAGTAAAAGTAGCTGCACCTATTAAAGTTGAAGAAAAGACTGTCACTTATAATGATCCTATTGTTCCTACTTCTTATGTTGAAAAACCACCTTTCCCTGTTAGCATAAAGGATCATGCTAAAGCTTCAACTGTTGCTCGTAAAAGCAATATTAGAACTTATACACCTCCTGAGCAAGTTAAGGTAGAACCTAATATTGCTATTGTTAAAGATCTCTTGTCTGATAATATTGATGGGCACGTTATTCAATTTTGCGGTGAAGCTGCTAGAGTTGCTAAGCCTTGTGATAAAGATAAACATAGACCTGTGGTAGGCGTGCCTGTTATTTTTGTTAAAATAGGAGATCATTGTTATCATGGCCTATGTGATATGGGTGCTAGTGCTAGTGCCATACCTATTGACTTATATAAAGATATTATGCATGACATTGCACCTGTTGAGTTAGAAGAAATTGATGTCACAATTAAACTTGCTAATAGGGATACTATATCACCAGTGGGAATTGTTAGAGATGTCGAAGTCTTGTGTGGGAAAACTAAATATCCTGCTGATTTTCTTGTTCTTGGTTCCCCACAAGATAGCTTTTGTCCCATTATATTTGGTAGACCCTTCTTGAACACTGTTAACGCTAAGATAGACTGCGAAAAGAATGTTGTTACTATTGGCTTGGATGATATGGTTCATGAGTTTAATTTCTCTAAATTTAGTAAACAACATCGTGAGGAAGAATTACCTAGTAAGGATGAAATTATTGGTCTTGCTTCTATTGTCGTACCTCCTAGTGATCCTTTAGAACACTATTTGCTAGACCATGAAAATGATATGTTCATGAATGAAAGAAGGGAAATAGATGAGGTATTCTTTAAACAAGAACCTATTCTGCAACACAACTTGCCTGTTGAAATTTTAGGGGATCCTCCTCCACCCAAGGTGATCCCGTGTTTGAGCTTAAACCGTTGCCTGATAATCTTAAATATGCTTATCTTGATGAAAAGAAGATATATCCTATTATTATTAGTGCTAACCTTTCAGAGCATGAAGAAGAAAGATTATTGAAAACTCTGAAGAAGCACCGTGCTGCTATTGGATATACTCTTTGTCGGGGGTTGGATGCGACATATGCCAAAGGATGGCTTATCATGGTGGGGGCGAGTAGAACGTCGCCGGTGCCTGGAAGCGGGATGAGGCGTAGGCATGCACGCCGTCGGATCTTACCCAGCTTCGGGGCTCTCCGAGGAGATAATACCCCTACTGCTGCTCTGCGGGGTCTCCGCATGGTCACTATGGAGATATGTGTACAAAGCTGCTCCTCGAGCTGTGTTCTAGAGGTAGGAGAGGGCAAGGCTAGCTCTCCCCTCCTCTATGTTGTTGGTCTGGTGGAAAAAGGATCGAACCCTTTGCATGGGTGCGCCGGGGGGGTTTATATAGGCGTACCCCCCGGGGGTACAATGGTAATCTGACTGGGTGCGGGTCCCAGCCGTCTGTCTCTTAGGCCGCCGTCCTTTCCGCCGACTCCTGGGGGCCACCTCTGGTGGGCCCCGCCGACTGACCTGGCCACTGTAGCCGCGCCTCTGATGACGTTGGCTGGGTCGTGGGGGCGTGGCAGCAGTGCCGCCGTCTGGCGAGCGATCACTGTCGCCACTCCCCGTCTTATCTGGTTAATGGCGCGTGGGACCCGTGGGAGGAGCTGGCCGACTCTCGGAGGCCGACTCCCACGGGTGCCGTCTTCGGGCGCTCTCGCCGTCTTCTATCTCTCCCGCTGACTGGCGGGGCCCGCCATCTCCAGGCCGTACAGGCGGGCCAACGTGGGAACAGGGTTCCGCCGCTGGGGCGGATGTCAGGGCCGGTATGGCCACAGTGCCGCGCCGTACCGAAGATCTCCTCCGGTACGTCGCACTGTAGCCATACCCGCCCTCGGTAATCAGGGTAGGGGAGGCCTGTACTCCGTCCATCCCCAGTCCTGTCCTTCTTCCAGAAGGCGGAAGGTGATGAAGTCGCGGGCCTCCCTGGAGTCGCCGATCGGGAGTCTCAGCCGCCTCTGGGACTCGGCCGTGAGTAGGTGTCGGTGATGCTGCGGCCGACTCCCAGAGTCGGCCAATCGTTTTGGGATTCTCGGAGGGGCGTAGCCTGCCCTGATGTCTTGAAAGGTTCTGGGCCTCGGGTTTGCCTACCCGTGGCCCATTACTCCGACAGTAGTCCCCGAAGCTGGTGAGGCGCCGAGGGATGCGCCGAGGGGCCTCAACAGTTTCTTCCTTCGAGGAGTTGGTGCCGTAGCTCGCCCGCCGTCTCCCTTCATGCCGATTATCAGGAGGCGATTCCGCTTCGGCCGTCTTCGTCGAGCCGTCTCTCAGAGGTCGGACTTGCCTTCAAGTCGCCTTGCTCTTCTTTAGGTAGTTTGAAGATCGGGGCGCCACATGGCCGGGCAAGCCTGCCAGCCCACGCGCGCGACGGGACAGGCCCGCGGGCGGGGCCCGCCACTACCGCGCCTCGGCCCTCGAGCGGATCCGCTGCGGCTGCGTGGGCGGTTGGGCTTTGGCGCAGTAAATGCGCATGGTAACTCCGCGTGGTAGATCGTGGGGGTCGTGGGGGCGTGGGCGCAGTTAATCCCACGACGCCCCCTCGGCTCCTCAGCCCGTAGGCTTATAAGTAGGCAGAGGGAGCGGGGCGGCGAAGCACGCGCGCCTGCTCTCCTCTGCTTCCTCCGTTCCTCCTTCCTTCTTCTTCTCACTGCCGCTGCGCCGGACCACGCCCCGCTCCCGGCGATGAGTTCTTCTTCCGCCGCAGCGCCCGCTGCCGTCCGCTCCGGCGTGTGGGACGGCTCCGAAGTTGACGACGACATCATCGAGTTTCTCGCAAGACGCGCCGCATCCCCAGCGCGAACCTCGTGCAGGCCCGCGCCCCGCCGCCGGGGGAGGTGTCGCCGGCGCCGGCGGAGGGCGAGCGCGTCGTGTTCCGCTCCCACCTGTCGCGCGGCCTGGGGCTGCCGGCGAGCGGATTCTTCCGCTGGTTCCTGGAGTTTCACGGCCTCCAACCGCACCACCTTACTCCAAACACGGTGGTGTTGTTGGCGGCCTTCGCCTCGCTCTGCGAGGTATTCCTCGGTGTTCTCCCCACCATCGAGCTGTGGGGGAATTCTTCCATTCTAAGCTCGGTACGCACGTCGCCGGCGTGCCAACCCAATGCGGCGCCTTCATCGCGCTGCGGAGGTCGACAGCCGACAACCCATTCCCCGCCATCCAGCTGATCAAGTCGGTGAAGATGTGGCAGCGTTCTTACTTCTATGTAAAGAACGTCGCCGCAGACGGCGACTGGGTCAATCTGCCGGCCTTCGAGGCCGGCGCGCCGGCTGGGAGGCAGCCCAGCTGGTCTTACCGTGCCAAGACGCTGACTCTGGCCGGAGCCGCCGCCGTGCAGCGACTTTGGGTGTTGACGCAGTCAGCCGGCCTGACCGGAGCCGATTTGCTGGCCGCCTTCGTGGCGCGCCGAGTCCTGCCGCTCCAAAGCCGGCCTCATCTGATCTGTCAGATGAGCGGCCACCAGGACCCCAGTCGGACGTGCACCAAAGATCTTCCTCACGCGGAGGTTGCGGACACGGTGAACTTCATCGCGAACTGCGGCCTCTCGGGGGACTGGCAGTTTGGCATGGAGCCATACTCGCGCGCCAACCCCCAGCCGGTGGTAAGTTGCTCTTTTCTTCTCTTTCTCTTTTTCAGCCGAATCCGGCTTCTGCTCTTTATTTCTCTTAACCTTTGAACCAGAACTCCCTTCTCCAGCCCTCATCGGGCGCCACGGGGCCGCCTCGCCAGTTCGCCTCTGATCGAGCAGAGAGCGATGTCGACGACCCTGACTTGGGGGCGGCGGCATTGGAGGCCGACGCCGAAGGAGGCGGTGAAGGAGAAGAAGGCGGCCCGAGGCCCTCGGCCACCTTCGCCGACTGGCCCGTCGGCGAAGAAGGGGAAGTCGCCCCGCACCACCAGCCGAGGCAAGACGGCGCGAGGAAGCGTCGGGCCGGGCCGAGTTCCCTCGGAAGCCGGGAGAAAAAGTTCAAGGGGGCAGCCGCCGTGACCAAACGGGAAGAGGCAGCCGCGAAGGCCCAGCGCTTCTGTAAGGAAGTGAAGAAGCCGCCGCTGTCCTCTGCGTGAGTGCCCCTACTTCTCTGTCTTGTTTTTGTCTTCTGGTGGGTTTAGTCTGAGTTTTTACATGTGCTCCTCGCTTCAAAGCTCCTCTCACCCTAGGGAGGGTCCCCGTCGCCTCCATCAGGGGGTCGGTGGAGTCGTCCGCCATGACTCGGCGCATCGACCCAGCCGCCGACCTCCGGGAGGCGACGGAGCGGAATGCGCAGGAGAAGCGCGACGAGGACGAAGCCGCCCGTCGGAAGAAGGCGGAGGCCGAGAAGACGGCCGCCCCCGCCCAGCAGGGTCTTGAGGGAGCCGGAGCCGCCGCCGCGGCCCAAGAGCGGGCCGAAGAAGCCGCGCGCCGCCAATCGGCGCTGCTCGTTGTTCCGTTGAACTCGGCGCCGCCCTTGGTTTATACGGGGTGGCCTGAGGCACCGACGGGGAGTACGCCATTGCGGAGAGGGAGGGCGGCGAGATCCCCAGGCGAGACCCGGTGGTGCCGCCACCACCGCCCCCGCCGTCATCGGGGGGCGCAAAGGGTAAATAGTCGGTGGAGCCGCCAGTACCGCCGACTACAGACGAAGTCACGGCGAACTTGCTTCTTCAAGTCGCCCTGCCAACTCGCCGCCGGCTGGAGAAGGCGACTTCGGCGCCACGCCCTCTAGAGACCGGAGCGGCTAGCTCGGCCACGCCAGAGGTCGAGGTGACGAGTTCCGCGCCCGTCGGGTGGGCGCGAGGAGGCGGCACGGGCCTGCTGAACCAGGCGCTCCTGGACGTCCAGGCGAAGCTGCGAGCTGAAAGCGACGCCATCCAACACTGCTCAAGGGCGCACCTAGCGACACGAGCGGCCGTCCGGGTATGTTCCTTATGACTTGTTTTTTCTTGTTCTTCTCTGTGGGGGCGCGCCAGCGCACCCACTGGGTGTAGTCCCCGAGTCCCAGGTCGGCTGCTGAGCAGGCGGGTTGGAACTCCAAACGCTTATTCTTTTTTTGAAATGCTCACTGTAGGACTACCACAACCTCCGAGCCACCGTCTTTAACCGAAATGTTGAAGAGCTGGGCAAGCGGACTGCCGACTTGTCGGAGAGCTGGAGTAAGTTTGCTTCTTCGCGGGGGCGCGCTGGCGCACCCGCGGGCTGTAGTCCCCGAGATTCGGGCCGACTGCTGCGCAGTCGGGCCGGATCTTCTTGGCGACCTTTTCTGACGACTTGTGTCCTTTTTTCTTCTTTCTTCAGAGGCCAACGCCGTTCTTCAGCAGCAGCTGGGCGAAGCCAACACCGCCTTGCGCGCCAAGGAGGTGGAGTGTGGCAAGCTCGTCACGGAGCGCGACCTGCTGGCCGCGCAGCTGGCGGAGCAGAAAGAGCTGCTCAAGAAGGCACAGGAGGAGGCGAAGGACAAGGAGGCTGAGCTCCAGGCCGAGTTCGAGGTTGAACACTCCTCCTGGACCGACAAGGAGGCGATGCTGACCTCCGGCTTCCACGAGATTGAAGATATCGTTGATGGTAAGTTTTCTTTGCTTGCTTTCTTTGAGCGGCCGACTGTGGGTCGGGCCGACTCTTGCTTTTTCTGACTTGCTTCTTTTTCCGTCTTTGGCAAACTTCTTCCCAGGCCATGCGCAAGCCGCCGTTCAAGCCATCGAGGCTGACCGTGAGGCGCGGAGGGCGGCCGGCGAGGAGGTTGCTGTCAACGCCGCCCGGACTCTTGACGAACAGCTTCTGAGCATCAAGGCTCGTCTTCGGCCGGCTCACCGGATGCTGCGCCGGCTTCAACGAGTCGGCGCCCAGGCGATTGCTGCCTTGTGGCCGGAGATGCCGGTTCTGCACACTCCCAGTCAGACTGCCGACTGGCTGGAGGTCGCAGCAGGCCGTCTGGAGGCTTGGAAGGGCTCCTTGGCACGTGCCGGGGCACGTTGTGCCTTGGAGTTTGTCAAGGCGTGGTATCCAGACCTGAGTCTGGACCAGCTGGTCACGCTCCGAGCTGAGGCCCAGCCGAAACTGGCAGCCATGGAGGATGACTTCGTCAAGCGCGCCGCGGCGATCGCCGAGTACGTCGACACCAGCGTCTTCGTTCCTGAGCGTGCTGACAACGGCGAGGAGGCGCCACCGGAGTGGTTTGGGATGAACCCGAACTACGGCGAGGACTCGGCGGAGGTGATTGGCTCCAGCGTCGAGGAAGAAGACGAGATGGAAGCCGGCGACGAGACGGAGGCGCCGGAAGCCAGAGCGGGCGACCAGCCTCAGCTCGACCGAGCCTCCAACAACGAGCCGCGCCCAACTACGCCGACTGCTGCTGGAGGTGATCAAGCCGAGTCTGCCCCGCCGGCTGCTCCAACGTCCGACACCGCCATCTCCGCCGAGCCCCCAAACCCGTCTGCCGCTTCATAAGCCGCCGTCTTGCTTTACTTATCTGCTTAATAGTTTCTCGAGGACTTTGTTAGTTCGCACATTTCCACCCACTGGGTGTATTTTGAACATCTGTTCATGGATTCGGCCAATGGCTGTTGTGGTGTAAATATTTGTCTATGTTCTATCGTTTCTTGCTTGTTGCTCTTTAGGCTTTTTTCCTTTTGCCGCCTTCCCTTGGCTGCCGTCTTTGCCAGTCGGACAGCCGCTCCGCGGACTGCCGCTGGACCAAATACCTGGCCGCCTTGGGAAGGCAAGTACTTAGCCATTCGAGAGTTTTTGTAGCAAGTCGGATAGAAAGACGGCAAGCCAACTACTCGGAGTCGGTTTTGCGAGGATCAGCTGAAAAGCCGGCTCGGGCTATGTTTTTACGCTTTGAATCCTTAGCCTTTTTTTTCGTGCGGGCGCCTATTCTTCCTTTCTCCGGCCCACCAGTCAGTCGCTCTGCGAGCTGTGGCTTTGGCGGGAGTCGGCTTAGGCGCAGCGCACTACTTGTCTGACCGCAGGAAGCGTTTTCATAGCGCGAGACGGCAAGTCCCCGGGCCGACTGGTCGAGCCCGGGGTCAAGCGGCATAAAGAGTGTCGTACTCGGAAGCATAATTCTTATCATACAGATAACAAAAGGGGCAGTCCCCGAGTCCGTCTCGGGGCCCCCAGAGTCTTGGTACTTAAAATACAACAAAAAAAGGGGGGCGTGATACATACTGCATCAGCTGTAAAATCTTCGAAGAAGATTCGCGTTCCATGGTCGCTCCGTCTCCTTGCCGGAGTCATCCCTCTTGCGTGCTCGGGGCTTCTGAGCGTCGATCAGGTAGTAGGAGTCGTTGCCCAGCACCTTGCTGATGATGAAGGGGCCTTCCCACGGAGCCGACAACTTGTGCTGGCCGGCTGTTCGCTGGATCAGTCGGAGCACAAGGTCGCCCTCTTGGAAGGATCTTGGCCTGACCTTCCTGTTGTAGTAGCGACGTAGGCTCTGCTGGTAGATGCTGGACCGGCTGAGTGCCAACAGCCGGCCCTCTTCCAGCAGATCGACGCCGTCTTGTCGTGCTTCTTCTGCTTCCTCCGCGGTGTACATCGTGACTCGTGGGGAGTCGAACTCTATATCCGTCAGGATGACGGCTTCAGCACCGTAGACGAGGAAGAAGGGCGTGAAGCCGGTTGACTTGTTTGGAGTCGTACGCAGACTCCAGAGGACGGCCGGCAACTCGTCAAGCCAACAGCCGGCCGAACGCTCCAGCGGTTCAACCAACCGAGGCTTGATGCCGGACAGGATAAGGCCATTTGCCAGCTCCACCTGCCCGTTTGACTGCGGATGGGCAACAGACGCTAGGTCCAGTCGGATGCCCTGCGTCGCGCAGAAACGGGCCAAGGCGCCTTTGGCAGAGTTGGTGCCGTTGTCGGTGATGATGCTGTGCGGTATGCCATACCGAATTGTGATGTCTGAGATGAAAGTCACGGCAGTCGGACCATTCAATTTTTTGATGGGCTTCACTTCTATCCACTTGGTGAACTTGTCCACCGCGACAAGCAGATGAGTTAGGCCACCTCGCGCCGTCTTGAAGGGTCCCACCATATCCAGGCCCCAAACTGCAAAGGGCCAGGCGATGGGGATAGTCTTGAGTGCTGAAGCCGGCTGATGCGGCTTGGATCGGAACTTCTGGCACCCCTTGCATTTCTGGACCAACTCTTTGGCCTCTTCGAGGGCAGTCGGCCAGAAGAAACCGTGTCAGAAGGCTTTGGCGACGAGCGCTCTTGAGGCCGCATGGTGGCCGCACTCGCCTTGATGGATGTCTCTGAGAATTGCTTGGCCTTGCTCTGGCTCGACGCAGCGCTGGTAGACGCCTGTGACGCTGCGTCTGACCAGCTCTCTGTTGATTATGGTGTATGCTGCCTCTCGGCATTGTATTTGCCGAGCCAAGGTTTCATCGGTTGGCAGCTCCTTGTTCACCAGGAATTGGAGGATGGGCTGGGCCCATGAGGGTGCTGCTATCTCTTCTACTGTCAAAACTGCGACTTGGACGCGAGCGGCTAGGCTTGGAGTCGGTGGGCTGGAGTCCGCAGCCGCTTGCGGGATTAACGAAGCCCCCGGGCCGACTGGAGCAGTCCCCGGGCCGAGTTCCGGAATCTTCTCTCTGGCTGCCGCAGTCCCGGGGCCGAATTCCGAAGTTCCCGGGCCGGCTGCAACTGCGGCACTCTTGAGATCATCTGCAACGGGTCTTGTGCTGTTTGCTTGGGCTCTCGGGCCGGATCCGGCTTCTTCAGGGGGAGTCGGCACAAAAATTGAATCTGACTCTGGTGAGGGCTTGATGGACGGCTTGAGGAGGCGCTGGAGGGCGACGCCCGAAGGTATTGCTTGGCGGGTGGAGCCGATTCGTGCCAAAGTATCTGCTTGGTTATTGTCGTTCCTCGGCACGTGGAGGAACTCGCACCCCTCGAAATACCCGCTGAGCTGCTGCACGAGAAAACGGTAGCTTGCCATGTTTGCATCCTTGGCGTCCCAATCGCCCGACGACTGCTATACCACCAGGTCGGAGTCGCCGTAACACAGGATCCGGCGGATGCCAAGCTCTTTGGCAAGTCGGAGCCCGTGAACGAGCGCCTCGTACTCGGCGACGTTGTTGGAGGCGGCGAAGTCAATCTGCAGTGCGTACTTGAGCATGTCGCCCTTGGGAGAAGTGAGGACGACGCCGGCTCCCAAGCCGGTGCGCATCTTGGAGCCATCAAAATGCATCCGCCAATGGGTGGAGTCGGGCGCGGGTGGCAGGTACTGGGTCTCGGCCCAGTCGACGAGGAAGTCGGCCAGTGCTTGCGACTTGATGGCGGTGCGGGGTTGATAGTAGATCGTGTAGGGCGCCAACTCTATGGCCCATTTGGCCACTCGGCCAGATGCATCTCGGCTTCCGATGATCTCAGCCAATGGGACTGTGCAGACCACTGTGATTGGATGTTCTTGGAAGTAAGGCTTCAGCTTCTTGGCGGCGAAGTGCACGCCGTAACACATCTTCTGGTAGTGGGGGTAGTTCTGCTTGGAGGTCGACAGTACTTCACTTAGGTAGTATACCGGTCTCTGGACCGGCAGTGCCTTGCCTTCCTCCTTGCGCTCTACTACAATGACTGTGCTGACTACTCGGCTGGTGGCGGCGATGTACAGGAGCATGGGCTCCTTGGGAGTCGGAGCTGCCAACACAGGGGGAGTAACCAACATCTTCTTCAGCTTCAGAAAGGCCTCGTCCGCCTTGTGGTTCCACTCGAAAAAATTGGTCTTCTTCATGAGTTGGTACAACGGAAGAGCTTTCTCGCCCAGCCGACTGATGAAACGGCTGATGGATGCCAGGCAGCCAGTGAACTTCTGCACATCCAACAGTCGGCTGGGTACCTCCATCCTCTCGATGGCCTTGATCTTCACAGGGTTGCACTCTATGCCGCGTTCGGAGACCAGGAAGCCGAGTAGCTGGCCGGCTGATACTCCGAAAACGCACTTCTCGGGGTTAAGCTTGATCCGGAATCGGCGCAGGTTCTCAAAGGTCTCTTTGAGGTCTTCCAGTAAGGTTCCGCGCTTCTCCGTCTTCACCACCACATCATCCATGTAGACGTGGGCATTTCTGCCGAGTTGCTTGAGGAGGCACTTCTGCATGCAACGCTGAAAGGTGGCGCCGGCGTTCCTCAAGCCAAACGTCATGGTCAGGTAGCAGAAGGCTCCGAACGGCGTGATGAAGGCGGTCTTCAGTCTGTCTGCCGGGTTCAGCTTGATCTGGTGATATCCTGAGTAGGCATCCAAGAAGCTCAACAGCTCGCATCCGGCTGTGGAGTCTATCACCTGATCAATTCTCGGCAAAGCAAACGGGTCCTTGGGGCAGGCTTTGTTCAGGCTTGTGTAGTCGATACACATTCGCCACTGCTTGTTCTTCTTCAGCACTAAAACTGGGTTCGCTAACCACTCTGGGAAAAATACTTCCATGATAAAGCCGGCTGCAAGGAGCCGGGCTATCTCTTCACCAACAACTCTTCTTTTCTCTTCTGACAGGCGGCGCAAGGGCTGCCTGACGGGCTTCGCATCAGACCGGACATGTAACTTGTGCTCGGCGAATTCCGTCGGTACACCCGGCATGTCTTTGGGGGACCATGCAAAGATGTCCCAATTCTCACGGAGGAAATCGACGAGCTCGCCTTCCTATTTGTTGTCAAGGTTTGCACCTATGACTGCGTACTTCTCCGGATGCTCTGGGTCCAAGGGTATCTTCTTTGTTTCCTTTGCCGGCTTAAACGAGCCCTCAGCTTCCGACTCCTTGGGGTTGGGTGACATCTCAGGCTGCTTGCCGGCCATCGCCACAACCCGGTCAAGAAGCCGCTTCTCTTCTGCAATAACCAGGGACTCGGCCAGCCGACTACTCTCGGCCGCACAGGCGGACGACTTCCTGTAGTCGCCGACTACAGTCAGGATTCCCTTGGAACTCGGCATCTTCATTTTGAGGTAGGCGTAGTGGGGGACTGCCATGAACTTGGCCAAGGCAGGTCGGCCAAGTAGTGCATGGTACGGGCTCCGGAGGTCCACCACTTCAAACTAGACTGGCTCTCGGCGGAAGTGATCCTTATCTCCGAAAATGACATCTATCAAAATCTTGCCGATTGGGGAGCAGGAAAGGCCAGGTACGATCCCATGGAATACAGTCCGGCTGTTATGGAGTTGTCTTTGCTTGATTCCCAGCTTCTCCATTGTATCCTTATACAGGATGTTGATACTGCTGCCTCCATCTATCAGAACTCGCGAAAAGCGAGCTGCCCGCCTATCAATGGCAAAGGTGGCCTCCAGGACCAGGGCATAGGACCCTGGATTTGGCATCACCTCTGGGTGATCTGCTCTGCTCCAACTGATAGGTTTCTCGGACCAGTGCATGAACTCTGGAGTGTCTGATGCTACTGCGTTGACTTCTTGCTGCTGCGGCCGCCTGCTGCGTCTGTCATCTGCCACACTGGTGAACACCATGTAGGCTCCATGCTCTTCTGGGTACTCGTCTTGTACTGCGCCGACTGGCCTGGCAGCCGGCTGCGGGGGCGGAGGCGGAGGCGGCTGTCCCGCAGGTGGAGGAGGCATCAAGCCGTCTCCCTTGGCAATCCTAGTCAGCCAGTGGCACTTTCTGGTGGTGTGGTTCGATGGCTTCGCGCCACTGTGAAACTTGCAGGGGCCATCCAGAGTCTGCTCGTAGGAGAAAGCCGGCAGCCAATTGGGCTTGCCGCCCTTCTACCGCTTGGGTGGAGGCTGCCCTTCTGGTTGCTGATCGTCGACCGTTGCGACCTGCCGGCTATTGGAAGCCGGCTGCGGGGCCTTGCGCTTGGGATCATTCTGCTGCTGCCGCCGGCTGGTGTCTCCAGCCGGGGTTCTGGGAGCCTGAGGGGCGACTTTGCCTGTCGCGCTGACTTGGATCTCCGTCTTCATAGAAGAGTCGGCCGTGGCGTACTTGTCTGCTATGATCAGCAGCTCATCCAGGGTCTCCGGTTCATCGCAGAGGAGCTTATGCTTGAGGAGGGTGCCTTCTCTGCACCCGGCGGTGAAGTACTCGATGGCCTGCACCTCGTGCACGCCCTCGCAGGAGTTTCGGAGCTCGGCCCAACGCGTGAGGTAGTCGCGAGTTGATTCGCCGGGGCCTTGCACGCACAAGGAGAGCTGGCGAGGCTTGGGAGGTCGCTTGTACGTGCTCGTGAAGTTGCGGACAAAAGCCTCGGTGAAGTCGACCCAACTGTTGATGCTGCGGGGTTTCAGGCTGTTCAGCCATGTCCGGGCTGTGCCCTGGAGCATGAGCGGAACATACTTCACGGCAACGCGCTTGTTGCCGTTCGCTATGCTGACGGCTGTGGAGTAGTCAACCAGCCAGTCCTCTGGCTTCACGGAGCCGGTGTACTTGGGGGTATCTCTGGGGAGAGTGAACCCTTTGGGGAAGGGCTCATCTCGGATGCGGGGACCAAAACACGGCGGCCCCAGCTCATCTTCTTCTTCCAGCATCAGAGATCGATGGAGTCGGTCGATCCGGAGGCGGGCATCGTTCTCTCCGACTCCCTCTCGGCGGCCTAGGCGACCTCCGAGAGTCGGATGTTCAACGGGCGGTGGAGAGACTCGCCTTTCCTTGCGGGGTGGTGGAGGCACATAGTCGTCCCGCCGCTCTACTGCTCTCGGGCGGCCGTCTTGGTCGCGCTCGATGGTGATATGAGTCCGACTGCGGCTTGCAGCCGGCTCCTTGTCTTTTCTTGCGCGGACGCCGCCAGTCGGCGCCCGAGATGTTGCGCCTTGATCTCGGCGGGGTGGCAGGTCATCTTTCTGCTGCTGCGGTCCTTCGGAGCGGCAGCCGGCCGCATCGAGGAGTTGCTGGACTCGCTCCGTCATCAGTCGGTGCTCTTCGCCTTCAAGGTTATCCAGCTCGTCCGCCGCCGCTTGGGCAGCTCGAATGTTCTCGGCGGGCGTAGCGTATACGGGGCGGTTGGCCCCGAACATGCTGGCGATGTCCGCGCCGCGCTGCCGGGCCGTGCCTAGGCGGCTTGGCCCCACCGGGGCCGGCGAACCGCCCACGGCGCGATCCATCTCGCGCTGGTAGGCCTCTGACAAGCGTCTCATGCTGGCCAGCTTCTTTGCGCCTTCGACGAGCTGGAGGCGGCGTGCCTCTAGCGCTTCGGCGTCGGCGTCCTCTGGAATGGGCGCATCCAGGTCTTGCAGTGTCGCGTCAAGCGGGTCGCGAGCTCTCCCGTCGGAGTGCTCGCCATGGTCGATGACGAGCACCTCAGTGACGGTGCTTCCGCTGCCCTCCGCACGAGGGAGCGGCTCGTCGTAGACCACCATGTTGGTGGGGAAGGCGTCGAGCGACGCGGTGTCGGAGTCGACCAGCATCGGGTCGGTGGAGCCTACGGACTCCAGGTCGGTGGCAGGCTCGCCGGCAACGTGGAGGTCGTCGAGGAGACCCGCGAGAAGGTTCGCGGGGCCGCTGGTGCCTGCGTCGGACGCAGGCTCATCGGAGAGGCTAACCTCGCCGATAAGATCGGCGAGGCAGCTGGCCGCGCAAACGGTCTCAATGTTGCACAGCGCGTCGGTGTGAACTTCTTCTGGCGTGCAGGGCTGGCTACGCTCACCAGGGAGGAAAAGGGTTCCCATCCAGAATAGATCTCCGGACGACGGTGCACCCAGCCCCACGGTGGGCGCCAAATGTCGGGGGTTGGATGCGACATATGCCAAAGGATGGCTTATCATGGTGGGGGCGAGTAGAACGTCGCCGGTGCCTGGAAGCGGGATGAGGCGTAGGCATGCACGCCGTCGGATCTTACCCAGCTTCGGGGCTCTCCGAGGAGATAATACCCCTACTGCTGCTCTGCGGGGTCTCCGCATGGTCACTATGGAGATATGTGTACAAAGCTGCTCCTCGAGCTGTGTTCTAGAGGTAGGAGAGGGCAAGGCTAGCTCTCCCCTCCTCTATGTTGTTGGTCTGGTGGAAAAAGGATCGAACCCTTTGCATGGGTGCGCCGGGGGGGTTTATATAGGCGTACCCCCCGGGGGTACAATGGTAATCTGACTGGGTGCGGGTCCCAGCCGTCTGTCTCTTAGGCCGCCGTCCTTTCCGCCGACTCCTGGGGGCCACCTCTGGTGGGCCCCGCCGACTGACCTGGCCACTGTAGCCGCGCCTCTGATGACGTTGGCTGGGTCGTGGGGGCGTGGCAACAGTGCCGCTGCCTGGCGAGTGATCACTGTCGCCACTCCCCGTCTTATCTGGTTAATGGCGCGTGGGACCCGTGGGAGGAGCTGGCCGACTATCGGAGGCCGACTCCCACGGGGGCCGTCTTCGGGCGCTCTCGCCGTCTTCTATCTCTCCCGCTGACTGGCGGGGCCCGCCGTCTCCAGGCCGTACAGGCGGGCCAACGTGGGAACAGGGTTCCGCCGCTGGGGCGGACGTCAGGGCCGGTATGGCCACAGTGCCGCGCCGTACCGAAGATCTCCTTCGGTACGTCGCACTGTAGCCATACCCGCCCTCGGTAATCAGGGTAGGGGAGGGCTGTACTCCGGCCATCCCCAGTCCTGTCCTTCTTCCAGAAGGCGGAAGGTGATGAAGTCGCGGGCCTCCCTGGAGTCGCCGATCGGGAGTCTCAGCCGCCTCTGGGACTCGGCCGTGAGTAGGTGTCGGTGATGCTGCGGCCGACTCCCAGAGTCGGCCGATCGTTTTGGGATTCTCGGAGGGGCGTAGCCTGCCCCAATGTCTTGAAAGGTTCTGGGCCTCGGGTTTGCCTACCCGTGGCCCATTACTCCGACACTCTTCATGATCTTAAGGGTATTAGTCCCACTCTATGTCAACATAAAATAAATTTGGAAGCAGATGCCAAACCAGTTCATGATCCTCAACGACGTATGAATACTAAAATGAAGGAAGTGGTAAGAAAAGAAATACTCAAGCTTCTGGAGGCAGGTATAATTTATCCCGTTGCTGACAGTCAGTGGGTAAGTCCTGTCCATTGTGTCCCTAAGAAGGGAGGTATTACTGTTGTTCCTAATGATAAAGATGAATTGATTCCACAAAGAATTATTATAGGTTATAGGATGGTAATTGATTTCCGCAAATTAAATAAAGCTACTAAGAAAGATCATTACCCCTTACCATTTATTGATCAAATGCTACAAAGATCATGCAAACACACACATTACTGCTGTCTAGATGGTTATTCTGGTTTCTCTCAAATACCTGTGTCAGCTAGAGATCAATAAAAGACTACTTTTACATGCCCTTTTGGTACTTTTGCTTATAGACGTATGCCTTTTGGTTTATGTAATGCACCTGCTACCTTTCAAAGATGCATGATGGCTATATTCTCTGACTTCTGTGAAAAGATTTGTGAGGTTTTCATGGACGATTTTTCCGTCTATGGTTCCTCTTTTGATGATTGCTTGAGCAATCTTGATCGAGTTTTGCAGAGATGTGAACAGACTAATCTTGTCTTGAATTGGGAAAAGTGCCACTTTATGGTTAATGAAGGTATTGTTTTGGGGCACAAAGTTTCCGAAAGAGGTATTTAAGTTGATAAAGCCAAAGTTGATGCTATTGAAAAGATGCCATGTCCCAAGGACGTCAAAGATATAAGAAGTTTCCTTGGTCATGCTGGATTTTATAGGAGGTTCATTAAGGACTTCTCAAAAATCTCTCGGCCTCTGACTAATTTATTGCAAAAAGATATACCATTTGTCTTTGATGATGATTGTGTAGAAGCATTTGAAATACTTAAGAAAGCATTAGTCTCTGCACCTGTTGTTCAGCCACCTGATTGGAATTTACCCTTTGAAATTATGTGTGATGCTAGTGATTATGCTGTAGGTGCTTTTTTAGGGCAAAGAGTTGATAAGAAATTAAATGTTATCCATTATTCTAGTAAGACTCTAGACAATGCTCAAAGAAATTATGCTACTACTGAAAAAGAACTTTTAGCAGTTGTATTTGCTTGTGATAAGTTTTGACCTTATATTGTTGATTCTAAAGTAACTATTCACACTGATCATGCTGCTATTAAATATCTTATGGAAAAGAAAGATGCTAAACCTAGACTTATTAGGTGGGTTCTCCTGCTACAAGAATTTGATTTGCATATCATTGATAGAAAAGGAGCTGAGAACCCCGTTGCAGATAAGTTATCTAGGTTAGAAAACGTTCTTGATGACCCACTACCTATTAATGATAGCTTTCCAGATGAACAATTAAATGTTATAAGTACTTCTCGTAGTACTCCTTGGTATGCTGATTATGCTAATTATATTGTTGCTAAATTTATACCACCTAGCTTCACATACCAACAAAACAAAAAGTTTTTCTATGATTTGAGACATTACTTTTGGGATGACCCACATCTTTATAAAGGAGTAGATGGTGTTATTAGACGTTGTGTACCTGAGCATGAAAAGGAACATATCCTACGCAAGTGCCACCCCGAAGCTTATGGAGGACACCACGCTGGAGACAGAACTGCACATAAGGTATTGCAATCCGGTTTTTATTGACCTACTCTCTTCAAGGATGCCTGTAAGTTTGTCTTGTCTTGCGATGAATGCCAAAGAATTGGTAATATTAGTAGACGTCAAGAAATGCCTATGAATTATTCACTTGTTATTGATCCGTTTGATGTTTGGGGCTTTGATTATATGGGACCTTTTCCTGCCTCTAATGGATACACTCATATTTTGGTTGCTGTTGATTACGTTACTAAGTGGGTAGAAGCTATTCCAACTAGTAGTGCTGATCATAACACTTCTATTAAAATGCTTAAGGAAGTTATTTTTCCGAGGTTTGGAGTCCCTAGATATTTAATGACTGATGGTGGTTCACACTTTATTCATGGTGCTTTCCGTAAAATGCTTGCTAAATATGATGTTAATCATAGAATTGCGTCTCCTTATCATCCTCAGTCTAGTGGTCAAGTAGAATTGAGTAATAGAGAGCTCAAATTAATTTTGCAAAAGACTGTTAATAGGTCTAGAAAGAATTGGTCTAAGAAACTTGATGATGCATTATGGGCTTATAGAACTGCATATAAAAATCCTATGGGAATGTCTCCATATAAAATGGTTTATGGAAAAGCATGTCACCTACCTCTTGAACTAGCACATAAGGCATATTGGGCTATTAAAGAGCTCAACTATGATTTCAAACTTGTCTGTGAGAAGAGGTTATTTGATATTAGCTCACTTGATGAATGGAGAACACAAGCATATGAAAATGCCAAGTTATTTAAAGAAAAAGTTAAAAGATGGTCTGACAAAAGGATACAAAAGCGTGAGTTTAATGTAGGTGATTATGTATTACTATACAACTCTCATTTAAGATTTTTTGCAGGAAAACTTCTCTCTAAATGGGAAGGCCCCTATGTTATCGAGGAGGTCTATCGTTCCGGGGCCATAAAAATCAACAACTTTGAAGGCACAAATCCGAAGGTGGTAAACGGTCAAAGAATCAAACATTATATTTCAGGTAATCCCATAAATGTTGAAACCAATATTATTGAAACCGTAACCCCGGAGGAATACATAAGGGACACTTTCCAGAACGTTTCAGACTCCGAAAAGGAATAGGTATGTGGTACGGTAAGTAAACCGACTCCAAAACAATTTTAAGGCAATATCTCTTTGTTTTGGAATATTTAGAAAAATAGAAAAATAAGTGGCAGTCCGGGAAGGACACGAGGGCCCCATGAGGGTGGTGGGCGCGCCCCCCTGCCTGGGCGCGCCCCCTACCTCGTGAGCACCTCGTGTGCCTTCTGGACTCTGTTTTCTTGCACGATACATATTTTGGTCGGTAAAAATTCATTATATATTCTCCCAAAGGTTTTGACTCCCATATCACACAAATATCCTCTGTTTTCGTTTCGAGCTGTCCCGCTGCAGATTTGATCAACATGTCTTCCCAGATTCGGAAGGAGAAAGCTATGTGGATGATTATTTAGCAAATCCCAAGATCTATGGAGATGTGGAACACGACGGCTGGACCACGGAGCAAGAAGAAGCCTATGAACCCAAGGGGAAGGAGGAGACGAGCTCAGATGAAGATGAAGCCCCATTGCCTCAACCTGGGGACATGCACGTGGAGTTCAAAAAGTCGAATCTCCCTGATAGGGTAAAGAAACCAAAGTTCGAGTTTATCCCTTTTCGTCTCTTGCAGGAAAATAAGCAAGGCCTATGCAAAAAGATATTAACCCTAGAGTGGGAGATTGATGATCCGAGGAACCAAAACGTCGTCCTCAAGCGTAAATTAAGGGAGAAGTCTACGCCACCAACTAAGTCAACAACACCATCATCTTCTCCACCAACAAAGAAGGAGACATAATCACATGAGTATGGGCACTCCCCTTGGCAACTGCCAAGCTTGGGGGAGGTGCCCCGGTATCGTATCACAATCACAACTCCTATCTTTACCGTTTTTCTTAGTTTGATCCTATTAGTAGTATCTTGATCTAGTAGAATAAAGTCTATGGCATGATCTAGTTTTGAGTTTTGCTTTATGATCTCTCTTTGTAATCGAGTCCGTGAGCTATATATAATAAAGATTAGTGTTGAGTCAAGGGCCTGATTATTTTGCCATGATCTTGGGTGGATAAAAGAAAAGAAGAAAAAGAATAAAAAAGAAGGGGAAACAAAAAGTTCATATTGATCTTATTGAGAGTAATGACTTCACATAGAAAGAGTATGATGATTAAAAGTTGTTGGGAGTTGGCAGACATAGCTTTGGTCATCGTTGCAATTAATAGGAAGTAATAAGGAAAGAGAGGTTTCACATATAGATATATTATCATTAACATCTTTTATGATTGGAAGCACTCATTAAAATATGACATGCTAAAGAGTTGATGTTGGACAAGGAAGACAACGTAATGAGTTATGTCTTTCTTATATCTGAGATAAAGTATGTTGTCATGGATCCTCTAACTTGTTGAGCTTGCCTTTCCCCCTCATGCTAGCCAAATTCTCAGCACTAAGTAGAGATACTACTTGTGCTTCCAAACACCCTTAAACCAGTTTTGCCATGAGAGTCCACCATATGTACCTATGGATTGAGTAAGATCCTTCAAGTAAGTTTTCATCGGTGCAAAGCAATAAAAAATGCTCTAAATATGTATGATTGATTGGTGTGGGAGGAATAAGCTTTATACGATCTTGTGATGTGGAAGTAATAAAAGCGACGGACTACATAATAAAGGTTCACATCACAAGGGGCAATATAAAGTGACGTTCTTTCGCATTGAGATTTTATGCATCCAACCACAAAGGCGCATGGCAACCTCTGCTTCCCTCTGCGAAGGGCCTTTCTTTTATTATCTTCTACCTTATCCAAGAGTCATGGTGGTCTTCACATTTTCTTTTTCATTTTATCCTTTGGCAAGCTCGGCATGTTGGAAAGAACATGATATATATATATATATATATATATATATATATATATATATATATATATATATATAAAATTGGATGTAGGGGAGCATGGACCATTGTTGTTGACAATACCCTTGAGGTAAAAGGTTGTGGGGCAAAACTATAAGCCCCTATCTTTCTCTGTGTCCGATTAAAACTCCGTAACCACAAGTATCGCGTGAGTGTTAGCAATTATGAAGGACTAGATGATAGTTGAGTATGTGGACTTGCTTTTAAGCTCTGACATAGACTCTTTCCGATGTTATGATAAATTGCAATTGCTTCAATGACTAAGATTATAGTTTGTTGGAGCCCAATAAGGTTTATGATTCATACTTTTGTATTGTGAATAGATCATCGCTTGAACATAAGTAATCATATGAAAAAATCTATACGTGTTGCTGTTATGAGATTAATCATGATGCCTTCATGTCCGTATTTTATTCTTATCGACGCCTCTACCTCTAAACATGAGGACATATTTATTGTTATCGGCTTTTCGCTTGAGGACAAGCGAGGTCTAAGCTTGGGGGAGTTGATACGTCCATTTTGCATCATGCTTTTATATCGATATTTATTGCATTATGGGCTGTTATTTCATATTATGTCACAATACTTATGGCTATTATCTCTTATTTTACAAGGTTTACATAAGGAGGGAGAATGCCGACAGCTGGAATTCTGGGCTGGAGAAGGAGCAAATATTAGAGACCTAATCTGTGCAACTCCAAAAGTCCTGAAACTCCACGGAATATATTAGAATAAATAAAGAAAAATCCTCGCCAAAGATGAAGTCCAGGGGGCCACACCCTGCTCACGAGGGTGGGGGGCGCGCCCCCCCTCCTAGGGCGCGCCCCCTACCTCGTGGGCCCCCTGGTGGGTCTCCGACGTCCATCTGCTGCTATATGAAGTCTTTCAATGAGAAAAAAAATCAGAAGCAACCTTTCGGGATGAGACTCCGCCGCCACGAGGCGGAACCGAGGCGGAACCAATCTAGAGCTCCGGCAAAGCTGTTCTGCCGAGGAAACTTCCCTCCGGGAGGGGGAAACCATCACCATCGTCATCATCGACGACCCTCTCATCGGGAGAGGGCAATCTCCATCAACATCTTCACCAGCACCATCTCATCTCCAAACCCTAGTTCATCTCTTGTATCCAATTCTTGTCTCAAAGTCCGGGATTGGTGCTAGTAGGTTGCTAGTAGTGTTGATTACTCCTTGTAGTTGATGCTAGTTGGTTTATTTGGTGGAAGATCATATGTTCAGATCCTATATGCATATTATTACCCCTATGATTATGAACATGAACATGCTTTGTGAGTAGTTACGTTTGTTCCTGAGGACAAGGGAGAAGTCTTGCTATTAGTAGTCATGTGAATTTGGTATTCGTTTGATATTTTGATAAGATGTATGTTGTCTAGCCTCTAGTGGTGTTATGTGAACGTCGACTACATAACACTTCACCATTATTTGGGCCTATAGGAAGGGATTGGGAAGTAATAAGTAGATGATGGGTTGCTAGAGTGACAGAAGCTTAAACCCTAGTTTATGCGTTGCTTCGTAAGGGGCTGATTCGGATCCATATGTTTCATGCTATGGTTAGGTTTACCTTAATACTTTTGTTGTAGTTGCGGATGCTTGCAATAGAGGTTAATCATAAGTGAGATGCTTGTTCAAGTAAGAATAGCACCCAAGCACTTGTCCACCCACATATCAAATTATCAAAGTACCGAACGTGAATCATATGAACGTGATGAAAACTAGCTTGATGATATTCCCATGTGTCCTCGGGAGCGCTTTTCCTTATATAAGAGTTTGTTCCGGCTTGTCCTTTGCTACAAAAAGTATTGGGCCACTTTGCTGCACTTTATTTACTTTTGTTACTTGTTGCTCGTTACATTTTACCTTGTCACAAAACTATCTGTTACCACTTATTTCAGTACTTGCAAAGAATACCTTGCTGAAAACTGCTTATCATTTCCTTCTGCTCCTCGTTGGGTTCGACATTCTTACTTATCGAAAGGACTAGATAGATCCCCTATACTTGTGGGTCATCAGTCATCAGTGATTAATGAGAGGGAGAGGAGCATGAGGAGGGTCGAGGTGGCCGCCGGGTTCTGCTTCCTTGCAGCGATTAATGAGAGGGAGAGGAGCACGAGGAGGGTTGAGGTGGCCGCCCGGTTCTGCTTCCTTGCAGCACGCACGATGATGCCAGCTGCTGCCACCGATCCAGTGCTTGCTTGCATGGTGACGCGAGAGACCTCTGCCCACCCCCAGTCGCACTCCACAAACACACGCCACTCCCAACTGTGTGGCCGTCACCGAACAGCCATCACAATACCCCACTGTTGGCCCCTTCGTGACCACACTTCCCACGACGCCTGTTGTTTCTTTGTCATTTCGCCTAGGTTGTCTTGGAACCGCCGCCGTCGTAGATACAGTCATGTTAGCTCCACTTCCTATTCTTGGTTCTGATCTCTGTATGTCCTTAGCAGTATACATACAGTTGTGGTATATTAAGGAAATATGCCCTAGAGGCAATAATAAAGTTGTTATTTATATTTACTTATATCATGATAAATGTTTATTATTCATGCTAGAATTGTATTATTCGGAAACTTAGTACATGTGTGAATACATAGACAAAACAGAGTGTCCCTAGTATACCTCTACTTGAGTAGCTCGTTAATCAAAGATGGTTAAGTTTCCTGACCATAGACATGTGTTGTCATTTGATGAACGGGATCACATCATTAGAGAATGATGTGATGGACAAGACCCATCCGTTAGCTTAGCATTATGATCATTTAGTTTTATTGCTATTGCTTTCTTCATGACTTATACATATTCCTCTGACTATGAGATTATGCAACTTCCGAATACCGGAGGAACACCTTGTGTGCTATCAAACGTCACAACATAACTAGGTGATTATAAAGATGCTCTACAGGTGTCTCTGAAGGTGTTTGTTGGGTTGGCATAGATCAAGATTAGGATTTTTCACTCAGTGTATTGGAGAGGTATCTCTGGGCCCTCTCGGTAATGCACATCACTATAAGCCTTGCAAACGATGTGACTAATTAGTTAGTTACGGGATGATGCATTATGAAACGAGTAAAGAGACTTGCCGGTAACGAGATTGAACTAGGTATGATGATACCAACGATCGAATCTTGGGCTAGTAACATACCGATGACAAAGGGAATGACGTATGTTGTTATGCGGTTTGAACGATAAAGATCTTCGTAGAATATGTAGGAACCAATATGAGCATCCAGGTTCTGTTGTTGGTTATTGACCAGAGATGTGTCTCGGTCATGTCTACATAGTTCTCGAACCTATAGGGTCCGCACGCTTAACGTTCGATGACTATTTGTATTATGAGTTGTGTGTTTTGGTGACCGAAGTTTGTTCGGAGTCTCGGATGAGATCACGGACATGATGAGGAGTCTCGAAATGGTCGAGAGGTAAAGATTCAAATATTGGAAGGTTGTATTCGGACATCGAAATGGTTCCGAGTGATTCAGGTATTTACCGGAGTACCGAGGGGTTACCGGAATCCCCCGGTGGAAATATTGGGCCTTAGTGGGCCTTAGTGGAGAGAGAGGAGGGCCGCAAGGGGTAGCCGCCCCCCCATGGCAGTCTGAATTGGAGTAAGGGGAGGGGGCGACGCCCCCCTTTCCTCTCCCTCTCCTTCCTATTCTCTCCTACTCCTAGTAGGATCCCCCCCATGGCACGCGCCCCCTGGCCGGCCTCCTACTCCTCCCGTCCTTTATATACAAGGGTGGGGGCACCCCAAAGGCACACCAAGAATTTTCTTAGCCGTGTGCGGTGCCCCCCTCCACAGTTTACTCCTCCGGTCATAGCGTCATAGTGCTTAGGCGAATCCCTGCGCGGATCACATCACCATCACCGTCACCACGCCGTTGTGCTGGCGGAACTCTCCCTCGACCCTCTGCTGGATCAAGAGTTCGAGGGACGTCATCGAGCTGAACGTGTGCTGAACATGGAGGTGCCATACGTTCCGTACTTGGATCGGTTGGATCATGAAGACGTTCGACTACATCAACCGTGTTAATCTAACGCTTCCGCTTTCAGTCTACGAGGGTACGTGGACACAATCTCCCCGTCTTGTTGCTATGCATCTCCTAGATAGATCTTGCATGATCGTAGGAAATTTTTGAAATTGCATGCTTCGTTCCCCAACAGTGGCATCCAAGCCAAGTCTATGCGTAGATGATATGCATGAGTAGAACACAAAGAGTTGTGGGTGATAATAGTCATACTGCTTACCACCAACGTCTTACTTTGATTCGGCAGTATTGTTGGATGAAGCGGCCCAGACCAACATTACATGACCACGGTCATGAGACCGGTTTTACCAACGTGCTTCGCACACAGGTGGCTGGCGGGTGTCTGTTTCTCCAACTTTAGTTGATTCGAGTTTGACTATGACCAGTCCTTGTTGATGGTTAAAACAGCACACTTGACGAAAAATCATTGTGGTTTTGATGCGTAGGTAAGAATGGTTCTTGCTAGAAGCCCGTAGCAGCCACGTAAAACTTGCAACAACAAAGTAGAGGACGTCTAACTTGTTTTTGCAGGGCATGTTGTGATGTGATATGGTCAAGACACGATGAGATATAAATTGTTGTATGAGATGATCATGTGTTGTAGAAGTTATCGGCAACTGGCAGGAGCCTTATGGTTGTCGCTTTATTGTATGAAATGCAATCGCCATGTAATTGCTTTACTTTATCACTAAGCGGTAGCGATAGTCGTAGACGCAATAGTTGGCGAGATGACAACGATGCTACGATGGAGATGAAAGTGTCAAGCTGGTGATGATGGAGATCATCACTACAAAAAAAAAGACACATCCGTGACATTTTGGGCCGAACGAAATTTTTTTCTGTCATACATATGACACTTCTATGATGATAATTGTGACAAAACCCGGTATCATTATAGATGTGGTGGGCTCCTACTTCTATGACAAAAAATCATGACAGAAAATGGGCTTTTCGTCCTGGGTGGGCCGGAGACGCAGCTGCATGACATTCTTTGGGCCGTCCATGACGGAAAAAACCGTGGTAGAAGCGAGGGGGAGGAAAATTTCGGGGAGTTCCCGGTTACGGTGGGAGGCCGGGGGCCGAGCGATGCGCGTTTCTCTCGTACACGTACGCGCGTGTGTGCGAGGCGTTGACTCTAACTGAACCCGAGCGAGGCGTTGGGCTCTAACTGAACCCGAGCGATTGCACTGCAGGCTACGCGTTACTGAACCCGAGCTATCGATCGATGGCTGTTAACTGAACCCGATCGAGCGATTCCTTGGCTACTGCTGCTAACTGAAGCCGTTCAATGGGATGAACAGTGAGCGTTGCGGGGGGGGGGGGGGTGGATGAACAGTGAGCGGTGGCGTTGCCTCTGGATGAACAGGACCCCGTGTTGTAGTGGAGGGCTGGATGAACAGTAGACGGTGGAGGGGTGCCCGTGGAGGGGTGGATGAACAGGACCCCGTGGTGTGGAGGGCAGGATGGAGAGTAGACGGTGGAGGGGTGCCTGTGGAGGGGTGGTTGAACAGGACCCCGTGGTGTGGAGGGCTGGATGAACAGTAGATGGTGGAGGGGTGGTTGAACAGTAGCCGGTGGAGTAGCGTGCGGTGGAGGCTGGATGAACAGGAGCCCGTGGAGGCTGGAGGAGGTCGGCGGTGGATGAACAATAGCTCGTGGAGGCTGGAGGGGGTCGACGGTGGAGATGAACAGTATCCCGTGGAGTCCCGTTTTGCGGTACGCCACACCCCTCCTGATGAACAGGACCCCCGTTTCGACCGTAGCGCTCCAACACAAGTCCGTTTCCTCCGTTTTGCGGTACGCCACACCCCTTCCGATCAACAGGACCCCTGTTTCGACCGTAGGAGGTTCGTTTCCTCCATTTTGCGGTACGCCACACCCCTGCCGATCAACAGGACCCCCGTTTCGACCGTAGGAGGTCCGTTTCCTCCATTCTGCGGTACGCCACACCCCTCCCGATCAATAGGACCCCCGTTTCGACCGTAGGAGGTCCGTTTCCTCCGTTCTGCGGTACGGCATGCCTCGTTTCCATCGCCTCTTCCGTCCAAGCCCTCCCGATGAACACGACCACACATTCCATTCCGACCCAGCCGCGTTGCCTCCCGCTGAACACGACGCATTCCGTTGCCTCCCCATGAACACGACGACAACGTTGTTTCTCCGTTCTGACCCAACCATGTACACGAGCCCTGGCCGTACGTATGCGCGAGTAGGCGTTCGAGACCCCGCCCGTATGTACCCATACGTGGCCGTATTTTCTTTCTTGCACCCTGGCCGCTGTACGTACGTGTACATGCTACGTGCGCGCCTCTACTACGACACGTGCGCGCCTCTACATCCACCAGTATATATGTACGTACACGTTCGCGACCAGAATGACAACGCTACGTACGCTTCGACCAGGTGGGTCCTGACTATCAGGCACTTCCTTGCCTGTGAAGATGTAGCTGGTGGGTCCCAGTAGTCAGGGGGGCGAATCGTTTTGTTTTTTTGCCCGGACGCACTTCCTTGCATGCGAAGGTGTAGCTGGTGAGTCCCAGCAGTCGGGGGGCTGGTGGGTCCCAGTAGTCAGGGGGCGAATCGTTTTTTGCCCGAACGCACTTCCTTGCATGGGAAGGTGTAGCTGGTGGGTCCCAGCAGTCGGGGGCTGGTGGGTCCCAGCAGTCAGGGGGGCGAATCATTTTTTTTCGGACGCACTTCCTTGCGTGCGAAGATGTAGCTCGTGGGTCCCAGCAGTCAGGGGGCGAATCATTTTTTTCGTGAAATACGTGGCCCGTCCGGTGGGTCCCCGCTGTCAGGTGGAAGAATAATTATTTTGCGCGTAACAAGGAGGCACTTCCTTGCGGCTGCTGTGGACCCAGCTATCAGCCTCTCCACGTACAGTACTCTTCCGATGGAAGTCGGTCGTTGACCACGTTGACCACGCCGCGCCGAGAGCACCACGGCGGTGGTCTGGACGACGGCGAGGCCTAGGAAGGGGACGACGCGGAGCCGGGGAAGACGCAACAGTGGAAGCCCGCGCGCAGAGGAGTACGAGGGTTCACTGGTTCGGCTGCGGTGTGAGGCTGCCGTCGCCGCAGAATAACAGGGGGTGTGGGTGAGTAGAGGGATGGCCTGGCCAGCGGTGGGAGTAGTACGGGGCGGCGAGGCCTCCGCGGCATCACAGCCGGCCACGGGAGGCAGGAGCACGTGACACGACCGGCGCTGCTTTGGGCGGCTGGAGCAAGAAGACCAGAGGTAGAAGAAGCACTACGGCCGTTGGATGGACATCGTACGATCACTGCAGCTAGAATCATTTATATTGACTAAGTTGACAAAGCCCTTGGTACGCGTCAACTTAGTAGGCCCACAGCTCGGATTTGGCAGAAAACATATAGCCCATTTTCGATTTGTAAGAATGTACAACTCATTTTTTGATTCTAATAGAATTTACTACAACCCGTTTACAGTTTGTTAAAAGTATAGCCCAACTTCTAGCTAGGACAACGATTAATAATTTCAAACAACCGCTCAAAACAGAATTAAAAAAATTCCCACATTTTGATGGGATCTGAAATATTTTTATCCAAAGTTTCTAGTCAGGTTAAATAGAATTTGAAAATAAAGTTGTATTACGTTAAAATCGAACGAAATATTGCGCGCGCAACAAGTAATGAAATTAAAATTTTCAAATTCCAATAATAATATATTTTTCAAACTAATTACGTGTTTGGTGCATAGTAATTGTCCAGTTACTATAATTACATCCCATTTATTATTTCTTAAAGTCCATTTTCTTGTTAAGCCTAATGCATACCTCCTAGGAAAGTTTGCAGCCCAGCGGGGCGGAGAATAACAAGTTGACCCGGATATTTTGTACAACTGTCGGCCCAGTTGCATTGCTGATGTTGAAAAAAAAGCTATTTTTATACACACATTTTTTTGTATATATAAGGAAATTTTTTATACACACATTTAACTATTTTTAAATACATGATTAGCACTTTATAAAACATATTTTTTAGTCAACAGTGGTCGCACAGCGAGGGGAGGAGGTCACAATACACATATTTTTTAAATACATGATTAACAATTTTTAAAACATATTTTTGGTCAACAGTGGGCCCACAGCGAGTGGAGGAGGTCACAATACACATATTTTTAAATACATGATTAACACTTTTGCAAAAACAATTAGCCCACAGCGAGCCAATTAGCTCTAGTCGGCCCACAGTGGGCCGACAGGACCCAATCAGCCCACAGTGGGCCAACAGGGGCCAGTCGGCTAGCTGTAGGCCGACTGGAATCCAATCGGCCGGCTGTGGGCTGACTAGGCCCAGTCGGCCTGCAACGGGCCGACGGTGTATTATTTTTGAAAAAATTTACCCAGCGTAATATTTATGAAAATTAATAAAAAATGTATTATTTAAAAAATAGCCAAAAAAGGCCTGTGTAGTACAGTACAACCTAACATGGTTACTCAGCCCACATTCAGCGACGCCGGAAAGGCCCAAACAAGGCTTATGTACAACTTTTTGAAGTCACTGAGCTCAATTAATAACTTAAGAAAAAAGTTAGATTACAGTGGAACCTAATTAAAAGCTGTCACGAGCAAATAAATAATTCAACGGGTCCCTCTTGTGTGTGTGTGAGAGAGAGAGAGAGAGAGTGAGAGAGAAAGAGATAGAGACCCATGGGCCGATGCTCGTAAATACATTTCAGCCATATGCATTGCTGATGCTCAGTAAAAACTTATATAGTTGACACAATCATATAGAACATCATAGCACACTGAACTTGCATACAAAAATTTCACGCAGGCGGCACAATCAGGATGGAAGCAGTGGATCGCTACGGGAAGGGCTATGTTGAAACCAACGAAGTCGTACATAACAGTTCATCGTCTTTATCAATGACGGGGAAATATCTTGAATGTTGTGCAAAGAAAACAGACAGACAACACAATAAGTTCTGCTAGCACATTAAGTTGACGTACAACCCTTTCTAAAAAAAGTTCAGGTACAAAATTAGAACATGTCACAATCAAATGTACTGGCATATCAGTGCTTCACACCCATAGCTCAGATTTAACTAGTATCTGACAAGATTCAGTTGTTACCTCAAATTAGAGCACATCCAGGCAGCCAGCCCTACCTCTTCTCCCAAAGAAGCAGTGGCCTCCGCCGCGCGATAGAGTAGGCCCTGTGACATCCATCGTTCCGAGCAACACGGGGAAAGTCTGATGTTGACTCCTGTAATGGACGTCGTCGACGGACCCTGGCACCAGCGGCGGCGGCAGGACTTCGATTGATGGATTGACCACTTCTTCGACATGCACGAACACTCGATAGAGGTACATCCCTAACATGGTCCGCGGCGGCCTTGGTGGCGACGAATAGTACAACCCCGGTTCTTGCACCGATATCTCAACACCAATCACCTTCGGTATGGTGGACGGCTTCTTCATCCATGTCATAACCGTCAGAGCCCAGCTGTCTGGAGGAACAAACATACTTACGAGCTCACCTCCAAGGTCGTTGATAAGCTCGTTCATGGACTCCCTGTTCCAAGCACGTCGAGGCATGCTGTGGAAGGTAAGCTTTGTTAAAAACTCAAGCTCAGAGGGCACCGAGCCCCATCCTGGGTGCCACCGATCAAAGCTTACCAGTGCGCCATCGCAGAACAAACGCCGGGAAGATTCGAACACACGACTGCAGTCGAAAGTTGTCCGGAACCTGACGAAGAAATCAGCCGGTGGCGGACAGACTTCGACGAGCAAGTCACTTATTTGGATGCCATGCGCAATGCCAAGAGCTTTGACAAGGTCATCCGGCAAGACGGGAGGCCGGTCGCCGTTGATGGTTACCATCAGCACTTTGCCGGCAAACTGGTCGTCAAGTGCCGCCATGCCACTATTGAGCGACAGCACGCAGCGACCGAAGGCAGGACGGACCTCAGGATCTCCGGCTCGAAGATCCGCGTTGACCGGCGACATGATAGTGCGCTTGAGTACAAGGAGTACAGGAAGGGGATTTGGGGGAACTAGAGTAGGAATCGAGATTCCAGAGGTTGGGGAGGGGCGGGAGACTGGGGATGAAAAGGTAGCATGAATTTCGAGCACGCGTCAATATGCTCTCGGCGCGCAAGCGCACGAAAACACCAATCGCGCCCACATGTCGGCCTAAGAGTCCTTATTCTTTCTTTTTTGGAGAGCCCGGCCTTTTTTTTCAGGATCTTTTGAGAGCCTGGCCTGCGAGTCATAATTGACCTGTTTGGCATTGCGTTACTACTCGGCCCATATTCAGCGACACCTCACTGGCCCAAAACAAGTGTACATCATCAAAAAGACACTGAGCTCAAATTATATAACTTGAAAAAAGGAGATATACTCTGAACACTGGAGAATGGTGATGCCCTCATTTAGCCCACCAGTAGTTCGAGACAATAAACAGTTCGAAACAACGATATATACAACATTCAAACACTGACTAGTGACTACTACTGACATAAACAACGAGACATGATAGTTCATAAGAAGTCTTGCTACACCACCAAAATACACCCATCTGCAGCGCTCAGACTCTTGTGATCCAGACGAGAATGACATTCTAAACAGAAGCAACTATTACATAGTAAGAGTGACATAGACGAGGATGACCAAATGACAAGGAATATGCATAATAAAAGAAAGAACTACCCATCCAGAACCAGTAGCAAAGACAAAAATTCATTCGAAGAGATGATCCAACACCATCATAATTTGCAGCCCCGCTTCAGCGACCAGTGATCGAGAGACACCATTACTCCACCCTTTCGATGCAACAGTCCAATTACCTATCAACCTGAAGGCTCGAACCACATCACTGCCTGTCGTAATTGAGACATCCAAGGATCAAAGTTAATCCGGATGCCTTTGTCATTCTCACCTTGTTTTGGCTGCAGGCTGTATCGTGGACAATCAGGGGAGTTTGCTCCCGAACTCCTAGGGCTCGCCGTGTAGACACAGTTTTCCATAGCAAACATAGCCTCTCTGCCATCAAGGTCCTTGCCAACGGTGATCTCCTGGTTAATCGGATAATTGAGTCCGAGAAGCAGAGAGTGTGAACCAAGGCTGTTTACCCGCCTCCAACTAAAAAATCCTGAAGGCCCCAACAAGCTGGTATCCTGCTCATAGACATAACAGCCACTGTCCGGATACTCACGTATTACACGGTGCTTGTATACAGTGGGGTTTTTGCAATATAACTTTTCCGTCTCATGTGTCCGAATGATCATCAGTCTTTTGCCGTCGTCTGATCGAGCGAGGAACCAGTTGTGCTTCCCTGTTTTTGGCAAAGGTGGTGTGATTACAAAGGGCAGTAACTGTAGGGACACTGCATCATATAAAAAAGGACAGACATTGTTAATGTAAGATCAGCATTGTTCAGAGTATGAGTAGGATAATGCAAGAAACAACATTGATATGTCCCTGTTGGAACTGGGAGGAAAATACAGGGAAATGTATACTGGGTTCGAAAATATAGAAGTGCCATGCATGGTTATACTCATGTTATCTCGCAATTGATTCTTCACAGGAAACTACCATGTCATGCATGTTATGTAATCATGTTCTGTCCTCACAAACAAATTCTTCAAGGTAACTAACAGACCATGCATTGTTATATACTCGTGTTCTGTGGGCAATTTTTTTGTGAGGATATTATTCTAGCCATTGATTGCTGAAGGGCGAATATAGGTATGTACACATGGTAAGCATTGCAGGATTTCACTACTTCCAAATATAGAGTTCTCCATATGCACAATTACTTCCCTAATGTATGGTTAGATGAAACCAACAGTGTGGTGCATGTTTCTACATCATGAAAATGAGGAAACTAACATGACCATTGATACACACTCATATTTAGTAGTAGTACTATATAGATTACTGTAAAATAAGGATAATATCCATATATTCCTAACCGTTTGATTATTCAGGGTACAAATTGGTTGTAATGACATGGTCACAATCGCATGAATTAACTCATTCCAAATATAGCTGATTTACGGCGTGTCTAATACATTGCCATATGTCGGTGGGAAATCTGCCTCCACGGACACCTATGGGGACCGAGCCCCTTTCTTGGTTCGGCGGGGGGCGGAGGTCGCGCGAAGAGCAGATCGAGGCGATGCACACAAGGGGTTTACCCAGCTTCGGGCCGCACGGATGCGTAAAACCCTACTGCTGCTTTGTGGTTTGGTATTGTGTTCTTGCTCGGGAGCGTGTGGTGCTACAGTACACGCGAGCTGCTAGCGAGACCGAGCGTGGATGGCCTCTTTCCTTCCCCCCGTTGCGCATGGGGCCTCCTTTTATATGTGCAAGGGGTTACCCACAGGTGGCAACGTAGGCGGGGGTAAAACTGGAAAACGCTGTGTTGGGTACAATTGTTTGCATAGTGCTATCATACCTAACTCTGACGGCAGGGGACAAGGGCATTAAATGCCCATCTGGGTCGCCCAAACAGTGCAGGAAAGGGGCCGTCAGGAGCGCCACCGTTTGCCACAATGGCTACTCTATCAGCGTTGCTTCGCCACCGCATGCCCCTGGCTGCGCAGCCTCTCGCCACGTACGCCTGGAATGGCCCCAGAGCGACGCGTGGGTGGATGAGCTGGAGCGCAGGCGTGGGGTGGTGACTTGCCGCGGCAAGCGCCTTGCCGCGGTGGGTGCCTTGTCGTGCCTGGGAGCTTGTCGCTCACCGGTCCTTGCCGGGACGCGGGGGGCGTCGCAGCAAGTATCTTGTCGTGCCTCGGTCGGCCTTCCCAGCAAGCTCCTCTTGCCGGGGTCTTGTGCTTCGAGCGGTCGTCCCGGCAAGCTCCTCTTGTCGGGGCCTTGCTCTCTTCAGGTGGCCTTCCCGGCAGGCTCCTCCTGCCGGGGCCCTGGCTCAAATACTTTGTTCTTGGATGGCCCAAAAAGCGATCGCCTGGCAAGCCTTGCCGCGGGGTGCTACGACTGCCCGTGCACAAGTTCGGGGTACTAAGGTACCCCTACTTTAGTACACCGACAGGAGCCCCCGGGCCTGGGCCATACATGGTGCCGAGCGCTGTTGGGCCAGGCCCAAAACAGTGCACGGGCACGCGCGGCGTGGGTCTCGCTGCATCTGCTTCTGCGTCCACCACGCTCTCCCCGAATGGCACGCGTCGAATGCGGCATCGTGGGGAGCGGCGTGCGTGACGTGGGCGGCGTGCGCGGGGCTGAGCCCCGCAGGCATGCGTCACGTCGCAATAAAGGGGGACGGTTCGCGCTATCTCCATAAGTGGAGGGAGGCATGGAGGCGTGGCTCGTTTGCGGGACGGGGCCGAGGCACAGTTTCCGAGGCTCCCGCTCCCCACGATCACGGGCCGAGGGGAGGTCGCCTCGGTCCTGCACGCCAGCCACGCGGCTTCCATGCGCCTGGGGTCGCGGACGGTGGAGGCAGGAAACCGGGCCGAGGCAGCAGGCCGGTCCCAGTCGCCTGCTCTTCTTGCGTCTTGATTGGCTGAGCGGGGCGGTCGAGCCCCCACCTTGCTCCTTTATAAAGAGCAAGAGGGGGAGCGACGAGAACCCGCACTCCTCCATCTTCGCTTCTCTTCAGCTTCTGATCCCCTCTCTCCATTCGCCATGGAGAAAGGGTATCCTGGTCCTTCGTCGGTGGCGGCGAGGGTCACCGGTAGGCAACGCGCCCCTCCTCCCCTTGCACCCGCGGTGGAGGAGCCAACCATAAGGGGAAGGGGGAGGGGCGAGGTCGTGGACGAGGCGGACGGGGCGACGCGCCGGCCTCGCCTCCGCCAGCGGCTCCTCTTCCCACGGCAGTCCACATCGGGGACGACCCCTGCGAGTTCTTCGTCAGGCTGCGCCGGGCACCTCGACGCCGCCTCCGCCTCCCGGCTCCCTTCGCCAGCATGATGGAGATGGAGCAACCCGAGACGCTAAGGCTGCGCATGAAGGGCTGCGGGGTCAGCGGCACGCGGGTCCACGTCGAGTCCCCAGCCCCCGGCGTGGTGTATCTTGGCCGAGGGTGGAAGACATTCGCCCGTATCCGCAGCTTGATGGAGGGGTTCACCCTCCATTTTAAGTTGATGGAGGGCGATCTCCTCTCCGTCAAGGCCTTCGGGGACTTCAGGACCCGGGCTCGGTGCTGCGTGGATAGCTCCTCCGACAACGAAGGCTCCTCCTCGAGCGAGAGTGACGAGGAGGGGAGCGATAGCGACGACGAGGGTGGCGGTCGTCGGGATGACAGGTCCGACTAGGCGTCGGTCGCAGCTCCGCGTGGCACCGGCGACCCCATCATCCGTGTCGCCGGCTCCTTGAGCTTCCCGGGGTCGTCTCCTTGGCGGCTGGCGTGGCGAGGCCGCGGAAGAGGAAGAGGGCTGGCGGCAAGGCCGTCAAGTCGGAGTACGAGGGCAAGGTGCCCTCGGTAGCATGCTGACGTCCTGCCGCCCCGTCGAGCCCTGCTTCCGGCGCCGCCGTCACCGTCCAGCTTTCAGCCGGCCCCCGGGGCGTTCTGTTGGTGTCTTCTGCCACCCATAGCTCACCTAGGCGCCCCTTTTGCCCTTTTCGCCTCCTTGTTCTACCTCTTGAGGAGAGAGACAAGAAAGCGATTACGGGCATCTTATCTTTTTTCAATCTGTAAGCCCTCGGGCCTTAGCTGTGTTTAAAACTTGTAATCCCATCTTTCATGTTTTTCATTCTCTCTGAACTGTACCTGAGCGGAATGTTTTTAATGAAAAGGGGATGTTTGCCGAGCCATTTGTCCCGTGGGTAAAACCCACGCCAAGGAGCAAATCCTTTATATCGTTAAGATAGACACTTCTTTGCCCGGCAACACGCCCTGCCGTCTTCCCGCGCCACTCGACCTTCCTCACGCCTTCGGCGGGGCAGGGATGAGGCGGGTTCGGGCTCCTCATCCCGTTCCTTTGCCGCCGCGGCTACTACCGAAACTGGCCCCAGGAACGCGCTCCGGGGCCCAGAGTTAAGGGAGCATGGCAGCTTTTTAGGAAGGAACAAGGTTTTCGCATTCCTCAGTCCATAAGAGAATGCATGAGAAGGGATGAAAGACTTATCTGGGATTGCAGCCCCCGGCAACTTTGGCTTGCCGCGGACGAATCTTCGTACTTGCAGCCCCCGGCAACACTGGCTTGCCGGGGACCAGATGCTGGGCCGCCCTTCTTCTATTCTTCGTCCTTAAGCGGTCCGGCCAGGATATGCAAAACCCTGCGAACCAAAGGAAACGAAGGAACAGGAAAAAGGACACGGACTCGACCTCTAAGCTAGGGGTTAGCGGCTGTTAGGCACTATCAACCCTAACCAAGGACGAGACTCGACTCAGCATGCATGCTAAAACTTAGGGCGCCAGCGCTTCACTTACTGCTGCTCAGGGTCTGCGCCTGGCTTTGTACAAAGGATTACATGCAACAGCGGCAAGACTTGTACAAAAGGTTGGTTGCCGGGCGGGGCCCGACAACCGCGCCTTACGGGTAAAACTTACGAAGATGCTCAATATTCCAGGAGTTGCTCACCGGAGTGCCATCTTCGGTCTCGAGGCGGACAGCGCCGGGCCTCATGACTCGTCTCACCCGGTAAGGGCCTTCCCACTTCGGCGTCAACTTGTTATGATTCTTGGCGGACGGAGCGCACCGAAGAACAAGGTCGCCTTCCTCAAAGCTTCTGGCTTTAACCTTGCGGCTATGGTAGCGACGCAAAGCTTGCTGGTAGCGAGAGGCTCGCACAGCAGCCTGAAGACGATCTTCCTCAAGGAGCAGCGCGTCATCTTCACGCAGCCGCTCTTGCTCAAGCTCATCATAAGCGAGCACTCGAGGTGACCCGTATACGAGTTCCGTGGGGCTAACTGCTTCTGCTCCATAGACTAGAGGAAATGGTGTCTGGCCAGTGGCTCGATTTGGCGTCGTTCTGATCGACCAAAGAGCCACCGGCAGCTCCTCGATCCAGTTTGTTCCGCACTTGTGCAGCCTGTCAAAAGTTCTGGTCTTGAGCCCGCGCAGCACTTCGGCATTGGCCCTTTCCGCTTGACCATTGCTCCGGGGATGAGCAACAGAAGCGAAGCAGACCTTGGCGCCGAGATCTTGGACGTATTGCATGAAGGAGCAGCTTGTGAATTGTGTGTCGTTGTCGGTGATGATCCTGTTGGGGATCCCGAAGCGGCAAACAATCGACCTGAAGAACTTGACTGCTGACTGTGCTGTCACCTTCCTCACTGGTTCCACTTCCGGCCACTTTGTGAACTTGTCGATTGCGACGTACAAGTACTCAAAGCCCCCGACAGCTCGGGGGAAGGGGCCGAGGATGTCGAGCCCCCAGACCGAAAATGGCCAGGATAAAGGGATCATCTGGAGAGCTTGAGCTGGCTGGTGTATCTGCTTGGAATGGAACTGGCATGCTTCACACTTGGTTACTTGTGCAGTTGCATCCTGGAGGGCTGTCGGCCAGAAGAAACCTTGCCGGAACGCTTTGCCGGCAAGTGCTCTGGCGCCAATGTGGTGACCACATATGCCTCCATGTATCTCTACCAACAGCTTTTGTCCGTCTTACCGGGAAATACACTTCAGTTTCACATCGTTGCGCCCTCTTCTGTACAGTGCGTTGTCGACGAACTGGTACATACTCGAGCGCCGGGCTACTCTTTCCGCTTCTGCTTGTTCTTTGGGAAGTTCTCCGTTCTGGAGGAAATGGACAGTCTGCTGCGCCCATGCTGGAGCATGTGGCTCGACAACAAGGACTGAAGGCACATTTGCTGCTGCGGGAACGTCTGCTTCTACGGCGAGGATCTGGGGCTCAGCCGGAGCTTGACGTCCCCCGGCAAGCTTGCCGGGGCAAAACTTGCCGGGAGCGCCTGCTTCTACGGAACAAACCCTGGTGTTTTCCGGAGCAGACGGCTCCTCAGCACTCTTGGCGTCGATCTTGGGGACCTTCTTGGCGGCGGCTCCGGGGAGCTCTGCCGGAAGATAGTCGCCGGAGACCAACTTCCTCTTCTTGCTCTGTCTGGTTGATGGCGTTACGGATGGCTGAGTCAGCTTGAGCACAAAGGTTCCTGGTTCCACAGGTAACTTAAATGCTGCGCACTTTGATAGGCCATCAGCGATGTCGTTCTCAGCTCTTGGAATGTGTTCCATTTGCAGGACGTCAAAGCGCTCATCAAGCTTCCTCACTTCATCAACGTACGCTTCCATCAATGGACCCTGGTAATCTTTGTTCACTTGGCGGACGACAAGCTGCGAGTCACCCCTGACAATGAGCTTCTTGATCCCAAGTTCTGCCGCGATCCTGAGACCGGCGAGCAGACCTTCATACTCTGCAGTATTGTTGGTTGCTTGTTCCTTGGGGAAGTGCATCTGGACTACGTACTTGAGGTGCTCTCCGGTGGGCGCGACAAGCAACGCGCCAGCACCGGCGCCTTGCAGCGAGAAGGCACCATCAAAATACATCAGCCACTCTTTGCTTGCTTCTTTGGCGGGGATGCTCGTCTCTGGGATTTCTTCGTCTGGCGTCGGTGTCCACTCCGCTATGAACTCCGCCAAGGCTCTGCTTTGGATAGTCGAGGTGCTCTCGAACTTGAGACCGAAGCTCGACAGTTCCAGCGCCCACTCGACAATCCTGCCTGTTGCTTCTGGATTCTGCAGTATCCTCTTCAGCGGAAAGCGGGTGACAACCTTAATCTCATGTGCTTGGAAGTAATGGCGCAGCTTTCTCGAGGCCATGAGAAGGCCGAAAAGCAATTTCTGCACACCAGAGTACCTTGACCTAGCCCCCTGCAGAAGGGAGCTGACAAAGTAAACTGGGCGCTGCACCATTTTCTTGTTCTGCACCTCCACTTGCTCCTGCGCAGATTCATCCTTGTCGGGGCCAGAGCTTGTCGGGGAAGCCCCCTGCTTGTCGCTGGATGTGCTTGCCGCGGTTGCTGGCTCATCTTCTGCCTCCCTCTCCGCTAATAACGCAGCACTAATCACTTGATTGGTTGCCGCCAGGTACAGCAGCAACTTCTCTTGTGGTTTAGGCGCGACAAGTATTGGAGCGGAGGATAGGTATTTCTTCAAGTCTTGCAGCGCAGCCTCCGCTTCCGGAGTCCATTTCACTGGACCCGCCTTTTTCAAAACTTTGAAAAATGGCAGGGTGCGTTCTGCAGACTTGGAAATAAACCTGCTAAGAGCCGCGACGCAGCCGGCAAGCCTTCGTACATCCTTGACGCGTGTTGGTGCTTCAATCTGCTCGATGGCCTTGATCTTGTCTGGGTTGCCTTCGATTCCTCACTGAGACACGAAGAACCCGAGAAGCTTGCCAGAAGGGACTCCAAACACGCACTTCTCGGGGTTGAGCTTGAGGCTGATCCTGCGCAGGTTCGTGAAGGTCTCTTCTAAATCTTGAATCAGGGTTGCCCTGTCCCTGCTTTTGACCACTATGTCATCCATGTAGGCTTCCACATTCCTGTGGATCTGTGGCTCAAAAGCGGTATGGACAGCCCTCGCAAACGTCGAACTAGCATTCTTCAAACCGAAAGGCATCCGTACGAAACAGTACGTGCCACATGGGGTGATGAATGCGGTCTTCTCCTCGTCTTCTTCAGCCATGAAGATCTGATGGTATCCCAAGTATGCGTCAAGAAATGAAAGCAGGCCACATCCGGCCGTGGAGTCAACAATCTGGTCAATGCGCGGCAAGGGAAAAGGATCCTTGGGACAAGCTTTGTTAACATCAGTAAAGTCGATGCAAAGCATCCATTTCCCATTTGCTTTGCGCACGACAACAGGATTGGCCAACCACGTTGGATGGAGCACACCTCTGACGAGGCCTGCCGCTTCCAACTTCTTGATTTCTTCTGCGATGAACTCTTGGCGCTCCACCGCTTGCTTCCTGACTCTTTGCTTGACGGGCCGCGCGTGAGGACAGACGGCGAGGTGGTGCTCAATCACTTTCCTGGGAACGCCGGGGATGTCAGATGGTTGCCAGGCAAACACATCGACATTCGCCCGCAGGAAAGCAACGAGCGCGTTTTCCTATTTGGAGTCGAGAGTGGCACTGATGGTGAAGGTACCACCAGTGTCGTCCTCCGTGGCGGACACCTTCTTGGTCGTTGGCGGAGCTGCCATTGTCTTCTTACTCTTGCCGGTGGAGCTCGATGGCGCGTCCTCGACGGCAGCGCAGCACTCCGAAGAGGTGCGCTTGCCGGAGTGGGCACCAGAGCACTCGTCGGGCTTGGTCTTCTTCTTGTCGGCGGAGCTTGATGGCGCGTCCTCGACGGTAGCGCAACACTCCGTAGAGGTGCGCTTGCCAGAGTGGGCACCAGAGCACTTGCTGGGCTTGGTCTTCTTCTTCCCTCCGGGAGCTTCAGCGGCAAGTGGCTTGTGATCCGCTGCGGCTGCTGCTTCCCGGTAGATCTTGTCGGCACAGATAAGGGCATCCTTCTTGTCACCAGGGACAGAGATGACGCTTATCGGGCCTGGCAGCAAGTTGTATGCGTAGTGAGAGGCCGCCATGAATTTGGCGAGCGCTGGACGACCGAGAATTCCGTTGTAGGGCAACGGAAAATCGGCAACGTCAAAAGTGATCCTCTCTGTCCTGAAGTTCAGCTCGCTGCCAAATGCTACTGGCATCGTTATCTTCCCCTTCGGCTTGCTCCTTCCCGGGTTGATTCCTTGGAACGTGCCGGTCTCTTCGAGCTCGCTGTCGGGGACTTGGAGTTTCCGAATCACAGCGGAGGAGATCAGGTTCAAGCCGGCCCCGCCGTCGACTAGCATCTTGGTGACCTTGAGGTTGCGGACTGTTGGCGACACCAACATCGGCAAGCACCCGATCGCAGTTGTGCGGTCAGGGTGGTCCTCAATATCGAAGATGATAGGTGTGCTGGACCATATCAGAGGCTTGCGTGACTCGATGGGTGGTTCCGCTGCATTGACTTCCCGCGCCCACTGCTTGAGCTGGCGGTGAGAAGTATGCAGGGAAGCACCGCCGTCTACGCACAAGACCTCTGTGGCTTTCTGAAACTCCTGCTCACTGGTCTCGATGTCATCCATGTCTTCGTCTTCGTCGTCGTCTTCGTTCTTGTCGCGGGCACGGGGAGGTCTGTCCGTTTGCCGCTGCTTGTCCTTGTCGCGGCGTCCTCCCTGGCCGGGGCACTTCGTACCTGATCCTCCGCCACCTCCCCGGGCTCTCTCCTTGTCGCGCCGCTCGTACTCGGCCTTTTGCAGCTCGACGAGCCGCTCGACCTGCTTGCAGCTCTGGAGGTCATGGCCCTTGGTGCGGTGGATCTTGCAGTACGGTTTGTTGGTGTCGTCCCGCTTGTCGGCGACCGCCACAGCCTGGCAGTTGGCGCATCCGGCAACCTCCTTGCCGGAGCTACCAGCCTGGGCCTGCTTGGCGGCGCCTTCATCGCCGGACTGCTCAACAACCAGTACTTCTTGGCTCTTCTTCTTCCTGTTGCTCCGCCGTCGATTCTTCCTTGCCGGGGCGGTATCTTCACTGTCAGATTCTCCTGCTCCAGTGTTCTCTCCGGGGAGTTTCCTCCCTTCCTCAGCACATGCACACTTGTCGGCCAGGGCATATAGCTCGCTGACGTCTTTGATCTTGCACATCGCCATCTCCTCCCGCATCCTGCGGTTACGCACGTTCTGATGGAACGCGCTGATAACCGCGGTGGGGTGGACGTCTGGGATGTTGTAGTGTACGCGGCTGAATCTCTGGATGAATTTGCGCAAGGATTCCCCTTCCTTCTGGACGAGCAGATGAAGGTCGCTCGCTTGGCCATGGGGTTTGTTGCCGCCTGTAAAGGCGCCAACAAACTGATGGCACAAGTCTGTCCAGGAGGTTATGGAGTTATCCGGCAAGTGCATGAGCCAGGATCTGACGTTGGATTTGAGTACCAGCGGGAAGTAGTTGGCAAGGATCTTGTCGTCCCGCCCCCCAGCAGCCTGCACCGCAATGGTGTAGGTGCTGAGGAACTCCGACGGATGCGACTTGCCGTCGTACTTCTCTAGTACGTCTAGCTTGAAATTTTTCCTGCTGGGCCACTGGACTTGCCGCAGCTCACGGGTGAACGCAGGGCAGCCTACCGCGTACGGCAGGTCGCCTGGTCCCCCGGGCGCATGCATGTCGACAGAGGGCCCAGCGCACTGGTCTGACTGACGCCGCGCTTCTCTCCGATGCTCGATGCGAGTACGAGCGTCCACTTGTTCTCGCTCGTGAAGAACTTGGCGTTGATCGCGACGAGTTCGCGGATTCGACGACGCGGTGGAGTCGTTGTCGTGATGGTTCCGGCGAGTCGGCGATCTTGGCCTTCGGGGCGGGGAGTGCACGGTGGTCGCGCCCCCACCGGTCTTGGCACCATCGGTTCTCGCCTGGCCGACCTGCCGCGGCTGCGACGCACTGTGCTGCCGCGGGGTGTCGCCGTTAGCGAAACCGATGAGGCTCTGTATCGTGGCCCTCCAGTCGTCGAGCTTGTCCGCTGTTGGAGGGTAGTCTAGGAGCAGTTGAGCTCGCGCCAGAGCTTCTGTTGGAGTGGCGGGCAGCGGTGGCGAACGGCGCGTGGAGCGGGATGTGCTCGAACTTCTAACTACGTTAGAAGGAGCAACACCCGGACCAGGCAGCCGCGCCATGCTCGCGCCAGCACGTTGGTGTGAGTGCTGGCCTTGAGCGCCCTGGGATCCGCCGGCTCGATCTGGGTCCAGCGAGCGAATGGTACCGTGAGTGCCAAGACGCTGCTGGTCCCGTGCCTCCTGAGAGGGGCGCCGTGCATGTTCGGACGCCGTGGCACCATGAGCTGGCTCGGTGGCGCCCGTTCCGCCGCCGGTGCCGTCCCCACCACCCGTTCGCTCCAGGGGCGGTGGGTTCGACGCGGACGGACCAGCCACCTCCGGAGCCTTCTTCTTCGGTGGCATGTCGATGAAGGCGATGGAGATCTAGCCCATGCAGACGCCGGATCAGGTTCGCACAACTTCGACGCCCCCTACCTGGCGCGCCAAAGATGTCGGTGGGAAATCTGCCTCCACGGACACCTATGGGGACCGAGCCCCTTTCTTGGTTCGGCGGGGGGCGGAGGTCGCGCGAAGAGCAGATCGAGGCGATGCACACAAGGGGTTTACCCAGCTTCGGGCCGCACAGATGCGTAAAACCCTACTGCTGCTTTGTGGTTTGGTATTGTGTTCTTGCTCGGGAGCGTGTGGTGCTACTGTACACGCGAGCTGCTAGCGAGACCGAGCGTGGATGGCCTCTTTCCTTCCCCCCGTTGCACATGGGGCCTCCTTTTATATGTGCAAGGGGTTACCCACAGGTGGCAACGTAGGCGGGGGTAAAACTGGAAAACGCTGTGTTGGGTACAGCTGTTTGCACAGTGCTATCATACCTAACTCTGATGACAGGGGACAAGGGCATTAAATGCCCGTCTGGGTCACCCAAACAGTGCAGGAAAGGGGCCGTCAGGAGCGCCACCGTTTGCCACAATGGCTACTCTATCAGCGTTGCTTCGCCACCGCATGCCCCTGGCTGCGCAGCCTCTTGCCACGTACGCCTGGAATGGCCCCAGAGCGACGCGTGGGTGGATGAGCTGGAGCGCAGGCGCGGGGTGGTGACTTGCCGCGGCAAGCGCCTTGCCGCGGTGGGTGCCTTGTCGCGCCCGGGAGCTTGTCGCTCACCGGTCCTTGCCGGGACGCGGGGGGCGTCGCAGCAAGTATCTTGTCGTGCCTCGGCCGGCCTTCCCAGCAAGCTCCTCTTGCCGGGGTCTTGTGCTTCGAGCGGTCGTCCCGGCAAGCTCCTCTTGCCGGGGCCTTGCTCTCTTCGGGTGGCCTTCCCGGCAGGCTCCTCCTGCCGGGGCCTTGGCTCAAATACTTTGTTCTTGGATGGCCCAAAAAGGGACCACAGAGAGTTTTGGCGATCGCCTGGCAAGCCTTGCCGCGGGGTGCTACGACTGCCCGTGCACAAGTTTGGGGTACTAAGGTACCCCTACTTTAGTACACCGACACCATAGTTCTACTCAAATTCTTCTCAAACAGAGATATGCCAATCATCACAAAAAGTTCAAACAGTGTCATGGCGTCATCATTAACATGAGAGGAAACAACTTACACGCGTCGTCCCAGCAATACGTGGTGCCATCTGCTTTGTCGATCGCGTAGATGATGCCATTGTGTTCAATAACATCACAGAAGTGTGTATCAGCTTTGACGATGATCCACTGCGAGCCAAGTTGTCTCCAGCTAAAGAAGGCACCAGCGTAAAGATAAGTGAGTCCATGGTCGAACAAGGCAATTAGCTTGAAGTCTGCGTAATTCGCATGTCGTGTGGGCACTTGGCATATTATAATCTTCTACAAAACAAGGTCCGTCCAACTGACGTAGTAATCTAGATGACTTGGACCGCGATGGTAATACTCTATATAATCCAACGAAGGAAGGATAATCTCATGGGAGGTCTGGAAGTTCACGAGCACCACCTTTTACCGTCTTCTCTGAAGGCAGCCATCCAATGGGAGTTCATGCCGACCCAGTACATACCTGCCAAGAAGTTTCGGGCGATGGTGATCGGATCGATGTCGAGGGAAATGATGTACGGCGACCCACTACATACCTGCAAAGAAGTTTCGGCTAATGGAGATCAGATTGAAGTCGAGGGGCATCATGCACGCCTCCGTATCATGGTGAGCGAATCTCACAAGACCAGATAGCAGCAAGCAGGGTGTCTTGAAAAGCTTAGGTCTCGCCTCAACGATGGCCGTTTGCACATCCCTCGAGCATGCAGCTAGCCGCAGGGCGCTCAACATATCCATACACGAACAACAGAGGTCGAGGATGTCACTGGGGAGATTGCTCCAATCGTGGCTCATATGGATGCTGCGCGGTTCGCGTTCGGCCATGGTGGAGTTTGGAAGGGGGCTTGATTTACGGGGGAGAAGGATGTCGGTGCTGGAGCGGCTAGCAAGGGAATAGTGGTACTGGGGGAGGCGAGTGAGGCGACGGTACACGGGGCACAGTGAGATGAAGACGGAGAAGGAGATGGAGATGGAGTGGTGCTATGGGAGCGGAGAGGGAGACGAGGCAAGGCACCAATGTGCTGTACAACGGCAGTGACAGACTGCACTGTGCACAGGGTGAGGCTGACTTTGGTAACTCGAACACGCCGCCTGGACTAGTGTCAGGCGCAGGGTGTTGTCACTTCACTGTGAGGACCGGATGAATAGTATTTTGACCATCAAGTGTACCACAGTTGTACTACTACTACTAGTAGTAGTAGTAGGCACATGAGTACTGCAGTATTGTATAGCGTAAATAGGTCTCCCGTGCTAGCATGCCTGTTCACTTCATCATTCAGGTATCATCCATATTGCGAGCAGAACCAAATTCTCGTGCATGCCCAATCAACGCTCTGCCGCGATGCATGCAGTGGTCGTTCTGGTGCATCAAGGACGACATGCAGATCGTTCCACACTTGAGAAGAGGAAAGGTAGACCGCGGCACCATAGGAAGAGAACGCTGGCTAACGAGGCTGGGAGGGGATCGAGCAGGAAGTTAATGCTCCACGCCTAAAGGTTTTGGGAAAACCTGATTTTCATGAGGTGACTTATACTCACCTAAACGGAGGGAGTATTCCTTAACCAGAGAATGTTGTGTCTCCCACTCACACGCTCAAAAAAAAACTATGACCCATTTTTTATCTGTTTGCATAGGTCCCACCTATCAGGAAGGATGGGCACGTACACGAACAGGTACGACTCATCAGTCTACCCGCATAGCCTTTTCGTTTAGTCTACCTAGCCGTCTAATCAACTGCCTGCACGCCACTTCTCCCATTTACTCCTTCTCCATTGGGAACCGATTCTCCTCGGCTTCTTCACCTCCCCTTCGTCTTCATTTGCATCCAAACCCCACTGTGTTCACATTGTTTTAACCTCTTTAAATAATCATCTACTACTTCAGTTAGACTAGCCATCTAATCCTAATTCTCCAAACCATAGCCCTCCGTTCCAGCAGTTCCAAATGGCGAAAGAGATCGAGATGCAGGTTTTTAGCGTCCAACATATCCTCGTCGAAGGCTCGATGCGCATAGTTGCCACCGTCACCGTCCACCCAAGGGTTGTTCGGCAGTGGATCAACAATGTATCCAACTCCCTCGAAAAGGTAGAGACGAGGTCATCGGTCTCGACGCAGAGTACACGGAGCGTGCCCCTGGGAAGATCCAGCGCGCCGCCGTCCTTTAGCTGTGCCTCGAAGATGATGTTTTGGTGTACCACATCATACACTCGCCCTCCATACCAGGTGAGCTTCATGATTTCTTGTCTCGGGAGGACGTATACTTCTGTGGGGCAGCCATCGAAGGGGACAAACAAAAGCTGGAGCCGTACAACCTTGATTTTAAAAGCATCACTGACCTACAAACCAGAATCAAAATTCCTGTAGAAGTTTGTGATAAACAGACACCATCCCTATTCAACGTAGCAAATTTTGTGCTCGGTACAAATCTTCAGAAGGGTGACGAGACGGTGGCATTAAGGTCGTCTGGATGGGAGAATTATCCCTTGACATACGAGAGGATAAAATATGCTGCCCTCGATGCCCGTGTGAGTTTCGAGACGGTGGCATTAAGGTCGTCTGGATGGGAGAATTATCCTTGACATACGAGAGGTTTTTAGCTGCACGGTCCAAAGAGCTTGTTGCGAAGTCGTCTCCCATAGAGAATGAGAAGAAGAAGAAGAAGAAGAAGAAGAAGAAGAAGAAGAAGAAGAAGAAGAAGAAGAAGAAGAAGAAGAAGAAGAAGAAGAGAGAAGAAGAAGAAGAAGAAGAAGAAGAAGAAGAAGAAGAAGAAGAAGAAGAAGAAAGAAGAAGAAGAAGAAGAAGAAGAAGAAGAAGAAGAAGAAGAAGAAGAAGAAGAAGAAGAAGAAGAAGAAGAAGAAGAAGAAGAAGAAGAAGAAGAAGAAGAAGAAAGAAGAAGAAGAAGAAGAAGAAGAAGAAGAAGAAGAAGAAGAGAGAAAGAAGAAGAAGAAGAAGAAGAAGAAGAAGAAGAAGAAGAAGAAGAAGAAGAAGAAGAAGAAGAAGAAGAAGAAGAAGAAGAAGAAGAAGAAGAAGAGAAGAAGAAGAAGAAGAAGAAGAAGAAGAAGAAGAAGAAGAAGAAGAAGAAGAAGAAGAAGAAGAAGAAGAAGAAGAAGAAGAAGAAGAAGAAGAAGAAGAAGAAGAAGAAGAAGAGAAGAAGAAGAAGAAGAAGAAGAAGAAGAAGAAGAAGAAGAAGAAAGAAGAAGAAGAAGAAGAAGAAGAAGAAGAAGAAGAAGAAGAAGAAGAAGAAGAAGAAGAAGAAGAAGAAGAAGAAGAAGAAGAAGAAGAAGAAGAAGAAGAAGAAGAAGAAGAAGAAGAAGAAGAAGAAGAAGAAGAAGAAGAAGAAGAAGAAGAAGAAGAAGAAGAAGAAGAAGAAGAAGAAGAAGAAGAAGAAGAAGAAGAAGAAGAAGAAGAAGAAGAAGAGGTTGCACCAGCAGGAGGGCATTATGGATGGATGAACTATTTCCTCTCTTGTAAAAAAATTATTCCCTCTCGGTGTATATTGATATAGATGGACTATTTCGATGGTGTGCATGTCTTTGGAACGGAGTAGTAGCGTGGGTCCACTTGGCTATAAGGAACTATTTATCCGCATATATAGCTTTCTCTGCTACTCCTTCCAGTGATCGGTATGCAGTGCATGTGCCCGTAGACATGACAACTTGTCCATGGAAGTTCAACCATGACGACCATCACGTTTCATCTCGCGATTCCCATGACGCCTCTCCAACCCACGGCACCACGCCCCCCGACGTGCGCATCACCCCTCTCGGCCGCACCGCCCCTCTGCCTTTGTGTGCATGACATGTGGGCCACCTAAAATGCGGCGAGAATCAAGTTTCTACCACAGCCACCCGCGATTCCCACGACGCCGCTCGAACCCATGAAACCACACGTCCCCCGACCTGCGGCTCACCCCTCTTGGCCCCACTGCCCCTCTGCCTACGGGAGCATTACATGTGGACCAGTCACCTATCGGGTCCACATGTTATTGACTCAAAAAGGTAGGTGTAGTAAGGCGCTGAAGCTCAGTCCCGACGGCCCTGAGAGGGAAATGTAACTCCTGCGCCAGGGCTTGTGGTGCTCCTGCAGCATGAACTCGTGCCAAACTCGAGATTTGTTTCTTTACTATACATGCACGCAACGATTTAATGGACATTGTAATCTCAACATGTGATGGGGAGCTCCAAATTTGAATTTGAAACTTATAAAACAAAAAGATTCAAAACAAATAAACTGGGAGAGAGGGAGTATATCATAGGAGGTGTCCCATACAAAATAAGTCCCCTAGTTTGTCACCGCGAAGATGCGGTTAGAAAGGAGCACAACGTCTTCCTACTCGTACGGCAACAAATCGGCCGCAGACAGCATGGTCCGCCTTTGACCGCGATGTGCAAGGTTCGTGCTTTCTTATTCAATCTCACCGTGGTTCCATCGTACCAATTCATGCGGTGGCCCGTTGCATGGATGATCCCAATGTTGGACAAAGGTTCTATGGGAACGGTGTCACCGTTGTAAATGTTGTGCAAATTGATGTTGGTACCCTCCCATACATATGCAAGCCAATCTCCACTCGCACCGAGCCTAACCTGTGAAATAGTGGGCAGGGGGAGAATTAGGAAATGGACACGGAAGTAGTGTTTAGAATGCATTTACTACGTGATCAAACTCATCTTGCCTGCTTATCGGAGGAAATCCGAGTGCCCCTCAACGTCGGCATCTCAAGGGGCGTCAACTTGCAACTACGACCACGCCGCGCTGGAGAGACCCCCAAGGAAACATCCTCGTGCGTTCCGCGGAACATCAAGATGCATTTGTATGAGTAGTTATCTTGTGAGAGAAAAGGATGAACGAGGGAAGGCCTCTAGAGATAGAGATGGACACTACTACTACCAATGTGCTGGCCCGTGCGTTGCAATGGATCCAAAGTAGTAGAATAATACTTGTTCACGTGCTTGAAATATAAACACTCTAATTTTGATATACATGTCTCAGCAGACATGACAGCTTGTCCATGGAAGTTGAACTACGACGACCATCACGTTTCTTGTTTCTACCACTTCCACACCCACACGCGATTCCCACGACGCCGCTCCAACCCACGGCACGACGTCCCCCGACGTGGACATGGATCCTCTAACGTGGCTATCACTACCTTGCCCTGCCTTTCCTTCGCTGACAGGTGGGACCCATGCTTATGGGTCCCACATGTAAGTGACAGAATGGTAGGATTGTTCGCGTCAGGGGGTCCTCATCCCCTCGACGTGCCCCTCATCCCTCTCGGCCCCACTGCTCCTCTGCCTTTGTGTGCATGATATACTCCGTACCTAAATATTTGTCTTTTTTGAGATTTCAAATGGACTATCACATACGGATTATATAGACATATTCTAGTGTTTCTAGCAAGATGCCCGTGCGTTACACGAAGTTGATGGAAAAGGTAAGCAGAACTTATAAATTGACGGATCAAGTACTAGTTACAGTGATGCATATAATTAAGCAAAGGGATCACACATGTCGGTATTGACTGGAACGAGAATGCAACAACATAATAAGAATTAAGGCCACGATGATGCGATCGCAGTGGTGGTTACAGAAGGCAAGAAGAAATATGGATCCACGAACATACGACCTCCTCCTCCTCAACTTAGTGCGTCGGGCCACCGACCGGCGGCTAAGGAGCGGCGGCTTTTGTGGCGAGGTCGAGGTGCTTCTCAGCAAAGGCATCCAAGGCTTCCAGCCGGTTGAGGAAGGCCAACCTCATAGCGACATCACTGGTATTGTAGATACCTATGTACACGATTTGCTCGTACACATGGATGTGTAGGTCGACAAATTCTTGCAGGGCGAGGCGCCTCGCGGTGAGCGCGACCTCCAAGTGGACATTCTTCGTGGCATCGGCGGGCAGTCGCAGGGCCACCAGTGCTTGAAAGAGGTTCCAGCCATGGAGGCCAATTAGGGTGGCAGGCAATGAGGAGCCCGGGCGCGCGGGCTGGAGGAGTACGGCGATGTCGTCCGCGAGCTTCTTGATGACGGTGAACTTGTTGCTGGTGTCAACGATCATCTGGTCCAACTGAGATTCGTAGTTGGCGTCGACGGTGGCCATCCACCAGCCGGTCTCCAATACCGTCTGGAGACGATCCTCGGCGCCATGCCGCAGGCCGGCGTCATGGACCATCTGGCGCAGCCGCTGGCCGCTCACGCGCATCGCCGCCATGGATCTGAAGTGAGCTCTTTTGCGCTTAGTGTTGGTGCTTAGGCAAATGCTTAGGTGTGTACGATGCGGCAGATGCATTGGAATGGAGGGGCGCCTTTATATGAGGGCAATGAGGGCAAACTGCGTTGCATTCACATCGTGCAGCCTCTTTTCCGGGACCTCCTCCCATTACTTCCCTCATGCATTAATTGAGGAGGATGCATTGGTCGTTCAACATATCGGGAACTGCTACTCCCTCCCTCATCTGCATTAAAGCCGTATCGGGAACTGCGCCGCCCGCTTTCAAATAGAATACTCCCTCCGTCTAGGTTTGTATTAAGTCATCTTACGAAAACCAAATAGTAAACACATAGGCGTGGTGCATTAACTCTCATGTTGTTTCTTAGGCTAGCCATAGTGGGAGTAACTTAGGTAGTAACTTAACACATCCCAAGACAATTTTGCTTATGTGGCAACTATTTAATGAGGAAAGAGGTGCTTGTGGTAACATAATATGTTACTGTAACATAGCGCTTTATTCGCTTCGACAGAGACGCGAGAAGACGAGGGAGTAGGCTGCTGCAAACGTAGGGCTGTGTGATTTGACAGTGAGTTACTGCTGGACAGGTGGGGCCCCGTGATTTGACTTGCCATTATCATTTTAACTACGATGCTACGACCGACGTGAGTCTCCCAGATTCCTGACCACCTCCATACAGGTGCCGCTCCCAATGCTCCACCATGTAGTAGAGGCCGGCTCATGCATGAGAGCCCACTTATCCACTTTTTCCTTGCCTCTCTTTCCTCCACATATGCAAAAATGCCATGTAAAGCGCATTATTGTACTTACTTTTACTTGCTCCTACAGGTGCTTAAGCTTGCCACATAGGCATGAAGTCTGATGTGGCAAGTTAATCAAGAAGAGAGAGACTAGTTTGGTGACCCAAGGAAGAAATGGTGCTGAGCGCGTGTACCTAGGTGAAAAGACAATTTTGAGTCTATAGCTAATTAAATGAAGCAAACTTAGCAACACCATTTCATTGGAAGAGGTCACTCCTTGGCAAATGCAATAAATACTAGTACTCCCTGTGTCCCATAATATAAGAACGTTTTTGGCACTACACTAGTGTCAAAAACGTTCTTATATTATGGGACGGAGGGAGTACGAAGAAAGAGATAGAGAGAAGTAAAACAATACACTTATAGCCAACCTTGTTGTAGTATGAGTGACTAAGTGATGACTTTGTATAACATGCCAAACATCAGATAGCCTAACGCATCGTGTTAAATCTCCAAGGGAGCGACCACACGAGCGACGCGACGGTCGTGGTAGGCGCGACCACGATACGGGCTGCTGGCAGCCCTTGGATCTGAGATCAAACGGTCCCATGCTAAGTTGCTGAAAATTTGTAGAATAACCCTCCAGGATAGGATATTCACCCATAGGTCTAGAATCGCGCCATGCAACCATTCAATCTCAGATCCAAGGGCTCTCGGAAGCCCGTACCATGGGAGAATGGAAAGCCACTACCCTGCCGTTCGCACGCTGGCAGTTCGCTCCTACTCGTCCCCGCACGTCCTCCAATACTACGGCGGTTCGCTCCTAGTCGTCCCGTCCATTCACATTACGCCAGTTCCACTAATCCTAACCCTCCTCCCAAATCCATGGCGTCCCAAATCTCAGGATCGGCGGTGAGTACAAGGTTAGAACCATCATCGGCGATGAGTCCGATGTCATCTACACCCGTTCTTCCGCGACGGTGAAAGGATGCCTTTCTCGCTTCAGACGCATGTTCGAAAACTCAGATGATGAGTGGGTTGTTGGGCTAGATGTTGAGTACACCACAGTCCTGGGACGAGAGAAGGATCTAAAGGACGAAGAGAGGAAGAAGCCTGCTGTGATCCAGGTTTGCGTACATAACGTTTGCTTGGTCTACCACATATGCTATGCCGACGTTGAGTGCCAGGATTTTAAGACCTTCCTCAAGGACAAAACAGTGAAATTCGTTACTGTAGACTTTACGAACGACGAAGAAGTCCTGGGTTGGATAGGCCTCATTGTAGGCAACCCCTTCGACCTCCAGAAGAATCGGCTGGTGCCCTCTCGTCAGCCTTCAATGCTGACCCTGGCAGGAGCCATGGTTCATCCTTCGTACGGTAAACTGGAGAAACCTCCATACACGTTTCATCGTCATGCATGGCAGCAGAATGTACTAGATATAGACCACATCCACTATGCTGCAATGGATGGCTACCTTTGCTTCAATATCTACAAGGGTTGGACGAAGAGCAACAGCCAAGTGTGCGGTTCAAGCAAAGAAGTATCGGCCAAGAGGAAGAGGGACAAGGACGAAGTCGAGAACATGGACGAGGACTCCGAGTAAGGTGGCAGTGTCATTGCTCATGGTGGTTCTAATGCAGTGTCTACCGGAATAGTTGCAAAGTTTAATTTCAGGTGTGCTTAATTTAATTTGAGGGGTGTGTTGTGTTGATCCCCTAGCAGAACTATGTTATGTTTCTTCTTGTTACTTTAACTCTTCAGTACGTACATACAAGTATTTCTTACATTTCATCTTTTAGTTGGTACAGTACCACCACTCGTTTCTTCACATTATATACGTACAATATATATGGCAAACATCATATAGCCAGCAGTTTAGTTGTCAAAGAATTTCAGGGTGCTTAGTTTTGTCAAAGAATTCCAGGGTGCTTAGTTTTATTTGAGGGGTGGGTTGTGCACTTGTGCTGGACACCATTATTGTGACAAGCCTTTTTAATAGTACTATATACATAATTTGGCGACGAGCGCTCTCTATATGTACCACCTTTTTTTAATTTCAAGTTTTGCTCCATGGCGCAATCCATCGATACTACTACTATACAAAAGTGGAGTATATACATTTTTTAAAAGGCTAGAGGGCGGGGCAGTCTAGCTCGGTTGGTTTCACGAGAGGCGAGGGCCTTTGTGATTTGACGGCTCATTACTGCTGTCAAATCGAATAGTACTGCGCCGCCCGCTGCACGCCTGGCGCCTCCATTAAACCCCTCCGTTAAACCCGCATGCAAACCGAGAATCCTACTCCGGCCACACGTCCGTTCATGAGCGGGCCGGAATTAAACGCAACATCGGCCGAACTCTTCCCGTCCGCCCTCAGTTTAAACGAGGCCAGACGCCGGCCAAGCTCCTACCGTCCGCCATCTATTTACACGAGGCCAGACAGACATCGGGCAAGAATCCCACCCCTCCGCCGCTCCCCCATCTCCTCCTTCACCATTTTCTCCACTCCTCCGATGGCTTCCGATGAGCCGTTCTCCGGCATATTACCCGGCTGGGTGACCCGCCGAGCCCTCCGGATACGGGCGAGGCCACTCGGTGCTTCACCAACCTCAATTGTCCCGACGGAGCCAGTTGCCGCCCCAAGCAGGCGCGTGGTTCAGCAACTCACCGCTCCAGTTCAGCTCGATGAGGAGTGGCGAGTTGCTCCATGCCGGCATGGCGGCGAGCACGCTGGTACGGGCGCCGTCGCTGCTGCGTCGTACCGCGCCACCAGTGTCTGTGGTGGGCGCACCTCCCGTGCCTGCGCAGCGCCAGGCAGGCAGAGACAGAAGCCGTGTGCGTGGAGAGCGACGAGTCGGTGGCCAGCTTCTCCGTGTCCGCCGCCATCATCGAGGAGAAGTAGAACACGGGAGGCCGCCGCCACTTGGGACCCATGAAGGCCACCGCCGAGGCGACGACCGTGGATTCAGGTGGTTTCTTTGCTGCTTAGTCTCTTCCGAGGACCTTCATCGACCCCACAAGTGTCTGACGGACATGAGGAAGACAAAGGGATCCGCGGGCGGCCATTTAGATTATGTACTCTCTCTCCATCTGGCGGGGAATTTTTGTTCTAAGAATGGATAAATTGTATGTATCTATAACTAAAATAAGTCTAGATACATCCATTTCTAGGACAAGTATTTCCAGACGGAGGGAGTATTAATTATACAAGAGAGCCGGATTGGCACCTCTTAGTTCATGTAAATGTAACGAAATCCGTGATGTTTATATGAAGATCCGGCTTTTTTATACGAAATCCTTCATGCTTATATGAAATCAGTCCGTGTTTGCACGAATTTCATCTGGTTGGTTAGAGTTGTAAAAATGTATGCCACTGGCGTTTGATGTCGTCCTCCGCTTAAGGAAGCGGGAGGAAATTTGCCGCCTGCCGTTGGAGATGCTCTTTATGCTGGAAATAATAGAGTGCATTCCAATCCATTTGAGCTAATTGCCTGTATGATTGTCCCTCTATAAAAAGTTAATTGCATGCACAGTGTACACGTGACTTGCAGGGTGGCTACAGCTTCGTACAGAAAGTTAAAAAGAAACAAGTCCATCCTTAATCTTGTATTCTAAGTACTCCGTGGGTTCCACTGTCAGTACAATGGCGAAAGAAGTATATATCAAATAAGTAGAGTAATATATAATATGAAAAATATAAAGTTAAAAGACAGAATACGAACTCATGTCATCGCGTTGCGAGCATCCGGCGCTAACCAGCCCAGCACATTTTTGTTGCAGACCATGCTGGAGATATATCTCCATGTCTACTCTTATATATACTCCATTCGTTCCTAAATATTTGTCTTTTTAGATTTCAAATGGACTACCATATACGGATGTGTATGTAGACATATTTTAGAGTGTAGATTCACTCATTTTGCTCTGTATGTATTTTCAGGAAGGGGTCAAATTTGTCCTTGATTTATTTATGACGTATCCAGATGGCACTGCACCACCAAGAAAATAGGGTAACATCAAAATTATGGACTACTTTTTTGAGTATGTTGGTAAGGTCCGGTCATAGTCACTTGTTGAAATCTCTAAAAAGACAAATACTCCCTCCGTCCGGAAATACTTGTCATCAAAATGGATAAAAGGAAATGTATCTAGACGTATTTTAGTTTTAGCTACATCTCTTTTTATCCATTTTGATGACTAGTATTTTCGGACGGAGGGAGTAGAAAAAGAGTTGGTGATGATGGTGTGCATGCCATCCTGCAATATAGGCCGTCGGATTTATATCTAACGGATAGGAAAAAAACTATGGCAATTTTGCAAAAATATACCCACACGTCTCTCCACGTTCGCAAATAAGGCCTTCCCTCGTTCAACCTTTTCTCTCACAAGATAAACTACTCATACAAATGCATCTTGATGTTCCGTGCAACACACGGGCAGCTAGCTAATTTCTTTTAAAATAGTTGCTGCGATAATTGGGTTGAAGTGATATATTTTATGTCTGCCCCGAATGACTTCAGATTCACTAGTAGTAACAAAGAAAAGGTTGCCTTGTTAATTAACAAAAAACAGGGTGAAAACTATCACATGAGGCCGGTAAAAACAAGGCACACTGGGTTCAGCGTCATCGTCACTACAGCTGTGCGCGCGCGAGAAGTCTACATATTGAGGGGGCTACCGAGCGAGGCACTGAGACACAATGTTTGAGAGAGAAACCAATTGACAGATTATGATCAGATCGAGTTGTCACCCTTCTGCTGTCATTGTTGGGGGGAGAGAAAGACGTATTGAGAGTGTGCGCGGTAGGCACAAAGGCACAACTAGCGAATGTGTGTGTGTGTGTGTGTGTGTCTTTGAAAGAGGAGTAGATAGATTATTATCAAGATCGATGTGCCACCCTACTCCTTCGGTGCCGGGTAGTGTGTGTGTGTATGTTTGAGAGAGAAGCCAGTCGATAGATTAGTATCAAGATCGAGGTGTCACCCTCTCCTTCGGTGTTGGGAAGTGTGGGTGTGTGTGGGGGGGGGGGCAGTGACACTCACATATCTCTACTCATAAAAAAACCAGAGTTGGTGATGATGGTGTTCCTGCCATCCTGCAATATAGGCCATCCGATTTATATCCGATGGACAGGAAGGAAACTATGGCAATTTTGCAAAAAGATACCCACACCCCTCTCCGCATTTGCAAATAAGGCATTCCCTCGTTCATCCTTTTCTCCCACAAGATAAACTTCTCATACAAATGCATCTTGATGTTCCGTGCAACGCATGGGCATCTTGCTAGTAGGGAGAAAGAGTTTGTGTGACACATATCTAGCTATATTAAGGGATAGGTAGATAGCATATGTGTGAGAGACATTAGTGGTTGTGGGTGGGCGGAATTAAAGGGGTGGGTGTGTTAGACATAGAGAGCGTGTGTGTTTCTGTGTGAGAGACTTGTAGGACGAGATAGAAAGATGAATTTAACCCTGACGGAGGGAGAGAAATACACGAAGTGCACACCTGTGATTCTGATGCCCATAGGGAAATGAGATATGTATGCATGTGAGAGAGATTGCATAATTCATTGACGTATCACTATCTAGTGATCGTGGACGTGCATCGCTTGAACATAAGTCAATATCTACTTCGTATCATGGCCAAAGGTACAATATCGATTCAATGCTATAAAGATTGGACACTCACATATCACATTTTTTCTATTTAAATAAGCCTTTTTAGTTGTGCATGCCAAAGTTATAGTGATGTTTCTTCAAACAACCAATGTAGCTATCATGAACATGCACCATTGTTACTCTTGCATTCAAATTCATTAGTCTTGGATGATTTAATTTTCTATTTTGAAGTAATATATGTAATATTCATATATGAATTCAACGGGTACACAATTTATGAAATGGAGGCTATGTAATCATATGAGGTAACACTTTTAAGTAGCTGACTACAATATCCATTTCTTTTTGTGCGCCTCTACACTAACACGCCAATGCATTATGTTTAAAGTAAATAACCAATGGCACTAAATTATCTATTTACACGAGAAATACATAGGCTGAGCGTTTGATCCCTTTTTTTTGTGAACGCACCACTACACCCATACGATTGGCCGCGCCCGTGTGAACATCCAAGTTATCGGTGCATCATCCCGAGTTATTGTCTTTTTTCTGGAGTGGACTTCACACCAGTTATTAACTGCTGACGCGTGCTCCGTGTACACAGTCTAGCGTGACCTTCCCGCTAGCAAGGTCCAAAATTAGTTGAAACTGGATATGAACGATCCCGTGGGCGGCAAAAACTCCCGCCTCCTTCTAAAATTTCCGCCACCTTAGTCTTTAGCATGCGAAATCCCCCTTTTGTCCTTGGTGCACGGAGACCAACAGTTACAATACCGCCCTCATCTACATGATAGGTCGGGGATGCTTTGGTAACTTCCGGTTCCCCCACTACACGGCACCCCCATTTCCTCTCCCCCTCCCGCAAAAACAACTAACTCCACAGCACCAGAGCATCTTACATCACGCCGTCCGTACTTCATCGCCCTTTGTCCCCTTCCCACTCGAAACCCTAGACTACTCATCCACCGGCGTACCATAGCCCATTCACTGCCAGCGGCGTCCACCTTGCTGGATCTGCTTCTGCGGCCGCATCTACCCCTCCCACCTCCCCTAGAAACAAGTAGACTGCTCATCCACCACTGTACCACAGCCCATTCAGTGCCGGCCTTGTCCACGGCGCCGGATCTGCTTCGCCGGTAATCTCGTCAACTGCCACGCATCTACAGCGGCTCATTCGTACTCCCCACCGGAGACGCTTCATCCACATCCCCCGAGCCGCCCCACCGACGCCCCGTCGACGGCCTTTGATCCTCTTCGCCGATAGCTTCCTCAACCCTACCGGAGCTGCTTCGCCGACACCTTCCTCAACCCTACCGGAGTAGCTTCGCCTATACCATTCTCAACCCTAACGGGGCCGCTTTGCCAACTCACAAGTCCACGGCCTCCGATCCGCTTCCTCGCACCCTCATCCAACCTACCGGAGCATCTTCTGACGCCCCATCCACGGCCGCAGATCTGCATCGTCGACACCACCCTTAACCCAACCACCGGAGCAGCTTCTGACGCCCCGTCCACGGCCGCAGATCCGCATCGTCGACACCATCCTTAACCCAACCACCGGAGCAGCTTCACCTACGCCCTCGTCCACGGCCATAGATCCGCTTCGCCCACACCGTAGTCCACCCTACCGGAGCCACTCCACAAACACCCTACTCGACGGTTCTAGATCTCCTTACCGGACCCTGATAGCCAGCGCAGCGTCATCACCCTCGATGTTTCTAACCTGATTCCCACAGTCTGGAGAGATGCCAAGCACCTGCCACGGCCTAGGTACTTGTCACCTTTAAACCCGTCCAGCATCACCTGCCCGATGTACTTCAAATATACTAACCGGTCGTTGTTACCTGTTATGCAGCTGGCAAAAACTACAAGGACGATGTTTCTTCTGGATCTAACAGCTTGGCCAACCAAGATCCTCGACTGAGGCATTGTTATGATCTTGTAAGCGCGTCTCTCTCTCTTGTATTGTTCTGTGCCTGCCAGCGTGCTTTGCTAGGATTTTCGGCCAGTAATCCCTTTGTGCAGAAAATGATTTCTTCTACTGGATGCTAAATTAGATATGTAGATGTCATACATGATACTACCTCGTACCTCCGTCGTTCCTAAATATAAGTCTTTCTAGAGATTCCACTATAGGCTACATATGGAGCAAAATGAGTGAATCTACACTCGAAAATGCATCTATATACATCTATATGTGGTCCATACTGGAATCTCTACAAAGACATATATTTAGGAACAGGGACAGTACATTACAAAAAATTGTAGGTGGCATGTAGGAATTCCAGTGCACTACATTATGCTCCCTTAGAGTGCCTGCTAGTCCAGCATACAGAGTCATGGCTAGTTTATGGTATGCACACAATCGTTAATTGGTGGTTTAAATATGCGCAAGGGATATACAATGTAGTATCATGTAGAGATGTCTGAAATTAGCCGTGTCAACTTGCAGATAGGGTTACACAATGAAAAAGTACAAGATGTATGTGGCAATTTCATGGAACATCGCAAAAAAAAAGGAGAGGCAGCGGTGATCCTATACAGTGTGCTATGGTACGTCACTCCTCCATTGCATTCATCATGACATGTTATTTGTATGCCAGTTCTATTAGCCAAGTTTCTTAGGGAAAATTATTACGAGTTATCCTAAGAAAATAAGCACTTGTGAATATAAGCTCCATGTAATAAGCCAACCAGTTCTTTTCAGTGCGTTTTCAGCTTATCTTTGGTATGATCAGTGGAAAGTCTAGATTGCATTTTTTTCATTTTGCTGCCCATATGGAAATTAATTTGACTTGCAAACATCACAAATTGAACCCAGTGCAGTAATTAATATGATAGGAAAACATACCACCACTATTTGCTCAAAATGCAAATACAAAGATACCATCTACTTGGCACAATCTACTTTGGTCAATGTTTTCCATAGAGATCCCATTGCCTAATTTAAACGAAGAACGCATGACCCACATTTAAATGAAGAACAATTATTTATTGAAATTCGATGGTCCAAGTTGCTAGTTATTATCGTATAGCAGCACCACTTGAAAGCATCATATAGCAGCAGCAGCAGCTCATAGCAACTCATCATACAACAGCATCAGTCTGCAATTCATCATATACCAGCAGCAGCTCATAGCAATTCATCATATAGCAGCGGCAGGAGCAGCTCATAGCAATTCATCATATAGCAGCAGCAAGAGCAGCTTGTAGCAACTCATCATATAGCAGCAGCAGGAGCAGCTTGTAGCAACTCATCATATAACAGCAGCAGCTCATAGCAATTCATCATATAGCAGCAGCAGCAGCTCATAGCAACACATCATACAGCAGCAGCAGCTCATAGAAATTCATCATATAGCAGCAGCAGGAGCAGCTCATAGCAATGCATCATATAGCAGCAGCAGAAGCAACACATAGCAATTCATGTTATAGTGGATCAGAATGAAAATTTGGCAAAAAGTCAGAGGAGATCCTCACCTTGTTGGATGAGCTCATTCTTCAACAGCACCTCAAGGCCATGGCCTGGGAGGAGGGGAGGGGGAATAAGGTGCCTTCTGCCGTAGTGTGGCATCAGCCGTAGTTGTGCAGCGCCCGCCGGAGTAGTGCGTTGGACGAACCACAGTGGAGCAGCTGCTGGAGACCATGAGAATGAGGGGTGGCGCCAGAGGGAGGAGAAGCCAGGGAGATTTGCCCCTACCTGCCGGCCATGTAGCCTAGCTGGACCTAGCATCGTCGAGGACAAGGCCAGATGGGACCAGTGGCAATGGCTCGCTGGAGGAACCCTAGTGCTGCAGGCAGGGAATCGAGGTAGAGGGAAAGGGGAGAGGAGATGCAAGCGGACAGGGCAATGAATGCTTGCGTGTTTGTTTTTACTTGAGGGTCAGGTGTGACACGGGCGTCAGCAGTTGCATTTTGAGTGTAATATAGGCAGACAACAGAGTCATTTCACTATTCCCCTTCCCTTCAATTTTTAGTGAGGTTCTGCCCGAAACACCGCCCTTCCAAAGCAAAATTAGTTAAGCCCAAGCCCATAACTCAAAAATGACTTCTTTACATCTTTTATGGCTTATTTTGACAATATGCCCTGAAAAGGCAGAATCGAACTGGCCCTTAACCTGCAATTCAATTGTGCGTGCAATGATGAATCACTCTTGCCTGCTATATGTACATTTAGGCATCATCATACATGGAATAACCTAATACATGTGCATTCCATTGTGGAATCTGGAATATGCAATGTTTATGTTAGTTCATACGTTGCACATGTGAAAGTGCAACTATCCCTAGGTGGTTTTGGTAATTTATAACAACATATAGCTCATTGAGCTAATGCAATTCCAAGACAATTATTTCAGGAAAGCTCAATGATTGGCATGGCATGGATGGTGAAAGTGGAACCCTCAAAATACTAAGGACAAAGGATTGGCTCAAGCTCAAAAGCTCAAGACTCTTCATTTTACATTTTAGTGATCCAAGATCACATTGAGTCTATAGGAAAAGCCAATACTATCAAGGAGGGATGAGGTGTTGCTTAATGAGATCTTTGCCTTATGTGCTTAATGATATGCTCCAAAATCCTCAGCTACTTTCCCATATCCACAAATGACCTAAACCCCAAGCCAAACTCGGTCATACCGATTCTTTCTATCCGGCGCCACCGAGTTTCTCATATGTCATAAGCCACCGCCAAACCCTAGCAAATCGGTTCTATCGATAGGGATCTCGGTCTCACCGAGATGGGATTGCAACCTCTCTGTTTCCTTTTCGTAACTTTTCGGTCTCACCGAAAGAGCGGATCGGTCCCACCGAGATTGCAATGCAAACTCTCTGTTTCCCATTTGTAACTTTTCGGTCTCACCGAAAGAGCAAATCGGTCCCACCGAGTTTGCCTGACCAACTCTCTGGTTAGCTAATTACCAAATCGGTCTCACCGAGTTTCTGTAATCGGTCTCACCGAGATTACGTTATGCCCAAACCCTAACCACATCGGTCCTACCGAGATGCATGTCAGTCCCACCGAAAATCTCTAACGGTCACTAGATTTACCATTTCGGTCCGACCGAGTTTATTGATTCGGTCCCACCGAGATTGGTAGATTGTGTGTAACGGTTGGATTTTAAGTGGAGGCTATATATACCCCTCCACCTCCTCTTCATTCGTGGAGAGAGCCATCAGAACACACCTACACTTCCAATTCATATGTTCTGAGAGAGAACCACCTACTCATGTGTTGAGACCAAGATATTCCATTCCTACCATATGAATCTTGATCTCTAGCCTTCCCCAAGTTGCTTTCCACTCAAATCTTCTTTCCACCAAATCCAAATCCTGTGAGAGAGAGTTGAGTGTTGGGGAGACTATCATTTGAAGCACAAGAGCAAGGAGTTCATTATCAACACACGATTTGTTACTTCTTGGAGAGTGGTGTCTCCTAGATTGGCTAGGTGTCACTTGGGAGCCTCCGACAAGATTGTGGAGTTGAACCAAGGAGTTTGTAAGGGCAAGGAGATCGCCTACTTCGTGAAGATCTACCGCTAGTGAGGCAAGTCCTTCATGGGCGATGGCCATGGTGGGATAGACAAGGTTGCTTCTTCGTGGACCCTTCGTGGGTGGAGCCCTCCATGGACTCGCGCAACCATTACCCTTCGTGGGTTGAAGTCTCCACTAACGTGGATGTAGGATAGCACCACCTATCCGAACCACGGGAAAAAGATCCGTGTCTCCATTAGCGTTTGAATTCTCCAAACCCTTCCCTTTACATTCTTGCAAGTTGCATGCTTTACTTTTCGCTGCCTATATACTCTTTGCATGCTTGCTTGAATTGTGTGATGATTGCTTGACTTGTCCTAAAGTTGCTAAAATTTGCCAAGAACTAAAATTGGGAAAAGGCGTAGTTTTTATTTGGTTAAGTAGTCTAATCACCCCCCCTCTAGACATACTTCCGATCCTACAAGTGGTATCAGAGGTTTGGTCTCCATTTGCTTTGATTCCCATAGCTTTTGGTGGTCATAGCCTTGGTTTCACAACCTAGGAGAGTATGGCGTCTAGTGAGGGAAATTATCACCGTAGAGGTCCTTAATTTGATGGCACTAACTTTGCTAGTTGGAAGCATAAAATGAAAATGCATATTCTTGGACATAACCCTGCCGTTTGGGCGATTGTGTGTGTTGGTTTGCAAGGTGACTTCTTCGACGAGAAAGAACCAAACCGTGAAGCTACCGCGGATGAGTTGAAGATGCTGCAATACAACGCTCAAGCTTGTGATATTCTCTTCAACGGATTGTGCCCCGAAGAATTCAACAAAATCAGCCGTCTTGAGAATGCAAAGGAAATTTGGGATACTTTGATTGATATGCACGAAGGTACCGACTCCGTCAAGGAATCTAAATTGGATGTGCTTCAAAGTCAACTTGACAAGTTCAAAATGAAGGATGGTGAAGGTGTCGCTGAAATGTACTCTAGGCTTGCTCTCATCACAAATGAGATTGCCAGCTTAGGGAGTGAAGAGATGACTGACAGATTCATCATCAAGAAGATCCTAAGAGCCTTGGATGGAAAATATGATACCGTGTGTACATTGATCCAAATGATGCCCAATTACAAAAATCTCAAGCCAACGGAAGTCATTGGAAGAATTGTTGCTCATGAGATGTCACTCAAGGACAAAGAGGAACTTCACAACAAATCAAGTGGTGCTTATAAAGCCTCATGTGAAGCCCCCACATCATCAAGTGAGAAACAAAACTTCAATGAAGAACTGAGCTTAATGGTGAAGAACTTCAACAAGTTCTACAAGAGTAGAAGCAAAGATAGAAGCTCCAAGTCAAGGTCCTACAATGACAAAAGATCTTCTAGTCGAGAGCGAAACTACTACAATTGTGGAAGACCTGGACACTATTCCAATGAGTGTACGGCTCCCTACAAAAGAAGAGAAGATTCTCCAAAAAGAAGAAGCAAAAGAGAGGAATCACCATCACGAGAGAGAAGGAGTAGAGATGATCGTTATGAACGAAGATACTCACGGAGAAGCAAGGATTCGGAAAGGAAGGAAAAATCATCAAGGAGCTACACAAAACGAAGACATCAAGCTCATGTTGGTGAATGGGTATCCAGCTCCGACTCCGACAACCACTCCGAGAGAAGTTATCACTCCGACTCCGAATATACTCAAGATGAAGGTGTTGCCGGACTAGCACTTGTGTCAACCAACTCCTACGACATATTTGATTCACCAAATGAAGGAACTGGAAGATGCTTCACGGCCAAAGGTCCTAAGGTAACTCACCCTGAGTATGTTGATTTTAATAGTGATGAAGATGACTTGTTAGGCGATGATGATTTACTTGTTGACAACTCTAGTGATGAATCCTACGATGAAACGTCAATCAATCATGCTAAAACGAATGACAATGATAAGGAGAAAATTGAGGCTCTAACTAAAGAACTAAACACTCTCAAGTTAGCTCATGAAACTATCTTCGAAGATCATCGAGAACTTTTAAGGGCTCACGAGAAGTTACACTTTGAAAAGCTCAATCTTGAGCAAGAGCATGAGCTTTTAAAGGCAATCAATGATGATCTCCGCAAGAAAAGTTCTTCTTACATTCCCAAACGTTTACTCTTATCCACTTACATGCCTCAAGTCAAGTCTAATAACAAAAACAAGAAAGATTCTTCCTCTAGTAGTAACAATGAACATGTTAAATCCAATATTGTTGCTTCTAGTAGTTCTCTTGATTCCACTAATGATTCTCTTAGCCAAGTTACACTTGAGAAAGAAAATAGCATATTGAAGGAAATCATAGAGAAAGGAGTCTACAAAAGCCTTACCGGAAGTAAGCAATTCGAGGAGATTGTACACAAGCAAGGAAGGCACCGGAAGAATCAAGGTGTTGGTTTTGAACGAAAGTTCAATGCCAATGGAGTTGAGTGGGAAGAAGATCAATACCCCAAGACAAAGTTTGTTCCTCAACAAGAGAAGTATGATCCAACTTCTTTCAAGGGGACACAAACTCAAGATGATCTTCCACCACAATACTACAAGCAAAAAGGCAAGGACAAGCTTCAAGAGGAAATAAATGCATTTGAAGAAGCTCCTAAGACCTTAGTCAAGTGGATTCCCAAGACTACTTCAAGTTCCACTTCATCAAGTATGACTACAACTCCAAGGATTCCCATCAAGATGGTGTGGATCCAAAAGAAGAAGAACTAGAGAGTTCTTGAGGGTGACTCCGCCAACATACTTCACTCTTATCATTTTGGCAAGAACAAGTGCAATTAACTTCCACATCTTGCACTAGTTCAAGGAGTCACAAACCCTCTTGTTGGTAAGTCAAGGGACAAGGTAATCTAAAAGCTTTCATAGACATCTTCTTGTATGTGCATCACTCTATGTCTATGGATATACTTGCTTGTTCCTTGTGGGACTAACCCATGTAGGTATTGAAAGTGCAATTCACTCAAAAGGATAGCTCCAAGTGATCTACATCAATATTGAGCATCCACAACTTCAACATCTACATGAAGTCATCATCGACAAAACCCAAGGTTAGTTCATCCCTCTTAAGGGGGGATATCACATCTAGGGGGAGCTTTACTCTAAGACTTGAGCTAAAGCAACTCTAATGATGTGAACACAACAATGATTTATGTAAAAGTGGTAACCCCACTTGAGCTTAAAGGATGAATATGACCTATGATCAAATGTTCTCATTTGACTCCTAAGTCAATATACTCATATATAGATGACCTAGTCATCGCCAATTGCTTGATAGATGCTAGAATTGGTTGTGCATACTTTGTCACATATTTCTATTGCCATTTTATTGTGTGAGCATCCTGGATGCATATTTCACTCATTCGAGGACATCCACTTGTTGTTTTGATTGATTGGCTTTATCTTTTCTTTTGCCACGTGGATGGACAAGAATGCCTAAGAACCTCCTCTAGCTATCTATGCTTTTCTCATCTCAAACTCTATTCATGCTACATCACAAAATTGATCAAGTCAAATTCGAACCACTCTGTGTGAGGAGCACTTGGAGTCCCCGATTCGTCATAGACTTAAACTACCAAAACCTCTTTGTGATTCTCGGTCTGATCGATACCCCACTTTCGGTCCTACCGAGATCATCAAGTTGATCTATGTTTTCAATCTCGGTGCAACCGACTTGAACTATTCGGTCACACCGAGTTGCAATAACTGTATACAGTTTTGCATCTCGGTGCCACCGAGTCGTTCCACTCGGTCACACCGACAGGGACGGGCTATATATAGTCACGGGAAAAAATTTGGAAATTTCTCCAAACCTCTTTGCCCGCGCCATAGCTCGCTCTGCCGACGTGGTCTCCGAATCGTCTTCTCGCCGCCAGCAGCCTCCAGTCGTTGGTCTCCGTCGCCGTCAACAGAAATCACCTCCGCCGTTGCCGCTGTAGCGAGTCTCCGCCGATCTAGGGTACGGACTCGATCTTTGTGCTATTCCTCAATCTGATTCCTAGCACATTGTGATTATCATGATTCTTGCCACGATTCTTAAACTCCTATCCAGTCAAAGAACTCTTAGATTAGGTTTAATTCAAAAATTTTAGGGTTAGGTTTCCGCCGAAACCATCTCGGACCCACCGAGTTGAAAAACTCGGTCCCACCGATTTGGCCTATGCCATTGCACAAGTGAAACTCGGTCTGACCGAGTGTAACTAATCGGTGTGACCGATTTTTGAACTTTGTGAAACCCTAGCAGTCTCGGTGCCACCGAACTGTGACTCGGTCTGACCGAGATCACTAGTTTAGGTTCCAAATATTGCTTCGGTATCACCGAGTTTAGAAATTGGTAGATCCGAAATGCTTTCTGTGGGAAACTAAAACTAAGTTTTTGAATCATTCTTTTGCAAAAATCTCTGCATTTTGTGATGCTCATCCATTCTATCTCATCTATAAACTATTCACAGGGTCAGCAGTCAGCAGTCAGCTAGTCAATCATGCCAGACCAGAGTGACAGCCAAAATTAGTCAGAACAGCCTGTGCATATGAGTGAGGGCACTAGTCCCTCAAGTTCTTCAGATGATGGCAGCAGGAGCACTCCAAGCAATCTGCCAAAGGCTGCCACCAGACAGAGAAGGAAAAGAACTTCAGATTCTGAAGATGAAGACTATGTGGCAGAGGAGGAGGCAACCTCCAAGAGAGTTGTGCTGAAGAAAGAGTATGGCTCAGTTGCAGCCACCAAACCAGGAATGCACAAGAAAGCACCTGCTAGAAGAGTTCCAACCTCAAAGCCTAGGAAGGCTGTGCTTGAGGAAACAATGAAGTTCACTATGGAATCTGAAGGAGAAGATATTGGCCAGGGCAAGAAAAAGAAGAGAGCAAGAACTACCATTGCCAAAGTCATTGGCAAGCCCTCTATGAGAAAAGATTCAGATGAAGAAGAATAGGAAGAGGAAGGTGCTGCACCAGCACCCAAGGCACCCAAGCTGATGGGTGATGCCATTCGATCAGGGGGAGCTGCATCCAAGCCCAAGGAAGCCCCCAAGACAGCTCCAAAGCAAAAACCCAAGAGGAATACAAGAAATATTCCAGCCGCTGAGAAGAACAAGGCCCCAGTGCCTAATGTTGCTGAAGAGGAAGAAGGGCAAGTTTTGAGGAAATTGAAGCCCAAGATCCCAGACCGCAATGATGCTCATCATGTGGCTGAGGATATGAACATAAGGAGAGACTCTGGATTGAGAAAGTGGAGAGCAGAAGATCCTTATGCTACCAGTAGAAGGACTACTGTGGACTACAGGTTCCATACTAAGGAACAGCAGGACTTCTATGAGACAATCCTGTTGGATAAGAAGCCAATTGTCTGTGACATGAAATGGGTCGATTGGCAATATATCAAGGATAATGAAGAGCACTTCCCAGGAGTGGAGGACAACTTCAAGGCTTGTGGAGTAGCAGACTTTGTTGGGCAAAAGCTCACAAAGTGGAACGAGGAACTTATCATGCAGTTCTACTCCACAACACACTTTTACCCCGATGGGAGGATTGTCTGGATGTCTGAAGGTACGAGGTACCAATCAACCGTTGCAGAATGGGCTCAACTGATCAATGCCCCAGAAGAGAGTGAAGATGACTTGGATGTCTATTCCAAGAAGAAGATGGACCACAACTCAATGATCAACATGTACAAGGAGATCCCTGATAAGGCACTTGAAACTTTCAAGTATGGATCTGTACATTATCTTCTGTCAGGATTGCCAACAATCAACTGGATCTTAAGGCACAATCAAGAGGACAGCAGCAGACCAGAAGAGAAGCTGTGGATATGCTCCTCAGATCCAAGAACTGATCAACTCCAAGATGGGCACTGGCATATATCTTTTGGATAAGGAACATCTTCCTATTTATCCTGAGTTTGAAGACAATGAAGTTGTGATGAACAAGGATGAACCATCTTCAGCCCATGCCCAAGCACAAAAGGAGAAGGCAAGAAAGGAGAAAGCTGCTAGGATGCCAACTCAAGAGGAGGCATCAGAATACTTCTTGAAGACAAAGCAAGAGAAACTCAGTTACCTGATTGCATCCACCCTGCGAATTGAGAAAGGTTTGGCCAACCTGACTCAAAACCAGGCAAGCCTAGAGAGAATCGTAGAACTGAAGTTCTATGACTTGGACATCAAGGTGACAGAGATACAGACAGCAGTAGAGCAGCTCCAGGATGACATGCAGGAGAGGAGAGGGAAGACAACTACAGATGCATTTGCTAGAGTTCCACGAGCTCAGAGGTCCAGTGCAGTGCCAGTTCCTGACACAAGAGCAACCGCCTCAGCTCCAGTAGCAGCATCAACCCAACCTACTCCAGCATCAACTGAAGCCTTCGTCCTTGGAGTGATCCAGACTCCACCACCACCTGAAGATCAAGCCTGAGTGTCGATATAGCACTATGCATTTTCTAGGAACTTTTTGGTAACTTGTTGCCAAAGGGGGAGAAGATGTATAGATCATAGGCTGAGAGAGAGAGAGAGTGTGTTGCTTTTCTCTCTTGTTTTATTTGGTGGTTTTTGATACAATTGTTTGCTTTTGGTTGAGATACTTTGATATGCTTGTGAGACATTGATGATGATGTGTTTGATCATAAGCTACACTTATGCATGCTTGATATTATCTTATATATCTTATGTTTGATCATTCACTTTTGCCTTGGTGATGAGTGCATGTATTTCATTATTTATTATTTTGAGCGCTCCACCAAGATGTATGTGACATGGAAGCGTAACCCATGATTCTAATTTATTGTGCATTTGCAGTCCAAAGCAAATTTTAAATATGCACAAATTTAGGGGGAGCTCTTAATTATCACATACTTCTCAAAGCGACGATGTAATTCATTCTTATTATCATTTGTCGAAGCTTTGATCTATATGTTGTCATCAATTACCAAAAAGGGGGAGATTGAAAGTGCAACTATCCCTAGGTGGTTTTGGTAATTTATAACAACATATAGCTCATTGAGCTAATGCAATTCCAAGACAATTATTTCAGGAAAGCTCAATGATTGGCATGGCATGGATGGTGAAAGTGGAACCCTCAAAATACTAAGGACAAAGGATTGGCTCAAGCTCAAAAGCTCAAGACTCTTCATTTTACATTTTAGTGATCCAAGATCACATTGAGTCTATAGGAAAAGCCAATACTATCAAGGAGGGATGAGGTGTTGCTTAATGAGCTCTTTGCCTTATGTGCTTAATGATATGCTCCAAAATCCTCAGCTACTTTCCCATATCCACAAATGACCTAAACCCCAAGCCAAATTCGGTCATACCGATTCTTTCTATCCGGCGCCACCGAGTTTCTCATATGTCATAAGCCACTGCCAAACCCTAGCAAATCGGTTCTACCGATAGGGATCTCGGTCTCACCGAGATGGGATTGCAACCTCCCTATTTCCTTTTCGTAACTTTTCGGTCTCACCGAAAGAGCGGATCGGTCCCACCGAGATTGCAATGCAAACTCTCTGTTTCCCATTTGTAACTTTTCGGTCTCACCGAAAGAGCAAATCGGTCCCACCGAGTTTGCCTGACCAACTCTCTGGTTAGCTAATTACCAAATCGGTCTCACCGAGTTTGTGTAATCAGTCTCACCGAGATTACGTTATGCCCAAACCCTAACCACATCGGTCCTACCGAGATGCATGTCAGTCCCACCGAAAATCTCTAACAGTCACTAGGTTTACCATTTCGGTCCGACCGAGTTTATTGATTCGGTCCCATCGAGATTTGTAGATTGTGTGTAACGGTTGGATTTTAAGTGGAGGCTATATATACCCCTCCACCTCCTCTTCATTCGTGGAGAGAGCCATCAAAACACACCTACACTTCCAATTCATATGTTCTGAGAGAGAACCACCTACTCATGTGTTGAGACCAAGATATTCCATTCCTACCATATGAATCTTGATCTCTAGCCTTCCCCAAGTTGCTTTCCACTCAAATCTTCTTTCCACCAAATCCAAATCCTGTGAGAGAGAGATGAGTGTTGGGGAGACTATCATTTGAAGCACAAGAGCAAGGAGTTCATTATCAACACACGATTTGTTACTTCTTGGAGAGTGGTGTCTCCTAGATTGGCTAGGTGTCACTTGGGAGCCTCCGACAAGATTGTGGAGTTGAACCAAGGAGTTTGTAAGGGCAAGGAGATCGTCTACTTCGTGAAGATCTACCGCTAGTGAGGCAAGTCCTTCGTGGGCGATGGCCATGGTGGGATAGACAAGGTTGCTTCTTCGTGGACCCTTCGTGGGTGGAGCCCTCCGTGGACTCGCGCAACCGTTACCCTTCGTGGGTTGAAGTCTCCACTAACGTGGATGTAGGATAGCACCACCTATCCGAACCACGGGAAAAACATCTGTGTCTCCATTAGCGTTTGAATTCTCCAAATCCTTCCCTTCACATTCTTGCAAGTTGCATGCTTTACTTTCCGCTGCCTATATACTCTTTGCATGCTTGCTTGAATTGTGTGATGATTGCTTGACTTGTCCTAAAGTTGCTAAAATTTGCCAAGAACTAAAATTGGGAAAAGGCGTAGTTTTTATTTGGTTAAGTAGTCTAATCACCCCCCTCTAGACATACTTCCGATCCTACAAGATGATGTTTAAATGCCCCTTAAATCTGCTCAGTCAAGTGATGGTCTTTAAGCCTCCTTCTTTGCTTCTTTTCTTCATATGTAAGATTTTCTCACACTTCTGTTCAATTGCTTGTTTGCATCAGCCAGCCATACTAGGACTGTTTGCTTTGATTACTTGTTGTTCCTGACCTAACACTTTAACAGAGCTTGTCAACGATTTAAACACTAAGGGCTGCTGTAGTGGGGCCTTGTCTAACTCATAGGTGACATAAAGGTTTGGCTGTACACTACATTAGGCTCTCCAAGAGTACCTGGAGATCCAGTTCAAAGGTATGCCTAGTTTGTACATACTGTAGACATAGTAAATGCTCATTTCATTGTCTGCAAGTGCAAGAGATGCGGCATGTTTCATTATGTGGTGTTGTTTTGTTATAATGTCATCCTTTTGTGTTCACAGACTGGAAAGTATGCATATTTATCTTACAAGGAGACGAGTAACTAGTTTGTGTCACCTTGCAGAGGGGGTGCAATGAAGATAAGTTGAGGATTTCCAAGTACAAGATGTTAGGAAGGAGCCTTGCAAGAGAAGTAGGAGCTCAACAGTTCAATTCCTTGTTTGTGTCAACCTGCTAAGGTAAGTCACCATATGCAACTCAACAGTTCAATTCCTTGTTTGTTTCAGGCATAGTTAATTTTCTCTTTTCAATTGCTTTATTTGTACTCAGTTAATGAGATGCCCAAATAATCATGCCTGATGTTAGGTACTTGTATCACTATTAGTTGACATAATTAAAGGCCTTACCATTTAATTACTCTGCCGAAGTGTGCCTGAAGCTTTGAAGTCTATTAACAAACTATTATTGCATGAGGCTCACAATCTAGTCTATACTACGCTAATGATTGCATAGTTTTTCCTGATGTAGTATGTTTGTATGAAACCCTCTGCTATTCATTATGCTCCCTAAGACTTTAATTGAGGCACAGAATGGCCAACTGCTTGCTTACTTATACGCAACATGCTGTCTAAATTTGTAACTTGTCTATGTTTTCAATTGGGCCCCAACATCATGCTCCTCTGGTGAGCTAAGAGGGATTTCTGTATGCAGGCTGCACAGACTATCTTTTTTATAATTTTTAAAATATCACCTGCTTATGCTTCATGACGTGTAACATTTTTTTTGAAAGTGACGTGTAACATTATTGTTAGTCCTGTTTTGCCATGTAGTATAAAATAGTGTCTTGTTCGCTTCAGTGTTGTAACTATATTTTTGCCCTAATCATGTGTACTTACATAAACATTTCAGGATGAAGTGACATCAACACAAAGATCTGCGAGCAGTGTGGCATGGCCGTTACCGAATGATTATGGATTGGAATTGGAATGTGCCGATGTTCTCGAGCATCAACTAGAGGTGCAAGACAACGTGTACATGATTGTCAACGTATAATCAACAAGTTGAGACTGGACATGCAGGTATTAGATGTAGGAGTCAAAAAAATGAAACAAGACACTGAGGTAACCATGAAGGAATTGGAGATTTCGCAGACTGAAATTTGCGCTATCTGAATCCGGCCAATCCTATTTTCTGAAGAGATTATAGTTCAAATGGAGTTAAGTTGATGCGCGTCTGTGATGTATGAGCTGTATTTGCCTAGTGTATGTAATTTGCTGTTTGTGTATGTTTATTATCACCTGTGCCAAACCATAATGCCCAGTGGGTATAACCGGATGTAATTTCTTTATTGTATAGTGTAGGATTATTCTACCTTTCTACGCCTTGATCTCTTTGTTGTAATAGTGTAGGCTTTTTAGAGGTGATAGTATTGAGTAGGATAATTCTTTGAATATGCTATATCGTTCAAACGGGTGCTAATTCGCCCGACCATGGCCCTTCACGGGCCGTCGGATCCATGGGCCTTCTACGTCTCGTAGGATCCATGGGCCTTCTACGTCTCGTAGGTTCCATGGGCCTTCTACGTCTCGTAGGATCCATGGGCCTTGTACGTCTCGTAGGATCCATGGGCCGCCGGCTCATTTATGGGTCTTGTACGGGCCTTTAATGGGCCGTAGATGGGCCTTTAATGGAAATCGTACGTTTTATGGGCTGACCATAACGGGCCGTTAATAGGCCGTATTTGGTGATGCTATGAAAATGGCCCAATAGACTAACGGTCCACAAACGGGCCGACTGTAACGACGGGCTGAATTTGGCCCACAAGCAGAAAATGACAGTAACGGGCCGTAAGTAACCGAATGCTGCAAATGAGCCCAAGAATAAATGGGCGCTCAGAAGGCCGAAAGTTAACTTGGGCTGGAAACGGCCCAACGGAATAACGGGCCGTTAATGGGTATAAAGTGATACACTGTTCATTACGGGCAAGTTTCACCACGGGCCGCTAATGGGTGTAAAGTAATACACTGTTCATTACGGGCCAGTTTCAGCACGGGCCGCTAATGGGCCAAGAGTTAGAAAGGGCCTCATATGGGCCGAAAGACGTCATGGGCTATACATGGGCCAGAAGTGAAAACGGGCTGGAATCATAGTGGACGGCCCAGATGACGCTACTGGGCCTAATTCATATAGGGCGTAACGGGCCTTGGGTTAGCGGGCTGTAAATGGGCTATATGCGAACAGGCCGTTAACTGGCTTTCCATGGGCCGGCCCGCTAGCTTTTGACAAAGTCAAACGGGACGGCCCGCCAACTTTTGACCAAGTCAAACGGGCCGGCCCGCCAGCTTTTGACCAAGTCAAATGGGCCGGCCTTTTCACAGGAATGGGCCATTGTTGGGCCGTGCCACGTGTCGACGTATCATAGGCGCCTATCTGACCCACTAACGAGCTGGCACGTGTTTCGTCAGGCCAATAAGAATTTTACACGTGGAAATTTCCCATTGGTCGGGGCTGTTAACGGGTTATCGGATCCAAAACCCGACCCGATAGCTTAACGGCGTTCCGTTATGGTGGATGCCACGTGTCGGTCACCCTTGACGAAAGCACTTCTGTGAGGCGCGATTTATCGTCATGGAAGTGGACACTTCCGTGATGATAATTTTGGTAATGTCATGGAACACTTCTACGACAGCACAGGTATGACTATCTTGATTCTGTCATATTTGTCATGGATGTACATGCATGACAAAAAAAGCGACCTACTGTGACAAACACGTATCATCACGGAAGTGTATTTTTTTCGTAGTGCATGACAGTGCTTTGGTAATGGAGATCAAAGGCACAAGATGATGATGACCATATCATGTCACATGTTTTGATTGCATGTGATGTTTATCCTTTATGCATCTTATTTTCTTAGTATAGCAGTAGCATTATAAGATGATACCTCACTAAATTTCAAGGTATAAGTGTTCTCCCTGAGTATGCACCGTCGCTATAGTTCATCATGCCGAGACACCACATGATGATCGGGTGTGATAAGCTCTACGTTCACATACAACGGGTGCAAGCCAGTTTTGCACATGCAGAATACTCGTGTTAAACTTGACGAGCCTAGCATATGCAAATATGGCATCGGAACACTGAGACTGAAAGGTCGAACATGAATCATATAGTAGATATGATCAACATAGAGATGTTCACCATTGAAAACTACTCCATCCCACATGATGATCGGACATGGTTTAGTTGATATGGATCATGTGATCATTTAGATGACTGGAGGGATGTCTATCTAAGTGGGAGTTCTTAAGTAATATGATATAGTACCTGATAGTTTTTCAATATCTATGTTGTTGTAGATCAATGGCCCGTGCTACAGTTCCCTTGAATTTTAATGCATTCCTAGAGAAAGCTAAGTTGAAAGATGATGGTAGCAACTACACGGACTGGGTCCGTAACTTGAGGATTTATCCTCATTGCTGCACATAAGAATTACATCCTGGAAGCACCACCAGGTGCAAGAACCACTGTCAAGGGGATGAACCCCAGGCAGGCAATGGAACCCGGATCCTTTTAAAAAAAATGGGGCCAACATCGCCCCTCAAGACGACTCGCGCTTGGCCGGGTCGCTCGACCCGACCTAATCCTCGACCCGGCCGGACTCCTCAACTCGGACCCAACAAACCAGCTCAAGATAGCCGAGGCGGGCGCGCCAAGACCCCTCCAACAAGCTAGCTCCCCCTTGGCGTGTTCTCCAACCCGGCCAAGGGTCAGCGGCCGTCCCATCCCAGCCGTACGATGGGACAAGTCTTCACCAACTGATGACCAAAGCCACAGTGCCCCGCCCATGCCTCTGGTGAGCCGGGTGAGGCAACAGTGCCCCCCACCTACCCGCTGACCAGGGCTAGCGTGGCCATGGAGCAATCGTCGTCACCCATGATGCCAGCAAGCGGCGACCTGATGGAGCGCCACTGTAGCCAAATCAACCCGGCCACTCCCTCACGATCGACAAGACGACCAACAGTGCCCCTGTACCCGGCGGGTCCCACGCCCGGGGAACCCGGCGGGTCCCAGCTCCGGGTTCTAGGCGCTGACGACCCGAACCTACAACCTTGTAACATTACCATTGTACCCCTGGGGGGTTGACCTATAAAACCCCCCAGGAGCCCTCATGCATACGAGCAACTCTTTCACTCGAGAGGCGAACTCGATAACTCACTCACACATACATAGCAAGCATCACCCAAGCAGAGGGAGCAGCCTAAGCCTTGGCTCGCCTTCCTTCTTCCTCTGTAAAGCTCTAGGAGCGACTCTGTACCGTTACATATAAACCACACTCGGCAGGACTAGGGGTGTTATCTCTCCGGAGAGCCCCAAACCTGGGTATGTCTTGTGTCCCTCGCTCGCTCATGCCGACCTCGCCTTTGGAGCCCACCAATGCCCTCGAGCCTCCTCCTCTCTTTAGCCATCCCTTGGCATCTGTCATGCGCCCACCGCGACAGTTGGCGCCCACCGTGGGGCAGCTCGAGGTCCTGGTCGGGAGCATGCTTCAGACGGGGCTCCTCTCCGACTCCGACGAGCCCGTAACGCTAGCGGACGACGTCATCGACGCACTCGCCACCTCCTTCACCGTGCTGCGCATCTCCGACGCGCCTGCGGCCGACGAGTACCCCAGCGAGGTACTTGACTTTTCCGACTCCCCCTTTCCCCGGCGGCGGTGCTCCCGCCGGGGCGATGGACCTCTGCGTAGATGTTTTCGTCACCGACACCGGCGCTGCTTCCTCGTCCAGCGGGTGAGGAAGGCCGCCGAAGCCAGGGCCGCTGGGGGGCGGGCCAGCCCGCCCAACCCGCTGTGCGCCACAATGCAGAGCCTTCGCGTCCCTATCGACACCGACATCGATGCCTCCGTCTACGGCGACTCGGACCTGGTGGTGCAGTAGAGCTCCGGCGAGTGGGACACCCATGACTCCAACATGACAAGCTACCGCTTCCTCGTCCAGAAGATGTCCGGACTCTTCGTGGGTTGCGAGTTCCTCCACGTCCCACGCGCAGAAAATGAGGCGGCCGACACGCTCGCCAAGATCGCCTCGTCCCAGCAGTCCGTTCTGTCCAACGTCTCCCTCGAGCATCTGCACAAGCCATCTGTCAAGCCGTCTCCGGACTCCGAGTCTCCCAGGCGACCCGGCCGCGCCTCAACCCGGCCCGGGGACTGCTCCATCCGACCCGGCCGCGCCTCAACCCGGCCCGGGGACTGCTCCATCCGACCCGGCCGCGCCTCAACCCGGCCCGGGGACTGCTCCATCCCACCCGGCCGCACCTCAACCCGGCCCGGGGACTGCCGAGCCCGGCTCGGGGACTGTCAAACCCGACCCGAGGGCTGTTGAACCCGGCCCGGGGGCTGCCGCACAAAACCCGAAATGGCGGCCGTCTTTGTCGTGGTGACGACGCCATCCTGGGCCCTGCCCATCTTGAAATTCCTAAAGAACGGGGTCCTCCCCATGGACGAGACCGAGGCTCGGCAAGTGCAGCGCCGAGTGTCTGCCTACAACATCATCAACAACGAGCTCGTCAAGCGCAGCTCCACCGGCGTGTTCCAACGCTGCGTCTTGCAAGACAAGGGCATTGAGATCCTCCTCGACATACACTAGGGAGAGTGCGGGCACCACGCCACCTCACGATCCCTGGTGGCCAAGGCTTTCCGCCATGGTTTCTACTGGCCCACGACCCTCAAAGACGTAGAGTCTCTCGTCCTCAGATGAGAGGGATGTCAGCTCTTCAGCAAGCGCAGCCACCAGCCGGCGTCGACACTCCAGACCATCCCGATCGCCTGGTCCTTCGCGGTTTGGGGACTCGACATAGTGGGGTCCTTCAAGACCGCCTAAGGTGGCATGACGCATTTGCTGGTGGCAGTAGACAAGTTCACCAAATGGATCGAAGCGAGGCCGATCAAGAAGCTGGACGGGCCAACGGCCGTTCGATTCATCAAAGACATCGTGGTGCGCTACGCCATGCCGAACAACATCATCACGGACAACGACACCAAGTTCGCAAAGGGCGCGCTCGCACAGTACTGCTCCATCTCCGGCATCCGCCTTGACCTGGCTTCCGTTGCACATCCGCAGTCCAACGACCAGGTCAAGTGGGCCAACGGCTTCATCCTATCCGGCATCAAGCCATGACTCATCGAGCCGCTCACCCGTTCACCCGGTAGCTGGCTCGACGAGTTGTCGGCTATCCTCTGGAGTCTCCGCACCACACCAAACCGGCCGATCGGGTTCACCTCGTTCTTCCTCGTCTACGGAGAAGAAGCCGTCATCCCAACCGACGTCGAGTTCGACTCGCCGCGCGTCACGATGTACACCGAAGCCGAAGCAAAGGAAGCCCACGAAGACGGCGTCGACCTGCTCGAAGAAGCACGTCTCCTAGCACTCATTCGTTTAGCCATCTACCAGCAAGGCCTGAGGCTCTACCACAGCAAGAAGATCAAGACCCTCGCTTTTCGGGAGGGAGACCTCGTCCTCCGGCTCGTCAAAAAGCAGACTGGACAACACAAGCTGTCCTCCCCATGGGAGGGCCCCTTCATCATCAGCAAGGCCTTGCGCGATCGCAACACATACTACCTCATCGACACCCGCAAGTCAAACAAGCGCAAGAGAGACACCGCTGGCGAAGAAACAACCCGGCCATGGAATGCAGAGCTCCTCCGCCCGTTTTGCAGTTAGTCGTGTGCACGTATGTATCGCTGCCTTTTGTAATCATCTGAAAACTATGGGATCCCCGAACGAGTCTCGGGGGCTGCCCTTTTGCGACCAAGACATTTGTGTCTCCTACATTTGTGCATTGCTTTATTCTTAAACCAACCCGACCACCCGGCCGACTCGCTCGACCGGGGGCTCGGGGGCTGGTCGGCTTGGCCAACCGTCATTTTTCTTAGCGGCTCTTAACACGTTGGATCGCCACGGCCTCTCACTTCGCCCTAAGCCGCAGATCCAGCTTCGGCTGTCGGTTGGCGAGCACATGAGACCAAAAGCACCAGCGCGCCATGAATACTAAGTCAAGAACCGCCAGGTCGCCCAACCCGGTCCCGCCACTTTAAGTTGCCACACGACCGGCTGCTCGCCAACCCGGCCCCACCGGATTGCCGCCAGCTGGCCCAGTGGGTGTTTCGCTCACGCTCAACGTTTTGAAAGCCTACGTATTGTACGCTCCTCTCAAAGGCCGAACCCCTTGTCACGGACCAGAGCCTCGGCCGTCAGACTCGCGGGGGGAAGCCCAAAGGGGGGAAGTTGCAATAAAACGGCTCCAAGGATGAAAAGCAAAGGCGCAAGCATCCACGAAGTTTCCGCATACCGCCGGATCGCTCGACCCGGCCTCACCACTTTAAGTTACCGCACGACCGGCTGCTCGCCAACCCGACCCCGCCGGATTGCCACCAGCCGGCCCAGTGGGTGTTTGGCTCGCGCTCAATGTTTTGAAAGCCTAAGTATTGTACGCTCCTCTCAAAGGTCGAACCCCTTGTCACGGACCAGAGCCTCGGTCGTCAGACTCGCGGGGGGGGGGGGAGCCCAAAGGGGGAAAGTTGCAAGAAAACGGCTCCAAAGACGAAAAGCAAAGGCGCAAACATCCACATAGATTATACATCATAAATTCAGAAATAGGCCCAAGGCCAGAGTTCATTACACAGTCAACCCCGAGTGGGTGGGTGAACCTGCTACCTAACCGAAATTTTTACTAAGTTAAAAATCAGACATCCCCGCTGCCGGATCGCGCAGCTCCCAGGTCTACTAAGGTGCCGGTATCCTCCTTCCCGGCGTCCGCGTCGCAGTAGATATCCGTCTCCTCAGAGCTGCCCTTCGGGTCGTCCAGAAGCAGGCCGTAGTCGTCGGCAGCCACGACTCTGCCATCCTCCGCCCGCTCCAGCTGGAACTTGTCATGGAAGGCGAAGCCGACGATGTAGCTAGCCCGGGCGGCGATCCATCCGGCCTCCGCCTGCAGCTGGCACTCGGAGCCGGCTCGCTGACCCATCAGCGCATCCAGCACCAGGTCCGGATACCAAGACACCGCGAACCTGAGCGCCATCTAGGCGCCGGCACGAGCGGCGGAAACCCGCCACTCATGAAGACGGTCCAGGCCCGCCTCCAACCACCGCGTCAGCCATGTGAAGCTAGTCGGCGCAACGGCACCCATCCAGAGGGCTGCCGTTATCGCCACCGCCGGCCTCAGAGAGCTGCCCCATCTACTCTCAAGACTCATAGATGGGCCTCGGCAGTGGCCACGATCTCCAGGAAGGTCCAGGCCACCCGAGGGTCAGTCCCGGAGCCGACGATCCCCTGCGGGTCGCACTGAAAGCGAACCGCCTCCTTCGCCAGCTGGCGTGTCTCCGGGAAGGCCTCTGTCAAAAAGAAAAGCAAGTCAGAAGAAAAGTCACCGGAAGCAAGAAGCTGGAGTCCCAACCCGGCAACAGCAAAACCAAAGAAAAAGCACTTACTGCAGAAGGACTCTTCCAGGTGCTGCGCGTCGAGCAACATACCGCGCCGCTCCCGGGCGATGGAGCGGTCACGCTCCTCGAGCGTCTTCTCCAGATCAGCGACCTTGGCAAGGGCCGCCTTCAGCTCGACGTCCTTATCCTCGGCCGCCTTCATGGCCTCCTCGTGGCCCGGGTCTCCTCTGCCATGGCCACCAACGCCTTCAGGCGCTCCACCTCGGCCTGGAGCTGCCCCTTGTCGCCGGCCAGCTTGCTACGCTGCTGGTCCGCCTCGGTAAGGGCCTGCTGCGCCTCCACAACCTTGGCGGCCTCCACCTTAAGGCGCTCCACCTCGGCCTCCAGACGGCTCTTGTCGCCCACCAGCTGCTCCTGCAGCTGGCTGGCTTCATCGAGCGCCTGCCGGGCTCCCTTCCCCTCCGCCCTCGCCTTCTCCACCTCGGCTCCAAGCCGACCGACATCTGCAACAAGACGTTCGTACTGAAGGCCAGCCCGAATTAGCTGGCTCCTCCAAGACAGCACCTCGGCTACAGGAGAGAAACTCAGAAACAAATTACTACTTTAAGATTCGACCCAACTGCTACGCAGTTGGCCCGAATCTCAGGGGCTACACCCAGTGGGTGCGCTAGCGCGCCCCCACTAAAAAAGAGCATGCAAGAAAAGTACCTGCCGCGGCGCGAAGCTCCTCCTCCTTGGCGGCGAGCATTTCCTTGAGACGCCGGTGCATCTCAAGGAGCCGGTTGAAGACAACGACCAGGTAGGAGTCCAGTTGCTGCAGAAAGCAACGATCAATACAAGACAAGAAGATAAGATTCGACCCAACTGCTACGCAGTTGGCCCGAATCTCGGGGGCTACACCCAGTGGGTGCGCTGGCGCGCCCCCACAAAGCACAAGGCAATGAAAAGAGAAAAGGCAGAAGTCAATGGGAAACTTACGAACACGGCGCGCTCCATCTCCTGCGTCGCCTCGACCTCGGCCTGGGCGAAGACCTGGATCCGGTCCGCCCGCCCTCGAAGGTGTCGGGTCGCGGCGGCCAGATAACCCACAAGTATAGAGGATCAATTGTAGCCTCTTTCGATAAGTAAGAGTGTCGAACCCAACGAGGAGCTAAAGGTAGAACAAATATTCCCTCAAGTTCTATCGACCACCGATACAACTCTACGCTCGCTTGACATTCGCTTTACCTCTCGGGGAAACGACACCTATGGGATCACAAGAATCCCTACTACGGTTGTCGGGGCGCAGGGTTGTGAGAAGAGCAGGATTAGTAACCAGCACAAGGATCGTTTACCCAGGTTCAGGCCGCGAGGATGCGTAAAACCCTAGTCCTGCTTTGGTGGGTGTATTTCAGAGAGTTCTTGAGCTCTCGAACTAGCTGTCGTGAGTGTGTCGATCCAAAGAGCCGAATCCTTCTCCAGTATGTCATGGGCCTCCTTTTATAGGCGAAAGGGGCTGCCACAGTGGCATATAGGAGGTGGAAAGGTGCACAGTGCCCTGAGCTTATCACTCGTATTACAGGACAAGACACATTTAATGTGTAGCTTCTTGCTTTATTGGGGACGGGGGCGAGGCCCGTCCCGTCCGTCGCGGCTCCTCCTTGCTTCGACATGCGCCCTGGCCAGTGAGGCATGCGGTGCCATGTAGGCAGGCAGACAGCTGAGGTGGTGCGGTGGTGGAGCCTTCACGAAGATCTGCATGCCACGCAGGCGTGAGTTGGCCTGGGAGCTACATGTTACCACGCAGGTGCCCGCCCAGCTAGTTGGGCTGGCAGCTGCAAGTGAACGGCGGTGGAAACTTGGTTGGCACGGGCCAGACGGTGGCCCTGCTGGCGTACTTGGTGAGGGCCTTGCCGGGTGGCCCGGCAAGGGTCTTGCCGTGGCGCGCTGTCGTCCCCGGCAATGACCTTGCCGGGGGTCTGGTGGCCTTCCTCGGCAAGGATCTTGCCGAGGGTCGTCGTCTTCTAATCCTCATCTGATCTTGAGTGTTCCTTGTCTTCACAAAGATCTGCATGCCACCACGGAGGTGCCTCCCGAGCCTTGGCCCTACGTGATGTTGGAGACCGTGGGATCAAGGGTGGCTCGCTCTGTTGGTGTGGGGCGAGCTGCCCCGGCAAGGGTCTTGCCGGGGGAACCTGCTTTGTCCCTCTGCTCTTTGTGGTCTTGGCCTCGGCGTTGCTCTGATTATCTTGGGCTTCGTTCCTACCTTGGCTCACCTCCCCTGTTCTTCTTGGTGTGACCGTGGGCGCGGGTCCAACTACCCGTGCACAGGTATAGGGTTACAAAAGTGCGCCCCTCTTTTTGTACACCAACAGGAGCCCCCGGTCCTGGGCAACACATAAGCGTGACACGTTGTTGGGCCAGGCCCAAAACGGTGCGCGGGCAGGCGAGGCGGTTTTTACCACGGTAAAACCCTTCGCGCGCTTTGCTTCACACGACCCGCGCGCGGCGCGGCGTGGCGTGGAGGGGTGCGCGTGAAGTGGGCGGCATGTGTGGGGCGGTTTCCGCACGCATGCGTCACATCGCAGTAAATGGGCAGCGCGACCCGCACCTTCCCCATAAAAAGGGATAAACACTGTTCCTTTTACCCTTCGCGCAAGCCCAATCCCGGAAACCTCTGCTCGTCTTCCTATTCTTCTCCAAGCTTCGCTCCTGCTCGCCGCCGTTGCGCTTCTGCCGCCCTCTGTCCTGCTCTCCTCCCCCAGCCGCCATGGCGCCAAAATCCACCAAGGGCAAGGGAGTGGCCAAGGACGCCGGAGCCACGGAGCCGCCGGAGAGTGCGCTGGCGGTGCAGTGGACGCAGTCCGCCTTCTTCCCCTCAACAGTTGACGTGTTCGAGCTTCGGGACTCCTTCAGGCCCCTGTGGGGGGTGAAGACGGGGGGGGGAGGGGGAGAATTCGGGGCATCCAGCCACGCACGTCATCCCCGCCGACTGCGCCGATGCTGCCCCAAATCGGTACCCCTTCTTTGTCGATAACTTTTCCAGCGGGCTCTGTCCTCCCTTCTCCGATTTCTTCAGCGACGTCATGCATACCTTTGGCTTCCGCCTCCTGGATTTCACTCCGAACGCGGTGGCGTGCATGGCCCTTTTCGCGCATCTCTGTGAGGGCTTCGCCGGGGTGCACCCCAACACGGCGCTCTTTCACCATTACTTCTCCCCTCGGATCCAACCAGGGGGCGCCATCTCCGGCTGCATCGCCTGGGTCTCAAGGTCCAAGGGAGTGTATCCGGAGGGCGCCATGAAGGAGAGGTGGGAAGAATGGCGGGACCGGTGGTGCTGGATCAAGGAGAAGGACCTGCCGGCATTCTGCGAAGTTCGCCGGGTGCCGCCGGTCCACAGAAGCGATTGGAGCGACGTCGATGCTGACGACGAGAAGCTCACGGTCGCCACCACCAGGATCCTCCGGCTTACTGACGCCGGGCTCACCCTTGATATTATCGGGGCGGACTTCATCCACCGCCGGATCGCTCCACGGCATAACAAGGGGAGGCCAGCCTGGCTCTTCACAAACCCCGCCGACATCATGCGGCTTCGTCCCGGCCTCGACCACAACTTCGCAGTGATGGGACACGCCCATTTCTGCCAGCGGCTCTTCTAGCTTGATGTGGGCCGCGACGGCGAGGTCGAGCGGACCAGCAAGGTCACGAGGGCCGCCGCGAAGGCCGGCAAGGTCCTCAAGGGGCCTTTGTTCGAGCTACCGACGGGGTGGTCCTGTTGTGTAACAACTCGCGCCGGTCCGATATCATTGCCATGATGCCGGACTGCAACGTGCATGTCCCTGACCCAAGCTGGAAGGAGCCGGAGGACGCTGAGGTGCAGCAGTTCTTCGATACTTTGCATGAGGGGTACGTCAACACCGACGCCGAGCGGCTGCTTGTCCAGGACACCACCCAGGCGGAGCTGGACTACATCACCACCAGGGCGAGGGAGGCACAGCTTTCCGAGGAGGCTGGCAGCGCCGACGGTGTGGAGGACAAGTCCGCGACGGCCGCGCAGGAGGAGGAGCTCGCCCGGTGGGCGACGGCTGCCGGGGGAGCCAGCAGCGCCGGCACCGAGGCTCCTCTGGTTGAAAATGTGACCAGCGAGTCATCGTCGGAGGAGGCCGAGACCGCAGGCCCGAAGCCGGCTATGGGGAGAGGGCGAGTCCTGCGGCGGGCCAGTCCCAGCGAGCCGGTCCGGCCCGGCAGGGTTGCGCGGCCGCAGCTGGCCTTGGAGGGGTCCGGGCGCCACATGAGGGCCGCAGCGGCAAAGAAGCCGATGAAGGCCGCGGTGAAGAAGAAGACAGCCGCCCCTTCTTCGTCCGCGCGTGCCCAGACACCACCACCTTCCCCTCCTCCGGCAGATGTTGACGCGGAGGTCACTTTCGATTATGGATCCCTCAGCCCGAGGAGGAAGAGGAAGACAGTAGAGGAGGAGGCGAACGACGAGTAAGTATCTGGTTCCCTTTCGTTATCTCTGCCTCCTCAATATGCGTCACTCGTCTTTTCTTGTCTTCGTCTTTGTAGGGACGTGGAGACGCTGGCCCAGAGAGTGAAGAGGGCCAAGGTCTCGGCGGGTGGCCAGCTCCCGGCTGGTACTTCGAGGGCGCACTAGTGGTGTTGAGCAGCCTGGACAGCAGCCCCCGGTATAGCCCCCAACGTAAGTTCATCACTCTTCCCCCATCGACATGTGTCGGGGGCACGATACTTTGGTGCTGACCTTGCCAGGTATGCAGGAGGAGAGCAGCAGCAGGAGGAGCCGTAGAGGGCTACTCCCATCACGCCGCCCCCATCGACCACGCCGCCCCGAGGGGCGTCCCCGGCAAGGGCGCCAAGCATCGAGCCTACGCGCATGGAGGAGGAGGAGGAGAACTTGGGCGCCGGCGGCTTTGCCTTGACGCCAAATGTTGGCGGGGAGGGGACTTCCGTTTCCCAGCCTGGTGCTGGCACTGGTAAGTCGTTCGTCGTCGGTCCCTGTTCCTTTTTCTTTCCGGCTCTTGGTCCTGGCCTTGCCTCACTCCCTTCTTTGGTGTCCAGATCCCTCCTCGGTGAACCCGGAGGACGTGGACTCCGTGATCGAGGGCGTCGCCAAGGCCGCCGAGGTGGACGCTGAGAAGATCGTCGCGGAGGAGGCCGCCAGGGGCGCCACTGAAGACGCCGCCAAGGGGCCCGCCGGGGAGTCCGGCAAGGCCGCCGCTGAGGAGACCGGCAAGGGGCCTGCCGGGGAGGCCGACAGGGCCGCTGCCGAGGAGGAGGAGGCGGTTGATGACCAGCCTTCCTCTTCTGCTGCTTCCGGCTCCGGCAAGTACCCAAGGGTGAGTGACGACTTGTTCGTCCACCTTCCAGGCGCGTTGAGCACCAGGACACCCGTTGAGGGAGAGCTGTTCGATGACGAAGTGCTCGCCACTGCCGGGCTTGAAGTCGTCGATGAGCCGATCGTTGGCAGCGATGGCTCGCAGGAAGAGCGGCTCCTCCACGCCATGGGCGCCAGCTTCCAGAAGCTCCAGGCGCTCCACCGCGCCCACCTGGACAAGGTTAAGTCCAGGACGACGGTGGTGGAGAAGGCGGAGGCGGACCTCCAAAAGCGCGTTGCCGAGGCGCAGGACTGGTTCCGCGAGGCCTACAAGGAGCTCAAGGTTGCCCAGAGCGAGCTGGCCAAGCGCGACGTGGAGCTCACCATGAAGCTCGCCGACGTCGAGAAAGCCCAAGAGATGGCGAGGAACTTGGCCGCGGCCGCCGAAGCCGCCCGGACCCAGCACGAGGCCACGCTGAACTCCCAGGAGGAGGACCTTGCCGCGCGTGAGGAGAAGCTTGCCGCCACGCTTTGCAGCAAGGATAAAGAGGTGGAGGCGCTTGTCTTGCAGCGGACCGGTGAGCTGGAGCAGAGGCACAAAGAGGCACTCGATGCCCAGACCCAGGTTCACGCCGGCAAGTTGAAGGAGCTGGAGGCGGAGCGCAACGGGCTAAAGGAGCAGGCTTTGAAGCTGTCCCAGGAGAAGGATACGCTCAACAGCGCCCTAACGGAGGCGCAGGGCGCGACCGTCAGCAGGGCCGGGGAGCTCTCCGAGGCCAACAACTCCATCAAAGACCTCAAGTTGGAGCTGGAGGGTCTCGAGGAAGTGCTGTCGGAGGCCAAAACCCGAGAGGGGACCCTGGCCAAGGAGCTGGAGGCCAAGAAGCAATTGCAGAAGAACGAGGGCCTCAACTTCGCGGATCACATGGAGGGCGATAACCGCTAGCTCGACCGCCTCACCACCGTCACCAACCAGGCCGCCGCGCAGCTGGCCATCTTGGGGATGCCGGACGTGAGGTATGTCCCGGAGCGGAGCGTGAGCGCCAACTGCAGCCTGACCCTGTTCTTTGATAAGGTTGTCTGCGCTTTGGAGCGGCTTCACGCCAACCGGGCGGCCTCGCTGGCCGACGAGCCCCGGAGGCTTTGCCAGGGCGCCATGACCAAGGTTCTCACCAAGGTGGCACACTGGTACCCCGACCTCGACTTCGACGTCGCGCTGGAGAGCTTGCCGAAGGGTACTGACCTCGCGCCGCTCAGGGAGCGCATCAAGCCCATCATCAGCCATGTCGGCGGAATTCTGAGGGTGGAGGGCCAGCGCCGGGACTAGGCACCCCGTTTCTTATTGCCGCTATAGGTTCACAACCAGGACAATTGCTATATCTAGTTAGAACCGCAACAACAATTTGATGTAATATGACTCTACAGCACTTTTAGTATCATGCATGTTATTTTCCTGTTTGATTTTCCTTTGTATGTCCACCCTATGTTGATTGGGTAGGTTTGCCGGCGTGTAAACCCAGGGCGGCGTCTTGGGGACGGATCCCCATTGGCCTGCCGGGTGTGCTTGCTGCTGGGCAAACCACCTTGCCGCCCTCAGCGCGGCTGCCCGAACTATCGAGCTTGACTCGAGTCAGAATCGAGAGCGTTGCCAGGTGCGGAAGGCTACCCCACCACTCTCGACGTGGCCGCTTGAGCTGTTGAGCGGACTCGAAACAGAACAAGGGCGTTGCCAATTGCGGGAGGCCCCTTTGCGTGCAGGTTTCTCATACATAGGCAAAATCTCCGATGATGATAACCTCATATATAGACGGAAATAACTCAAAGCTCTGAATGACTTAGCTTTTCTGTCGCCGCGCCGGCGTCGTTCTTCCGGCCGCCTTCTTCTCAGGAGCCAGGGCGATGAAGAACCGCTAGGCTAGCTACTAGACCAGATTCTCACAATTGCGCCCCCTACCTGACGCGCCAAAGATGTCGGGGAAACGACACCTATGGGATCACAAGAATCCCTACTACGGTTGCCGGGGCGCAGGGTTGCGAGCAGAGCAGGATTAGTAACCAGCACAAGGATCGTTTACCCAGGTTTAGGCCGCGAGGATGTGTAAAACCCTAGTCCTGCTTTGGTGGGTGTATTTCAAAGAGTTCTTGAGCTCTCGAACTAGCCGCCGTGAGTGTGTCGATCCAAAGATCTGAATCCTTCTCCAGTATGCCATGGGCCTCCTTTTATAGGCGAAAGGGGCTGCCACAGTGGCATACAGGAGGTGGAAAGGCGCATAGTGCCCTGAGCATATCGCTCTAATTACAGCACAAGACGCATTTAATGCGTAGCTTAGGTGTCCCCTTGCTTTACTGGGGACGGGGCCGAGGCCCGTCCCTTCTGTCGCCGCTCCTCCTCGCTTTGACAAGCGCCCTGGCCAATGAGGCATGCGGTGCCATGTAGGCAGGCAGGCAGTTGAGGTGGTGCGGTGGTGGAGCCTTCACGAAGATCTGCATGCCACGCAGGCGCTCGATGAGTTGCCCTGGGAGCTGCCTGTTGCCACGCAGGTGCCCGCCCAGCTGGTTGGGCTGGCAGCTGCATGTGAACGGTGGTGGAAACTTGGTTGGCGCGGGCCAGGCGGTGGCCCTGCTGGCGTCCTTGGTGAGGGCCTTGCCGGGTGGCCCGGCAAGGGTCTAGCAGTGGCGCGATGTCGTCCCCGGCAAGGACCTTGTCGGGGATCTGGTGGCCTTCCTCTGCAAGGATCTTGCTGAGGGTCGTCGTCTTCTAATCCTCATCTGATCTTGAGTGTTCCTTGTCTTCACAAAGATCTGCATGCCACCACGGAGGTGCCTCCCGAGCCCTGGCCCAACGTGATGTTGGAGACCGTGGGCTCAAGGGTGGCTCGCTCGGTTGGTGTGGGGCGAGCTGCCCCGGCAAGGGTCTTGCCGGGGCTGCTGAGGCTACCCCGACAAAGGTCTTGCCGGGGGAACCTGCTTCGTCCCTCTGCTCTTTGTGGTGTTGGCCTTGGCGTTGCTCTAATTATCTTGGGCTTTGGTCCTACCTTGGCTCACCTCCCCTGTTCTGCTTGGTGTGACCATGGGCGCGGCTCCGACTGCCCGTGCACAGGTATAGGGGTACAAAAGTGCGCCCCTCTTTTGTACACCGACATTACCTAGAACAAGTATGAAACTAGAAGTACTTTGTAGGTGTTGTGGGATACGTTTGCAACACAATAAAGAGCACGTAAATAAAATCTAGGGGCTGTTTTAAGTAAAGAAATAATAAAGTTAGTATAGCGAGTGTGGAAAAGTGGTGGTAGGAGTTGCGAAATTGTCCCTAAGCAATTGACTACTTTACTAGACCGATAGCATGTTTTATGTGGGAGAGCCCACTGCTAGCATGTCATCCCTCGAATTCTATGCACTTATGATTGGAACTATTAGCAAGCATCCGCAACTACTAACGTTCATTAAGGTAAAACCCAACCATAGCATTAAGATATATTGGTCCCCCTTCAATCCCGTATGCATCAATTTTTATGCTAGGTTGAAGCTTCTGTCACTCTTGCCCTCCAATACATAGTCCTATCAACATACAACTAACCCTATGGTGTGATCCATGTGTGTGCTCATATGATGGGCACCAAGGAACAACAACATAACCACAAGCAAATTAAACCAATTATAGCAATTCACATATTACCGGTAGGACAACGAAAATCTACTCAGACATCATAGGATGGCAACACATCATTGGATAACAATATGAAGCATAAAGCACCATGTTCAAGTAGAGGGTTCAGCTGGTTGCGGGAGAGTGGACCACTATAGATAGATGGGGGAAGGTGATGAAGATGTTGGTGAAGATGACGGAGGTGTTGGTGTAGATCGCCATCACACGATGATGGCCCCGGCGGCGTTCCGGCGCCACCGGGAGAGAGGGGGAGAGAGCCCCCCTTCTTCTTCTTCTTCTTCCTCATTGACCTTCTCCCTAGATGGGAGAAGGGTTTCCCCTCTGGTCCATGGCCTCCATGGCATGGGAGGGGCGAGAGCCCCTCCGAGATTGGATCTGTCTCTTTGTCTCTCTCTGTTTCTGCGTTCCCTGATTCTGCCCTTTCACCGTTTCTTAAATTCCCGGAGATCCGTAACTTCGATTGGGCTGAAATTTGGACACGATTTTTATCCGGATATTGGCTTTCTTGCGGCGAAAGAAGGGCACCAACAACCTTACGGAGTGTCCACGAGGTCCCAGGGTGCACCTGACCCCCTCGGGCACGCCCCTCACCCTCGTGGGCCCCTCGGGCATCGTCTCGCGTTGATTCCACTTCCCAAAATTCACATATATTTGAAAAAAAGCTCCATTAGTTTTTATCCCGTTTGGACTCCGTTTGATATTGATTTTCTACGGAACAAAAAACATGCAACAAACAGGAACTGGCACTGGGCAATGGATCAATATGTTAATCCCAAAAATAGTATAAAAAGTTGCCAAAAGTATGTAAAAGTTGTAGAATATTGGCATGGAACAATAAAAAATTATAGATACGACGGAGACGTATCAGCATCCCCAAGCTTAATTCCTGCTCGTCCTCGAGTAGGTAAATGATAAAAAATATAATTTTTGGTGTGGAATGCTACCTAGCATATTCTTGATCATGTAATCTAATCATGGCATGAATATTAAGACATGAGTGATTCAAAGCAATAGTCTATCATTTGACGTGAAGACAATAATACTTCACGCATACCAATAAAGCAATCATGTATTTTCAAAATAACATGGCCAAAGAAAGTTATCCCTACAAAATAATATGGTCTAGCTATGCTCCATCTTCACCACACAAAGTTTTCAAATCATGCACAACCCCGATGACAGGCCAAGCAATTGTTTCATACTTTTGACGTTCTCAAACCTTTTCAACTTTCACGCAATACATGAGCGTGAGCCATGGACATAGCACTATAGGTGGAATAGAATATGATGGTGGAGGTTGTGTGGAGAAGACAAAAGGGAGAAAGTCTCACATCGACACGGCTAATCAACGGGCTATGGAGATGCCCATCAAGTGATGTCAATGCGAGGAGTAGGGATTTCCAAGCAACAGATGAACTAGAGATATAAGTGTATGAAAGCCCAAACTGAAACTAAGTGGGTGTGCATCCAACTTGCTTGCTCATGAAGACCTAGGGCATTTGAGGAAGCCCATCGTTGGAATATACAAGCCAAGTTCTATAATGAAAATTCCCACTAGTATATGAAAGTGATAAGCCAAGAGACTCTCTATATGAAGAACATGGTGCTACTCTGAAGCACAAGTGTGGTAAACGGATAGTAACATTGTCCCTTCTCTCTTTTTTTCTTTTTCTTCTTTTTTTGTAGGCTTCTTTGGCCTCTATCTATTTTTTTGGGCTTCTTTGGCCACTTTTATTTTGATCATGGGACAATGTTCTAATAATGATGATCATCACACTTTTATTTACTTACAACTCAATATTTCAACTCGATACTAGAACAAAATATGACTCTATATGAATGCCTCCGGTGGTGTACCGGGATGTGCAATGATCTAGCGTAGCAATGACATAAAAAAACAGACAAGCAATGAAAACATCATGCTAGCTATCTTACGATCATGCAAAGTAATATGACAATAAATGCTCAAGTCATGTATATGATGATGATGGAAGTTGCATGGCAATATATCTCAGAATGGCTATGGAAATGCCATGATAGGTAGGTATGGTGGCTGTTTTGAGGTAGATATAAGTAGGCTTATGTGTGATAGAGCGTATCGTATCATGGGGTTTGGATGCACCGGCGAAGTTTGCACCAACTCTCGAGGTGAGAAAGGGCAATGCACGGTACCGTAGAGGCTAGCAATTTGCGAAAAGGTAAGAGTGCGTATAATCCATGGACTCACATTAGTCATAATGAACTCATATACTTATTGCAAAAGTTTATTAGCCCTCGAAGCAAAGTACTACTACGCATGCCCCTAGGGGATAGATTGGTAGTAAAAGACAATCGCTCGTCCCCGACCACCACTCATAAGGAAAGCCATCAAAGAACACATCATGCTTCAAATTTGTCACACAACGTTTACCATACGTGCATGCTACGGGACTTGCAAACCTCAACACAAGTATTTCTCAATTTCACAATTACCCCACTAGCATGACTCCAATATCACCATCTTTCTATCGCAAAACTATTGCAAGGAATCAAACATATCATATTCAGTGATCTACAAGTTTTATGTAGGATTTTATGACTAACCATGTGAATGACCAATTCCGCTCATCTCTCTAAATAGATATAAGTGAAGCAAGGGAATTTAATTATTTATAGAAAATATATGCCCACGCTCTACAAATATAAGTGAAGCAAAAGAGCATTCTACAAATGGCGGTTTTCTATGTTAAGAGAAACAGGCAATCCAAACTTCAAATGATATAAGTGAAGCACATGAAGCATTCTATAAAGCCATACTCAAAAGATATAAGTGAACTGCAATGAGCATTATATAAATCAACCAAGGATTATCTCATACCAGCATGGTGCATAAAATAAAAGTGAAAACTAAATGCAAAAGACGCTCCAAGATTTGCACATATCGCATGAACGAAACAAATCCGAAAACATACCGATACTTGTTGAAGAAAGATGGGATGCCTTCCGGGGCATCCCCAAGCTTAGACGCTTGAGTCTCCTTAAATATTTACTTGGGTTGCCTTGGGCATCCCCAAGCTTGAGCTCTTGTCTCTCCTCCTTATCCTCATATCGAGACCTCCTCAATCTTCGAAAACTTCATCCACACAAAACTCAACAGAAAGCTCGGTAAGATCTGTTAGTATAATAAAGCAAATCATTACTCTAAGTACTGTTGCAAACCAATTCATATTTTGTTTTTGCATTGTAGTACTATAATATAACTTTTTCATGGCTTCATCCACTGATAGAAATTGATAGTTTCATCGAAACAAGCAAACTATGCATCAAAAAACAGAATCTGTCTTAAACAGGACAGTCTGTAGTAATCTGAACATTCACCATACTTCTGGTACTCCAAAAATTCTGAATAAATTAGGAAAATAAAAAAATTTATAGAAATACATTGCAAAAAGTTTCAGAACCGTTTGATATTCCAGTAAAAAATGTAAAATCGCGCACTACAGCTAAAGTTTCTGTTCTGCACCGCACAAACCAACAAGCAATGTAAACATCCTAAAGGCAAATCTTGGGACATTATTTTTATAATACAATGGACTTGTACAAGGGGATAATTATTTTTGTTGAAAAGTTTCTGTAATCAAGGGTCAAAAAGTTTCCATGGGCATGAACAAAGTTCAAGGCTATCTCCCATTTTAACAATGCTCGTCTTTCTCACTTTCGCTTTTCTTTTTGAAAATGTTTTAGGTTCCCCTCTTTATTTTTTTGTTTTTAAACTTTATAAAAGCACTCAACAGAAATAGATGACTCTCTAAAACTTCTGGGTTGTCTCCCTGGCAGCGCTTTCTTTAAAGCCATTAAGCTAGGCATATAGTGCTCAAGTAATGGATCCACCCGGATCCCAAGGTATATCAAAGCCAATTTTAATTAACAATGATTTGAGATTTAGTAGTGAGCACAAAGTAACATATATCATGCAACAACGAAGTCTAACTCTCTTCCTATGCATCGGCATGTCATAAAAGAACAAATCATGCACACATAGTAAAGGCCAATGCATGGCATAAATAGTTTCTTGCAATTTTATCATATTGGAAACATGGAGAGGAGGAGATGTAGTTCCTCTCTCATAATAATTGCAAGTAGGTGCAGCAAGCACATACATATTATATCTGTCAAAATCATCATGTGTAGTAGTAAAACGCAACCCATCAATATAATCCTTAATAAGTGCAAACTTCTCTGATATAGTGTAGTCGGGAGAATTCAAAAAGATAATAGGACTATCATGTGTGGGTGCAATAGCAACAATTTCATGTTTAACATAAGGAACTATAGCAAGTTCATCTCCATAAGCATAATTCATATTGGCATCTTGGCCACAAGCATAGCAAGCATCATCAAAAAGGGATATTTCAAAAGAATCAACGAGATCATAACAATCATCATGGCAATCATCCTTCGGTATGCACGAAGGGAAATTAAACAATGTATGGGTTGAAGAGTTACTCTCATTAGAAGGTGGGCACGGGTAGCTAATCTGCTCTTCCTCCTTTTGTTCTTCGCTCTCCTCATCATCTTTTTCATCCAATGAGCCCACAATTTCATCAATTCCTTCTTCCATAGACTCCTGCAAAATATTATTCTCTTCTTGGACAACGGAGGAGTCTTCAATATATGGTTTAATATAAAGATTAGAAGCATAATTATCATAGCAATATTTAAGTATGGCCAATTTTTCATATTTGTAGAGAGTAGTATCACACTCTTCAATAAAAGAAGAAATTTCACAAGTACCCCTAAAAGTAACAAATTCTTCAATTTGTTGAACATCATAGTAATTATAAACACCCTTAGTATACGAAGATACGATTCCATTATCACTAAACCCGCATTGGTAAGGAAGGTGTTTCATAGGGTCTTTAGAACAACAATACAATCATATATTTCACATAAATTCCAAGCATAGCACTGTAAACGATGAATTTAATCAAGTAAAATTTCCCCTTTTTGAGATAAGTGGTGTCGCACATAACAAGCATGCTCATCTAAAGATTTGCCCTCAACTAAGCTAGTTGGGGTTTCATCACGAGCACAAAGGGATCAAAGATGATCCAAGTAAAAAGCTTCAGGAGTGTGATAGATTTTGAGTGGTTCTTTAACCATTGGTGTAGTAGGTACAACTAATTTTTTTGGTATTTGGTGTTTCCTACCCATAACTAAAGATAGAAAACAAGAGCACAAAATAAAAACTACTTAGTGATAAAGCAAACAAGCACACACGAGAATATTCACCCCACGCTATAACTCCCCGGCAACGGCGCCAGAAAAAGGTCTTGATAACCCACAAGTATAGGGGATCAACTGTAGCCTCTTTCGATAAGTAAGAGTGTCAAACCCAACGAGGAGCTAAAGGTAGAACAAATATTCCCTCAAGTTCTATCAACCACCGATACAACTCTACGCACGCTTAACCTAGAACAAGTATGAAACTAGAAGTACTTTGTAGGTGTTGTGGGATAGGTTTGCAAGATAATAAAGAGCATGTAAATAACATCTAGGGGCTGTTTTAAGTAAATAAACAATAAAGTTAGTATAGAGAGTGTGGAGAAGTGGTGGTAGGAGTTGCGAAATTGTCCCTAAGCAATTGACTACTTTACTAGACCGATAGCAAGTTTTGTGTGGGAGAGGCCACTGCTAGCATGTCACCCCTGACTTGGAATTCTATGCACTTATGATTGGAACTATTAGCAAGCATCCGCAACTACTAATGTTCACTAAGGTAAAACCCAACCATAGCATTAAGATATATTGGTCCCCCTTCAATCCCGTATGCATCAATTTTTATGCTAGGTTGAAGCTTCTGTCACTCTTGCCCTCCAATACATAGTCCTATCAACATACAACTAACCCTATGGTGCGATCCACGTGCGCTCTCATATGATGGGCACCAAAGAACAGCAAGATAACCACAAGCAAATTAAACCAATCATAGCAATTCACCAATTACCGGTAGGACAACGAAAATCTACTCAGACATCATACGATGGCAACACATCATTGGATAATAATATGAAGCATAAAGAACCATGTTCAAGTAGAGGGTACAGCGGGTTGTGGGAGAGTGGACCGTTGTAGATAGATGGGGGAAGGTGATGAAGATGTTGGTGAAGAAGATGGAGGTGTTGGTGTAGATCGCCGTCATACGATGATGGCCCCGGTGGCGTTCCGGCGCCACCTGGAGAGAGGGGGAGAGAGCCCCCCTTCTTCTTCTTCTTCCTTGACCTTCTCCCTAGATGGGAGAAGGGTTTACCCTCTGGTCCATGGCCTCCATGGCATGGGAGGGGCGAGACCCCCTCCGAGATTGGATCTGTCTTTCTGTCTCTCTCTATTTCCGCGTTCCCTGATTCTGCCCTTTCACCGTTTCTTAAATTCTCGGAGATCCGTAACTCCGATTGGGGTGAAATTCGGACACGATTTTTATCCGGATATTGGATTTCTTGCAGCGAATGAAGGGCACCAACCACCTTACAGAGTGGCCACGAGGGTCCAGGGCGCACCTGATCCCCTCGGGCGCGCCCCTCACCCTCGTGGGCCCCTCGGGCATCGTCTCGCGTTGATTCCACTTCCCAAAATTCACATATATTCCAAAAAAATATCCGTCAGTTTTTACCCCATTTGGACTCCGTTTGATATGGATTTTCTGCCAAACAAAATACATGCAACAAACAGGAACTAGCATTGGGCACTGGATCAATATGTTAGTCCCAAAAATAGTACAAAAAGTTGCCAAAAGTATATAAAAGTTGTAGAATATTGGCATGGAACAATAAAAAATTATAGATACGACGGAGGTGTATCACGGCCATCGCCGCCTCCTCCTGGGTTGGAGGCCCGAAGAGGACCTCACAGGTCCTGCTCCGCGTCGGCTGCGACCCGGCGGACCGGCGACGTCCCGACCCGAGCACCAGGGCGTGCTCCCTACTGGCCGCCTCCCCCGAGGCCGGCGCTTCCGCCGGCGCCCTCTCTAGCATCAACGCTAGCTTGTTGGGTAGAGCGACTTCCGTCTCCACCACCGGCGTCGTCTCGCTCGTCGGCGTCCGAGCCGCCCCCTCCGGTGTCGTCCGTGATGCCTCCCCCAAGACGACGTCATCGTCTCCTCCATTGGCCCCCGCCCTCTTGACCACGTCGGTCCGCGGCGGGGTGTCGTCCCGAACGACCACGACCTCCCTGTCGAGGTCCATCGTGCCCGCACAGCCGCCTTGGCCGTGCTCCCCCTCCGATAACGGCACTAAGACCGTCGCCTCCACCATCGTCCCTGCCGGCATCTCCGGCCACACCGGCTCCTCGCCAGCTCGCACCCACGTCACCACCGCACTAACCCAGGCCTGGGTCGACGCCGCTTAGGGAGTCCTGGACTAAGGAGTCCTCGGGCGTCCGGCTTGTTGGACATGGGCCGGACTAATGGGCTGTGAAGATACAAGACCAAAGACTCTCTCCCGTGTCTGGATAGGACTCTCCTTGGCGTGGAAGGCAAGCTTGGCGACCACATATGAAGATTCCTTTCTCTGTAACTGACTTTGTACAACCCTAGTCCCCTCTGGTGTCTATATAAACTGGAGGGCTTAGTCCGGAAACGGATACAGTCATACAGGCTAGACTTCTAGGGTTTTAGCCATTATGATCTTGTGGTAGATCAACTCTTGTAATACTCATATTCATCAAGATCAATCAAGCAGGAAGTAGGGTATTACCTCCATAGAGAGGGCCCGAACCTGGGTAAACATTGTGTTCCCTGTCTCCTGTTACCATCGACCTTAGACGCACGGTTCGGGACCCCCTACCCGAGATCCGCCGGTTTTGACACCGCCATTGGTGCTTTCATTAAGAGTTCCACAATGCCATCCCCAAAAGGTTCGATGGCTTCTTCAAACATCAACAACAATGCTGTCCAAGGGGAAACATTCCTCCCCGGGCAGATCTTCGTGTTCGGCGGCTTCGCACTGCGGGCCAACTCGCTTGGCCATCTGGAGCAGATCGACAGCTACGCCCCTGGCCATCAGGTTAGATTTGGGAGCTTGAACTTCATCGCGGACATCCGCGGAGACTTGATCTTCAACAGATTCGAGACCACGACAGCCGCTCCCTATCCCTACGATGAGCATGATTTAAATCTATCATCGGACCATACTCAGGAAATTGCATGTGTAACCGCTCCGGCCTTAGATCCAGAGCAGACCGCACCATCCGAGGAAGGGAAGCTCAACCCCGCCACGGAAGCCGCAAACTTCGCGGTGTTGGAGCCGCACGCAGACCCAACCTCGGGTGATATCTGTGTCTCCGGAACCTCGGACTTGTTTTCGGTGACAAGTTCCGAAACATGTGCGTCCGCTTATCTCGAGCTGGATCGGTCATCGATCACCGAATTCAGTGCAACGGACATCTTCCGGCACTCGCCTCTAGGCGGCGTGCTAAACTCATTAAAAATATGTCCTTAGCGGGGGACTCACAGCCGAACTCTGTCCGGTTCAAACTGGAGGCTGATAATGGGGAATTTCTCTTCCCACCCGCCACCCACTACATAGCCGCTGTCGAGGACTTAACCGACATGCTCAATTACGGCTCCGAAGACATCGAAGGTATGGACGACGATGCAGATGAGGAGCATGGCCAAAACCCGCCGTTTACTAGACGCTGGATGGCCACTTCTTCGTATGACGTATACATGGTGGATACACCCAAAGAGAATAACGGCCAAGGAAAAGCCAGCCGAGGACGAGCCTCCCAAGACACAACCAAAGCGCCGGCGTCAGCGGCGCCGCTCTAAATCTCGCCGCAGCGAGGACAACAACACCGACACAGGAGACGATCACACTCCGGACGGTGCCGAAGACAGAGAAGATCTTGATGAACAAACGGCCAAACAGGACGATCGGGAAGATGGGCAAGTCAACCCTGATGAACAGGCCATAAACGATGACTCGGAGGGCAGCACTTATCTTCCACGCTCCGAGGATGAGGTGAGCCTTGGCAACGAGGATTTTATCGTGCCTGAGGAACCTCTCGAGCAAGAGCGCTTTAAGCGCCAGCTAATAGCCACTGCGAGGATCCTGAAAAATAAGCAACAGCAGCTTCAAGCTGATCAAGATCTGCTCAACGATAGATGGACTGATGTCCTGATAGCCGAAGAATACGGCCTTAAGCGCCCAGCCAAAAGTTACCCGAAGCGCAAATTGCTACCTCAGTTTGATGACGAGGCGCCGGAGCCTGTACCATCATCACGTAATGCGGCTGACCGACCACCACGCGGTCGGGATAAAGCGGCAGACCAAGCCGAACACCAGACTGCCCCACCTCACCATAAAGGCAGGGCCAAAACATCTCGGGGTTACACATATGACCTTCGGCAGGACCTGGGTAGTAGATCAAGACACACAAGATTGATCAATGGATCGCGAGGACGTGCCTCGACACGAGACGATGGCACTGTCCAAGAAGAGACTAATATTTTGCAGGAGTCTATGGAAGAAGAAATTGATGAAACTGTGAGCTCATTGGATGAAAAAGATGAGGAGGAGAGCGAATAACAAAAGGAGGAAGAGCGGATTGATCACCCGTGCCCACCTTCTAATGAGAGTAACTCTTCAACTCATACATTGTTTAAATTCCCTTCGTGCTTACCGAAGGATGATTGTTATGATCCCGTTGATTCTTTTGAAATATCCCTTTTTGATGATGCTTGCTATGCTTGTGGCCAAGATGCCAATATGAATTATGCTTATGGAGATGAACTTGCTATAGTTCGTTATGTTAAACATGAAATTGTTGCTATTGCGCCCACGCATGATAATCCTATTATCTTTTTGAATTCTCCCGACTACACTATATCGGAGAAGTTTGCCTTTATTAAGGATTATATTGATGGGTTGCCTTTTACCGTTGCACATGATGATTTTGATAGATATAATAAGCATGTGCTTGCTGCTCCTACTTGTAATTATTATGAGAGAGGAACTATATCTCCACCTCTCTATGTTTGCAACAAGATAAAATTGCAAGAAACTGTTTATACTATGCATTGGCCTTTACTTTGTGTGCATGAATTGTTCTTTTATGACATGCCGATGCATAGGAAGAGAGTTAGACTTCATCATTGCTTGATATATGTTGCTTTGTTCTCACTACTAAATGCTAAATCAATGTTAATTAAAATTGGCTTTGATATACCTTGGGATCCGGGTGGATTCATTACTTGAGCACTATATGCCTAGTTTAATGGCTTTAAAGAAAGCACTGCCAGGGAGACAACCCGGAAGTTTTAGAGAGTCATTTATTTCTATTGAGTGCTTTCATATAGTTTAAAAACAAAAAAATAAAGAGGGGAACCCAAAACTTTTCAAAAAGGAAAGTGAAAGTGAGAGAGACAAGCATTGTTGAAGTGGGGGAGCTCCTTGAACTTTGTTCATGCTCACGGAAACTTTGTGAATCTTGATTACATAAACTTTTCAACAAAAATAATTATCCCCTTTTACAATTCCATTGTATCATAAAAATAATATGCCAAGGTTTTCCTTTAGGATGTTTACAATGCTTGTTGGTTTGTGCGGTACAGGACAGAAACTTTGGCTGTAGTGCGCGATTTTACATTTTTACTAGAACGTCAAACGGTTCTGAAACTTTTTGCACTGTCTTTCTATACAAATGTTTATTTTTCCTAATTTTGGTAGAATTTTTGGAGTACAAGAGGTATGGTGAATGTTCAGATTATTACAGATTGTTCTGTTTAAGACAGATTCTGTCTTTGATGCATAGTTTGCTTGTTTTGATGAAACTATCAATTTCTATCAGTGGATTAAGCCATGGAAAAGTTATATTACAGTAGTTATAATGCAAAAACAAAATATTAATTGGTTTTCAATAGTACTTAGAGTGGTGATTTGCTTTATTATACTAACGGATCTTACCAAGTTTTTTGTTGAAGTTTTGTGTGGATGAAGTGTTCGATGATCGAGAAGGTCTTGATATGAGGAAAAGGAGGAGAGGTAAGAGCTCAAGCTTGGGGATGCCCCGGAAGGCATCCCCTGTTTCTTCAACAAGTATCAGTACGTTTTCGGATTCGTTTCGTTCATGCGATATGTGCAAATCTTGGAGCATCTTTTGCATTTAGTTTTCACTTTTTTATGCACCATGATGGTATGAGATAGTCCTTGGTTGATTTATAGAATGCTCATTGCACTTCACTTAAATCTTTTGAGTATGGCTTTATAGAATGCTTCATGTGCTTCACTTATATCATTTGAAGTTTGGATTGCTTGTTTCTCTTCACATAGAAAACCGCCATTTGTAGAATGCTCTTTTGCTTCACTTATATTTGTTAGAGCGTGGACATATATTTTGTAGAAAGAATTAAACTCTCTTGCTTCACTTATATCTATTTAGAGAGATGACAGGAAATGGTCATTCACATGGTTAGTCATAAAATCCTACATAAAACTTGTAGATCACTGAATATGATATGTTTGATTCCTTGCAATAGTTTTGCAGTATAAAGATGGTGATATTAGAGCCATGCTAGTGGGTGGTTGTGGACTGTAGAAATACTTGTGTTGAGGTTTGTGATTCCCGTAGCATGCACATATGGTGAACCGTTATGTAACAAAGTCGGAGCATGAGGTATTTATTGATTGTCTTCAATATGAGTGGTGGTCGGGGACGAGCGATGGTCTTTTCCTACAAATCAATCCCCCTAGGGGCATGCGTAGTAGTACTTTGCTTCGAGGGCTAATAAACATTTGCAATAAGTATATGAATTCTTTATGACTAATGTTGAGTCCATGGATTATACGCACTCTCACCCTTCCATCATTGCTAGCCTCTTCGGTACCGTGCATTTCCCTTTCTCACCTCGAGAGTCTGTGCAAACTTCGCCGGTACATCCAAACCCCGTGATACGATACGCTCTATCACACATAAGCCTCATTATATCTTCCTCAAAACAGCCACCATACCTACCTATCATGGCATTTCCATAGCCATTCCGAGATATATTGCCATGCAACTTCCATCATCATCATATACATGACTTGAGCATTGATTGTCATATTGCTTCGCATGATCGTAAGATAGCTAGCATAATGTTTTCGTGGCTTGCCCATTTTTTGATATCATTGCTACGCTAGATCATTGCACATCCCGGTACACCGCCGGAGGCATTCATATAGAGTCATATTTTTGTTCTAGTATCGAGTTGTAATATCGAGTTATAAGTAAATAAAAGTGTGATGATCATCATTATTAGAGCATTGCCCTAAGAAAAAAAGAGGCCAAAGAAGCCTAAATAAAAAAAGGGGGCCAAAGAAGCCCATTCAAAAAAAGAGAAAAGGGGCAATTTTACTATCCTTTTACCACACTTGTGCTTCAAAGTAGCACCATGTTCTTCATACAGAGAGTCTCTTGAGTTATCACTTTCATATACTAGTGGGAAATTTTATTATAGAACTTGGCCTGTATATTCTGATGATGGGCTTACTCAAATGCCCGAGGTCTTCATGAGCAAGCAAGTTGGATGCACACCCACTTAGTTTCCAGTTTGAGCTTTCATACACTTATAGCTCTAGTGCATCTGTTGCATGGCAATCCCTACTCCTTGCATTGACATCAATCGATGGGCATCTCCCTAGCCCGTTGATTAGCCGCATCGATGTGAGACTTTCTCCTTTTTGTCTTCTTCACATAACCCCCATCATATTATTCTATTCCACCTATAGTTCTATGTCCATGGCTTGCGCTCATGTATTGCGTGGGGGTTTAAAAAGCTGAAGCGCGTTAAAAAGTATGAACCTATTGCTCGGCTTGTCATCGGGGTTGTGCATGATTTGAATGCTTTGTGTGGTGAAGATGGAGCATAGCCAGACTATATGATTTTGTAGGGATAACTTTCTTTGGCCATGTTATTTTGAAAAGACATGATTGCTTTATTAGTAGGCTTGAAGTATTATTGTTTTTATGTCAAATGATAGACTATTGCTTTGAATCACTCATGTCTTAATATTCATGCCATGATTAGATTACATGATCAAGATTATGCTAGGTAGCATTCCACATCAACAATTATCTTTTTTTATCATTTACCTACTCGAGGATGAGCAGGAATTAAGCTTGGGGATGCTGATACGTCTCCGTCGTATCTATAATTTTTTATTGTTCCATGCCAATATTCTACAACTTTCATATACTTTTAGCAACTTTTTATACTATTTTTGGGACTAACATATTGATCCAGTGCCCAGTGTCAGTTCCTATTTGTTGCATGTTTTTTGTTTCACAGAAAATCCATATCAAACGGAGTCCAAATGGGATAAAAACTGACGGAGATTTTTTTTGGAATATTTGTGATTTTTGGGAAGAAGAATCAACGCGATACGATGCCCGAGGGGGCCACGAGGCAGGGGCGCGCCCTGGACCCTCGTGGCCACCCCGTAAGGCGGTTGGAGCCCTTCTTTCTCCGCAAGAAAGCTAGTTTCCGGATAGAGATCGTGTCCAAAATTCAGTCCAACCGGAGTTACGGCTCCCCGGTTATAAAAGAAACGGTGAAAGGCCAGACCTGAGAGCGCAGAAACAGAGAGAGACAGAGAGATAGATCCAATCTCAGAGGGGCTCTCACCCCTCCCATGCCATGGAGGCCAAGGACCAGAGGGGAAACCCTTCTCCCATCTAGGGAGGAGGTCAAGGAAGAATAAGAAGAAGAAGGAGGGGCCCCCTCTCCCCCTCTCTTCCGGTGGCGCCGGAATGCTCTCGTCGCCATCATCATCATCACTGCAATCTTCACCAACACCTCCGCCATCTTCACCCACATCTCCATCACCTTCCCCCCTCTATCTACAGCGGTCCACTCTCCCGCAACCTGATGTACCCTCTACTTGAACATGGTGCTTTATGCTTCATATTATTATCCAATGATGTGTTGCCATCCTATGATGTCTGAGTAGATTTTAGTTGTCCTATCGGTGGTTGATGAATTGCTATGATTGATTTAATTTGCTTGTGGTTATGTTGATGTCCTTTGGTGCCCATCATATGAGCGCGCGCGTGATCACACCATAGGGTTAGTTGTATGTTGATAGGACTATGTATTGGAGGGCAAGAGTGACAGAAGCTTCTACCTAGCATAGAAATTGATGCATACGAGATTGAAGGGGGACCAATATATCTTAATGCTATGGTTGGGTTTTACCTTAATGAACATTAATAGTTGCAGACGCTTGCTAATAGTTCCAATCATAAGTGCATAGAATTCCAAGTCAGGGATGACATGCTAGAAGTGGCCTCTCCCACATAATACTTGCTATCGGTCTAGTAAAGTAGTCAATTGCTTAGGGACAATTTCGCAACTCCTACCACCACTTTTCCACACTCGCTATATTTACTTTATTGCTTCTTTACTTAAAACAGCCCCTAGTTTTTATTTATGTGCTCTTTATATTCTTGCAAACCTATCCAACAACACCTACAAAGTACTTCTAGTTTCATACTTGTTCTAGGTAAAGCAAACGTTAAGCGTGCGTAGAGTTGTATCGGTGGTCGATAGAACTCGAGGGAATATTTATTCTACCTTTAGCTCCTCGTTGGGTTTGACACTCTTACTTATCGAAAGAGGCTACAATCGATTCCCTATACTTGTGGGTTATCATTGCCCGTTGTCTGTCTGTCCTCGTTCAAATAGAGGGCGGGCGGTAGGAGCTTGGTTGGTGTCTGGCCTCCTTTAAACTGAGGGTGGACGGGAGGAGCTCGGCCGGTGTTGCGTTTAATTCCGGCCCTCTCATGAACGACCGTGTGGCCGGAGTAGGTTTCTCGGTTTGCATGCGGGTTTAACGGAGAGCTTTGATGGAGGCGTGTTCAACCGGGCGTCCAGCGGGCGGCGCAGTACTATTCGATTTGACAGCAGGCAGCGCAGTTCCCGATACGGCTTTAATGCAGACGAGGGAGGGGTAGCGGTTCCCGAAATGTTGAACGGCCAATGATGCATCCTCCTTCAATGAGCATCGTGCATGCATGAGGGAAGTAATGGGAGGAGGACCGGGAAAAGAGGCTGCACGATGTGAATGCAACGCAGTTTGCACTCATATAAAGGCGCCCCTGCATTCCAATGCATCTACCACATCGTACGCACCTAAGCATTTCCCTAAGCACCTACACTAAGCGCAAAAATGCTCACTCCAGACCCATGGCGGCGATGCGTACGAGCGGCTAGCGGTTGTGCCAAATGGTCCATGACCCCGGCCTACAACATGGCGCCGAGGATCGTCTCCAGACGGTGTTCGCGAACGGCTGGTGGATGGCCGCCGTCGACGCCAACTACGACTCTAAGTTGGACCAGATGATCGTTGCCACCACCAACAAGTTCACCGTCCTCAAGAAGCTCGGGGACGACATCGCCGTACTCCTCCAGCCCGCGCGACCAGTGTCCTCATTGCCTGCCACCTTAATCGGCCTCCATGGCCGGAACCTCTTTCAAGCATTGGTGGCCCTGCGACTGCCCACCAACGCCATGAAGAATGTCCACATGGAGGTCGCGCTCGCCGCGAGGCGCCTCGTCCTGCAAGAATTCGTCGACCTACACATCCACATGTATGAGCAAATCGTGTACATAGGTATCTACAAGGCCATTGAGGATGCTACAACGTTGGCCTTCCTCAAACGGCTGGAAGCCTTGGATACCTTTGCTGGGAAGCACCTTGACCTCACCACAAAAGCCGCCGCTCCTTAGCCACCGATCGGTAGCCCGGCGCACTAAGTTGAGGAGGAGGAGGTTGTACGTTGATGGATGCATCTTTCTTCTTGCCTCCTTTAACCACCACTTTGATCGCATCATCGTGGCCTTAATTCTTATTGTGCTATTGCATTCTCGTTCCGGTCAATAACAACATGTGCGATCCCTTTGCTTAATTATATGCATCACTGTAACTAGTACTCCATCCGTCAATTTATAACTTGTGCTTACCTTCTCCATCAACTTCGTGCAACGCACGGGCATCTTGCTAGAAACGCTAGAACATGTCGGACCGCATGTGACCAAACCAATGATGCGCCAACCTAGCTACTACGTACCCTGCTTATCTGGCGAAAATAGCCCCGCCCTAGCGTTAGCAATCATTATTTCTATCTATCGATCGTGCCAAGGAGCAGAACCAAATGTTACAATTTATACATTTTTCTCTACACCTACTCCTATAAAAGACTTAGTTGGTGATGGTGGTGTGTCTGCCATCCGTCATTTCTGACCATTAGATCTGCATCTAACGGTTGTGAGGTAAGTTGTGGCGTTTTTGCAACAATAGCCCACTTCTCTGCTCCAATTTGCAGAAAACCCCTTATTATATTGAAAGCAACCACATCCCTCCCTCACCTCATCAAAACAGCCTGAGAAATATATTTTGAGTGAAAAGTAATATATTATGAGTATATCAAAACAAGAGTGATTTCTTTCAAGTTTGTGAACAAGTACTACTATTCTACTACTTTGGATCCATCACAATGCATGGGCACATTGCCAGTAAAAGGAAAAGGCCTGCCGCGTTCGCGTCGCACCCCCACACGCCCAGGAATCTGGTACGCCACATAGCTAGGGAAGGCGTGTTGCCTAGCATTTTCACTTTCATGTGGGACCGCCGTTGAGCAAACCGACTATTGGCAAACTGCACCCCGCCCACCGCCGGGTTGGAAACAGAAACGAGGGGAAGATCTAGCTGTAGCACGGAAGCCAAGAAATTTGGTGTCTGATGGGGCTCATTGATAGAGTGTTATTTATTCATAACTAGCAAGATGCCCAAGCATAGCACGGAAAATCAAGATGCATTTGTATGAGTAGTTTATGTTGTAGGAGAAAAGGATGAACAAGAGAAGGCCTTATTTGCAAATGTGGAGAGGGGTGTGGGTATCTTTTTGCAAAATTGCCATAGTTTCCTTCCTATCTGTCAGATATAAATCGGATGGCCTATACTACAGGATGGCAGGCACACCATCATCACCAACTCTGTTTTTTATAAGATTAGAGATTTAACCAAATCTCATGCGTGCAATGCACGTGTACCTTACTACTCCCTCCGTTCCTAAATATAAGTCTTTTTAGATATTTCAAATGGACAACAACATACGGATGTATGTAGACATATTTTAGAGTGTAGATTCACTCATTTTGCTATGTATGTAGTCACTTGTTGGAATCTCTAGAAAGACTTATATTTGGGAACGGAGGGAGTAGTTGGTAGTAGTAAGAAACAAATTCTGGGTTTGGCACGAGCTTGTACTGCGGGAGCACCACAAGGCCTGCCGCAGGAGTTACATTTCCCTCGCGGGGCCTGTCGGTGTCAAAACTGGCGGATCTCGGGTAGGGGGTCCCGAGCTGTGCGTCTAAGGTCGATGGTAGCAGGAGACAAGGGGCACGATGTTTACCCAGGTTCGGGCCGTCTCTATGGAGGTAATACCCTACTTCTTGCCTGATTGATCTTGATGAATATGAGTATTACAAGAGTTGATCTACCACGAGATTGTAATGGCTAAAACCCTAGAAGTCTAGCATGTATGATTATGATTGTCCCTATGGACTAAACCCTCTAGTTTATATAGACACCGGAGGGGACTAGGGTTGTACAAAGTCGGTTACAGAAGAAGGAATCTTCATATTCATATGCCAAGCTTGCCTTTCACGCCAAGGAGAGTCCCACCCGGACAAGGGTGAAAGTCTTTGGTCTTGTATCTTCACAGCTCATCAGTCCGCCCATGTCCTACAGGCCGGACGCTCGAGGAACCCTTAGTCCAGGACTCCCTCAATAACCCCCGAACCAGGCTTTCAATGACGATGTGTCCGGCGCGTAGATTGTCTTCGGCATTGCAAGGCGGGTTCCTCCTCCGATAATTTCAAAGAGCTGTATTCGGCCTTCCATTTAATGTCGTACCCCTTGGCCTCTGTGCATCCATGGCTTTAGCTTCCATGTGTTGAGCGAATATGAGAGGTTAGGTTATTCTTTGCACATAACACCCTGGCCATGTAAGAAAAGCGTCTATTTAAACAGATTGGATCTCAGATCCGTTCCACACCATGCGGAAAATCCTCAGAGCTTGCTAGGAGGAACCACTCCAACATGGCTAGCGCTCCCAGTTCTTCCTCCCGTCCCCACGGCTCTAAAAAAGGCGATTGGGAGAGATGTTCCGTATCCCAGGGTCAGCTTGTGAAGCTGCAAACACAGGGGTTTCTTCCCCCCGCGGATCTAGTCCCCTTTCGAGCGGTATTGACTTCCTTTAATAGTGGGGCTCAGTCGGAGAATTTCCCTAATCCATCCAGGGGGAGCAAGTGTGCCTCGTACCCTACTTGCTGAGAGGTGTCGGATTTCCAATCCACCCGTTCCTCAGAGGACTTCTGGAGTATTATGGCCTCCAGCTGCACAATTTCACTCCTGCCTCCATCTTGCATATTACGGGTCACGTTGTTCTTTGTGAGCTATTCCTGGGTTGTGAGGCCCATTTTGAATTATGGAGGAAACTGTTCTACCACATCCCTCATAACCAAGAGGTATCAATATTAGAAGTGGGTGGAGCCGAGGTATGGCGCATCGCCGGGACCGGATACCTGTCCGGCATGCCAAAGAAGGCGTCCGAAGAGTGGCCTTCCGAGTGGTTCTACATTGAGGATGTCGCCCTTCCTGACTGTCGGGGTCAAAACCGGCGAATCTCGGGTATGGGCTCCCGAACTGTGCGTCTAGGCGGATGGTAACATGAGACAAGGGACACGATGTTTTTACCCAGGTTCGGGCCCTCTCGATGGAGGTAAAACCCTACTCCTGCTTGATTAATATTAATGATATGGGTAGTACAAGAGTAGATCTACCACGAGATCAGAGAGGCTAAACCCTAGAAGCTAGCCTATGGTATGATTGTTGCTGTTGTTGTGTCCTACGGACTAAACCCTCCGGTTTATATAGACACCGGAGGGGGCTAGGGTTACACAGAGTCGGTTACAATGGGATGAGATCTAAATATCCGTATTACCAAGCTTACCTTCCAGACCAAGGAAAGTCCCATCCGGATACGATACGAAGTCTTCAATCTTGTATCTTCATAGTCCACCAGTCCGGACAAAGGTCATAGTACGGTTGTCCGGATACCCCCTAATCCAGGACTCCCTCAGTAGCCCCTGAACCAGACTTCAATGACGACGAGTCCGGCCCGCAGATTGTCATTGATATTGCAAGGCGGGTTCCTCCTCCGAATACTTCATAGAAGATTTTGAACACAAGGATCGTGTCCGGTTCTGCAAAACAAGTTCCACATACCACCGTAGAGAGAGAGTAATATTTTCACAAATCTAATCTGCTGACGTATTCTGTAGCGTGACATCACACCACAGCCAAGTTTTTATTCGAATCGTTTTTTACTGTCCCACCTCAGCATGTTTTGCGAGGCGGTTTCCTTGGCACGTCTTGTCAAAGCAGAGATTGTGTCGCCTTATCACGGGATTCTCATCAATACGGGCGTGGGTAACCCAACCGTGCCATTGATTACGACGCTTTGGGGAATAAACGAGTTTTACCAGGCTAGTGGGGACGCATAGTTTCGTCCACCCATATAAAGGGATAAGGATTCACCTTTTCATCCACGCCTTCTTCCTCCTTTGCTCATCCTGTTTTCGCACACTCGAACTCCAGCGCCCAAGTCCGCATTTCCCACCTCAACCTTCTCCAACCATGTCCGGAGCGGGAGGCAGGTGGATGGTCTCCTCCGTCACGGGGGGAGACATCAAAAAGCTAAGGAGAGCCGGATACCTGCCCGACGACATCGCGCACCGGCTCCCAGATGAGGGGCAACTCCTCCCCACCCCCAGGCCCCATGAGAGGGTGGTGTTCCTCACCCCTCCGTGGACTGGGCTTCCCTCTCCACCCATTCGTCCAGGGGCTCATGTTCTACTACGGCCTGGACTTCCACGATCTGGCCCCGAACTTCATCCTCAACATCTCGGCGTTTATCTCGTGTGCGAGGCCTTCCTCCGCATCAAGCCCCACTTCGGCTTATGGCTGAAGACCTTCAATGTCAAGCCGAAGGTAGTGAGAGGCCGCCAGGCGAAGTGCGGAGGCGCCATGGTGGGCAAGATGCCCAACGTCATATGGCTCGAGGGCTCCTTCATGGAGACCATAAAGGGGTGGCAATCAGGGTGGTTCTACATCACCGAGACGGGTGACCCTGAATGGGCAGCGGCCCCCAAGTTCCGATCTGGCATCCCTACGCGGCTCACCTCCTGGCAAGAGAAGGGCCTGTCATGGGGTAATTCGGGAGAGCTGACCAGACTCCAAACATGCGTCCAAAACCTGGTGGACAAGAAGGTCAATCTTGTCAACGTAGTCCAGGTCATGCTCATCCGCCGGATCCTCCCGTGTCAACGACGGGCTTTCAACTTGTGGGAGTTCGACCCGACCCAACACCAGACTCTGAACAGACTCTTCGATACCACACATGAGGATGCCTGGAAGGTGCTATTCAGAGGCGTCGAGGTTCCCCCTCCCACTACCAAGGATCGCGGATTCTGCGCGAAGCGCCAAGCCAGCGCGGTAAGCTGTTTTACCTTTTAAAGGATACTCGTTTTTCATAGTGTGACTCTATGCGGGATCTAAGCTCCCATACCTTTGACAGGACTGGCAGGAGAAGGCCGGATAGATCGATTGTCTGGCTCCTTTGCCCGAAGGCCCAGCAGACGCCCGTCGGCAAAGTTGTTGGTTCCGGCACCTTATGTGGTGCCGGAGAAGAAGGCCAAGAAGAAGGCCACGGGAACCCGGAGGAGTTCCCGGCGCCCGGTGGTGTCGGACTCATCGGCCGATGACTCCGAGGCGCACTCCTCCCACGAAGACGAGGAGGAGGAAAAAGAGGCTTCTTCCCCTCCAGCAGGGGGGGGGGAGAAGAAAAGGAAGGCTGCCCCAACTGGGGAGGCCGGAGGGTCCAAGAAGGGAAGGACTCTTCCTCCAAACTACTCCACCAACGCCGCCGACAGCGAAGAGGAGTGGCCGCCCAGGGCCAAGCCCCTGGCAAAGTCGTAAGTATTCGGAGACCAGAGTGACTCATAGTGTTCCTTTGTTGCACAACTTTTCCTGACGCCGAATATAATCATGCAGTCCGCCCCGAGCCCGGATCGACGTGTCGTCGAGCGGCTCCTTGGGTTCGTCGGATGTGGATAGCCTTTCACTTCCGGCCGCTTCCTCCCCTCGCCCTACGGACAATGCCAAGGTATTGTCCCAAGAGGCTCCAAACCGAGGGGAGGCAGTCCTGGGGGCGCCTCAAGGCGACGTCCCGGACTCCAGGCGCAAGGGGGGCAAGGCTCCCCGGGGCTCCAAGTCCGGCCCTAGGCCGAACACTACACCGGAACCTTCAACGGTTTCGGAGTCCGGCAGGCGTCCCCTCGCCAAGAAGGGAAAGCCTACCGCGCCGGTGACCTCCTTCCAACCGGAGGCACCGGATAACTTGCTGGAGGTGCTTAACGGCGCCTCCATCGATGTGGAGCACCGCACTATTATGAGTGCGGTGATCCAGAAAGTTCAGTCCGCCAAAAGCGGGCTGACTAAAGCTTGTGCTAGCCTTCAGACGGCCTTTGAGGTATGTAAAAAATATGTGAAAACATTACCGTATAGACAGTAGCCCTTGATGCTCTGTTCGGTGTTCACAAAGAAAAGCCGGATAGAGGATCTAATAATATTCGCAGGAGTCTAACATAATTATGTCGATATGCATGTGCAGGCTTCGCTGCTAACCTCTGCCGCACTGACTGCGGAGGTTGATACGCTGAAGCAGAACCTCGAGCGGTCCGAGAAAGAGCTCGGCCTTGCCAAGAAGCAGCTCGAGGAGAACTAAGGTACGTAATGCCTTGTCTGTGTGTGTATATAAAAAAGATGCAGTTGCAAAAAAATGATAGGATAGTTATGGATGTGCAAGGGCCCACGACCGAGGTGGCGACCCTGAAGCGAGCACTCTCCGAGGCCGAAGATAAAGCGGCCACGGAGTGCAGCGAGCGAGGGAAGCAAGAGGCGCGGGTTGCCGAGGTGCAGCAAGAGCTACAGGCTCTCGTGAAAAAGCATGAGAGTTTGGAGCTTGAGTCAAAGACTCGCGAGTCCGAACTCGCTGTGGCCCTCGAGAGCGCCAAGTCTGCCAAGGCCGAAGCCCAAAAGGCCCTCCAGGAAATTGAGGCGATAAAGAAGATAGTAGCGGGTAAGGTCTTTAATATGCAAAGAAAGCATGTGAAAGTGAATTACTTGTTACTTACCTGAGTCCGGAGCTCTCCAGGAGCATTCGCAGATTTGCCCTGCAGCGTGTCCGATCCCGCCACCTACTACCGGGCTGAGGAAGGGAGCTCGACGGAGAAGGTGTTCTGGTCTCAGTATGCTGAGGCCGGACACCCGGTGCCCTTGAGCGACCAGCTGAAGCAACTGGTCGAGCTCCATAAGGTGGCCGAACAGGCCATGAAGGGTCTCATAGTCCGGCTGTGGCTTGGAGAGGCCATGCCTGGGAGCTACTTCGGGCTGGTGAGGCGGCTGGCGGATGCCTGTCCGTGGCTTGAGGTTATCAAGCACTCCATCTGCATCGAGGGCGCCCGCAGGGCCCTTGCCCGTGTGAAGGTACACTGGGGCAAAATGGACGTGGAGCGGCTGGTGAAGGATGGGCCACCATAGGGAAAGGAGCACCGCCACCCTCAGATGTACTATAAAGGCGTCCTGGAGGGTGCCCGCCTTGTGGCAGATGAATGTTCAAAAGATGTAATATTTGAGTAAACTTGCTCGTGTGATCCTGTACGCTGAAAACTTGTTCATGTGCGCTATGCAACGCTTGTTTTAATTTAAAATATTACCTTCTATGCGGCCCTTTATTAAATCTGAGAGATGGCGAGTCGTCGGCTTCTGCCCCCATGCCACGAGTGCTGGGGTGTTCGGGATTAAACCTGAGCACTCTTTTTTCCCATTCTTGGGTCCTACGAGGGAGGTGCTCAGCACAGCGAACAAGGCAATCAGACTATAATGCGTTATCACTCCCACTTAGCTAGATAATTCTATAATTTTAAATTTCGGCGAAGCCCCTAGTGTTCGGAAGACCGAGTTCGGGGCGCTATACACGCCTAGGCCGGACAAAGCCGACTCCTCGCTCTAAGCGGCATAAGTCTTTAGGGACTCGAAACCTCTCGAACAGCGACCAGCTCTCACCCTATCATGACAGTTAGTTTTAGCTTTCTCTACTGAGGTGCTTAACCCAGCTCAACCAGGGCACAATCACAGTAGTTCTCCCAGTGCTACCTTAGCCGATATAGCGGAACGTAAGGTACCAAAACATGGGAGCCGGGCAAACCCAACTATTGACCAAAGACATGATTCGAAGCTGATGCATATAATGCTATAAGTTCGGAGTGCCGCACTTGTGAAAGTGTTCGGACTTCTCACGCCGTATTATGGGGTGCTTGAGCCCCTGGCATATTAGTCGTACCAAAGTGTACGGGTGCTGAATGTTATGAATGAACATATATACATAAAAAGGAATGAATAGGGAATGCAATAATAGACTGAAGCTAAGCATTGTTTATTCGGGAAAGGTGCATTAAAAGCAGAAAGATACAAATATTGCAATAAACGGGAGATGGGACTATTTGACATGTCCCCTCCAGGGGCGAGCTGCGGAATGGTATGTAAAACAGGTATTTTTCTCGTTATAGAGACCACCTGGGAGTTCCATAATGCGACCTAGCTTTCTGCCTCGCTGGTTGTTGTATCGTATGTTCGGCAATTGTACTGCTGAGCAGGTCTTCCAGAGAGTAAAGTCCTGAAAGAAAGAAAAAATGATAAAATCGGCAGCCCCTAGTGCGGTTGAGCAGTGTTCTGGGGTGTGCCGTGGTCATGCCCCTCCCCCTGTGCCCATGGTATTTTCAGAGCGTAATTATGTATGCGTAGCACGGATTTCGCCATTTTGCTAGGGCTGGGGTTGGGGCCGCATTTCTACGCTTGCTCGGCATGTGCCAGGCGGTCTTGTTGTAGGTTACTCCGAGCGCGCTTGACGGTGTCCGGGCATTTTATTGCCGGACTAGAGAATTGCCTTGAGAGGCTGCTTTGTACTTCCGCTGCGAGGGCCGCCGTGTGCTCCTCAGTTCGGAGAGAGCGCTCGGTGTTTCCATTGACTGTAATGACCCCCCGAGGTCCTGGCATCTTGAGCTTGAGGTATGCAAATGCGGTTCGCCCGAGCAGTGCTTGATAGCCACTGCAGAACGGGACTATATCGAAGATTAACTCCTCGCTTCGGAAATTATTCAGGGATCCGAAGACCACTTCTAGTGTGACTGAGCCTGTGCAATGGGCCTCTACACCTGGTATGACACCCTTGAAGGTTGTCTTTGTGGGTTTGATCCTTGAGGGATCTATGCCCATTTTGCGCACTATGTCCTGATAAAGCAGGTTCAGGCTGCTGCCGCCATCCATGAGTACTTGAGTGAGGTGAAATCCGTCGATAATTGGGTCTAGAACCAATGCGGAAAATCCGCCGTGGCGGATACTAGTGGGGTGGTCCCTGCGATCGTAAGTGATCGGGCAGGAGGACCATGGGTTGAACTTTGGGGCGACTGGCTCCAACGCATATACGTCCCTTAACGCACGCTTCCGCTGCCTCTTGGGGATGTGGGTTGTGTATATCATGTTCACCGTCCGCACTTGTGGGGGGAAACCCTTCTGTCCTCTATTGTTCGGCGGTCGGGGCTCCTCTTCATCGTTGCTGTGTAGCCCATTGTCTTTGTTTTCGGCATTTAACTTGCCGGCCTGCTTGAACACCCAACAATCCCTGTTGGTGTGGTTGGCTGGCTTTTTGGGGGTGCCATGTATCTGACACGAGCGATCGAGTATACGGTCCAAGCTGGACGGTCCCGAGTGCTTCTTTTGAATGGCTTTTTCGCTGACCAGGCTTAGAGCCTCTGAATCCGGCATTAACTGTCGTATCCTCAGTGTTGTCGCTGTTAACGCAACGCTTGTGCTTGTTGCGACATGACCTGCCATTGTTGTCCTTGGTATCCGAATTACCAGGGTTCTTTGACATGTTATTGCTACGAGCCAGCCAGCTGTCTTCTCCCGCGCAAAAGCGGGTCATGAGTGTCGTGAGGGCTGCCATAGATTTCGACTTTTCCTGTCCAAGGTGCCGGGCAAGCCACTCGTCGCGGATGTTATGCTTGAAAGCCGCTAGGGCCTCTGCGTCCGGACAGTTGACGATTTGATTTTTCTTGGTTAGGAACCGTGTCCAGAATTGTCTGGCCGATTCCTCTGGCTGCTGAATTATGTGGCTCAGGTCATCGGCGTCTGGTGGTTGCATATAGGTGCCCTGGAAGTTATCGAGGAATGCGGCTTCCAGGTCTTCCCAACACCTAATGGATTCTGCTGGCAGGCTGTTGAGCCAATGTCGAGCGGGTCCTTTAAGCTTGAGTGGGAGGTATTTGATGGCGCGTAGATCGTCGCCGCGGGCCATGTGGATATGTAGGAGATAGTCCTCAATCCATACCGCCGGATCTGTCGTACCATCGTATGATTCAATATTCACGGGTTTGAAACCCTCTGGGATTTGATGGTCCATTACTTCATTGTGAAGCATAGCGGGTGTGTGGCGCCTCTCTACTGGGCTATATCACGACGTAGCTCAAATGAGTTTTGTCTGCTATGTTCGGCCCGGCCGGATTTACTTTTACTGTATCCGGCATGACGGTTATCGTCTCGTGCTGAGGGACGCCCACGCGATTCGTAGATCGATCTTGTTTGCTTTGCTTTGTCCTCCAACATATCTCGCAGGTCTAGCGCGTTTCCCCGTGCCTTGGTATTTTCTGAGTGACGTGGGGTGCAGCTTGAGTTGTGGGCCGAGAGGCCTCTCTGTCGCGGCCACGAGGTGGCCGGTCGGCTGCGTCATACGCTGGAGATGTAGGTTTAGATGCTTCCTCCTCTAAACGGGGTAGCAACCTGCGCTTTGGGTAGCTCTTGGAGGGGCGTTCGAGTTCATATTCCTCGGCCGCAAGGACTTCGGTCCATCTGTCAGCTAGCAAGTCCTGATCAGCTCTAAGATGCTGCTGCTTCTTCTTAAGGCTATTTACCGTGGCTATAAGCCGGCGTTTGAAGCGCTCTTTCTCAACGGGATCCTCAGGCACGACGAATTCGTCGTTGTCGAGGCTTGCCTCGTCTTCGGAGGGAGGCATGTGATTGTCATCCTCTTCCTCTCTGTTTGCCGCTCTCTCATGAGGGTTGGCCTCTCCATCCTCCTATGCTGAATCTTGCAGGAGGGGGTTGTCTTCGGCATTGTCCAGAGCGTTATTATCTCCTGTGCCGGAATCACCGTTTTTGCTCTGGCGGAACTTAGAGCGGCGCCGCTGACGTCGGCGCTTTGGTTGCTTCTTGGAGGGGTTATCCTCCGCTATTCCGTCGCCATTGCCTTCTTTGGGTGTAGCCACCATATATATGTCATACGACGAGGTGGCTTTCCAGTGCCCTATAGGCGCTGGCTCCTGTTCGTCTCCAGCATCTCGTCCATACCGTCGATGTCTTCGGAGTCGAAGTCTAGCATGTCGGTTAAACCATCGACACTGGCTACGAAGTGGGTGGTGGGTGGGTGTCGAATTTCTTCGTTGTCCGCATCCCAATCCTGCCGGTCATAATCCGGCCAGGACTCTCCTAACAAAGAGAGAGAGCTTAGTGAATTCAGTATGTCGCCGAAGGGCGACTGCTGAAAAATATCCGCGGCGGTGAACTCCATGATCGGCGCCCAATCAGATTCGATTGGCAAGGGCGTGGAGGGTTCAGAGTCCGGAGAAGAGTCCGACAGCATGGAGTCACGGGCCTCGCTAATGATAAGGTTAGCGTTTGGCTCGATCGCCGTTGATGTTGCAGTCTCCGCGGTGGGGTCTATCCACCCGCTCTCGGTCGGCGCAGTTGGCTCTGAATTGAAGGTCGGAGCGAACGCGGGTGCGGCCTCCGAGGCACTGTTCGACGGCAGAGCTAAATCATGCCCCTCATGACAGTGTGGCGCACTCGGCAGGGGCTCGAACCCGTCGAAGAAAGTCTCCGCGGATATCGGCCGTGTAGTTTAGGCTTCCAAACCTGACCTGATGGCTAGGGCGTAGCTTTCAATCTTCTCCAAGTGGCCAAGCGAATTGGCGCGCAGTGCAAAGCCGCCGAATACAAAGATCTGTCCGGGGAGAAAAGTCTCACCCTGGACTGCATCGCTAACGATGATTGAAGGAGCCGTCAAGCCCAATGACGACGACACAGAGGAACTCTTAATGAAAGCACCAATGCCGGTGTCAAAGCCGGCGGATCTCGGGTAGGGGGTCCCAAACTGTGCGTCTAAGCTCATCAGTCCGGCCCATGTCCAACAGGTCGGACGCTCGAGGAACCCTTAGTCCAGGACTCCCTCAATAGCCCCTGAACCAGGCTTTCAATGACGATGTGTCCGGCGCGTAGATTGTCTTCGGCATTGCAAGGCGGGTTCTTCCTCCGATAATTTCAAAGAGCTGTATTCGGCCTTCATTTAATGTCGTACCCCTCGGCCTCTGTGCATCCATGGCTTCAACTTCCACATGTCGAGCGAATACGAGAGGTTAGGGTATTTTTTGCACATAACACCCCGGCCATGTAAGAAAAGCGTCTATTTAAAGAGATTGGATCTCAGATCCGTTCCACACCACGCAGAAAATCCTCAGAGCTTGCTAGGAGGAACCACTCCAACATGGCTAGCGCTCCTAGTTCTTCCTCCCGTCCCCAAGGCTCTAAAAAAGGCGATTGGGAGAGATGCTCCGTATCCCACGGTCAGCTTGTGAAGCTGCAAACACAGGGGTTTCTTCCCCCCGTGGATCCAGTCCCCTTTCGAGCGGGATTGACTTCCTTTAATAGTGGGGCTCAGTCGGAGAATTTCCCCAATCCATCCAGGGGGAACGAGTGTGCCTCGTACCCTACTTGCTGAGATGTGTCGGATTTCCAATCCACCCGTTCCTCCGAGGACTTGTGGAGTATTATGGCCTCCAGCTGCACAATTTCACTCCTGCCTCCATCTTGCATATTACGGGTTACGTTGGTCTTTGTGAGCTATTCCTGGGCTGTGAGGCCCATTTTGAATTATGGAGGAAACTGTTCTACCACATCCCTCATAACCAAGAGGGATCAATATTAGAAGTGGGTGGAGCCGAGGTATGGCGCATCGCCGGGACCAGATACCTGTCCGGCACGCCGAAGAAGGTGTCCGAAGAGTGACCTTCCGAGTGGTTCTACATTGAGGACGTCGCCCTTCTCGACTGTCGGTGTCAAAACCGGCGGATCTCGGGTAGGGGGTCTCGAACTGTGCGTCTAGGCGGATGGTAACAGGAGACAAGGGACACGATGTTTTTACCCAGGTTCGGGCCCTCTCGATGGAGGTAAAACCCTACTCCTGCTTGATTAATATTGATGATATGGGTAGTAAAAGAGTAGATCTACCACGAGATCAGAGAGGCTAAACCCTAGAAGCTAGCCTATGGTATGATTGTTGTTGTTGTTGTGTCCTACGGACTAAACCCTCCGGTTTATATAGACACCAGAGGGGGCTAGGGTTACACAGAGTCGGTTACATTGGGAGGAGATCTAAATATCCGTATTGCCAAGCTTGCCTTCCACGCCAAGGAAAGTCCTATCGGGATACGGGATGAAGTCTTCAATCATGTATCTTCATAGTCCACCAGTCCGGCCAAAGGACATAGTCTGGTTGTCCGGATACCCCCTAATCTAGGACTCCCTCACCGACCCAGTCTGAATGGGTCTTCCCGATTTTTCAAGTGCTCCGTTGAAGAAACGCCACAGCTGGTGCCCTCGGAGCCTCGAGGAGGAAGATAGCGCGGAAGTCCATCAATTGATGGGCAAGATAAAGTCGCTTGCCCATTCCGGACTATCAATAGTCGAGGTAATGGCGACTTCCATAGTGCGGGGGGTTCAACCACTCCAATACCGAGGAATTCCCATGTGGCACTATAATGGGGAAGATGACACCTCCTGCTGCGGTCGGAAGGGTCCAGACACCCCCGCCGCTTTGGCCAAAATATTGGCTGAACTGTACAAAGGGGAGAAAGAGGAGTTCACTCGTATTAAACGCCGAGATGGATTTTCCATGTACAATCCTCCTAGCTAGGTGAGTTATAATCCCACCACTTTACTCAATCTTCTCCCTAAGTCACTTTTAATGGGCATTCACCCATCCATTTGTAATAGGAATGACATAAGGTTACCAAGGGGATCCATAGCCCTGCCCCACAGCCCGAGAATCACAACTGGGATCTTGACCCCGGATTTGAAGAGGATCAGGACATCTTCGTGGAGCTCAAGGATGGGGTGTTCTACCAAGCGAGCTATGACGGCACGAAAGTGGCCATCACCACCGACTATCCTGAACTCCTCCCTGCCTCGCATGTAAGTGACCAAGAGACACCTTCTTCAGGAGAGCTTCTACTTTACTCGCCGCACTATTTTGTGCTCCAAAGGGGAGACGCCCTATGCCTCAACGTGTGTCAGAGGCCTCTCCTAAGAGAGCAGCGCCCGCATCAAGAAAATCTTCGAAAAGGAAAATGAACGAGAACACGGCAGAGCCTTCAACAAAGAGGTATGGTTTTTTATCACACCCCCTGGCATTCACATCAAACTATGACATTATCCGCTGTGTCCTATCAGGAAAAGCGTTTGCCGGACTATGTCCAGAGATCTTGCCGGCCGCGCCTCCACAAGTCAGGTTCCCGACCCTGCTTTAAAGGCGAGGGCTGATACGGGAGTGACGCCGGATTGTCCTTCAGCAGAGGAGTCGGATGATGCATCTATCACCAACTCTGAAGTGGAAAGCGCCATGAATCATCGGCGCCGGCGGGCCGCTCTTCACGACCTTGGCTTTACAAAGGAGGCATTCAACGCCTTCAGCTCTGCTGATGCATACATCCGAGCTGCTCGAGACGGGCTTACTAGAACCACAGACCAGCATTTGAAAGATATGCGGGTAAGTACACATTTGTACAAATCTGATAATTATATAGCAGTAGCCCCCGAGACTTGAAGCAGTTGGTACAACTGGTTTGAGGATCATTGCATAACCAGGTGCTCATAGAGCAGAATGACCTGTTGTCTCTAGAGCTGGAAAAGTGTCGGACCCAGCTGGCTGCTGCTACCCCCGAACTAGAGGTTTCCAAGAAGGCATCGCCTGGTAATGTTCCCCTTCATTGAGGAAATATAGGCATGTACCAGCAATATTAATATTTTTTGTATCTCCCATGATAGGATCATCGTATCAACTGAAGGAGGCCCTGCAAGTCGCGCAAGAAGCCAAAAGGCAACTGGCCGCGGGCGATCGTGTATTGACACGGGTCAGGGATGAGAAGAATAAGCTGCAGGATTCCAACACTCTGCTGGGCTAAGAACTAAAAGATGTGCGAGCCCAGCTAGCTGACTCTGTGAAGGAGAATAAAATGCTACGAGGCGGCATATTCAGCATGCTACAAAAATTTTCTCCCTGTAATTTGGCGAGGGCAAGAACTGACAGATTTATGTCTGCAGGTATGCTGACTGGCCGTCCCAAAGAGGAAATGTCCGGATCTCAAGGCGACCTGCTACAAGAGCTTTCCCAAAGGCACGAGCAAGTTCGACAAGCAATGTGAGGTGTTGCCAAGGCTTTATGGCCATCCGCCTCCCCTCCAAGAAGTATGGCGGAGCTCGTGGAGCTATTCAACGAAGCCCAGCGGCGTATTCGATTATGGAAGATGTCAGCTTGCCGAGAAGGCGCGTGAGAGGCCTGGTCCATGGTGAAGACACGGTACGCCAAGCTTGATCCAAATCATATGGCCCATGTTAGACCTATAGGGTCGGACGGAAAGGAAATTCCCGTTAGTTTGGTATATGACCAGGTAAAAGTAGCCGCAAAATATTCCCAACAGGATTGTAAGCTAGACAGCCTGTTAGATGGCATGGAGGAGGAAATTTTTTAGTCCCGGTGACTATGTACTTTCCTTGAGATATTTGTCCCTAGCCGGACTGTAAAACGATCGTCATGGCAGACCTTTTCGCTTCGACCTCTGTACCTGAAGGTACGGAGTGTTTCTGAATACCTAAGCGGTAAGATAGATCGGAGTATGCGTGGAAACCAGGCGTAGGGATCATAGTTGCTTGAACAGACAAGTTGTATCCGGCTAGCTATGTTATATTACATTGTAATTGTAAGAAACATCTTCCAGATAGAACAGTTCCGTTAAGGGTTCCTTTCCCTGGGTGGATATGCGTAAATATGCATTTCCAAACTGTGATTGAGAATCGCAGTATACGTAACATCTGGGGGTTCATAATGTAATGAGTGTGAAATCATCTTTAGTCCGCCAACCGAATATTCCCTTAAGAACGCTAGCTTTCGGCTTCACCCAGTCTGAGGTACACATCCGAATGACCCGGCAGTAACAATCGCAGAGGTGCTCCCTTTATGCCCTAGCCGAACAAACGGGAACGTAGGGCATAAGCACAGGTGCCAGGCAACCCAGCTTGGCCAAAACTTAAGTCATAACAATGCATATAATGGTGAAGAAAAGGTACATATGGGGAAAAACACATATGTGGTGAGCTTGATGCTCGGAAAATAATAATAATAAGCTTCTATACAAGAAGCCCCCAGGTATTATGGGCGTACATATTTAAGGATGTGTACGTCGTAGGTGCGTGGTTTAGCCGCGCGAGAGGTTTAAAGCTAAGAAAAAGCGAAAACAGAGGAAAAAGTAATGGAAACAAAAAGGGAGAAGAAGACGAACAAAGAGTCTGGCTCTAGGCGTAGAATCTTCGGAGTCTTGTCGTGTTCCATGGGTTCATTTCAAGGCGATTGTCTGATGCATCACGCAGGCGGTACGCTCCTCCAGTGAGAACTTCGTCAATGATGAAGGGACCCTCCCACTTGGGCTTGAGTTTGTCCTTTTTCTTCTCTGGCAAGCATAGAACAAGTTCGCCAACATTGTAAGTCTTCGCCCGCACTTCTCTGCTTTGATATCTTCGAGCCTGCTGTTGATAAAATGAGGAACGGGCTTTTGCGACGTCACGCTCCTCCTCCAGGGCATCTAAGCTGTTGCTACCTCTTGAGCACTGCGTTGGATTCCCCCGAAGAGGAGAGGATGATGCAGCAAAGTAGCGTAAGTATTTCCCTCAGTTTTTGAGAACCAAGGTGTCAATCCAGTAGGAGGCTACGTGCGAGTCCCTCGTACCTACACAAAGCAAATAACTCCTCACAACCAACGCGAATAGGGGTTGTCAATCCCTTCACGGTCACTTACAAGAGTGAGATCTGATAGATATGATAGATAATATTTTTGGTAATATTTGGTATAAAGATGCAAAGTAAAATAAAAGGTAAAGTAAAAGGCAAAGAAATAATGAAGTGATGGAATATTAATATGATAAAGATAGACCCGGGGGCCATAGATTTCACTAGTGGCTTCTCTCAAGAGCATAAGTTTTCTACGGTGGGTGAACAAATTACTGTTGAGCAATTGACAGAATTGCGCATAGTTATGAGAATATCAAGGAATGATCATGTATATAGGCATCACGTCCGAGACAAGTAGACCGACTCCTGCCTGCATCTACTACTATTACTCCACTCATCGACCGCTATCCAGCATGCATCTAGAGTATTAAGTTAAAACCAGAGTAACGCCTTAAGCAAGATGACATGATGTAGAGGGATAGTTTCATGCAATATGATAAAAAACCCATCTTGTTATCCTCGATGGCAACAATACAATACGTGCCTTGCTGCCCCTACTATCACTGGGAAAGGACACCGCAAGATTGAACCCAAAGCTAAGCACTTCTCCCATTGCAAGAAAAACCAATCTAGTAGGCCAAACCAAACTGATAATTCGAAGATACTTGCAAAGATAACCAATCATACATAAAAGAATTCAGAGAAGATTCAAATATTGTTCATAGATAGACTTGATCATAAACCCACAATTGATCGGTCTCAACAAACACACCGCAAAAAGAAGATTGCATCAAATAGATCTCCACGAGAGAGGGGGAGAACATTGTATTGAGATCCAAAAACAGAGAAGAAGCCATCTAGCTACTAACTATGGACCCGAAGGTTAGAGGTAAACTACTAACACTTCATCGGAGGGGCTATGATGATGTAGAAGCCCTCCGTGGTGGATGCCCTCTCCGGCGGAGCTCCGGAATAGGCCCCAAGATGGGATCTCATGGGTACAGAAGGTTGCGGAGGTGGAATTAGGTTTTTTGGCTCTGTATATGATCGTTTGGGGGTATGTAGGTATATATAGGAGGAAGGAGTACGTCGGTGGAGCAAAGGGGGGCCCACGAGGCACGGGGCGCCCCCCCCACCCTCGTGGCCACCTCCTTTCTTTCTTGACGTGGGGTCCAAGTCTCCTGGATCATGTTCGGCGAGAAAATCACGTTCCCTAAGGTTTCATTCCATTTGGACTCCGTTTGATATTCCGTTTCTTCGAAACACTGAAATAGGCAAAAACAACAATTCTGGGTTGGGCCTACGGTTAATAGGTTAGTCCCAAAAATAATATAAAAGTGGAAAATAAAGCCCATTATGGTCCAAAACAATAGATAATATAGCATGGAGCAATCAAAAATTATAGATACGTTGGGGACGTATCAGGCATCCCCAAGCTTAATTCCTGCTCGTCCTCGAGTAGGTAAATGATAAAAAAGAATTTTTGATGCGGAGTGCTACTTGGCATAATTTCAATGTAACGCTTCTTAATTGTGGTATGAATATTCAGATCCGAAAGATTCAAGACAAAAGTTCATATTGACATAGAAATAATAATACTTCAAGCATACTAACTAAGCAATTATGTCTTCTCAAAATAACATGGCCAAAGAAAGTTCATCCCTACAAAATCATATAGTTTAGTCATGCTCCATTTTCGTCACACAAGAATGCTCTCATCATACACAACCCCGATGATAAGCCAAGCAATTGTTTCATACTTTCAGTAATATCAAACTTATAAACCTTCACGCAATACATGAGCGTGAGCCATGGATATAGCACTATGGGTGGAATAGAATAATGATGATGGGGGTTATGTGGAGAAGACAAAAAGGGAGAAAGTATCACATCAACGACTCTAATCAATGGGCTATGGAGATGCCCAATAATTGATGTTAATGCAAGGAGTAGGGATTGCCATGCAACGGATGCACTAGAGCTATAAATGTATGAAAGCTCAACAAAAGAAACTAAGTGGGTGTGCATCCAACTTGCTTGCTCACGAATACCTAGGGCACCTGAGGAGGCCCATTGTTGGAATATACAAGCCAAGTTCTATAATGAAAAATTCCCACTAGTATATGAAAGTGAAAAAATGAGAGACTCTCTATCATGAAGATTACGGTGCTACTTTGAAGCACAAGTGTGGCAAAGGATAGTAGCATTGTCCCTTCTCTCTTTTTCTCTCATTTTTTTGGGCCTTCTCTTTTTTATGGCCTTTCTCTTTTTTTATTCCTCACTTGGGACAATGCTCTAGAAAATGATGATCATCACACTTCTATTTATTTACAACTCAATGATTACAACTCGATACTAGAACAAAGTATGACTCTATATGAATGCCTCCGGTGGTGTACCGGGATATGCAATGAATCAAGAGTGACATGTATGAAAGAATTATGAATGGTGGCTTTGCCACAAATACTATGTCAACTACATGATCATGCTAAGCAATATGACAATGATGAATGTGTCATGATAAACGAAATGGTGGAAAGTTGCATGACAATATATCTCGGAATGGCTATGGAAATGCCATAATAGGTAGGTATGGTGGCTGTTTTGAGGAGGATATAAGGAGGTTTATGTGTGAAAGAGCGTATCATATCACGGGGTTTGGATGCACCGGCAAAGTTTGCACCAACTCTCAATGTGAGAAAGGGCAATGCACGGTAAAGAAGTGGCTAGCAATGATGGAAGGGTGAGAGTGCGTATAATCCACGGACTCAACATTAGTCATAAAGAACTCATATACTTATTGCAAAAATATACAAACCATCAAAAACCAAAGTGCTACGCGCATGCTCCTAGGGGGATAGATTGGTAGGAAAAGACCATCGCTCGTCCCCGACCGCCACTCATAAGGAAGACAATCAAAGAACACCTCATGTTTCAAATTTGTTACATAACGTTTACCATACGTGCATGCTACGTGACTTGCAAACTTCAACACAAGCATTTCTAAAATTCACAACAACTCAACTAGCACGACTTTGATATTATCACCTCCATATCTCAAAACAATTATCAAGCATCAAACTTTTCTTAGTATTCAACGCACTCAAAAGAAAGCTTTACAAATCTTGAATACCAAGCATATTATTATTAAACAATTTACCATGCTATTTAAGACTCTCAAAATAATCTAAGTGAAGCATGAGAGATCAATAGTTTCTATAAAATCAATCCACCACCGTACTCTAAAAGATATAAGTGAAGCACTAGAGCAAAACTATATAGCTGACAAGATATAAGTGAAGCACATAGAGTATTCTATCAAATTCCAATTCATGTATGTCTCTCTAAAAAGGTGTGTACAGCAAGGATGATTGTGGTAGACTAACAAACAAAGACTCAGATCATACAAGACGCTCCATGCAAAACACATATCATGTGGTGAATAAAAATATAGCTCCAAGTAAAATTGCCGATGGAAGTACACGAAAGAGGGGATGCCTTCCGGGGCATCACCAAGCTTTGACTTTTTGGTGTCCTTAGATTATCTTGGGGGTGCCATGGGCAACCCCAAGCTTATGCTCTTGCCACTCCTTGTTCCATAATCCATCAAAAGATTTCACCCAAAACTTGAAAACTTCACAACACAAAACTCAATAGAAATCTCGTGAGCTCCGTTAGCGAAAGAAAACAAAATACCACTTCAAGGTACTTTAATGAACTCATTCTTTATTTATATTGGTGTTAAACATACTGTATTCCAACTTCTCTATGGTTTATAAACTATTTTACTAGCCATAGATTCATCAAAATAAGCAAACAACACACGAAAAACAGAATCTGTCAAAAACAGAACAGTCTGTAGTAATCTGTAACTAACAAAAACTTCTGGAACTCCAAAAAATCTACCAAAATAGAAAGATCTAGACAATTTGTTTATTGATCATAAGCAATTGGAATCAGTATTTTATCACGTTCTGGTGATTTTTAACTATTGTTTTCGTGAACAGAAAGTTTATGGAAATTACAGCAAGATCAAATAACTATCATCCAAGAAGATCCTATAGGTCTAACTTGGCACAAATACTAATTAAAACATAAAAACACATCTAACCAGAGGATAGATCAAAGATTTATTCCTAAACATAAGCAAAAAAATACTAAAAATAAAATTGGGTTGCCTCCCAACAAGCGCTATCGTTTAACGCCCCTAGCTAGGCATAAAAGCAAGGATAGATCTAGGTATTGCCATCTTTGGTAGGCAATCCATAAGTGTCTCTCATGATAGATTCATATGGTAATTTTATTTTCTTTCTAGGGAAGTGTTACATGCCTTTCTTTAATGGAAATTGGAATCTAATATTCCCTTCCTTCATATCAATAATTGCACCAACCGTTCTAAGGAAAGGTCTACCAAGAATAATAGGACAAGAAGGATTGAAATCTATGTCAAGAACGATAAAATCTACGGGCACATAATTCCTATTTGCAACAATAATAACATCATTAATCATTCCCATAGGTTTCTTAAAAGTGGAATCCGCAAGATGCAAGTTTACACAGCAATCATCAAAATCACAGAAATCTAACAAATCACATAAAGTTTTGGGAATAGTGGAAACACTAGCACCCAAATCACACAAAGCATAAAACTCATGATATTTAATTTTAATTTTAATAGTAGGTTCCCACTCATCATAAAGTTTTCTAGGGATAGAAACTTTCAACTCAAGTTTTTCTTCATAAGATTGCATCAAGGCATCAACGATATGTTCGGTAAAGGCTTTATTTTGACTATAAGCATGAGGAGAATTTAGCACGGATTGCAACAAGGAAATACAATCAATTAAAGAGCAATTTTCATAATTAAATTCCTTGAAATCCAAAATAGTGGGTTTAGCAACATCTAGGGTTTTCCCACTTTTATCAATTTTATCATCAAGATCTAAAAACTCCGAATTCTTGGAACGCCTTCTAGGCAAAGGTGGATCATATTCAATCCCATCATTATCAAGATTCATATTGCAAAACAAGGATTTAATAGGGGACACATCAATAACTTTTAGATCTTCATCTTTATTTTCATAGGGATTGGAAGAACACGCTTTAATAAAAGCATCTTTCGTAGCACGCATCCTAGTGGTTCTTTCCTTGCACTCATCAATGGAAATTCTCATGGCTTTGAGAAAATCATTGATATCATGCTTAGGAGGAATAGATCTAATCTTTAAAGAATCAACCTCAAGAGAAATTCTATCAATGTTCCTAACCAAATCATCAACTTTAAGCAATTTTTATTCAAGCAAAGCATTAAAATTCTTTTGTGAATTCATAAACTCTTTAACACTATTCTCAAATTCAGGGGGAATCTTATTAAAATTTCCATAAGAGTTGTTGTAGGAATTTCCATAATTATTAGAAGGATTACTAGGATAAGTCCTAGGATTAAAGTTCCCTCTATACGCGTTGTTACCAAAATTATTCCTACCAACAAAATTCACATCCATAGATTCATTATTGTTCTCAATCAAAGTAGACAAAGGCATATCATTAGGATCAGAAGAAACACTCTTAGTAGCAAATAATTTCATAAGTTCATCCATCTTTTCACTAAAAACATTAATTTCTTCCATCGCATGCACTTTTTTATTAGTAGATCTTTCAATGTGCCATTGAGAATAATTAACCATAATATTATCTAGGAGTTTAGTAGCATCTCCTAAAGTTATTTCCATAAAAGTGCCTCCCGCGGCCGAATCCAAAAGATTTCTAGAAGCAAAATTCAATCCGGCATAAATTTTTTGTATAATCAACCACAAGTTCAAACCATGAGTAGGGCAATTACGTATCATTAATTCCATGATCAAGTTGCTTAAAATTCATAATATCGTTTCTAAGAGAGATGATCTTAGCGGGAGGAAAAAACTTAGAGATAAAAGCATCTTTGCACTTGTTCCAAGAATCAATACTATTTTCAGGCAAAGACGAAAACCAAGCTTTAGCACGATCTCTAAGCGAAAAAGGAAATAACTTCAATTTAACAATATCATTATCAACATCTTTCTTCTTTTGCATATCACACAAATCCACAAAGCTATTTAGATGAGTAGCGGCATCTTCACTAGGAAGGCCGGCGAATTGATCTTTCATAACAAGATTCAACAAAGCAGTATTGATTTCACAAGATTTAGTGTTGGTAAGAGGAGCAATCGGAGTGCTAAGGAAATCATTATTGTTGGTATTGGTAAAGTCACACAATTTGGTATTATCTTGAACCATTGTGACTGAGGGAGTCCTAGATTAGGGGGTATCCGGACGGCCGGACTATAACCTTTGGCCGGACTGTTGGACTATGAAGATACAAGATTGAAGACTTCGTCCCATGTTCGGATGGGATTATCCTTGGCGTGGAAGGCAAGCTTGGCAATACGGATATATAGATCTCCTTCCTTGCAACCGACTCTGTGTAACCCTAGCCCCCTCTGGTGTCTATATAAACCGGAGGGTTTAGTCCATAGGACAACAACAACAATCATACCATAGGCTAGCTTCTAGGGTTTAGCCTCTCTGATCTCGTGGTAGATCTACTCTTGTGCTACCCATATCATCAATATTAATCAAGCAGGAGTAGGGTTTTACCTCCATCGAGAGGGCCTGAACCTGGGTAAAAACATCGTGTCCCTTGTCTCCTGTTACCATCCGCCTAGGCGCACAGTTCGGGACCCCCTACCCAAGATCTGCCGGTTTTGACACCGACCTTGGTGATTTCATTGAGAGTTCCACTGTGTCATCGCCATAGGGAAGGATGCCTCGACTCGTCTTTAAAGACAGCACTGTTGCTGAGGGAGCTTTGGCTGTCGGCCAAACCCTCCGGCTAGGTGGTTTCCTCATGACCGCCTGTTTGGCCGCTGCGCCGACGATGACTTCTCGGGTCATCGAAAGCAGTCTCCACGTCAACTCGGAATTCGCCGAGCAGTTAGATCCAATGGAGCTCTCTTCCCTAAACAAGCTCTTGGATTGCATCACCACCCTAGGAGTCGCTACGGACTACGATCAGATTTGGCCTAAACCCGATTTGAGAGAAATTAACTCTCCCGGGTCACCCATCATGTTGCAGTGGTGGAGGAATAATGCGGCGATCCTTGCTCTATCTTGAGGACTAGTTACGTCTGGATTCCCGAGCTCTCCGAGTCGGATACCCGTTTACGGGAGGACATCGCACAAGCCCTGAACCTAGAGTCAGGCAGCGGGCCAGATTCATCGAGCAACATCCAAGAACCCGAATTTCCAAGATTGGAAACTCCTTGGCCCTCGGGTCTCAGATTGGGTGAGGTTTCGGATTCGATTACACCCACCCACCCAAGCATAAGTGATCTCTCCCACATCAGGCAAGAGCCCCAGGAAACAGTACATCATTATTGGGCCAGATTCCTCCTTGTAATGAACAAGGTGAAGGACTGTCGCGAGGAAGACGCAATCTCATTATTCTGCAATAATTGCACGGACAAGGGAATCCTTAACGCCACGAGTCGCCGTGAAATTACACGCTTTGCCAACTTGGCGGCCATAGTACGGAAGTACTGTGCGATGGAAAGTGCCTGGAAAGCCGAAATAAAACTTTGGGACAATCCGGCTCTAAGCACAAACCCAGTCCGAAATAAAAGGGTGCATTACCACAAGACACCCGGGTTAACTACCAAAAAGAAAAAACCCTCTACAGGGCATGGAACCATACTGGAGGGATGGCTCAATGGACCCTGTAAAATTCATAGTACAGAGGGTGCCATACCAACACATAGCCTTAGAGCATGTTGGATACTCCGGCAGGTAGCCAAAAGTGGCGAGGATCTTCTTATTCCAGAAGCCACAGAGCACCATCCCAAGGATAACAATACGGCATTAACAGTCTTCGAGACCTTTGCATCAAATAATAGGCGAAAGCAAACACTCAGCAGCCTTGCCGAAATCCACCACGTGGCAACAATAAATCCATGGAGTGACACGGCTATTACTTTCAATGCCAGTGATGAACCTAAATTGCGAACAGCCCGAGCACCAGCCACATTGGTCATCAGTCCAATTGTGGACGGCTTTCGACTCACCAAGGTACTCATGGACGGCGGCAGCGGGTTAAACCTCATCTACGAGGAAACCCTTCAAAAAATGGAAATAGACTGGAACCGCATCGAGCGAAGCAGCACAACCTTTAGAGGAATAATCCCCTGTCGGGAAGCGCGCTGTACAGGCAAAATCACACTAGATGTGGTGTTCGGCATGCCAGAGAATTACAGGTCCGAAGAGGTTACGTCCCAAGTGGCCCCGTTCAGCAGTGGATACCACACCCTTCTAGGGCGGAAGGCATTCACGATCTTCCAAGCCATACCCCATTACGGGTACATGAAACTCAAAATGCCCGGGCCCAACAGAATCATCACTCTTGTTAGTGATCCGGACACAGCACTCCGCGCCGAAAACAAGATAGCCGCACTGGCCCTCGAGGCATTATCCGAAGCCCTAGCAGCCGAGGAACTGACTGCGCTGTGCTCCACGGTGAACAGGGATGATGTGATACTCGATAAGAGATCCAAGTCCACCTCCTTTAAACCAGCGGATGAAATAGTCAAATTCCAAGTCCATCCAACGAACCCTACAAAAACAGGCTCCATCGGGGAACAATTAAACCCCACCGTAGACGCCGCACTATGAGAGTTCCTGCGTGAGAACTGGGACATTTTTACCTGGCATCCGTCAGACATGCCAGGAATCCCACGTAGGCTGGCCGAACACAACCTCAATATTCTAAAGGGATTCAAGCCTGTCAAGCAGGCTCTTCGGCGTTTCTCTGAACCTAAGAGACAAGCCATGGGAGAGGAACTAGCCAAGCTATTGGAGGCCAGATTCATTAGAGAAATAAAACACCCGGACTGGCTAGCAAGCCTGGTGATGGTACCAAAGAAGGACAAATCCTGGCGCCTATGCGTCGATTTCAAGGACCTCAACAAGGCTTGCCCAAAGGATCCCTTCCCCCTCCCCCGCATCGATCAAATTATCGATGCTACCGCAGGACACGATTCATTGTGTTTCCTAGACGCATACTCCGGCTACCACCAAATTAAGATGGTGGAGTCCGACCAAGCCGCAACGGCATTCGTCACAGCATACGACCCCTTCTGCTTCAACACAATGCCCTTTGGGCTCAAAAACGCCGACACAACATATCAGCGCATGATTCAGACATGTCTGGCAAACCAGATTGGCAAAACAGTGGAGGCATACGTAGATGATGTGGCCATCAAAACCAAGCATGTCGACTCTCTAGTAGACGACTTAAGGCTCACATTCGATAACCTCAGAGCATATGACATCAAGCTCAACCCGGAAAAATGCGTTTTCGGTGTACCAGTCGGAAAGCTCCTGGGCTTCATTGTATCCGGCAGAGGAATCAAAGCAAATCCGGCCAAGATCCGAGCCATGTCACAGTTGGATATCCCAACGGACCTCAAACAAATCCAGAAACTAACCAGATGTGTGGAGGCTCTAAGCCGATTTATCTCCCGCCTCGGAGAAAAGGCATTACCCCTTTACCGCCTCCTACAGCGCACCGAACACTTCGAGTGAACGGATGCCGCCACAGCCGGATTGGAAGAAATAAAGGCCATACTAGCAACCAACCCAATCTTGGCAGCACCAAACATTGGCGAACCTATGCTGTTATACATTGCGGCAACCCATCAAGTTGTGAGCGCAGTGCTCGTCGTCGAACGAGAAACGGAAGGACATAAATTCCCCCTGCAAAAGTCGGTCTACTATGTATCCACTGTCCTTACTCCATGCAAGTCAAGGTATCCGCATTATCAAAAGATAGCATATGCGGTATTCATGGCATCTAGGAAACTGCAACACTACTTTCAAGAGTGTTCAATAACAGTAGCCTCGGAAGTACCACTTAATGATATTATAAACAACCGTGACGCCACGGGACGGATTGCTAAATGGGCCATTGAGCTCCTCCCGTTCGACATAACTTACAAGCCACGGCGAGCCATTAAGTCGCAAGTATTGGCCGACTTTGTCGCCGAATGGACAGAAGCCGAACTCCCTAAAGAGTACGGCGCATATTCCAACTGGATCATGCACTTCGACAGCTCCAAAATGCTGGCTGGTCTGGGGGTTGGCGTCGTTCTGACGTCCTCAACCGGAGATACAGTTCAATACGTACTCCAGATAATGTATACACACTCCAACAATGCAGCCGAATACGAGGCCCTTTTACATGGTCTCCAGATGGCAGTATCCATAGGCATTCAACGCCTGGAAGAGCGGGGGGGGGGGACTCGAACCTCGCAATATCCCAAATAAATGGAGACTTTGATGCCAAGGATCCGAAAATGGTGGCCTATCTCAACGCCGTCCTTAAGATGTCAGCTCGGTTCGAGGGGCTCGAATTTCACCATGTGGCCCGGGAAAACAATCAGGCTGCAGACATCCTCGCACGCATCGGCACAAAACGTGATGCGGTCCCCCCAAACATCTTTTTGGAGAGGTTGTCTAAGCCATCCGTGGTATGGGAAGGAGACGCCAGCAATAATAGCCCGGACACAGCCACAACGCCCGATACCAAACACTCTGACATAATCGGAGGCTCTGCCACCGAAATAATACCTTTAGCCCACGTAATGGCCATCATCGCCCCGTGGACAAAACCATTCATGGCCTACTTAACCAGGCAGAAACTCCCCGAGGACCAAAATGAGGCATGCTGCATAATGCGGCGATCTAAAGCCTATAGGTTCCATGAAGGAGAGCTTTATGAGAAAAGCACCACCAGAGTCCTTCAAAGGTGCATCTCCGAACAGGAAGGGCGGAAGCTTCTGGCAGAAATTCATGCCGGACTCGGCGGCCACCATGCCGCATCCCGGGCCCTTGTAAGCAAGGCCTTCCGTTCAGGTTTTTACTGGCCTACGGCCCGGGCAGATGCACAGGACCTGGTCCAACGCTGCGTTGGTTGTCAGCTCTTCGCAAACCAAAGCCATATGCCACCCACCGCCCTCCACACAATCCCCATTACCTGGCCCTTTGCGGTCTGGGGGCTCGACATGGTTGGACCTCTTAAAGGAGGAACCCACAAGAAAAAATACTTGCTGGTCATGGTGGATAAATTCACCAAATGGATAGAAGCCAAACCTGTTAAAACGTTCGAATCTGGACCGGTGATAGACTTCATATCCGGGGTTGTACACCGTTATGGCGTCCCCCACAGCATCATCACTGATAACGGCATGAACTTCACTGCCGATGAGGTAAAACTCTGGTGCAAAAACATGGGCATTAAGCTCGATTATGCTTCCGTCTATCACCCACAAACTAACGGTCAGGTCGAACGAGCAAATGGTCTTATCATGAGAGGCATCAAACCCAGATTAGTGCGGTCCCTAAAGGAATCTAACACGCACTGGGTAGAGGAGCTCGACTCCGTACTCTGGGGGCTGCGGACCACGCCGAATCGTACTACCGGATACACACCCTTTTATGGTGTACGGCGCAGAGGCGGTCCTACCCTGCGACATAATTCATGACTCACCTCGAGTGCGCATGTATGAAGAAAGAGAGGTCGAGCTCGATCGGCAGGACACCCTAGACACCCTGGAGGAGGAGCGCGACGTGGCAAAAGCCCGTTCCGCATTCTATCAGCAAGAGGCTCGAAGATACCAAAGCAGAGAAGTACGGACCAAAACTTATAACGTTGGTGAACTAGTTCTATGCCTGCCGGAGAAGAAAAAGACCAAACTCGAGCCCAAATGGGAGGGTCCATTCATCATTGACCAAGTTCTGACCGGCGGAGCGTACCGTTTGCGGGATGCATCTGATAATCGGCTTGAGTCGAACCCATGGAACGCAGAAGATTCTACGCTTAGCGCCGGACTCTGTGTTCGTCTCCTTCCACTGTCCATTTTTTTAATATAAATTATTATTTGTCCTTTATTTCTCTCCTTCTCCTCCTATTTTTTCCAATGCCTTCAAAGGCTCACTTGTGCCTTGCTTGCACACCTTTGGCGCGCTAGCCGTGCTAATCATACCTGGGGGCTTCTCTCATAGAAGCTTACTTATTTATCCGGGCTTCCTGCCCAGCACATGTGTCATCCTTCCGCATGTACCTTTTCTTCGCCATTATATGCATCGATATGACTTAAGTTTTGGCCAAGCTGGGTTGCCTGGCTCTTGTATTTATGCCCTATGTTCCCTTTAATTCGGCTAGGGCATAAGGGGAGCACCTCTGCAATTGTTACTGCCGGGTCAGCCGGATGTGTACCTCAGACTGGGTGAAGCCGAAAGCTAGCGTTCTTACGGGAATATTCGGTCGGTGAACAAAAGATGATTCTTCACTTATTTATTTTTCATATGTGCCCCCAGATGTTTCTCTCTCTCTCTCTCTCTCTCTCTCTGCGACTCTTTTCGCAGTCCGGACATGCACTTTAGGGCATGCATACCCAGGGAAAGGAACCCCTAACGGAACTATTCTCCCTGGAAGATGTTTCTTACTAACCATGTAATATAACATAACTAGTTGGGCACTTGTCTGTTCAAGCACTAATGACCCCTACGCCTGGTTTCCACGCATGCCCCGGTCCTTACATAACCATGAGGGTATTCGGATACACTACGGACTATCGGGTCCAGAGGTTGAAGCGCAAAGGTCCGCCATGACAAATGATCTACAATCCGGCTAGAAGGCATTATACATGTCACTTCAGTTACATAGTCACTTTGACTGACTAAATTCTTCCTCTATACCATCCAACAGGTTGTCTAGCCTACAATCCTGTTGGGAATACTTTGCGGCCAATTCTACTTGACCGTACACTAGGCTAACAGGGATCTCTTTCCCATCGGGCCCCACAGGTCCGACCTCGGCCATGTGGTTTGGGTCAGCCTTGGTATACCGCGTCTTCACCATGGCCCAGGCTTCCCTGGCACCTTGACGGCAGGCCGACACCTTCCATAATCGGAAGCGCCGCCGTGCTCCCTTCAGCTTCTCTGCAAGCTCTCCAAGGCCTTCGGGCACAGAGACGGATGGCCATAAGGCCTGGGCAACGCCTTGCATCACCTGCCGAACTCATTCGTGCAGTTGTGAGAGCTCGGGCAGAAGATCACCCGCCGACCCGGGCATTTCCTCCGCAGGACAGCCTGTTAGCATACCTACAGACATAACTCTGTTAGTCGACTTCCTCGCCGAACTCTTCCTAGACGTTCGTTCAAGCACTTACTGAAAATGCCGCGTCGAAGCCGCAGATTCTCCTTCACGGAGTCTGACAGCTGGGCACGGACATCCTTTAGTTCCACGCTCAGCTGGGTGTTGGCATCCTGGAGATTATTCTTCTCTTGCCTAATCCTCGTAAGCACGCTCTCGCCGGCCTTTAGCCGGCATAGGAGATGTTGCTCGTCCGGATTTCCTCCGGCGTCATCTGCAATTTTACTATCAGATTTGCATATAGGCCGCACTCTACATGATACCTATCATTCGACACATGTATTACCAGAGGGGGTCTTCTTGGACTCCTCTTCTGCGGCTAGTGCGGCTTGAAGTTGGGCTTTGCACTCTTCAAGCTCACGGGACAATTGGGTATTCTTTTCCATAAGAACCTGCATAACAAATGATCCTTAAATCAGTTATTCTAACTGCTTCAAGTCCTAGGGGCTACTACTATATATAATCATCAAATTCTCTCACCCGTATATCCTTTACATATTGCTCTGTGGCTCTGGCTAGACCATTTTGAGCAGCACAGAGGTACGCGTCTCCCGAGTTGAAGGCGTCAAATGCCTCTTGGGAGAAGCAAGCGTCACGGAGAACGGCTCGGCGACGCCTGTGGTTCATGGAGCTCTCCACCTCGGAATTTGTGGCGGACATTCTGTCCGCATCCTCTGTCGGAGGAGCATCTGGCGTAGGCCTCGTATTCGCTTCCGCTTCCGTGTCTGGCCTTGGAGCCCGACTGGTTGAGGCGTGATTGGCGACCTCTCCGGATATAGTCTGGCGAGCATTCTTCTTCCTAGAAAGCACGGGCGTTAATATGTCTTTAAAGACGATACCATGGAGTGAGGTGGCGTGACGTACCTCTGCACCAGTGTCTCAGTCCGGACTGCGTTCCTTTTTAGCCTACCCGTCCTCGGAGCCCCTTGTTGGTTAGTCGTCGTGGGATCGGCACGGCGTCCCAAGGACCTTCCCTGTAAAACACGGTTGGTACACGGTGAGCAAAGTGCACAAGGACGAACTTTTTAAAATGTTGGGACTTTGGTCTCAGTCACCTGCGAAGCTGGGAGCAGCCCAGGGTAATCGGCCGTAATGGCCACCAAGGCATCGTCACTGCTTAATTGGTAAAATACCCTATTGATTAGCTCCACGGATATGTCTGAATCCTCTATGAAGGCCGGGTCGAGGGACCGCTCAGGATCCTTTGTTTGTGGAGGTGGGCTGTTGATCTCCCTAACTGCCTTACGCAGCTCCTGCGTTGAATTCGCAAGGTAAAATATTTAACTGTGGGAATATGGAACGGATGGGCGCAAAAAGTATTGACTTACCCAGCTCGGAGGATTGTACATAGAAAATCCGCCCTATGGATTGACGCGGTGGAATTCCTCCTCTTCTCCCTTGTACAAATCAGACAAGATTTTTGCTAGAGCGGCGGATGAGTCCGGCCCCATGCGGCCACAGCGGGTGGCATCATCCTCCCCGTTGAAATCCCACATGGGGTGGCCTCGATATTGAAGCGGCTGCACCCCCCGCATAATGCATATTGCCATGACGTCGATCATGGTCAGTCCTGATTGAGCCAATACCTTTATCCAGCCCATCAGGTAAAGGACGTCTCTGTCATCTTCCTCGTGGGGGCTTCGTGGCCGCTAGCTCATGCCCTTCTTCAAAGGAGCACCATCAAACTCGGGAAGGCTGATCCGAACAGGATCCGGCAGAGGGACGTCTTCCACATAAAACCACTCTGAAGGCCAGTCCTCGGACGCCTTCTTCGGGGTTCCGGCTAGGTATCCGGTCCCGGCGATGCGCCATACTTCGGCTCCGCCCGCCTGATATATCGACCCCCTCTGTGAGCGGGGCACCAGGTAGAACAACTTCTTCCACAGTGCGAAATGAGCCTCGTAGCCCAAAAACAGCTCGCAAAGGGCTACGTATCCAGTGATATGTAGTATGGAGGCAGGAGTAAGGCTGTGCAACTGGAGGCCGTAGAACTCCAGAAGCCCTCGGAGAAACGGATGGATTAGAAAACCGAGCCCCCTTATTAGATAAGGGACAAGGCATACCCGCTCTCCCTTCGAGAGGTTGGGAAAGCTCTCCGCTTGCTCTCCGCCATTATAGGTGGCGATCCCGGATCGAACCGGGACCATATACGCTGGGGGTAGAAATCCCTGGGTCTGAAGCTTTACTAGTTGACTGTGCGGGACGGAACACCTCTCCCAATCTCCGGGCTTTGGGCTGGAGGAACGAGAGGAGGAGCTGAGCTGACCTGCCATGACGGAATGGATTCTTTCGGGTGTGATCCGATGAATGCTCGCTGAGGGAGGATGGTGTGAGTTGAATCTGAATCCTCGTCTCTTTAATAGACAGCTCATTTGCGTAGCTAGGGGGTAAATGTAAAAATAACCTGGCTCCTCACATTCGCTCGACACGTGGAAGGTGACCATTATTGGGCATGGAAGCCAAGGGGCGTAGCATTATCAAGAAGCCGGACACTATTTAGCAGGTATTCGGAATTTGGAGAAGAACCCGCCTTGCAATGCCGAAGACAATCTGCGCACTGGACTCATCATCATTGAAGCCTGGTTCGGGGGCTACTGAGGGAATCCTGGATTAGGGGGTATCCGGACGGCCGGACTATAACCTTTGGCCAGACTATTGGACTATGAAGATACAAGATTGAAGACTTCGTCCCGTGTCCGGATGGGACTCTCCTTGGCGTGGAAGGCAAGCTTGGCAATATGGATATGTAGATCTCCTTCCTTGTAACCGACTCTGTGTAACCCTAGCCCCTCCGGTGTCTATATAAACTGGAGGGTTTAGTACATAGGACAACAACAACAATCATACCATAGGCTAGCTTCTAGGGTTTAGCCTCTCCGATCTCGTGGTAGATCTACTCTTGTACTACCCATATCATCAATATTAATCAAGGAGGAGTAGGGTTTTACCTCCATTGAGAGGGCCTGAACCTGGGTAAAAACATCGTGTCCCTTGTCTCCTGTTACCATCTGCCTAGACGCACAGTTCGGGACCCCCTACCCGAGATCCGCCGGTTTTGACACCGACAGCGACAAACAAGCAATCCAACACACGAGCAAACGAAAAGCAAGCGAGAAAAAGGCAAACGGAAAAGAGAGGGTGAATAAAATGGCAAGGGTGAAGTGGGGGAGAGGAAAACAAGAGGCAAATGGCAAATAATGTAATGCTAGAGATAAGGGTTTGTGATGGTACTTGGTATGTTTACTTTTGCGTAGACTCCCCAGCAACGGCACCAGAAATTCTTCTTGCTACCTCTTGAGCACTGCGTTGGATTCCCCCGAAGAGGAGAGGATGATGCAGCAAAGTAGCGTAAGTATTTCCCTCAGTTTTTGAGAACCAAGGTATCAATCCAGTAGGAGGCTACGTGCGAGTCCCTCGTACCTACACAAAGCAAATAACTCCTCGCAACCAACGCGAATAGGGGTTGTCAATCCCTTCACAGTCACTTATGAGAGTGAGATCTGATACATATGATAGATACTATTTTTGGTAATTTTTGGTATAAAGATGCAAAGTAAAATAAAAGGTAAAGTAAAAAAGCAAAGCAATAATAAAGTGATGGAAGATTAATATGATAAATATAGACCCGGGGGCCATAGATTTCACTAGTGGCTTCTCTCAAGAGCATAAGTTTTCTACGGTGGGTGAACAAATTACTGTTGAGCAATTGACAAAATTGCGCATACTTATGAGAATATCTAGGTATGATCATGTATATAGGCATCACATCCGAGACAAGTAGACCGACTCCTGCCTGCATCTACTACAATTACTCCAGTCATCAACCGCTATCCAGCATGCATCTAGATTATTAAGTTAAAAACAAAGTAACGCCTTAAGCAAGATGACATGATGTAGAGGGATAGTTTCATGCAGTATGATTGAGGGAGTCCTGGATTAGGGGGTGTCCGGACAGCCGGACTATAACCTTTGGCCGGACTGTTGGACTATGAAGATAGAAGATTGAAGACTTCGTCCCGTATCCGGATGGGACTTTCCTTGGCGTGGAAGGCAAGCTTGGCAATACGGATATTTAGATCTCCTCCCATTGTAACCGACTCTGTGTAACCCTAGCCCCCTCCAGTGTCTATATAAATCGGAGGGTTTAGTCCGTAGGACACAACAACAACAACAACAATCATACCATAGGCTAGCTTCTAGGGTTTAGCCTCTCTGATCTCGTGGTAGATCTACTCTTGTACTACCCATATCATCAATATTAATCAAGCAGGAGTAGGGTTTTACCTCCATCGAGAGGGCCTGAACCTGGGTAAAAACATCATGCCCCTTGTCTCCTGTTACCATCCGCCTAGACGCACAGTTCGGGACCCCCTACCCGAGATCCGCCGGTTTTGACACCGACATTGGTGCTTTCATTGAGAGTTCCTCTGTGTCGTCGTCATTGGGCTTGATGGCTCCTTCGATCATTGTTAGCGATGCAGTCCAGGGTGAGACTTTTCTCCCCGGACAGATCTTTGTATTCGGCGGCTTTGCACTGCGCGCCAATTCGCTTGGCCATCTGGAGCAGATTGAAAGTTACGCCCCTGGCCATCAGGTCAGGTTTGGAAGCTTAAACTACATGGCCGACGCCCGCGGGGGCTTGATCTTCGACGGATTCGAGCCCCGACCGAGTGTGTCACACTGTCACGATGGGCATGATTTAGCTCTGCCACCGAACAGTGTCCTGGAGACCGCACCCGCATCGGCTCCGACCTTCAATTCGGAGCCAAGTGCGCCATCTGAGGGCGGGTGGTTAGACCCCGCCACGGAGGCGGCAGCCTCAACGGAGATTGAGCCGAACACCAACCTTACCCTTCGCGAGGTTCGTGACTCCACCTTGCCGGACTCTCCTCCGGACTCTGAACCATCAGCGCCCCTGCCAATCGAATCCGATTGGGCGCCGATCATGGAGTTCACCGCCGCAGATATCTTTCAGCACTCGCCCTTCGGCGACATACTGAATTCACTAAGGTCTCTCTCTTTGTCAGGAGAGTCCTGGCCAGATTATGACCGGCAGTATTGGGATGCGGACGATGAAGAAATTCGACGCCCACCCACCACCCACTTCATAGCCACTGTCGATGATTTGACCGACATGCTTGACTTCAACTCCGAAGACATCGACGGTATGGACGACGATGTAGGAGACGAATAGGAACCAGCGCCTACAGGGCACTGGAAAGCCACCTCGTCATATGATATATATATGGTGGACACACCCAGAGAAGGCAATGGCGACGGCACAGCGGAGGGTGACCCCTCCAAGAAGCAACCTAAGCACCGGCGTCAGCGGCGCCGCTCTAAGTCTCGCCAAAGCAAAAACAATGATTCTGGCACAGGAGATAATAACGCCCCGGACAGTGCCGAAGACAACCCCCTCCAGCAAGATTCAGCGCAGGAGGACGGAGAAGCCAGACCTCATGAGAGAGCGGCGGACAGAGAGGAAGAGGATGACAATTACATGCCTCCCTCCGAAGACGAGGCAAGCCTCGACAACGACGAATTTGTCGTGCCTGAGAATCCCGTTGAGCAAGAATGCTTCAAGCGCCGGCTTATAGCCACGGCAAATAGCCTTAAGAAGAAGCAGCAGCAACTTAGAGCTGATCAAGACTTGCTAGCTAACAGATGGACTGAAGTCCTCGCGGCTGATGAATACGAACTCGAACGCCCCTCCAAGAGCTACCCAAAGCGCAGGTTGCTACCCCGATTAGAGGAGGAAGCATCTAAACCTACATCTCCAGTGTATGACGCGGCTGACCGGCCACCTCATGGCCGTGACAGAGAGGCCTCTCGGCCCACAGCTCAAGCCGCACCCCGGCGTCACTCAAAAAATACCAAGGCATGGGGACACATGCTAGACCTGCGAGATATATTGGAGGACAAAGCAAAGCAAACAAGATCGATCTACGAATCGCGTGGGCGCCCCACTGCATGAGACGATAACCGTCACGCCGGATATAGTAAAAGTAAATCTGGTCGGGCCGAACACAGCAGACAAAACTCATTTGAGCAATGTCGTGATATAGCCCAGTACAGAGGCGCCTCACACCCGTTATGCTTCACAGATGAAGTAATGGATCATCAAATCCCAGAGGGTTTCAAACCCGTGAATATTGAATCATATGATGGTACGACAGATCCTGCGGTATGGATTGAGGACTATCTCCTTCATATCCAGATGGCCCGTGGCGACGATCTACACGCCATCAAATACCTCCCACTCAAGCTTAAAGGACCAGCTCGGCATTGGCTCAACAGCTTACCAGCAGAATCCATTGGGTGTTGGGAAGAACTGGAAGCCGCATTCCTCGACAACTTCCAGGGCACCTATGTGCGACCACCAGACGCCGATGACCTGAGCCATATAATTCAACAGCCAGAGGAATCGGCCAGACAATTCTGGACACGGTTCCTAACCAAGAAAAATCAAATCATCGACTGTCCGGATGCAGAGGCCCTAGCGGCTTTCAAGCATAACATCCGCGACGAGTGGCTTGCCCGGCACCTTGGACAGGAAAAGCCGAAATCTATGGCAGCCCTCACGACACTCATGACCCGCTTTTGCGCGGGAGAAGACAGCTGGCTGGCTCGCAGCAATAACATTTCAAAAATCCCTGGTAATTTGGATACCAAGGACAGCAATGGCAGGTCACGTCGCAACAAACACAAGCGCCGTATTAACAGCGACAATATTGAGGATACGGCAGTTAATGCCGGATTCAGAGGCTCTAAACCCGGTCAACAGAAAAAGCCATTCAAAAGAAGCACTCCGGGCCTGTCCAGTTTGGACCGTATACTCGATCGCTCGTGTCAGATACATGGCACCCCCGACAAGCCAGCCAACCACACCAACAGGGATTGTTGGGTGTTCAGGCAGGCCGGAAAATTAAATGCCGAAAACAAAGATAAGGGGCTACATAGCGATGACGAGGAGGAGCCCCGGCCGCCGAATAACAGAGGACAGAAGGGTTTCCCCCCACAAGTGCAGACGGTGAACATGATATACACAACCCACATCCCCAAGAGGGAGCGGAAGCGTGCGTTAAGGGACGTATACACGTTGGAGCCAGTCGCCCCAAAGTTCAACCCATGGTCCTCCTGCCCGATCACTTTCGATCGCAGGGACCACCCCACTAGTATCCGCCATGGCGGATTTGCCGCATTGGTTCTAGACCCAATCATTGACGGATTTCACCTCACTCGAGTCCTTATGGACGGCGGCAGCAGCCTGAACCTGCTTTATCAGGACACAGTGTGCAAAATGGGCATCAATCCCTCAAGGATTAAACCCACAAAAGCGACCTTTAAGGGCGTCATACCTGGTGTAGAGGCCCATTGCACAGGCTCAGTCACACTAGAAGTGGTCTTCAGATCCCCGGATAATTTCCGAAGCTAGGAGTTAATCTTCGATATAGTCCCGTTCTGCAGTGGTTACACGCACTGCTCGGGCAAACCACATTTGCAAAGTTCAATGCGGTGCCGCACTATGCATACCTCAAGCTCAAGATGCCAGGACCTCAGGGAGTCATCACAGTCAATGGAAACACCGAGCGCTCTCTCTGAACGGAGGAGCACATGGCGGCCCTTGTAGCAGAAGTACAAAGCAGCCTCTCAAGGCAATTCTCCAGTACAGCGATAAAAATTCCGGACACAGTCAAGCGCGCTCGGAGTAACCTACAACAAGACCGCCTGGCACGTTCCGAGCAAGTGTAGCAATGCGGCCCCAACCCCAGCCCCAGCGAAACGGCGAAATCCGTGCTACGCGTACATAATGACGCTCTGCAAATACCATGGGCACAGGGGGAGGGGCACGGCCACGACACGCCCCAAAATGCGGCTCAATCGCACTAGGGGCTGCCGATTTTATCATTTTTCTTACTTTCAGGACTTTACTCTCCGGAAGACCTGTTCGGCAGTACAATTGCCGAACACACGATACAATAACCAGGGAGTCAGAAAGATACGTCACACTGTGGAATTCCCAGGTGGTCTCTATAACGAGCAAAATACCTGTTTTAAATACCATTCAGCAGTTCGCCCCTGGAGGGGACATGTCAAATGGTCCCATGTCACGACCGGTTTTCCGGGCTTTAATTCCCAGAAAAAGGGCCATTGTGCTCACCAGCCCCAGGATTACTATTAGCTGATGAGGCACCAACTTGTTACAGAAATTCCAAGCAAAGGTACAAAATATGTAGTACAAGACCATTGTGGCCTATGAGTACATCAAATGGTTTCTAGTGGTTGGGGGCGGAAGCGGTTTGTGGATCACCACGGTCTGTGGGGCTCCATTTCCTATGGGAACAGCTGACCAGGTTAACTCCTATCTTCGCGAGGCTGCTATCACCGCTGCTTAGGTTCCGAGGCTGTCGTCGCAACGCTCCTCTCCAAGCAAGCAATCTGGCCAAGACAATAGCCAGGGACAAGCCAGTGAGTACTTGAATGTACTCGCAAACATTATGAACATAGGTATAATATAACCATGATGTGCTGGAAATATTTTATGCTCATGGCGTTAGTCACAAAAGATAAATGAAACTATGATGCGTGCAAGCATGTTATTTATGAATACGCAATAAACTAGTAGTATAAAAATTTACGAAATAAACAACAAGCATGCCGCAATCGGGCGTCTTAGCGACACCACATAAAAGGGCTTTAAAAGAAATGCCGCAGTCGGGCGTCTTAGCGACACCACATAAAAGGGCTCTAAAAGAAATGCCGTAGTCGGGCGTCTTAGCGACACCACATAAAGGGCTTTAAAAGAAATGCCACAGCCGGGCGTCTGAGAGACACCACAGAAAGGGCTTTGAAAAGAAATGCCACAGCCGGGCGTTTGAGCGACACCACAGAAAGGGCTTTGAAAAGAAATGCCACAGCCGGGCGTCTGAGCGACACCACAGAAAGGGCTTTAAAAAGAATGCCACAGCTGGGCGTCTGAGCGACACCACAGAAAGGGCTTTAAAAAGAATTTGGAACAATCATGGTGAATATCTAGGAGGTAGTACCGTCCCAGGGATATTCTCTATTTCAATCATACAAACGGTTAGTCCATAATGATAATAATCATAACCATCATATATCACAAGTCATAATCAATATTTTTAGTGGTTTTTCCTTCGAAGACCGACGCTAAGACCGACACTTGACCCATCCCAGACTGTAATCCTTAACCGTGGACACGGCTATTCGAATAGGTTTAATATCTCTGCAGAGGGTGTACTCTTTACCCACGAGTAACGGATTCCTTTAGTCCATCGGGACTAATTCCGTCTACAGTCTTTTAATTGAAAACACACCTGACTTGCACACACCAGCTCAACTCACCGGTGTCTGGAATCACCCACGACACCTGTCAAGCAAACTCTAAGTGGGGAGGCTACAACCTCGATGTAGCATGGGATCAAATTTCTATTCGCGCGCTCTAAGGGGTATCCCCCTCTCGGTCCCAACCGGATACACCCATGCCCCCGGACCAGGTGGCATGCCTACCGGATGCATCCGGTATCTTCCACCATGGCCTCTCTGTATGGTGTGTGCCAAGACAAGGGTTAGCAACTTACTAAACCATACCCCACCTACGGTGGGGACCTGTGGCAGTACGAAAACAAGTATGGGGGTTACCGGAACAAGACTCGATCTATGGCCGACTCAGGAGGCTTATGAGTTTTCCTGCATGGTTAGCACAACAAAAAAATACTTCAACCAACAAATCACCACCCATTATACCTTACCATGCCATACCGGATATAACCGTCCCGACGGAGACCGGTGCCAAGTTCATACCTACACAAGGCAGAGGCTTTCCCGGATTCCTTACCGGCATGCATGTAAGGCACATGAGGATGATTTCCGTCACACGAGTATGCTCATTTCGAACAGCAAGGAAATCACAATAATGCATCCATGCAAATGATCATATCACATGAAATAACAATACTCCAAACTAAGGTGGTGTTATAAACGTGTCAACTAACACACCAAAATAATTATCCCGGGGTTCAGAATGCTTGCCTTAATGGTGTGGAAAGGCAAGGTGTACTCCAAATCTTTTGAAAGCTTTCTTCCTTTCTCCAAAATCCTATTTTCAAAAATATGCAAATAACACATATTTCAAAAACAACACAAAAAGTTGTTTTGGAAAATTTTCAAATAAATCTTAAAATAAACTAGACAATATTTTAGAGATGTAGGAAAAAGAATTAATTAAATTGGAGTTATATTTAAAAAGATATAGTCAGTCAAAGTTCTGGTCAAAACTGATTTAAATAAAACAGAAAAAGAAAAACGTTTCAGAGGGGAATACGCTTTCGGAGCGGGGAGACGTACTGGGGGGATTACGCCTTCACTTAAACACGTGGACGGCGCGGTGTGTCACTGACAGTGGGTCCAGGGGGCCCACTAGTCAGGTTAGACTAGTCTTCTCCCTCTCTTTCCTCTGTCCCGAGCGGAGGCGGAGCTCCGGCGATCGTCGCCGGCGACTGGCGGCTCCTCGCGGGGCTCCGAGGGCGGGGATGGATCCGCTACTCCGGGGCGGTCCTCCCGGTGGTCGCCTGGCAGGTGGGGGCGGAGGGAGCTGCCGGCGGCGAGCTTCTCGGCGGAGGTGGCCTCGGGAGCAAAGTGCTTTTGGGGCTGCGGTGGCTCCCGATCAAAATCGAGCAGGGGGAAAGGTTCACGGGAGGAAGAGGAGGCTTCTGGTGGAGAGAGTGGGGAGGGGGAGGTCCTAGTGGTGCCGGAACGGCAGGGGCAGTGGCGGTGGCCGGAGTTGCCGGAGACGGGGAAGAAAACCTCCCTGGGTCGAATGCGGGCTAGGGAAGCGCCATAGGGGTGGCCTGAGGTTGCCTGTGTGCGGGAACGGGCTCGGGGTCTCCTTAAATAGGCGAGTCGAGGCGGTTCCGACGATGGCCAAGGATAAGAACTCCGGCGACCGCCATTCTGTAGCTAGGGAGACGTGGCGGCGTCAAGAGCTAGCAGACACGCTTGCGGATGAGTTCGGGTTGTGCCAGGGGCCAGGTGGCGAGCCGGGGTGGCTTGGGCGGCGCTGAACGGAGCAGAGGCTGTCGGCCGACGCCGGCGTGCCGCCAAAACTGCTCTGGCGGTGGCGCTGTAGGGTGCCAGGGCGGGCTGGCGTGTAGTGGTGAGGCGGGGAGTGCGTGGCAAGGTTCTGCAGTGCGGGCCAAGGCAGGGTGTGACGCGGCGGCTCGTGTGCGCGGATGCAATTGGCGCGCTCTGGGCGCGCCCAGTGCACGCCCACCAGCTGCTCGGCGAAATGCCATGGCATGCTAGGTGGCTCGGTTGGAGCTGGGGGTTAGCAGGTATAGGTTTGGGCTAGTAAGGAGATCAGTGGACAAGCTTGATGGGTCAGTGGATCAGGTTCACCCTGCTAACTAAAATCCATGCCAATACTGTCCATGCCCACAGGGTGCTTGACAAAATGCCGGAGGTATCTAGGCAGGTCTTGGAGTGGTCAAAAACTCCATATGGTGGCCTCATTAGGTGAAAAAGAGGTTGGTGAGGTTAGTTGGCCAAAAACTGAAACTTGTTAGTGCAAGTTTTGTAAAACTTCAATTCTGGACAGAAAGCAAATGGCATTATTCCAAGAACCAAAAGTGATCCAATTGTTGTATGCTCTTGGACTTAGGGGTTTAGTAGGGAGGGCTACAAGTAGGAAAAGGAATCATGGATAAAGGAGCAACTAAAAATGTGGTTGCTGTACAAACCATAATGTTGGACCAGAATGAAGATGAGGTTGATCCACTCAAAACTTGCAAATAACACCACTAGGTTTTTGCATAAAGTTGAATCATATGATACTACTAACATCCCATAATTTTGGTGGAGGCTAGAAAGAAATATATAAAAGGGTTGTAGTGCAAAATTGCCCACTGAACCAGAGAAGAAAAATGGGTGTAGTGCTCACAACATTTCAAGAACAAAAGATATTTTTGTACAAAAGTGATTTAAAAACAGCACATGACATCTCCAAATTTTGGTGGGATTTTTGAATAAATTTTTAAAGAGGTTGTAGTTCAAATATGGCCATATAGTCATGGGAAATCATTTTTCAAGAAAATAAGGACCAAGCAAATTAATTATGTAATTTGTTCTACTAATAAAAGAAAAGCTTTTCTTGAGGTGTTTAAACAAGTCCAAAAATATATTTGAAAAATTCCCTCTTTGGAAAAAAAAACTCCATAATGACCAAGGGAATAATGGTTCAAAAATAAAAAGGGAGCTCAGAAAATTAAAGTTTTAATTCCTGGCAAAATTTTAATAAAAAAAACAAGGTCAAAAAAATTTTGGGTGTCACATCCCATCTCTTGCTTATCGCACTATTCGTATCGTTCTGCTTTTAATGCACCTTTTTCGAATAAACAATGCTTAGCTTCAGTATATTATTGCATTCTCTATTCATTCCTTTTTATGTATATATGTTCATTCATGACATTCAGCACCCGTACACTTTGGTACGGCTAATACATCAGGGGCTCAAGCACCCCATAATACGGCGTGAGAAGTCCGAACACTTTCACAAGTGTGGCACTCCGAACTTATAGCATTATATGCATCAGCTCCGAATCATGTCTTTGGTCAATAGTTGGGTTTGCCCGGCTCACATGTTTTGGTACCTTACGTTCTGCTATATTGGCTAAGGTAGCACTGGGAGAACTACTGCGATTGTGCCCCGGTTCAGCTAGGCTGAGCACCTCAGTAGAGAAAGCTAAAACTGACTGTCATGATAGGGCAAGAGCTGGTCGCTGTTCGAGAGGTTTTGAGTCCCTAAAGACTTATGCCGCTTAGGGCAAGGAGCCAGCTTTGTCCGGCCTAGGCGTGTATAGCGCCCTGAACTCGGTCTTCCAAACACTAGGGGCTTCGCCGAAATTTAAAATTATAGAATTCTCTGGCTAAGTGAGAGTGATAACGCATTATAGTCTGATTGCCTTGTTCGTTGTGCTGAGCACTTCCCTCGAAGGACCCAAGAATGGGAAAAAGAGTGCTCAGGTCTATCCCAAACACCCCAGCACTCGTGGCACGGGGGCAGAAGTCAACGACTCGCCATCTCTCAGATTTAATAAACAGCCGTATAGAAGGTAATATTTTAAATTCAAACAAGTGTTGCATAGCGCATATGAATAAGTTTTCAGCTTACAGGATCACACGAGCGAATTTACTCAAATAGTACATCCTTGGAACATTCATCTGCCACAAGGTGGGCACCCTTCAGGACGCCCTCATAGTACATCTCGAGGTGGCGATGCTCCTTGCCCTGCGGTGGTCCGTCCTTCACCAGCCTCTCCGCGTCCATTTTGCCCCAGTGTACTTTCACGCGGGCAAGGGCCCTGCGGGCGCCCTCGATGCAGACAGAGCGCTTGATGACTTCAAGCCACGGACAGGCATCCGCCAGCCGCCTCACTAGCCTGAAGTAGCTCCCAGGCATGGTCTCTCCAGGCGACAGCCGGACTATGGGACCCTTCATGGCCTGTTCGGCCACCTTATGGAGCTCGACCAATTGCTTTAGCTGGTCGCTCAAGGGCACCGGGTGTCCGGTCTCAGCATACTGAGACCAGAACACCTTCTCCGTTGAGCTCCCTTCCTCGGCCCGATAGTAGGTGGCGGCATCTAACACACTACGGGGCAAATCTGCGAATGCTCCTGGAGAGCTCCGGACTCGGGTAAGTAACAAATAATTCACTTTCACGTGCTTGCTTTGCATAATGAATGCCTTACCCGCCGCTATCTTCTTCATCGCCTCAATTTCCTGGAGGGCTTTTTGGGCTTCGGCCTTGGCAGACTTGGTGCTTTTGAGGGCTGCAGCGAGCTCGGACTCTCGAGTCTTCGAGTCAAGCTCCAAAGCCTCATGCTTCTTTACGAGAGCATGGAGCTCTTGCTGCACCTCGCCAACCCATGCCTCATGTTTCTCCCGCTCAGTGTGCTCCGTGGCCACCTTGTTTTCGGCCTCAGCAAGCGCTTGCTTCAGGGTCGCCACCTCGGTCGTGGCCCCTAGCACATCAGTAACGATCCTATCATTTTTTGCAACTACATCTTTTTTATATATGCACACAAACAAGGCATTACGTACCTTGGTTCTCCTCGAGCTGCTTCTTGGCAAGGCCGAGCTCTTTCTCGGACCGCTCGAGGTTCTGCTTCAGCGCATCAACCTCCGCAGTCAGTGCGGCAGAAGCCAGCAGCGAAGCCTGCATACGCATATCGACATAATTATGTTAGACTCTTGCGAATATTATTAGATCCTCTATTCGGCTTTTCTTTGTGAACGCCAAACAGAGCATCAGGGGCTACTGTCTATGTGGTAATATTTTCATATATTTTTTACATACCTCAAAGCCTGTTAGAAGGCTGGCACAGGCTTCAGTCATCCCGCTCTTGGCGGACTGAACTTTCTGGATCACCGCACTCATAATAGTGCGGTGCTCCTCGTCGATGGAGGCGCCGTTAAGCACCTCTAGCAAGTTATCCGGTGCCTCCGGTTGGACGGAGGTCACCGGCGCGGTAGGATTGCCCTTCTTAGTGAGGGGCCGCCTGCCGGAATCCGGAACCACTGAAGGTTCCGGTGCGGTGTTCGGCCCAGGGCCGGACTTGGAGCCCTTGGGAGCCTTGCTCCCTTTGAGCCTGCAGTCCGGAAGGTCGCCTTGTGGCGCCTCCAGGACCACATCCCCTCGGCTTGGTACCCTTTGGGACAACACCTCGGTGTTGTCTGCAGGGCTAGGGGTGGAAGCGGTCGGAAGTGAAAAGCTATTCACATCCAACGAATCCAAGGAACCGCTCGACGATATGTCGACCCGGGCTTGGGGCGGACTGCATGATTATATTCAGCGTTACGAGAAGCTGTGCAATAAAGGAATGCTATGAGTCACTCTGGTGTCCGAATACTTACGACTTCGCCAGGGGATTGGCCCTGGGTGGCCACTCGTCTTCGTTGTCGGCGGCCTTGGTGGAGTAGTCCGGAGGAAGGGTTCTTCCCTTCCTGGACCCTCCGGCCTCCCCAGTTGGGGCGGCCTTCCTTTTCTTTTCTCCCCCTGATGGAGGGGAAGAAACCTCTTTTTCCTCCTCCTCATCTTCATGGGAGGAGTGCGCCTCAGAGTCATCGGACGATGAGTCCAACACCACCGGGCGCTGGGAACTCTTTCGGGTTCCCGTGGCCTTCTTCTCCGGCACCACGTAAGGTGCCGGAACCAGCAGCTCCACTAGGCGAGCGTCTGCTGGGCCTTCGGGCAAAGGAGCCGGACAGTCGATCTGTCCGGCCGTCTCCTGCTAGTCCTGTCAAAGGTATGGGGACTTAGACCTCGCATATGATTAAACTATGAAGAATGAATACCCTATGAGAGGTAAAACAGCTTACCACGCTGGCTTGGCGCTTCGCGCTAAATCCGTGATCCTCGGTAAGGGGAGGGGGAACCTCGGCACCCTTGAAAAGCACCTTCCAAGTATCCTCGTGTGTTGTGTCGAAGAGCTCGCTCAGAGTCTGGTGCTGGGCTGGGTCGAACTCCCGCAAATTGAATGCCCGCCGTTGACACGGAAGGATCCGGCGGATGAGCATGACCTGGACTATGTTGACAAGCTTGAGTTTCTTGTTCATCATGTTTTGGACACAGGTTTGGAGTCCGGTCAGCTCTCCCAGATTACCCCAGGGCAGGCCCTTCTCTTTCCAGGAGGTGCGCCGCGTGGGGATTCCGGATCGAAACTCAGGGGCTGCTGCCCATTCGGGATCACGCGGCTCGGTGATGTAGAACCACCCCGTTTGCCACCCCTTTATGGTCTCCACGTAGGAGCCCTTGAGCCATGTGGCGTTGGGCATCTTGCCCACCATGGTGCCTCCGCACTCCGCCTGCTGGACGCGCACCACTTTCGGTTTGACATTAAAATTCTTCAGCCATAGACCGAAGTGGGGCCTGATGCGGAGGAAGGCCTCACACACGACGATAAACGCCGAGATGTTGAGGATGAAGTTCGGGGCCAGATCATGGAAGTCCAGGCCGTAGTAGAACATAAGCCCCCGGACAAATGGGTGGAGAGGGAAACCCAGTCCGCGGAGGAAATGGGTGAGAAAAACTACCCTCTCGTGGGGCCTGGGGGTGGGGATGAACTGCCCCGCATGTGGGTGCCGATGTGCGATGTCCGTGGACAAGTATCTGGCTCCCCTCAGCTTCTTGATGTGTCCCTCCGTGACGGAGGAAACCATCCACTTGCCTCCCGCTCCGGACATGGTTGGAGAAGGTTGAGGAAGAAAATGTGGACTTGGGCGCTGGAGCTCGAGTGTGCGAGAATGGATGAGGAAAGGAGGAAGAAGGCGTGGATGGAGAAAGGTGAACCCTTGTCCCTTTATATGGGCGGACGAAACTATGCGTCCCCACCAGCCTGGTAAAGCCCGCTCATCCCCCAAGCGCCGTAATTGATGGCACGGTTGGGTTACCCACGTCCGTATTGATGAGAATCCCGCGATAAGGGGACACGATATCTGCTTCGACAAGACGTGCCAAGGAAACCGCCTCGCAAAACATGCTGAGATTGGCTGTAAAAAACGGTTCGCATAATGGCTTGGTTGTGGTGTGATGTCACATTGCAGGATGCGTCGGCAGATTAGATTTGTGGAAATGCTATTCTCTCTACGGTGGTATGTGGAACTTGTTTTGCAGAGCCGGACACGATCCTCGTGTTCAAAATATTCTATGAAGTATTTGGAGGAGGAACCCGCCTTGCAATGCCGAAGACAATCTGCGCGCCGAACTTATCGTCATTGGAGCCTGGTTCAGGGGCTACTGAGGGAGTCCTGGATTAGGGGGTGTCCGGACGGCCGGACTATAACCTTTGGCTGGACTGTTGGACTATGAAGATACAAGATTGAAGACTTCGTCCCGTGTCCGGATGGGACTCTCCTTGGCGTGGAAGGCAAGCTTGGCAATACGGATATGTAGATCTCCTTCCTTGTAACCGACTCTGTGTAACCCTAGCCCCCTCCGGTGTCTATATAAACCGGAGGGTTTAGTCCGTAGAACAACAACAATCATACCATAGGCTAGCTTCTAGGGTTTAGCCTCTCCGATCTCGTGGTAGATCTACTCTTGTACTACCCATATCATCAATATTAATCAAGCAGGAGTAGGGTTTTACCTCCATCGAGAGGGCCCGAACCTGGGTAAAAATATCGTGTCCCTTGTCTCCTGTTACCATCCGCCTAGACGCACAGTTCGGGACCCCCTACCAAGATCGGCCGGTTTTGACACCGACAGGGAGTCCTGGATTAGGGGGTATCCGGACGGCCGCACTATAACCTTTGGACGGACTGTTGGACTATGAAGATACAAGATTGAAGACTTCGTCCCATGTCCGGATGGGACTCTCCTTGGCGTGGAAGGCAAGCTTGGCAATACGGATATGTAGATCTCCTTCCTTGTAACCGACTTTGTGTAACCCTAGCCCCCTCCGGTGTCTATATAAACCGGAGGGTTTAGTCCGTAGGACAACAACAACAACCATACCATAGGCTAGCTTCTAGGGTTTAGCCTCTCCGATCTCGTGGTAGATCTACTCTTGTACTACCCATATCATCAATATTATCCACGAGAGAGAAGATTACATGATATGGGTAGTACAAGAGTAGATCTACTCTTGTAATCTTCTCTCTCGTGGATAGACTTGATCATAAACCCACAATTCATCGTTCTCAAAAAACACACCGCAAAAAGAAGATTACATCAAATAGATCTCCACGAGAGAGGGGGAGCACATTGTATTGAGATCCAAAAAGATAAAAGAAGCCATCTAGCTACTAACTATGGACCCGAAGGTGTGAGGTAAACTACTCACACTTCGTCGGAGGGGATATGATGATGTAGAAGCCCTCCATGGTGGATGCCCTCTCCGAGAGAGCTCCGGAACAGGCCCCAAGCTGGGATCTCGTGGGTACAGAAGGTTGCGGCGGTGGAATTAGGTTTTTGGCTCCGTATCTGATCGTTTGGGGGTACGTAGGTATATATAAGAGGAAGGAGTACGTCGGTGGAGCAAAGGGGGGCCCACGAGGCAGGGGGCGCTCCCTAGGGGGGTGGGCGCCCCCCCACCCTCGTGGCCACCTCCTTTCTTTCTTGACGTGGGGTCCAAGTCTCCTAGATCATGTTCGGCGAGAAAAACACGTTCCCGAAGGTTTCATTCCGTTTGGACTCCGTTTGATATTCCGTTTCTTCGAAACACTGAAATAGGCAAAAAACAGCAATTCTTGGCTGGGCCTTCGGTTAATAGGTTAGTCCCAAAAATAATATAGAAGTGGAAAATAAAGCCCATTATGGTCCAAAACAGTAGATAATATAGCATGGAGCAATCAAAAATTATAGATACGTTGGAGACGTATCAGCTGTCCTGCCGATTAAGCTCGGCCTCTCTCTCTCTCTCTTCGTACATGCGCACTCGAGGTGAGACATGAATAATGTCGCAGGGTAACACAGCCTCTGCGCCGTACACCATGAAGAAGGGTGTATATCCTGTAGTGCGATTGGGCGTGGTCCGCAGCCCCCAAAGTACGAAGTCGAGCTCCTCAACATAGTGCTTGTCTGATTCTTTCAAACACCGCACTAGTCTAGGCTTGATGCCGCTCATAATAAGACCATTGGCTCGTTCGACATGACCGTTTGTTTGCGGGTGATAGACGAAGGCGTAATCGAGCTTAATGCCTAGATTAGCACACCAGTTTTTCACCTCATCGGCTCTAAAATTGGAGCCGTTATCGGTGATGATGCTGTGTGGGACACCATAACGGTGCACGACACCAGATATGAAGTCTATCACTGGTCCAGCTTCGGCCGTTTTAACTGGTTTGGCCTCTATCCATTTAGTGAACTTATCTACCATGACCAACATATATTTTTTCTTATGGCTTCCTCCTTTAAGGGGTCCGACCATATCAAGCCCCCAGACCACAAAAGGCCAAGTGATGGGGATTGTTTGCAGAGCGGTGGGTGGCATATGGCTTTGATTGGCGAAAAGCTGGCATCCGACGCAACGTTGGACAAGGTCCTGTGCATCTGCTCGGGCCGTCGACCAATAGAAACCTGTATGGAAGGCCTTACTTACAAGGGCCCGAGCCGCGGCGTGGTGACCACCAAGACGGACATGAATTTCAGCCAAGAGCTGCCGTCCCTCTTCTTCGGAGATACATCTTTGAAGTATCCGGTAGCGCTTTTCTTGTAGAGTTGTCCGTCATCGACCTTGTAGGCTTTCGAGCGCCGGACAATGCAGCGAGCCTCATTCTGATCCTCAGGGAGCTCTCGCCTATTAAGGTAGGCCAAGAAGTGTTTGGTCCATGGGGCAATTAATGCGATGATAAGATGGGCCGATGGTATTATTTTGGTGGCTGAGCCCCCGGTGATATCGGTATTGTGTTCGGAATCTGGGGGTATGATCGGGTCTGGAGTGGTGTTGCCGCTCTCCCCTTGCCACGCCACGGATGGCTTGAAGAGCCTTTCCAGGAATATGTTAGGCGGGACGGGGTCGCGCTTGGCGCCGATGCGAGCACGGACATCCGCCGCTTGATTACTTTCTCGAGCCACATGATGAAACTCGAGCCCCTCGGACCGAGATGACATTTTGAGAATGGTGTTATGATAGGCCGTCATCTTCAGGTCTTTGGCGTTGAAGTCTCCATTTATTTGGGATATTGCAAGGTTTGAAACCCCGCGCACCTCCAGGCGTTGTATGCCCATGGAGACGGCCATCCGAAGACCATGCAGTAATTCCTCGTATTGAGCTGCGTTGTTGGAGTCTGTGTATAATATTTGGAGTATGTACTGAACTGTGTCTCCAGTGGGGGATGTTAAGACAACGCCCGCTCCTAAGCCTGCCAGCATTTTGGAGCCATCGATGAAGGAAATATGCCCTAGAGGCAATAATAAAGTTATTATTTATTTCCTTATATCATGATAAATGTTTATTATTCATGCTAGAATTGTATTAACTGGAAACATAATACATGTGTGAATACATAGACAAACAGAGTGTCACTAGTATGCCTCTACTTGACTAGCTCATTAATCAAAGATGGTTAAGTTTCCTAGCCATGAACAAAGAGTTGTTATTTGATTAACGAGATCACATCATTAGTTGAATGATCTGATTGACGTGACCCATTCCATTAGCATAGCACCCGATCGTTTAGTATGTTGCTATTGCTTTTATCCATGACTTATACATGTTCCTTTAACTATGAGATTATGCAACTCACGTTTACCGTAGGGACACTTTGTGTGCTACCAAACGTCACAACGTAACTGGGTGATTATAAAGGTGCTCTACAGGTGTCTCCGAAGGTACATGTTGGGTTGGCTTATTTCGAGATTAGGATTTGTCACTCCGATTGTCGGAGAGGTATCTCAGGGCCTTCTCGGTAATGCACATCACATAAAGCCTTGCAAGCATTGCAACCAATGAGTTAGTTGCGAGATGATGTATTGCAGAATGAGTAAAGAGACTTGCCGGTAACGAGATTGAACTAGGTATTGGATACCGACGATCGAATCTCGGGCAAGTAACATACCAATGACAAAGGGAACAAACGTATGTTGTTATGCGGTCTGACCGATAAAAGATCTTCGTAGAATATGTAGGATCCAATATGGGCATCCAGGTCCCGCTGTTGGTTATTGACCGGAAACGTGTCTCGGTCATGTCTACATTGTTCTCGAACCGTAGGGTCCGCACGCTTAAGGTTACGATGACAGTTATTATGAGTTTATGCATTTTGATGTACCGAAGGAGTTCGGAGTCCCGGATGTGATCATGGACATGACGAGGAGTCTCGAAATGGTCGAGACATAAAGAATGATATATTGGAAGCCTATGTTTGGACATCGGATGCATTCCAGGTGAAATCAGGATTTTACCGGAATACCAGGAGGGTTACCGGAACCCCCCGGGAGCATAATGGGCCAACATGGGCCTTGGAGGAGAGGTGAGAGGGCTGCCCCATGGGCTGCGCGCCTCCCCCCCTTCCCCTAGTCCTATTAGGACTAGGAGAGGTGGGCGCCCCCTCTCTCTCTCTCCCCCCCTTGGAGAATCCTAGTCCAACTAGGATTGGGGGGGAATCCTACTCCCAGAGGGAGTAGGACTCTCCTGGCGCGCCTAGCTTGGACGGCCAGCCCCTCCCCCTTGGCTCCTTTATATACGGGGGCAGGGGGCACCCCAAAGACACACAAGTTGATCTACAGATCGTTCCTTAGCCGTGTGCGGTGCCCCCTTCCACCAAATTCCACCTCGATCATATCGTTGCAGTGCTTAGGCGAAGCCCTGCGCCGGTAACACATCAAGATCGTCACCACGCCGTCGTGCTGACAGAACTCTTCCTCGACGCTTTGCTGGATCGGAGCCCGGGGATCGTCATCGAGCTGAACGTGTGCTAAGAACTCGGAGGTGCCGGAGTAACGGTGCTGTGATCGGTTGGACCGCGAGGAGAACGTACGACTACTTCCTCTACGTTGTGTCAACGCTTCCGCTTCGGTCTACGAGGGTACGTAGACAAACACTCTCCCCTCTCGTTGCTGTGCATCACCATGATCTTGCGTGTGCGTAGGAAATTTTTTTGAAATTACTACGTTCCCCAACAATCGAAGTGCATGACCCAGTTAGAACATGTGTCGCACTCTTTAGGGAGTTCGGCCATTGTCCATTCGGCGACGAAGTCGGCCAGTACTTGGGATTTAATGGCTCGGCATGGTTTGTATGTTATGTCGAATGGAAGGAGCTCAATGGCCCACTTAGCAATCCAGCCCGTGGCATCGCGGTTGTTCATTATGTCATTCAGGGGTACTTCGGAAGCCACCGTGATCGAGCACTCTTGGAAGTAGTGTCGCAGCTTCCGGGATGCCATGAAGACCAAGTATGCTATCTTTTGGTAATGAAGGTACCGGGATTTGCATGGTGTGAGGACAGTGGACACGTCGTATACCGGCTTCTGGAGCAGGAATTTGTGTCCGCCCTCCTCTCGCTCGACGACGAGCACCGCGCTCACCACTTGGTGCGTTGCCGATATGTATAATAGCATGGGTTCGCCGACGTTTGGTGTGGCCAGGATTGGGTTGCTTGCTAAAAGAGCCTTTATTTCTTCTAGTCCGGCCATTGCCACATCCGTCCATTCGAAGTGGTCGGTGCGTCGGAGAAGGTGATAGAGTGGCAGTGCTTTTTCTCCTAATCTAGAGATAAAGCGGCTTAAAGCTACCACACATCCAGCTAGTTTCTGGACCTGTTTAAGGTCTGTTGGCGTAGCCAATTGTGACAAAGCTCGGATTTTGGCTGGGTTTGCTTTAATTCCTCTACTGAAAACGATGAAGCCCATCAGTTTTCCGGCAGGAAGGCCAAAAACACACTTTTCCGGATTAAGCTTAATGTCATATGTACGGAGGTTGTCGAATGTGAGACGCAGATCGTCTATCAATGACTCGACGTGCCTAGTTTTGATGACTACGTCATCCACATATGCTTCAACTGTCTTGCGGATCTGTTTCTCCAGGCATGTATGAATCATGCGTTGGTAGGTGGCCCCGGCGTCTTTGAGCCCGAAGGGCATAGTGTTGAAGTAGAATGGCCCATATGGGGTAATGAATGTCGTTGCGGCTTGGTCGGACTCCTTCATTTTGATTTGATGGTATCCGGAGTATGCGTCGAGCAAACACAGTGCGTCGTGTCCTGCGGTAGCATCAATAATCTGATCGATGCGAGGGAGGGGAAGGGATCCTTAGGGCAGGCCTTGTTGAGGTATTTAAAATCGACGCATAGGCACCGGGATTTATCCTTATTTGGCACCATCACCAGGTTTGCTAGCCAGTCTGGATGTTTTATTTCTCTAATGAAACCGGCCTCGATTAACCTGGCTAGCTCCTCCCCCCTGGCTTGTCGTTTGGGTTCGGAAAAGCGCCGCAGTGTTTGCTTGACCGGTTTGTATCCCTTCAGTATGTTGAGGCTGTGTTCGGCCAACCTGCGTAGGATCCCTGGCATATCAGAAGGGTGCCATGCGAATATGTCCCAATTCTCGCGTAGGAACTCCCATAGTTCGGCGTCAATTGTTGGGTCGAGTTGTGCCCCGATGTATGTTGTCTTCTTGGGGTCCATCGGGTGGACTTGAAATTTAACTATTTCATCTGCTGGTTTAAAGGAGGTGGATTTGGGTCGCTTGTCCAGGATTACATCATCCCTATCCACAGTGGAGCGCGCCGTGGTGTACAAGACCGAAAACTCAGGCAACCCTTGATGAAATCTGATTTGCCCGGACGAAGGGTTGAGTAGAAACCGATGGTTCCTAGAGGGTTGCCTGAGTTTTCCAGGCGCTTTCCATTGCATAGTACTTCTGTACGATGGTTGCCAAGTCAGCGAAGTGTAATACGTGACGGCGGTTGATGGCGTTGAGGATTCCTACGTCCGTGCAATTATTGCAGAATGCTGAGATCGCGTCTTCGTCATGGAAATTTTTGATCTTGTCTTTGACAAGGAGGAATCTGCCCAAAAGTGCTGGACTGCTGCCGTATGTACATGAGATCACGTATATGTGGGTGGGTGGTTTTAAATCCGAACCCTGACCCAATTTAGGATCCAGAGTTTGAGAAATCTCCGAGCTTAATGGTTCGGGCTCCGGGATATCAACTGATTTTTTCTGGCCTATCATCCGCTTCTAGGTTCAGGGGACAGGGCGCGTCGTTCCACGGACAGGTATCCGGCTCTTCGAGCTCGGAAATCCGAACATAGTTCATCCTCAATATGGAGGAAGAGTTGTTGCTTTGCTCCTCTACTACCGCTATCTGATGGGTGATCGGCGGAGACCTGATATCTCTCTGATCGGGTTTAAGCCCAATCCGATCATAACCTGTAGCGACCCCAAGGCGGTGATACGATCTAGGAGTTTGTTTAAAGATGACAACTCTGTTGGATCCATCCGTCTGGAGTATTCAGAGTCAACACTGAGGTGATTTTCGATGACCCGAGAAGTCATCGTCGGCTTGACGGCCGTACGGGCGGTCATGGTGAAACTGCCCAGCCGGAGGGTTTGGCTTGAGGCCAGGGCTCCTCCATAGGTGATACCGTCCTTGATAATAAGGTGAGCCATCAATCCTGTCTTCGACGTCAGATCGGAACTCTCAATGAAAGCACCAATGTCGGTGTCAAAACCGGTGGATCTCGGGTAGGGGGTCTCGAACAGTGCGTCTAAGGTCGATGGTAACAGGAGACAGGGGACATGATGTTTACCCAGGTTCGGTCCCTCTCTATGGAGGTAATACCCTACTTCCTGCTTGATTGATCTTGATGAATATGAGTATTACAAGAGTTGATCTACCATGAGATCGTAATGGCTAAAACCCTAGAAGTCTAGCCTGTATGATTATGATTGTCCCTATGGACAAAACCCTTCAGTTTATATAGACATCGGAGGGGACTAGGGTTGTACAAAGTCGGTTACAGACGAAGGAATCTTCATATCCAGACGCCAAGCTTGCCTTCCACGCCAAGGAGAGTCCCACCCGGACACGGGTGAAAGTCTTCAATCTTGTATCTTCACAGCTCACCAGTCCGGCCCATGTCCAACAGGTTGGATGCCCGAGGACCCCTTAGTCCAGGACTCCCTCAGGGCCCACGAGACCGAGCTTCATTGTCTTAGTGCACCGCCCTATGAGTCAATGACATGCGGACCTTATATGCGGCTGGCCCACATGTCATTCTCATGGTGGTGCTGTGGCTCGCGACTCACTCGTTCGAGATGAATCGGCCGGTGGTGGCATGGCGTGGCGAGGGTGCCACAGCTGGGCGTCGAGGCGTTACGAGGCGTAGATGGCCACACCGGCGGGTCCTACCTGTAGTACAGAAGTACTCCCTCCGTCCCAAAATTCTTGTCTTAGATTAGTCTACTAGATACGGATGTATCAAGTCGTGTTTTAGTATTAGATACATCTGTATCTAGTAGACTAATCTAAGACAAGAATTTTGGGAAGGAGGGAGTACTCTAGCTGAGGATTGATGCCCGGGACGAAACATGTCACAGCCGCTGAATGAAAATTCGATGGTGCGGGAGTACGGATCGGAGCACATGAGCGGAGCAGGCAAACCGCGTCCAATCGGGTGTGGCTGTGGTAGAAAGTTGATGGTCGCTGCAGTTCAGCTGGCCCGCATGTCATGCACACAAAGGCAGAGGAGCAGTGGGGCCGAGAGAGATGAGGCGCACGTCGGGGGAAGTCATGCCGTGGGTTGGAGCGGCGTCGCGGGAATCGTGTGTGGGTGTGGCAGTGGTAGAAACAAGAAATGTGATGGTCGTCGTGGTTCAACTTCCATGGACAAGCTGTCATGTCTACTGACACATGCATTTCATACCTCTCACTGCAAGGAGCAATAGTAGAGAAAACTTGTTCCAAAGATACCATTTTTCCGATAAAATTCTCGAGATATCATTAGTTTTTACACATGGGATTACTCCTGCAAGGGTCAATCACAACAGGTGTTTTGTAAAAAAAATGCATCTTGATGTTCCCTGCAATGCACGGGCATCTTGCTAGTTATAGAAGAAGCCCACACGGGCATCTTGCCGCAGGGTGTGCAACCGACCAAACTCAATTTTTTCAGACGCTTAGGTGCACCGGTTGTCGTGCCATGCTACAAAATGTAAAAAAAATAGCTCCAATTTTTTTAAAACCTGATATCTTCAAACCATCAAAACAGCCCGAGGAATATATTTTGAGGGAAGCATGATTTACTTTTACGGATATATGTATATCAAAACTAGAGTGTTTATATTTCAAGCCCGTGAACAAGTATTATTCTACTACTTTGGATCCATTGCAACTCACGGGCCAGCACATTGGTAGTAGTAGTCTCTATCTCTATCTATAGTCTACTCTTATAAAAACAAAATTGTTGATGATGGTGTGCCTGCCATCCTGCAATATAGGCCGTCCGATTTATATTTGAAGGATAGGAAGGAAACTATGGCAATTTTGGAAAAAAATACCCACACCCCTCTCCACATTTGCAAATAAGGCCTTCCCTCGTTCATCCTTTTCTCCCACAAGATAAACTACTCATACAAATGCATCTTGATGTTCCGTGCAACGCACGGGCATCTTGCTAGTCTACTACTCTCTTATACTAGCGAACTCCCCTGATTGTCAATGATACAGCCTGCAGCCCAAAGAAGGTGAGAATGACAAAGGCATCTGGATTAACTTTGATCCTTGGATGCGTCGAGTCCGACAGGCAGTGATGTGGTTCAGGCCTTCAAGTTGATAGATAATTGGGTTGTTCCGTCGAAAGGGTGGAGTACTGGTGTCTCCGCATCACTGGTGGCTGAACCGGAGCTGCAAATTATGATGGTGTTGGATCATCCCTCTTCGAATGACTTGTTGTCTTTGCTGCTTGTTCTGGATGGGTAGTTCTCTCTTTTGTTATGCATATTCCTTGTCATTTGGTCATCCTCGTCTATGTCACTCTTACTATGTAATAGTTGCCTCTATTTAGAATGTCATTCTCGTCTGGATCACGAGAGTTTGAGCATTGCAGATGGGTGCGTTTTGGTGGTGTAGCAACACTTCTTATGAATTATCATGTCTTGTTGTTTATGTTAGTAGTAGTCATTAGTCAGTGTTTGAATGTTGTATATATCGTTGTTTCGAACTGTTTATTGTCTCAAACTGCTGGTGGGCTAAATGAGGGCATCACCATTCTCCAGTATTCAGAGTATATCTCCTTTTTTCAAGTTATAATTTGAGCTCAGTGTCTTTTCGATGATGTAAACTTATTTGGGCCAGTGAGGTGTCGTTGAATATGGGTCGAGTAGTAACGCAATGCCAAATAGGTCAATTATGACTCTCAGGCCGGGCTCTCAAAAGATCCTACAAAAGGTCGGGCTCTCTAAAAAAGAAAGAACAGGGACTCTTAGGCCGACATGTGGGCGCCACCGGTGTATTCGTGCGCTTGCGCGCCGAGAGCATATTGGCGCGTGTTCGAAATTCATGCTACCTTTTCATCCCCAATCTCCCCCCACCTCCGGAATCTCGATTCCTACTCCACGTCCCCCAAATCCCCCTCCTGTACTCCCTGTACTCAAGCGCACTATCATGTCGTCGGTCAACGCGGATCTCCGAGCCAGAGATCCTAAGGTCTATCCTGCCTTCGGGCGCTGCGTGCTCTTGCTCAACAGTGGCATGGCAGCGCTTGATGACCAGTTTGTCGGCAAAGTGCTGATGGTAACCATCAACGGCGAGCGGCCTCCCGTCTCGCCGAACGACCTTGTCAAAGCTCTTGGCATTGCGCACGACATCCAAATAAGTGACTTGCTCGTGGAAGTCTGTCCGCCACCAGCTGATTTCTACGTCAGGTTATGGACAACTTTCGACTGCAGTCGTGTGTTTGAATCTTCCCTGCTTTTGTTCTGCGATGGCGCGCTGGTGAGCTTTGATCGATGGCACCCAAGATGGGGCTCGATGCCCTCTGAACTTGAGTTTTTAACAAAGCTTACCTTCCACAGCATGCCTCGACGTGCTTGGAACAGCGAGTCCATGAATGAGCTTATAAACGACGTTGGAGGTGAGCTCATAAGTATGTTTGTTCCTCCAGACAGCTGGGCTCTGACAGTTATGGCATGGATAAAGAAGCCATCCACCATACAGAAGGTGATTGGTGTTGAGATACTGGTGCAGGAACCGGGGTTGTGCTACCTCTTGAGCATGCATTGGTTTTCCTTGAAGAGGAAAGGGTGATGCAGCAAAGCAGCGTAAGTATTTCCCTCAGTTTTTGAGAACCAAGGTATCAATCCAGTAGGAGACTACACGCAAGTCGCCTCGTACCTACACAAACAAATAAGAACCTTGCAACCAACGCGATAAAAGGGTTGTCAATCCCTTCACGGCCACTTGCAAAAGTGAGATCTAATAGAGATAAAAAGATAAATAAATATTTATTGTATTTTTATGATATAAACTGAAAGTAAAGAATGCAAAGTAAAATAGATTGGAAACTTATATGATGGAGAATAGACCCGGGGGGCATAGGTTTCACTAGTGGCTTCTCTCAAGATAGCATAATTATTACGATGGGTGAACAAATTATTGTCGAGAAATTGATAGAAAAGTGCATAATAATGAGAATATCTAGGCATGATCATGTATATAGACATCATGTCCGCGACAAGTCGACTGCAACGATTCTGCATCTACTACTATTACTCCACACATCGACCGCTATCCAGCATGCACCTAGAGTATTAAGTTCATAAGAACGGAGTAACGCATTAGGCAAGATGACATCATGTAGAGGGATAAACTCAAGCAATATGATATAAACCCCATATTTTTATCCTCGATGGCAACAATACAATATGTGTGTGATGCCCCCGATTCAATCGTACACTAATCATACACGCAAACGTGTACGATCAAGATCAGGGACTCACGGGAAGATATCACAACACAACTCTAAAAATAACATAAGTCATACAAGCATCATAATACAAGCCAGGGGCCTCGAGGGCTCGAATACAGGTGCTTGATCATAGACAAGTCAGCGGAAGCAACAATATCTAAGTATAGACATAAGTTAAACAAGTTGATAAGATAGCTAGCACAAACTGGGATGCAGACCGAAAGAGGCGCAGGCCTCCTGCCTGGAATCCTCCTAAACTACTCATGGCTGTCGTCAGTGGCTTGCACGTAGTAGTAGGCACCTCCGGTGTAGTAGGAGTCATCGTCGACGGTGGCGTCTGGCTCCTGGGCTCCAGCATCTGGTTGCGACAACCAGGTAGAATGGAAAGGGGGGAAAGAGGGAGAAAAGCAACCGTGAGTACTCATCCAAAGTACTCGCAAGCAAGGATCTACACTACATATGCAGGGGTATCTGTGTAAAGGGGCAATATCGGTGGACTGAACTACAGAATGCCAGAATAAGAGGGGGATAGCTAGTCCTGTCGAAGACTACGCTTCTGGCAGCCTCCATCTTGCAGCATGTAGAAGAGAACAGATGGTAAGTTCACCAAGTATCATCGCATAGCATAATCCTACCCGACGATCCTCCCCTCGTCGCCCTGTGTGAGAGCGATCATCGAGTCATATCTGGCACTTGGAAGGGTGTGTTTTATTAAGTATCCGATTCTAGTTGTCATAAGGTCAAGGTACAACTCCGGGTCGCCTGTTACCGTGGACACGGCTATTCGAATAGATCAACTTCCCTGTAGAGGTGCACCATATTACCCGACACGCTCGACCCCCTTTGGTCGGACACACTTTCCTGGGTCATGCCCGGTCTCGGAAGATCAACACGTCGCAGCCCCACCTAGGCACAACAGAGAGGTCAGCATGCCGGTCTAAATCCTATGCGCGCAGAGGTCGGGGCCCATCGCCCATTGCACACCTGCATGTTGCGTACGCGGCCGGTGAGCAGACCTAGCAACCTCCATAACAAAGGAAGTTGCATTACGCGGTCGAACCTGGCGCGCGCCGCTCAGTCGCTGACGCCACGAAGGCTTCGGCTGATACCACGACGCCGGTTGCCCATATCTTGACCCACGTGGTGGTTAGTGCGTATAAGGTCAACGACCCAACTCAGATCAAATACCAAGATCTCGTTAAGCGTGTAAATTGAAGTATCCGCGAACGCCGACCAGGGCCAGGCCCACCTCTCTCCTAGGTAGTCTCAACCTGCCCTGTCGCTCCGCCACAAAGTAACAGTCAGGGGCTGTCAGGAACCCAGGCCCACCTCTACCGGGATGGAGCCACCTGCCCCTTCAGCCCCCATCTCCGAACAGTATCATAAGTAATGTAATAGTATAAAGTATATAGCATATGCCCGTGATCACCTCCCGAAGTGATCACGGCCCAGTAGTATAGCATGGCAGACGGACAAGAGTGTAGGGCCACTGATGGAATACTAGCATCCTATACTAAGCATTTAGGATTGCAGGTAAGGGTAACAACTGTAGCAACAATGACAGGCTATGCAGCAGAATAGGATTAACTGAAAGCAGTAACATGCTACAGTACTCTAATGCAAGCAGTAGAGAGAAGGAATAGGCGATATCTGGTGATCAAGGGGGGGCTTGCCTGGAAGCTCACCCGAGAAGGAGGGGTCGTCAACACCGTAGTCGTACTGGGTAGCAGCGGCGTCGGTCTCGGTGTCTAGCGAGAGAAGAGGGGGAAGAAACAATAAATATAATGCAAACATATGCATGGCAATGCATGAAATGACAATGAGCATTACTAGGTGTGCCCTAACGCGATAGTAGGTGATACCGGCGAAGGGGGGGAAACATCCGGGAAAGTATTCCTGGTGTTTCGCGTTTTCACAAAGATGAACCGGAGGGACAAAGTTGCATGTTTGCTATGCTAGGGATGTGTGGCGGACGAACGGGCTGCGTATCGGATTCGTCTCATTGTTCTAAGTAACTTTCATATATAAATTATTTTCATTCGAGTTACGAATTATTTTATATTAATTTTCAAAGTTTAAAACAATTTCTGGGTTATTTATTAATTCGAAAATAAAATGGTAAGTGCTATGGGTACACATAAGTGTACCCAGAAATTGATAAAGCGGCTGAAAGGTGGGGTCCAGTGGCAGGGTTGACCCAGTCATCATTGACTGGTCAAAAGGGGAATAGTGCAGGCGGGTCCCGCATGAGATTGCCCTAATAATTTCTAAACTAATTTTATTTAAGTTAAAATGAGAGGAACCCACATGTCATATACACCTAAACTAATTAACCACTAATCCTAATCTAACAGGGCCGACTCCAATGGACAGGCACACACGCGTGCCCGCAACAGGGGGAGCGGCTGCGGCCCCAGCACCAGGAGGCGAGCATGGCGGCCGGCAAGCGGGCGGCGCCAGCACTAGCAGAGGCGAGGCGCAGCTAGTGCGCGGCGGGAGGTGGAAGCGGCGGCACGCGCGTGCCGGCGAGGCGAGCCGCGAGCGGGGCTAAGGAGTGGAGCGGTCGCGGGCGACGCGAGCTCGGCGAGCGCGCGCAGCAGGTCGCGGGGAGCTGCAAGACATGGCCAGGAGGCGGCTGGAGCTCAACGCCGGGAAGGCGAGGGCGGCTGTCGTGTAGCGGCGTAGCAGCAGCAGAAGCAATACGTGGGAGCAGCAGGGGCGCGACTAGCGGATGCAGTGCGGGCGAGCACGGGCCGTGGGTAGGGGCCATGAGCACGCGCGGGGAGCAGCAGGCACAGCCTAGCGGCAGCGGGCGCTCGGACACGGGGTGGCGCGAGAACACGGCGAGGGGCTCGCGGGCGTCGAGCAGAGCAGGGGAACGCGGCGGGGGCACGAGCTCCAGTGAGCTCGGTCGCACCGGCGGTGGCGCCCTACGGCGATGGAGAACTTAGGGGGAGGAGGGGAATCAACGGAGGGCCTCATGAAGCGGTGGTAGGGCTTGGCAGCGGGCTCGGGGAGGCCATCGGTGAGCGGATCGACGAGGTGGACGACGACGGACGTGGTTGGGGAAGAAGGCCGATGGCGATGGCTCGAGGCGCTCCGACTCGACCTGGCGCTTGTAGACGGTGCAGAAGAGGACGGCGATGCTCCTCGACTTCCTCTCGAGCGCCGGGGAGGCATGTGGCCGTGACGAAAATGATGGCACGGCGACGGTTGCGCGGTGGAGCTCGGGATCGAAGAGAGCAGTGAGGGGGAGAGAGGAACGGCGCGGGTGGAGGGGAAGATATTTCTGGGCGAGGCCACGGCGTCGACGCTGGCAATCTTATCCCCTCCAAGCGCCCTGTAGCGACCCACAGACGAGGTGGCGCGGCTGGAACGGCGCCCAGCTCTCGGTCGTGTTCGAGAGGTGGAGGAGAAAGGAGGAGGGCGTCGCTGGCTGGGTTGGGCCGGCCTGGTTGGACCAGAGGCCAGCTGGGCCACGGCCCAGCAGGGGGGGTTCTACTCCTTTTTATTGTCTTGTTTGTTTTTCTTTTCTTTTCGTATTTCTTTTATTCTGTTTTATTTCACCTTTAATTTCTTTAGTTTTGTAAAATATGAAATTAGCTCCTAAATTAATGTCTCAGAATAATCCACTACCTTAAAAAGTTTGGTGACTAAATAAACTAGTTTAACATTTGCTTATTAATTTAAAAGCATTCACATAATTGTTTTTTCTACTGTTTTATTTAGTTTAGTGCATTTAAACTTTTTATAAAGACTTGATCTACCCACCAATATTATTTATGAATTATTTGGCACAACCCGAACTTTTTAGTTTTATTGTTTGAAAACTTTTGTTGTTTTCCTTAATTCAAATTTGAATTTGAATAGTTTTGAACTAACGCGAGATTATCAACAGTAACCGAGGTGATGTGGCATCATTAGTAGAGGTTCACTGTAGCTTAATTATCCGGGCGTTACAACGTACCTTGATGCCCCTGCTGTCACTGGGAAAGGACACCGCAAGATTGAACCCAAAGCTAAGCACTTCTCCCATTGCAAGAAAGATCAATCTAGTAGGCTAAACCAAACTGATAATTCGAAGAGACTTGCAGAGATAACAAATCATACATAAAAGAATTCAGAGGAGATTCAAATATTGTTCATAGATAAACTTGATCATAAACCCACAATTCATCGGATCTCGACAAACACACCGCAAAAATAGTTACATCAAATAGATCTCCAAGAAGATCGAGGAGAACTTTGTATTGAGATCCAAAGAGAGAGAAGAAGCCATCTAGCTAATAACTATGGACCTGAAGGTTTGTGGTAAACTACTCACACATCATCGGAGAGGCTATGCTGTTGATGTAGAAGCCCTCCGTGATCGATTTCCACTCCGGTGGAGCTCCGGAAAAGGCCCCAAGATGGGATCTCAGGGGTACAGAAGGTTGTGGTGGTGGAAATAGTGTTTCGTGGTGCTCCTGGATGTTTTTGGGGTATATGGGTATATATAGGAGGAAGAAGTAGGTCGGTGGAGCTACGAGGGGCCCACGAGGGTGGGGGTGCGCCCAGGGGGCAGGCGCGCCTCCCTGCCTTGTGGCCTCCTCGCTTCTTTCTTGACGTCCACTCCAAGTCATGTGGATCACGTTTGTTCCAAAAATAACTCTCCCAAAGGTTTCATTCTGTTTGGACTCCGTTTGATATACCTTTTCTGCGAAACACTGAAATAGGCAAAAAAAACAGCATTTTGCATTGGGCCTTCGGTTAATAGGTTAGTCCCAAAAATAATATAGAAGTGCTTAGTAAAGCCCATTAAACATCCAAAACACATAATATAATAGCATGGAACAATCAAAAATTATAGATACGTTGGAGACGTATCAAGCATCCCCAAGCTTAATTCTTGCTCGTCCTCGAGTAGGTAAATGATAAAAACAGAATTTTAGATGTGGAATGCTACCTAGCATATTTCTCTAAGTAATTCTCTTTTATTGTGGCATGAATGTTCAGATCCGAAAGATTCAAGACAAAAGTTTAATGTTGACATAAAAATAATAATACTTCAGGCATACTAACAAAGCAATCATGTCTTCTCAAAATAACATGGTCAAAGAAAGTTATCCCTACAAAATGATATAGTCTGGCTATGCTTTATCTTCATCACACAAAGTATTTAACCATGCACAATCCCGATGACAAGCCAAGCAATTGCTTCATACTTTTGATGTTCTCAAACTTTTTCAATCTTCACGCAGTACATGAGCGTGAGCCATGGACATAGCACTATATGTGGAATAGAATGGTGGTTGTGGAGAAGGCAAAAAGGAGAAGATAGTCTCACATCAACTAGGCGTATCAACGAGCTATGGAGATGCCCATCAATATATATCAATGTGAGTGAGTAGGGATTGCCATGCAACGGATGCACTAGAGCTATAAGTGTATGAAAGCTCAACAAAAGAAACTAAGTGGGTGTGCATCCAACTCGCTTGCTCACGAAGACCTAGGGCATTTTGAGGAAGCCCATCATTGGAATATACAAGCTGAGTTCTATAATGTAAAATCCCCAATAGTATATGAAAGTGACAACATAGGCGACTCTCTATCATGAAGATGATGGTGCTACTTTGAAGCACAAGTGTGGTAAAAGGATAATAACATACAAGGATCGCCTGGGTTCTTCTAAACCCACCTGTATGCGTTTTGACCTCGCCTGAATCATCAGACGGGTTGATGGCTTAGAGGAGTTGTCGGCGCCCTTCACAAGAGGTGAGCTCGATGCGGTCATCAAAGAAATGCCTGCTGATAGAGCCCCTAGCCCGGATGGTTTCAATGGATGCTTTCTTAAAAGCTGTTGGCCAATCATTAAAGAAGATTTCTACAAACTGTGTGAGGATTTCCATGAGGGGAACTTGGATATTTCCAGCATCAGTGAGGGATATATCACCTTGATCCCGAAGATCTCCTCCCCATAAACCGCTAATGAGTACAGGCCAATAACTCTGCTTAATTGTTGTCTCAAGATCATCACCAAAATTTTGGCTAATCGTCTGCAAAAGATTATTCTGAAAATCATTCATAGGAATCAGTATGGATTTCTTAAAGGGAGAACCATCCAGGATTGTCTGGCGTGGACATTTGAGTATATACATCAATGTCAGACATCCTCTCGGCAGATTGTATTGCTCAAACTTGATTTTGCCAAAGCCTTTGATACAATTGAACATGCACCAATGATGGAAATCATGCGACACATGGGCTTCGATGACAAGTGGCTTGGCTGGATGAAAACTATTTTTGGTTCAGGTGTTTCTTCCGTGCTTCTCAATGGAACTCCGGGCAGAAAGTTCTCTTGTAAGTGTGGGGTGAGGCAAGGTGATCCCCTATCGCCTTTGATCTTTGTACTCGCAATTGATCTTCTACAAGCTGCGGTTAATGATGCGTTCGTTCAAGGGCTGTTGGACCTGCCAATCCCGAATAACAGCCGTGGTGATTACCCCGTAGTTCAATACGCGGACGATACCATCTTAGTGATGCCAGCCTGCCTTGATCAAGCAGCCCACATGAAAATCATTCTGGAGGAATATGCTACTTCTGTTGGACTGAAGATCAACTTCCACAAATCTACACTGATCCCCATTAACATTGATCAGCCACATGCGATTGAACTAGCACGGGTTTTTGGCTGCACTGTTGGGAGTCTCCCGTTCACATATCTTGGTCTCCCCATGGGCACGACCAGACCCACACTTCTGGAACTCATGCCCCTAGTGCATAGTGTGGAGAGGAAGATGTCCACAGCTCTGTCCCTGATGTCGTCTGGGGCCAAACTCACGTTGGTCAATTCGGCAGTGACCTCGATGTTGATCTATGCCATGTGCACGATCAAACTACTCCCTAGAGTGATTGAGCATTTGGATAAATTGCGCAGGTACTCCCTCTGGGCCAAAAACTCTGAAGATGGTGTCAAAAATAACTCACTGGCTGCCTAGGAGTTAGTCTGCAGACCGAAACACAAGGGTGGCCTAGGGATCACTGACATCAAGACGCAGAATATGGCCCTTCTCTTGAAGCATCTCTTGAAATTTTACAACCATGATGATGTACCCTGGGTGACCATGATCTGGAATGCGTACTATACTGACAAGATTCCACATGCTGTGGATCCGGTTGGTTCTTTCTGGTGGCGTGATGTTCTGCAACTCTTTGACGTCTTCCGCGGGATTACCACTGTCACGCTGCGAGATGGGTCCTCCTCCCTTTTTTGGAAAGATGCCTGGTTCGGTAGTGATCGCCAGGCCCCCCTCATGGAGCTTTTTCCCAGAGCTTTCTCATTCTGTTTGAACGAAGATGCATCTGTCGCCGGCGTCCTCGCGACCACAGACCCCAACTTGCTCTTCCATCTGCCATTGTTAGCACAGGCCAGGGGAGAGGTTAGAGAGATCTAACAGGGCTCATTGCATACGATCTTGGATAATGATAAGCATGACACCTGGGAGTGCACCCTCGGTGGAACCTACTCCTCGAAGAAATTTTATGACCACTGTTTCAGGGAGGTTGTCGCGGACAAAGCCTTTCTCTAGCTTTGGAAATCTAAATGCCCAATCAAATTCAAAATGTTCGGATGGCTGTTGCTGGTTGATCGCCTGAACACAAGAAACATGCTGAAACGTAGGCACTATAGTGTGGCTAACAACGTTTATACCTGCATGCTTTGTCAAAACCCACCTGAGGAAACGGTTGAGCACCTGTTCTTCGCCTGCTCATTTAGTCAGCGCTGTTGGGCCAAAGTTGGCATGCTTTGGCCAGGGGTGGGAGACAGAATCTCCTTAATCCATGGAGGCAAAGAAAACTGGCATTAGCCTTTGTTTATGGACATATTTTTAATGGCAGCCTGGAGTCTGTGGATGGAGAGGAATAATGTCTACTTCAGAGGGATCCACCATTCATTTGACTCATGGCTTGCTAGATTCAAAAATTTGCTGAGTCTTTTATTGCACAACTGTAGAGAGGACTTCCATCCCTACCTAAACTCTTATGTACAAAGCTTGTAACTTCTTTTGTAACACTTGCCTAGCTTTGTTCCTTTTGAGTTTGGCCTGGGGGGAACTAAAAAACCCATCTGTAACACTGATGTAATTGTTCTCTTGTGAGTAATACAAAGTCAGTGGGAGCCTCTCCCATTGTCGTTAACTGTAAAAAAAGGATAGTAACATTGTCCCTTCTCTCTTTTTCTCTCATTTTTTATTTGGGCCTTTTTCTCCCCTTTTTATGGCCTCTTTTTTTCGTCCGTAGTCTCATCCCGACTTGTGGGGGAATCATAGTCTTCATCAATCTTTCCTCACTTGGGACAATGCTCTAATAATGATAATCATCACACTTTTTATTTACTTACAACTCAATACTTGGAACAAAATATGACTCTATGTGAATGCCTCTGGCGATGTATCGGGATATGCAATGAATCAAGAGTGACATGTATGAAAGAATTATGAAAGTGGCTTTGCCACAAATACGATGTCCACTACATGATCATGCAAAGCAATATGACAATGATGAAGCGTGTCATAATAAACGGAACGGTGGTAAGTTGCATGGCAATATATCTTGGAATGGCTATGGAAATGCAATAATAGGTAGGTATGGTGGCTGTTTTAAGGAAGGTATATGGTGGGTGTATGATACCGGCGAAAGGTGCGCGGTATTAGAGAGGCTAGCAATGGTGGAAGGGTGAGAGTGCGTATAATCCATGGACTCAACATTAGTCATAAAGAACTCACATACTTATTGCAAAAATCTATTAGTTCGAAACAAAGTACTATGCGCATGCTCCTAGGGGGATAGATTGGTAGGAGAAGACCATCGCTCGTCCCTGACCGCCACTCATAAGGAAGACAATCAATAAAGAAATCATGCTCCGACTTCATCACATAACGGTTCACCATACGTGCATGCTATGGGAATCACAAACTTTAGAACAAGTATTTCTCAAATTCACAACTAATCAACTAGCATGACTCTAATATCACCATCTTCATATCTCAAAACAATCATCAAGTATCAAACTTCTCATAGTATTCAATGCACTCTATATGATAGTTTTTATTATACCCATCTTGGATGTTCATCATAATAGGACTAATTTTATAGCCAAAGCAAACTACCATGCTGTTCTAAAAGACTCTCAAAATAATATAAGTGAAGCATGAGATATCAACAATTTCTATAAAATAAAACCACCACCGTGCTCTTAAAAGATATAAGTGAAGCACTAGAGCAAAACTATTTAGCTCAAAAGATATAAGTGAAGCACATAGAGTATTCTAATAAATTTTGATTCATGCGTGTCTCTCCCAAAAGGTGTGTACAGCAAGGATTATTGTGGTAAACTAAAAATCAAAGACTCAAATCATACAAGACGCTCCAAGCAAAACACATATCATGAGGTAAATAAAAATATAGCCTCAAGTAAAGTTACCAATAGAAGAAGACGAAAGAGGGGATGCCTTACGGGGCATCCCCAAGCTTAGGCTTTTGGTTGTCCTTGAATTTTACCTTGGGGTGCCTTGGGCATCCCCAAGCTTAGGCTCTTGCCACTCCTTATTCCCTAATCCATCAAATCTGTAGCCAAAACTTGAAAACTTCACAACACAAAACTCAACAGAAAATCTTATGAGCTCCGTTAGTATAAGAAAGCAAATCACCATCATAAGGTACTGTAATAAACTCATTCTTTATTTACATTGGTGTTAAACCTACTGTATTCCAACTTCTCTATGGTTCATACCCTCCGATACTACTCATAGATTCATCAAAATAAGCAAACAACACACGAAAAACAGAATATGTCAAAAAAAGAACAGTCTGAAATAATCTGGATCAAACGTATACTTATGTAACTTCAAAAATTCTGAAATAAATTTCTAGACGTGAGGAATTTGTCTATTAATCATCTGCAAAAAGAATCAACTAAATAGCACTCTCCAGTAGAAAGTTGTAGCTAATCTCGTGAGCGCTAAAGTTTCTAATTTTTACAGCAAGATCATAAAGACTTCACCCAAGTCTTCCCAAAGGTTCTACTTGGCACAAACACTAACTAAAAACATAAAACCACATCTTAAAAGAATATAGATGAATTATTTATTACTAAACAGAACCAAAAAGCAATAAACAAAAATAAAATTGGGTTGCCTCCCAACAAGCGCTATCGTTTAACGCCCCTAGCTAGGCATTGAGATTTCAATGATGCTCACATGGAAGACAAGAATTGGAGCACAAAGAGAGCATCATAAAACACGTGAAAAACACATCTAATTCTAACATAATTCCTATGCATAGGCATCTTATAGGCAAACAAATTATCAAGGCAAGCAAAAACTAGCATATGCAAGGAAGCGGAAAGAAACACTAGCAATCTCAACATAACGAGAGGTAATTTAGTAACATGAAAATTTCTAAAACCATATTTTCCTCTGTCGTAATAATAAAATGTAGGTTCATAAGAAAATTCAACAATATAGCTATCACTAAACATATTCTTAACACGATCCACATGTATGCAAAGTTGACACTCTTCCAAAATAGTGGGATTAACATTAGCTAAAGTCATGACCTCTCCAAACCCACTTTTATCAAAAAATTCATAAGATTGAACACTCTCCAAATATGTGGGATCTAAAGTTGAAACTCTTCCAAAACCACTTTCGATATTATTGTAAACATTATTATCAATCTTATATTCATCATGGGGCTTAAATAAATTTTCAAGATCATAAGAAGAATCACCCCAATCATGATCATTGCAACAAATAGTAGTCATAGCAAAAATAGCATCCCCAAGCTTGAGGTTTTGCATATAATTAACGCAATTGACATTAAGAGAATTTATAATAACATCATTGCAATCATGCTTTTCATCGAAGGAACTATCAAGTATGGGTGCAATAGCAGCGATCTCATGTTTAACATAAGGAACTGTAGCAAATTCATCTTCATAAACATTAGCATCATGGCCACAAGAATAGCAAGCATCATGTTCATCAAGAGATATTTCAATCAAATCATCAGAATCATAATTATCTATAGATTCATGCATATCGTTATTTTCTTCCAAAGAAATGGTCATTTTTTCAATAAATTCTTTGACATAGACATTATGAGCATAGTTTTCATAGCAATATTTAAGTATGTCAAAATTTTCAGATTCATAGAGTCATATCATCTTTTTCAATCAAAGAAGCAACTTCATAAGCACCCTTAAAAGCAAAAAAAATCTTCAATTTGTTCAATATCGTAGTAACTATAAAAACCCTTTGCATAAGAAGATAAGATTTCGTTATCATTAAAATCACATAGGTATGGGAGGTGTCTTTTAGGGTTCTTAGAGCAACAAGTAAAATCACAAATTTCACAAAGATTCCAAGCATAACACATCAATCTGTTTATTTGGTCCCATAAGGGTCTCCCTTTTTCAGACAAATGGTGATGCACAAAATGAGCATGATCATCTAAAGATTTCCCATCAACTAGGCTAGTTGGGGTTTCAGCACGAGCGCATAAGGATCGAAGATGATCCAAGTAGAACACTTTAAGTGGATCCATATGAATAGATTTTTAGCAAGCAAAGATGCAAGCAAATAGAAGGCACATGGAAACACAAACAAAGATACATATGGCAAGAAGGCGAAGAAAAGGCAAAGGTAAAGTGGGGAAGAGGAAAGCGAGAGGCAAATGGCAAATAATGTAATGCGAGGGATAAGAGTTTGTGATGGGTACTTGGTATGTCTTGACTGGTGCGTAGATCTCCCCGGCAACGGCGCCAGAAATCCTTCTTGCTACCTCCTGAGCATGCGTTGGTTTTCCCTTGAAGAGGAAAGGGTGATGCAGCAAAGCAGCGTAAGTATCTCCCTCGGTTTTTGAGAACCAAGGTATCAATCCAGTAGGAGACTACACGCAAGTCGCCTCGTACCTACGCAAACAAATAAGAACCTTGCAACCAACGCGATAAAGGGGTTGCAATCCCTTCACGGCCACTTGCAAAAGTGAGATCTGATAGAGATAAAAAGATAAAATAAATATTTTTGGTATTTTTATGATATAAACTGAAAGTAAAGAATGCAAAGGAAAATAGATTGGAAACTTATATGATGGAGAATAGACCCGGGGGCCATAGGTTTCACTAGTGGCTTCTCTCAAGATAGCATAAGTATTACAGTGGGTGAACAAATTACTGTCGAGCAATTGATAGAAAAGTGCATAATTATGAGAATATCTAGGCATGATCATGTATATAGGCATCACGTCCGCGACAAGTAGACCGAAACGATTCTACATCTACTACTATTACTCCACACATCGACCGCTATCCAGCATGCATCTAGAGTATTAAGTTCATAAGAACGGAGTAACGCATTAGGCAAGATGACATGATGTAGAGGGATAAAGTCAAGCAATATGATATAAGCCCCATCTTTTTATCCTCGATGGCAACAATACAATATGTGCCTTGCTGCCCCTGCTGTCACTGGGAAAGGACACCTCAAGATTGAACCCAAAGCTAAGCACTTCTCCCATTGCAAGAAAGATCAATCTAGTAGGCCAAACCAAACTGATAATTTGAAGAGACTTGCAAAGATAACAAATCATACATAAAAGAATTCAGAGGAGATTCAAATATTTTTCATAGATAAACTTGATCATAAACCCACAATTCATCGTATCTCGACAAACACACCGCAAAAAGAGTTACATCAAATAGATCTCCAAGAAGATCGAGGAGAACTTTCTATTGAGATGCAAAGAGAGAGAAGAAGCCATCTGGCTAATAACTATGGACTCGAAGGTCTGTGGTAAACTACTCACACATCATTGGAGAGGCTATGGTGTTGATGTAGAAGCCCTCCATAATCGATCCCCCTTCCGGCCGAGCTCTAGAAAAGGCCCCAAGATGGGATCTCACGTGTATAGAAGGTAGCAGCGGTGGAAATAGGGTTTCGTGGTGCTCCTGGATTCTTTTGGGGTATATGGGTATATATAGGAGGAAGAAGTAGGTTGGTGGAGCTGCGAGGGGCCCACGAGGGTGGGGGCGCGCCCAGGGGGGTAGGCGCGCCTCCCTGCCTTGTGGCCTCCTCGCTTCTTTCTTGACGCCCACTCCAAGTCCTCTGGATCACATTTGTTCCAAAAATAACTCTCCCGAAGGTTTCATTCCGTTTGGACTCCGTTTGATATTCCTTTTCTACGAAACACTAAAATAGGCAAAAAAAAACCAGCAATTTGCACTGGGCCTTCGGTTAATTGGTTAGTCCCAAAAATAATATAAATGTGCTTAATAAAGCCCATTAAACATCCAAAACAGATAATATAATAGCATGGAAGAATAAAAAATTATAGATACGTTGGAGACGTATCAGGTTGTACTATTCATCGCTACCAAGTCCACCGCGGACCACGTTAGGGATGTACCTGTATTGAGTGTTCGTGCATGTCAAAGAAGTGGTCAATCCATCAATCGAAGTCCTGCCGCCGCCGCTGGTGCCCGGGTCCGTTGACGACGTCCATTGCAGGAGTCAACGTCTGACACAGGGTGTTGGTGTACTAGAGTAGGGGTACCCTAGTATCCCGAACTTGTGCACGGGCAGTCGCAGCATCCTGCGGCAAGGCTTGCCGGGTGACCGCCGAGGTCCTCCGTGGTCCCTTTGGAGCCATTCAAGAACAAAGTATTCAAGCCAAGGAGACAAGACCCCGGCAAGAGGAGCTTGCCGGGAAGGCCAACCAAGGCATCCCAAGGAACTTGCCGCGACGCGCCACACGTCCCGGCGAGGCCCGGTGAGCAGCAAGCTTCCGGACGCGACGAGACGACGACCGCGGCAAGGCGTTTGCTGCGGCAAGCCACCACTCCGTACCCACGCTCCAGCACATGCACCAACGTGTCGCTCGGAGACCCTTCCAGGCGTACGTGGCGGGAGGCTGTGCAGCCAGCGGTACGCGGTGGCAAGCGGCGCTGACAAGATTGCCATCGTGGCGAACGGTGGCGTCCCTGACGGTCCCTTTTCTGTACTGTTTGGGCGACGCAGATGGGCATTTAATGCCCTTGTCCCCTGCCGTCAGGGTTAGGTATGATACACTGTACAGGTAGTTGTACCAACCGCAACACTTTTTCATTTTTACCCCTGTCTACGTTGCCACCTGTCGGTGACCCCTTGAGCATATAAAAGGAGGCCCATGCGCAACGTAGGGAGGGAGGGGGAACAGAAAAACACTCACGCTCGGTCTCGTTAGCTGCTGGTGTGTACTGTAGCACTCGGCGCTCCCGAGCAAGAATTCAATACAAACCACAATGCAGGAGTAGGGTATTACGCGATCAGTGCGGCCCGAACCTGGGTAAACTGCTCGTGTGCTTCGCCTCGATCTGCTCTTCGTGCGATCTCCGCCCCCGCCGAACCGAAAGGGGCTCGATCCCCATAGGTGTTTGAGGATCAGTTTCCCTGACATCTTTGGCGCGCCAGGTAGGGAGCGTCGAGGTTGTGTGAACCTGATCCGGCGTTCACACGAGCTAGATCTTCATCATCTTCATCGACATGCCGCCGAAGAAGAAGGCTTCGGAGGTGGTTGCTCCGTCCGCGACAAACCCACCACCGCCGGAGCAAACGGCTGGTGGGGTAGACGCCGGCGGAAGAACGGGCGTCGGCGAGGAAGCTCGTCATGGTACTCACAGTACCATACGCTCGCTGGACCCAGATCAAGCTAGTGGATCTCGGGATGCTCAAGACCAGCATGCATGCCAACATGCTGGCACGAGCGAGGCACGGTCGCCTGGACGGGATACTGCTCCCTCTAACATAGTTAGAAGTCCGAGCATATCCCGCTCCTCACACCGTTCGCCACCGCTACCCACCACTCCAGCAGAAGCTTTGGCGCGAGCTCAACTGCTCCTAGATTACCCTCCAACGGCGGACAAGATCGACGACTGGAGGGCCACCATTCAGAGTCTCATCGGCTTTGCCAACGGCAACGCTCCGCGGCAGCCGAGTACATCGCAGCCGCGGCAAGTCAGCCAGGCACGAGCCGGTGGCGACATAACCGGTGGGGGGTGCAGCCACCATGCACTCCCCGCCGCGAAGGCCAAGATCGCTGCCTCGCCGGATCCACCTCCACAGCGACTCCACCGCATCATCGGATCCACGAGCTCGTCGCGATCAACGCCAGGTTCTTCATGAACGACAGCAAGAAGACGCTCGAACCCGCATCGAGCGCCGAAGAGAAGCGCGGCGTCAATCAGACCAGCGCGCTGGGCCCTCTGTCGACGTTCATGCGCTAGGGGAACCAGGCGATCTGCCGTACGCGGTAGGTTTCCCTGCGTTTACCCGTGAGCTGCGGCAAGTCCAGTGGCCCAGCACGAAGAATTTCAAGCCAGACGTACCAAAGAAGTACGACGGCAAGTCGCATCCGTCGGAGTTCCTCGGCATCTACACCATCACGGTGCAAGCTACTGGGGGGCGGGACGACAAGATCCTTGCCAACTACTTCCCGCTGGTGCTCAAGCCCAATGTCAGGTCCTGGCTCATGCACTTGCCGGACAACTCCATATCCTCCTGGGCAGACCTATGCCATCAGTTTGTCGGCGCCTTTACAGGCAGCCACAAACCTCATGGCCAAGAGAGTGACCTTCATCTGCTCGCCCAGAAGGAAGGAGAGCCCCTGCGCAAGTACATTCAGAGGTTCAGCCGTGTACAGCACAACATCCCAGATGTCCACCCTGCCGCGGTTATTAGCGCGTTCCATCAGAACGTGCGTAACCGCAGGATGCGGGAGGAGATGGCGATGTGCAAAATCAGAGACGTCAGCGAGCTGTATGCCCTGGCCGACAAGTGTGCACGTGCTGAGGAAGGGAGGAAACTCCCCGAAGAGAATACAGGAGCAGGAGGATCTGACAGCGAGGATGCTGCCCCGGCAAAGAAAAACCGGCGGCGGAACAATAGGAAGAGGAAAGGCAAAGATGTGTTAGTTGTTGAGCAGTCCGGCAACGAAGGTGGCGCCAAGAAAGCCAAAGCTGGTAGCTTCGGCAAGTAGGTTGCCGCATGCGCCAACTGCCAGGCTGTGGTGGTCGCCGACAAGCAGGACGACACCAACAAACAGTACTGCAAGATCCACCGCACCAAGGGCCATGACCTCCAGAGCTGCAAGAAGGTCGAGCAGCTTGTCGAGCTGCAAAAGGCCGAATACGAACGACGTGACAAGGAGAAAGCCCAAGGAGGTGCTGGAGGATCCGGCATGAAGCGCCCTGGCCGGGGAGGATGCCGCGGCAAGGCCAAGCAGCGGCAAGGAGACAGACCTCCCCGCGGCCGCGACAAGGATGAAGATGACGACGACGACGAAGACATGGAAGATGTCGAGACCAGTGAGCAGGAGTTCCAGAAAGCCACAGATGTCTTGTGCGTTGACGGCGGTGCTTCTCTGCATACTTCACACCGCCAACTCAAGCAGTGGGTGCGGGAAGTTAATGCGGCAGAACCACTCGTCGAGTCACGCAAGCTTCTGAAATGGTCCAGCACGCCTATCATCTTTGATATTGAGGACCACCCTGATCGCACAACTGCGGTCGGGTGCTTGCCGATGTTGGTTTCACCAACTATCCGCAACCTCAAGGTCACTAAGATGCTAGTTGACGGCGGGGCCGGCTTGAACCTGATCTCCTCCGCTGTGCTCCAGAAACTCCAGGTCCCTGACAGCGGGCTCGAAGAGACCGGCACATTCCAAGGAATCAACCCGGGAAGGAGCAAGCCGAAGGGGAAGATCACGTTGCCGATGACATTTGGCAGCGAGTTGAACTTCAGAACTGAGAGGATCACTTTTGACGTTGCCGATTTTCCATTGCCTTACAATGGGATTCTCGGCCGTCCAGCGCTCGCCAAGTTCATGGCAGCCTCTGACTATGCATATAACATGCTGAAGATGCCAGGCCCAATAAGCGTCATCTCTGTCCCTGGCGACAAGAAGGATGCTCTTATCTGCACCGACAAGATCTACCGGGAAGCAGCAGCCGCAACAGATCGCAAGTCACTTGCCGCTGAAGCTCCCGGGGGGATGAAGAAGACCAAGTCCGGCAAGAGTTCTGATGCCCACTCCGGCAAGCGCACCTCTTCGGAGTGCTGCGCTACCATCGAGGACGCACCATCGAGCTCCACCGGCAAGTGTAAGAAGACAATGGCAGCTCCACCAGAGACCAAGAAGGCGTCCGCCAAGGAGGACGGCACTGGTGGTACCTTCACCATCAGTGCCACTCTCGACCCTAAATAGGAAAGCGCGCTCATTGCTTTCCTGCGGGCGAACGTCGACGTGTTTGCGTGGCAACCGTCTGACATCCCCGGTGTTCCCAGGAAAGTAATTGAGCACCACCTTGCCGTCTGTCCTCATGCGCGGCCCGTCAAGCAGAAAGTCAGGAAGCAAACAGTGGAGCGCCAAGAATTCATCGCAGAAGAGATCAAGAAGTTGGAAGCGGCAGGCCTTGTCAGAGGAGTGCTCCATCCTACGTGGTTGGCCAATCCTGTGGTCGTGCGCAAGGCAAACGGGAAATGGAGGCTTTGTATCGACTTTACCGATGTTAACAAAGCTTGTCCCAAAGACCCATTTCCCTTGCCGCGCATTGACCAGATTGTTGACTCCATGGCGGATGTGATTTGCTTTCGTTTCTTGACGCATAGTCAGGATACCATCAGATCTTCATGGCAGAAGAGGATGAGGAAAAGACCGCATTCATCACTCCATGTGGCACGTACTGTTTCATACGGATGCCTTTCGGTTTAAAGAATGCTGGTTCAACATTCGCAAGGGTAGTCCATGCCGCTTTTGGGCCACAAATACACAGAAATGTGGAAGCCTACATGGACGACATAGTGGTCAAGAGCAAGGACAAGGCAACTCTGATTCAAGATTTAGACGAGACTTTTGCAAATCTGCGCAAGATCAACCTCAAGCTCAACCCCGAGAAGTGTGTGTTTGGAGTCCCTTCCGGCAAGCTTCTCGGGTTCTTCGTGTCTCAGCGGGGAATTTAAGACAATCCCGACAAGATCAAGGCCATTGAGCAGATTGAAGCACCAAAGCGCGTCAAGGATGTACTAAGACTTGTCGGTTGCGTGGCAGCTCTCAGCAGGTTTATCTCTAAGTCTGCTGAGCGCGCCCTGTCGTTCTTCAAAATATTGAAAAAGGCAGGTCCAATGAAATGGACTCCGGAAGCGGAGGCTGCGCTGCAAGACTTGAAGAGATACCTATCCTCCACTCCAATACTTGTCGCACCTAAGCCACAAGAGAAGTTGCTGCTGTATCTGGCGGCAACCAATCAAGTGGTTAGTGTTGCGTTGGTAGCGGAGAGGGAGGCAGATGATGAGCCAGCAACCACGGCAGGCACATCCAGCGACAAGCAGGGGGCTTCCCCGTCAAGCACTGATCCCGACAAGGATGGATCCGCGCAGGCGCGTGAGGAGATACAGAAGAAAATGGTGCAGCGCCCAGTTTACTTTGTCAGTTCCCTTCTGCAGGGGGCTAGGTCAAGGTACTCTGGTGTGCAGAAATTGCTTTTCGGCCTTCTCATGGCCTCGAGAAAGCTGCGCCATTACTTCCAAGCACATGAGATCACAGTTGTCACTCGTTTTCCGCTGAAGAGGATACTGCAGAATCCAGAAGCGACACGCAGGATTGTTGAGTGGGCACTGGAACTGTCAAGCTTTGGCCTCAAGTTTGAGAGCACTTCAACTATCCAAAGCAGAGCATTGGCAGAATTCATAGCAGAGTGGACGCCAACACCAGATGAAGAAATTCCAGAAACGAGCATCCCCGTCAAGGAAGCAAGCAAAGAGTGGCTGATGTACTTTGATGGTGCCTTCTCGCTGCAAGGCGCCGGTGCTGGCGTGCTGCTTTTCGCACCCACCGGAGAGCACCTCAAGTACATAGTCCAGATGCACTTTCCCAAGGAGCAAGCAACAAACAATACTGCAGAGTATGAAGGTTTGCTTGCCGGCCTCAGGATCGCGGCAGACCTTGGGATCAAGAAGCTCATTGTCAGGGGTGACTCGCAGCTTGTCGTCCGCCAAGTGAATAAGAGTTATCAGAGTCCGTTGATGGAAGCCTACGTTGATGAAGTGAGAAAGCTAGAAGAGCACTTTGACGGCCTACAAATGGAACATGTTCCAAGAGCTCAAAACGACATTGCCGATGGCCTGTCAAAGTGTGCAGCACTTAAGTTACATGTGGAACCAGGGATCTTTGTGCTCAAGCTGACTCAACCGTCTGTAACGCCATCAACTGGACAGAGCAAGAAGAGGAAGTTGATTTCTGGTGACTATTTTCCGGCAGAGCTTCTCGAAGCCGCCGTCAAGAAGGTCCCCAAGATCAACACCAAGAGTGCTGAGGAGCAGTCTGCTCCGGCAAACCCTAGGGTTTGTTCCGTCGAAGCAGACGCTCCCGACAAGTTTTGCTCCGGCAAGCTTGCCGGGGAATGTCAAGCTCCGGCGGAGCCGCAGGTTCTCGCCGTAGAAGCGGATGTCCCCGCAGCAGCAGATGTGCCTTTAGTCCTTGTTGTCGAGCCGCAAGCTCCAGCATGGGCACAGCAGGTTGTCCGTTTCCTTCAGACAGGAGAACTTCCCGAAGAGCAAGAAGAAGCGGAAAGAGTAGCCCGGCAGTCAAGTATGTACCAGTTTGTCGACAACACGCTGTACAGAAGAAGACTCAACGGTGTGAAATTGAAGTGTATTCACCGGGAAGACGGACAAAAGCTGTTGGCAGAGATACATGGAGGCATATGTGGTCACCACATTGGCGCAAGAGCACTTGCCGGCAAAGCATTCCGGCAAGGTTTCTTTTGGCCGACAGCCCTCCAGGATGCAACGGCACAAGTAACCAAGTGTGAAGCGTGCCAGTTCCATTCCAAGCAGATACACCAGCCAGCTCAAGCTCTCCAGACGATCCCTTTATCCTGGCCATTTTCGGTCTGGGGGCTCGACATCCTCGGCCCCTTCCCCCGAGCAGTCGGGGGCTTTGAGTACTTGTACGTTGCAATTGACAAGTTCACAAAGTGGCCGGAAGTGGAAGCAGTGAGGAAGGTGACAGCACAGTCAGCAGTCAAGTTCTTCAGGTCGATTGTTTGCCGCTTCGGGATCCCTAACAGGATCATCACCGACAACGGTACGCAATTCACAAGCCGCACCTTCATGCAGTACGTCCAAGACCTTGGCGCAAGGTCTGCTTCGCTTCTGTTGCTCACCCCAGAAGCAACGGTCAAGCGGAGAGGGCAAATGCTGAAGTGTTGCGTGGGCTCAAGACCAGGACTTTCGACAGGCTGCACAAGTGCGGAAGAAACTGGATTGAGGAGCTGCCGGTGGTTCTTTGGTCGATCAGGACGACGCCAAATCGAGCCACTGGCCAGACACCTTTCGCTCTAGTCTATGGAGCAGAGGCAGTTCTCCCCACGGAACTCGTATATGGGTCGCCTCGAGTGCTCGCTTATGATGAGCTTGAGCAAGAGCAGCTGCGACAAGATGACGCGCTGCTCCTTGAGGAAGACCGTTTTCAGGCTGCTGTACGAGCTGCTCACCACCAGCAAGCTTTGTGCCACTACCATAGCCGCAAAGTTAACGCCAGAAGTCTCGAGGAAGGCGACCTTGTTCTTCGGCGCGTTCTGTCCGCCAAGAATTCCAACAAGTTGACGCCGAAGTGGGAAGGCCCTTACCGGGTGAAACGAGTCACTAGGCCTGGCGTTGTCCGCCTTGAGACCGAAGATGGCATTCCGGTGAGCAACTCCTGGAACATTGAGCATCTTCGTAAGTTTTACCCGTAAGGCGCGGTTGCCGGACCCTGTTCCGGCAACCACCTTTTGTACAAGTCTTGCCGCTGTTGCATGTAATCCTTTGTACAAAGCCAGGCGCAGACCCTGTGCATAAATAAAGCTCATGTGCTCCGCACATCTTGTCAATTTCATGCTGTTTTTGCATGAGTTATCTGACACTTTCTGCAGCGCCAACCCCCGGTAAGCAATAACGAGCCATAAGGCTCCATATCTTTATTTTCTCTTCTTTCTTTTATCTCAAGGAAAGGAAGGTTCCCTCGCCCACAAGTTTGCCGGGGGGGAGGAGAAGATAATAGTATGGACCAGGCGTCGTTCAAGAAAGTTTCGCCTTGCCGGAAAGCAAATAACAGAAAAGCTAAGTTGCCAAAGTTTGAGCAATCAGATTTTTTAAATTTTTAAGTTATCTTCCTTGAACGACCATGCTTTGTATGGAAAACCTGTGCGCGGAGGAACCAGCTCGTGGCTAGTCGCGCCCTTACTTTGTTTCGAGTCCGCTCAACAACTTAAGTGTGCCGCGACTAGAGTCGCGCCCTTACTTTGTTTCGAGTCCGCTCAACAAACTTAAGTGAGCTACGACTAGTTGCGACAAGGTTTCTTGTCGGTAACAGCACCACCAGCAGGCTGCTGACGTCCCGCACTCAGCGCTCGCAGCTAAGGTGCCTGCGCCGGCAAGTTCCCTAAAAGCATAGGGCAAAAACATACAAAGGAAGGAATCAAGTAAAGGAAATAACATTGCAATCACTGCCCAAAATAGAGTTATATTACAAGATAGCTTGTCGCAACTCTAATAGATTGTTTTCGTAACATGACCAGCAGCGACAAGAAAAGAAGAAGACGGGCGGCCTAGTCTACACGATCGCCCTCAACCCTCTTGATCCCGCTCACCTTGTCCACAATGGGTGCGACAAGGGCCTTGAGCGCCTCCAGATCAGCTTCCGGCGGCAGGGTCTTGAGGACGTTGGTGAGGTTGAGGCCCGGGTTGCGGAAGGCCACCTTCACCAACACCTGTTGAAGAGCTCCCGCGCAGATCTTGCGCGACTCGTCGGCCAGCTGCTTTGGGATCCTCTCCCGGAGTCGCTGGAGGGTCGTCGCCACGCCTTTGAAGAACAAGGTGAGCTTGGCGCTGGATTGGAGGTTCTCATCGGAGGGATACCCGAGATCCTCCATCCCCAGCTGCGCCAGCTCCCTGTCGATGTCTGCGGCAGCATTCACAAGACTCTCCGTCCAGTGCTCCACGGTCTCCCTAAAAGTGTTCTGGGTGACAGCAACACTCTCCAGCAGCGCCTTGTCGGCCTTGATCTCCTCCTTCAAGGCCACCTCCCGCTCCCTGGCGCCGTCCAGCGTCTTGGTCAAAGTGGTCAGCTTCAACTCAAGATCTGCGTTGGATTCCTTGGCGGCACTGAGCTCCTTGTCCTTCTCAGCGAGGCGGGCCTGCAGCTCTGAGTGGTTGTAGGCGTCCTTCTCCCGCTCACGCTTGAGCGCGGCAAGCTCCTCGCCGCTCGCCTTGAGATCGGCCTCCACCTACGCCACCTTCGTCTCCATCTCCTTCTTGACGGCCTCGGCAGCTGCAGCTGCGTCCTCTGCTTGCTTGATAGCTCCGCCGAGTGTTCGCTCGCGCGCGGCAAGCTCCTCCTCATGGCTATCAAGGTTGACCTTCCGCTGCGCCAGCTCGCCCTCCTGCGCAGACAGCTTGTCAGCGGCAAGCCGCTGCTGCTCTTCGACGTCAGCCTTCTCGAGGAGGAAGGCCTTCTGCTCCTCGGCGAGCTGCTCCCGCTCCTCCGCCAGGGACCGGAGAGCTGCCTGGTTGATACCTCGGAGCTCCTCCGCGCGCTTCTCAATGTCTTCTCCCGCCTTCGCGGCAAGCGCCTCGTGGGATTCCAGCTTGGCTTGCCGAGCGCGGTAGAGTGACAACAGCTTCCGCAGCAGCCGCTCCTCCTCGGGCTCGCCGCTGCTGCTGCTTGGCGCGTCAACCAGCGTCAGCTTAACGGAGGCGAGCACCTCTACGTCGAAGCTTTCTCCTTCGACCGGCGCCCTGGACCTTGACGCCCAGGGGAGGTTGATGAAGACGCCATCGCCGGCCTTCAAGTAGACGCCTGGCTGGGGATCTTTGGAGCCTGGCGCTGCGGCAGCGGCGGAAGGGTCGGCGGTCGGCGTAGCGCCTGGCGCTCCTGTGGTCTCAGGGCCGTCAGTGCGATCGCCAGACTCCTCGCCAGCTGCTGTGGCGGCAGCCTTGGCGGCCTCTTCGCCGGCGGGATCATCAGCGTCGGCCACTTCTTCGGTGGCAACAGCGTCGTCGACAACAACCTCGGTCTCCATCGGCTCCGCAGCAGATGGGTCTGACGGCCGGAAAAGGAAGAAAAGTCAAGCAAATATCCAAAAAGAAGATCAAACGAAGAAGAACCCAAGGGAAGTTTCGAAGCAAGAGGTTTACCTGTACCTGGCTCTGCAGTTGTGGTCTCCGCCACCGGGGGGCCGCTGGTGTTGTCCCTTGCCGGAGAACTCCCCCTTGCCGGAGAGCTCTCCCTTGTCGGAGGATTCTCCCTTGCCGGAGAACTCTCCCTTGGCGGTGTAGTCGAAGCAGATGGCATGTCAGGGGCGGTCTCCGGACGCTCCTGGTGGGGCTGCTCTGCTCCTACACAAACCAACAGTCAGATATCAGCAAACAAAGAGTATCCATGTGCGCCTAATAGCGGGAAGCGAACCCTATACTTACGCTGGGGGCTGCGCTGGGGGCTGCTCTGAAGAACAGATGTCGGGTCCGGCAAGGTTGTCTCGGGCGCACCCCCTGCTGCCGTGGTGGGTTCGTCCTCGATGATAATAAACGGGACCTTGGCTCTCTTTGCCTCTCTCTGGGCCAGAGTCCTAAAAAGGAATAAGTTCAGAGTAAAGCAAATGAGATACAAGACAAAACAGCAAGAATTGAAGAAATACAGGTACAACAAGAATCTTACTCTTCTTCTTCCTCGTCGGAGCTGAGCGCGGAGAAGTCAAAGCCTGGCTCACCTCCGGCGCGAGGAGGCGGAGGAGTAGGTTCCCTTGGCCGCTTGGCGGGAGCAGAGACGGTGGTCTGAGACGACCCCGCTCCAGCTGCCGCCGCGGCATGAGAAGCGGCAGGAGCAGAAGCGGCGGTCTGAGAAGACCCCGCTCCAGTTGCCGCAGCAGCGTGAGGTGCTTCCGCGGCAACAGAACTTGCCGCGGTGGAGCGTGTCACGCGGCGCGGCGGCTGTCGACTCGTCTGCCACTCCGCTACGTCCCCGGCCTTGCAAAGACGCCTTCTTGGTGGAGCCGGGGGCTCTGCTTGTGGCAAGCTGCCCGAAGATGAGGAGGAAGAGGAGTCGATTTGCAACGAGCCGCTCATATCCTCGGCGGGCTCACCCGGCCCGACGTCATGTCCGGCAGGCTCTTCCTCGCCGGCAAGCCCCTCTCGCTCGGCAAGGCTTGCCGCCTCCGCTGCCTCTGCCTCCTCCACGGTGAACCCAAACTCGCCCGCGGCTGCGGCTGCAGCCGCCTCTTCCAGCCTAGTGGCGATGCGCTTGATCTCCTCGTCGGTGGTGTCCCGGGTGAGGCCTTTCTGCTCGTCGGTGGTGTCCCGGGTGAGGCCTTTCTGCTCGTCGGAGCGGATCGGCACTTCTACCAAGCCATCGAAGAACGCCTGCACGACGTCCTCTGCAGGCTTTCCCGCCACGTACGCCTGGAAGGGTCTCCGAGCGACACGTTGGTGGATGTGCTGGAGCGTGGGTACGGAGTGGTGGCTTGCCGCGGCAAACGCCTTGCCGCGGTCGTCGTCTCGTCGCGTCCGGAAGCTTGCTGCTCACCGGGCCTCGCCGGGACGTGTGGCGCGTCGCGGCAAGTTCCTTGGGATGCCTTGGTTGGCCTTCCCGGCAAGCTCCTCTTGCCGGGGTCTTGTCTCCTTGGCTTGAATACTTTGTTCTTGAATGGCTCCAAAGGGACCACGGAGGACCTCGGCAGTCACCCGGCAAGCCTTGCCGCGGGGTGCTGCAACTGCCCGTGCACAAGTTCGGGATACTAGGCAGGGCCTACTCCATCGTGAGGCGGAGGCCACTGCTTCTTTGGGAGAAGAGGCAGGGCTGGCTGCCTGGATGTGCTCTAATTTGAGGTAACAACTGAATCTTGTCAGATATTATACTAGTTAAATCCGAGCTATGGGTGTGAAGCACTGATGTGCGAGTACATTTAATTGTGACCTGTTCTATTTTTTTATCCTGAACTTTTTTTAGAAAGGGTTGTACGTCAACTTAATGTTCTAGCAGAACTTATATATTGTGTTGTCTGTCTTTTTTCTTTGCACAACATTCAAAATATTTCCCCGTCATTGATAAAGACGATGAACCGTTATGTACGAGTTCGTTGGTTTCAACATAGCCCTACCTGTAGCGATCCATTGCTTCCACCCTGATTGTGCCGCCTGCGTGAAATTTTGTAAGCAAGTTCAGTGTGCTATGATGTTCTATATGATTGTGTCAACTATATAAGTTTTTACTGAGCATCATCAGTGCATATGGCTGAAAGATGTATTTACGAGCATCGACCGATGGGTTTCTCTCTCTCTCTCTCTCTCTCTCTCTCTCTCTCTCACACACACACACACAAACACACTCACACGCACAAGTGGGACCCGTTGAATTATTTCTTTGCTCGTGACAGCTTTTAATTAGGTTCCACTGTACTCTAACTTTTTTCTTAAATTATTAATTGAGCTCAGCGATTTCAAAAAGTTGTACAGAAGCCTTTTTTGGGCCTTTCCGGCGTTGCTGAATGTGGGCTGAGTAACCATGTAAGGTTGTACTGTACTACACATGCCTTTTTTTCAACATTAGCAATGCAACTGGGCTGACATTTGTACACAATCCGGGTCAACTTGTTATTCTCCAACCCGCTGGGCTGCAAATCTTTCCTAGGAGGGATGCATTAGGCTTAACAACAAAATGGGCTTTAAGAAATAATAAATGGGATGTAATTATAAAAACTGGGCAGTAACTATAAAAAATGCACCAAACACGTAATTACTGTATAAAATATTACTTTTGGATTTTGAAATTTTTAATTTCATTAATTGTTGCGCGCACAATGTTTTGTTAGATTTTTACGTAATACAAATTTATATTGAAATTGCATTTAATCTGGCTAGAAATTTCAGGATAAAAATATTTCGGATCCCATCAAAATGTGGGAAATTTTATTGAATTCTGTTTTGAACGGTTGGTTGAAAATATTAATTGTTGTCCTAGCTAGAAAATGGGTTGTACTTTTAACAATCTGTAAATGGGCTGTAGTAAATTCCATTAGAATTCAAAAATGGATTGTACATTTTTACAAATCACAAATGGGCTATAAGTTCTCTGCCACACACTTGTGGGCCTACTAAGTTGACGTGTCCCCTAAGAACAATAAGTAAATTGACGCATATGCAAGGCTTTGTCAACTTATAGTCAACACACGGTTCTAGCAGCAGTGGCCGTTGGATGGCCATCCAACGGATGTCGTGCTTCTTCTTCAATCTCAGATATTCTAGCTTTAGCCGCCCAAAAAATGATTCCTCCCCCTGACATCTGGGGTGCACTGTTTCAGAGGATGACCTGTGGGCCTACTAAGTTGACGCATACCAAGGGCTTTGTCAACTTAGTCAATATAAACGATTCTAGCTGCAGAGACCGTACTATGTCCATCCAACGGATTTAGTGCTTCTTCAACCTCTGGTCTTCTTACTCCAACCGCCCAAACCAGCGCCGGTGGCACTGCCTGCTCCCGCCTCCCGTGGCCGGCTATGCTGCCGCACAGACCGCATTGCCCCGCCCTACTCCATTGCTGGCCAGGTCATTCCTCTACTCACCCACACCTCCTATTATTTTTCGGTGACGGCAGCCGGACCAGTAAACCCTCGTACTCCCCACCGTGTGGGCTTCCACTGCCACGTCTTCCCCGGCTTTGTGTCGTTCCCTTCCTGGGCCTCGTCGTCGTCCACCGCCCTGGTGCTCTCGGCGTGGCGTGGTCAACATGGTCAACGAACGACATCCATCGGACGTGGACTGTACGTGGAGAGGCTGACAGCTGGGTCCACGGCTGCACACAAGGAAATGCCTCCTTATTATGCACAAAACAATGATTCCTCCACCTGACAGCAGGGACCCACCGGACGGGCCACTGTATTTTGCAAAAAAATGTTTACCCCTGACAGCTGGGACCCACTAGCTACATCTTCGCACGCAAGGAAGTGCATCCATATTACGGGCAAAAAAATGATTCGCCCCCTGACTGCTGGTGTTGGGGAACATAGTAATTTCAAAAAAAATCCTACACACACGCAAGATCATGGTGATGCATAGCAACGAGAGGGGAAAGTGTGTCCACGTACCCTCGTAGACCGAAAGCGGAAGCGTTAGCACAACGCGGTTGATGTAGTCGTACGTCTTCACGATCCGATCTATCAAGTACCGAACGCACGGCACCTCTGACCTCAGCACACGTTCAACTCGATGACGTCCCTTGAACTTCGATCCAGCCGAGCTTTGAAGGAGGGTTCCGTCAGCATGACGGCGTGGTGACGATGATGATGTTCTACCGATGCAGGGCTTCGCCTAAGCACCGCTACGATATTATCGAGGTGGATTATAGTGGAGGGGGGCACCGCACACGGCTAAGAGATCCAAGAGATCAATTGTTGTGTCTCAAAGGGGTGCCTCCCTCCCCGTATATAAAGGAGTGGAGGAGGGGGAGGGGGCCGACCACCTTAGGCGCGCCCCATGAGGAGTCCTACTCCCACTCCCCCCGTCCATGTGGGAGTAGGAGAGGAGAGGGAAGGAGAGAGAGGGGAAAGGAAAGGGGGGCGCCGCCCCCCCCCCCTCCTTGTCCAATTCGGACTCAGGGGGAAGGGGGCGTGCGGCTGCCCTTGGCCGCCCCTCCTCTTCTCCACTAGGGCCCAATAGGCCTATTAGTCTCCCCGGGGGGGTTCCCGTAACCCCCCGGTACTCCGGTATATGCCCGAAACTCCCCGAAACCATTTCGGTGTCTGAACATAGTCGTCCAATATATAGATCTTTACGTCTCGACCATTTTGAGACTACCCGTCATGTCCGTGATCACATTCGGGACTCCGAACTACCTTGGGTACATCAAAACACAAAAACTCATAATATAACTGTCATCGAACTTTAAGCGTGCGAACCCTACGGGTTCGAGAACTATGTAGACATGACCGAGACACGTCTCCGGTCAATAACCAATAGCGGAACCTGGATGCTCGTATTGGCTCCCACATATTCTACGAAGATCTTTATCGGTCAAACCGCATAACAACATACGTTGCTCCCTTTGTCATCGGTATGTTACTTGCCCGAGATTCGATCATGGTATCTCAATACCTTGTTCAATCTCATTACCGGCAATTCTCTTTACTCGTTCCGTAATACATCATCCCGCAACTAACTCATTAGTTGCAATGCTTGCAAGGCTTATAGTGATGTGCATTATCGAGTGGGCCCAGAGATACCTCTCCGACAATCGGAGTGACAAATCCTAATCTTGAAATACGCCAACCCAACAAGTACCTTCGGCGACACCTGTAGAGCACCTTTATAATCACCCAGTTACGTTGTGACGTTTGGTAGCACACAAAGTGTTCCTCCGGTAAACGGGAGTTGTGTAATCTCATAGTCATAGGAACATGTATAAGTCATGAAGAAAGCAATAGCAACATACTAAACGATCAAGTGCTAAGCTAACAGAATGGGTCAAGTAAATCACATCATTCTCCTAATGATGTGATCCCGTTAATCAAATGAGAACTCTTTGTCTATGGCTAGGAAACATAACAATCTTTGATCAACGAGCTAGTCAAGTAGAGGCATACTAGTGACACTTTGTTTGTCTATGTATTCACACATGTATCATGTTTCCGGTTAATACAATTCTAGCATGAATAATAAACATTTATCATGATATAAGGAAATAAATAATAACTCTATTATTGCCTCTAGGGCATATTTCCTTTAGTCTCCCACTTGCACTAGAGTCAATAATCTAGATTACACAATAATGATTCTAACACCCATGGAGCCTTGGTGCTGATCATGTTTTGCTTGTGGAAGAGGCTTAGTCAATGGGTCTGCAACATTCAGATCCGTATGTATCTTGCAAATCTCTATGTCTCCCACTTGGACTTGGTCCCGGATGGAATTGAAATGTCTCTTGATGTGCTTGGTCCTCTTGTGAAATCTGGATTCCTTTGCCAAGGCAATTGCACCAGTATTGTCACAGAAGATTTTCATTGGACCCGATGCACTAGGTATGACACCTAGATCGGATATGAACTCCTTCATCCAGACTCCTTCATTTGCTGCTTTTGAAGAAGTAATGTACTCCGCTTCACACGTAGATCCCGCCACGACGCTTTGTTTAGAAATGCACCAACTGACAGCTCCACCGTTCAATATAAACACGTATCCGGTTTGCGATTTAGAATTGTTTGGATCAGTGTCAAAGCTTGCATCAACGTAACCATTTACGATGAGCTCTTTGTCACCTCCATAAATGAGAAACTTTTCAGGTATTTGAGGATGTTCTTGACCGATGTCCAGTGATCCACTCCTGGATTACTTTGGCACCTCCCTGCTAAACTAATAGCATGGCACACATCAGGTCTGGTACACAGCATTGCATACATGATAGAGCCTATGGCTGAAGCATAGAGAACATCTTCCATTTTCTCTCTATCTTCTGCAGTGGTCAGGCATTGAGTCTTACTCAACTTCACACCTTGCCACACAGGCAAGAACCCTTTTCTTTGCTTGATCCATTTTGAACTTCTTCAAAACCTTGTCAAGGTATGTGCTTTGTGAAAGTTCAATTAAAGCGTCTTGATCTATCTCTATAGATCTTGATGCCCAATATGTAAGCAGCTTCACCGAGGTCCTTCATTGAAAAACTCTTGTTCGAGTATCCTTTTATGCTATCCAAAAATTCTATATCATTTCCAATCAATAATATGTCATCCACATATAAGATTAGAAATGCTATAGAGCTCCCACTCACTTTCTTGTAAATACAGGCTTCTCCAAAAGTCTGTATAAAAACATATCCTTTGATCACACTATCAAAGCGTTTATTCCAACTCCGAGAGGCTTGCACCAGTCCATAAATGGATCGCTGGAGTTTGCACACTTTGTTATCTCCCTTTGGATCGATAAAACCTTCAGTTTGCATCATATACAACTCTTCTTCCAGAAATCCACTCAGGAATGCAGTCTTTACATCCATTTGCCAAATTTCATAATCATAAAATGTGGCAATTACTAACATGATTCGGACGGACTTAAGCATCGCTACGGGTGAGAAGGTCTCATCGTAGTCAATCCCTTGAACTTGTCGAAAACCTTTCGCAACAAGTCGAGCTTTATAGACAGTAACATTACTGTCAGCGTCAGTCTTCTTCTTGAAGATCCATTTATTTTCAATTGATTGCCGATCATCGGGAAAGTCAAACCAAAGTCCATATTTTCTTCTCATACATGGATCCCATCTCAGATTTCATGGCCTCAAGCCATTTTGCGGAATCTGGGCTCACCATCGCTTCTTCATAGTTCGTAGGTTCGTCATGGTCTAGTAACATAACCTCTAGAACAGGGTTACCGTACCACTCTGGTGTGGATCTCACTCTGGTTGACCTACGAGGTTCGATAGTAACTTGATCTGAAGCTTCATGATCATCATCATTAGCTTCCTCACTAATTGGTGTAGATGTCACAGGAACCGGTTTCTGTGATGAACTACTTTCCAATAAGGGAGCAGGTACATTTACCTCATCAAGTTCTACTTTCCTCCCACTCACTTCTTTCGAGAGAAACTCCTTCTCCAGAAATGATCCATTCTTGGCAACGAATGTCTTGCCTTCGGATCTGTGATAGAAGGTGTACCCGACAGTTTCCTTTGGGTATCCTATGAAGACTTCTCCGATTTGGGTTCGAGCTTATCAGGTTGAAGCTTTTTCACATAAGCATCGCAACCCAAAACTTTAAGAAACGACAACTTTGGTTTCTTGCCAAACCACGGTTCATAAGGCGTCGTCTCAACGGATTTTGATTGTGCCCTTTTAAAGTGAATGCGTCCGTCTCTAAAGCATAACCCCAAAACGATAGCGGTAAATCAGTAAGAGACATCATAGATCGCACCATATCTAGTAAAGTACGATTACGATGTTTGGACACACCATTACGATGTGGTGTTCCAGGTGGCGTGAGTTGCGAAACTATTCCGCATTGTTTCAAATGTAGACCAAACTCGTAACTCAAATATTCTCCTCCAGGATCAGATCATAGAAACTTTATTTTCTTGTTATGATGATTTTCAACTTTACTCTGAAATTCTTTGAACTTTTCAAATGTTTCAGACTTATGTTTCATTAAGTAGATATACTCATATCTACTTAAATCATCTATGAAGGTGAGAAAATAACGATACCCGCCGCGAGCCTCAACATTCAGTGGACCACATACATCGGTATGTATGATCTCTAACAAATCAGTTGCTCGCTCCATAGTTCCGGAGAATGGCGTTTTAGTCATCTTGTCCATGAGGCACGGTTCGCAAGTACCAAGTGATTCATAATCAAGTGATCCCAAAAGTCCATCAGTATGTAGTTTCTTCATGCGCTTTACACCGATATGACATAAATGGCAGTGCCACAAATAAGTTGCACTATCATTATCAACTCTGCATCTTTTGGCTTCAACATTATGAATATGTGTATCACTACTATCAATATTCAACAAAAATAGACCACTCTTCAAGGGTGCATGACCATAAAATATATTACTCATATAAATAGAACAACCATTATTCTCAGATTTAAATGAATAACCGTCTCGCATAAAAGAAGACCCAGATATAATGTTCATGCTCAACGCTGGCACCAAATAACAATTATTTAGGTCTAAAACTAACCCCGAAGGTAGATGTAGAGGTAGCGTGCCGACGGTGATCACATCGACTTTGGAACCATTTCCCATGCACATCTTCACCTCGTCCTTAGCTAGTCTTCGCTTAATCCATAGTCCCTGTTTCGAGTTGCAAATATTAGCAACAGAACCAATATCAAATACCCAGGTGCTATTGCGAGCTCTGGTAAGGTACACATCAATAACATGTATATCACATATACCTTTGTTCACCTTGCCATCCTTATCCGCCAAATACTTGGGGCAGTTCCGCTTCCAGTGACCAGTCTGCTCGTAGTAGAAGCACTCAGTCTCAGGCTTAGGTCCAGACTTGGGTTTCTTCTCTTGAGCAACAACTTGTTTGTTGTTCTTCTTGAAGTTCCCCTTCTTCTTCCCTTTGCCCTTTTTCTTGAAACTGGTGGTCTTATTGACCATCAACACTTGATGCTCCTTCTTGATTTCTACCTCCGCAGCCTTTAGCATTGCGAAGAGCTCGGGAATCGTCTTATCCATCCCTTGCATGTTATAGTTCATCACGAAGCTCTTGTAGCTTGGTGGCAGTGATTGAATAATTCTGTCAATGACGCTATCATCCGGAAGTTTAACTCCCAGTTGAATCAAGTGATTGTTACACCCAGACATTCTGAGTATATGCTCAATGACAGAACTATTCTCCTCCATCTTGCAGTTGTAGAACTTATTGGAGACTTCATATCTCTCAATCCGGGCATTTTCTTGAAATAATAACTTCAACTCCTGGAACATCTCATATGCCCCATGACGTTCAAAACGTCGTTGAAGTCCCGGTTCTAAGCCGTAAAGCATGGCACACTGAACTATCAAGTAGTCATCAGATTTGCTCTGCCAGACATTCATAACATCTGGTGTTGCTCCTGCAGCAGGTTTGGCACCTAGCGGTGCTTCCAGGACGTAATTCTTCTATGCAGCAATGAGGATTATCCTCAAGTTACGGACCCAGTCTGTGTAATTGCTACCATCATCTTTCAACTTTGCTTTCTCAAGGAACGCACTAAAATTCAACAGAACAACAGCATGAGCCATCTATCTACAACAACATAGACATGCAAAATACTATCAGGTACTAAGTTCATGATAAATTTAAGTTCAATTAATCATATTACTTAAGAACTCCCACTTAGATGGACATCCCTCTAATCATCTAAGTGATCATGTGATCCAAATCAACTAAACCATGTCCGATCATCATGTGAGATGGAGTAGTTTTGAATGGTGAACATCACTATGTTGATCATATCTACTATATGACTCACGCTCGACCTTTTGGTCTCAGTGTTCCGAGGCCATATCTGCATATGCTAGGCTCATCAAGTTTAACCCGAGTATTCTGCATATGCAAAACTGGCTTGCACCAGTTGTAGATGGACGTAGAGCTTATCACACCCGATCATCACATGGTGTCTCGGCACGACGAACTTTGGCAACTGTGCATACTCAGGGAGAACACTTTTATCTTGAAATTTAGTGAGAGATCATCTTATAATGCTACCGTCAATCAAAGCAAAATAAGATGCATAAAAGATAAACATCACATGCAATCAATATAAGTGATATGATATGGCCATCATCATCTTCTGCTTGTGATCTCCATCTCTGAAGCACCGTCATGATCACCATCATCACCGGCGCGACACCTTGATCTCCATCATAGCATCTTTGTCATCTCGCCAACTATTGCTTCTACGACTATCGCTACCGCTTAGTGATAAAGTAAAGCATTATAGGGCGATTGCATTGCATACAATAAAGCGACAACCATATGGCTCCTGCCAGTTGTCGATAACTCGGTTACAAAACATGATAATCTCTTACAATAAAATATATCATCATGCCTTGACCATATCACATCACAACATGCCCTGCAAAAACAAGTTAGACATCCTCTACTTTGTTGTTGCAAGTTCTACGTGGTTGCTACGGGCTGAGCAAGAACCGTTCTTACCTACGCATCATAACCACAACGATAGTTCGTCAAGTTAGTGTTGTTTTAACCTTCTCAAGGACCGGGCGTAGCCACACTCGGTTCAACTAAAGTTGGAGAAACTAACACCCGCCAGCCACCTATGTGCAAAGCACGTCGCTAGAACCAGTCTCGCGTAAGCGTACGCGTAATGTCGGTCCGGGCCGCTTCATCCAACAATATCGCCGAACCAAAGTATGACATGCTGGTAAACAGTATGACTTGTATCGCCCACAACTCACTTGTGTTCTACTTGTGCATATAACATCTACGCATAAAACCAGGCTCGGATGCCACTGTTGGGGAACATAGTAATTTCAAAAAAATTCCGACGCACACGCAAGATCATGGTGATGCATAGCAACGAGAGGGGAGAGTGTGTCCACGTACCCTCGTAGACCGAAAGCGGAAGCGTTAGCACGACGCGGTTGATGTAGTTGTACGTCTTCATGATCCGACCGATCAAGTACCGAACGCACGGCACCTCCGAGTTCAGCACACATTCAACTCGATGACATCCCTCGAACTCCGATCCAGCCGAGCTTTGAGGGAGAGTTCCATCAGCACGACGGCGTGGTGACAATGATGATGTTCTACCGACGCAGGGCTTCGCCTAAGCACCGGTACGATATTATTGAGGTGGATTATAGTGGAGGGGGGCACCGCACACGGCTAAGAGATCCAAGAGATCAATTGTTGTGTCTCCAAGGGTGCCTCCTCCCCGTATATAAAGGAGTGGAGGAGGGGGAGGGGGCCGGCCACCTTAGGCGCGCCCCATGAGGAGTCCTACTCCCACCGGGAGTAGGACTCCCCCCTTCCATGTGGGAGTAGGAGAGGAGAGGGAAGGAGAGAGAGGGGGAAAGGAAAGAGGGCGGCGCCCCCCTCCTCCTTGTTCAATTCGGACTGGGGAGGAAGGGGGCACGCGGCTGCCCTTGGCCGCCCCTCCTCTTCTCCACTAGGCCCAATAGGCCCATTAGTCTCCCCGAGGGGTTCCGGTAACCCCCCGGTACTCCGGTATATGCCCGAAACTCCTCGAAACCATTCCGGTGTCCGAACATAGTCGTCCAATATATCGATCTTTATGTATCGACAATTTCGAGACTCCTCGTCATGTCCGCGATCACATCCGGGACTCCAAACTATCTTTGGTACATCAAAACACATAAACTCATAATATAACCGTCATCGAACTTTAAGCGTGCAGACCCTACAGGTTCGAGAACTATGTAGACATGACCGAGACACGTCTCCGGTCAATAACCAATAGCGGAACCTGGATGCTCATATTGGCTCCCACATATTCTACGGAGATCTTTATCGGTCAAACCGCATAACAACATACGTTGTTCCCTTTGTCATCGGTATGTTACTTGCCCGAGATTCGATCATCGGTATCTCAATACCTAGTTCAATATCGTTACTGGGAATTCTCTTTACTCATTCCGTAACACATCATCCCGCAACTAACTCATCAGTTGCAATGCTTGCAAGGCTTATAGTGATGTGCATTACCGAGTGGGCCCAGAGATACCTCTTCGACAATCGGAGTGACAAATTCTAATCTCGAAATATGCCAACCCAAAAAGTACCTCCGGAGACACCTGTAGAGCACCTTTATAATCACCCAGTTACGTTGTGACGTTTGGTAGCACACAAAGTGTTCCTCCGATAAACGGGAGTTGCATAATCTCATAGTCATAGGAACATGTATAAGTCATGAAGAAAGCAATAGCAACATACTAAACGATCAAGTGCTAAGCTATCGGAATGGGTCAAGTCAATCACATCATTCTCTTAATGATGTGATCCCGTTAATCAAATGACAACTCTTTGTCTATGGCTAGGAAACATAACCATCTTTGATCAACGAACTAGTCAAGTAGAGGCATACTAGTGCCACTCTGTTTGTCTATGTATTCACACATGTATCATGTTTCCGGTTAATACAATTCTAGCATGAATAATAAACATTTATCATGATATAAGGAAATAAATAATAACTTTATTATTGCCTCTAGGGCATATTTCCTTCAGCTGGGACCCACCAGCTACATCTTCGCATGCAAGGAAGTGCCTGACAGTCGGGACCCACCTGGTCGAAGCGTACGTAGTGTTGTCATTCTGGTCGCGAACATGTACGTATATACTAGTTGATGTAGAGGCGCGTGTGTCGTAGTAGAGGCGCGCACATAGCATGTACACGTATGTATAGCGACCACGATGGCGACCTTGTCAGCGCCGCATGCCACAGTGTACCCTTGGGTGCACAGCCTCTCGCCACGTACGCCAGGAAGGGTCCCGGAGCGACACGTAGGTGGGTGAGCTGGAGCGCGGGTACAGAGTGGTTGCCTGCCGCGGCAAGTGCTTTGCCGCGGCCGTTGTCTTGCCGCGTCCGGGAGCTTGTCGCTCGCCGAGTCCTGCTGGGACGCGTGGCGCGTCGCGGCAGGTTCTTTGAGATGCCCTGGTTGGCCTTCCCGGCAAGCTCCTCTTGCCGGGGTCTTGTGCCTCGAGCGGCCTTCCCGGCAAGCTCCTCTTGCCGGGGACTTGTCTCCTTGGCTTAAATACTTTGTTCTTGAATGGCTCCAAAGGAACCATAGAGAGCCTTGGCAATCACCTGGCGGGCCTTGCCGTGGGGCGCTGCGACTGCCCGTGCACAAGTTCGGGATACTAGGGTACCCCTACTTTAGTACATCGACAGGAGCCCCCGGGCCTGGGCCACACACGGTGTGGAGCGCTGTTGGGCCAGGCCCAAAACAGGGCACGGGCACGCACGGCCTGGGTCACGTCACACCTTGCCCCGCACCCACCACGCCCTCCCGAACGGCACGTGTCGATTGCGGCGTCGTGGGAGAGGTCATGGGTGGTTTCTTTATTCAGAAAGGCGAAACGCCCGCCCCCTCCCTCCTTATAAGCAGGGGGAACAGGGGCAGTTCGCCCATCTGCCCGTTGCTATTCCTTCCTCGAGAATCTCCGCCATTCCCCTTCTTCCCAAAGCCGAAGGAGAGCAGCGCCCTGCCCCCAGCGCCACCAGCACCGCCAACGTCGCCGTCCTCACCCCCCCATCCCCGCCATGGCTCCGAAAGCTGAGAAGGCGAAGTCGGCCGAGGCGCAGCGGCTCGCGGCGCTGCGGAAGGATCGGGTAATCTTCCCTCCGAGGCTTGAGGCGGTGGAGCTGAAGGAGGACTTCTACCTCTTCTGGTCGACGGGGACGCGGGCGCATCCGCGCACGAAGGTACTCCCAGCCACTGCTTGGGATAAGTATCCCACTGGGTATCCCTTCTTCGCCTTGTTCTTCTATTGCGGGCTCTGCCCGCCCTTTTCAGAATTCTTTTGCGATGTCATGAACACCTACGGGCTCCACCTCCTTGATTTCACCCCCAATGTTGTCCTGACCATGGCAGTTTTCGCACATCTCTACGAAAATTTTGTCGGGGTCCATCCAAACGTAGCTCTTTTCCGCCATTTCTTTTCGCCTCGGGTTGACAAAGGAGAACCTTTATCCGGCGGAATCGCCTGGATCTCGAAAGCTGGCAAGAAAGATGCTTATCTGGAGGGAGAGCTCCGCAGCAAGTGGGAGGAGTGGAGGGCGGACTAGTGTCTCATCGTTGAGGAGGACCCGCAGCCGTTTACTGCTCTGCGCGAAGCCCCAGTAGTGTGCGGCAGTGATTGGAGTAGCCTGGCCCCGGAAGATGACAGACTACGGATCGCCGTCACCCGGATCCTACACCTCAGGCTTGCCAGACTTACCGTAGGAGCGGTTGGCGCAGATTTCCTCCGCCGCCGCATCGCCCCCTTGCAGGAGAGGGGGAGACCCGCCTGGGAGTTTCAGAATGCGGCGGATATCATGAGGTTGCGGCCGGGCCTCAACTTCAACTTCACTGTCCTGGAGCTCAACGCGATGCTCCAGGAGCTGTTCAAGCATGACCCACAGCATCCCGAAGTGTTCTGGTTGCCGAGGGGCGTCGTCCCGTTGTGCAACAACTCCGCGCTCGACCGTATCCGTGCGATAATGCCGCTGTGCGATTCGCATGGGATGATCCAGCCTGGATAGAGCCTGCGGATGATGTCGTGCGGGCGTTCTTCAACAACTTGATAGAAGTGCCGGTCGACGCCGATGAGAAGAAAGGCCTCACTCGGGACACCACCGACGATGAGCTCAAGCGCATCGCCACCAGGATGGAAGAGGCGGCGGCAGCTGCCGCTACGGGCGAGTTCGGGTTCACCGTGGAGGAGGCAGAGGCAGCAGAGGCGGCGAGCCTTGCCGACCGAGAGGAGCTCGCCAGCGAGAGGAGGTCCGCTGAGCACGACGTCGGGCCGAGCGGGCCCGCCGAGGACACGAGCGGCTCGCTGGAGATCGGCTCCTCTTCCTCTTCGTCTTTGGACAGCTTGCCGCAAGCAGAGCCCCTGACTCCACGAGCAGAGCCCCCGGCTCCACAAGCAGAGCCCCCAGCTCCATCAAGAAGGCGTCTTCGCAAGGCCGGGGATGTGGCGGAGCGACGGGCGAGCCAACCCCCGCCGCGCCGCATGACACGCTCCACCGCGGCAAGTTCTGTTGCCGCGGAAACACCTTCCGCTGCAGCGGCAACTGGGGCGGGGTCCTCTCGACCTGCCGCTCCAGCTCCCGCCAAGCGGCCAAGGGATCCTACTCCTCCTCCTCCTCGCGCCGGAGGTGCGCCAGGCTTCGACTTCTCCGCGCTCAGCTCCGATGAGGAAGAAGATGAGTAAGATCCTTGTTGTACTTGCATGTCTTCAATACTTGTCGTCTTGTCTTGTATCTCATTTGCTTTGCTCTGAACTTATTCCTTTTTAGGACGCTGGCCCAGAGAATGGCAAAGAGAGCCAAGGTCCCGGTGATTGTCATCGAGGATGACCCCACCGTGGCAGCAGGGGGTGCGCCTGAGACAAACTTGTCGGACCCGACAGCTGTTCCTCAGAGCAGTCCCCAGCGCAGCCCCCAGCATAAGTATATGGTTTACTTCCGGCTGTCAGGTGCGCATGGATACATTTTGCTTGCTGATATCTGACTATTGGCTTGTGTAGGAGCAAAGCAGCTCCACCAGGAGCGCCCGGAGGTCACCCCTGATGTGCCACCTGCTTCGACTACGTCGCCAAGGGAGAGTTCCCCGGCAAGGGGGAATCCCTCGCCAAGGGAGAGCCCCCCGGCAAGGGAGAAGTCTCCGGCAAGGGACAGTACCGGCGACCCCCCGGCAGCGGAGATCCCAACTACCGAGCCTGGTACAGGTACTCCTTGCCCATAAACTTCCCTTGGGTTCTTCTTTTTGGGACATTTGCTTGAATTTTCTTCCTTTTTCGGTCGTCAGATCCATCCCCTGTGGAGCCGATGGAGACCGAGGTTGTTATCGATGACGCCGCTGCCACCGAAGAAACGGCCGGCGCCGAAAATCCCGCCGGTGAAGAGGCCGCCAAGGCTACCGCCGCAGTAGCTGACGAGGGGTCCGGCGATCGTACTGACGACCCTGGGGCCGCAGGAGCGACAGGCGCTACACCGACCGCCGATCCTCCCGCCGCTGCCGCAGCGTCAGGCTCCGAAGAACCCCAGCCGGGCGTCTACTTGAAGGCTGGCGCTGGTATCTTCATCAACCTCCCCTGGGCGTCAACGTCCAGGGCGCCAGTCGAAGGAGAAAGCTTTGCCGTGGAGGTGCTTGCCTCTGCTGGGTTGATGTTGGTCGACGCACCAAGCAGCAGCAGCGACGAGCCCGAGGAGGAGCGGTTGCTGCGGAAGCTGGTGTCGCTCTACCGCGCCCGCCAGGCCAAACTGGAGTCCCGCGAAGCGCTTGTCGCGAAGGCGGGGGTGGACGTGGAGAAGCGCGCGGAGGAGCTCCGAGGCCTCAACCAGGCAGCTCTCCAGTCGCTGACGGTGGAGCGGGTGCAGCTCGACGAGGCGCAGAAGGCTTTCATCCTTGAGAAGGCAGAGATCGCAGAGCAACAGCGGCTTGCCGCCGAGGAGTTATCGGCGCGGGACGGCGAGTTGGTGCAGCTGAAAGCCAGCCTGGACAGCCATGAAGAGGAGCTAGCTGCGCGCGAGCAAGCACTCAGCGGAGCCCTCAAGGAAGCAAAGGACGCTGCCGCAGCCACCGGGGCCGCCAAGAAGGAGCTGGAGGTGAAAGCGGCGCAGCTGGAGACTGATCTCAAGGCGAGCGGTGAAGCGCTTGCGGCGCTCAAGCATGAGCGCGACAAGGACGCCTACACCTTTGGCGAACTGCAGGGTCGTCTCGCCGAGAAGGTCAAGGAGCTTGACGCCGCCAAGGACTCCAAGGTTGATCTTGAGATGAAGCTGGCTGCTTTGACCAAGACGCTGGACGGCGCCAGGGAGCAGGAGGCGGCCTTGAGGAGGGAGATCAAGGCCGACAAGGAGCTATTGGAGAGCATCGCCGCCACCCAGAACGATTTCAGGGGAACTGTGGAGCGGTGGACGGAGGGCCTTGTGAACGCTGCCGCAGACATCGACAAGGAGTTGGCGCTGCTGGGGGTGGAGGATCTCGGGTATTCCTCTGACGGAAGCCTCCCATCTAGCGCCAATCTCACCTTGTTCTTCAAAGGCGTGGCGATGGCCCTCCAGCGACTCCGGGAGAGGATCCCAAAGTAGCTGGCCGACGAGTCGCGCGAGATCTGTGCGGGAGCTCTCAAAAAGGTGTTGATGAAGGTGGCCTTCCGCAATCCGGGCCTCCGCCTTACTAACATCCTCAGGTCCCTGCCGCCGGAAGCCAATCTGGAGGAGCTTGAGACCCTCGTCGCACCCATTGTGGACAAGGTGAGCGGGATCAAGAGGGTTGAGGGCGACCGCGCGGACTAGGCCGCCTATTTGCTTCTTCTTCTTTTTTTTCGTCGCTGGTCATGTTATGAAAACAGTCAATTAGAGCCGCGACAAACTATCTTGTAATATAACTCTGTTTCATGTCATGATTGCAATGCTATTTCCTTTACTCGATTCCTTCCTTTGTATGTTTTTGCCCTTACGCTTTTAGGGAACCTGCCGGCATAGGCACCTTTGCCGCGAGCGCTGAGTGCGGGACATCAGCAGCCTGCTGGCGGTTCCGTGACCGACAAGAAACCTTGTCGCGACTAGTCGTAGCTCGCTTAAGTTGCTGAGTGAACTCGAAACAAAGTAAGGGCGCGACTCTAGTCGCAGCACACATAAACTGTTGAGCGAACTCGAAACAAAGTAAGGGCGCAACTAGCCACGAGCTGGTTCCTCCGCGCACAGGTTTTCCATACAAAGCATGGTCGTTCAAGGAAAGTAACTTAAAGTTAAAAAATCTGATTGCTCAAACTTTGGCACTTAGCTTTTCTGTCGTTTGCTCCCCGGCAAGGTGAAATTTTTCCTGAACGACGCCGGGTCCATACCATTATCTTCTCCTCCCCCCTCCCCGGTCAACTTGTGGGCGGAGGATTCTTCCTTTCCTTGAAGAAAGAGAAAAAAAAAGAAAAGAGAAAACAATAGTATGGAGCCTTATGGCTCGTTATTGCTTACCGAGGGGGCTCGTTGCACAAAGTGTCAGATAATTCATGCAAAAAGGCATGAAATTGGCAGGGTGCGCGGAGCACGTGAGTTTTATTTATGCACAGGTTCTGCGCCTGGCTTCGTACAAAGGATTACATGCAACAGCGGCAGGACTTGTACAAAATGGTGGTTGCCGGACAGGGTCCGACAACTGTGCCTTACGGGTAAAACTTACGAGGATGCTCGATGTTCCAGGAGTTGCTCACCGGAAAGCCATCCTCGGTCTCAAGGCGGACAACGCCAGGCCTAGTGACTCGTTTCACCCGGTAAGGGCCTTCCTACTTCGGCGTCAACTTTTTGGAATTCTTGGCGGAATGAACGCGCCGAAGAACAAGGTCGCCTTCCTCGAGACTTCTGGCTTTGACTCTGCGGCTATGGTAGCGGTGCAAAGCTTGCTGGTATCGAGCAGCTCGTACAGCAGCCTGAAGACGATCCTCCTCAAGGAGCAGCGCGTTATCTTGTCGCAGCTGCTCTTGCTCAAGCTCATCATAAGCGAGCACTCGAGGTGACCCGTATATGAGTTCCGTGGGGATAACTACCTCTGCTCCATAGACTAGAGCAAAAGGTGTCTGGCCAGTGGCTCGATTTGGCGTCGTCCTGATCGACCAAAGAACCATCGGCAGCTCCTCGATCCAGTTTCTTCCGCACTTGTGCAGCCTGTCGAAAGTCCGGATCTTGAGCCCATGCAGCACTTCAGCATTTGCCCTCTCTGCTTGACCGTTGCTCCTGGGGTGAGCAACAGAAGTGAAGCAGACCTTGGCGCCAAGGTCTTGGACGTACTGCATGAAGGTGCGACTCGTGAATTGTGTATCGTTGTCGGTGATGATCCTGTTAGGGATTCCGAAGCGGCAAACAATCGACCTGAAGAACTTGACTGCTGACTGTGCTGTCACCTTCCTCACTGGTTCCACTTCCGGCCACTTTGTGAACTTGTCGATTGCGACGTACAAGTACTCAAAGCCCCCGACTGCTCGGGGGAAAGGGCCGAGGATGTCGAGCCCCCAGACCGAAAAGGGCCAGGATAAAGGGATCGTCTGGAGAGCTTGAGCTGGCTGGTGTATCTACTTGGAATGGAACTGGCACGCTTCACACTTGGTTACTTGTGCAGTTGCATCCTGGAGGGCTGTCGGCCAAAAGAAGCCCTGCCGGAATGCTTTGCCGGCAAGCGCTCTTGCGCCAATGTGGTGACCACAAATGCCTCCATGTATCTCTGCCAACAGCTTCTGTCCATCTTCCCGGGGGATACACTTCAATTCCACTCCGTTGAGTCTTCTTCTGTACAGTGCGTTGCCAACGAACTGGTACATACTAGACTGCCGGGCTACTCTTTCCGCTTCTTCTGGCTCTTCGGGAAGTTCTCCTGACTGGAGGAAATGGACGATCTGTTGTGCCCATGCTGGAGCCTGTGGCTCGACAACAAGGACTAAAGGCATATCTGCTGCTGCGGGAGCATCCGCTTCTACGGCGAGAACCTGCGGTTCAGCCGGAGCTTGATGATCCCCGGCAAGTTTGCCGGAGCGAAACTTGTCGGGAGCGTCTGCTTCAACAAAACAAGCCCTGGGGCTTGTCGGAGCATACTGCTCCTCGGCACTCTTGGCGTTGATCTTGGGGACCTTCTTGCCGGTGGCTTCGGGAAACTCTGCCGGAAGATAGTCACCAGAAATCAACTTCCTCTTCTTGCTCTGTCCAGTTGATTCCGTCACGGATGGTTGAGTCAGCTTGAGCACAAAGATCCCTGGTTCCACAGGTAACTTAAATGCCGCGCACTTTGACAGGCCGTCAGCGATGTCCTTCTGAGCTCTTGGAACATGTTCCATCCGTAGGTCGACAAAGCGCTCTTCCAGCTTCCTCACTTCATCAACGTAAGCTTCCATCAACGGACTCTGATAATCCTTGTTCACTTGGCGGACGACAAGCTGTGAGTCACCTCTGACAATGAGTTGCTTGATCCCAAGGTCTGCCGCGATCCTGAGACCGGCGAGCAATCCTTCATACTCTGCAGTATTGTTTGTTGCTTGCTCCTTGGGAAAGTGCATCTGGACCACGTACTTGAGGTGCTCTCCGGTGGGTGCGACAAGCAGCACGCCAGCACCGGCGCCTTGCAGCGAGAACGCACCATCAAAGTACATCAACCACTCTTTGTTTGCTTCCTTGACGGGGATGCTCGTCTCTGGAATTTCTTCGTCTGGTGTTGGCGTCCACTCTGCTATGAATTCTGCCAATGCTCTGCTTTGAATAGTTGAAGTGCTTTCAAACTTGAGGCCAAAGCTTGACAGTTCCAGTGCCCACTCGACAATCCAGCCTGTTGCTTCTGGATTCTACAGTATCCTCTTCAGCGGAAAGCGAGTGACAACTGTGATCTCATGTGCTTGGAAGTAATGGCGCAGCTTTCTCGAGGCCATAAGAAGGCCGAAAAGCAACTTCTGCACACCAGAGTACTTTGACCTAGCCCCTTGCAGAAGGGAACTGACAAAGTAGACTGGGCGCTGCACCATTTTCTTCTTCTGTATCTCTTCGCACATCTGCGCAGATCCATCTTCGTCGGGACCAGAGCTCGTCGGGGAAGCCCCCTGCTTGTCGCTGGATGTGCTTGCCGCGGTCGCTGGCTCATCACCTGCCTCTCTCTCTGCTACTAACGCAACACTAACCACTTGATCGGTTGCCGCCAGATATAGCAGCAACTTCTCTTGTGGTTTAGGTGCGACAAGTATTGGAGTGAAGGACAGGTATCTCTTCAAGTCCTGCAGCGCAGCCTCCGCTTCCGGAGTCCATTTCATTGGACCTGCCTTTTTCAAGATTTTGAAAAACGGCAGGGCGCGCTCAGCAGACTTAGAGATAAACCTGCTGAGAGCCGCCATGCAGCCTGCAAGTTTTCGTACATCCTTGACGCGCCTCGGTGCTTCAATCTGCTCAATGGCCTTGATCTTGTCGGGATTTGCTTCAATTCCCCTCTGAGACACGAAGAATCCGAGAAGCTTGCTGGACGGGACTCCAAACACACACTTCTCGGGGTTGAGCTTGAGGCTGATCTTGCGTAGATTTGCAGAAGTCTCTTCTAGGTCTTGAGTCAGAGTTGCTTTGTCCCTGCTTTTGACCACTATGTCATCCATGTATGCTTCTACATTTCTGTGTATTTGCGGCTCAAAAGCAGTATGGACTACCCTTGCGAATGTTGAACCAGCATTCCTCAAACCGAAAGGCATTCGCACGAAACAGTACGTGCCACATGGAGTGATGAACGCGGTTTTCTCCTCATCCTCTTCTGCCATGAAGATCTGATGGTATCCTGAGTATGCGTCAAGAAACGAAAGCAAGTCGCATCCGGCTGTGGAGTCGACAATCTGGTCAATGCACGACAAGGGAAATGGGTCTTTGGGACAAGCTTTGTTGACATCGGTGAAGTCGATGCAAAGCCTCCATTTCCCGTTTGCCTTGCGCACGACTACAGGATTGGCCAACCACGTAGGATGGAGCACTCCTCTGACGAGGCCTGCTGCTTCCAACTTCTTGATCTCTTCGGCGATGAACTCTTGGCGCTCCACTGCTTGTTTCCTGACTCTCTGCTTGACGGGCCGCGCATGAGGACAGACGGCAAGGTGGTGCTCGGTCACTTTCCTGGGAACGCCGGGGATGTCAGACGGTTGCCACGCAAACACGTCGACATTCGCCCGTAGGAAAGCAACGAGCGCGCTTTCCTATTTAGGGTCGAGAGTGGCACTGATGGTGAAGGTACCACCAGTGCCGTCCTCCTTGGCGGACACCTTCTTGGTCGCTGGCGGAGCTGCCATCGTCTTCTTACACTTGTCGGTGGAGCTCGATGGTGCGTCCTCGATGGTAGCGCAGCACTCCGAAGAGGTGCGCTTGCCGGAGTGGGCATCAGAGCTCTTGTCGGACTTGGTCTTCTTCTTCCCCCCGGGAGCTTCAGCGGCAAGTGTCTCGCGATCTGCGGCGGCTGCTGCTTCCCGGTAAATCTTGTCGGCACAGATAAGAGTGTCTTTCTTGTCACCATGTACAGAGATGACACTTATCGGGCCTGGCATCTTCAGCATGTTGTACGCGTGGTGAGAGGCCGCCATGAACTTGGCGAGCGCTGGACGACCGAGAATTCCATTATAAGGCAATGGAAAATCGGCAACGTCGAAAGTGATCCTCTCAGTCCTGAAGTTCAGCTCGCTGCCAAATGTCACCGGCAGCGTGATCTTCCCCTTCGGCTTGCTCCTTCCCGGGTTGATTCCTTGGAACGTGCCGGTCTCTTCGAGCTCGCTGTCAGGGACTTGGAGTCTCCGGAGCACAGCGGAGGAGATCAGGTTCAGGCCGGCCCCGCCGTCAACTAGCATCTTAGTGACCTTGAGGTTGCGGATAGTTGGTGAGACCAACATCGGCAAACACCCGACAGCAGTTGTGCGATCAGGGTGGTCCTCAATATCAAAGATGATAGGCGTGATGGACCATTTCAGAAACTTGCGTGACTCAACGGGTGGTTCTGCTGCATTGACTTCCCGCACCCACTGCTTGAGTTGGCGGTGTGAGGTATGCAGAGAAGCACCGCCGTCAATGCACAAAACTTCTGTGGCCTTCTGGAACTCCTGCTCGCTGGTCTTGGCGTCATCCATTTCTTCGTCGTCGTCGTCATCTTCATCCTTGTCGCGGCCGCGGGGAGGTCGGTCGCCTTGCCGCTGCTTGGCGTTGCCGCGGCGTCCCCCTCGGCCGGTGCGCTTCGTACCGGATCCTCCAGCACCTCCTTGGGCCTTCTCCTTGTCGCGTCGTTCGTATTCGGCCTTTTGCAGCTCAACGAGCTACTCGACCTTCTTGCAGCTCTGGAGGTCATGGCCTTTGGTGCGGTGAATCTTGCAGTACTGCTTGTTGGTGTCGTCCTGCTTGTCGGCGGCCGCCACAGCCTGGCAGTTGGCGCATGTGGCAACCTCCTTGCTGGGGCTACCAGTCTTTGCTGTCTTGGCGCCACCTTCATTGCCGGACTACTCGACAACTAGCACATCTTTGCCTTTCCTCTTCCTGTTGTTCCGCCGCCGGTTTTTGCTTGCCGGGGCGGCATCATTGTTGTCAGATCCCCCTGTTCCTACGTTCTCTCCGGGGAGTTTCCTCCCTTCCTCAGCACGTGCACATCTGTCGGCCAGGGCATACAGCTCACTGACGTCTCTGATCTTGCACATCGCCATCTCCTCCCGCATCCTGCGGTTATGCACGTTCTGGTGGAACGCACTGATGACCGCGGCAGGGTGGACGTCTGGGATGTTGCGTTGCACTTGGCTAAATCTCTGGATGTACTTGCGTAGAGGCTCCCCTTCCTTCTGGGCAAGCAGGTGAAGATCACTCTCCTGGCCATGAGGTTTGTGGCCGCCTGTAAAGGCGCCGACAAACTGATGGCATAGGTCTGCCCAGGAAGATATGGAGTTTTCTGGCAAGTGCATGAGCCAGGACCTGACGTTGGGCTTGAGCACCAGAGGGAAGTAATTGGCGAGGATCTTGTCGTCTCGCCCCCCGGTAGCCTGCACCGCGATGGTGTAGATGCTGAGGAACTCCGACGGATGCAGCCTGCCGTCGTACTTCTCTGGTACGTCTGGCTTGAAATTCTTCGTGCTGGGCCACTAGACTTGCCGCAGCTCACGAGTAAACGCAGGGCAACCTACCGCGTACGGCAGGTCGCCTGGTTCCCGTGGCGCTTGCATGTCGACAGCGGGGCCAGCGCGTCGGTCTGATTGACGCCGCGTTTCTCTTCGGCGCTCGATGCGGGTACGAGCGTCTTCTTGCTGTCGTTCATGAAGAACGTGGCGCTGATCGCGACGGGTTCGCGGATCTGAGGAAGCAGTGGAGTCGCTGTCGTGGCGGGCTCGGCGAGTCGGCGATCTTGGCCTTCGGGGCGGAGAGTACACGGTGGTTGCACCCCCACCGGTTTTGTCGCCATCGGCTCGCACTTGGCTGGCCTGCCGTGGCTGCGATGTGGTCGCCGGCCGCAGAGTGTCGCCGTTGGCAAAGCCGATGAGACTCTGAATGGTGGCCCTCCAGTCGTCGATCTTGTCTGGCGTTGGAGGGAAGTCTAGGAGTAGTTGAGCTCGTGCCAAAGCTTCTGCTGGAGTGGCGGGTAGCGGTGGCGAACGGTGTGAGGAGCGGGATATGCTCGGACTTCCAACGATGTTAGAAGGAGCAGTATTCTGTCCAGGCGACCATGCCTCGCTCGCGCCAGCACGTTGGCGTGCATGTTGGCCTTGAGCGTCCCGGGATCCGCCAGCTCGATTTGGGTCTAGCGAGCGTATGGTACCGTGAGTACCACGACGATGCCGGTCTTGCGCCTCTTGAGATGGGCGCGGTGCGTCTACGGATGCCCGGTCGTCGTGGGAGCCGACTACGCCGCCGACGGGCAGCGCGGTCTTGTCCTTGGACTTGGTGGCACCGTGGGCTCCCTCGTCGACGCCCGTTCTTACACCGGCGTCCTCCCCACTGGCCGTTTGCTGCGGCGGCGGTGGATTCGACGCGGATGGCGCAGCCGCCTCCGAGGCCTTCTTCTTCGGCGGCATGTCGATGAAGTCGATGAAGATTTAGCGGGTGTGAACGCCGGATCAGGTTCACACAACCTCGACGCCCCCTACCTGGCGCGCCAAAGATGCCGGGGTTTTCTGGCTCCTCGAGCACCTATGGGGACGGAGCCCCTTCTCGGTTCGGCGGGGGGCGGAGGTCGCGCGAAGAGCGGATCGAGGCGAAGCACACGGGGAGATTTTTACCCAGCTTCGGAGCTCTCCGGAGAGATAATACTCCTACTGCTGCTTTGTGGATTGTATTGAGTTCTTGCTCGGGAGCGCCGAGTGCTACAGTGCACTCAAGCAGCTAACGAGACCGAGCGTTCTTCTGTTTTCCTCTGAGAGATCGCTCTCTGAAGGCCGATCCCCCCGATCTCCCGATCCCCCCCTCTATGTTGTGCATGGGCCTCCTTTTATATGTTCAAGGGGTCTCCAACAGGTGGCAACGTAGGTAAGGGCAAAAATGGAAATATGCTGTGGTTGGTACAGCTACCTACACAGTGTATCATACCTAACCCTGACGGCAGGGGACAAAGGCATTTAATGCCTATCTACGTCGCCCAGACGGTGCAGAAAAGGGACCGTGAGGGGCGCCACCGCTCGCCACGATGGCGACCTTGTCAGCGCCGCATGCCACAGTGTACCCCTGGCTGCACAGCCTCTCGCCACGTATGCCAGGAAGGGTCCCGGAGCGACACGTAGGTGGGTGAGCTGGAGCGCGGGTACAGAGTGGTTGCCTGCCGCGGCAAGTGCTTTGCCGCGGCCGTTGTCTTGCCGCGTCCGGGAGCTTGTCGCTCGCCAAGTCCTGCCGGGACGCGTGGCGCGTCGCGGCAGGTTCTTTGAGATGCTCTGGTTGGCCTTCCCGAAAAGCTCCTCTTGCCGGGGTCTTGTGCCTCGAGCGGCCTTCCCGGCAAGATCCTCTTGCCGGGGACTTGTCTCCTTGGCTTAAATACTTTGTTCTTGAATGGCTCCAAAGGAACCATAGAGAGCCTTGGCGATCACCTGGCGGGCCTTGCCGCGGGGCGCTGCGACTGCCCGTACGCAAGTTCGGGATACTAGGGTACCCCTACTTTAGTACACCGACACCCTCTTCATATAAACCTTATGAAATAAGAGAGAAGAGGCATAAGTATTGTGATATAATGTGTAATAACAGCCCATAATGCAATAAATATCAATATAAAAGCCCGATGGAAAATGGACGTATCAACTAGCGACGGCTTAGGCTCGCGCGGGGGCTGGCTCCTAATGAAGTAAATCACTTAGGCGAGCAAGAAAAAAGGGGGCAAGCCTCGTGAGGGAACTTCAGGGGGGAACATATGTTTCACACCACAAGAGCATTAAATTAAAAACACGGAAACCACCGCTTTTTCACACCCCCCATGGGGCTTACATCGATCTAGTGCAGGAAAAAGGAAAAAAATGAAGAGGGAAGCCTAAGGTGGGGCATGACCATCCTTAGGGCTCCAGCTCGGGCGCCGACTGCACTCTAGTCAAAGTCTTCATCTTCACTCTTGACGCGCGCGGGGGGGGGGAGGATGAGCCGTCGCCGCGCTCGCTCCCTTCGGAGGGGGCCGCGTCACTGTCGTTGTTGTCGTCGCCGGAGGAGCCGCTGTAGCTGTCGTCCTCGCTCTTCATGCAACACTTCAGACGGTTGCGATGACCCCAAAGATCTTCATGGAGAGCATGGCGTCCCATCGTACTTGAACTGGAGGACGTGGCCCCACTTCAGGTCACGGGCAAGGGCAAATGACTTCCACCCCTGCCTCAAGAACATGAAGCCCGTAGGGGTGAACTCCGTCGCCACCCAGGAGGGGCCGTTGCAGCAGCCGTCTGCCTACACCCACATGCCCAATGGCGCACAATCTGCTATCGTCCCCGCGAAGTAATCTGGAAGGCAGAGCTAGGTGTAGGGCCGACGGTGCATGTCCATGACGAATTCGTGGGCCGCCTCGGCTAAGTGGCTCCCCGCCTGGGAGGTAGGTGATACGTCTCCAACGTATCTATAATTTTTGATTGTTCCATGCTATTATATTATGTGTTTTGAATGTTTATGGGATTTATTAAACACTTTTATATTATTTTTGGGACTAACCCGTTGACCCAGAGCCCAGTGCCAGTTCCTGTTGTTTTCCCTTGTTTTAGTGTTTCGAAGAAAAGGAATATCAAACGGAGTCAAAACGGAATGAAACCTTCTGGAGAAGTTATTTTTAGAAGGAAAGCAACCCGGGAGACTTGGAGTCCACGTCAAGAAAGCAACGAGGAAGGCACGAGGCAGGGGGGCGCCCACCCCCCTTGGGCGCGCCCTCCACCATCGTGGGCCCCTCGTGGCTCCCCTGACGTACTTCTTCCTCCTATATATACCCATATACCCTAAAACGATCGGGGAACATAATAGATCGGGAGTTCCGCCGCCGCAAGCCTCTGTAGCCACCAAAAACCAATTGGGACCCTGTTCCGGTACCCTGCCGAAGGGGGGATCCCTCACCAGTGGCCATCTTCATCACCCCGGCGCTCTCCATGACGAGGAGGGAGTAGTTCACCCTCGGGGCTGAGGGTATGTACCAGTAGCTATGTGTTTGATCTCTCTCTCTCTCGTGTTCTTGATTTGGCACGATCTTGATGTATCGCGAGCTTTGCTATTATAGTTGGATCTTATGTTGCTTCTCCCCCTCTACTCTCTTGTAATGGATTGAGTTTTCCCTTTGAAGTAATCTTATCGGATTGAGTCTTTAATGACTTGAGAACACTTGATGTATCTCTTGTCATGCGTATCTGTGGTGACAATGGGATATCACGTGATTCACTTAACGTATGTCTTGGTGATCAACTTGCGGGTTCCGCCCATGAACCTATGCATAGGGGTTGGCACACATTTTCATCTTGACTCTCCAGTAGAAACTTTGGGGCACTCTTTGAAGTACTTTGTGTTGGTTGAATAGATGAATCTGAGATTGTGTGATGCATATTGTATAATCATACCCACGGATACTTGAGGTGACATTGGAGTATCTAGGTGACATTAAGGTTTTGGTTGATTTGTGTCTTAAGGTGTTATTCTAGTACGAACTCTAGGGCTGTTTGTGACACTTATAGGAATGGCCCAATGGATTGATTGGAAAGAATAACTTTGAGGTGGTTTTGTACCCTACCATAATCTCTTTGTTTGTTCTCCGTTATTAGTGACTTTGGAGTGACTCTTTGTTGCATGTTGAGGGATAGTTATATGATCCAACTATGTTATTATTGTTGAGAGAACTTGCACTAGTGAAAGTATGAACCCTAGGCCTTGTTTCCTATCATTGCAATACCATTTACGCTCACTTTTACCACTTGTTACCTTGCCGTTTTTATATTTTCAGACTACAAAAACCTATATCTACCATCCATATTGCACTTGTATCACCATCTCTTCGCCGAACTAGTGCACCTATACAATTTACCATTGTATTGGGTGTGTTGGGGACACAAGAGACTCTTTGTTATTTGGTTGCAGGGTTGCTTGAGAGAGACCATCTTCATCCTACGCCTCCCACAGATTGATAAACCTTAGGTCATCCACTTGAGGGAAATTTGCTACAGTCCTACAAACCTCTGCACTTGGAGGCCCAACAACGTCTACAAGAAGAAGGTTGTGTAGTAGACATCAATCAGTTTCTGGCGCCGTTGCCGGGGAGGTGAGTGCTTGAAGGTATATCTTTAGATCTTGCAATCGAATCATTTTGTTTCTTGTTTTATCACTAGTTAGTCTATAAAAGAAAACTACAAAAAAATAATGGGATTGAGTTTACCTCATACGCTTCATCCTTTTAATAACTTTCATGAGTATGATGGAAAGGAAAATTGTGCCAAAGTGTTAGAAGAAGAATGCATTAAAATGTTTGGCACTAAATCTTTGAATGATGAGCATGATTGCAATGTTGTTAGTATGAACTCCTTGAATATCCATAGTACTAATGATGATTGCACTAGTTATGATGAAAATGTCTCCTATAAGCTTGTCAATTCTTATGGAGTGCATTGGGTTTGCAAGTACACACCAAATAGGGAAGATAGATATTGCAAGAGGCATAAGTACTTAGAAACTAAATTGTTGCAAGAGAGGCTAGATGATTGCGCTGAAAGATTCAATATTTATCGCGCCCCTTGTGAACTTTGCAATGAACATGGTCATTTAAAGCTCCAATGTTATTTGTTTCATGATCAAGTCGTGTCCAAAAATTGTGATAACTTGATTACACTTGAGCATCATAAAGAGCTTAGTCTTCTTTTGGGTTATGAATAAATGAAACGTATAACTGAGGGTATTCCAAAGTTTAATCTTGATAAATTTCTTGATTTTGATCTAGAGGAAATTCATATGTATTGTGCGGTGAATTGCATTGAAAATCCTTATATTGCCAATTACATAAAGAAAAGAAAACAAATAGAGGATGAAGAGAATACTAACGAAAGGGAAGAGAATTCCCAATATCCTCCTATTATTTCTTATGATGAATCAGGTAACAAGGAGGAGCCCTATATTCAACAAATCTCATTAATAAGGAGCTCCAAAAAGAGGATTGAACCCACACATAATGTGGTGAAGAAAAAGAAAATAAAAAGGAAGAGAGGTAAAAAGATATCTCTCCCAAATAATGTTGCTCCTATTATTGTTGTGCCTCATGAAAATGAATCAAAAATAATTATGGAAGATGATGCACTTGATGATGATCTCGTTATGCCTATTACTTGTTGCGATGATTATGATTGGGAAGATATAGATACTTCTTATGTTCTTGAAAATCTTTTTGGCACTTGCTTGGAAGAATATGATAATTGCTATACTATTGGTGCTATCCATACTATTAATGATGAGAGTGGTTATGCTTATAATATGAAAAGGCCCAAGCTTGGGGAAGCTATGTTTAATGAGGATGACATATTTGAGAATATATTTGCTACAATTAATGTTTGTCCCAAGCTTGGATATGCTATGTTTAATGAAGATGATATTTTTAGTATCCCAAATTTTGATATGCAAATTTATAATGATGATAGCATGCCTCCTACTTATGATGATTATATTGATGAAAGTGGGTTTGGAAGAGTGTCAACTTTAGGAAGTAATGATCCCACTATTTTGTAGGATGTTGAATCTTATTATGATAATTATGAAAGTGGATTTGGAGAGGTCATGACTTTATTTAGTAATGATTCCACTATCTTGGAAGAGGTTTCAATCGATTATGATGAGAACAAAGCTGCTACTTATGATGATTATTGTGATGAAACTTATGCTATAGAAAGTAGTGACGATTATATTTATAAAAATTGTCATGATTATGATTACCCTTTTTCTGAACATTACTCTTTTAATATGGAAACAATTTATAGTATTCAATCTCTTATGATCCTCCCACTATTCCGAATAAGAAGAATTTTGCTTGTGTGGAGAATAGTAAATTTTCTATGCTTGTAGATCATGAAAAGAATGCTTTAGGTGCTGGTTATATTGTTGAATTCATTCATGATGCTACTGAAAATTATTATGAGGGAGGAATATATGCTTGTAGGAATTGCAATAATATCAAGTTTCCTCTCTATGTGCTTAAATTTTTAAGGTTATGCTTGTTTTGCCTTCGTATGCTAGTTGATTATTGTTCCCATAAGTTGTTTGCTCACAAAATCCCTATGCATAGGAAGTGGGTTATACTTAAATGTTCTAGTCATATTCTTCATGATGCTCTCTTTATGTTTCAATTCTTATCATTTATGTGAGCATCATTAAATCATCATGCCTAGCTAGGGGCGTTAAACGATAGCGCTTGTTGGGAGGCAACCCAATTTTATTTTAGTTTCTTGATTTTTGGTTATGTTTAGTAATAAATAATCCATCTAGCTTCTGTTTATATGTGGTTTTGTGTTTTAATTAGTGTTTGTGCCAAGTAGAACCTTTGGGAAGACTTGGGTGCAGTCTTTATGATCATGCTGTAAAAAACAGAAACTTTAGCGTTCACGAGATTAGCTAAAACTTTTTACTGGAGAGTGCTATTTAGTTGATTATTTTTGCATATGATTACTAGGCAAATTACTCAGGTCCACCAATTTATTTTAGAATTTTTGGAGTTCCAGAAGTATACGTTTGATACAGATTACTACAGACTGTTCTGTTTTTGGCAGATTATGTTTTTCGTGTGTTGTTTGCTTATTTTGATGACTCTATGGCTAGTAAAATAGTTTATAAACCATAGAGAAGTTGGAATACATTAGGTTTAACACCAATATAAACAAATAATGAGTTCATTACAGTACCATGAAGTGTTGTTTTGTTTTCTTTCACTAACGGAGCTCACAAGTTTTCTGTTAAGTTTTTTGTGTTGTGAAGTTTTCAAGTTTTGGGTAAAGATTCGATGGACTATGGAATAGGGAGTGGCAAGAGCCTAAGCTTGGGGATGCCCAATGCACCCCAAGGTAATATTCAAGGATAACCAAGCATCTAAGCTTGGGGATGCTGTCAGATTTCGGGTTCCGGCAGACCCTTAAGGTTCGAACTCTGGGGTGCGCGCGGAGATCTCTCCCCTACTGATCTACGTCCGATCTCCTCGTGTGATCTGAGCAACGACGAACAACACAAGGGACACGAGGTTTATACTGGTTCGAGCCACCGTTGTGGTGTAATACCCTACTCCAGTGTGTGGTGTGGTGGATTGCCTCAGGGGCTGATGATGAACAGTACAGGGGAAGAACAGCCTCGCGAGAGGTGTTCTTGAGCTGATGCGGAGTGTTCTACTTGGTCCGGGGTTTCCCTCTGATCTGATTAGATGCCTCTACTCTGTGGTGGCTAGCTCTATTTATAGAGGCCCTAGGCCTCTCCCCAAATAATGAGCGGGAAGGGCGCCAACAATTGGCCATTTTGAAGGGGAACATCTAGTACAAGTTATCCTGACCAAAGGTGGTCTTCGGCTGCCAAAAGCACTGGTGATGACGCCGATTGGGCTCCACGGTGACCTCCGTCCTGCCGCTCTGCTGGTCTTGGTCTCGTTGCACCGGAATGGTAAACTTTGCCCGATGCCTTGGCCTGTGCTTGCCCCCTTTGCACCGAAGGGGAAACAAGGACACTGCGCAAGCCGGCGCCCGCCTGGCGCTCGCCTGGTCTCGATCGTCATGGCTTGTGTCACGGGTTCCTCGTGAGGTACCCCTGCCTTGATCTCTCCGCCTCCTCACGAGCCTGCCTGATGAGGCTACCTCTAAGGAAGCTTCCTGTCGTCCGCCCCGCGAGGCTTGGCCCCTCGCGAGGGTCTTGAGCTTGAGCTGATGAAGATGGGCCGCGCTGGGCCCCACTCGAGCCACGCCGCAGGCAGGCAAGTCTGGGGACCCCCGTTCCCAGAACGCAGATAGTAGCCCCTGGGCCCAGGGTGCGCCCGGGCTTAGCCTAGCGGAGAAGCGAAGGGGCAAGCGCGAAGGGGCAAGCGCGAAGCGCCGCGGGGCCCAATAGCCTACAGCCTTGGGCGCCGCGTGGCGATTGATTGGACGTGGGCGTCCGCGCTTCCCACGACGCCTCGGCAACTGCACGACTTGACAAGTCCCTGCATATAAAGAAACGGGTCATGATTACCTACGATCGTGGTGGCCGGCGGTTGGCCTTCTCTGGCTATAAGTACGGGACTACGTGAGCCCCTTCAGTTCATCCCTTCCTGCTGCTCCTTTCCTTCTTCTTGGCTGCTCGCTGTTCCCATGGCTCCGAAGAGATTCTCGGTCGCGGAGAAGGGAAAGGCTCGTCAGGCAGGGCATGACTCCCCCCGACCAAGCACGGCCGGGGCCGTCCTTGCAAGCACTCCGTGGTCCCCGCAGTGGCTCCCTGTGGCCATGGAGGCGGCTTTCTGCGCGGTGATGAGCTTCCGGTTGCCGACGGGAGGCATGTCGTGGCCGCGCGGCCCCCCAGGCCGCGTTTTCGCTCGGCGGAGGTGCTGCCGGAGTTCGTCGTGTGGTCGGCGGACCCAACCAGCACCCAGCTCTAGCTCCCCCATTTCTTCATAGGTGAACTGCCGGCCAGCGCCCGGTGCGGCCTTTGGCTTCAGGCAGATGGCTGCTGCAGCAGGGCCTCCTGGGCTTCACTGGAGGTCTCCGTTTCTGGGAATGGGGCCCTGACCTGTGGCTGGCAAACGTTTGCCTGCGCACGCGGCCTGAACCGGCGGTGCACCCTGCACTTCATATTCGATGGAGACGCCACCCTCTACGTGAGGGTGTTCGGGGAAGACGGCCGCTGAGGGAGTCCTGGATTAGGGGCTGTTCGGATAGCCGGACTATACCTTCAGCCGGACTCCAGGACTATGAAGATACAAGATTGAAGACTTCGTCCCGTGTCCAGAAGGGACTTTCCTTGGCGTAGAAGGCAAGCTTGGCGATGCGGATATTCAACATCTCCTACCATTGTAACCGACTTTGTGTAACCCTAACCATATCCGGTGTCTATATAAACCGGAGGGTTCTAGTCCGTAGGACAACTTCATCATACAACAATCATACCATAGGCTAGCTTCTAGGGTTTAGCCTCCTTGATCTCGTGGTAGATCCACTCTTGTACTACCCATATCATCAATATTAGTCAAGCAGGAGTAGAGTTTTACCTCCATCGAGAGGGCCCGAACCTGGGTAAACTTCGTGTCCCTTGTCTCATGTTACCATCCAGCCTAGATGCGCAGTTCGGGACCCCCTACCCGAGATCCGCCGGTTTTGACACCGACATTGGTGCTTTCATTGAGAGTTCCTCTGTGTCGTCGCTTTTAGGCCCGATGGCTCCTTTGATCATCAACGACGATGCGGTCCAGGGTGAGACTTTTCTCCCCGGACAGATCTTCGTCTTCGGCGGCTTCGCACTGCGGGCCAATTCGTTTGGCCGCCTGGAGCAGATCGAAAGCTACGCCCCTGGCCATCAGGTCAGGTTTGGAAGTTTGAACTACACGGCTGACATCCGCGGGGACTTGATCTTCGATGGATTCGAGCCACAGCCAAGCGTGCCGCACTGTCTCGATGGGCATGATCTAGCTCTGCCGCCGAATAGTGCCCTGGAGCCCGCACGCGCATCGGTTCCGACCCTCAATTCGGAACCTGCGGCGCTGATCGAGGGTGAGCGGTTGGGCGTCACCCCGGGGGCTGCGATCTCAAAAGCGATCGAGCCGAACGCCAGCCCCCCACTCTGCATGACCCGTGACTCCGAGGATCCGGATTCCCCTTCGGACTCCGAACCTCCCGCGCCCCTGCCAATTGAATCCGATTGGGCGCCGGTCATGGAGTTCACCGCCGCGGACATCTTTTAGCACTCGCCCTTTGGCGACATCCTGAACTCACTAAAGTCTCTCTCTTTATCGGGAGAGCCCTGGCCGGACTATGGCCAGCAAGGATGGGATACGGACGATGAAGAAATTCAAACCCCACCCACCACCCACTTTGTAGCTGTTGTCGATGATTTAACCGACATGCTTGACTTCGACTCCGAAGACATCGACGGTATGGACGACGATGCAGGAGACGAACAGGAACCAGCACCTATAGGGCGCTGGAAGGCCACCTATATATATATATATGGTGGATACTCCAAAAGATGGAGATGGCGATGGAACAGCGGAGGATGATACCTCCAAGAAACAGCCAAAGCGTCGGCGTCAGCGGCGCCTCTCTAAATCCCGCCAAAGCAAAAACGGTGATTCCGGCACAGGAGATAATACTACCCCGGATAGCGCCGAAGAACACCCCCTCCAGCAAGATTCGGCATAGGAAGATGGAGAAGCCAGCCCTCGTGAGAGGGCGGCAGACCGAGAGGTTGAGGACGATAACTACATGCCTCCCTCTGAAGACGAGGCAAGCCTCGACGACGACGAATTCGTCGTACCATCAGACCCCGCCGAACAAGAGCGTTTCAAGCGCAGGCTTTTAGCCACGGCAAGCAGCCTCAAGAAAAAGCAACAACAGCTTAGAGCTGATCAAGATCTGCTAGCTGACAGATGGACTGAAGTCCTTGCGGCCGAAGAGTATGAACTCGAACGCCCCTCCAAGCATTACCCAAAGCGCAGGCTGCTACCCCAATTAGAGGAGAAGGCACCTACATCACCAGTGCATGACATGGTAGACAGGCCACCTCGTGGCTGCGACAGAGAGGCCTCTAAGCCCTCCACTCAAGCCATGCCCCGACGCCGCTCAAAACATGCTAAGGCATGGGAAAACGCGTCGGACCTGCGAGATATACTGGAGGACAAGGCAAGGCAAACAAGGTCGATCTACGGATCGCGCGAGCGCCCCACGACACGTGACGGTGATCGTCACTCCGGATACGATAAATCCGGCCGGGCCGAACACAATGGACAAAGCTCCTCCGAGATGCGCCGTGATATAGCCCAGTATAGAGGCGCCGCACACCCACTATGCTTCACAGATGAAGTAATGGATCATAAAATCCCTGAGGGCTTTAAACCCGTAAACATAGAATCATACGATGGCACAACAGATCCCGCGGTCTGGATCAAGGATTATCTCCTTCATATCCACATGGCCCGTGGTGATGATCTACTCGCCATCAAATACCTCCCACTCAAGCTCAAGGGACCGGCCCGACATTGGCTCAACAGCTTGCCAGCAGACTCAATCGGTTCTTGGGTGGACCTGGAAGCCGCATTCCTCGACAACTTCCAGGGCACTTATGTGCGACCACCGGATGTCGATGACCTAAGCCACATAATCCAGCAGCCAGAGGAATCGGCCAGGCAATTCTGGACACGGTTCCTAACAAAGAAAAACCAGATAGTCGACTGTCCGGACGCTGAGGCCCTAGCAGCCTTCAAGCATAATATCCGCGACGAATGGCTTGCCCAGCACCTGGGATAGGAAAAGCCGAAATCTATGGCAGCCCTCACGACACTCATGACCCGCTTTTGCGCGGGAGAAGACAGTTGGCTAGCTCGCAGTAACAACTTAGCAAAGAACCCTGGTAATTCGGATACCAAGGACAAAAGTGGCAGGACCCACCGGAACAAGCAAAAGCGTCGTGTTAACAGCGACAGCAACGAGGATACGGCAGTAAATGCCGGATTCAGAGGCTATAAATCCGGTCAGCGGAAAAAGGCTTTCAAAAAGAATACTCAGGGCCCGTCCAGTTTGGACCGAATACTCGACCGCTTGTGCCAGATACATGGCACCCCCGAAAGGCCAGCAAATCACACCAACAGGGATTGTTGGGTGTTCAAGTAGGCAGGCAAGTTAAGAGCCGAAAACAGAGACAAGGGGCTACACAGCGATGATGAGGAGGAGCCCAGGCCGCCGAACAGCAATGGACAGAAGGGTTTTCCCCCACAAGTGCGGACGGTGAACATGATATACGCAACCCACATTCCCAAGAGGGAGCGGAAGCGTGCGCTACGAGACGTATACGTGCTGGAGCCAGTCGCTCCAAAGTTCAACCCATGGTCCTCCTGCCCGATCACCTTTGACCGAAGGGACCATCCCACTAGCATCCGTCATGGCGGGTTTGCCGCATTGGTTCTTGACCCAATTATCGGCGGATTTCATCTCACAAGAGTCATCATGGACGGCGGCAGCAGCCTGAACCTGCTTTACCAGGATACAGTGCGGAAAATGGGCATCGATCCCTCGAGGATCAAGCCCACAAAACGACCTTTAAAGGCGTTATACCAGGTGTAGAGGCCAGGTGCACAGGCTCAGTAACACTTGAAGTGGTCTTCGGATCTCCGGACAATTTTCGAAGCGAAGAGTTAATCTTCGATATAGTCCCGTTTCGCAGCGGCTATCACGCCCTGCTCGGGCGAACTGCATTTGCAAAGTTCAATGCGGTGCCGCACTACGCATATCTCAAGCTCAAGATGCCAGGCCCTCGAGGAGTAATTACTGTCAATGGAAACACCGAGCGCTCCCTCCGAACGGAGGAACACACGGCGGCCCTCGCAGCAGAAGTAAAAAGTAGCCTTCTTAGGCAATTCTCCAGTCCGGCCGTTAAAAAGCCAGACACCGCCAAGCGCGCCCGGAATAACCTACAACAAGGCTGCCTGGCACGTTCTGAGCAGGCATAGCAGTGCGACCCCAACCCTAGCCCTCGCGACATAGCGAAACCAGTGCTTCGCGTACATAACTACGCTCTTGAAATACCATGGGCGAAGGGGAAGGGGCACAATAATGGCAAACCCAAAATACGGCCTAAAACGTACTAGGGGCTGCCGATTTTTTTTTCTTTTCTCTTACTTTCAGGACTCCATACTTCGGACGACCTGTTCGGCAATTCAACCGCCGCACAAACGATGCAAGACCCAGGGAAGCAGACAAGCCATGCCGCACTATGGAACCCCAAGGTGGTCTCTGTTACGAGCAGTATACCTATTTTTGAATACAATTCCGCGGCCTCCCTCTGGCAAGGACATGTTAAATAGTCCAATATCTTTTGCTTATCGCACTATTTGTGTCGTTCTGCTTTCATAGCATCCTCTTTATAAACAATGCATAGCTTTTTGTCTGTTTTTTGCATTATACCCTTTTATATATATATGTTCATTAATGACATATGGCACCCGTACACTGTGGTACGGCAAATACGCCAGGGGCTTCAGTACCCCTTAACATGGTGTAAGAAGTCCGAACACTTCATAAGTGCGGCACCCCAAACTTATAGCACTATATGCATCAGCTCTGAATCATGATTTGGGTTAATAGTTGGGTTTGCCCGGCTCCTATGTTTTGGTGCCTTACGTTCCGCTATATCGGCTAAGGTAGCACTAGGAGAACCACTGCGATTGTGCCCCAGTTGAGCTGGGTTAAGCACCTCAGTGGAGAAATCTAAAACTGACTATCATGATGAGGTGAGAGACCGGTCGCTGTTCGAGAGGTTTTTTGAGTCCCTAAAGACTTATGCCGCTTCGAGCGAGGAGCCGGCTTTGTCCGGCCAAGGCGTGGATAGCGCCCCGAACTCGGTCTTCCGAACTAGGGGCTTCGCCAAAATTTAAAATTATAAAGTTCTATGGCTAAGTGAGAGTGTTCAAGCATTATAGTCCGATTGCCTGGTTCGTTGTGCTGAGCGCCTCCCTCGAAGGACCCAAATATGGGAAAAAGAGCGCTCAGGTTTATCCCAAACACCCCAGCACTAGTGGCATGGGGGCGGAAGCTGACGACTCGCCATCTCTCAATTTTTTGATAAACGGCCGCATAGAAAATAATATTTTAAATTCAACAAGCATTGCTTAGCGCATATGAACAAGTTTTTAGCGCACAGGATAAACACGAGCGAGTTCATTCAAAAATTACATCATTGGTACATTCATCCGCCACAAGGCGGGCACCCGCAAGAACATCCTTATAGTAGTTCTCGGACTTGCGATGCTCCTTCCCCGGCGGCGGCCCGTCCCTCTCAAGCTTCTCACCGTCTAGCTTACCCTAGTGCACCTTTGCACGGGCAAGGGCCCTACGGGCACCTTCGATGCAGACGGAGCGCTTGATGACATCGAGCCTTGGACAGGCCTCCACCAGCCGCTGCACCACCCGAAGTAGCTCCCAGGAAGGGCCTCTCCGGGCCACAGCCGAACTATGAAGCCCTTCATGGCCTGTTCGGCCGCCTTGTGGAGCTCGACCAGCTGTTTCAGCTGGTCGCTCAAGGGCACAGGGTGTCCGGCCTCAGCATACTGAGACCAGAACACCTTCTCCGTCGAGCTGCCCTCTTCAGCTCGGTAGAATGCGGCGGCGGCGGATACGCTGCGGGGAAGATCTGCGAATGCCCCTGGAGAGCTCCGGATTTGGGTAAGTAACAAGTAGTTTACTTTTATATTTCTGCTTTGCATAAAGAATGCCTTACCCGCTGCTATCTTTTTCATCTCCTCCAACTCTTGGAGGGCCTTTTGGGCTTCGGCCTTGGCGGACTTGGCAGTCTCAGAGGTCGTCGCGAGCTCGGACGCTTGCGTTTTTTACTCAAGCTCCAAACTCTCATGTTTTTTCATAAGAGTCTGAAGCTCTTGTCGCACCTCGCCGACCTGGGCCTCAAGTTTCTGTCGCTCGGTGCGCTCCGCGACCGCTTTCTTTTCAGCCTCGGACAACGCCTGCTTAAGGGTCGCCACCTCAGTCGTGGCCCCTACAATAAGCAGTACAATCCTGTTATTTTTTGCAATCACATCTTTTTATAGGCATTTTTTCTATAAGGTATTTCTTACCTTCTTTCTCCTCGAGCTGCTTGGCAAGGCCGAGCTCTTGCTTGGTCTGCTCGAGGCCCTGTTTCACGGCATCCACCTCCGCAATCAGCGCGGCAGTGGCTAGCAGCGAAGCCTGCATACGCATATTTGACTCTTTTTTGTTAGACTCCTGCGAAATTTAATAGATCCTCTATACGGCTTTTCTTTCCGAACGCCAAACAGAGCATCAGGGGCTACTATCTATGTGGTTATATTCTTACATATTTTTTACTTACCTCGCTGTTAGAAAGCTAGTGCAAGCTTCGTTCAGTCCGCTCTTGGCAGACTGAACCTTCCGGATCACCGTACTCATAATAGTACGGTGCTCCTCGTCGATGGAGGTGCCGTCAAGCACCTCCAGCAGACTGTCCGGCACCTCCAGTTGGACGGAGGCCGCCGGCTCAGAAGGCTTGCTCCTCTTGACAGGAGTTCGCCTACCGCGGTCCGGAACCGTTGAGGATTTCGGCGCGGTGTCCGGCTCAAAGCCGGACTTGGAGCCCTGGGGGGTTTTGTCCCCTTTACTCCTGGAGTCCGGGAGGTCGCCTTGCGGCTCCTCCAGGACCACCTCCTCCTGCCCCGGAGCTCGTTGCGACGCCACTTCGGCGTCGTCTGCAGTGCGGGGGGAGACAGCGGGCGGAACTGAGTTCACGTCCGACGAATCCAGGGAGCCGCTCGACGACTCGTCGAGTTCGGCCCGGGTCGGGCTGCACAATTATGTTCGGCATTATGGAAAGCTGAACGACAAAGGAATATCATGAGTCACTCTGGTATCCAAATACTTACGATTTCGCCGGGCGCTTGGCCCTGTCCGGCCACTCCTCGTCGTCCTCGTTGGCATTGAGGGAGTAGTCCGGCGGAGGGGTCTTCCTCTTCTTGGACCCTTCGGCCTCCCCCGTTGGGGGCCCTTCCTTTTCTTTCCTCCCCCCGCTAGAGGGGGAGAGGTTTCTTCTTCCTCCTCCTCGTTTTCACGAGAGGAGAGCGTCTCGGACTCGTCAGATGATGAGTCTGACACCACCACGTTAGGGGCACTCTTTCGAGTCCCCGTGGCCTTCTTCTTCTTGGCCTTATTCTCCGGCACCACATAAGGCGCCGGAGCCAGCAGCTTCACTAGGAGAGCGGGGGCTGGGTCTTCGGGCAAGGGAGCCGGACAGTTAATCGGTCCGGATATCACCTGCCAAGCCTGTCAAAGGTAAGGGAGTTTAGATCCCGCATAGAGTCAAACTATGAAAAAGAACTTAAACATCCTGTGAAAGGTCAAAATAGCTTACCTCGCTAGCGTGACGCTGCGAGCTGTATCCGCGGTCCTCGGAGGCGGATGTGGGAGACTCAGCGCCTTTGGTTAGCACCTTCCAGACGTCTTCATACGTCGTGTCGAAGAGCCTATTGAGGGTTTGGTGCTGCGCCGGGTTGAACTCCCACAGAGTAAAGTCCCGTTGTTGACACGGGAGGATCCGACAGACGAGCATAACCTGGACCACATTGACAAGCTTGATCAGCTTGTTCACCAGGGACTGGATGCATGTTTGCGGTCCGGACACCTCTTTTTCGTCACCCCACGATAGGCCCGTCTCTTTCCAGGACATAAGCCGTGTGGGGGGTCTGGATCGGAACTCAGGGGCTGCGACCCATTTTGGATCGCGTGGCTCGGTGATGTAAAACCACCCGGATTGCCACCCCTTTAGGGTCTCTACGAAGGAGCCCTCGAGCCATAGGACGTTGGCTATCTTGCCCCCATGGCGCCTCCGCACTCCGCCTGGCTGCCGCGCACCACCTTGGGCTTGACATTGAAGGTCTTGAGCCAGAGGCTGAAATGGGGGCGGACGCGGAGGAAAGCCTCGCACACGACGATAAACGCCGAGATGTTGAGGATGAAGTTTGGGGCCAGATCGTGGAAATCCAGGCCGTAGTAGAACATGAGCCCCCGGACGAATGGGTGGAGCGGAAAACCCAGTCCGCGGAGGAAGTGGGGAAGGAAAACTACCCTCTCATGGGGCCTTGGGGTGGGGAGAAGCTGCCCCTCCTCGGGAAGCCGGTGCGCGATGTCCTTGGACAGGTATCCGGCCTTCCTTAGCTTCTTGACATGGCCCTCCGTGACGGAGGAGACCATCCACTTGCCTCCTGCTCCGGACATTGCTGGAGAAGGTTGAGGTGGGAAGTGCGGGCTTGGGCGCTGGAACTCGGGTGCGCAGAAGATGGATAGGCAAAGGAGGACGAAGGCGTAGGTAAAAAGGTGGATCCTTATCCCCTTATATGGGCGGATGCGGCTATGCGTCCCCGCCAGCCTGGTAAAACTCGCTTGCCTCACAAGCGCCGTGATAAATGGCGCGGTTGGGTTACCCACGTCCGTATTGATGAGAATCCCGTAAAAAGGGGCACACGATCTCTGCTTTGACAAGACGTGCCAAGGAAACCGCCTCGCAAAACACGCTGAGGTGGAAGAGTAAAAACGTTTCGAGAAAAGGACTTGGCCGTAGTGTGATGTCACGCTACGGAATACGTCAGCAGATTAGATTTGTGTTAATAATATTCTCTCTATGGCAATATGTGGAAACTTATTTTGCAGAGCCGGACACTATTCTTGGTGTTTAAAATCTTCTTGAAGAACTTGGAGGGGGAACCCGCCTTGCAATGCCGAAGACAATTTGCACGCCGGACTCGTCGTCATTGAAGCCTGGTTCAGGGGCTACTGAGGGAGTCCTGGATTAGGGGGTGTTCGGATAGCCGGACTATACCTTCAGCCGGACTCCAGGACTATGAAGATACAAGATTGAAGACTTCGTCCTGTGTCCGGAAGGGACTTTCCTTGGCGTAGAAGGCAAGCTTGGCGATGCGGATATTCAAGATCTCCTACCATTGTAACCGACTTTGTGTAACGCTAACCCTATCCGGTGTCTATATAAACCGGTGGGTTCTAGTCCGTATGACAACTTCATCATACAACAATCATACCATAGGCTAGCTTCTAGGGTTTAGCCTCCTTGATCTCGTGGTAGATCCACTCTTGTACTACCCATATCATCAATATTAATCAAGCAGGAGTAGGGTTTTACCTCCATCGAGAGGGCCCGAACCTGGGTAAACTTCATGTCCCTTGTCTCCTGTTACCATCCGACCTAGACGCACAGTTCGTGACCCCCTACCCGAGATCCGCCGGTTTTGACACCGACAGCCGCCGTGCTGGGTGCTGCCCCGAAGATGATGATCGCGGTCGCCTGACCAGGATGAAGACGGCGTCAGGCGTACAGGTGGCGGTGCTCGTGGTTCGCTAAGCTTCGGCGACTCTCTCTCAGGCGGCAGCTCCTCTAGCGGTGGCCGCGACCAGCCCCCGCGCCGTCGCGCCCGCCTGGGTGAAGGTAGCGGGTCAGCCCGTCGTCGCGCCCCGGTGAAGCGAGAGGAGGGATCCGCCTGAGCCCCAGGAGCAGCTCGAACTTTTGTTGTAGGTTGGTGCCGGACAAGTCGCGCCCATTTTGCTTTTCTTCCTTTTCCTGCGCAGAAAAAGAAGGTGGTATAGGGCCCCGCGGGGGCGTGTTAGAACTGTTGTTGTTAACCACCGTGCTGCTTCCGCTATTTCTGCGCTATGTTTCCGCGCCGTGTGCCCATGTGCGGGAATTATTTTAGCTTGGTGGGGCTTGACGCGGTCCTCGCCTCCCGAGGCCGAGGCATCGCTATGCGCTTCGTGCCCTGCAAAGATTAGCAGGAGGGTAACTTTCGGTCTCGGTTGTGGGGGCGATCGGCCCAGGTCCTGTGCTCGTGTCGCGATGCCCGTGAGGCACGGACTGGGAGGGGTGCTCCCGCAGGGGACTCAGACAGGAAAACTCCAAACGACTGGGGTAGAAAACACTCGCGAGGGCACCCGCGAACATCCCTCGCGAGACTTGTGCGAGAGAAAACGAGGCAAGCGGATGAAAAAGATAAAGAGTCACAAGCCAGGAACGTCAGCGGCTCCAATAAAACTTCAAACGGGAATAAACAAGCCAACTGCAGAAAGCAAATGAAAAAGCCGCGTCCGGCACCTATTCTAGTCTTCGACGTCTTCTCACCAGCGCGGAGCTAAGTGCTGCCACTGGGCATGGGCGGGAGCCTTGAGGCCCGAGGGTGGCACTCCGGAGATTCCGGGGCGTGTACAGCCCCACACATTATTATGTGAGAGTGTCACAGGCGGCGAGCTTCACAGGATTGGCCTTCTTCACAGGCACCGGGCCTTTCCTAAAACGTGGCAGCTTCATAGGCATTGGCCTTCTTCACAGGCACCGGGCCTTTCCCAAAACGCGGCAGCTTCACAGGCATTGGCCTTCTTCACAGGCACCGGGCCTTTCCCAAAACGCGGCAGCTTCACAGGCATTGGCCTTCTTCACAAGCACCGGGCCTTTTCCAAAACGCGGCAGCTTCACAGGCATTGGCCTTCTTCACAGGCACCGGGCCTTTCCCAAAACGCGACAGCTTCACAGGCATTGGCCTTCTTCACAGGCACCGGGCCTTTCCTAGGCGCTAGGCCTCGCTCAGGGATAGAACCTCCGGAGATGTTGAATGTTCCATGCGTTCTGGATGGGTACCCCCTCCGTGGTCTCTAAGCGCGCGGAGCCAGGCCTGGAAACATGAACAACCTTGAATGGGCCCTCCCACATGGGAGAGAGCTTGTGCAGCCCCTCCCTGGAGAGAACCCGTCTGAGCACGAGATCCCCTACCTCAATAGTCCTGGGGCGGATGTTGCGGCAGTGGTATCGTCGCAGCGCCTATTAATACCTTACCGCTCGCAGTGTGGCTTCTCGACGGTGCTCTTCTCGAGCTGCCGGCCCAAGGCGATGTGCATCAGCCGCTGAAAGGTTGCGCCTGCGTTGCGTAACCCGAATGGCATGGACGTATAGCAGTACACTCCGCATGGGGTCAGGAAAGCCGTTTTCTCCACATCTTCTACCGCCATCTTGATTTGGTGATAGCCCGAGAAGGCATCCAGGAAGCACAATAGGTCGCAGTCTGCGGTGGAGTCGACTATCTGGTCAATGCGGGGGAGCGGAAATGGATCCTGCGGGCAGGCTTTGTTGAGGTTGGTGAAGTCGACACACATGCGTTCCTTTCCCCCTTTTTTTGGCACAACGACCGGATTAGCCAGCCAATCAGGGTAGCGGACCTCGCAGATGACTCCTGCTGCTTCTAGCTTTCGTGTCTCTTAAACGATGAAAGCTTGTTTCTTAGTGGACTGTCGCCTCGCCTTCTGCTTCACGGGGCGCACGTTGGGGCACACGTTGAGGTGATACTCAATCACACCCCTTGGACCCCCGCTAACTGATCTGGTTCCCATGTGAACACTTTCTTGTTCGCACGCAGGAACCTCACCAGGGCCTTCTCCTGCTCGGGCTCGAGGTTGGTCCCTATGGTGAAGGTAGCAATAGTGGACCCGTCCTCGTCGACTGGTACCTGCTTGGTTTCCGCCTTGTCTTGGGTGAATAGCTGCTTCTTCTTAGCCGGTGCAGCCCCCTTGGGCTCAAGGGCGTCGGTGCTAGCGGGCTACGCCATCGCGGCCGCCCTGAAAACAAGCTTGAGCACCTGCAGCGCGTCCCGCGTATCTCCTGACACGGTAAGGACGCCGCTGCTCCCGGGCATCTTCATGAGGTTGTACGTCGGGCGAGTTGCTGCCATGAACCGGGCCAAGGCCGGATAGCCGAGGATGGCGTTGTAGGGGAGGCCGATGGGGGCGATGTCGAAGTCGATCAGCTCCGTGCGGAAGTTGTCGTAGGTGTCGAAGGTCACTGGGAGGCGGATATGTCCCAAGGAGGCGGTGGAACCGACTCCGACGCCCGAGAAAGGCCTGCTGGGTTGGAGTCGCTCCAGTGGCACGTGGAGCCTCCACCGAGAGCACGTTGAGGCCGGCACCACCGTCGATGAGGGTCCTGGTGACGGCCACTTGGCAGATGGTGGGGGTGCACAACATCGGGAGCACGCCCGAACCGATGGGGTTGAAGGGGTGATCCTCCGAGTCGAAGGTTAGATCGGCCTCGGGCGCCACCCAGCCTGGGGGGGCTTCTCGGCGCTTGGAGGCGGTGCTGATCCGGCGGGTGAATGGCTTGACGTGAGGGCTCAAGGGTGGTGCCTAGGAGCCACCCAGGAGAGCTGCGACGACGGGCGGCGCTGGTGCGGCAAAACGGGCGAGGAAGAGGTCACGCAACTCCTCCCAGGAGGTCAAAGAAGTCGTCGGCAGGTGGAGGAGCCACATGCGCGGGACGCCGGTGAGGGCCATGGGTAACCAGTTGGCCATCACCCGGTCGTCGATTCCGGCTCTGAGGACGGCCTCCTCGTACGCCAGCAGGAAAACCAGCGGGTCCGTCGCGCCGTTGTAGCGCGGCGGCATCTCGGGCTTGAACTTGCGCGGCCACTGCACCTGTCGCAAGGTGGGGGCCAAGGCCCGGAGCCCCCTGGCCCCAGTGTCGGCATCTGTTGCCGGAGCGGGCGGCGCGTTGTCCGCCATGAGGGCGGAACGCGATGTTGGTGGAGAGCGGGTCGTCGGGAGGGAGAGCTCCGGCGCACCCCTACCTGGCGCGCCAAATGTCGGATTTCGGGTTCCGGCAAACCCTTAAGGTTCAAACTCTGGGGTGCGCGCGGAGATCTCTCCCCTACCGATCTACGTCCGATCTCCTCGTGTGATCTGAGCAACGACGAACAACACAAGGGACATGAGGTTTATACTGGTTCGGGCCACCGTTGTGGTGTAATACCCTACTCCAGTGTGTGGTGTGGTGGATTGCCTCAGGGGCTGATGATGAACAGTACAGGGGAAGAACAGCCTCGCGAGAGGTGTTCTTGAGCTGATGTGGAGTGTTCTACTTGGTCCGGGGTTTCCCTCCGATCTGATTAGATGCCTCTACTCTATGGTGGCTATCTCTATTTATAGAGGCCCTGGGCCTCTCCCCAAATAATGAGCGGGAAGGGCGCCAACAATTGGCCATTTTGAAGGGGAACATCTAGTACAAGTTATCCTGACCAAAGGTGGTCTTCGACTGCCAAAAGCACTGGTGATGACGCCGTCTTGGGCTCCACGGTGACCTCCGTCCTGCCGCTCTGCTGGTCTTGGTCTCGTTGCATCGGAATGGTAACCTTTGCCCGATGCCTTGGCCTGTGCTTGCCCCCTTTGCACCGAAGGGGAAACAAGGACACTGCACAGGCCGGCGCCCGCCTGGTCTCGATCGTCATGGCTTGCGTCACGGGTTCCTCGCGATGTACCCCTGCCTTGATCTCTCCGCCTCCTCGCGAGACTGCCTGATGAGGCTGCCTCCAAGGAAGCTTCCTGTCGTCCGCCCCGCGAGGCTTGGCCCCTGGCGAGGGTCTTGAGCTTGAGCTAATGAAGATGGGCCGCGGTGGGCCCCCAATCGAGCCGTGCCGTAGGCCACAGGCAGCCAAGTCTGGGGACCCCCGTTCCCAGAACGCCGACAGATGCCCTGGAAGGCATCCCCTCTTTCGTCTTCGTTCATCGGTAACTTTACTTGGAGCTATATTTTTATTCACCACATGATATGTGTTTTGCTTCGAGCGTCATTTTATTTTCTTTTGTTTTGCTTGCTGTTTGAATAAAGTACCAAGATCTGAAATTCTTAAAGGTTAGAGAGTCTTCACATAGCTAAATAATTATTTAACTACTCATTGATCCCCACTTCTATCTTTCGGAGTAGTTTGTGTTTGCTCTAGTGCTTCACTTATATCTTTTTAGAGCACGGCGGTGGATTTATTTTGAAGAAATATATGAACTCTCATGCTTCACTTATATTATTTTGAGAGTCCTAAACAGCATGGTAATTTGCTTTGGTTATGCATTTAGTCCTAATATGATGGGCATTCAAGAGGGATATAATAAAAACTTTCATATAAAGTGCATTGAATACTATGAGAAGTTTGATTCTTTATGATAGTTTTGAGATATGAAGATGGTGATATTAGAGTCATGCTAGTTGAGTAGTTGTGAATTTGAGAAATACTTGTTCTAAAGTTTGTGATTCCCGTAGCATGCACGTATGGTGAGCCGTTATGTGATGAAGTCGGAGCATGATTTATTTATTGATTGTCCTCCTTATGAGTGGCGGTCGGGGACGAGCAATGGTATTTTCCTACCAATCTATCCCCCTAGGAGCATGCGCGTAGTACTTTGTTTCAATAACTAATAGATTTTTGCAATAAGTATGTGAGTTCTTTATGACTAATGTTGAGTCCATGGATCATACGCACTCTCATCCTTCCACCATTGCTAGCCTCTCTAATACCGCGCACCTTTCGCCAGTATCATACACCCACCATATACCTTCCTCAAAACAACCACCATACCTACCTATCATGGCATTTCCATAGCCATTCCGAGATATATTGCCATGCAACTTACCACCGTTCCGTTTATTATGACACGCTTCATCATTATCATATTGCTTTGCATGATCATGTAGTTGACATCGTATTTGTGGCAAAGCCACCATTCATAATTCTTGCATACATGTCACTCTTGAGTCATTGCACATCCCGGTACACCGCCGAAGGCATTCATATAGAGTCATATTTTATTCTAAGTATCGAGTTGTAATTTATGAGTTGTAAGTAAATAAAAGTGTGATGATCATCACTATTAGAGCATTGTCCCAGTGAGGAAAGGATGATGGAGACTATGATTCCCCCACAAGTCGGGATGATACTCCGGACGAAAAATAAATAAATAAATAAAAGAGGCCAAAGAAGCCCAAAAAAAAGAGGCCATAAAAAAGGGAGAAAGGGCCCAAATAAAAAAATAAATAAAATAAATAAATGAGAGAAAAAGAGAGAAGGGACAATGCTACTATCATTTTACCACACTTGTGCTTCAAAGTAGCACCATGATCTTCATGATAGAAAGTCTCTTATGTTGTCACTTACATATACTAGTGAGAATTTTACATTATAGAACTTGGCTTGTATATTCCAATGATGGGATTCCTCAAAATGCCCTAGGTCTTCGTGAGCAAGCGAGTTGGATGCACACCCACTTAGTTTCTTTTTGAGCTTTCACACACTTATGTCTCTAGTGCATCCGTTGCATGGCAATCCCTACTCACTCACATCGATATCTATTGATGGGCATCTCCATAGCCCGTTGATACGCCTAGTTGATGTGAGACTATCTTCTCCTTTTTGTCTTCTCCACAACCACCATTCTATTCCACCTATAGTGCTATGTCCATGGCTCACGCTCATGTATTGCGTGAAGATTGAAAAAGTTTGAGAACATCAAAAGTATGAAACAATTGCTTGGCTTGTCATTGGGGTTGTGCATGATTTAAATATTTTGTGTGATGAAGATAGAGCATAGCCAGACTATATGATTTTGTAGGGATAACTTTCTTTGGCCATGTTATTTTGAGAAGACATGATTGCTTTGTTAGTATGCTTGAAGTATTATTGTTTTCATATCAATATTAAACTTTTGTTTTGAATCTTATGGATCTGAACATTCATGCCACAATAAAGAAGATATCATTGATAAATATGTTAGGTAGCATTCCACATCAAAAATTCTGTTTTTATCATTTACCTACTCGAGGACGAGCAGGAATTAAGCTTGGGGATGCTGATACGTCTCCAACGTATCTATAACTTTTGATTGTTCATGCTATTATATTATGCGTTTTGGATGTTTATGGGATTTATTAAACACTTTTATATTATTTTTGGGACTAACCTATTGACCCAGAGCCCAGTGCCAGTTCCTATTTTTTCCCTTGTTTCAGTGTTTCGAAGAAAAGGAATATCAAACGGAGTCGAAACGGAATGAAACCTTCTGGAGAAGTTATTTTTATAAGGAAAGCAACCCGGGAGACTTGGAGTCCATGTCAAGAAAGCAACGAGGAAGGCACGAGGCAGGGGGCGCGCCCTCCACCCTCGTGGGCCCCTCGTGGCTCACCTGACGTACTTCTTCCTCCTATATATACCCATATACCCTAAAACGATCGGGGAACAGAATAGATCGGGAGTTCTGCCGCCGCAAGCCTCTGTAGCCACCAAAAACCAATCGGGACCCTGTTCCGGCACCCTGCCGGAGGGGGCATCCCTCACCGGTGGCCATCTTCATCATCCCGGCGCTCTCCATGACGAGGAGGGAGTAGTTCACCCTCGGGGCTGAGGGTATGTACCAGTAGCTATGTGTTTGATCTCTCTCTCTCTCTCTCTCTCTCTCTCTCTCGTTCTTGATTTGGCATGATCTTGATGTATCGCGAGCTTTGCTATTATAGTTGTATCTTATATTGCTTCTCCCCCTCTGCTCTCTTGAAATGGATTGAGTTTTCCCTTTGAAGTAATCTTATCGAATTGAGTCTTTAATGACTTGAGAACACTTGATGTATGTCTTGTCGTGTGTATCTGTGGTGACAATGGGATATCACGTGATTCACTTGATGTATGTTTTGCTGATCAACTTGCGGGTTCCACCCATGAACCTATGCATAGGGGTTGGCACACGTTTTCGTCTTGACTCTCCGGTAGAAACTTTGGGACACTCTTTGAAGTACTTTGTGTTGGTTGAATAGATGAATCTGAGATTGTGTGATGCATATTGTATAATCATACCCACGGATACTTGAGGTGACATTGGAGTATCTAGGTGACATTAGGGTTTTGGTTGATTTGCGTCTTAAGGTGTTATTCTAGTACGAACTCTAGGGTTGTTTGTGACACTTATAGGAATAGCCCATGGATTGATTGGAAAGAATAACTTTGAGGTGGTTTCGTACCCTACCATAATCTCTTCGTTTGTTCTTCGTTATTAGTGACTTTGGAGTGACTCTTTGTTGCATGTTGAGGGATAGTTATATGATCCAACTATGTTATTATTGTTGAGAACTTGCACTAGTGAAAGTATGAACCCTAGGCCTTGTTTCCTATCATTGAAATAACGTTTACGCTCACTTTTACCACTTGTTACCTTGCTGTTTTTATATTTTCAGACTACAAAAACCTATATCTACCATCCATATTGCACTTGTATCACCATCTCTTCCCCGAACTAGTGCACCTATACAATTTACCATTGTATTGGGTGTGTTGGGGACACAAGAGACTCTTTGTTATTTGGTTGCAGGGTTGCTTGAGAGAGACCATCTTCATCCTACGCCTCCCACGGATTGATAAACCTTAGGTCATCCACTTGAGGGAATTTTGCTACTGTCCTACAAACCTCTGCACTTGGAGGCCCAACAACGTCTACAAGAAGAAGGTTGTGTAGTAGACATAAGTAGGGCGGTCGCGCCGCCTTAGCCACCTCAGCCGCAGGTGCCTCCCCTCCACGCCCGCACCAGCGGGCGGTGCCCCTTCCATGGCTGCTGGGACCAGCACTGGCCTCTTCCCCTCGCAGTCGTCATGAAGGTATGCTTGGATCGTGGAGCAGGAGGGAGGATTTGGAGGAAGAAGATGGGGGGAAGCCCTTCCCCTCGTATTTATAGTGCCCGAGGGAGGTGTGGTCCATGCCTCTTTGCCTTCGAAAGGCGCAGGAAGACGAATGCACGCACAAAGGAAATGATGGCCTCGCGCCACGGGCGGGCAGGCTTTATGTCAGCAAGGGCGGTCGCCGAGGCGTTGTGGGAGAAGTGGGGTCGTCCCCCGTTTCATCATGCGCCACACGTCGTGCTTGGCCCGCATGCGGTTAGGGCCAGCACCGTTTTTCCCCCTAGTAGGTGGAAGTGTGCGTGCCGCAGGCTACTATCGGGCTCGTGGAACCCAGGGTATCTAGGCTCGTCTGCCTTCGACCTAGGACGCGGCGCATGGCGAAGGCCAACGAGGGGCCCACCGATGGGCGCCATGAGCAAGACCCCTCACGAGGCACTGGCCTCCTGAGGCCCCCTCTTTAGGGTGTGGGCGAGCAAACAAGACATAGCGGCTTCACCAAGAGCCTCACGAGGTCCTCTCGTGAGGCGGCCTCCCGAGGCACCCTCCCTAAGGCAAGCAGTTCAAGTGCTATTTAGCTTGGTCGCGCAGCCTCGTGCCCACCACATGGGTGACGTGCGTGGCGATGAGCGACGACAGAGATCGTGGCAGCAGGCGCGAATGAAGAGGATTTCCCCTTTTGTGCTAAGGGAGCAAGGCAGCAGTCCAGTTTCCAAAGCAACCCCAAAGGTTGCCCGATCTGTGAAAGAAGACCAAGACGACGGGCGCGCAGGGCGGAGGCCATCCCCGAGCCCACCGACATGTCATGGATGGTGTCTTTGTAGGAGAAGACCACCTTTTGTGAGGATAGACTATGCCCTTGTCCCCCTTCAAACTTGTCGTTGTGTAGCAACCCTTCCCACCAATGTTTTCGGGGGAAGAGGAGCAAGGCAGGGATAAAGGTGTCGCTGTAGTGGGAGGAGAGGACTTCATCGTCAACCTTTGTACTCTCCCTCTCGCTAGAGCAATCCCAACCAAGCAGGAGTAGGGTTTTACATCGCAAGGTGGCCCAAACCTGGGTAACCATTGTATCACCGGTCCACTCCCGCTAGCTCGCTCTCGCCGTAGCCTCATCGTGGTTTAGCTGTTGGCAAGGACGGGGCTGTAAGAAGGAGCTCACCCCAGTGTTCGAACCTTTGGCTCCCCAAAGCCCAGTTTTCGACAGCGTTTTCCATCAACAATTAAATCAAAGCAGGAGTTCGGTATTACCTCAACCATAAGGGCCTGAAACTGGGCAAACTCTTTGTGTGTGAACCCCTCTAGTACTTTTGGTCACGTTCTCCACCCTACCGAGACTACTAATAGTTATTTGGTACCGTCAGTTGTTAGTACTGCAGGGGAGGGTGACCACGTGTTGCAAGCTGCCGCCCCCGTAGACTGAGTGCTAGTGTTGCAAGGCTGGCCTCACCGTGTGCACTGCAAAGCCCATCCACAAGTGTTGCAATGTCCACAGAGATGTTGCTTGTTGCAAAGCTCTATTGCCATCATTAAGTTCTTTGGCAGGTGCTGCGAGGTTGGCCACGAGGGTTTATGAGACCACTCGTCGACGTGCAAGCATGGTCTTGATGCTGCAAGCTACCCTTGCAGTGTTGCACGACTGGTAACGTCTCACGAGTGCGAGAGAGAACATTTGCGAACAACTGGAGCAAGAGATTTGGTCAAACAGTGTGAAGCAACCGAGGCTAGCAACCCCCTCCCTGCCACCACCATCGAAAGATCTATTGTCTAACGCCTACCGGTCTACTGAATAAATATTTTATAATTATACAATAATCATATGTATTTTTTTCTCAAATACACATGGAGGTGTATCATTGCACTGATAGGTAGAGTTTGATACAAGATTTGGGAATCACCAATATGTGCACTAGTAAGGCATGTTAGTGATTACATGAGCATGAGCGAGTGGATGCTCGGCCTCGAAAATCTAATATCTACGTTACATCTAACATAGCTTATAACCCATTGGCGTGAGCTTTGGCCCAGGCGTGCACTTCATCTTGGATGGCCAAGAACAAGGCATCAATGGAGAGTTGCCGATGATCAAAGATGATGATATTGCGGTGCTTCCATATTGCCCAAGCGACCAAGGGGACGATATACAAAGGTCTTTTGTTAGGCACGGGGAAGACACTACCAGCGCCACACTCCACCATGCGCAGAGCATAGCGTACCCGTCGGGCGGGTGAGTAGTGAACTTGCACCAAGCAACGGTACGGTGCCAGATTGTCCTAGAAAAGACACATCCAACTAGGAGAAGGTGGATGTCTTCGGGTTCCTAGTCACAGAGGACGCAACACGGTGGGTGGGCTAACCCTCTCTTCGTGAGTCTCTCGCCCGTCCAGCATCTGCTTGCTTCGCAAGCCAAAGGAAGATTTTGACGTTCAAGGGTGCCCACCCCTTCCATGTAAGCCGCCAATCAGAGTCGGGGACGAATCCGTGGAACAATGCACGGTAGCATGAGGCGACAGAGTATGCTTCGTTGTCCGTCCAACGCCAATGGATGGTGTCTGGGGCGGAGGAGAGGGTCACCAGGCGAAGGCGTCTCCAAAGGTTGACGTATTCAATCGTGGCGAGGACACCAAGTACTCCTCGGATGTCGCGGACCCACGCCCAGTTGAGGATGCCGTCATGAACCAGGCGCCTATTCCGAATGCGCCGGGGTGACGAGCTTGTAGAGGGTGGGGGCGATCTCGCCAATCGATTTGCCATCTAGCCAATGGTCTGACCAGAAGTGGCATGTCTTCCCATCTCCCAACGTCCAAGTGGTGGAAGCGCAGAAGATGTCCCGAGTAGCAGCGTCCTCCGACAAAGGCAGATGGTGCCATGGTCGGGAAGGATCGGTATCCCGAAGCCATAGCCATCGAACCCTGAGAGATATGCTAGTGCGGTGGATGTCGCGGATGGCGGGCCCTTCGAGATCAAGTGGCCGACAGACCTTGGGTCAATTGACCGGTAGTTACCTGAACGCGCCTCCTTACGACCACGCCAGAGGAAGTCCCGGAGTAAGCGGGTGACGAGTTTCAGGATAGTAGGTGCAATCGCCATGGCCAGGAGCAAGTGAACCGGGATGTAAGATAGAACGTGTCGCACGAGGTCAAGACGCTCGCTGCTCATGGGGAGGGATGCTTGCCAGGTGCCCAACCGCTTGGCAATCATGTCGACTAGGGGCATGAGCGTCGAGGAGGGGACTCTGCGCACCGATAGTGGAAGCCCGAGATAAGTTATAGGGAAGGCAGCAACATGTAAGGTTAGGGACTCGCCAACATGCTAGGACACATCCGGAGGGCAGCAGATGGGGGTAACCAGGCACTTGGCGAAGTTGGTGTTGAGGCCAGATGCCTTGCCGAACACGTGAAGAATGGTGCACACTGCCTGAAGATCACGATCGTCGGGATGACAGAATATGACGACATCATCCGCGAAGAGGGAGATGGTACACGCCGTATGTCTGGTGGTGAGGCGCTGCAAGACCCCGTGCAGAACGGCCTGCTGCACCATGGTGTTGAGTACTTCAATGACGACGGACAAACAACATGGGCGAGATGGAGTCCCTTGCCGTAAGCCGCAGGCATGATCAATATGTATTTTCAGTTTTAAGAGCAATTTGATAAAATAGCACGTCTTTCCTCACACCTTGATAAAATAGCACACTTTTCTTTTTGTTTGATTAAATGACACACTTTTCCTCCATGGCTGGATAAAATAGCACAAACTGATTTTTTTTCTCAATTTTCTGGTATGGGCCTATACATCATAATATTGTGGATGATTTTGCCCTTTGGTCTTTTCTGCCCGGTCAACAGTTTCGATCGGAGATGAGATGATTCAGAACCAGGAGAACATTGAAACAGAGGAACAAAACACAAAACAGCCAGCCACCATCTCACTGTGGTTCCTCCCCGAGCGTCGTGACCTCGTCGCGCCTCCTATCCCACGCCGACCGTTCCTATGGCGGAGGCGCCACCGTTCGCCGCCCTTCGACCGCTCCCCGCCGTGCCGGAGAAGAAGGGCGCCGCCGTACGCCGCACTCCGGCTGCTTCCTCACCGTGCGGGAGAAGAATGGCGCCGCCACTTCAAGCCCCCTGCAGCGTGTGGCAGTCCAAGTCGCTTCGTGGGCGTAGCGTGTGTTTGCTGGCTGGAGGCTGTAGCTGCTCGCTGCTGTACCTGCTCGCTGCTGTGCTTGCCTGTGGCTGCTCGCTGCTGCAGTAGTGTTGCCTGAAGATGATATAGCACTCATAGCTGGATATGGATATCTTCCTATGGATGCAATTAAAATTCAGCTTTAATGGTTGTAACGTGTATTGATATATAGCCTTGTTGACATGGATATAAATGAAATTTCATCAGGATTTTCACCAAAAATTTTGGCATGACCTCTCTTTATTTCTGTACCACTTGACATGTCACAACAATTAAAGCATAAGGTGACAATCCAGAATGAATACTACAGAATAAGGTGCAGATGTGCTCATAGACTTGACAATCCAGAATGAATATGCATGAGTTTCAGATTTAAAGCATAAGGTGAGTATTTGTCTCACAAGTTGCATCCAGAAGCATAAAGCGAGTCGTCAACTGACTACGCACACGACAAGATCCCAGAGACAGTGAAAGGGTAAATTCAATCCAAAAGCATCGACTACGCGAAGTAGCATCAATTTCGTAAAGATGACTAATACACACTACATGATCACAAAATGGCATTCTACACTCTTTTTCTCCTCTTCGGCGTAAGCTTCTTTGTGGGCCTCACACCAACATTTGGTGGAGAAGTGGGAGTCTCTATTTCCATAGAAAGTTGCCTGCATAATACAAAAATTTCATTTATGAAGGAAGTAGCCTACAAACAACAAAAATTGAAGAAAAACATCGATTTTCGTCACCTTCTTGTGATTGGACTAGGGCTGCCTTGTATGACAGGCAATGAAGATGTCTCTCCAAGAGGGGTACCAAGAGATGATTGACTGCAAAAAGACACTGTTCATAATATATATAAAAACACCCCACATTTGTAGAGATAAGACAAGCAACAAAAAATGTTACCTTCTCGTCATTGGGCGAGCGCTAGCGTGTGGGACAACCAACGGTGACATCCGTCCATTAGGGCTACCAAGAGAAGATTGACTGCACAAAAATGCACTATTTATTATATATAAAAACATGCCACATTTGTACAAATAAGAGAAACAAAACAATGTTACCTCCTCGTCATTGGGCGAGGGCTAGCGTGTGGGACAACAAACGGCGACATCCCTCCATTAGGGCTACCAAGAGAAGATTGACTGCACAAAAATGCACTATTTATTATATATAAAAACATGCCACATTTGTAGAGATAAGAGAAGCAGAACAGTGTTGCCTCCTCGTCATAGGGCGAGGGCTAGCGTGTGGAGACATCCCTCCAAGAGGGCTACGAAGAGATGATTGACTACACAATATGCATTGTTTGAGAAAAAAATATGTCAAGTCCACTAGAGAAGTTGAAGAAAAGCATTAATTTTTACCTCCTTTTGACAGGACGAGGGCTGCCTTGCAGGACATCTCCTGAGATTGTACATTCAACATCAATTTCGGTGTTTGGCTTTATCTTTCTAGATTTGGGGTTCCTGTCAACAAATTCAACTAATGTTACAAAGAAAACAGTAGAGCAAATATGAATCAATATAAATTACCTTTTCTTCACTCCATTAGTCGGACAACCAGCTTGCCTGTGTCCCAATTGCTTACACTTCTTGCACCTGTTTTGGCTTCCTAATTGACCTTTCGGTGGTGGTTTCTTTTTATAATTCCCCCCTCCCTTTTCAAGGCAACTTCTCAGTCTCAGCTTCCTTTTTCTTCCAACTGAACTTTTGGGGAGTGGTGCATGTAATAGAAAGTCTAATTTCACATTAGGCCATTGTGACCGGTCTGTGAGAGGCTCAACAACCCCCCTATAAGCTGCCCTAAGCCTTTCTAGAGAGTAGTATTCATGAAGATAATCTTCCATCTTCACGTTCCTTTTTCCAATCAAGAAAGCAAGTGCATGTTCACATGGTTTGCCTGTGTGCTGCCACTCAAGGCACGTGCACTCACTTTGTTCTATGTTAACCACATGCCTCAAATTGTCTTTGTTGATGTCCCTCACCTCACACTTCCAATTACTTGATCTGGTAACTTTCAAGTGCCCAAGTCCTCTTGTTCTATTATTCACTTGTTGTACAACTGCTGGCAGTATCCGTCCTTGTAGCTTCTCCCCAATCTTTCTCCTCTTCTCGAGCAATTTCATTATCTTTCCGTTAAGTGTGTCAGCCAACCCATCAACAGGAAGATCTTTGATTCCTTTAATCCAATTGTTGAAGCTCTCCGCGAGGTTGTTATGAATGTAATCACACCTGATCTCGGTGTCAAAACTAGACCTCATCCACTTCAGATTATGGTAATCTTGCAAATACTTGCCCATGGTTTGGCTAGATTCTAGAACCTTGGAGAAATGGTACTCAAACATTGAGGGTCTATGTGTCTTGGCCGCACCCCACATGCGTCCAACTATGTCACCACGATATCTTTTTGAAAAATTCTGCATCAAATGCCTGAAACACTCCCTTTGTTCTGCCTGAGGGAAAACTTTCTTAACTGCATTTTCTAAGCCTTTGCATGCATCGGTACATATATCAAGCTTTGAAATTGGCCCTAATGCTCTATGCAAGTGTGTCATGAACCATGTATGTAGGATCGGAAGTATGTCTAGAGGGGGGTGATTAGACTACTTGACCAAATAAAAACTTAACCTTTTCCCAATTTTAGTTCTTGGCAGATTTTAGCTACTTTAGGACAAGTCAAGCAATCATCACACAATTCAAGCAAGCATGCAAAGAGTATATAGGCAGCGGAAAGTAAAGCATGCAACTTGCAAGAATGTAAAGGGAAGGGTTTGGAGAATTCAAACGCAATTGGAGACAAGGATGTTTTTGTCGTGGTTCGGATAGGTGGTGCTATCCTACATCCACGTTGATGGAGACTTCAACCCACGGAGGGTAACGATTGCGCGAGTCCACGGAGGGCTCCACCCATGAAGGGTCCACGAAGAAGCAACCTTGTCTATCCCATCATGGCCACCGCCCACGAAGGACTTGCCTCACTAGCGGTAGATCTTCACGAAGTAGGCAATCTCCTTGCCCTTACAAACTCCTTGGTTCAACTCCACAATCTTGTCGGAGGCTCCCAAGTGACACCTAGCCAATCTAGGAGACGCCACTCTCCAAGAAGTAACAAATGGTGTGTTGATGATGAACTCCTTGCTCTTGTGCTTCAAATGATAGTCTCCCCAACACTCAACTCTCTCTCTCTCTCTCTCACAGGATTTGGATTTGGTGGAAAGAAGATTTGAGTGGAAAGCAACTTGGGGAAGGCTAGATATCAAGATTCATATGGTAGGAATGGAATATCTTGGCCTCAACACAAGAGTAGGTGGTTCTCTCTCAGAACATATGAGTTGGAAGTGTAGATGTGTTCTGATGGCTCTCTCCACGAGTGAAGAGGAGGTGGAGGGGTATATATAGCCTCCACACAAAATCCAACCGTTACACACAATTTACCAATCTCGGTGGGACCGAATCAACAAACTCGGTCGGACCGAAATAGTAAACCTAGTGACCGTTAGAGATTTTCGGTGGGACTGACATGCAACTCGGTAGGACCGATATGGTTAGGATTAGGGCATAATGTAATCTCGGTGAGACCGATTACACAAACTCGGTGAGACCGATTTGGTAATAAGCTAACCAGAGAGTTGGTCAGGCAAACTCGGTGGGACCGATTTGCTCTTTCGGTGAGACCGAAAAGTTACAAAAAGGAAATAGAGAGTTTGCATTGCAATCTCGGTGGGACCGATCCGCTCTTTCGGTGAGACCGAAAAGTTACGAAAAGGAAACAGAGAAATTGCAATCCCATCTCGGTGACACCGAGATCCCTATCGGTAGAACCGATTTGCTTAGGGTTTGGCAGTGGCTTATGACATGTGAAACTCGGTGGCGCCGGATAGGAAGAATCGGTAGGACCGAGTTTGGCTTAGGGTTTAGGTCAAGAGTGGATATGAGAAAGTAGCTGAGGATTTTGGAGCATATCATTAAGCACGTGAAGCAAAGGGCTCATTAAGCAACACCTCATCCCTCCTTGATAGTATTGGCTTTTCCTATGGACTCAATGTGATCTTGGATCACTAAAATGTAAAATGAAGAGTCTTGAGCTTTGGAGCTTGAGCCAATCCTTTGTCCTTAGCATTTTGAGGGTTCCACTTTCACCATCCATGCCATGCCAATCATTGAGCTTTCCTGAAATAATCATCTTGGAATAGCATTAGCTCAATGAGCTATATGTTGTTATGAATTACCAAAACCACCTAGGGATAGTTGCACTTTCAATGTCCAATTATCTTCATCTTCAACCTCAATAAAACCAAATGCAAGAGGAAACATCCAATTATGACCATCTAAAGCGGTACATGCAGCTAAATGACCATTCCACTTTCCATTTAATGCAGTTGAGTCTATGCTAAGATAAGGCCTACATCCTGCATGGAATCCATCTACACAAGGCTTAAGTGCCATAAAGAATCTGTGGAAGTAAACCTTACCATCCGTTAGTTTAGTATCGACCTCAACAATGCTTTCGGGAGATCTCAGTTCCATCTCTGCTTTAAAATTGAATAGGTATCGGAAACTGTTGGGGATATGACTATTTGTGTAAGCCGGCCAGGAGAGGCCGGGTTACGCAAAGAGAGTGTCGGTGTCAAAACCGGCGGATCTCGGGTAGGGGGTCCCGAACTGTGCGTCAAGGTCGGATGGTAACAGGAGACAAGGGACACTTTATTTTACCCAGGTTCGGGCCCTCTCGATGGAGGTAAAACCCTACTCCTGCTAGATTAATATTGATGATATGGGTAGTACAAGAGTAGATCTACCACGAGATCAAGGAGGCTAAACCCTAGAAGCTAGCCTATGGTATGATTGTGTATAAAGATGATTCTATCGACTAGCCTGGCCTCGGTTTATATAATGCACCAGAGGCCTAGGATAACAAGAGTCCTAGCCGAATACGCCGGTGGGGAGGAGTCCTTGTCTTGATCACCAAGTCTTGTGGAATCTTCCTTGTATGCGGCAGCTGTCCGAACTGGCCCATGAGTATACGGCCATGGGGGTCCTCGGCCCAATCTAACAGATTAGGAGATGACGCGGTGAGTACCCCCTAGTCCAGGACACCGTCAGTAGCCCCCTGAACCGGTCTTCAAGTTAGGGACGCTCCTCGATTCTTCTGAACTGTTCTTCATCTACAGTCGTCGGTATTGAAAACTAGTTCAACAAATCTTCTTTATCTTTGATCTTGAGGATCGCCGAAATGCATTCGACGGGTTTACACGTCGGGTATCCGAGGAGCCCCTTTAAGTTTTCGGCCTTTATTAATGCCTTGTTTATTTTTATGCCACACCTCGGGTTTGAAGTTGTTCCCGGGAGGCAGTGTCCTCTTGCGTCCGAGCTCCAACGCCGAACTGTATTCGAGGAGTATTGTTGCAGCCGAGCTCCAACGCCGGACTATGTCCAAGCTCTAGCGCCGGACTGTATCCGAGCTCCAACGCCGGACTATGTCCAAGCTCCAACGCCGGACTGTATCCGAGCTCCAACCCCGAACTATGTCCAAGCTCCAACGCCGGACTGTATCCGAGCTCCAACGCCGGACTATGTCCAAGCTCCAACGCCGGACTATATCCGAGCTCCAACGCCGGACTATGTCCAAGCTCCAACGCCGGGCTGTATCCGAGGTGTCATAGATCACCTTGGTTCAGAAAAGTTGAAGGAGTTTAGCCAAGCTTAATGCCGGAAATGCCCTCTATGGAGCCAGCCACTAGCGCCCGAGCTTTATGCCGGACTGCTTTCGAGGTGGTGCACCACCCCGAATGTGGGCCGATTTTTGTCAATATTTTTGATTGGTGCAATTTATTCTCTACCGAGATATATAGCCAGTAGCACTCAAGGTGGGTATCGGTCTAAAACCCGAGATGCACATGAAGGATGACATAAGACCGCTAATCCCAGTAGCCGCTGATACTCAGGTCGATTTGCAAAATCGGCCTCAGGATCAAGTCCTAGCTCGGCAGAATACTTCGGGACACTGAAAGCGGCGTGCTCAGTCCTCGAGACTCAGGTTGGGTGCGGCCGACCAACCTGAGGATCAAAATCTCCTTGGAAACTATATTGCACATAGAATTTTCTGCATTGGACAAGCAATGCAGTAGCCCCCGAGACACTGGTCGGGTGGCAACACCAGATCAGGGGATCGATGTGCCCCTTTAATATGTTTAAATAATAAGCCCGAAGCCCAGTAGCCCCCGAGCCTTAATGCGGGCACGGGTGGCCGAATTAAGGATCGATATCCATAGTAAAATCACAAATTGTGTGTAATGACTCTATGTATCCAAGTACTTTACGTCATTTAATGCTCAGATCCGCATTGTACAAAACTTTGTTGACCGACCATCGGCTTCCACCTCCTCGGCCAGTAGCCGAGGAGTTTTTGTCTTACTTTATAGAGCCTTTATGAGGGCAAAGATTTACGACAAACAAGGCAATCTGGCCATACGGTTTTATAAACAAAGGTACGAGGAGAGATATGTTATATTACTGTTTAACAGAAGAAATGTCTTCCAAAGAAAATAGTCCCGCTATCGGTTCCTTTCTTTGGGTTGTCATGCTAAGCATTATCATAAAACCTCAGCTCCAATGTAAGAGCAAAATATCGAGGATTTAGTTTGGGAGGCTAGTTAATAGCCCTCGGTAGTGTTCGGCGACAGTCGAGGTCAAGCCGTAAACACTTCGGCCAATGTTATGAACGGCCTGTTATTTAACATAGTCATCGGATCGCTGACCAGTTTACGCTTATTGTGACAGTCAGTTTTCGGCTTTCTCCACTGAGGTGCTTAACCATGTGAGCTGGAAGCACAATCGCAGTGGTTCTCCCTTTGCACGCCTAGCCGAACAAAACGGAACGTAGGAAGCAAGTGCAGGAGCCGGGCAACCCAACTATTGACCGAAGACACAATTCGAAACCAATGCATATATAGCAATATCTGAGAATATTTTTGCCGAATCCCTAAAAGGTGTCCGGTGTTGCACTGCGAGACTAATGCTGGAAAAGCACAAATAGTTTAAGAGTGCCAAAAAGCTTGGAAAACCAAGAAACGTCAGTAAAAACATGACGTCCGAACAAAATCAAGTGTTCGGTGCCAATCCAAAAATTGGTCTTAGAAAAAAGAAGTGCTTCTGTCGTGCTTTAACATGATACATCCTATCTCAAGACTTCGAGCGGGTCAGCCTACGGCTTCAACCTCCTATCCCGAGGGCGGAGTACTTCTCATCAGGCCAGTTTAGCAAACTAAACTCTAGCGGCTTTGAGAGAGAAATTAGGCTCCCTGGCTAGTGACTGCACACTCGTGTTGAAAAAAGGAGTGATAAATAATAATAAAAAAACTTTGCAACGACTAAGAAGAAGAACACTTATTATAAAACGGCTCAAATAAACTTAAGAGCCCCCAAGTGACTTGGGTAGGAGAATGATTGCATGTACCGAAGTACTTATATCATATCTATGTTCAACCGAACTTTAAACGCGTCTTAACCGACCATCGGCTTCTCCCTCTTCGGTCAAGGACCGAAAAGTGTTATGTACTCCATCGGTCGAGAATATCGACGGTGTTTCCAATAACCAGGCAATCAGGCCATAAGGCTGTAACAGACAAAGCGCGCTCAGGGAACTTATGCTATATTACTGCAAAGAGTAAGAAGCATCTTTGAAGAAAATAGTACCCCCACCGATACCTTTCTTCGGTGCTCATTGTTATTATGAGACTTGTGCAATAGATTCTTTGTACTCATGAGTTCCGTTGTGTGCCGATCATCATTGAAAACTATAAGAGCGCTAGCTTTCGGCTTCACCCAGTCTGAGGTCCGGCTCGGGCGACCCGATCGTGACAATCGCAGAGGTGCTCCCTTTACTCCCTAGCCGAACAATCGGGAACGTAGGGGTAAACACAGGAGTGAGGCAACCCAGCTTGCAAATCGCTTAAGTCAATATGGTGCATATTGTGGCGCAATACATGAACAAGGAACGAAGCCGTACAAGTATAATCATATGCAACAGGAAAAAGCTTCATGAAGGAAGCCCCCAAATGAATTGGGTATTTGAATTTATGCGTCACAAACAAAGTTTGGACAAGGAAAAAATTTTACAAGCAACTTTTTTCCAAAAAAGTATAATGCTTGGTCGAACCGAACACAAGTTAGAAATTAGAGCTTTGAGCATGAAAGAGACTTAGCTGGTTAATGTGTTCGGTATTGATGACGCGGTCCGAGCTTGATGCGGGACAAGGTTCCATCCCCCAAGCCGATCCCGAGGTGGCGGAGCAGAGAGCTCGACGCGCCGAAGTGATGACAGAGCACGGTCCATGCAGACCGGCAGAGTGTCGCCGAAGTCCCCGGATCATTTTCCTGTGCACGAAAAATAGTGCAAACCGGAGATAATAGTAATAATGATAATTAAAAAAATCGTTGCATAATAAATAATTTATGCAAAGTGAGTAATAAAAAAAATATGGCCTGGCGTCGAAGTCAATGTCGATGCAGGGCGTCGGCGTGATGCAGTAAAGGCGTGGCAAAGCCTGAATTCACAGGTCGGTCCGAGCTCCGGATGCGGCGTTCGCCGGACTATGTACAGAAACTGACCGAACCACCATGCGACCGTCATTAATGCGGCCACCATTTGATAGACCTATGAACATATGATGGACAAACCAGAGTAATAATTCCTTGGGAAAATGAACCCAAACAAGCAAAAAAAATATTAGGATTGATAGCACCTGGTTTATTTGTTGTAGCAATCCGAAGGAAGATGATGCTGGCAAAGGTTGGCTTGCCGAGGCAAAGCCCTCGGTCCAGCTAATCGTGACGAAGCTGGTCGGCTAGTGACGCCGAAGTGTCCGGAGTAGGTTGATGAAGAGATGATGACTCCTCCGGTCCAGCCGAGATGTCGAAGCCTCGAGGCCTGCCGATGAGTCGAAGTAGTTCGGCGTGATGGACACCGGCTTGAAGAAGCAATGGTACGGCCCTGCCGATGCAGGTCATGACGTGGTCGATGCCGGCTTGATGAAGTGACCGTGCGGTGATGCTGGTATGCCCGCTCCGTGTAATCCGTGGGGCGGCGATGTTGGTGATGATTTGTCCTTCGCGATGCCGGACTCTTGTTCGGCTTGCCGAGATGATGATCCAAAGAAGTTGAGCTCGGCTCAAAAAAGTGACGACGTGTCTAGCACAGGTCGGCAGCCTTGGAGCAATATTGCCTGACTGGTTTGACACCAGCAATGATGTTGAAGATCATGTTCAAAAGATCTTAAAGTTAGTGGGATGTGTTCGGGAACAATACACAATATCCCATACAAAACTTCCTTCAAAAAGGATGTCCGAAATCCCGTTCATAAAAAAGATGAATTCGGGTCGGATTCGTTCTCGCGCAGAAAATAGATCCGAAAAGTGATGCACTAATCGGAAGGTTCCCAGAGTTCGGACGGTCGGATCGAGCTGAAATTTGGAGCGGTGGTAGATATAGGAATTCCGCAGCCGATCAACGGTTGGGTCTTCCAAAGGACGTCCGAGCTAGAAGCTGGACACCATGCCCTAAACTCGTCCAGATTCCCGTCCAGATTTGACAGGGCTCCGGTATATTGTGGATTGCCAGAGATTCCTCCATTGGAACTCGACGAAATTTTCCAGGGTTGTTGTAGACTCAATTCCGCACAATTCCACCAAAGCGATCGTCAAAGCGATACTCAAGGAGGAGGTGGCAGCAGATACGAGTTCGCTGTCCAAAAAAACAGCACGGTCGCTTGAGGGCAATGTTGACGTTGAGCCCCCGAGCTCCATGGATGATTCCTCCGTGATCTTGATAGAGATCGGAGTTGATATTTGATGAAGGCCCTCGTCCGAACATGGTGATCCGAACACGGGGAGCAACCAAGGTGACCAGTCGAGCTGGTGACGAAGATGCCAAAGTCGCAGTTGATCTGCAGGTGAGCCATCGATCCTTTTGTCGATCACACAGCGGTACTCTCAATGAAAGCACCAATGTCGGTGTCAAAACCGGCGGATCTCGGGTAGGGGGTCCCGAACTGTGCGTCAAGGTCGGATGGTAACAGGAGACAAGGGACACTTTATTTTACCCAGGTTCGGGCCCTCTTGATGGAGGTAAAACCCTACTCCTGCTAGATTAATATTGATGATATGGGTAGTACAAGAGTAGATCTACCACGAGATCAAGGAGGCTAAACCCTAGAAGCTAGCCTATGGTATGATTGTGTATAAAGATGATTCTATCGACTAGCCTGGCCTCGGTTTATATAATGCACCAGAGGCCTAGGATAACAAGAGTCCTAGCCGAATACGCCGGTGGGGAGGAGTCCTTGTCTTGATCACCAAGTCTTGTGGAATCTTCCTTGTATGCGGCAGCTGTCCGAACTGGCCCATGAGTATACGGCCATGGGGGTCCTCGGCCCAATCTAATAGATTAGGAGATGACGTGGTGAGTACCCCCTAGTCCAGGACACCGTCAGGGAGGCTCATCGGGAGCCCAAGACCAAGGCATGAAGATGGCGGTTCACTAAAAGGCCTAAAGGCCCACAGACGACTCTGAGGCCCATAGTGATAAACCGCCATAATGGCATGACTTGTATTGTAAGGAAGGGTTAACGAGTCACCGAGCCGGACACTGTCTATGAGCCGGCCGGGACTCTGTAGGCCGCAGGGCGTCAACCCGTGTATATAAGGGGACAACCCGCCAGCGGCTTAGGGCAGAAAAACAACCAATCGAGAACTGGGCATAGCGTATCTCGCTCCCTGGTCATCGAGACCTCAAGCAATACCAACCCAACTAGACTTAGGCCTTCCTTCACCGCAAGGGGCTGAACTAGTATAAACCTCTCGTGTCCTTTGTCCCGATTAACCCCTTTAAGCTTCCTAGTCGCGATGGCTCCACGACTAAGTCCTTGCAAGAGGACATCTGCCGTGACAATTCCACGACAGTTTGCGCCCACCGTGGGGCCAGCGCATAGTGGATTTGAGTTCTTGAAGGGCAGCTTCGAAGGGCTCAAGGGATACGCAGTTGGCCGGATGACCAAGAGTCGTCGCGGCAAGATCTACATCGATGACGAAGGTTGGGGCCCCGACGCCGGCTCAATTAGTACGGGTACCGGGTCCCCTTTGGTGGAATTCACGTCTTCATCGGCCGGATTGGTGAGCTGGGCCCTGAGCCGGACAATTACACCGACCTCGTCGAGACGGCTCAGCGTGCGAGACCCGCCCGAGCTCAACCCGTCGTGAAGCGTGCCTTTGTGGGTTGCATCCACGGAGGTGAACTTTCCAAAGGATCTAAATATGATGGTGAGCCGGTCGTCCTCTCTGACGGTGAGTCGTCGCCGTCTCAACAGATTCGCTATATCAAGTTCAAGATGGCGTGCTTGGGGGCTATTCCGATGGCAGCACTATTCTGGACCCCTTAGAGTCGCCAAACTGGGCAGGAGTCTTCATGGCCGGTACTCAACCCGGCCAAAATTCTACGGCTTCAGTGGCAATAACGTCCGGGTTAGGAGCAGCCGGGGTAGGAGGCCCTGTGCGCTCACCGGCTCAGGTGCTAATGGATCTCATGGATAAACTTACAACCCTGTTAACTGCTACAATCATCCCTGCGAACCAATCAGAGCATGAGGCAGAGGTGGCACATGTTCGTGAGGAGATCGCCCAGGCCAAGGAAACCTTAGCAGCTGAAGACACTAGATTAACCACACAGCGGGCGGCTTTGGACGCACGGGCGCAGCAACTTCAGGCAGAGGCTTTTCAACTCACGATGAGTCTGAATGCATCTAATGAGGTAATGAGGAGGAGACATCAGAAAACTCAGTCCCGTTTACCTCAGGTGTATGATCCTCGGAATCTCTTTGCTACACCCGGGGCCGGCCCAAGTAACCCGCCAGGTGCAAATCAGTTTATGACATCCGGAGCGGGAGGCCCGGTCCAGCCTCAGATGACGGCGCCTCTTCACGGCAATATGGCACCGCCCCGTTATGTACCAATACCACCGGGTCACTTCTCCAACCCCATGGAGAACTTAATCGCAACATCAGCACGTTTGGCGGCTCTCCCGGTAGATGGTGACGATCCAACAGCGGTGGAAACCCGGAGGATCAGGGAGCTTGTCCAAACAGCTCTGGCTCAGCAAGAGACCTACTCCTACAGCCGGGACAGGATTCACTCAACTCCTCCGCCCTGGTTAGCTCCGCCTCGTCAAAACGGAGCCCGAGTTACAGTACACACATGGAATCAGAGGCCTTGTCAAGTAGCGCTCAGCACCGGAACCAGCCCGGCGGGTATAACCCGGTTCAGGATCGGATGCGTCAGGAGGACGAGCGGGCGACTCAGCTAGCGGATCAGCTAGCAGCCCAACAGGACTCACCGTCTTACCCGACGACTTCCGTTGAGGCGGGTGTTGCTACTAGAACCGGAGGTGTTCCTTGTCTGGCACCGGCTCTACGTAATGTACGCCTGCCCAAGGATTTCAAGGGACCTCAAAAGGTGCCGAATTATACGGCCGATTTACAGCCTGGGGCGTGGATTGAAAGTTACGAGATGGCCATGGAGCTGCTGGAGGTTAGTGATGAAGCGATGGCTAAATACTTCACCATGATGTTGGACAGAACGGCCCGTTCTTGGTTAAAGGGTTTGCCACCCAATTCCATTAGTTCATGGGCAGAGCTAAAGGCCCGTTTCACCCAGAACTTCAAGGACACTTGCAAGCAGTCTATGTCGATTGTGGACTTGACAAATTGTAAGCAGGAGGAAGGTGAATCTACGACTCATTGGGTGCGCCGGGTCAAAGATATAATACATTCGTCTGACAAGATGGATGCTGGTTCAGCAGTTCTCATGCTGGAGAAGAATTGCCGCTTTGAACCTCTGAGACAGAAACTGGGACGCCTTAAGCGTGATTGCAATGATATGGGGACGCTGATGGCGGCTTTAGTCAAGTATGCCGATTCTGATAGTACCAAGGATCCCGCGTCTGATGAGGAAAAGACAGGGAAGGGAAAGAAGAACGGTAATGGAAAGGGTCAGTAGCATAACCCGGCGAATCAAGGAGGCAATAAGCGTAAGGCGGACGGCAACCCGGAATTTGTGGCCAATGCACAGAGTAACAATCAGAAGCGCAGGGGAAAACCACCTCGGTTTGGTGGGTCAGGTCCATCTCTTGAGCAGTTACTCAATGAGCCTTGTCCAAAACACGGCACCCGGGAACGGCCGGCGACTCACTTATGGAAATATTGCGCAATCATGAAGGCGTTCAAGAATTCTAATACGTTTGATGGCAATCAAGGCCCGGGCGGCGGTTCAGGGTCCGGTTTTCAGGGAAACCAGGGTGGCTATAACCCACAGCAGTCCGGTCAAGGAGGTCAACAGCAGCAGCAGTCGGGTTATCAGAGCCGTCCAAAACAGCTAAATAGTGGGCAGTATCACGTGTTCACCACCAGTTTGTGTAAGCGTGATCAGAAAATTCACAGGAGAGCTGTGAACTCTGTTGAGCCGGCAGTCCCTCGTTACTTAAGGTGGTCGGAACAGCCCATTGTCTGGAGTAGGGAGGATCACCCTCCCCGGGTTGATAATCTGGGTCAATTGGCCTTGGTGGTGGCACCGCAGGTCGGCGGTTATAAATTTACTAAGGTGCTCATGGATGGAGGTAGCAGCATCCACATCCTCTATTACGAGACCTTTCGGCGCATGGGCTTAACTGACAAGAACTTAAAGACTTCCAACACCGTCTTCCATGGAGTGGTGCCTGGTAAGTCGGCGTACCCTGTGGGCAAGATTGAGCTAGAAGTGGCTTTTGGAGACAAGCATGATTCTAGGGATGAAAGGTTAACCTTTGAGGTGGTCAAAATCAAGAATCCGTATCACGCTTTGTTTGGACGGCCGGCTTATGCTAAGTTCATGGCGCGGTCGTGTTATGTTTACTTACAGCTCAAGATGCCGGGTTATAAGGGCACCATCACTGTGCATGGAAGTCGAAAGGTGGCCTTGGAATGCGAAGAAGGCGACGCGGCTTATGCTGAGTCTGTCTGTGCAGCAGAGGAGCTCAAATTTTACCAAGATAACGTTGACCCGGCAGATATGACCTCCCTCAAAAAGCCGACTACGGAACATGACCCGGCCATGAAGTTTAAGTCGGCTGCAGAGACTAAGCTTGTTGATTTTACTCCAGGCGATTCGTCTAAGCAATTCAGCACCAGTGCCAATTTGGATCCTAAATAGGAAAGCGCGCTCATCGAGTTCATCCATGAGAACCGGGACATCTTTGCATGGAAGCCTTCTGACATGCCAGGTGTACCGAGAGGACTCGCTGAGCACACTCTTAATATTGATCCGAAGTATAAGCCGGTCAGGCAGTTTCTACGGCGATTCAATGAGGAACGACGAAAAGCTATAGGAGAGGAGGTCGCCCGGCTCTTGGCGGCTGGGTTCATTGTCGAAGTTTTTCACCCGGAGTGGTTGGCTAACCCGGTGCTCGTGCTCAAGAAAAACGGCACCTGGCGTATGTGTGTGGATTACACAGACTTAAATAAGGCTTGTCCGGCTGATCCTTTCGCTCTCCCCCGTATTGATCAAATCATTGATGCTACAGCGGGTTGTGCGTGTTTGAGTTTTTTGGATGCCTACTCTGGTTATCATCAGATCAAGATGGCAGTTAAGGACCAGGAGAAGACGGCTTTCATCACTCCGTTTGGAGCCTTCTGCTATGTGTCTATGCCTTTTGGGCTCAAGAGTGCCCAGGCGACTTATCAACGAAGTGTACAGAATTGTCTCCACAATCAGATTGGGCGCAATGTTCATGCTTATGTGGATGACATAGTGGTGAAGTCCAGAGAGACAGAAACCTTGATACCTGATTTCAGAGAAACCTTTGACAACCTCCGGGTTTACAAGATGATGCTTAACCCAGATAGGTGTGTATTTGGTGTGCCTGCAGGCAAGCTTTTGGGATTCTTGGTCTCAAACAGGGGCATCGAGGCTAATCCGGAGAAGATCAAGGCAATTACCTCTTTGGCTAAACCGGCGTGCATCAATGATGTTCATCGGCTGGCAGGTCGTGTTGCTGCTTTAAGCCGGTTCATAAGCCGGTTAGGTGAGAAGGCCCTGCCGCTGTATCAGATGATGAAGAAGGCAGACACCTTTGTCTGGAGTGATGCTGCTAATGCTGCTTTTGAGGATTTGAAGAGGCAGTTATCTGAGCCGCCGGTTCTTGCAGCCCCCATTGATAAAGAGCCTTTGTTGTTATATGTGGCTGCTAATTCACGAGCTGTCAGCATTGCAATTGTAGTGGAACGCAAGGAGGCTGGTAAAGAGCATCCGGTTCAACGGTCGGTTTATTATGTTAGCAAGGTGCTCATCAAGTCAAAGCAAAGGTACCCTCATTCGCAGAAGCTGGTTTACGGAGTGTTCATGGCAAGCTGGAAGCTGAAACAGTACTTCCAAGGTCATCCTATCACTGTGGTGAGTTTTGCCCCCTTGGGAGACATCATCCAGAACAGAGAGGCCACAGGACGAGTCGCCAAGTGGGCCATTGAGCTCGGGCCTCATGGTTTGAAGTATGTGCCACGTACTGCCATTAAATCTCAAGCCTTGGTGGATTTTATCAATGACTGGACAGAGCTACAGGCACCTGAGGAGAAGCCCGATAACACATATTGGACCATTCACTTTGACGGGTCCAGACAGTTGGAATGCTCGGGGGCTGGAGTCGTATTAACTTCCCCTCGAGGTGACAAGTTCTGTTATGTGCTCCGACTTATGTTTCCTTGTACTAACAATGCAGCTAAGTACGAGGCCTTACTCCATGGTCTTCGGATGGCGAAAGAGATGAATTTGAGCCGGGTAAGGTGCTTAGGAGATTTAGACCTTGTGGCTCAACAGGTGTCAGGCAAGTGGGACTCTAAAGATCCCCTTATGGCGGCTTACCGTTGTGAAGTTGATGTTGTGGCTGGACACTTCAAAGGTTATGCGGTGGAGCACATTGATCGAAGGAAGAATGAGGCGGCCGATGCCTTAAGCCGGCTGGGATCTCAGCGTAAGCCGGTGCCGCCTAACACTTTCTTGATGTTTTGCATAACCCTTCTGTTAAGTTGCCTACAGAGGAAGATCTGGCAATACCAGACCCGGAGGCACAGCTGGTGGCGGCTCTCCACGTTATCCCGGATTGGACAGTGCCTTATTTGGCTTACATGACCCGGGGAGAGTTGCCTGAAGATGAGACTTTGGCAAGACAAATCGTCCGGCGATCCAAGTCCATGACAATTGTTAATGGCGAGTTACATCATTGTAGCATCACTGGAGCATTTCAACGTTGCGTGTCACCTGCGGAGGGTCAGGAGATCCTTCGTGAGATTCACGAAGGCGATTGCGGTCATCATGCTGGTTCAAAGTCTCTTGTGGCCAAAGCTTTCCGTCATGGGTTTTATTGGCTGACGGCTCATGCTGATGCAGAAGATCTGGTCAGTAAATGTGAAGGATGTCAAAAGTTCTCACGACGAGCCCATGTGCCGGCCCAAGAATTGAGGATGATTCTGATTACTTGGCCGTTTGCAGTCTGGGGGCTTGATATGGTCGGGCCTTTCAAAAGGTCTAAAGACAAAATGACGCACCTCTTGGTAGCGGTTGACAAGTTTACAAAGTGGGTTGAGGCGGAGCCAGTCAGTAAGTGTGATGCAGCCACGGCGGTCCAGTTCATGAAAAGGGTGATTTTCCGCTTTGGTTTTCCACACAGCATCATAACTGATAATGGCACTAACCTTTCTAAAGGAGCTATGGAAGAGTTCTGTCAACGAGAGCATATCCGGCTTGACGTTTCGGCTGTGGCTCATCCTCAATCCAATGGTCAAGCAGAACGAGCTAATCAAGAGATCTTGAAGGGTGTCAAGCCCCGGCTCTTGGTCCCTTTGTAGCAGACGCCGGGTTGTTGGGTGAAGGAGTTACCTTCTGTGCTTTGGAGCATCAATACCACACCTAACAGATCTACGGGTTACACGCCTTTCTTTATGGTGTATGGAGCAGAGGCGGTCCTGCCAAGTGACATCCGTCATGATTCACCCCGTGTGGCGGCTTATGTTGAGGCGGACAACGAAAAAGCTCGGCAAGATGCCCTGGACCTGTTGGATGAAGAACAAGACTTGGCAATAGCCCGCTCGGCGATTTACAAGCAAGACCTGCGCCGCTACCACAGCCGTCGGGTTAGGTCCAGAACCTTTCAGGAAGGCGACTTAGTGCTCCGACTCATCCAGGATCAACCTGACATGCACAAGCTATCCCCTCCTTGGGAAGGACCCTTAGTGGTCAGTAAGAATCTGAACAACGGGTCATATTACCTTATCGATGTTCGAGAGCACAAAGACTCACGTAAGTCGGAGGAGGAGACCCGTCGGCCGTGGAATATTGCTCATCTTCGGCCTTACTATACTTGAGCCACCAGCTCTAATGTGTATATATTTATACTATGTATATATTACATAAAGCAATAAAGCAGGACCTCTATCCTTTTTTCCACCCAAAAAAAAGGTTTATGTGTTTTTCTTTATCAGGTGGTGAAGATAACCAAGAAGGAGCGGGTCACATCTAAATCCGGCTTTCCTTTGGTCCGACTTACGATCATATCTGAATCTAGCCATGATCACCTGGGGGCTTCCTGTTCAAACATAGGTCGTATACGAACCAAAGAGAACATAGCTGTCGATACCCACTTGATCGGCATACTGCCAAACTCACTTGGGGGCTTCTTGGTCATATTTGAATCATAGCTTAACCCCTTTGGGTCTGACGTGGATCGTATTCGAATCAGCGTCATTAAACAACTCTTATAGTCACTTGGGGGCTTCCTGTTCAAACATAGGTCATATTCGAACCAAAGAGAACATAGTTGTCGATACCCACTTGATTGGCATCGCCACAGCCACTGGGGGCTATATGATCGCATCCGAATCTTAGCTCAACCCCTTTGGAATGGTCCACTGGTCGTATTCGAATCAGAAGCCTTGGAAATTTGTTTATTATTCATCATATTTTATAAGTATCAGTATTTGATTATATTGAGATCCTCTTCAAAATACCGTAGAGTTGATCACAACCCTCCGGGTGAATATTGGTTACTCCGGGTTACTAAATTCCAGGTGAACCTTTAGATATCAATCATCAGGAGTTAAATTTACTCTCAGAAGTAACCATGAGCATCACAGGTATATCATTATGATTACATCTACTAAGTTTAATCATAAGTTGGTTTTCCTGAAACACTCCGGGTTATCAGAAACTTATGCAACTCTCAATGCGATAAGTCGCCAGGGGATTTTGTTTATCTTCTATGCAGGGCAATGCAAGACATTTCTGCAAGGATATAACAGATTCATATAAACTATGAAGTGCATAATAATGGCGGCTTATCAAGTCTTAAAAGCCATAAGCATGCGCGAAGGCATGACAAACTCAGAGTATTTTCGGCTCTATTACAAGACTCCCCGAGTCTGAATGATGAGGCATTGTTTTTTCTATAAGACATACGCAGGTGACTCCTTGCAATCTACTCTTGGGGTTGACCTGAAGCTTCCCGGTTATCCTTCTCCGCCTCTTCGCCAGATGCCTTGTCCTGAAAGGATGATGATGCCCAGTCAATGCCACTCAAGGCTTCAAACTCAGCTTCGTCATCTATTAAACCGGTTGGGTCTACTTCAGGGGCAAAGCTATGCTTACGAATTGGAGGGATCAGCTGACATCATCGTAATACGGCATGGGGATTCTCAGATTCTCCTCATCATAACCCGGCTGATACTTGGAGACGTCAGTATCGTTCCCAATTTGAGTGGCCACAGGGCGTATGTCCCTCACGCAGCTGGTGAAGTCTTTTTGATCAAATGGAGTGCCATCCTCATTTAAACTTGGATACCCAAGAGCGATGTTGGCCGGGTCTAGCTCTGGTACCCAGGCTTTGGCCCGGCTTAAGGCGGCTATTGCTTCGGCTCTTGCTTGGGCCCGTCTCAACTCTTGAATCCGTTGGGGGAGTACAGCAAGTCGTCATAACACATCTTGCAAGAGGTGGGGGACATCATTTGATAAGGCCACAACAGCCAAAGCACGTTGTGACCCGGTGTACAATTGTTCCACCAGAGTATAAACGGCTTTCAGTTTGACTACCATGTACTGCTTGAGAGTTGTGCTCCTGGGGCCTGTGTTGTTGAACAAAGGGTAAGTCGGAAGCAATAATTAACTCAGTCATCAAAAGAAGGATGACAGTATTTGAGGTTCATACAAAGAAACGTACCAAAGATTGCTGAGACCATTCGAGATATCTGACGCTTCAAACCGGACAGCTCGGTGTTTGCCTTTGCAAGGGATGTTTCGGCTGCCTCGGCCCAGGTCACCAGAGAGGCCTTCTCATCAACCCAGGTTTTCTTCTCCGACTCAAAGTTCTTATTCAACTTCTCTTGTTCAGAGACACTGAGTTCAAACTTGGAGTTGGCATTTTGTATTTCAAGTTCCTGGGCTGCCAGGCGGCTCTTCAGGTCAGCAATCTCCAATTCAATTTGACTTATGGTGGCCTGCGTTATACCGGGTTGCAGTCAGGATCATGGTAAAGAATTTTAAGTCCCAAGCACTTTGCAAGCAAACATACTTGACACTTGGGGGCTAATGTATAACGGAGCTTTCTAAATAATTACGCCGGTCCTAGATATTAAAGTCCCAAGCACTTTGCAAGCAAAGATGCTTGGCACTTGGGGGCTAATGTGTATCGCAAGTTAAAGGTATTGTGTTACAGCCGGTTTAAGTATTTTTTTCTTTAAGCCGGACAAGCAGCTCTAACAGTTTTTCTAAGTCTACAGCATATTCCCAAATAAGCAATAGACTTGGGGGCTGGTACAGTAAGTATGATTGAAAGTAAGGAAGTGTAAGTCATACCTCAGATTTTTGTTGTATTTGCTTCACCATGTCAATTTCCAGGTCACGGCTGCTATGCACATGGTTGATATAACCCGAGACGATCTCTCCAATACTCAAATGAGTATAGTCAGTGATGTCCGTTTTTGCTTTACGGCGTTCCAATAACTCCTCTTTTGCAGAACATCTGGCAAGAACTGTGGGCCGGGCCGGCTCAACAAACTGAGTCCTGAGTATTTCCACTTCTGGGTCAATCGTCTTGGCCGGGCTAGGTGTTTCCGGGTTAACAGAACCAACCAGAATATCTTCAGCAGGCGGATCAAAAGTTGGTACTAGAGTATCCTGAGCCGGTTCACGCGGCGGTTGATGTGTGGGAGAGCCGGGAGCAGTTGTGCCCAGTTCCGGTTCAGTTGCCACAGGGTATTGGGCCGAATTATCTTTCTTCTTTTCTTCCTGGGCTTCACTTGCATGCTATGGACAAAGCGGAAGAATGAGTAAAGGAACATGAGGAAGAAAAACGTAAGGTAAATAAATTGATATTACCCAGGGGCAGTCTTAAAAGCCGGCATGTTTGATTGCATAGACTCGGCGGATGAAGGAGATGTTGTTGGGGAACGTAGTAATTTCAAAATTTTCCTACGCACACGCAAGATCATGGTGATGCATAGCAACGAGAGGGGAGAGTGTTGTCTACGTACCCTCGTAGACCGAAGCGGAAGCGTTGACGCAACATAGAGGAAGTAGTCGTACGTCTTCCCGATCCGACCGATCCAAGCACCGTTACTCCGGCACCTCCGAGTTCTTAGCACACGTTCAGCTCGATGATGCTCCCCGGGCTCCGATCTAGCAAAGCTTCGGGGATGAGTTTCGTCAGCACAACGGCGTGATGACAATGATGATGTTCTACCGACGCAGGGCTTCGCCTAAGCACCGCAACGATATGACCGAGGTGGAATATGGTGGAGGGGGGCACCGCACACGGCTAAGGAACGATCACGATGATCCACTTGTGTGTTATAGGGTGCCCCCCTGCCCCCGTATATAAAGGAGCAAGGGGGAGGGGCGGCCGGCCTAGAGGGGGTGCGCCAAGGAGGGGGAAACCTACTCCAAGTAGGTTTGCCCCTTCCTTTCCTATTCCAACTAGGACAAGAGGGGAAGGAGGAGGAAGGGAGAAGGAAGGAGAAGGGGGCCGCGCCCCCTTCCCTTGTCCAATTCGGACTAGGGCAAGGGGGGCTGCGCGCCACCTCCTGGCTGCCCTCTCTCTTCTCCACTAAAGCCCATTAAGGCCCAATAACCCCCCGGGGGGTTCCGGTAACCCCTCGGTACTCCGGTAAAATGCCGATTTCACCTGGAACGATTCTGATGTCCAAATATAGGCTTCCAATATATCGATCTTTATGTCTCGACCATTTCGAGACTCCTCGTCATGTCCATGATCACATCCGGGACTCCGAACAACCTTCGGTACATCAAAATGCATAAACTCATAATAACTGTCATCGTAACGTTAAGCGTGCGGACCCTACGGTTCGAGAACAATGTAGACATGACCGAGACACGTCTCCGGTCAATAACCAATAGCGGGACCTGGATGCCCATATTGGCTCCTACATATTCAACGAAGATCTTTATCGGTCAGACCGCATAACAACATACATTGTTCCCTTTGTCATCGGTATGTTACTTGCCCGAGATTCGATCGTGGGTATCTTAATACCTAGTTCAATCTCGTTACCGGCAAGTCTCTTTACTCGTTCCGTAATACATCATCTCACAACTAACATATTAGTTGTAATGCTTGCAAGGCTTATGTGATGTGCATTACCGAGAGGGCCCAGAGATACCTCTCCGACTATCGGAGTGACAAATCCTAATCTCGAAATACGCCAACCCAACAAGTACCTTTGGAGACACTTGTAGAGCACCTTTATAATCACCCAGTTATGTTTGTGACGTTTGGTAGCACACAAAGTGTTCCTCCGATAAACGGGAGTTGCATAATCTCATAGTCATAGAAACATGTATAAGTCATGAAGAAAGCAATAGCAACATACTAAACGATCGGGTGCTAAGCTAAATGGAACGGGTCAAGTCAATCAGATCATTCAACTAATGATGTGACCTCGTTAATCAAATAACAACTCTTTGCCCATGGTTAGGAAACATAACCATCTTTGATTAACGAGCTAGTCAAGTAGAGGCATACTAGTGACGTTCTGTTTGTTTATATATTCACACATGTATTATGTTTCCGGCTAATACAATTCTAGCATGAATAATAAACATTTATCATGATATATGAGGAAATAAATAATAACTCTATTATTGCCTCTAGGGCATATTTCCTTCAGTCTCCCACTTGCACTAGAGTCAATAATCTAGATTACACAGTAATGATTCTAACACCCATGGAGTTTTGGTGCTGGTCATGTTTTGCTCGTGGAAGAGGCTTAGTCAACGGGTCTGCTACATTCAGATCCGTATGTATCTTGCAAATCTCTATGTCTCCCACCTGGACTAGATCCCGGATGGAATTGAAGCGTCTCTTGATGTGCTTGGTTCTTTTGTGAAATCTGGATTCCTTTGCCAAGGCAATTGCACCAGTATTGTCACAAAAGATTTTCATTGGACCCGATGCACTAGGTATGACACCTAGATCGGATATGAACTCCTTCATCCAGACTCCTTCATTTGCTGCTTCCAAGCAGCTATGTACTCCGCTTCACATGTAGATCCCGCCACGACGCTTTGTTTAGAACTGCACCAACTGACAGCTCCACCGTTTAATGTAAACACGTATCCGGTTTGCGATTTAGAATCGTCCGGATCAGTGTCAAAGCTAGCATCAACGTAACCGTTTACGATGAGCTCTTTGTCACCTCCATATATGAGAAACATATCCTTGGTTCTTTTCAGGTACTTCAGGATGTTCTTGACCGCTGTCCAGTGATCCACTCCTGGATTACTTTGGTACCTCCCTGCTAAACTTATAGCAAGACACACATCAGGTCTGGTACACAGCATTGCATACATGATAGAGCCTATGGCTGAAGCATAGGGAACATCTTTCATTTTCTCTCTATCTTCTGCAATGGTCGGGCATTGAGTCTTACTCAACTTCACACCTTGTAGTACAGGCAAGAATCCTTTCTTTGCTTGATCCATTTTGAACTTCTTCAAAACTTTGTCAAGGTATGTGCTTTGTGAAAGTCCAATTAAGCGTCTTGATCTATCTCTATAGATCTTGATGCCCAATATGTAAGCAGCTTCACCGAGGTCTTTCATTGAAAAATTCTTATTCAAGTATCCCTTTATGCTATCCAGAAATTCTATATCATTTCCGATTAGTAATATGTCATCGACATATAATATCAGAAATGCTACAGAGCTCCCACTCACTTTCTTGTAAATACAGGCTTCTCCAAAAGTCTGTACAAACCCAAATGCTTTGATCACACTATCAAAGCGTTTATTCCAACTCCGAAAGGTTTGCACCAGTCCATAAATGGATCGCTGGAGCTTGCACACTTTGTTAGCTCCCTTTGGATCGATAAAACCTTCTGGTTGCATCATATACAACTCTTCTTCCAGAAATCCATTCAGGAATGCAGTTTTTACATCCATCTGCCAAATTTCATAATCATAAAATGCGGCAATTGCTAACATGATTCGGACAGACTTAAGCATCGCTACGGGTGAGAAGGTCTCATCGTAGTCAATCCCTTGAACTTGTCGAAAACCTTTTGCGACAAGTCGAGCTTTGTAGACAGTAATATTACCGTCAGCGTCAGTCTTCTTCTTGAAGATCCATTTATTCTCAATTGCTTGCCGACCATCGGGCAAGTCAACCAAAGTCCATACTTTGTTCTCATACATGGATCCCATCTCAGATTTCATGGCTTCAAGCCATTTTGCGGAATCTGGGCTCACCATCGCTTCTTCATAGTTCATAGGTTCACCATGATCTAGTAGCATGATTTCCAGAATAGGATTGTCGTACCACTCTGGTGCGGATCTTACTCTAGTTGATCTACGAGGTTCTGTAGTAACTTGAACTGAAGTTGTATGATCATCATCATTAACTTCCTCACCAATTGGTTTAGACATTACAGAAACCGGTTCCTGTGATGTGCTATTTCCCAATAGGGGAGCAGGTACAGTTACCTCATCAAGTTCTACTTTCCTCCCACTCACTTCTTTCGAGAGAAACTCTTTCTCTAGAAAGTTTCCGAATTTAGCAACAAAAGTCTTGCCTTCGGATTTGTGATAGAAGGTGTATCCAATAGTTTCCTTTGGATATCCTATGAAGACACATTTCTCCGATTTGGGTTCGAGCTTATCAGGTTGAAGTTTTTTCACATAAGCATCGCAGCCCCAAACTTTAAGAAACGACAACTTTGGTTTCTTGCCAAACCATAGTTCATAAGGCGCCGTCTCAACGGATTTTGATGGTGCTCTATTTAACGTGAATGCGGCCGTCTCTAAAGCATAACCCCAAAACGATAGCGGTAAATCTGTAAGAGACATCATAGATCGCACCATATCAAGTAAAGTACGATTACGACGTTCGGACACACCATTACGTTGTGGTGTTCCGGGTGGCGTGAGTTGCGAAACTATTTTGCATTGTTTCAAATGTAGACCAAACTCGTAACTCAAATATTCTCCTCCACGATCAGATCGTAGAAACTTTATTTTCTTGTTACGATGATTTTCCACTTCACTCTGAAATTCTTTGAACTTTTCAAATGTTTCAGGCTTGTGTTTCATTAAGTAGATATACCCATGTCTGCTTAAATCATCTGTGAAGGTGAGAAAATAACGATATTCGCCACGAGCTTCAATATTCATTGGACCACATACATCTGTATGTATGATTTCCAATAAATCTGTTGCTCTCTCCATAGTACCGGAGAACGGTGTTTTAGTCATCTTGCCCATGAGGCACGGTTCGTAAGTACTAAGTGATTCATAATCAAGTGGTTCCAAAAGTCCATCAGTATGGAGTTTCTTCATGCGCTTTACATCGATATGACCTAAACGGCTTCAATATTATGAATATGTGTGTCACTACTATCGAGATTCAATAAGAATAGACCATTCCTTAAGGGTGCATGACCATAAAAGATATTACTCATATAAATAGAACAACCATTATTCTCGGATTTAAATGAATAACCGTCTCGCATTAAACAAGATCCAGATATAATGTTCATGCTCAACGCTGGCACCAAATAACAATTATTTAGGTCTAAAACTAATCCCGAAGGTAGATGTAGAGGTAGCGTGCCGACTGCGATCACATCGACTTTGGAACCATTTCCCACGCGCATCGTCACCTCGTCCTTAGCCAATCTTCGCTTAATTCGTAGTCCCTGTTTCGAGTTGCAAATATTAGCAACAGAACCAGTATCAAATACCCAGGTACTACTGCGAATATTAGTAAGGTACACATCAATAACATGTATATCACATATACCTTTGTTCACCTTGCCATCCTTCTTATCCGCCAAATACTTGGGGCAGTTCCGCTTCCAGTGACCAGTCTGCTTGCAGTAGAAGCACTCAGTTTCAGGCTTAGGTCCAGACTTGGGTTTCTTCTCTTGAGCAGCAACTTGTTTGTTGTTCTTCTTGAAATTCCCCTTCTTTTTCCCTTTGCCCTTTTTCTTGAAACTAGTGGTCTTGTTGACCATCAACACTTGATGCTCCTTCTTGATTTCTACCTCCGCAGCTTTCAGCATTGCGAAGAGCTCGGGAATTGTCTTATCCATCCCTTGCATATTATAGTTCATCACGAAGCCTTTGTAGCTTGGTGGAAGTGATTGGAGAATTCTGTCAATGACGCAATCATCCGGAAGATTAACTCCCAGTTGAATCAAGTGATTACAATACCCAGGCATTTTGAGTATATGCTCACTAACAGAACTATTCTCCTCCATCTTACAGCTATAGAACTTACTGGAGACTTCATATCTCTCAATCCGGGCATTCTGTTGGAATATTAACTTCAACTCTTGGAACATCTCATATGCCCCATGACGTTCAAAACGTCGTTGAAGTCCCGGTTCTAAGCCGTAAAGCATGGCACATTGAACTATCGAGTAGTCATCAGCTTTGCTCTGCCAGATGTTCTTAACGTCGTCAGTTGCATCAGCAGCAGGCCTGGCACCCAGCGGTGCTTCCAGGACGTAACTCTTCTGTGCAGCAATGATGATAATCCTCAAGTTACGGACCCAGTCCGTGTAATTGCTACCATCATCTTTCAACTTTGCTTTCTCAAGGAACGCATTAAAATTCAACGGAACAACATCACGGGCCATCTATCTACAATCAACATAAACAAGCAAGATACTATCAGGGACTAAGTTCATGATAAATTTAAGTTCAATTAATCATATTACTTAAGAACTCCCACTTAGATAGACATCCCTCTAATCCTCTAAGTGATCACGTGATCCACATCAACTAAACCATGTCCGATCATCACGTGAGACGGAGTAGTTTCAATGGTGAACATCATTATGTTGATCATATCTACTATATGATTCACGCTCGACCTTTCGGTCTCCGTGTTCCGAGGCCATATCTGTATATGCTTGGCTCGTCAAGTATAACCTGAGTATTCCGCGTGTGCAACTGTTTTGCACCCGTTGTATTTGAACGTAGAGCCTATCACACCCGATCATCACGTGGTGTCTCAGCATGAAGAACTTTCGCAACGGTGCATACTCAGGGAGAACACTTCTTGATAATTAGTGACAGATCATCTTAAAATGCTACCGTCAATCAAAGCAAGATAAGATGCATAAAAGATAAACATCACATGCAATCAATATAAGTGATATGATATGGCCATCATCATCTTGTGCTTGTGATCTCCATCTTCGAAGCACCATCATGATCACCATCGTCACTGGCGCGACACCTTGATCTCCATCGTAGCATCGTTGTCATCTCGCCTATCTTATGCTTCTACGACTATCGCTACCGCTTAGTGATAAAGTAAAGCATTACAGGGCGATTGCATTGCATACAATAAAGCGACAACCATATGGCTCCTGCCAGTTGCCGATAACTCGGTTACAAAACATGATCATCTCATACAATAAAATTTAGTATCATGTCTTGACCATATCACATCACAACATGCCCTGCAAAAACAAGTTAGACGTCCTCTACTTTGTTTGTTGCAAGTTTTACGTGGCTGCTACGGGCTTAAGCAAGAACCAATCTTACCTACGCATAAAAACCACAACGATAGTTTGTCAAGTTGATGCCGTTTTAACCTTCGCAAGGACCGGGCGTAGCCACACTCGGTTCAACTAAAGTTGGAGAAACTGACACCCGCCAGCCACCTGTGTGCAAAGCACGGCGGTAGAACCAGTCTCGCGTAAGCGTACGCGTAATGTCGGTCCGGGCCGCTTCATCCAACAATACCGCCGAACCAAAGTATGACATGCTGGTAGGCAGTATGACTTATATCGCCCACAACTCACTTGTGTTCTACTCGTGCATAACATCAAACCATAAAAACCTGGCTCGGATGCCACTGTTGGGGAACGTAGTAATTTCAAAAATTTCCTACGCACACACAAGATCATGGTGATGCATAGCAACGAGAGGGGAGAGTGTTGTCTACGTACCCTCGTAGACCGAAGCGGAAGCGTTGACGCAACATAGAGGAAGTAGTCGTACGTCTTCCCGATCCGACCGATCCAAGCACCGTTACTCCGGCACCTCCGAGTTCTTAGCACACGTTCAGCTCGATGACGCTCCCCGGGCTTCGATCCAGCAAAGCTTCGGGGATGAGTTCCGTCAGCACGACGACGTGATGACGATGATGATGTTCTACCGACGCAGGGCTTCGCCTAAGCACCGCAACGATATGACCGAGGTGGAATATGGTGGAGGGGGGCACCGCACACGGCTAAGGAACGATCACGATGATCAACTTGTGTGTTCTAGGGTGCCCCCTGCCCCCGTATATAAAGGAGCAAGGGGGAGGGGCGGCCGGCCTAGAGGGGGCGCGCCAAGGAGGGGGAAACCTACTCCAAGTAGGTTTGCCCCTCCCTTTCCTATTCCAACTAGGACAAGAGGGGAAGGAGGAGGAAGGGAGAAGGAAGGAGAGGGGGGCCGCGCCCCCTTCCCTTGTCCAATTCAGACTAGGGAAAGGGGGGCCGCGCGCCACCTCCTGGCTGCCCTCTCTCTTCTCCACTAAAGCCCATTAAGGCCCAATAACCCCCCGGGGGTTCCGGTAACCCCTCGGTACTCCAGTAAAATGTCGATTTAACCTGGAACGATTCCGATGTCCAAATATAGGCTTCCAATATATCGATCTTTATGTCTCGACCATTTCGAGACTCCTCGTCATGTCCGTGATCACATCCGGGACTTCGAACAACCTTCGGTACATCAAAATGCATAAACTCATAATAATTGTCATCGTAACGTTAAGCGTGCGGACCCTACGGTTCGAGAACAATGTAGACATGACCGAGACACGTCTCCAGTCAATAACCAATAGCGGGACCTGGATGCCCATATTGGCTCCTACATATTCAACGAAGATCTTTATCGGTCAGACCGCATAACAACATACGTTGTTCCCTTTGTCATCGGTATGTTACTTGCCCGAGATTTGATCGTGGGTATCTTAATACCTAGTTCAATCTCGTTACCGGCAAGTCTCTTTACTCGTTCCGTAATACATCATCTCACAACTAACATATTAGTTGTAATGCTTGCAAGGCTTATGTGATGTGCATTACCGAGAGGGCCCAGAGATACCTCTCCGACTATCGGAGTGACAAATCCTAATCTCGAAATACGCCAACCCAACAAGTACCTTTGGAGACACCTGTAGAGCACCTTTATAATCACCTAGTTACGTTGTGACGTTTGGTAGCACACAAAGTGTTCCTCCGATAAACGGGAGTTGCATAATCTCATAGTCATAGGAACATGTATAAGTCATGAAGAAAGCAATAGCAACATACTAAACGATCGGGTGCTAAGCTAAATGGAACGGGTCAAGTCAATCAGATCATTCAACTAATGATGTGACCTCGTTAATCAAATAACAACTCTTTGCCCATGGTTAGGAAACATAACCATCTTTGATTAACGAGCTAGTCAAGTAGAGGCATACTAGTGACGTTCTGTTTGTTTATATATCCACACATGTATTATGTTTCCGGCTAATACAATTCTAGCATGAATAATAAATATTTATCATGATATATGAGGAAATAAATAATAACTTTATTATTGCCTCTAGGGCATATTTCCTTCAGATGTATCCTGATAATTGGAGTCAGATGAATTGAGAGGTTGACGGATTAGACCCGCCAAAGGTAAAAAAAAGGGGATAAGTCAGAGACAACCTCAGTCTGACGCTTCCGAGTTGTGTCAGGCAAGCCGGAGGAGAGCTCTGCATCCTTGCTGGTCCGGGTCTGCCTCCAGCTTTCAAATTGTTGTTGCTTCAAAAGAAAGTCAGGATCTTGGTAAGCCAAAGGGTGTGAAAATCTTACTCTCTGGGTTACTCCTCGAATTTTCTGACGCGGCCGAAGCTCGGAGTCGGAGGAAATTATAGTTACCTCTTCCTCGACGGGTTGGTTGTTGCCCGTGTCTTTCTGAAAGGAGAATAATGTTAGTAAGGTAATGATGAAAGAGTAAGGGAAGTTGAAAGGTTACCTCTTCTTTGTTATCATCAGAGTCATCGAGCTGGAACATCTCTAAAGCACTTGGTTTTCTTTTCTTTGAAGTAGAAGGCCTGGTGGTTCGTTTTTCAGCCCTCTTTGCCGCCCGGGCTTGTTTGGCCGCCTCATGATCATACGGGACTTTCCAGAACTTGTCACTTGCCTGTAAGGAGTTGTAAGGGGGGATGAGTAAAAATAAGGTAAACATAATGACAGGTGATCATTGAGGCTGATGACTTACTGCGGGGGCCAGGTTGTTCTTACAGAAGGGGAGCAAGCTGAAGGTATTAGTTACCACAGCCCCCTCCTTCAACAGTGACTGGATCATAGCCTCGACCGTGTCATCTGGTAAGTCATCAGGGTTGTGACGCAGCGGGTCATCCTTTTCCCCTGAGTAAGTACACATCAAGCCGGGTCGGCGGCTTAACGGAATCACCCGCCAAGTAATCCAGGTCCGGACCAAATCAATGCCGTCCAAACCATTGCCCAAAAGAGCCTTAATCTTCTTTATGGTGGGGGCAAGTGGAATACGTTTAGCAGGAGATAATTTGTCAGCCAATGGGTGGTTGGACTCCAAGCGCAGAGCGCGAAAGCCGGGTAGCGGGTTCTCACCAACCGGAGAGGTATCTTGGCAGTAGAACCACGTCTGGTTCCACTCCTTCGGATGGCTTGGCAATTCTGCGTAAGGGAAAAGACAGTCTCTTCGCCGCCGGATCGAAATACCACCGAGTTCCAGACTGGGCCCATTGGCACGTTCATTTTGCCGGTTCAAATAAAACAGCTCTCTGAACAAGGTCAAACTTGGCTCTTCTCCAAGGTACACTTCACAAAACACTTGGAAGTTGCAGAGATTCGACACGGAGTTGGGCCCGATGTCTTGAGGTCTGAGGTCAAAGAAATGCAAAACATCTCTAAAGAATTTTGACCCGGGCGGAGCAAAGCCCCGGTTCATATGATCCGTAAACACAATTACCTCCCCTTCCTTGGGTTGAGGTTTCTCCTCTGATGGGTTAGGAGCACGATAGGACATAATTTCCTTTCGGGGCAGATGGCCGGATTTCACAAACCCAGCTAAAGAGCTCTCTGTAACGCTGGATTTGACCCAGTTGCAGGTCACCGGGGGTTTAACAGCTTTAGGTGCCATTGTGTAAATTGAAGCCTACAACAAGATAAAGGAAATTTTCTGGTTTATTATAACCCGGAGAATAAGCATTATTGGGTTATTTGTGATGGCGGCTTAAGAAGGGGCCTAATGACATACAGGTAACTAGGTGATAATGTTTAAACAGCTGCAGGCATTAAAGATGATTAAGGTTTTCTTAAGTCGCCAGAAGCAAGCGATCCTGACGGTCGGTATTATCTTAAACCGGTTACGCGAACTACTATGACTGAAACAGAGTCAACAGATGCAGTTTTTCGGCTAAGTATGGAACAAACAGGTTTCACAAGTTACGGCTATTATTTTGGATCAAATGGTCATTCTAAAAAGAAATTTTCTAGACCTAGAATTAGCACAGTTAAAGATTCATAGGCTCGAATGAAGCCTCTGTGCAACAGAAAGGGGTCTATTTGCATTTGGAAACGGATGCGAAACAGCCACCGCAGCAGTTCTACACTATCTGAAGATCCAAGGGGGGCATTGGAGGTGAACACGTTCAAGGGTTTGGCTCAGGTGGTAATGAACGCCAACGAACTCGAAGAAGCCTTAATGCAAATCTAAAACAAGGAAGAAGGGAACTCACAGATGCAGACTTGCTGCGGAGGTCCGCCGTTGTTTTTTCTGGTCTGATTCAAGTTGATGCAGCGGCCGGAGTTAGCGAAGACGAGGAGCTCGGCGGCGGCGGCGGAGCTCGAGTGACAGAGAGACAGCGAGCGGAGGAAGACGACCGAGAGGGGAGAATGAAAAAGACCTAAGTCGCATCTATTTATAAGGAGGGGCCAACCGAGACGACGCAAAAAACGAGGGGACCAAAGCATCATTATCCAGCGGCCCCGACGCCTCGATTCTCGGGATGGTCAGTAAAGGCAAAGATCCGTTGAGGGTATGACGAATTAAAATATAAGTTTTATTGAAGATGACACCACAATGATTGAACCCGGATCCAGATGATGACGTCACGGCGGGTGACAGTTCTCACACAAGACAAAAGACTAAAGGCCAGTTCATAAGGTTTTCAAAGATTGACTTGAACCGGTTCAAATCAATCTGGGGCCTAATGTTGGGGATATGACTATTTGTGTAAGCCGTCCAGGAGAGGCCGGGTTGCGCAAAGAGAGGCTCATCGGGAGCCCAAGACCAAGGCATGAAGATGGCGGTTCACTAAAAGGCCTAAAGGCCCACAGACGACTCTGAGGCCCGTAGTGATAAACCGCCGTAATGGCATGACTTGTATTGTAAGGCAGGGTTAACGAGTCACCGAGCCAGACACTGTCTATGAGCCGGCCGGGACTCTGTAGGCCGCAAGGCGTCAACCCATGTATATAAGGGGACGACCCGCCAACGGCTTAGGGCAGAAAAACAACCAATCGAGAACCGGGCATAGCGTATCTCGCTCCCTGGTCATCGAGACCTCAAGCAATACCAACCCAACTAGACGTAGGCCTTCCTTCACCGCAAGCGGCTGAACTAGTATAAACCTCTCGTGTCCTTTGTCCCGATTAACCCCTTTAAGCTTCCTAGTCGCGATGGCTCCACGACTAAGTCCTTGCAATAGGACATCTGTCGTGACAATTCCACGACAGAAACTACTACCCCAAGACCCATAGATCTCATCGTTTGCCCTTTCTCTCCCCTTCCATACAGTGTCATAGCCAGTGATTACATTCCAGTCTTCCTCCAACTTCTCTTTTAAATCCTTGCAACCAATGTTTGCAGTTTTCCTCAAAATTTTCTTAGACCTTTCTCGAACCCAATCCTGTGAGGCCATTGCTGAATTTAGTCTGCTACTTGAAACACATGTGTGCGCCGGCCCTATCTTGTTAACCTGCATATAGAACAAAGTTGTCAGTGTCGCTACAATAAGATAATGCTACCATAGTACAAAATAAATAGAAAAACTGAATATAGTAAGTTATGTTGGTACCCTGGTCTTTGTCTTATCAGCCATCAAACGACATGTTATTTCCCATGGACAATCCTCAGCCATACAATGTGCCATCCACATACTCTTATTAGCTCTATGAGTTCCGAGGTTAAATTCTTCATTAATTGTCCATGGCCTCACAGCCCTCCTACAATCTATCATTGTTGGAAAGATTGACCCTTTCTCAACTTTAGGATAATCTTTGTCATATGACATTTCTATCTCCTCGGGAACGTGATCATCAACTGGTATAGCTCCTTCAGCCATTAACTCATCACTAACATGGCCGGCGACAACCGGAACCAGCTCATTTACTGGTTGAGCATCCTCGGTCTCATCCTCAATTCCGAGTACCTCACACATGTCTTCATGGGATATAGGATATATTACATCATCACCAATAGGAGTTATCGCAATAGTGGACCAATCAATGACTTCACCATCAGATTGCATATATCTCGAATTGCTAATAAGAAAATTATCAGTTGTAGAATTGTCGACACATGTTGCACTACTTGCATTCGGCTGGTAAACGTCAGCACTTGAGCAGATAATATTGTCCACAATCTCACTAGATGGGATATTTTCAGAGCAATATGATGTTGTAACCCCATTTGCAATGTCCACAACTTGAGCTAGCACTAGCAAATTTTTTTCTTCCCATCTCTCAAGAAAAGCTGTCAGTAGCTTCCAATAATTATCGATCCTCTCAACTGATTCAAAGTGCTTGTCTTGGCACAAAATATGTACCTCTTGCCTACTTCCCCAAACAATTTTGGGCGAATGAGTTCGACCATTTTTTCAACCGTAAAATGTTTCATGTTAACCTCAGACTCAATATCATGCTCGGCAACTTGACGCTCGGTGCCATCGTCAAGCTTTGCGACAAATCGGAGAAGTCTAACAGTTAATTCATAAATGACAACGCGCGACTCCACACCTTCTTCCCTACAAAATTACATGGATTTTCGAAACACAAACAATGGTTAGTTCTAACTATTCATAAAAAAACTGACGTTAACGATTCATAGAGTTTGTGACTGACCCTGCTGGAACTGCGCCCTCCGGCTCCATCACAGCGAGTTAAACCTTTTGTTGTCGTGAAGCCAACAAACTAGCTCTCCTCCACAAAAATCTCCATGATATAAGGTTCCTGGATGATTTGCTTCCTAATTCCACATGTGAGATCAGATTAAAGAAAGAGAGAGATATAGAGGAGGAAACCTGTACTGGTAGGGAGAGAAAGAGAGATCAACAGAGAAGATGGGAGAACACCTGTAACTCACGGCAAGATGAGCGGCGGCGGTGGCAGAACGGGTCGAGCGGCGACGGCGGAACGGGTCGAGCGACGGGTGATGAGGGCAGCACGCCGGGGCAGAGGCACGGCGAGTCAATGACGATGGAATTTGCGGCGCCTGTGTGAGGAAGCCGGCGAGGCGGCGGCCCTGCTTGCCTCGCGTTCCTCTGTTTTGATCGGAACTGATCGCTAGGTTCGATCGAAACTGTTGACCGGGCAGAAAAGACCAAGGGGCAAAATTGTCCAAAATATTATGATGTGTAGGCCCATACCAGAAAATTGAGAAAAAAATCAGTTTATGCTATTTTATCCAACCATGGAGGAAAAGTGTGTCATTTAATCAAACAAAAAGAAAAGGGTGCTATTTTATCAAGGTGCGAGGAAAGACATGCTATTTTATCAAATTGCTTCAGTTTTAATTCTCATATTATTAATCCGTAATTCATGTCCATAAATCAAATTTGCAGGCAATTGCGGCAGCAAGTGGGGGCTGTCCTAGTAGTTCCTATAGCTGCAATTGGATCCATAGTCCTTGCACCGAAAAGAGTTATTCAGAGGAGTGAACAAAGCAGAAGGAAAAGGTGAGTCATTTCCGTTCCTCCTCCTACCACCAGCACCAGGTCTCTGTTTCTCTAGTCTCCCCACCGTCCTCCCTCATCCCAAATCGAACCGCCTCCCCGTCGCATCGATCCCAATCTGACCACCCCCAAAACCCTAACCCTCACTCGCCTCCTAACACGGCGGCGAGTCACGGCGGCGGGGGCGTGAGATGGCCGCGCGCGCGTAAGCATTTCGGAGGCGATCGCGGAGTTGGGGGCTTCCTGTGACCCGCCAGCGGTTTCGCTGGTGCCGGCCCGTGGGTATGGCGACGTCGTCGTCGGCCGGCGGGGGCGGTGCCGCTGGGGGCGCGCCTGGACTCAAGACTTACTTCAAGACTCCCGAGGGCCGGCATAAGCTGCAGTACGAGAAGACCCACTCCCCCTCCGTGCTGCACTACAACCACAGCTCTGGTGGCAAGACTGTCTCCGAGGTATGAAGGGCGGCGACTCCGCGGTACCGGCGATCACGTCCCGGGGTTTGCGGTTAGCGCACGGGTTGGGACGGGGATTGGGATCTCGATGGGGCGCTCGGATGGGATGGGGAATTGAGCTGTGGCGTTGGGTGTTGACCTGATCAGGTGCCGGATTCAGGCGTGTCTTTTTTCGCGTATCTGGTTGGGTTTTATTTGGTTTTAGTTAGGGTTTCGGGTAAGTTTTGGATCGTGGCATTTTTGGTCAGGTTGCTGTGCTTCTGGTAAGACCGGCGTCCTCGGTTGCAAGTATTAACCAGTGACCATTTATGGAACCTCGCAGAGTGATGAATTTAGAGGGGTTTCTTGTTTGGGATTCTAACTGTATAAGCGAATGTTTTAGTTATTTGCTTGCTTCGTGATGATCGACTTCATTGCGATTTATATTCCTGTATATTATGAAAAGTTAAGTTTACATCAATATCTTTTGACGATGGCAGATGACAGTGGCATATTTGAAGGAGAAGCCTGTGGGGCAGGGCTCTACACCGTCAACACCAAGTTCCAGCAGTGGCATGCGATCTGCAGCTGCGAGACTGCTTGGTACCGGGAATGGGAGCCGGACACTTAGCTTTGCAGGCAGCAACGGTGTCAGCAGGGCTGTTTCAGGGAGCAGCCGTGTGGGTGGCGGCGTTGGTATGTCAACGGGTGTTGGTGGATCTCAAGCCGTGGCGAATTACGATGGCAAGGGAACATACATCATCTTCAATACCGCAGATACACTGTTCATTAGTGATCTCAACTCACATGACAAAGTATTAGTTCCCTTGTCCAATGCATGCCAAAGTTTTACTTACAAATATGCAGCCTTGCGTTTCTCTGATCAAGTTGTTAATTGCACCAGGATCCAGTAAAGTCCATCCACTTCAGCAACTCAAACCCAGTTTGTCATGCATTTGACTCGGAGGCCAAAGATGGGCATGACGTGATTGTTGGATTATGGTCAGGAGATGGTCAGTGCTTTCTTTTTGGAATGCTTTGTTCTTAGAATTGAACTCTGTTCTGAGACCGAGACGAGTTATATGTGTCCATTGTGCAGTCTATTCAATGTCATTGAGGCAACAGTTGCAAGATCCTGGAAAGAAGCCTGTTATGTCTCAGCATTTTATCAATAAAGACAAAGATGGAACTGCCAACAGGCATGTTTGCTTCCTTCAAAATAATAATGGAAGTGATAAATTTGTATGAGAATTACCTTACAAGTAACAAACTTTTTCTTCATATTTTTGTTTTATGCCACATCCTGAACACACTATTGTTTTAGGATAACTATGAAAGATGGTCTGACTCAGAGTTTCCTTTTGTGCATTATTTGAAGTTGTAACTTATAGGAAACTGTTGCTATTATTAATGGATAAGGACTAGGACCGGAAACTTCATTTGAGCTCCTCATTTTGATGGTGCTCAGTCGATAGTAGCAAACATTTGTTTTGCTTTATGCTTGGCAACATGCTTTGTATTGCATGTCTTTTCATGCTGCCTGATTCAATTTGGCATGTGAGAGATGTCGACATTCCCCTGTTTTGAATATCCCTTAATGCCACCCTACCATGGTGGGTACGATAGTTGTCCTGTTCCTCTCTTCTTTATGGAGTGTGCGAGGAGTGTTTAGTGTAAGCATCTTGTGTGTGTGTGTGTGGCGGGGGTGGGGGACTGGTATGAATAGCTGAGGTGATATACATCCCTTGGCTAGTCAGCATCTAAAGCGAATATTTAGACATAGGTTGTGGGACTATCTATATAGATGTAAATACTGGTTGAAAAAACTTGAATATTTGCAACTAGTTCAAGTTTGACTTTATTAGATGCCGTTATTGCAGCCGCTGTACTTGTGTTGCATGGGTTCCAGAGCGTGAAGGCATTTTTGTTGTCAGCAATGCTGATGGGAATCTGTATGTGTATGACAAAGTGAGTGCCTACTGTCATCGAATTTTGTTACAAAATAATCATACTCCATTATGCCAAATCTAAACCAATTATTTTCTATGTCCAGTCCAAGGATGGAAGTGCTGACTGGGCATTTCCAACTGTAAGGGATCAAAATCAGCTGATGATTTCACATGCAAAGTCCAATAAGGTATCTTAGGGCACTTGATTTCTGTTTAAATAGTTATGGCCTTTGATTTTTTTTCTTCACTTAAAAAGTGTACAGGCATGGTCATTTATGCTGTCACGTTTAAACATTTGGTAATAGAGAGGTACTTGTTCTGGAAACTTTTTGAAGGAAATAATTACCACCTGTGCATCTGTGAAAACCGATGCCTAACATGCAGTAGCTGGACTACTAACACAATAATTTGTTGGGTTCGATATCCATGATGTATATGCTTGTAATATCAGTTTTATAATCATTTTTTAGTTCACTATTGGATTTTATGATCTCTAGTTGTTTATCACTTTGTAACATCCCTTAAAAGGCAGAATGATCCATCAGTCATTTTAAATGTATTGTAGCATTTTTTAAAACTAATGGTAGCATTTTCAGCATCAGCATGTTGTAAGTCTGTGTCAGGGATTCTGAACACAAATAGAGTGTGCATACGCCCTTGCAAATATTTGTCAAATTTTGTTTTATTGCACATGAAATCATTTTGTGGAATATCGTATCCAACATCTCTAAAACTCACATAAATTTGAACATTCCAACGTCTTTTGATGCTTTATTGAAACACTCCAAAATAATATGTATGCAAAAACCTTAAGTCAGCTGTCGCGGCATTTGAGATAACATTTACAACAACACAAACTAAATATTGAAATAGCCTTTGCTTGCAAAAATAGACTTAATTGCTACATTATCTTGTGTAACATCTGCAACAATGTAAACTAGATATTATAACATGCCGGAAAAGAATGTCCGCAACAAAGTATGGGAGTCATGAGGCTTGCCCCACCCATGCAACACAATAACCCTCAAATTACTCTGATTTAATTCATCTGGGTGAAGTGTATGACAATTTAATTTGTATCGGAAACAATGATGGTACCGTTTTCACTTTTTACATGAGTTCTTCGATGACAAGAATAGTTCTTCTAGGGAAGAGGAATACCACATTTACTTTCGTATAATTAGAGAAGTTCCTCTAGGGAAGAGAATACCACATTTACTTTCTTATAATTAGAGAAGTTCCTCTAGGGAAGGGGAACACCACATTTACTTTCCTACAATTAAGTTGATCGCATGTTTATTTTCTTTGCTATCTCATGGTTTATGTGTCACGAACTTGGTAGATATGTGAGACCATACATAGTGCAGTAGTCTCCATTTCTATGTAAACTGTGAAGATAGACCAGTATCCTGGGATTACGGATCATATATGCCCCAGTTGTTGAAGATGGCAGAAAATTAATTTTCCACAAGCTCATTCTCGTGTTCTTACTTAGTAGTTGACGCGTTCAACACAAGCTTCATGTGGTCGAACTGTCCTCACACTTGCTAGTTGACATAGAGCACAGACTGTTTATGCTGGGTCAACCTGCATTGGATTTAGTGCAGTGGTGTTTACCTGTCACTTGGTTTTTATTTCGATCATATTAGGAAATGCCAAGTTCTCAAGTAGCATCACTTTACCAGCAGACCATACTGGAACCAGTACTAAGAACCTGGAAGTTACTATTTTTTGCTATGTTCTTTTAATGCTGCAAAACATTAATTCAAGGAAACTCAAGAAATTCCTGAACATGATGAATTTAAATTTGTAGCTGCTATCATTGATTATGGGATGTAAATAATGCTGCAGAGCAATCCTACTGCAAGATGGCACATCTGTCAAGGTGCAATAAATGCCATTTCATTTTCGCCGGATGGAGCTTACATGGCAACTGTTGGGCGAGATGGTAATTTTGTCTAGCCAAGAACGAGAATTGACATGTGATAAAGGTTTCCTGTTGGTGACACATTGTACTTAAGTTGTTCGATTATATGCAGGTTATTTAAGAGTATTTGACTTCGCGAAAGAACAACTAATATTTGGTGGGAAAAGTTACTATGGTGCTCTTTTGTGTTGCTCATGGAGGTAAACTGCCAATTGCATTTACTGTTACTCTGGTATTTGGTGCCAATTTTGTCGCATGCCTGCACCTACCTTTTACTCCCTCCGTCCCATAATGTAAGACGTTTTTTGACACTACACTAGAGTCAAAAAACGTCTTACATTATGGGACAGAGGGAGTACTAACTAGTAGTTCAAATATGATGTTCACAAAAACAGAAACTCATATTTCCCTATCTTTTTGCGCAGTTGCATCAGTTCTGCTATTGACTGATTATTCTAGGATTATATATGAGCTTACCTCTTGTAATCTTGTTTCATCTGTGAATCACATAACACCATTTGTAAATTAACTTTTTAGATCTTCATAAGAAGTGGCCAATTTTACATATGAAACGGTGCAAGAGCAGTAGCTAAGAGCATCTCCTGCCGTTCGCCCCCCCCCCCCCCCAGGGGGCTTGAAATATCGCCGCCTGGGGGTGAACTGGCGCTAAAATCGGCTTGGGGGCGATTGAGTTCCCAGCCGCCGCCCCCAGGCGTCGATATCGGCCCAATTTTGGGGCAAAGTTGTCCACTTTCGGCGCAAAATTGGCCCGCTATCGGCACAAATCGGCCCATATTCGCCGTGCTTCAGCGCAAATTCAACAGAAGCTATTTTTTATCACATAGTTCATCACAGAAAGTCAATAGAAATCAAATAGTTCAACAACAAATAGTTCAATACAAATTATATAGTTCAAATAATAAAAACTCATATTTCATCACACGTCGAGCTGGGCGTTGCCCTTGAGCTTCCATAGGTGCTCCACCAGATCCTGCTGCAGTTCTTGATGCACCATTGGGTCTCGGATCTCCTGACGCATATTGAGGAAGGCCGTCCAGGTTGCTGGTAGGTGGTGATCAACTTGGGCAAGAGGTCCCTGCATGTAATATGGTTCAGTGTCAAACATTGACTCTTCCTGCTTGCTCTCAATGATCATGTTGTCCAAGATGACACAGCAAGTCATGATCTCCCACATTTGATCTTTCGACCAGGTTTGAGCGGGGTACCGGACAACAGCAATTCGAGATTGGAGCACACCAAATGCCCGCTCGACATCCTTCCTGCAAGCCTCCTGAACCTTCGCAAAGTGGGAGTACTTGCCTCCTGCCACAGGGTTTGAGATAGTCTTCACAAATGTGGACCATCTCGGATAGATGCCATCTGCTAGGTAGTATCCCTTGTTGTAGTGTCACCCATTGACCTCGAAGTTCACCGAAGCTTGGCAAAGACAGGGGAGCACTGCAGTATGTTGATGTCATTGTGAGTTCCTGGCATACCAAAGAACGAGTGCCAAATCCAGAGGTCGTGTGTGGCCACTGCCTCAAGTACCACACTGCAACCGCCTTTGGTGCCTTTGTACATCCCCTGCCAAGCAAATGGATAGTTTTTTCATTTCCAATGCATGCAGTCGATGCTTCCAAGCATCCCAGGAAATCCTTTTGCTGCATTCTGTGCTAGGATCCGAGCAGTGTCTTCAGCATTGGGTGATCGCAAGTATTGCGGTCCAAACACTGCCACCACTGCCATGCAGAACTTGTACAAACACTCAATGGTCGTGGACTCGGCCATGCGTCCATAGTCTTCGAGCGAATCACCGGGAGCTCCGTATGCAAGCATCCTCATAGCTATCGTGCACTTCTGGAGTGAGATGAATCCAAGTGTGCCGGTGCAATCCTTCTTGCACTTGAAGTAGTTGTCAGAACTCCCGGATGGAATTCACATCCGATAACGGCGCCGAAATACTTTGTCGCCGTGCAATGGAGCGTCGGCGAAGTAGTCGGGGTAGAGCAAGCAATAGCCTTCCAGTCGATGCCTCTGCTTCGCCTTCATTCGGCCCGGCGCCGAGCCACCTCGCCGCGGCTTTGCATTGCTCGCGAGCAGGCTGGCCAGGGCGGTGACGACCATGAGATGCTCTTCGTCCTGGGCGTCGGCATCGGCTTCCTCCTCCAGCAGCGCCGCGAGCGCCTCCTCGTCGTCTGAGTCCATGGCCAAGCAGACAAATCGCCGAACACCTGGCGGGCGTGGTAGGCGCGCAGCTGCCGGTATCCTGCCATGCGCGGCCGGAGAACTCGCCCAGGAACAGGGTGAGGATGCCGCGGCGGAACCCTCTCTCTTTTTCGGCGGGGGGAATGGCCTATCTAGCGGTGGTGGGGGGTGGTCGGCGCCGGGATTGGCAAGGCTGCGGGAGGGCGTGCGCGCGCGGGGGGGTGGGGGGGAGGGGGGTGCGAATCTGGACGTGCAAAGGTGCGTTTCCGCCTGACAGTGGTGGCCCAGACGCTCTTTTCCCTTCCGCCGGAGCCCCCAAGTGCCCTCCAGTGCGCTGGGTTCGGCCTGGGATCGCCGGCCCCAAAAACGGGCCGAGCCGGCGGATTTCGGCGTCTTGGGGGCGCGACTCAGGCGTTTTTTCGGCGCCGGCGCGAAATAAGTCGCCCTGGGGGGCCTGTTGGGGGCGCGACTCGGGCGTTTTTCCGGCGCCGGCGCGAAATAAGTCGCCCTGGGGGGCCTGTTGGGGGCGCGGCTGGAGATGCTCTAAGTGTTTCTGTGATGGATAAATTCTATAGAAAACGAGCAGAAACATAGTCGGTGACTTGGTGCAGCATGCTTGTCATTTTCTTGATTATATCTTAAACTTCAATCATTCGTCATATAGAACGCAATGTGTCTGCATCTAGAGATGATGTCTGTTAGTTGCTCGATAAGAACTCGCAAGTGCAGGCTACCAAGTAAGGTTTTTAATTAACTATAAGAAACTGAAGGGACATGGATTGATAATGGCACATTTTGTACAATTAGCCATGATTTCTGCTAGCGATAAATTGGGGCACGGCAAGTTCTTGGAAACACACACATGGTTGGAAGTTGAAAGATCTTATACTGAAAGTTTGCCTGATTTGGTTGCTAGCAAATTGCTGTCATTATTGACGGTATATACTGTATAAAATAGAAGTTCGTTATTGTCCACCTGCTTATTAAAAGTTGTGTTGACTTGGCACTTCTGCTTATGCTTTTGTACATGAATTGACTACCTTGTTATGGCAAGCGTCTGGAATCCCAGCTTTTGAGACGTCATGGAATCAAACTTTAAAGATATCATCGTCTGATACAACATTGTATCAAAATTTCATATTTGTACTTGAGGCTCTCTTGGCCTTCTCTGTCCTGACGTTATTGGCTTATTTTCTTATTTGGTTTCACAGGAAGTTTGATGAATATCGTGTAACATTCTAAGTAGTGATGTATACTTGCATCCAACTTTGCATGTAGTCAGAATATAGCTAGTCTTGCTTGTACCATTGTCCTGATGTAATTAGATTTATTTGTGCCATTTCACAACAGTTGTGATTTGTGAAGCTAACATTTTTACCACATAATTGTATTACAGCATGCCCTTGAAGATGTTAATAATTTGGCTTGTTTGTGCTCTCCTGTTACAGTGCGGATGGAAAATATATATTATCAGGTGGGGAAGATGATCTTGTGCAAGTATGGAGCATGGATGACAGAAAGATGGTTGCGTGGGGCGAGGGGCATACATCATGGGTGCTACTATCATTACAGTTGTCTTTGTGCAGCATATTGATGCTTTTATCGGAACTTCCAATTTTGATGCAGATCTCCTTTTCTGTTGCAGGTTAGCTCAGTTGCCTTTGATTCGTATTGGTCCCCTCCAAGTTCTGATGACGCAGGAGAAAATGTCATGTATCGCTTTGGTTCTGTTGGCCAGGTACCAGTAAATTTATATGAATGAATGAATTTGTTAATCTGGGCCTAATTTGTAACTTTTATGGTTTTTATTCTAACGGGAATCATAATGATACATCATAGAATAATCTGTTTGTTTCCTTGTATACTTGTGATACCGACAAGGATTTAAATGCTAGTGATATCTGAATTTTGTATTGGTTACTTGTTGGGTTGCTTAGGTGACTAGCAGTTGTGAAAAATGAGCATGCTTGCTTCTTGTTCATTAGTATTCTTACCGAGTTGATGAATCATGATTCATGTGTCTCACTAGCTTTTTTTGCTTAAAAAGTTGTGCTACACTCTGTGCCACTTACCACTTGTTCATGAGGGACTGGGTATCACAAATAAGTTCCATTGTATTTCATGTATCTTGAATTCGAAATAGGTTATTGTCTATCTGTTTTGTGTATTTATTCTTAAGCTCTGGCATTGAATATATATACTCTTGACCAAGTATTACAACTTGAGGTTCCATGATTTTATCTTGGGCATAGGATGTGCTACTGTCATGTGGTCTATGCTTCAGGTACCATTTAGCATTGCTTTTCGTACTGGGTTAGTACTGGAAATAATGTATTTTCACCTTTGCATGCACTTAGGATACCCAACTTCTTCTCTGGGATTTGGCAATGGATGAGATTGCTGTGCCACTTCGACATCCTTCCAGCGGCTCCCCAACATTTAGCAGTGGAAGCCCTTCTGCACACTGGGACAGTGCATGTCCTCCTACTGGTGTTCTTCAGCCGTCTCCACGGATGCGAGACGTACCAAAGCTCTCACCCCTCGTTGCACACAGAGTACATGCTGATCCCCTTTCTGGCCTAGAATTCACCAGTGAATCGATCGTCACCATATGCCGTGAGGGGCTAATCAAAATCTGGGCCAGGCCACAACACAGTGAAAACAGCCAGCGGCCAAATTCTTCTGAGCTGGCAGCTGGCAATGCCATCTCCAAGGATAAGATGATAACATCACCAAACAAAGCAGGCACTTCCAGCTCTAGCTTCAAGCAACCATCATCTGTTATTTTCTCATGACCAAAGGCTTCTGCTTGCATTTTTATCATGCTTGCTCAGCCATGGCTACTCATATCTTGTCACTAACGTGGCGATTAGTGACGCAGGGCTTCGCTGGGAAGTCTGCCAGCGACAGAGGCGTGCTTCATAGATGTCTATGTGACAAAAGAATAACGGAACTTGTTCCTGTACAGATACAGATATTGCCCCCAGATGAATAGTACAAGTTTACTGGTTGTTGTTCCATATCATTTGTCTGGTCTTCCATAACATCTCAATAGATTAGAGTATGTACCCATTCTTTGCATATTAATGGTATCTTCACTTATTAGGCGCTCTGGAGGTTACAGATCAGATTCCATTTGCCCCCCCATAACGTTGCTTTCCTGCTTGTGTTATCAATGGAACTGTAAATTACTGTTGTTGTTTATACAATGTTTCTGAATCCCCTTGGGTATTGTATTCCATTTCTTCTTCTTTTGAGTGTTGATTTGTCACTTGAATGTAGTCTTATGAGAAACAAAATGCTTGAGTTGTCCCACACAAGTTTGAGGCAAGTTGATGTTAAGAACAGAAGGGAATGCATGACCAATCTGAATTAAAATGATTATGTTCTGCTACCTATGTCTTATGCTTTCTACTATCTATTTGGACTAGCATTTCAACTGTGAAATGTGCTCTCCTCTCATCCACGATAAATGAGTTTAAGCTTTTGGACGTATCAGTGAAATTTGGTTGAATTGTCGTTGTTGATTCTTTGTTTGGTCTAGGGGTGATTTCGGCTGATGGAAACTGTTGGCATTTATAATGCAAAGCAGTGTAGTTTAGAGTAAGATAAATACACATTGTCTAGACTCCAAAAACTGACCAGTCTTAAAAATAAACGTGCAAACACGTGGACAACTTTGGACACAATTATTAAGTGTCATCCTGTATATGTTTGGCGCTATAGGAAAGGCATCCGCGATTGCCGGTTGCTTGACGATGTCTTTCTTTCAACTTCTTTTGTGGGGGCAGTTTTGTGAGGATGAGTCGCATGTGCCGACATGTTGTAGCGGTAGTGTGTTGGGGTCTTGTGTCATCATGATTTGGGAGTAGTCTGCTTGCATCATGGGATTGTGGCTTGGTTGTATTTCATGACCAAGTTTGTAATGGTTTTAGCCCGTTTTTTCGTAAATTAATTTGACAAATTTCTTCTTCTTAATTAATGGACGATGCAAAACTTCTGCCTTCGTTTTAAAAAAAATGTCCAATTGCATAACTGAAGGGGGCTGCTACATGTCGGTTGGCGGATCTTTTGCCTCGCGAGCCGTGAGATCTGACACAACCAAGCAACCGAACGTCTTACTTTACTTTGCAACAGAGGGCTTGTTGCGGAAACATTTACAAACAGAGGTTATGTTGCATTTTTTTGCAACGTAGGTTGTGTTGTGGGATTTTTTTTGCAACATATGTCGTGTTGCAAAAACAAATTCCGTCTTCACTTTTTTCTACTGTTGCAGAAAAACTTTGCAACTGAGGTGATGTTGTAGTTTTCTTTTCTTTGTCTTCTCCTTTATGCGGTGTTATAGAAGAAAATTTTGCAACATGACTTATGTTGCAGAAATCTTTCTTGCAACAGGTCGAATGTTGCAAAAAAAAAACACCATTGTCATTTGCCATGAGCTCCTGCCGGATGGTGGTGGTGGTGAGCGGAACCACCTGACCCCGCCATCGTGATGCCGTTGGCGAGCACCAGAGTTTCGATCAATTTACCTCATTATCATTCTTCTGACCAATGAGATGTACGCCATTGATAGGCATGGGAGAGAGCGAATCAACCTGTGGTTGAGTTGGTTAGGTGGACAGTGGAATCCCCAACCCACCAGGGTTCAAATCCTGGTGCTCGCATTATTCCTGGATTTAAGGAGACGTTCCCGTCGACGACGAGGCTCTCTCAGAGGTGCTCATAGGGGTAGGGTGTGCGCGTGTGCGTTCATAGGGGTGAGTGTATGCGCGTGTATATGAGCACTTGTGTTTGTACTGATGCTCAAAAAAAAAGATAGGCATGGGAGAGAGAAGTTGGAAAGAGATAAGAAGAGAGAGAGAGAGAAGATGAGAAAAAAATGTGGGTGGTCCAGTGGGCCACGTGTCAACCGAAGGGAGCGGCGGATGTGGCATGTGTAATCAGTCGGCTGATGGGGATCTTTTTCCTTAACTGAATGTTCACTAAAGCATTGTTTTCTTTTTTTTGGGGGGTTTGACTCCACACCATGATTGATCATGTTTCAATACATGTCCCTCTTACTAGGTCCTTGTATTCATGAAACTTGAGCACTATAATTATAGGGATAGTGGAGCTAACTGTATGAGTGTTGGGATGCTTGATCCCAATCTCTCCCTTTCCACAATTCTAATCTTTCTCCCCTTAATTTTAAGGTGGGCCTAATGAGTTCTCTATTCTAATCCCCCCATCTAAATGCGGGCCAGGTAAGATTTTCCTCCAATGATTAATATCTCCTCTTATCTCTTTCTCCTTCCTAATTTAAAGGGGTGCATAGCTTGATGTGTTTGCCTAATACAACGCAACAACCTTGTAGCATTGCCTCATTTTATCTATAGCCAACCTAAAAACCAGTCCATACAATAGTTAGATGTAGCTATTTATTATTTTATTAGTACATGACTCACTCCCTTCTTCTTACATTGTTTCTTAAAACCCGTGCTACAGCTATAGCTACTACCAGAGGCGTATTTGGTTGGCTTCCACAAAAATCTGCTTGACTTAGGCACCAATATCAGGCATTGGATTTTGGAGGCGTGAGATCAGGATAGTTGCCTGAGTAAGGAGCTGCCTATTAGGAGTCCATCCAAACAACCAGGCAAGAGGCAACTGCCTGGGGCGTAAAGACAATTTTCTTCGTTGAGCCTGAGGCTTGCCATATTCATGAGACCGCCGCCGGCTGTTACTGTGTTTTCTTCAACTCATCATAAATTTGACATGACACCTCTTATAACCCACCTATGTCACTCTATATTATACGGAGTACTTACTTTAATCCTTCATGGTAATCTTTTTTTTATGATCAGGCCTTCATTGCAATCCTGCTGTTGGCTTAACTCTGAAGTGATCACGCAAACGGAAACGTGACCGGAAACGGAAACGTAACATCAATATAAACGAACACCCGGGCAGCGAGACCGCGGAAACGTATCCAGACCAGACCAGACTCGCTGGAAATAGCGAGGCAAGCCGCAAACAGCAGCAGCGCACCACCGCCTCCGGCCCCTACCCAGCCGCCGATGCCGCCCCGCGCCGCCGCCGGCGACCTCAGCTGAGCATGGCGGCCGCCCCCGCGGGCCCCCAGAACCGCTGCGTCTTCGGTACGCCCCCTTCCCCGCCCTTCTCTCTCACGCCCCCCTGCCCCTCCCGGGGTCTCTGCGCGCTATGTGCGTGCGTGCGTGTTCCTTCCTCCGATTCGATCCGCGGCCTAGGAGCTCTCGCCGCGGTTCGGGTGGGAGTGGCCTGGCCCCAATTGGCGGCTACGCGAGTGGAGCTCGATTTGGGCCCCAATCGCTGCTGCATCCTCCGTCGATTCCCCGTGGATTTCCCTTCGTGTGTGGGTGGCCGGTGCGGTTTTGGGTGGTGCGAAGCGCGTTTAGCTGCTCCCGCCGCTAGATTTGGAGTCTAATTCCATTTCATTCGAGTTTTCGTACTGTCTAGGGTTTGCCCTTTTTTTTATCATTCATGTTCGTCACGCCTTTGGGGTTGTTTTTCCCCAAACAAAGGTGCCCGTCAGTTGGCTTGTTCTGTATTCAATGGGTGTGACACTGATCTTTACCGCACATTTTGTGTTGGTTCAGTTGCTGGGGTATGAGTAGGAGTTCGATTGACGCTGGTGTTGGCTGTTGAATTTGGTTGCAGTTGGGAACATTCCGTACGATGCGACGGAGGAGCAGCTCGTGCAGATATGTGAGGAAGTCGGGCCGGTGGTCTCCTTCAGGTTTAGTTGTGCAAACCCTATCAGTTGTGTGTGTGCCACCATGTAGTTTTCTAATTTGACCATGTTGTGCAGATACACATATTTGTTAGATTATTGGATTATTCAGTATCTGTTAAAATATCCTTGTGCCCTCTTTCATTCTCTTCCAAAATGAGGAATTTGTTAGCCAGCTATATGGGCATGATGCTTTTAAATCCAGCGTGTAACATCTGGAATATTGATTTTGTTTAAGTATGATGGCCTTATTGCACACTGCTGCTAAGCATGATCTCAGAACTTAATAGGTTGTCGTAGGACCGCCCTGCTTATGGATGCTGCCTCGGGCCTTTCGAAAGATAAGAGTGTTGAATGCTGAAATGATATTCTGAATATCTGATATAGCTAGTGTTATGGATCACTTTCTGGACTACACATGCAAATGGAAATTAACCTTAAAAAAAAACCCTAAGATACACGTGTGTGCTGCTTCTTGATCACTGTTTCTCAACAAGTGACATTGTACTGAAACTGGTTATGAGTTATTTCTATCTCTGATAACCTTTTTAGCATTCGACTAAGCTGATGACACTGTTGAGCTGTGACTGCTAGATGCTGACTGCTCAAAATTGCTTGCAGACTGGTTGTTGATAAGGAAACCGGAAAGCCGAAAGGTTATGGATTTTGTGAATACAAGGATGAAGAGACAGCTCTAAGTGCACGCCGGAACCTTCAGGGTCATGACGTTAATGGTCGTCAGTTACGTGTTGATTTTGCTGAAAATGGGAGGAACACTGACAGAAATAGAGAAAAGGTGGAAGATCCTCAGTCTATTACTGTAGAAGAACCTTATTTCTCACCCAGCAAGTCCTATGTTAAGATGAAAGCTTGTATGGTTTTGGTTCCCATGAATTATAATACTTATCTTTTCTCCAACTACCATGTGTCTCCTGTTTTGCTTTCTCGCACGGCATGTGTATGTATGTACAGATTCCTGTCTGTACATATGCACACCTGCTATTCTGCCAAATTACCTTGGTGGAATTGTCTTTCTGGTATTGCGTATCTTCTTTGGTATCACGGTTCCAAAATCATCTCTAATGTCTCGATTCTGCCTTCTTTTACGAAAGTAACGTGCCAAAGTTACTGGGGTAACAAAAGCAATGTCATGCTTACAAAGATCTCCAGAATTGTACTGAACACGTGAGGTTCTCTGCAAATAGCAAAAGAAGAATTATCTTGTAGAGGATGTATATGTGGTCAATGCATCTATAGTTGCATCCTTTGTGATATGCTCAAGCAATGGTGTTGCAATTACTAGTAAATTTATCTCTGAAATGATATATACAGTTGACTTTCTCTTTTGGCTTACTGTTACATTATTACTACCTTTCTCTCTCAAAATAAGTGTGATGTCCTTAGCTGCTATCAGCAGCCTTTGTATCTATCCCCACACCAGTGACTGACGCTGATATGTATGTGCTGATTTTGTTGCCAAGTTGTCAGAATGCATCCACAAGAAAATACTGTGTATCTAAGTTTCACAACTGGACGCAGTTGATTGGTTGATAGTGGTTTACATAGGGACACTATTTTTATGCTAAATTTTCTGGAGATCACAGTGAAGTATTATTGCATGATAAGGTCACTAGTTTTCACTGCCATGTTGTAACTTTGCATATTTGAAACTAAGTAGTTTCATTACGAAAATGGAGTTAGTGCAATCAAAATTTATTTGATGCATGGACAGTAGGAAATCTCAACCAATTGAAGTTGTCAATAAAGAAGCAGGTATTGACTTATTTTTGATATGTTTATGCATTGCAGGGTCGTGGAGGACCGGGAATGTCATCTACTGTTGGTTGGTTTCAAATTTAATTTCTTGATCATCATTGAGTTTATGTTCAAGATTTCAAACTTGCCAGTTTTATGTCCCTATGCGCTGACATTGGGTTTTTGATGGAATCTTGCAGATGCTCAGAAACAATTAACCACAACTCCCGCTGTAGGGGACACCAGCCTTCATCAGCTTATTGGTCTTCCACCGGCAATACACGCTGCATCTGTGATGGCTGGCGTTCTTGGGGGAGCTCAAACTGCAAATGTACAAAATGGTTTACCTGTCCAATTTGGGCTTGGAAACGACCCTCTTACCCATTACTTGGCCAGGATGTCAAGGCATCAGTTGTATCAAATCATGTCTGAGTTGAAGGTTATCTTGAAATATCAATATCAATTCATAAAGATTAAAAATTGCTCACTGCTAGTTTTAGCTTGTTAATGCTTTTTTTTATGGCAGACCCTAACTACTCAAAATAACGACCTTGCCAAAAAACTGCTGCAAGGAATTCCACAGCTTCCAAAGGCCCTATTTCAGGTTAGCTTTGCGACTGATTGCTCAATTAATCAATTACTACCTCCGTATCAAAATATAAGACGTTTTTTGACAGAGTCATATTGTCAAAAACCGTCTTACATTTTGATAGAGGGAGTATTACTTTCTGTTCCTGTTTTTGTGTACTTGTCCAAAATATAACATAATGGAGTCTGTATGAGTTCTCCACCCAAAATTTGTGCCTATTTTTGTTAGTTATGCTCCGTTCATCTTCACAAATTTCATACACCCTTCTTAATATAAATTTAACCAACTCAAGTATTCTAGTTATGTTTGTTAGAACTTTGATGTGATTCATGGTTGTCTTGTTCTCCCAGAAGGCAAAAAGATAAAAATAAAAATTAGGTTCCCTTAATTTATTGAATAGTTGTAGATCAAATATTTGTTGCGTTCATGTGGAGGCCATTGTTGAAAGACAGGAAGGCCAGCCAACTTTATATGTTGAGCCTTGTGATTCCATGGAAGAGCTTTTTAAAAATACTTTTGTTCATTGTTTAGTTCACTCTAGAGTAGAATGGAATATTATTAGAACATCATAACCTTTTTCTTGTTGTAATGCAGGCACAGATAATGCTCGGGCTGGTGACACCTCAGATGGTATATTCTTGCTTTGTTCTGAGTTTGATGTACTACCTAATGTTTTCCTGATTCTCTAATATACTAACCCAGGTCTGTCGAATTCGCAGATGCAGATGGCTAAGAGCCAACAGCCCTCTAACTCGTTGGCACAATCTTCTCACCTCAATGAATCATTTCCGCAGCCAGATGCTGTGCTACCAATTGTTCATAGACCTCCACCAAACCCTAATGCCATGCAGGAACAAACTGCACCGCTGCATAACTTTCCTCAGTATCAGCATTCATCTCAGCCTCCAGTCAAAATGTTTCCGCATGGACATCAGCCTGGGGTGCTGGCACACCCTCCAATGCTATCTCAGCCCTTCGGCACCTCTTCCAGTGTTCCTACTCAACCCCTTGTAAACTCAGGAGGCTTGATATCACAAGTTCAGCCTTCATTTTTGACACAGCACCCTAGACCACCAGTTATGCCAACTAATGTACAGCAACTACCCTTGACCAATCCTCATCTTCCCCAGGTATTTCTTTTTCACATATGAGGAGCTTATGGTTTTTCATTAATGGTGCGATAAGTAGCAAGCCAAACTTTGTTGACTTATTAATCATCTTGATTGGGTCTTCTAATTTACAGAACACATGTAAACTATGTACTCGAAACCAAACTGTACAGTACATTAACTATTTGTGTATGTTTGCCTACGCAAATTAAGTGATTTTTTCTAGTCAAGTTGTTTCTGTCAGTCCATGGACAGGATTCACTAATTTTACCGTCTACAAAATTGAACTCTTGTGTCACATTGCAGGTTGCTGCTGAACCTGAGATACTCCCCAATGAGATTAGATTGCCTGATCGAGCTAGTCATCAGGCAGAGTTAGACCATCCCTCGAAATTGAGAAAATTGGAGGATGGAACATCAACGCCAGGAATTGTAAACAATAGTCCTGCTGTTTATTCTGCTCCATCGCAGGTAGTGGTCCCTACTGGACCATCAGGGAGCTATAGTTCTGGTGCTGTTCACTTCCAGCAACCAGAGAATGAAGCGCCTCAGGTAATCGCCTCTGAATTTCAGTTTCATTTTCCAGCTTTCCTGTTATTTTATTATACCTTACATTCTTGGATGCTGGTAAAGTATCTGCAGAATCTGACCTAACTAAAGTTCTAAACATTTTGCATCATGTCTCTGCAATTGAATTGTACCGAGGCACAAGGTTTCTTAGACTTCAAATTCTCATGTGTTCACAACTCCAACTCTTCTTGTAATGGTGCAGCTCACACAGGACGACGAGTCAGCCCTTCTGCAGCAAGTCTTACAACTGACACCTGAGCAGCTGAGTTCATTGCCAGTGGAGCAGCAGCAGCAGGTGCTACAGCTTCAGAAGATGCTATCAGCTGGTAAATAGCGGCATAGCACCAGCTGAGTAAGCACAGCGAAATTGTTAACCTACATAGTCAAACATTGAAGAAGGCTCGTCTAGCCACACACACACACACACACGTAACTTCTCAACTTTGTTGGTATCTCTGGGCCATCAGTTTTGCTCCTGATGACTGATTTATTTGGCATTCTTTGTAAAGTTGAGGTAAAAATGTGGTGGCAAAAGAAGTTGTGAAGAAAGATGATAATTGTCCATTAGTTCTGTAACATTTTAGAAAAGAATAATCTTATGAAGAGAGGGAGTTGTATTTGTGTTCTGGAATTGTTGCAGAATCAGATTTTTGTTATGTTTGTTTATTTCCGACGCTCTGAAAACTATTGCTGAAGGCACCGGTTGTATGCATGATAAATTTGTTACATCACTGTCGTGGGTATCAGTATCAATTTTGCAAAAAGTATTTGCGGCCACATTTCCCCCCATAAAATTCGAGTTTCTGAATGTGCCCTTCGAATTTAAATAAAAAACTCTAAATCTACGGAACAGTTATTGTTTGTGGCCCTGCACCCACACGAAATGTACTAGAAATTGCTATTTTTCATAGTTTGTGTACTACTCTCTCCGTAAAGTCATATACTCCCTCTGTTCACTTTTATAAGGCGTTGTAGATGTTTCAGACAGTGCAAAACAGTATAATTTCACTTGTCTGAAACAACTTATAAAAATAACGGAGGGAGTATTACTTTATAGAGGGAGTACTTTGGTGTACGCGGCTAATGTGATTTCTTTCATTCAAATCAGGCGACTAATTTCTCCCGATGCATCTGATTCCCTAATCAGACCCCTGTTTTGACGGATTGTCTCGACTTTCTCTGCGTGTGTGGCTCCGCCTGGAGCTTGAATCATTTGCGTACGTGTTTTTCTTTTACGAGATTTTTTTTTGATCTATTCATCTCCAATGTTTTAATGCCCATGGCTCTACATCCCAGTGTATTTGCTGCCATGCAATAGCTACAAGACACGACAAGCTTTCTATTAAAAACATGGCACTGCGATTGTTGTTATTAACTCAAAAGGGGAACGTGAAAGAATAAGCAAAAGTATTATTTGCCTAATTCAAAAAAAATTAAAAAGAAGTATTAGTTGCCTTTAAAGAAAATCCCTGTGTTTTGCAAGCTGGACGTGTGCCACTGAAAGGCCGGGGGGGCTTTTGTTACAAGACAGAAGCACGCAAATGTATGATACAATGAATATTGCAAGTCGGACGCTTGGTGCTGCAAGACAGGTCAAAGTTGCTGCAAACCGAGTGAACGTTGTCGCAAGGTCACACGCTGTCTCCCCCCACAAAACCATCCACCTTTCTTCTTATTGTTTTTAGCAAAATTTGGACTGCCATGTTGCAAAGCGGGCCACATGGCGCTACATGCTGCAAGGCCGAATACTTACGTTACAAGGCCCAATGCACAACGCTACAAGGCCAACAAATTTGCTGCAAAATTGAATGCACGACATTGCATGGTTGATCAATGTTGCCATTTTGTTGCTACAAAACCAGTCGACGATGCTGTGATCCAGGCCTGCGACACTGTAAGGCCAACCAGCGCGGAAAAAAACTTATACGACCCTGGTCGTACGCTTCCGAACGTGAGACCCTCTCCAGCGCGCCTGACAAGTGGAGGAACAAATCTCAAAGCAGCCATGAATTCCGTTTCTGTTCGCGACTCTGCACTCGCCCAGTTTACCAAATACCCTATCCGTTTTTGCATTCCCCGGCGCCCACGCTCGCCGCCGGCTGTCATCGTAGTTGCCGCCGCCGCTGCAACTCTTCCTGCTCGCTCTATGCCGGAAGCATGTCAGCAACAGCGATCAAGATACAGATGCAGCAGAGAACCAAGTACCAGGAGTGGGCCGACCCAAGAGACAGCCTCGCCTGCCGGCTTGGCGGGCTGGCCCGGAATGGGCCAATGTGGGCAGTGTACTTAAACCTAGTGATAGCGTGTGAGTGGCTGGCGAACGGCTGGCAGGCTAGCTAACTTTCCCCTTTCGTGTTGTAACGGATAATCCTCCCTCCTCCTTCGATCTCCTCTGGATGAACTCGTGAATTGTAGCTCGACCTGGCAATAATGGAGGCGAGTTGAGCGAATTACTGATTGTGTGCTAACAACCTGGTATCAGAGCCGTTCCGTCCTGGAGCTGCCTCAACACCACCACCGCACGTGCCTGGCGAATCGCCGACGAGCCGAGGGGATGGAACGGATCTCGCCGGAGACCAAGGCGATCTACGAGCTTCTCCGCGCCGACTTCGACGCCGCACTCACCAAGAGCTCCTCCGAGCGCAGCGAAGAGATGGTCTCCGCGCTCGCGAAGCTGGACTCCAAGCTCGACCAGCTATCGAGGCGACTCGAGGATGTGAAGCTGTCCCTTGGAGTCGACATCGACGAACTGCACGGGGAGATGGCCGCGGATCGGGGCGCTGCGTCATCGCCCGCATCGCCAACTTCCCAAGGTCCACCTTCGGCAACCACTAAGTCCACGACTCCGGCAAGCGGCACCACGAGCCAGGAAGGGTTCCGACCGGAGGTCGATCCACAACCAGCAACTCCCAGGTACATTCCGCCACCGGCCAGAGGTATGCAGCAGGACCAAATTGTGCTCAGGCAGCCGAATCAACCCCCAGAAATTTTTCGTCCCTTCACTGCGGATTCTTCTGGTTTCGGTCCCCGGATCGAGTTACCCAAATTTGATGGGACAAACCCCAAGTTGTGTCAGACCCGGTGTGAGGATTACTTCAAGTTCTGGAACACTCCAGTACATCAGTGGATTCCTTTCGCTACTGCTCTGTTTGAAGGTGCAGCAGCGCGATGGCTTGAATCAGTACAACGCCGTGCTCCGGGCATAGCGTGGCCTGGATTTTGTTCATTGCTGCAATCTCGCTTTGGACGCAACAAGCATCAGCATATACTCAGGCAGATGTTTAACATCCGCTAGACCAGCACAGTTGAGGATTACGTGGAACGATTCTCAGAGTTGTTCGATCAGCTGACTGCATATGAGCCGAATCCCTGTCAGGTACATTATGTCACTCGATTCATGGAAGGGTTAGTGCCATCTGTCAGATTGCTGGTGGGAATTCAACAACCTTCTGACCTAGACGCAGCATATGCTCTGGCTTTACTGTCTGAAGAACTAGGAGATCACTCGTTCCAGCCAACAGTTTCAGTTAGCTCAACGTCTCACAACAGAAAAAATTTCCAGCCATCTGCTCGTAGTGTTATTGTCAGTAAAGCAGTTGAGGACAAACATGTAGCAGAAACAAGCCGTCCAGCCCTAGTTGAGGACCGCTGGTCTGCTCTTCGTGCTTACAGGAAATCTAAGGGACTCTGTTTCATTTGTGGAGAACGTTGGGCGAGGGATCACCGATGCAAACAAGAAGTTCAGCTGCACGTAGTACAAGAGATGTTGGAATATGTGCAGAATATGCCAGCAGAATCAAGTGACACTGAAGCTGAGAGTATTGGAGAAGTCAATGCGATTTGCATTTCAGCTGCAGCATTGGGAGATCCATCTGTTCCGGCAATTGCAACTATGAAACTGACAGTGCAGTTACAAGGACACAAGCTCACGTTCCTGGTTGACTCGGGGAGCACTCACTCCTTCCTGGATGGTGTGGTTGCTGCACAAATTAAGGGGGTTTCCGATATGCCTGTTAAAATGGTTAAGGTTGCTAATGGGAATTTAGTTCCCTGCAGCCAGCAGCTGCTGTCAGGATCTTGGTCAACAGATGGGCACAAGTTCACCAATGACTTTAAGATTTTTCCTCTGGGGTCTTATAATGGAATCCTGGGTTTAGATTGGTTGGCCACTCATAGCCCCATGCAAGTAGACTAGGCTGAACATTGGTTATCTTTTAACCTGAATGGTACTACTGTCACTTTACTAGGTGAAGATGCTACTCCTAGTTTCTTGGCCATGATTGAACTGTCATCGCCGCTCTCTTCCAAAAGCACAGAACAATCTGAGTTACCAGTTGAAATTAAAGAAATTCTCAACACTTTCGCTACTGTGTTTGAAGCTCCTTCTGGCCTTCCACCTAGAAGAAAATACGATCACACGATCCCACTCATTCCAGGGGCTTCACCTGTTTCTGTCAGACCATACAGGCTTCCGCCTGCCCTCAAGGATGAGATGGAGAAGCAGGTTAAGGAGATGTTGGATTCGGGCATCATCAGACATAGCACTAGTGCTTTTTCGTCACCCATGATTATGGTTCAGAAGAAAGACAAAACCTGGAGACCAGTATTTGACTACAGACACTTAAATGCAATAACTATAAAGAGCAAGTACCCTATTCCTGTCATTGACGAGCTGCTGGACGAATTAGCTGGATCCTGTTGGTTTTCTAAGCTCGATCTCAGGGCTGGGTACCACCAAATTTGCTTGGCTCCTGGTGAAGAACATAAAACAGCTTTTCAAACACACTTTGGGCACTTTGAGTTCCTGGTTGTGTCTTTTGGGCTGACTGGTGGTCCAAACACCTTCCATTTTGCCATGAATGACACTCTGGCCCCTTGCCTCAGGGAATTTGCCATATCATTCTTTGACGATATATTAATTTTCAGTGCAACCTATGCTCTCCATTTGGAACACCTGGCAAGAGTTCTGCAGTTGTTGAAACAACACCAGTGGAAAGTGAAGTTGTCAGAGTGTTCTTTTGCTCAAACTCAAATCAGTTATTTGGGCCACATCATCAGCAGTCAAGGGGTTGCAACTGATCCTGAAAAGATTACAAGCATTGAAGAGTGGCCTGTACCTGTGTCTGCTAAGGAGGTCAGAGGATTTTTGGGTCTAGCTGGTTATTACAGGGAATTCATAGCTCGTTATGGTCTCATTAGCAAACCTCTTACCAATTTGCTCAAGAAAGGGGTGCAGTTCCACTGGACAAGTACTGAACAACAAGCTTTTACAGCTCTCAAGCAAGCACTGATATCAGCACCCGTACTGGCTCTTCCAGATTTCTCTAAACAGTTTGTCATTGAAACTGATGCGTCTGACATAGGCGTGGGTGCAGTGTTAATGCAGGAAGGACACCCACTGGCGTATGTGAGCAAGGCCTTGGGCCCTAGGAATCAAATGCTATCGGTATATGAGAAAGAATATCTGGCGATTTTACTGGCTGTGGAACACTGGCGTCAGTATCTGCAATTGTCTGAATTCATTATCAAAACGGATCAACGCAGTTTGGCCAGTTTGTCTGAACAACGTCTACATACCAAGTGGCAGCAGAAGGCCCTAACTAAGCTGTTAGGGTTACAATACAGTATTGTCTATAAAAAGGGAGTGGAAAATCATGCTGCGGATGCTCTGTCTAGGAAGCCACACACTGCTGCTGAAACTATGCCTGAACTATTCCCCATATCCACGGTGCAACCAGCCTGGCTAGATGATATTGTGCACAGCTACACTCAGGACAGGTTTTTCTCTGATCTACTTCAGAAACTTGCCTCTTCTGGTGGACACGACGGCAAATTTTCCTTGAAGGCTGGACTATTAAGGGTTGACAAATGCATTTGGGTAGGTGCAGATCCCAAGTTGCAGCACACAATTGTTAGTGCTTTCCACGACAGTCCAATTGGTGGACATTCAGGCTTTCCAGTCACTTTCAAACGTGTCAGGCAACTGTTCCGTTGGCAAGGTATGCGCAGTTGCATTAAACAATATGTCTCGAACTGCACCATTTGCCAGCAAGCAAAACCCGAACGAGTTCCATATCCGTGTTTACTGCAACCCCTGCCTATCCCTGAATTACCTTGGGAAATGGTAACTATGGATTTTGTAGAAGGGCTACCAGTTTCTGGGCAGTATAACTGTTTGATGGTGATCATTGACAAACTGTCGAAGTATGGGCACTTCGTTCCTTTGCATCATCCGTTTACTGCGGTTACAGTGGCTGAAGCCTTCCTCAATACAGTATACCGTTTGCATGGGATGCCTCTCTCTAGTTTCTGATCGCGATCGCATATTCACAAGCCAGTTCTGGAAGGAACTTTTCCAGCGAGCTGGTGTTCTGCTGCGTATGAGTACAACACGTCACCCTCAAACTGATGGACAGACGGAGCGAGTTAACCAACAAGTGGAATGTTTCCTGCGATGTTTTGTCAGTGCTCACCCCTCTCGCTGGGCTAAATGGATACCATTGTGTGAATACTGGTACAATACCAACTGGCACTCGGCTACGGGCAAGACTCCCTTTGAGATTATCTATGGTCATGAGCCTCGTCACTTTGGGTTGACCGCAGAGAGTACAGTGCAGTCTGCTGATCTGCAACAGTGGCTTGATGATCGCCAAGTGATTATCGGATCAGTACGTCAGCATCTGTTGCGTGCACAACAGCGCATGAAGACACAGGCCGATAAGCATCGATCTGAGCGTGTGTTCAAGGTTGGGGATTCTGTTTTTCTGAAGCTGCAGCCATACCTTCAAACATCGGTTGCTCCCAGGGCGAATCACAAATTGGCTTTCAAATTCTATGGGCCTTTTGAAGTTCTGGAGCGCGTTGGTGAAGTAGCTTACCGCTTGGCATTACCAGTATCCAGTCGTGTGCACCCGGTATTCCATGTCTCTCTCCTGCGGAAGGTGCTCGGCCCAGCTCATGAGGTATCGACCCAACTTCCCTTCCCAGAAATGCAATTTTCAGTTCCCGAGCAGGTACTGCAACAGCGAGTGGTGCGTCGCGGGTCCAATACTCTGGTGCAAGTGCTGGTGAAGTGGAGCGACACTCCAGTGGAGATGGCGACATGGGAGGACAAGGTGCAGCTCAAGCAGAAATTCCCTAGAGCACCGGCTTGGGGGCAAGCCGTCTCTAACAGGGGAGGGATTGTCAGCAACAGCGATCAAGACACAGATGCAACAGAGAACCAAGTACCAGGAGTGGGCCGGCCCAAGAGACAGCCTCGTCTGCCGGCTCGGCTGGCTGGCCCGGAATGGGCCCATGTGGGCAGTGTACTTAAACCTAGCGATAGCGTTTGAGTGGCTGGCGAACGGCTGGCAGGCTAGCTAACTTTCCCCTTTCGTGTTGTAACGGATAATCCTCCCTCCTCCTTCGATCTCCTCTGGATGAACTCGTGAATTGTAGCTCGACCTGGCAATAATGGAGGCGAGTTGAGCGAATTACTGATTGTGTGCTAACAAAGCACCAGAGCACCGCTGGCAAAAAATGTTACTCTAGCACCACCTGATATATCCGTGTATGAAACCTAAATAAGTTCATGTGTAGCGATGGCTTTCAATCTTTTGTGAAATTACTAAAACAAGATATCTCAATGCCTAGAGAATTTCTAAATAAAATGCCTGGATAAGAATTTCCAAAATAAATTGCCTAGGGGTTACCAGGGTACAAGGCTACAACCTACACTCCCACGGACAAGGGCTGTCAAAAACAAAAAACAAAACAGCTACGTTTGGTTTGTTAACATATACTGTATGTTACAACTGCTGTAGCACTCATCACAGATACAATGAGTTAGCAAACATGATGCCACGACGTAAGCTCTCACTCGCCGATCCAAACTTGCTCTCAAGGTTGACCTCCCCAACAGCTTCAGCAGCGGCTTTTAGCTGGCAAACAAATCAAGTCAATTGGTCCGACAAAGGAAAACAAAGCAAGCTTATTTTCTTGACTATTTACAGAACTTTGTAATAGAAAAGTAAAATGTTGGGCATGCAGAAAAGGCCAAAGAAGAAAGTCAGATGCCAATCACAACTTCTATATATGGAGATAAACAGAAATTGATAACATTTCTTACATATCTAGCTACAGTCCAACTTGTTCATCATATTCAGTCATGTCACAGTTGAGAGTAAATGTTGACAGTTTATGGACATTTCGCTAGAAGGACATGTCACACTTGTATTCGCATGCACATTGATCTAATGGATCAATCAAAGGCAGATTTTTTTTTATTCGCATGCACTTTAAGTCAAATGGGATAACCAAAGACAGACACTCTCATTATCCAAGTGATTTTAGTACTAGTGCCCGGAACCAACAGGTGGCTTACCTGATTCAGAAATTCATCCAGCCTCCTAACTAGCCGTATGATGCTTCCTTCAAAAATGTCAGTCATTTCTGTCACCTCTCCGAAGGTGGCGCCCTGTGAGGAAAATGTTTCAGGACTCTACACATAATATTACTACAAAAACTGCAGCAGCAGTACAGATGCAGAGTATGATTGCATCAGATGTCGAGATTATGCATGATAAGAATCAATGTCACAATTGGAGATATCTTAATGCCCAGAGAATTTCCAAAAAAAAATTGGAACACAAGATCTATAGTTTAACGAACTGCATAGTCTGACCAACCTTTGACCAGCAGTATATGACGTCCATCAGGTAGGGTTTACAAGTTGATTCAACATATTCCTCAACATTGATGTCCAATTTGCATTCCCGTTGTACCTAAAACAAGAGTGAGAAATCAGAGTTCCCAATCAAGCATAGGGACCAGGGAGATGGGTGGCGATATAGTGATGATACAACAAGTATGCACCTCGGCTATTTTCCTTGCAGCCTCCTGGAGCTGCATCATTGGTTTAGAAAGCTCATTTCTCAGGCGTATTTGCTCACTTGATTTCTCACACGGAACAAAGCAGCTAACAACGGAAGCAACTTGATGATGATCAAGATCATTAAATGTACCTAGTCACATAAACATATTAATGCAATACTGAATGTAAAGTAAGTAAAAACTGAACCCACAGTCATATTAAACAGGTACCATTAAACATAAGTTCAGTGATAAGCAGCTCATCCCCAGTGTCTATCAAACAGGCAGCACGCCCCTTTAACTGGAGAACACCATCCGCATCAATATGACCCAGCATCTTCAGAACGCGAGACCGGTTTTTCAGTTCATCCCTAAATTTTTGTAGCTGAATGATGGAGAATGTGAGAACCCATTTAGCTGTTTAACAAGGATCAACCATACAAACATTCAACCAACCTGTGAATCCCGCATCTTTGACTTTAGTTGCTGAATTTCATGATTCAATTCAGCTTTTCTTTGGTACCATGACAGTTGCTGTTCACTTTGATCGGACTGAGACACAAAAATAGCAAAAAAGTAAGTGCATCAAGTAAAAAATGGGACTGGGCATTTCTTAATTGAAAGGTGACGATAAGGCATACCTTATGAAGTGGGTGAGAACACAGTTTCTGCTCAAGATCCTCAAGTTTATGAACCAGGTCGACTAATTCAGGTTCTTCAATACCCATGTCCTATTAATGATACCAGAATGTCAAAAAATGACACCATGATTCAAAATGATCGCTTTAGGATGACAGGTGATTTATTTTTAGGAAAGAATGATCTGAGAAACTGGACCAACTAAATGTGACACGAAAGAATGCCAGCAGAAGGTAGAGCAAGGGAGCGCATCAAAGGGTTTGCAGACTAGAAATAAGCAGGTGAAGACCATATCAGTATTTTAGCTATAGCATTTGTTTTCTCCGTCTGCATATCATGCATGGACGATGTACTGAGGAAAAACGGATGTGATATATCTCATCCGGAGAGCTGTGCTAATGTACATCCAAAACCTGACAATATAAATTTGACTTCCTTTTTTTGGAACTCTGAGCCTCTCTAAACAAAAATGGTACTTGTAGTGCAAAATTAACAATGAACTTAAAAGAGGCATTATGTAAGACGAATTTTCACCGTAATTGGATTTAGCTTTGGAAGCCCTTGGGGGTAACGCTTTCCTAGTTCTTGAACTGCAAAAAGTATGTTTTGTCTTGCTTCAGGTGGTCGCAAATCAGATGGAATGCTGATTCTAATGCTGCTTAGACCACATACCAAAGGTAATGGTACAGGCACCTGCAAATATCTGAACATTAGTCAAAACTAAATTTTGGGCCAACGCTAAATGAGAATAATAATACGACTAGCAAACTGAAGATAAACGACCACAATAAAATCCTCTGTCACGATCTTCAACTCACCACATGCATTTCTCCCTTCTCCCCAGGGCGAGGTGGGCATGGCTTTGAACGCAATCCGCTCTCACTCAAACTAGAAGAACAATGAAGCAAGGTATCCACTATATAGTTATTATTGCGGGATGCACTTAATGCAGGGGGGAGGCTACTAGATGCTGGAGGTTTCTTTACAACATTTACAACCACACCCCATCCCCAGTCTGTTGAACCATCCCTCACCTTAACCTGCCATGATGCAAATTACTCAGTGAAATGGAATCTGTGTAAATTTTACAGAATCCACATCATAAGTCATAACAAAGCAATTCATCAAAGAAGGAAAATGATGGACAGAAATACACAGTATTCATAGTGTGTGTTGTTTCTTATCAGTCATCCTCAAGCAAGAACAGAACCTAGGAGAAATAGTTACGTACCAGCCTTCCAGGAACCAAATATAACAAAGCTCTCTCTGGTCTAATCATCTCAGACATGATTTTCTTCTCAAGTTCAGATATATCAAGCCCTAATTTGTGATATTCAGCAAGATCATTCTGTACAAGTAGAGGTGATACATTGTTAGTCAAACAGAAGCACAATAACGTATACTACAACCCAAATAGCATACCTCTCCAGAAGAGCCCAGCAAGCTAGCTTCATTTTCCAACCTTGTAATCTTCTGAACCACTTCGGGTAATGCCTGAAAAGCAACGGAAGCTCATCTTTGGCATTCAAAAGGATATGTCATAAAAGGCATCTTTAAGGTTGATACAGACCTTTTCATACTGAAACTGGTGGAATGAATTCCGGATCACATGTTCAGCAGTAAATTGGCCCTCCGCGCGACTCAGCAAATTCAGAATAGTGTAGTAGCTCAGTCGGAAAGTACTGATGAGAGGTGCTGGTTTACCTAACACCATGTCCTTGATAACACTCATTTCCATCTGAAAAGTTAAATTATGTTATGACCAAAGGCCAAATGTCAAACTAAAGGAAGCACGTGAGCACAACACAAAAGTTTTAGCGCATATATGTTGCATAAGAATCACGGTATATAAAATAAATCTCGAAAAGCAATTCAAGCATGAATATGGAACAAAACAAGTGTCTTGCAGGACAGCTTCAATAGCGCAAAATGAATGTTAACACAACTACTAAGAATTGGAGCAAATTAATTTTGCGTAACAAGTATTGCAAGCTAAGTAAAGCTTGTTATGAGAATTCAAGCATGAACATAGAACAATGTCTCTTTGGAGGACAACTTCAACAGAACAAAATGACTCTTCAACAACTACTGAGGTGAGAACTACGAACAGCGCATGTATCTTTCAAATGCAAACTTCAATAGTCTAAAAAATTAAGCTTATAATGACTTCCGACTACATGCCACTGCATACCCATAATTAACTAATAAAAACTGCTAGGTTCAAATATCAAACTGGTAAACATCTACCAAAATCAGAACCATGACTACAAGTAAAATAGCAATGAATTGCGTTAGACAAAAATAAAGCAGTAATCAGTTACCACATTTCATTATCATAATCAATGCAGAAAGACAACTGCAATTTCCGTTATGATAAGTAATGGAAAGGGGTTATGCCCGGTTAAAAAAAAGAAGACAACTGCAGAATCTGAATGGAGGATGCATTTGATCAAATTATTGTAGTAGAAAGACATACAATTTCCACGCACGATCATCGTGCTATATAAAATATATTAAGAAGAACAAAGAAAGTTGTAATGGAAGACTACACAGCCTTACCTGTTCATCTATCATTATAACACAAATGCCACGTTCATCCTTGCCACGCCGACCGGCTCTTCCACTCATCTAGAAAGAAAAAACAAAATTATTTTGAGAAGGGCTTGTACATTCTATTCCACCTACTAACTCTACATATATATGCCTGACTTCACTTCATGTACATTAGATTTACCTGTATATATTCTCCAGAACCAATAAAACGGTTACTATCACCATCCCATTTTTTGACAGATGTAAAGACAACTGTTTTTGCAGGCATGTTCAGTCCCATGGCAAACTGAAGAATAACAATCATGAGTTAATCAAATGCTGCTACTAAAGAGTGAAAATAATTCCAGAAAGTATAAAACAATAGTTATCTGACTTTCTCTATTTCAGAAATAAAAAATAGAAGTCCCTTTGAGGAGTATAGTTCCAAATTATGCTCATGTCAATGGATAAAATAAGTTTAGTGTCAAGTGGGACAATGAGGTTAAAGCACACACCGTCTCAGTAGCAAAGAGAGCTTTCACAAGACCTTCTTGGAAGAGCAATTCCACCAGCTCCTTAATTATTGGAAGCAGTCCAGAATGGTGTACTGCAATACCTCGTTTAAGAAGAGGCAACATCAACTCTATAGCAGGTAAACCTCTATCTTCCTCGCTTAAACAGAAAATAGCACTGCGGAAAACCTGTTCAATGCTATCCTTTTCTTCTTCAGTGTTGAAATCAAGTTTTGACATCGACATCGCATGGTGCTCACATTCCCTTCTACTAAAGCTGAAAATAATGACTGGTTGAAACTTGCGCTCCATAATCATCTGCAAATTAGCAATCATCGGAATTAATCAGGGATAAGACTGGAAGAAATTAAACCAAACTATAAAACATTAACAGCTAAACAGTGGATATCATCAATAAGTGAGACATGAATGTTCCCTGGTTTTTAAAGCCAGCACATGGTAAACTACAAAATATGCATGCTTGTACAAGAAAGCGTAAACCATCTATTTATTTGTAAATTCAGAAAGCATAATAAGGCCAGAATTTATCTTGCACTAAAGTATGTCAGTGGCTGCTTACCTTGACAATTCTGTATATGTCAGAAGTTCCAGAAGCATTCCCGCCTTTTGCAATTCGACCACTGGCTTTAGGCCCACCACTCTTCTTCCCATCTAGTTGACTAGGTTGCTTCGCAAATGTGTCTTGCAGCTTCAGAAAATTATCCTCCCTGAACTGACCATTTTCATCTACTACGAGGTAGAGACCAGACCCACCTATTGGGAACACGTAGTGCTGTAACGGTGTCGGCCTGAAGTCTGTGTACACCACATGACAAGGCTGCTTGTGCAGATTGCATATCCACTCAGCAAACTCGGTTGCATTCGACATGGTAGCAGAAAGAAAGACCATCTTTATGGCAGGGGGGAGGAAAACTATACTCTCTTCCCACACAACGCCTCTCTCCCGGTCCTTCATGTAGTGGATCTCATCAAATATAACCCAACCAACTTCCTTGATCACCTCGGAACCCCTATAGAGCATTCCCCTCAGGATTTCCGTCGTCATGACCAGGCAAGTAGCATTTGGCTGAAGCGTGACATCACCAGTCATCAAACCAACATCAGAAAACTCATGACTAAGCTCACGGTACTTCTGATTGCTCAGAGCCTTCAGTGGAGAGGTATATATAACCCTCTGCTTGTCTCTAAACGACATTGCAATGGCGTACTCAGCAATGGCTGTCTTCCCCGCAGACGTGTGAGCTGAGACCAAGACAGATTCGTTCCGCTCCAAGCAGGCGATCGAGACAGTCTGGAAGGGGTCGAGCTGAAACGGGTATGTCTTGGCCATGTTCCCGTTAAACACAGGGTTTGAAAGGGTCCCATGTACGGCCTCGTCCTTAGACAAATCGTAGCCATTGGGGGCAGCAACCTCATGGATGCACGACCGGGCGAGGTTCTGACGCTTGGCAGCCGAGCCAGGCAGCGACTGATGTCCATTCATAACAGCGGCAGCGGAACTGTCCTCGGAATCCAGCTCGGGTGCTTTGCGCTTGCTGGTATTTTCCACCTCTTCCATCTTTTCGATAGGATTTACCTATCACATTAGAAACATGAGCCAATTGCAGCGGTAGAATATCAGAGACATTACTTGCATTGCATGCCTAGAAAGAAAAGAAGACATTACTTGCAGACATGAATGGGTAGGAGCAGCAGAGCTAGACTGGAATTACAGCTTAACATATGAAGGAAGGTGTGGATATGGCAAACGATGGCCAACTTGCAACATTCCAACACCACAGTACCAGTTAAAACGAGACTACAACCCTAAGCCACTGCAGTACCAAAATCAGATTATTTTTTGATAATTGATGCCGGAAACGGAGCATCCCAGAAGCTTCGTAATACACTTCCCACAATCACTTGCAGCAATTCCCACCACACAAAATCAATATACTCCAATTTAAAAAACTACAGAGAAAAATGCCAGAATAAATTGACTGAGAATACAAAAGCGGAATGAATCGATCCCAGCAAGCTACATAGCGTGGGGAATGAGGTTCAATTAAACCTTCGAACCTCAGGAACCTAAGAATCAGCATCATCCCAAAACCCTAGTGGAAAAACTGCAGAAAGTGGCCGAATAAGTCTTTTTTCCCCTTTCCTCGTGCTCGTGTTCTCGTGCGTGCAAACAGCTCGGCCTGGGAATGGTTTGGGCGGAAAACGGGTCCTGCGCTCTTGGCACCTCCGCCGCCGTCGCAACGAACACCGAATCGAGGCCCGGAACACGCACCGGAAGAACGTGCCCGCGAGGAGCTGGAGCGGTAGATAGATCTCGGCGAGGGCTTACCTCTCTCACACTCCCTTGACGGCGAGGAAGGAGCGGCGCGGCGACTCGAGCCCGGCGGGGAGGCGGCGCCAGATGAGCGGAGCTGGAGGAGGAAGGCAACCCCTCTCGCTCGCCCTCCGCTCTTGAACGTGGTCGGGCAGCGCTCCGGCCAGTGTGGCAGAACCCCTCTCGCTCGCCCTTCGCTCGTCCGAACCCGTCGCAGAATCGCCGAGGGGCACCGAGAATGGGTTCGGACCGAAAAGCCCAAACCAAGCAGATCCGGTGCAATTTTTGGCCACACCATCTCGGTACATTCTTTTTTCTTAAAAGAAAGGAAAACTCTTGGCTTCTACCGGCGGATCCCACGCGAGCATCCGTCGACTTGTCCGTATGACATGTGTCCTCTCAGAACGGTGCTCTGCTGCCCACTACGATGAGTTTTCGCAGCAAGGCCTCTATTGCAGTAAAAACTACAACAAAACCTCTGTTTAAATTTTTTTACAGCAAGACCTTTGTTGCAAAAAAACTAAATTGCAACAAGACCTCAGTGGCAAAAAAAATATGAAACAAGACCTCTGTTGCAAAAAAACTAAATTGCAACAAGACCTCTCTTGCAAAAAAAATATCTTGCAAAAATTTCTACAACATGACTCTTGTTGCAGAAATTTTCGGCAACTGACCTATGTTGCAATGATAAAAGGATGATGCTCAGTCGCTCAATTGTCGGATCCGATGCAATTTCTTTTTTGAAACAAGGCCTCTGTTGCCAGAAAAATTGTAACAGAGCTTTTGTTGCAAAAATAATTATTTTGTAACAGGCCTCTATTGCAAAAAAAAATCTGCAACTTGACCTTTATTTAGCAAAAAATTCCATAACATGATCCGTGTTGCAGGAATTTTCTGCAACACCACCTATGTTGCAGTAATAGAGGATGACGCTCAGTCACTAAATCTGTCTGATCCCATGGCTCGCGAGGCGACGGATTTTTTGAAAAAATCCGCCGGCCGACGTGTAGCGTTGCCCTAAAAGAAAACAAATCTCAGTACATTCTGACCGCAGGGACTATATCTCGCTTGTTGCGAGACTGAGACCTGCCTTGTCTCTCACGCTCCCTGGAGCAGTTTTGAGAAGGTTCTATGGAACGGTTTTACAACCTCTCATGTGGTTTTTTCTTCTTCTCGTTTATATGTGTTTTTATCGGTTTTCACTGCTTAAAGCTTTTCTTTTTCCATTTTTAAATACATGTTGGATTTTTTCAATACATGTTGTATATTTTTTTATACATCATGTAACATTTTTTTGACACAGGTTGAACATTTTCTAAATACATAATGAACATTTCTTCAAATACATGTTTGAAATTTTTTAATAAATTTTAAGTACACGTTGAACACTTTTTGAGTGGTCTGAAACATTTTTTATATTATGCAAATATTCTTTTCGAAAATTACGAACATAATTTTAGAACATGTGGACATTTTTAAATGTTATGTATATATTTTGGATGGCATGAATTTTTTTAAACTTATGTAAACTTTTTTGCATTGTATAAACATTTTTTTAAGTGCCATGATTTTTTAGAAATGTGTGAACATTTTATTTTAAATTTTACGAACAATTTTTGTAATGGTATGACATATTTTAAAAAATTATGTAATTTTTTATTATTGTATACTTTTTTAAAACATGATGAACATTTTCTGAAACGCATAAATATTCTCTAAATGTCATGAATATTTGTTTTGGACAGTACGGACCTTTTAAAAAAATTGTACCAAAAAACACCGCACTAACGTCTTTTAAATGTGCATTAAATATTTTTAAAAATATAAACTTAATTTTGAATTATATGTATTTTAAATAATTTGAGATGTAAACAAAAACTAGTTTTTTTAGAGAGAATGTAAACAAAAACTAGTGTATATGTGTATCTACATGTGTACGTGTATGGCCTCGTGTGTGTGCGTGGTTATGACTTGGAAGTAAATATAGGGGCCATGGTCCGCCCCAAATAGGCTAGGCCTATTAGAGGGCAACCCCTGGAATAATTATAGGTGACATGGGCTGCGCTAAATAGGCCAGGCCTATTAGAGGGCAACCACATGGGCCTTGAGGCCCATGTAGGTGGCGCCCTCCCCTTCTTGCCTTGCCCTACAAATGAAGGATGCGACTAGGGTTGGAGGAGGGGCCCCATCTCTTTGGCCGCCGTCCTAGGGAAGGGAGCTTCTTCTCCGAGTCGAGCTCCCTCTCTCCCACCTATATATACTCATGGCGTCGCACCTATTGAACTCACAAGTTCCCGCGAAGTTCGGGCGCCCCCTCCCCCTCTTGTTCTCCACAATAATTCTCCTTGAAGGGATGCTCCTCCATCTACTTCTTCTCAGGCATCGTGAAGCTTTGTATGACGAAGCACTACCATCAAAGGTGCCAACGTGTGCAATCCACGGAGGAGTCGTACGTTCGGTTCTAGTTCGAGGGACCGGTTCATGGGTCTTCAAGAACGAGATCTTCACCAACTCCTCTTCCGCTGCAACTTGTTGTTAGTAAAGATCGGATAACCTTGTATGTACATCTTCATAGTGATCTTGGTTTAGATTCCTAGGCGGGTTTTTTTGTTTTCTACTATTATTCCCAACAGTGCCATCATGAGCGATCTATGAGTAGATGTGCAGGTTACAATCTAGTACACATTTTTTTGTGTGGGTATTGCACAATAATTTTCCAGCAGTAGATGAATTCTATTGTGGTAGATATAATCTATTATATAACGAAAGTTTTGTGCGGGTGAAAGATAATATTTATTGTATAGATGCAATCTTTTTCTCGATGTTCTTGCTTGCTTCCCTTGAATTTGCGTCTTTTCTGTTCTTGGTGGCATGGTGGGGTTTTGCTACAAAGTTCTGAACTAGATGCATAGGATAAAACTTCTGATGAAATTCCAATTTCAATCGGTTGTAACTCCAAGTCCCAATATCATCGCATAGCCTATACCATGTCAATGTCTTCTCCTTCAAAGATAAAGGAAAGACCTTCTTATTGACTTCATCCTCGGGCAAACCTGCAAGCCTAAATAATCCACAAACTTCATCCACATAGATTAGATGCTTATCAGGGTGTAATGTTTCATCTCCTACAAAAGGATTAGCTAGCAGTTTCTCTATCATACCCGAAGTAATTTCATAATAAATATTTTCAGTAGTTTCAGTAGCTTGAGGAGAAACTCTTTGTTCTTTCGGTCGAGGTGAAGATACCCCGAACAAACCCTTCAAATGATGATTTTCCATAGTGACAAGTGACAGTAAATTTCAGCACGTAATATAAATGTTTCCTTACCAAATTCCACTTACCAATGGTGCTTCACTCCCCGGAAACGACACCAGAAAGAGTCTTGATGACCCACAAGTATAGGGCATTTATCACAGTCCTTTCGATAAGTAAGAGTGTCGAACCCAATGAGGAGCAGAAGGAAATGACAAGCAGTTTTCAACAAGGTATTCTCTGCAAGCACTGAAATTATCGGTAACAGATAATTTTGTGATAAGATAATTCGTAACAGGTAACAAGTAACAAGTGTAACTAAAGTGCAGCAAGGTGGCCCAATCCTTTTTGTAGCAAAGGATAAGCCTGGACGATCTCTTATATAAAGCAAAGCGCTCCTGAGGACACATGGGAATTACCGTCAAGTTAGTTTTCATCATGCTCATATGCTTCGCATTCGTTACTTTGATAATTTGATATGTGGCTGGACCGGTGCTTGGGTGTTGTCCTTACTTGGACAAGCCTCCCACTTATGATTAACCCCTCTCGCAAGTATCCGCAACTACGAAAGAAGAATTAAGATAAATCTAACCATAGCACGAAACATGCGGATCCAAATCAGCCCCTTACGAAGCAACACATAAACTAGGGTTTAAGCTTCTGTCACTCTAGCAACCCATCATCTACTTATTACTTCCCAGTGCCTTTCCCTAGGCCCAAATCATGGTAAAGTGTCATGTAGTCGGTGTTCACATAACAGCACTAGAGGAGAGACAACATACATCTCATCAAAATATCGAACGAATACCAAATTCACATGATTACTTATAACAAGACTTCTTCCATGTCCTCAGGAACAAACATAACTACTCACAAAGCATATTTGTGTTCAATATCAGAGGGGTAATAAATATCATTAAGGATCTGAACATATGATCCTCCATCGAATAAACCAATTAGCATCAACTACAAGGAGTAATCAACACTACTAGCAAACCACATGTACCAATCCGAGGTTTTGAGACAAAGATCGGATACAAAAGATGAACTAGGGTTTGAGAGGAGATGGTGCTGGTGAAGATGTTGATGGAGATTAACTCCCTCTCGATGAGAGGATCGTTGGCGATGACAATGGCCTCGATTTCCCCCTCCCGGAGGGAAGTTTCCCCGACAGAACAACTCCGCCGGAGCCCTAGATTGCTTCTACTCAGGTTCTGCCTCGAGACAGCGACGCTTCGTCCCAAAAGCTTCCTTATGATTTTTCCAGGTCAAAACCCTCCATATAGCAGAAGATGGGCACCGGAGACCTGCCATGTTGGGGAACATAGTAATTCAAAAAAAATCATACGATCATGCAAGATCTATCTAGCAGATGCATAGCAACGAGACGGGATGGTGTGTCCACGTACCCTCATAGACCGAAAGCGGAAGCGTTTAGTTAACGCGGTTGATTTAGTTAACATGGGCACCTCCGTGTTCAGCACATGTTCAGCTCGATGACGTTCCTCGAGCTCTTGATCCAGTAGAGGGTCGAGGGAGAGTTCCGTCAGCACGACGGCGTGGCGACGGTGTTGGTGATGTGATCCGCGCAGGGCTTCGCCTAAGCACTACAACAATATGACCAAGGTGGTAAACTGTGGAGGGGGGCACCGCACACGGCTAAGACAAATCTTGGTGTGCCTTTGGGGTGCCCCCCGCCCCCGTATATAAAAGGGGGGGAGGAGGCCAGCGGCCAAGGAGGGCGCACCAAGGGGAGAGTCCTACTTGGACTCGATTCGCCCCCCTCCTTCCTTCCAACGAAGAGGGAAAGGGGAAAGGGGGAGAGGGAGAGGAAGAAGGAAAGAAGGGGGTTGAGCCCCCTCCCCTTGTCCAATTCGGATTGGGCAAGGGGGGGCATGCGCCACCTCCCGTGGCCTACCTCCTCTCCTCCACTATGACCCAATAGGCCCATTAACTTTCCCGGGGGGTTCCGATAACCTCCCGGTACTCCAAAAAATCCCCGATCTTCTTCGGAACAATTCCGGTGTCCGTATATAACCTTCCAATATATGAATCTTTACCTCTTAACCATTTCGAGACTCCTCGTCATGTCCGTGATCTGATCTCATCCGGGACTCCGAACAAACTTCGGTCACTGTCATGGAAGTGTCATGGTAGATGTCCTCATGGAAGGACTTAGTTGCGGAGCCATTACGATGAGGTTAGCTTAAAGGGGTTAAAACAGGACAAAGCACACGCGGAATTTATACTGGTTCGGCCCCTTGCGGTGAAGGTAAAAGCCTAATCTAGTTTGAGGTGGTATTGCTAGGGTTTCAATTACCAGGGAGCGAATACGCTTTGCCTAGCTTTCGATATGTTGTTTTTCTTGCCCTAAGCCGCTGTCGGGTCGTCCCCTTATATACATGGGTTGACGCCCTGCGGCCTACAGAGTCCCGGCCGGCTCATACAAACGTGTCCGACTCGGTGACTTATTTTACATGCCTTATAATACAAGTTACATATACATGGCGTTTTATACTCATGGGCCTTAAGCCGCCTCTCGGTTTGGGCCCTTTAATAGGCCTACTTCATGAACCGCCACCTTCACATACTCATGGGCTTTGTCTAGATGAACTGCCACTGGAATAACCCGGCCCCTCCTGGGCGGGTCATATCCAATAGTCATATCCCCAACATTAGGCCCCGTGTTGATTTGAACTTGTTCATGTCAATCTTCAACACTTAGAAAAATCCTTCTTCATCTTCCTGTGAAATATTGTAACCCGCCATGACGTCATCTTCGGAAATTGCGGTATCCTGCCGTGACGTCACCTGTGATTAATACTACACACGGCCCATATTTTTAATAAATCTTTTCCTTTACTGACCCTCCAAAAATCGAGGCATCTGCGCCATCACACATCCATTTTCCTGTCTCCTCGATTCCCGCGTATGTCACTTATCCTTCCAGCCTTATAAATAGGGCCACGGGTTTACTTTTCATTCTCCCCCTTTGCCTACTCTCCTTCTTCTTCCTGCTCGCGACGCTCCAGTGTGCCCCAGCTCCGCCGCCGTCAACCTTCGTCTCCTGCTTCGACTCCGGCCACTGCATCACCCTGAATAGACCAGAACGCCGCGGTGCTCCTTCGTTGTCTCATCAGCATCGGTAAGTCTTATCTTTCCTCGTAATAGATTTGTCTTTAGGGTTTTGGTGTTCATCGGTGCTCGTCACCGCCCTTCCTTCTCCTTGCTTAGATTCATAACTTAGATCCAAAAAACAACATAAATCTTGCGTGGTAGCAGTTTTAGCACTTGTTTTTTTATACCAGAGTATATACCCATTGCAAATAGATCTCATCTGGACATCCCCACTTTTCGGCCACTGCCACTTTAAATTTAGATTGTATTTCATTTTTTGGAACAGCTGCAGATCCAATCTTATAGCTTCAACTTGTGAAACATGTTTGTCCCAACACTTAGTAGATTTTGCTCTTGTTAGATCTTGAATATCCGGTCATGGCGGCTTACCGCACCGGCTTATAATTACTCATATATCATTAGTCCTCACTTAAGCCGCCATTCTGAACATATACTGTTACCGTTAGCTTATGATTTCACCAATTGATTTGAACCAGCAAAATGTTCCTTTCCTTTAGGGTTTCTTTCTTCACAATGCCGCCAAAGACAGTCTATACATGCAATTGTGTCCCCTCCGTCATCACTGAGGGCTCATTCAGAGACTTTGTCAAAATCGGGTACTTGCCCGCAAAGAGTGTCATGCATTATCGTGCTCTTGAACCGAGCAAAGAAAGACCTCAGCCAAAGGATGGCGAAGTACTCGTATTCACTGATCACATGAACCAGGGCTTCTCTCCACCTGGCTCTAAGTTTTTCCGAGATGTTCTGCACTTCTTCCAACTCCATCCTCAAGACATTGGACCCAATTTCGTGTCAAATATCTGCAACTTTCAAGTCTTCTGCGAAGTATACCTTCAAGAGGAGCCCATCATCGACCTCTTTAGGGAGTACTTTTATTTGAACCGCCAGAATGAGTTCAGAAACGGGCCCAGCTTGGAACTTGGCGGAATCTCGATTCAACGCAGAAGAGATGCCATCTTCCCTTATGCACATGCCTGCCGAGTCACCCCAAGGATTGGAATCAAACGTGGTTTTACTGCAAAGATACCTCTCCGGCTGACGGGAATCCACTGTCGGGTTACCGTGTCGAGCGCCTGGACTCAAAACACAATCTTCATGAGAAACTTACCACTGCCGAACGGGCAATACTTGCTCCTACCATTGCAAAGGTTAAAGCTCTGCTAGGAAACGGGTTAACTGGCATTGATTTGGTCAGGTGCTGGGTTTCTTGGCAGATCATACCCTTAAGTCGTCGCACCGGCTTAATGTGTACTTACACTGGTGGTGTAAAGGATCCACTGTGCCATAGTTCTGCGCCATTAACTGATGAGGCAATTCACGAAATGGTTAAGTCCCTTCTAAATAAAGATCCAGAAGATTGCATTAAAGTGGGTCTGGCCCCTTTCTGCAAGCTTGACCCGCCACCGGATGTGAGTCTCTGAACTTACTTACCTTTACCTCATTATTCAAACACTTTATTAACTCAACATTTAATGACCTTTACAGGCTAAGTCTGACTTTTGGAAAAAGAAATATGATCATGAAGCTGCTAAGAAGGCCAGGGCTGCCAAGAAAGCCACCAAGAAAGCCGCCAAGAAGACCACCAAGAGAAAGAAGAAACCAAGCGCCTCTGACATGCTTAATCTGGATGACACCTCTAAGTCGGAGGTAGCCCTTGACTCTCTTGGCTTGTTTTTCAATCATATTATTGACACCGATTATTATCAGGCTGACACGGGAGCCAGCCAAGCAGCCGAAGAAGAGGTAACTATTATTTCCTCCGGCTCAGAACCTTTGCCAAGACAGAAACTTTGACAAGTAACCCGGAAAGCAAAGTTTTCACACCCCTTGGCTTATTTAGATCCTCACTTTCTTTTGAAGCAACAGCAACACAAGAATCAACGTCAGACCCGGACCAGTTGAGGTGAAGAGTTGTCCTCCGGCTTACCGAACACTCCCGCTCCTCAAAAACGTCGAAATGAGGTTCTTTTTAATTTAAACTCTTTCCACCCGCTGGCGGGTATTATTTGCCTACCACTTAACTCTATTGATTCAATTGACCAGGAGATTGCCCGTTCTTCCTCTGGCGATTCATCGCAAACCGAGTTGCCTGCTTTTAAAATTGCCCCTGGGTAACAATAATTACCTTTTATTCTGTATCTCTTTATACTCTTACACTTATACTGACTTGTCACCACCTGTGCAGTGGACAAGCAAAGCCTAGTAAGAAAACAAAGGTTTCCAAGCCAACTGAGGATCCTAAAGTTATTGAACCGGAACAACAAGTCTCTGCACCTGACGCTCCTGAAAAACAACCAGATGACCCTACCCCTGATGTTTCACCTGCGATTCCGGATCTCTGCATTGATGACACCAATATTAATTCTTCGAACCCTGCACCATCCAGCCCACTTAAGCCGTCAGAGACTCATACTGATGACGTTCTGATCACTGGCACCGGTTTTACAGAACCGGGAAATCCAATAGCTTTGGCCAAAAATACTGCCAAACAAGAGGTTATTGAAAGGCTACCTCAGCCAAGTACACTCCAGCCGCGATCTTGAAGTTGATATGGTGAAGCAAATGCACCAAAAGTATGAGGTATGACTTCCACCTTTGAATAATTATGTACATCCTGCCAGCCCCCAAGTCTACTGGTTATGATAAAATTGAATAGGTTGTAGACTTAGAATAATATAAGCTTCTTTCATAGAATCACTCCAAGGCCGGTTGTCATAGTTAAAATTAAACCGGATGTTGTAAGCAATTTAGCATTGCATCCGTAGTCCCCAAGGGCCGGTTTAATCAGTATGAATGAGCCAGTCCTGTTTACCATTATTTAAGAAAGGAGAGCTTATGTGGATAGCCCTCATGAGTCGGTTGTGATTGTTTACAGCACAACTGGTTCATCATTAAGAAGATACAAGCGATATGCATTAGCCCCCAAGTGCCAAGTAGTCTTGCTTGCAAAGTGCTTGGGACTTTATTCATAAGAGCCGTTTTACTTAAGGAAATTCTTTGACATACATTAGCCCCCAAGTGCCAAGTGTTGTTGCTTGCAAAAGACTTGGGACTTATATTCTCGTAATCCTGAATGTGTTGACAACTCTGTGCTTCATGCAGGCTGCTACTGCTGAACTTGAGTCACAGTTAAATGATGCAAAGACCCAGCTGGCGAATCAGGAGTCTGAGACCCGGAAAGCTGAGTCCAAATTCCAGTTTAGCATAGCTGAATCGGAGAAGCTGAAGACCAGTTTTGAGGTGGAGAAAAACAATTGGGTTGAGGAAAAGACTGTTTTAACGCAGCGAGCTAAAAAAGCAGAGGCAGCTCTTCAAGAGGTGACCACTGAGCTTACTGGCTTAAAACACCGTGTATCTCAGATGGTTTCTGCTATCTTTGGTGAGTCGCCTTGCTAGTCATCAAAGGTGAATCCTTGTCGTGATAATATAAACCGCCATTAACCAATATGTGATTTATTCAGGTCCCAGGAGTAGCAACCTTAACCAGGACATGCTTGTGAAACTCAAAGCTGTCTACACACTTGTCGAATAGCTGTACACTGGAGCTCAATGTGCACTGGCCGCAATTTCTCCAATGAGTCAAGCGCCTACTCTTTTAATAGATGTTTTGAAAAAACTTTGTGCTTCCTGCTAGGGTGGATGAAATGAAACGGTCGTCTGCAAGAGCCGATGCTGTGACGGCTTTGAGCCGGGCCAAGGCATGGGTACCAGAGCTTGACCCGTCTGAGGTAGCCACTGGTTACCCAAGCTTGAAATAAGATGGTATGCTGTTTGATCAGAAGGACTTCTCAGCTTGCGTGAAAGAGATACGTCCAATGGCGACTATGATTGCAATGACTCAGACCTTTCAAAGTACCATCCGACTTATAACAAGGAGAACCAGAAGATGCTGACCCCCGCTTATAGAGTGATGGACTTAATCCCCCAATCTGTAAGCACACTTTCGCCCCTGAAGTTGAGCCGTCTGATCTTATAGATGACGAAACTGAATTTCAAGCTTTATCTGGCATCGATTGGTCATCACCAAACTTTCAGACGGCGGAGGAGGACGAAGAACCGGAAAGGGATGACCCAGAGACCTCCAATCAGCAAGGCCAAGAAGATTGAATTGTCGGGCGGCTTATATATTTGATCCTTGAAAAAATACTTGATCTCATTCGGCTCATGGAGCCATGTAATAGGGTAGTAAAAACTTGAATCTGCCGTGCCATCGTGCATGTTTCTGCTTTTTGCGCAAAACTGCTGATCTCCATTGTGAGAAAACATCACCTTATGCTTATGACAACATTTGACTTATGCCAATCTGATCGATTATTGTCCTGCACACAAAGAAAATAGAGATGCCCTGGCGGCTTACCGCCAGGCGGGTCATGATACCCATTGAAGCCACTGAGGACGAATAGTCCATAACCAGGGCCGGTCTGACAATTGTTAAATAAGATGTCATACCTGTAGTATATGCTTAGACTGCCGGCTTATCAGCTTCGTGTAGTTAGAGGTGTTAGAGCTATAACTCTAAACATAAGATTCATTATGCTCTGGCGACTTAGAGTCCGCCCTCCTGACGGGTTGCAGAAACCCAAGATATGCTTCAAATATGAGCCGTAAGTAGGGCAGGTGGGCCCGACTTGTAAAAACCAGAGGGCAAAGAAAATACCATATAAAGAATAAAAATAAGAAATTAAAAGAAATTCGAGGCTTTTGTAGGCTGCCAAGCCAAAGTGTCTTCTTCGATGAAACTAGCCTGAGCCACTGGAAGGTGCGTGCTTTCCGTGAGCCTGACTCACAGTTCCCAGTCGACATTTGAACCCAGATAAAGTCAGGTCTTGCTCAAAGATAGACTTATCAGGAGTACGCGGGGTCAGAGTAACAACATACATCACAGGCCGATTTATCCAAGTTTCAAGGAAGGCGGCTTATGAAGCCTGGATCTATCCTGACTATCTGTAAACCGTGCTCTTGCATGACAAGCCGTCTTTTGAACCTTAACAAGCTCAGATCTTAGTTGAATACGCCATAAAGATTGATCGTTAAGAGTTCAACGGGTCAATCGGGATTACCCGATGGAGTTGAAGCAGCTGGTATACAGGTAGGATGACCCAGAAAGGTTATGTCCTCTTTGGTCGAATACGCCTATGTTTGGACAAGATAACCTAGTCAAGAGGGTAGTTGTCGGATTTCGTGTTCTGGCAGACCCTTGAGGTTCGAACACTGGGGTGCGCGCGGAGATCTCTCCCCTACCATTCTACGTCCGATCTTCTTGTGCGAACTAAGATGAAAGCGATAAACAACACAAGGGACACGAGATTTATACTGGTTCGGGCCACCGATGTGGTGTAATACCCTACTCCAGTGTGTGGTGTGGTGGATTGCCTCTAGGGCTGATGATGAATAGTACAAAGGAAGAACATCCTCGCAAGATGTGTTCTTGGGCGGGTGCGATGAACTGCTTGGGTCAGTTCGGGCCACCGATGTGGTGTAATATCTACTTAGGCTCTATCAGATTTCTCTATGCCTGTGGCTGGATGCCTCTACCCTGTGGTGGCTAGCTCTATTTATAGAGGCCCTGGGCCTCTCCCTGAAATAATGAGCGGGAAGGGCGCCAACAATTGGCCATTTTGAAGGGGAACATCTAGTACAAGTTATCCTGACCAAAGGTGGTCTTCGGCTGCCAAAAGCTCTGGTAGTGACACCGTCTTGGGCTCCATGGTGACCTCCGTTCGGCTGGTCTTGGTCTTGTCGCACTGGAATGGTAACCTTTGCCTGATGCCTTGGCCTGTGCTTGCCCCCTTTGCACCAAAGGGGAAACAAGGACTCTGCACAGGCCGGCGCCCGTCTGGCCTTGATCGTCATGGCTTGCATCATTGGATCCTCGCGAGGTACCCTTGCATTGATCTCTCCGCCTCCTCGCGAGCCCTGCCTGATAAGGACGTACTTGAGGAAGCTCTCTGTCGTCCGCGCTGCGAGGCTTGGCCCCTCGCGAGGGTCTTGAGCTTGTGTTGATGAAGATGGGCCGCGCTGGGCCCCCACTTGAGCCACGCCGCAGGCCGCAGGCAGGCAAGTCTGGGGACCCCCATTCCCAGAACACCGACAGTAGCCCCCGGGCCCAAGGCGCGCGCGGGCTTGGCTTAGCAAAGAAGTGAAGGGGCAAGCGTGAAGCGCCGCGGGCCCTAACAGCCTGCGGCCTTGGGCGCCGCATGGCGGTCGATTGGACGTGGGCGCCTGCGCTTCCCCACGACGCCTTGGCAACTGCGCGACTTGACAAGTCCCTGTATGCAGAGATATGGGTCATGATTGCCTGCGATCTGGTGCTCGGCGGTTGGTCTTATCCGGCTATAAGTACGGGGCTGCGTGAGCTCCGCCAGTTCGCCCCTTCCTGCTTCTTCCTACTTCTCCTTCCTTGTCCTTGCTTTCTCTTGCGCCGATGGCACCGATCCGTCGATTCTCTGCAGAGGAGAAGGGAAAGGCCCCCCGAGAGGGTCCTGACCCCCTCCCACCGAAGAAGCGGCCAGTCCTCTGCCTCCGGGACGAAGGTGCCTGGCAGGAAGTGTCGAGGCCGTGGTATGAGCGGCCGTCGCCTGGGTATCCGCTGCCCTTGCATGCCCGCGTCGTAGGCCCCAGGGAGGAGGGAGCCAAGCAGCACCGGCAGCATCGTCGCCGACGCCGTCGAGTCACGAAGGTGCGTGTCGTCCCTCCTGGAGTCCACGCGGAGCGCTCCTCTCGCGAGCTAGTACTCCAAGCCGCCATGCCTCCAATGTCGTGGATCCGCCTTCCTCCCTCCTTCGCCTTTGAGATGCGGGGCAGGTCACTGGAGCTCTGGCTGCAGCACGTCGACTGCAGCACTCCCGCGACCGGAGCGGAGGTCGCGGTCACCGCTCCAGGCGAGGTCTTCATGACCCGGGACTGGGGTGAGATTGCCCGGGTCTGCCGATCGGTAGGCGCCCTCGTGATTCATCTTGAATACGACGGCACCTCCCTGATGTTCTTCAAGGTCTTCGATGCTGAAGGATGCCGGCTGGAGTGCTGCCTCGAGGGAAGCAGCGAACAGGCGAGGGCACGGCCCGCCGGTTGGTCCTCCAGCAGCTCCTCAGGCAGCAGCGGAGGGACTGAGGGCTTCAGCGGCTCCCCTGAACTCCTCGCAACTCCGGAGACGAGCGACGACAGCTATGAGCCTCCGAGCTCGCGCCGTGCTCGGAGTGGGGCAGCCGCATCGGGCCGCCGCTGATCTGGATGGGGTTGGCGCCGGCGCCGGGCAGTCCACTGTTGATGATGGCGTCGCCAGCGGAGATGCTAGTGGTTAGCGTTCCTTAGAGCTAGCTCCTTTTGTTCCCTGCGAGGAATTAGAGTAACACCCCACGAGGTATGTAAGGCGTCTGCCGTGCCTTTTGTAAATATTATATCCTTAATATGAATCGGCGTGAGGTGTTCATCCTGTCCCGGCCGAGCTCCCCCTTTCTATCCTCACGAGGATTTGGTGCTCTACGCTGATAGGCCCCAGTCCCCAGGCAAGCTTCAGCTGTCGCTGGTATGCCAGGTTGCGATGCCGTGGTCAAGGCCAGGAGGTGAGCGGCCCGAGGTTCAGTAAGAGCCCCCGAGTCACGATGCTTGGGAGGTCCCCTTTAGCGCTCAAGCAGTCCTTGCTGGGCGAGAAAGGAAAGTAGCGTCGCCATGACAGAATTACACTGGGCGAGGATTCAGCGTTGCGTTGGTCTAGCTCTTGTGAGGGCGTGACTTATCTTGTGCGCCTGAAGCAGTCCCTCGGAGAAGCGCTAGGCCCGTGAGTCAGTGAGCGAGGCACTGCCGGGTTGGGCCCTCGCGAGCTTCTTCCCCTTCTCCCACACTTCCCTTAACGCTCTACGTCCTCAGGTCCCGGCCCTCGAGCGAGCTCAGCCACCGCTGGTATGACAGGTCGCGATGCCGTGGGTCAAGGCCAGGGGGTGAGGGCTGGAGAGTCAGTAGGAGCCCATGGGTCCGATGCCCAGGTACCCCCCTTTTAACGTGCAAGCAGTCCATGCCGGAGAGGGGAGAGAGTGCTTGCGACGCCCCAACATTGCTCCTGGAGTAGGTCCTGCACACCAACAATGAGGAGAAATAAGGCCTGCCATTACGGCTGCCAACCAACCCTTGGTCACTCTGAGGAAGTCATTGGGGCACTTGAGGGCCTGGTGAGGTGGCGCCTTGCGGAGCTGCCGCGACCAGAGCTCGACCACTTAGTTTTATCGACGTTGCAGGGACGGACCCGTGCGCAAGCGCCGTGCCAGAGCGAGCGGCTCCATAGGTGGGCGTCAATCGAGCGGGCGATTAGGTCGGACATGTTAGGCATAAAGGAAGGGATTCAACTTCAGGCGTATGTTGGTGAATGCGGCCGCCGCCGGGTCAGGCCCGAGTGGCGTGGGGGTGCTGCAGCCCGAGGGGTGCCCCCAACAAGGTAAGTAAAGAACATAAGCAAAATGGATACATGCCGCGGGGATGGACCCACGCGGCCTGGGAATGGTGCAGCCCTGCGGGCGCTCCCAGCTGAAAGTAAAACTCTGAAAGATGTCACCTGACGTTGTTGAAGATGAAGTGATGCTGAGGAAGCGAGCGATGCGCGGTGAAGACGTCGGCCCTCACGAGCCCCCAGGCCCTGGGGCCTCGGGAGGCTCCGCGGGCCCAAGCGGGTCCTCGAGAGCCATCTCCATCCTTGCCAGGACCGCGTGGTGCCTGATCTCCTGAGCCTCCAGAATGCTCCTCAGTAGGCGCTGGTGAGCGGCGGCCGCGTTTGATAGGCCGAAAGGCATGCGAACGTAGCTGTGAGGTGGCCCCTCACAACGCCCCACGCGCAAAGGCCAGAGGCGCTCCTGAGACGCGGCTCGGTTGAGCCCCGGGACGTCGATGCTGACGCGTAGCCCACCATCCTCGCCTGGATGTGGGGCTACGTCAGGCAGGCGGCGGCTGCCGCGCTTGACTCTTGACTCTTGCAGCTCTTGAATGTTTCTTGCGATGAACTCCTGAGGGTTTGGTCTTCCTTACCTTGTACCTTCCTGAGGGAAAAGCGCCTGAAAGCGCCCCTCCAAGTGATGCCCCAGCGCCTCCCTCGCGACCTTGGCAAGGTCGGTGGCTCTCCAAGGAGGAGCCCCCGAGTCTTGCCCGAGGAGGGCGCTGGGCGCGCTTTCCTATGCGTGAGAGGGTGGCGCTCCCTGATCGAGCGCGGAGCTTGACGCAACACCTCCGGGGGCGCCAGCCCCCTTGTGGCTTGAGCTTGGAAAGGTCTTCTTCTTCTTGAGGGTCGCTTCGAGAGGTCTCCCGCCCCTGTGGTCTTGGTCTTCGATTGCCACGGCTTGGAAAGCACGCTCCAGTGAACACACTGCATCTCTTTCTTCACAGGGCACGGTAATGACTCCACCACTTCCAGGCATCTTGAGGACATTGTAACCATGGTGAGTCACTGACATGAACTTGGCTAGGGCCGGGTACCCGAGGATGGCGTTGTACAGTAGGCGGATGTGAGCGACGTCGAAGTCGATGAGCTCGGTGCGGTAGTTGTTGCGCTGCCTGAAGGTGACTGGAAGGCGCACCTGCCCAATCGGAACAGTAGAGCCATCGGTGACTCCTGAGAAAGGCTTGGTTGGATGAAGCTGATCGTATGGCACTTGGAGATTGTCGAACATCTCGACGGACAGGACGTTGAGTCCAGCACCGCCATTGATGAGGGTCCTGGTGACCTGCACATTGCTGATGACTGGGGAGCAAAGCATCAGGAGGACTCCAGCCGTTGCCGCGCACTTGAGCTGATCCACTGAGCTGAACGTGATAGTGCACGTAGGCCACCTGAGAGGGCGCGTGGCCTCAGGCTTGGGAAGAACTGCGTTCACCTCGCGAGCAAACTGCTTGAAGATGCGCTGTGAGGCCGGAGCCTGAGCGCCACCCAAGATGCAGGCAATTGCGCGTGGCTCCTGGAAGCCCCCAATTCCATTGTCCTGATGCTGGTCTTCATTCCTCCTTGGCGGTGGCGGCAGAGGCGGGAGGCCTACGTTGTCGTGCGGGCGATCTTTGCAAGGCTGGTCCCTCTAGCCCCCCTCGCGAGGCTGGTCCTGCCAGTGGTCCTTGTGAGGGCGGTCACGCCATCCCTGGCGCGGGCCACGGTCTTCCCATCGTCCTCCACCTCTTCCTCCTCCTCGGCCATAGCCCCTGTCGTTGCGCTCGAGGCGTCGGCCGATTCACTCGTCTTGCACGGCTCTGAGCTCTTGACATTCGTTGGTGTTGTGGGTGTGGAGGTCGTGGTACACACAGTAGCGTCCGCCCTTGGATGACTCAGGCTGATCCCTGCCTCGCTTGGTGTCCGGCTCTGCTGCTAGCACGACAGCCCCCTTGCGCTTTATGTCTTTGGCCTTGAGCTTCTTTTCTTCGGGGTTGGCTGCCGGGAGCTCGAGAAGGGAGAGGCGCCCTTCCTCAGCCCTGGCGCACTTGTTGGCCAAGTTGAATAGCTCTAGGGACGTGCACAGGTCTTCATGGATGGCTAGCTCCTCCTTCATCTTGATGTCGCGTACACCATCGAAGAAAGCCGAGATGATGGCTTCCTCAGTCACCTTGGGGATCTTGAGGCGAGCATAGTTGAAGCGCTGGATGTACTTCTGCAGGGTTTCCCGTGGCTGTTGCTTGATGCGGCGCAGGTCGCTCACGGCCGGGGGCCGGTCACGAGTGCCCTGAAAGTTGGCGATGAAGCGGGTGCACATCTCGCTCCAGGAGGAGATCGTGTCGGGGGCCAAGTTCAGGAGCCAAGTGCAGGCTCCGTCCTTGAGCGCCATGGGGAACCAATTCGCCATGACCTTTCGTCCCCGCTGGCGGCTATGATGCCTAGCTCGTAGAGCTGCAGGAACTCCGCGGGGTCCGTTGTGCCATTGTAGCGAGGAGGGAGGTCAGGCTTGAACTTGCCTGGCCATTTGATGCTGCACAGCTCGGGGGTGAAGGCGAGGCAGCCCGCTGTGGCCACCGGCGCCCTTGGCTGGTGCCGATCTTGCTGTTGCTGGTCGCCATGCGCCGCTGCTGGGAGCAGCGCGGGGGCTTGTCATGGAAGTGCTGGGACGCGATCTTGGCGCGCCGGCGCCGGGAGCGCGCGAGCACCTTCTCGGGGACGCGGGATCTCTTGGCAGCTCCTTTCTTGCTGCTCAAGCGCTGGACGTAGTGGGCCTCGCGCCTTGCAGCCAAGGAGCCTTCTTGGGGAGGAGGTGGCGGAGGCGCCTCCTGGTCATCACCTCCTGCGCGGAACAGAGGGCGTGGTAGCGAGGGGGGTCGCAAGGGGGAGCCCCCTGCGGCACTGACGAGCTCGGTGATGCGGGCGAGCCAGTCCTCGTAGAGGTCGTCGATGGGGCGGTAACGGAGAAGCTCCTTCGCCAAGAGCAGCGAGGTGTGCGCATCCATGGGGGCGCGCCGGGCGTGGGACGATGAGCCAGCTGGGGTCAGCGACGGGGTGGCAGTGTGGCCATCCCGCCGCACCGAAGGATGCTGGGACAAAGCCTGCTGCTCGTTCCCCGCCGGGCCGATGGCGGCGTTGGCGGCGGGCGACGGGGAACGACGAGGGGGACCACTGACGGGCGCCGTCTGGGTGATGCGGGTGGCGAGAGCAGCTCGGCGCTCGGCGCGAGCCCGACGAGCGTCAGCCATGGACACGACGAAAGACCACACGCAAACGATGGAAGAGAGGATTCCGGCGCACCCCTACCTGGCGCGCCAAATGTCGGATTTCGGGTTCCGGCAGACCCTTGAGGTTCGAACACTGGGGCGCGCACGGAGATCTTTCCCCTACCGTTCTACGTCCGATCTTCTCGTGCGAACTAAGATGAAAACGATAAACAACACAAGGGACACGAGATTTATACTGGTTCGGGCCACCGATGTGGTGTAATACCCTACTCCAGTGTGTGGTGTGGTGGATTGCCTCTGGGGCTGATGATGAACAGTACAAAGGAAGAACAGCCTCGCGAGAGGTGTTCTTGGGTGGGTGGGATGAACTGCTTGGGTCAGTTCAGTCGCCTCTCTCCCTATCTCTCTACTTAGGCTCTATCAGATTTATCTATGCCTGTGGCTGGATGCCCCTACTCTGTGGTGGCTAGCTCTATTTATAGAGGCCCTGGGCCTCTCCCCGAAATAATGAGCGGGAAGGGCGCCAACAATTGGCCATTTTGAAGGGGAACATCTAGTACAAGTTATCCTGACCAAAGGTGGTCTTCGGCTGCCAAAAGCTCTGGTGGTGACGCCGTCTTGGGCTCCACGGTGACCTCCGGCCGGCCGTCCGGCTGGTCTTGGTCTCATTGCACTGGAATGGTAACCTTTGCCTGATGCCTTGGCCTGTGCTTGCCCCCTTTGCACCAAAGGGGAAACAAGGACTCTGCACAGGCCGGCGCCCGCCTGGCCTTGATCGTCATGGCTTGCGTCACTGGATCCTCGCGAGGTACCCTTGCATTGATCTCTCCGCCTCCTCGCGAGCCCTGCCTGATGAGGACGTACTTGAGGAAGCTCTGTGTCGTCCGCCCCGCGAGGCTTGGCCCCTCGCGAGGGTCTTGAGCTTGTGTTGATGAAGATGGGCCGCGCTGGGCCCCCACTTGAGCCACGCCGCAGGCTGCAGGCAGGCAAGTCTGGGGACCCCCGTTCCCAGAACGCCGACAGTAGTAACGCTATGTTCTGTTTGGTCAAATACGCCTATGTTTGAACAGGAAGCCCCCAAGTGACATACTGACAAGTCATGCTCGTTAGGGATCTATGTTTGAGCTGTGCTGTGCATCCAACTCTCTTTGGTCCCTGAAGTTTGGGCGTTGAGCCTCTTAAGATAAAGACTCAGCTTCGAGGAAGTGAAACGACAGAGGCCCTTAATTATCAGGGATGCCAGCTTTATTATACTGTTTATAAAATATACATCATCTGACTATGTACATCATGAGAGTCGGTGGCTCAAGTATAGTAGGGCCAAAGATGAGCTATATTCCACGGTCGACGGGTCTCCTCCTCCGACTTGCGTGAGTCCTTGTGGTCTTGAACATCGATAAGATAGTATGATCCATTATGCAGATTCTTGCTGACCACGAAAGGTCCTTCCCAAGGCGGCAATAGCTTATGCATATCCTTTTGGTCCTGGATGAGCCGGAGCACTAAGTCGCCTTCTTGAAAGGTTCTGGTTTTGACCCGGCGGCTGTGATAACAACATAGGTCTTGCTGATAAATTGCCGAACGAGCCGCCGCGAGATCACGCTCCTCATCCAATAGGTCAAGTGCATCTTGACGTGCCTTTTCGTTATCAGCTTCAAAGTAAGCCGCCACCCGGGGTGAATCATGACGGATGTCACTAGGGAGAACCGCCTCTGCTCCATAAACCATGAAGAAAGGTGTGTAACCCGTAGATCTGTTGGGGGTTGTATTGATACTCCATAACACTAAGGGTAACTCCTCTACCCAACAACCCGGTATTCTTTGCAAAGGAGCCATAAGCCGGGGCTTGATACCTCGCAGAATCTCTTGATTTGCTCGTTCTGCCTGACCATTGGACTGAGGGTGAGCCACAGAGGAAATGTCAACCCGGATATGCTCCCGTTGATAAAATTCTTTCATAGCACCTTTAGAGAGATTAGTACCATTATCTGTTATAATGATGTGTGGAAAGCCAAAATGGAAGATCACCTTCTTCATGAATTGAACCGCCGTTGCTGCATCACACTTACTAACCGGCTATGCTTCAACCCACTTAGTAAACTTATCAACCACCACCAAAAGGTGGGTATTCTTATCCTTGGACCTCTTAAAAGGCCCAACCATATCAAGCCCCCACGTTGCAAACGGCCAAGTAATTGGAATCATCCTCAATTCTTGAGCCAACATATGAGCTCGCCATGAAAACTTCTGACAACCATCACATTTGCTTACCAAATCCTCATCATCAGCATGAGCCGTCGACCAATAGAACCCATGATGAAAAGCCTTGGCTACAAGAGATTTAGAGTCGGCATGATGGCCACAATCTCCTTCGTGAATCTCCCGTAGAATCTCACAGCCTTCTTCGGGAGAAACGCAACGCTGAAACGCCCCTATGACACTGCGATGGTGCAATTCCCCATTGACAATTGACATTGATTTAGACCGTCGGGTTATCTGTCTGGCCAAGATCTCATCCTCTAGCAACTCACCCCGGGTCATGTAAGCCAAATACGGAACTGTCCAATCAGGAATAGCATGAAGAGCCGCCACCAATTGTGCTGCCGGGTCAGGGACAGCAAGATCCTCCTCTGTAGGTAATTTGACAGAAGGGTCAAGCAAAATATCCAGGAATATGTTAGGTGGCACCGGCTTACGCTGAGACCCTAACCGGCTTAAAGTATTAGCCGCCTCATTCTTCCTGCGATCAATATGCTCAACTTGATAACCCTTGAATGACCTGCAATAGCATCAACCTCTCGGCGATAAGCCACCATGAGTGGATCCTTAGAATCCCAGGTGTCAGAGACTTGTTGAGCTACCAGATCTGAATTGCCAAAACACCTCACCCAGCTTAAATTCATCTCTTTAGCCATCCGAATACCATGGAGCAAGGCCTCATACTCAGCTGCATTGTTAGTACATGGGAACATTAACCGGAGAACATAAGAAAATTTATCACCTCGTGGGGAAGTTGAAAGTGCGTTATATCGACTAGAGGGGGGGTGAATAGGCGATTTTTATGAATTCTTCACCGAGGAATTTGCTAGTGAGGAAATTCCTTAGCGAAGAACTACTTGCAGCAGAATAAGTACTCAGAAGTAAACATAACTGAAGACAAACATAGTCATCATGATGAAATGAAGACAAGCACAGAGTACAGAAAGCGTAATCACAGGATAGCACAGGATGAAGACAAACAGACTGAGGAAATTGAACTGAGGAAATTGAGAAAGTCTTCAGTCAAAGTCTTCAAACACAGATATGACAAGCACACATCACGGTAATGAGGAAATGAAAGAGTTGAGGAGATAGAACCAGTTGGCTTGGTGAAGACAATGATTTGGTAGACCAGTTCCAACTGCTGTCTCAGTTGTACATCTGGTTGCAGCGGCTAGGTATTTAAACCTGAGGACACACAGTCCTCACCGTATTCTCCTTGAACTAAGGTCACACAGACCTCGTCCAATCACTCGTGGTAAGTCTTCAGGTGACTTCCGAACCTTCACAAACTCGGTCACTCGGCGATCCACAATTCCTCTTGGATGCTCTAGACCATGACGCCTAACCGTCTGGAAGAAGCACATTCTTCAAAGGTAACAAGCGTCAGATCCACGCAGGATCAATCTCTTCAGTCATGCTCAATCACTTTGGGTTTGTAGGTGTTTGGGTTTGGATTTTCCTCACTTGATGATTTTCGCTCAAAGTCCTCGGAGGATGGGATGCTCTCAAATGACAAGTGTCAGTTTCTCTCGGAGCAGCCAACCAGCTAGTGGTTGTAGGGGGTGGCTATTTATAGCCTAGGGAGCAGCCTGACATGATAAGACATAAATGCCCTTCAATGATATGACCGTTAGGTGGATAAGATATTTTGGGATAGCTGGCGCGTAGCACAGCAACGGTCGGAAATTTGAGGTTCAAATTCCTCAGGGCTATCATGATCCTCACTGTGTAGGCAATCCACACTGGCAAATTTCTAACTCCTCAGTCAGAACAAATTCCTCAAAGACCAGAAGAACTTCGTCTCTATCACTAGAGAATATGACTGAACTGTATGAGATTTCCAATGGCTTCACGCAGGGATTGGTAGGTGTAGGATTTTGAGTTGAGCATCACTTGGAAATTTTTCCTTAGTATTTCCTCGACCCCCTTTAACAGTACAGTGTTTCCTATGACTCAAGAAAGAGAAAACGAAACTACGAAAACAAAAGTCTCCACGCTTCATGTTCCTCGAATGAATACCAAGTCTTCAAGGTCACACCAATTTCTTCACTTTCAAAGTCTTCAGAAAGTCTTCAGAATACCAAAGTCTTCAGACGAAGAACTTCATTTTTAGGGGTCGACTTTATCTATAAATATCAAAATCCTCATAGACTTATAGACCTGTGTACACTCATAAACACATTAGATCCTTAACCTATAAGTCTTCAATACACCAAAATCACTAAGGGGCACTAGATGCACTTACAGAAGTCAAGACAACTCTAGCCCCCGAGCCCTCCAAGTGCCTGGGTCCATCAAAGTGAATAGTCCAATATGTGTTATCCGGCTTTTCCTCAGGCGTCTGCAACTCTGTCCAATCATTGATGAAATCCACAAGTGCTTGAGACTTGATGGCCGTACGAGGCACATACTTTAAACCATGGGGTCCAAGCTCAATGGCCCATTTAGCAACCCGGCCTATGGCTTCCCTGTTTTGGATGATGTCTCCTAAAGGAGTAGAGCTAACCACAGTAATGGGATGACCCTGAAAATATTGCTTGAGCTTCCGGCTTGCCATGAAAACCCCATACACAAGTTTCTGTCAGTGTGGATATCTTTGCTTGGACTCAATAAGCACCTCGCTGATGTAGTAAACCGGTCGTTGAACCGGATATTCCTTGCCTGCCTCTTTCCTTTCCACCATAATAGCCACACTGACAGCTCGGCCATTGGCAGCCACATATAACAACATATGCTCTTTATCAACAGGAGCAGCAAGAACCGGAGGCTCAACCAGTTGCTTCTTAAGCGCCTCAAATGCTTCATTAGCAGCATCACTCTAGACGAAATTATATGTCTTCTTGATCATCTAATAAAGAGGAATAACTTTCTCACCTAACCGGCTTATGAACCGGCTTAGGGCCGCAATACGACCCGCCAGACGCTGAACATCATTGACACACGCCAGCTTAGCCAACAAAGTAATGGATTTGATCTTCTCCGGGTTAGCTTCAATGCCTCTGTTAGAAACCAGAAAGCCCAAGAGCTTGCCTGCTGGTATACCAAAAACACTCTTGGCCGGGTTAAGCATCATCTTGTAGACCCGGAGATTGTCAAACGTCTCCTTCAAATCATCAATCAGGGTCTCCTTATTCCTAGATTTTACCACAATGTCATCCACATAAGCATGAACATTACGTCCGATCTGATTGTGAAGGCAATTCTGCACACACCGCTGATAAGTCGCCTGGGCACTCTTGAGCCCAAAAGGCATAGACACATAGCAGAAGGCTCCAAACGGAGTAATGAAAGCTGTCTTCCCCTGGCCCTTAACTGCCATCTTGATATGATGATAACCAGAAAAAGCATCCAAAAAACTCAAACGCTCACAACCCGCCGTAGCATCGATGATTTGATCAATGCGAGGGAGAGCAAACGGATCAGCCGGACAAGCCTTGTTTAAGTCCGTGTAATCCACGCACATTCGCCAAGTGCCATTCTTATTAAGCACCAACACCGGGTTAGCCAACCACTCAGGATGAAAAACTTCAACGATAAACCCGGCCGCTAAGAGCCGGGCCACCTCTTCACCAATGGCCTTCCGCCTCTCCTTGTTAAAGCGACGAAGAAATTGCTTGACCGGCTTAAACTTCAGATCAATATTAAGAGTGTGCTCAGCGAGTTCCCTCGATACACCCGGCATGTCTGAAGGCTTCCATGCAAAGATGTCCCGGTTCTCATGGATGAACTCGATGAGCGCGCTTTCCTATTTCGGATCCAGATTGGCATTGATGCTGAACTGTTAGATGAGTCGCCAGGAATGAAGTCAACCAGTTTAGTGTCATCTGCCGACTTAAATTTTAAGGAAGGATCATGCTCTGTGGTTGGCTTTTTCAAGGACATCATGTCTGCCGAGTCAACATTATCCTTGTAAAATTTCAGCTCCTCCGTTGCACAAACTGATTCAGCATAAGCGGCATTACCTTCTTCACACTCCAAAGCCACCTTTCGACTCCCGTGCACGGTGATGGTGCCCTTGTAACCCAGCATCTTAAGCTACAAATAAACATAACAAGGCCTTGCCATGAACTTAGCATAAGCCGGCCGCCAAAACAGAGCATGATAAGGGCACTTGATCTTGACCACTTCGAAGGTTAAAGTCTCAGACCTGGAATCATGCTCATCTCCAAAGGTAACTTCTAAAGATATCTTACCCACTGGGTAGGCTGACTTATGCGGCACCACACCATGGAAAACAGTGTTTGACGGCTTAAGATTCTTATCAGTCAATCCCATGCGACGGAAGGTCTCATAATAAAGTATATTAATACTGCTGCCTCCATCCATGAGTACCTTAGTAAATTTGTAGCCTCCAACCTGAGGCGCCACCACCAGCACCAGGTTACCCGGATTATCAACCCGGGGCGGGTGATCCTCATGACTCCACACAATAGGATGTTCTGACCACCGTAAATAACGTGGCACCGCCGGCTCAACAACATTCACTGCCCTCTTATGAAGCTTCTGATCAGGTTTACACAGACTGGTGGTGAAGACGTGATATTGCCCACCATTCAATTGTTTCGGTTTGTTCTGATAACTAGACTGTTGCTGCTGCTGATTTCCCTGATTACTCTGTTGGTTGTAACCACCTTAGTTGCCCTGGCCATGAAACCCGGAATTTGAGCCGCCACCTCCATGACCCGGACCATGAGAGCCTGATCTTGAACCGCCGTTCGGGCCATGGTTGTGCTGGACAGACTCCCTAAAGTGTCTCATTATACTGCAATCCTTCCACAGATGAGTAGCCGACTTCTGATCTGTTCCGTGTTTTGGACATGGCTGATTTAGCATTACATCAAGGTCAAACCTTGTCTCTTGAGTCGGCCCTCCCTTACGACACTGGTTATAATTTTGTGCACCAGTGTTAGCCACAAAATCATCAGCCTTGCGCTTACCGTTGCCGCCCTGATTGGTAGGGTTGTACTATTGTCCCTTCATGCCGCTACTCTTCTTTCCCTTTCCCGATCTTTCATCCTTAGAGTCGGGGTCCTTGGTACCATCAGAGTCGGCATACTTAACAAGAGCCGCCATAAGCTCCCCCACGTCATTGCAATGATGCTTAAGCCGCCCAAGCTTCTGTTTGAGTGGAATAAAACGGCAATTTTTCTCCAACATTAAGACCGCTGAGCCGATGTTGATGTTATCTGAGGATTGTATGATAGTCGAGACCCGGCGCACCCAGCTGGTTGTTAAATCGCCCTCAGCTTGAACACAAGAAACCAAATCCATGATCGACATAGGCTGCTTGCACGTGTCCTTGAAATTTTGGATAAACCGGGCCTTCAGCTCTGCCCGTGATCCAATGGAATCGGCCGGCAACCCCTTCAAACAGGTATGAGCCGTCCCTTCCAGCATCATGGTGAAATACTTAGCGTATGCGGCCTCGCTAACATCCAACATCTCCATGGCCATCTCATAACTCTCCACCCAAGCCTCAGGGGGCTGTTCTGCTGTGTAATTAGGCACCTTACGAGGGCCTTTGAAGTCCTTGGGCAGGCGCTCATTTTGTATAGCTACCGTTAAACACGGCACACCAAAAGCTCTAGAAGTTACAACCGCCTCAACTGAAACCGTCGGGTAAACCGGCGCGTGCTGATGAGCCGCCAACTGAGCCGCTAGCTCGGCCTCCCGACGCGCTCTGCCCTGGTCCACCAAATCCTGTGCATTGGCACCATTGCGTGCCGGGTCATGTCCATGAGGTTGGTTACGACGCTGTTCAGTACTCGAAACTGCTGGCGAGTCAATGTGCCTACTATCGGTGTCAAAACCGGCGGATCTCGGGTAGGGGGTCCCGAACTTTGCGTCTAAGGCGGATGGTAACAGGAGGCGGGGGACACAATGTTTACCCAGGTTCGGGCCCTCTTGATGGAGGTAATACCCTACTTCCTGCTTGATTGATCTTGATGATATGAGTATTACAATAGTTGATCTACCACGAGATCGGAGAGGCTAAACCCTAGAAGCTAGCCTATGATTATGATTGTTCTTGTCCTACGGACTAAACCCTCCGGTTTATATAGACACCGGAGAGGGCTAGGGTTACACATAGTCGGTTACAAGGGAGGAGATCTACAGATCCGAATTGCCAAGCTTGCCTTCCATGCCAAGGAGAGTCCCATCCGGACACGGGACGAAGTCTTCAATCTTGTATCTTCATAGTCCAACAGCCCGGCCAAAGGATATAGTCCGGCTGTCCGAGGACCCCCTAATCCAGGACTCCCTCAGTAGCCCCTGAACCAGGCTTCAATGACGATGAGTCCGGCGCGCAGATTGTCTTCGCCATTGCAAGGCGGATTCTTCCTCCGAATACTCCATGAAAGATTTTGAACACAAGGATAGTGTCCGGCTCTGCAAAACAAAATCCACATACCGCCGTAGAGAGCATAATATTTCCACAAATCTAATCTGCTGACAACTTTTTATAACGTGACATCCTGCCCTGGTCCGGTCATTACGAACCGTTTTTCCCAGCCTGCCACCGCACGTGTTGCGAGGCGGTTTTCCTGGCACGTCTTGTCAAAGCAGAGATCTGTTCCCCTTATCACGGGATTCTCATCAATACGGGTGTGGGTAACCCAATCGCGCCCGCTGGTATGACTCCTCAATTTTAGGCAAGTGCCAAACGGCCACGCGAAGGACACTTGATATTCACCCTCTTCATAAAGGGGCCAAGGCCTGTCCTTTTCTTCTCGCGCTCGATCCTGCCCTTCCCCCACCTCGAATTCCAACACCCAAGGCTCAGGCTAAGCGCTTCGGACCTTCAATCATGTCCGGATCCAACCTTCAAGGTCGGTGGATGGCCTCCTCTGTCACAGAGGAGGACATTAAGAAGCTAAGAGAAGCCAGGTATCTGACCACCGAAATCTCGCACGGGCTGCCCGCTCAAGGGCAGGTCATCCCCACTCCCGAAACCAACGGGAGTGTCATATTTGTTTCCCACCTCCTCTGAGGGCTGGGTTTTAGTCTTGATCCCTTTGTTAGAGGGCTTATGTTCTATTACGGGCTTGATTTCCATGATTTGGCTCAGGATTCCATCCTTCACATCTCATTGTTCATCGCCGTGTGTGAGGCCTTCCTCCGCATCACCCCACACTTCGGCTTATGGCTCAAGACCTTCAATGTGAAGCCGAAGATGATCGATGTGCGACACGCAGAATGCGGAGGTGCCATAATAAGCAAAGGCGCCGATGCACCATGGCCAAAGGGTTCCTTCTCAGAGACGTCCGACTTATGGCAGCAAGAGTGGTTTTACATCACAGCTCCCCGAAGTACTAAGTGGGTAGCTGCCCCCGTCTTCCGTTCATGCCCCCGTCACAACTGGCGTCATGGGTCAACAAGGGGCTGGACCGGGGGCCAGTTAATGACGTGCCGCCATTGCAGAGTCGTATTCGAGATCTCCTCGAGAGAGATGTCAGCCTTGTCAAGGTAATGCAAGTCATGCTAGTTCGTCGGGTCCTGCCATGCCAACGTCGACCTCTCCGTATGTGGGAGTTCAACCCGGAAGGACCGCTAACTATTCAGCAATTCTTCGGCGTGACGCACGAAGGGATGTATGGATTGTTCTTCGGATCACGAATAAAGTGTCCGGACACCACCGAGGATGCGGGTCTAAACTGCAATCGTCCAGATACCCACGTAAGTAATTTCGCGTCGAACACGCTGTCTTTTCATTTGTCATAACATCATTCTGAAAAAATGCTCTTGGCCAGGACTGGATAAGAAAGGCGAAGATGATCAGGTGTTCAGCCCCCCTTCCCGAGGGCTCACCGGATCCTGTACTAGCCAGGATGCTTGAGCTCGCACCTTATCAAGTGCCATCAGGGGAAGATAAAGGGAGGAATAAAGAAGCCGAAAGCGGGCCTCACGCATTACTCATCCAAACCGGGGGAATTAGTGTCTCCGTGAAGGAGGATAATCGGGGGGAAGAATCTGAAATTCCCTCTCCCCAAGGAAGGAAAAGGACCGCCTCTGAAGACTTGGAAACAAGGGTTTCCAAACGAGGGAAGAAACCTTCGCCAGGGGGCCCTGCCTCGGAGGGCATCCTTACCGCACAGTGCCCGCAAGGGGATCAGCCCTCCACCGAGCTGTAAGTGAACACGAGTACTTTTGGTAAATATATCCTGCTTCGTCTCTGAGGACAATAACCGAGACGTGTGTCTTGCAGTTCGGATCGTAACCCTTCTCGACAGAGTTCGTCTTCGGGGGATCTTCTTCCGGAGATGATGGAGAGCGAAATGCCTCCCCCTGTCTCCTCACCTCATGGGGCGGACGACCCTGAGGTGTCGTCACAGAGGATTTCTCCTGATCCGCCAAGGCCGGAAGGTAACCCTTCGGCCACCCGAAGTCCGGAGTATTCGGCTCCTAAGGAGAGCAACATAAAGAGTCCGGGACTGTCCGGTGCACGACCGAACGCACTGATGGGTCTTCTGGAGCAAGCGGCTATCTCAGAGGCGCATCATACTTTAATGGGTACGATTGTTGAAAGGATTTCATTCGCCAAAAGTGGGTTGCATGAAGCTTTTATGAGCCTGCTAAAAGGCTTTGAGGTACGCAAAGTAATATATTTTTTACGGTACCGCACACGCTAGGTGTGCCCTATACAGATAGTAGCCCCTGAGACTCTGGTTGTTGTCCAGAGGCGGCAAACAGAGGATATAGTCTGAGGTAATGATCATGCTGCTCACATGTGCAGGCGGCTGATGGCGGTGGCTGGCCGGACTGGTGAGTTTGCCGAACTGAGGCGGCAGCTGGATGCGGCAGATGCCGACATTGTGCTTGTGAACAAGCGGCTTGATGAGGCACATGGTATGTATTCTCTCGTGGTCAACAGATATTAAGAGGAGCATGATGCTAGTATGTATAACATGTTGTGACTGCAGATGGAGCTGTCGCCATGGGGACCCTTCGGGCGGAGCTTGCCCGAGCCAAGGAACAAGCCAGGAGAAGTGATGTGGCCGCCCTAAAGGCGGCCGAAGAGTTAAGAGCCGAACAGGCTGCTCATCGTCAGAGCGAAGATAAAATAGCCAAGATGGCTGTTGAGCTGAAGGATGTCGCCGACCGGTATGAGCTTCTTGAAAAGGAAAGCCAAGTGAAGGCGACGGACCTGAGGAAAGCCATGGTAGCAGCCAAGGAAACCCGCTCTAAGATCAGAGCGGCGAAGGAGGAGCTTCGTCAAGCCGGAGATATCACGGCTGGGAAGCCCTTTTTGTTGCGGACGAGGTTTGGAGATCTGAAGTATGCCCCTCTGGATCAATTATGGAGTGCTGCAGACGCGTACTTGGACCTAGCAACGAGTGGTGCTGATGCGACTGAGTTTTTCAAAGATAAAAAAGATCATGAAGTGGAAAAGTTGTCCTGGTCGCATTTCAGTGCTCCAACGCGTCTGCTGCTATTAAATGAGCAAATGGCCGAGTGGGCTGAGCTTCATAGGTTGTCCGGGCTTGCCATGAGGTCTGTCGTGGATCATCTTTGGCTGGAAGGGCCAAGGCCGAATAGTTATTTTGGTTTAGTGCAACGATTCATTGGTGTTGTGTCTCATATCGACGCTATAAAGAGGTTGGCGTGCATAGAGGGTGTGCGGATGGCTCTTGCCCGTGTTAAGACATACTGGGCAGAGATGGATGCCACCGCTATTGCAACCCAGGATCCGGCCGTAGGCCAGGTCTCGGCCGAGCACTATTTTGAAGAAGTCCTAGAAGGCGCTCGTTTAATAGAGGCTCAGTGCTCGAAGAGTATCATGTTCGAGTGACATGTATCCCAATTGTAAAAACAATGCTATTTGGATTATAAAGGCTGTGTTTATACTTTTGCCGGAAAGTATTATGATGCCTCCTGTGCGGCCGTTTATGTATGTATATAACCTGAAAGTTTGCAGTCGTCGGCTTCAGCCCCCACGCATATAATGCGGGGGTGTTCGGAAAAGCGTGTATTCACACTTGATCCGACGTCTTGGTCTATTAAGGAGGTGATGGCGCGGCGAACAAGGCAATCGGACTATATAGCTTTAACACTTTCATTTAGCCATAGGAGTTTGACGGTGGGGTTACTATATAGCCCCTGATACTTCTGCGCTCATCCGGATACGAGGCACGTACATACATGACCGGGAAACCGACCCTTCATTAATGTGGAGGAATCGCGAAGATTCCGCTGAGTCATCGAGTGGTTGACTAGTCTCGCGCTTTATCATGACAGTTAGTTTTCGGCTTTCTCTACTGAGGTGCTCGTCCAGATGAACCAGGGCACAATCGCAGTAGTTCTCCCGGTGCCACCTTAGCCGATAGAGCGGAACGTAAGGTAGCAAAACACGGGAGCCGGGCAAACCCAACTATTGACCAAAGACATGATTCGGAACTGATGCATATAAGGACAAACTCGCGACGCCAAACACTCCCTAAGGTATTCGGACTTTACAACATATACTGGGCTGAGTAACGCCCTTGATAATGAGCCCTGAATTTCTAGGTACGTGCATTAGTCTGACGTGACGAAATGCCAATAACGCCAGCATCCCTCTCGGTTGTGTTGAGTATCCGGAGGGTATGAGGCAACAAGAGACAGTAACAAAGGTTTACACAGGGTCTTAATCTAAAAAGAAACCTTTGAGCGGGGCCCTGCTGCACGTCTGCGCCTGTGTATCCGTTGTGCCGTATCCTGGAAGGGTGTAGCATGATTATCATCTGTAAAAGAGAAAAACCCATGTAAAAGTCTTCATGCGAAAAAATTGGTTATTCTTAATGAGCCATTAAAATGTAATCTAAATAGGGCCAAGCCGAACTGTAGTCCTTTTTACATGCGGTAAGCCCCTAGTACCACCTATGGGGGTATATCCCTCGACCCAACCTCAAGTTTATCTAAGCTGTTACAGCTAGTGGTGAGCCGGACTCGTCTATCCGTGTTCCGTAGTCTTGACGACCGATCATTTATTCTGGGTGGAGAGGCCATTCAGCGTTCGGCTGCTAGAGCCACCACACATTCCTCCGCATGTAAGGACTCCTTTGTGTTTCCGCTAACTATGATGATGCCACGTGGACCGGGCATCTTAAGCTTAAGATAAGCATAATGCGGTACTGCATTAAAAGGAGCGAATGTCGTTCTTCCGAGTAGTGCTTGATAGCCGCTTCGGAATGGAGCGATGTCGAAGGTTAACTTTTCACTTCGGAAGTTGTCGGGAGAACCGAATACAACCTCTAGTACTAGAGAGCCCATGCAGCGGACCTCTGAGCCTGGTATTACTCCTTTAAAGGTAGTATTTCTTTGGCTGATTCTTGTCGGGTCTATCCCCATTTTGCGGACTGTGTCCTGATATATCAGATTAATACTGCTGCCGCCGTCCATAAGGACTCGGGTGAGATGGTATCCGTTAATTATTGGGTCCAGCACCAAGGCAGCCGATCCTCCGCGCCGGATACTAGTCGGGTGATCCCTGTGATCAAAAGTGATCGGGCAGGCCGACCAAGGGTTGAACTTGGGGGTGACGGGCTCCGCGGCGCATACGTCTCGGAGTGCGCGTTTGCTCCTCCTCTTAGTTACGTGAATCATGTTCACTGTTTTGACCTCTGGTGGGAATTTTTTCTGTCCCCCAGTGTTTTGCTGGCGAGGCTCATCCTCGTCTTCACTTGGTGTCTCCCCTCCCTTGTGTTCGGCGTTTAGCTTGCCGGCCTGCTTGAAGACCCAGCATTCTCTGTTGGTGTGATTTGCAGGTTTGTCAGATGTGCCATGAATCTGGCATAATCTGTCTAGAATCTTGTTTAGGTTGGACGGTCCATCTCTGCTGCCTTTGAATGGCTTTTTCCGTTGACCGGGTCGAGAGCCCCTGAATCCGGCGTTTACCACTGTGTTTTCTGGGCTGTCTTCATTGTGTCGACGCTTGCTTTTATTGCGTCATGGTTTTCCATTGCCATCCCTGACTTCGGATGTGCCTGGGTCGCTGGTGCCGCTATGGGCCAGCCAACTGTCTTCGCCCGTGCAGAAGCGGGTCATTAGGCTTGTTAGGGCTGCCATTGTCCTCGGTTTTTCCTGGCCGAGGTGTCTGGCGAGCCATTCGTCCCGGACACTGTGTTTGAAAGCTGCTAAGGCTTCAGCGTCCGGGCAGTCGACGATTTGATTCTTCTTAGTGAGAAATCTGTTCCAAAGCTTTCAGGCTGACTCTCCGGGCTGTTGAATTATATGACTTAAATCGTCTGCATCCGGAGGTCGGACATAGGTCCCTTGAAAATTAGCCCTAAAAGCATCCTCAAGCTCTTCCCAACTTCCAATTGAGTTTTCGGGGAGGCTTTTCAGCCAGTGCCGAGATGGTCCCTTCAATTTGAGGGGCAAGTATTTGATGGCGTGGAGATCATCTCCGCGAGCCATATGTATATGAAGGATAAAGTCCTCAATCCAGACCCCAGGGTCTGTCGTTCCATCGTATGCTTCTATGTTCACGGGTTTAAATCCCTCGGGAAATTTGTGATCCAGCACCTCATCGGTGAAGCATAGGGGTGCGCGGCACCCCTGTATTTGGATGTGTCATGGCGTTCTGACGGTTGTAGTGTTCGGTTTTGATTCTGTGTCAGAGCGCGCTTCCTAGATCCGTAGATGGACCTGGCCATACCGGCTTTTTTGAGCAAGTCCTCATGTAAGTCATGTGCAGACTTATATGTGACATCATTAGACGCCCTATCGCAGCCACGGGGTGGTTGATTCTGCTGATCGACCGTTTTGTTTTTCGGCTGTATGGGCTCTAGAGCCTCGTCGTCGAATTCAGGTAGTAGCTTGCACTTTGGATAGATCTTTGTGTGGCGACTGCCACCGTACTTTTTTGCAGTGTCAAGTACTTTGTTCCATCTACTTATGAGTGTATTTTGCGCGGCCTTAAGCCTTTGCTTCTGCTTCTTCAGACTCCTCGCGGTGGCAATAAGCCTTGTGTGGAGGTTCTCTTATTCCAAGTGCCTTTCCGGGATGATGTGTGCATCGTCGTCCGGACTATTCTCCTCTCCGGAGACAGGTTGATGATCTTTACCCTCGGCGTCGCCGTGATCGACAGCGGCTCCGTACTATGTTCGCCGTTCGCTGGCTCATCCTGCTCTATTGCTTTGGAGTCGACCGGGGTATTATTCTTTCTTGCGTTGTTATCGCTGTTTTTGCTGAGGTGGGATTTGGAGCGGCGCCTACGTCGTCGCTTTGGTTGCTTATCGAGGGGATTATCCTTCGCTGCATCCTTTCATTCCTCGTCATTTTCATCTTTGGGTGTATCCACCATGTATATATCGTGTGATGAAGTGGCTGTCCAGCGCCCTGTGGGCGGTAGTTCCTGTTCCTCTCCTGCATCGTCGTCCATACTGTCGATGTCTTCGGAGCCGAAATCGAGCATGTCGGTTAAGTCTTCGACAGTGGCTATTAAGTGGGTGGTGGGTGGGGAACGAATTTCTTCATCGTCCGCTTCCCACTCGAGCCGGACATGGTTCGGCCAAGGGTCTCCTGACAAGGAGAGAGACCTTAATGAATTCAGCATGTCGCCCAGACGCGAGTGTTGAAAGATATCCGCGGAGGAAAACTCCATGATCGGCGCCCAATCAGATTCGATAGGCGCAGACGCAGGCGGTTTGAAGCCTGTGGCCGGGGACGAATCCAAGGGTCCGGCAACACAGGTCTCACAGAAGGTGAAGTCAGTATTCGGCTCTATCACTGCTAAGTGTGCGGCCTCCATGGCGAGGTCCATCCACCCGTCCTCGGACGGCGCGATCTACTCTGGATCAAGGGCCGGAGTTGCCACGGGGGTGATCTCCCGAACACTGTCCGGCAGCAGAGCTAAATCATGCTCATCGTGACTGTGCGGCGCACCTGACGTGGGCTCGAATCCGTCGAAGATCAAGTCTCCGCGGATGTCGGCGGTATAATTTAAACTTCAAAACCTGACCTGACGGCCAGGGGTGTAGCTTTCGATCTACTCCAGATGGTCAAGCGAGTTGGCCCGCAGTGCGAAGCCGCCAAATACGAAGATCTGTCCGGGGAGAAAAACCTCACCCTGGATCGCATCGTTGCCGATGATCGAAGGAGCCATCAAGCCTTATGGTAACGACACAGTGGAACTCTCAGTGAAAGCACCAATATCGGTGTCAAAATCGGCGGATCTCGGGTAGGGGGTCCCGAACTGTGCGTCTAAGGCGGATGGTAATAGGAGGCAGGGGACACAATGTTTACCCAGGTTCAGGCCCTCTCGACGGAGGTAATACCCTACTTCCTGCTTGATTGATCTTGATGATATGAGTATTACAAGAGTTGATCTACCACGAGATCGGAGAGGCTAAACCCTAGAAGCTAGCCTATGATTATGATTGTTCTTGTCCTACGGACTAAACCCTCCGGTTTATATAGACACCGGAGGGGGCTAGGGTTACACAAAGTCAGTTACAAGGGAGGAGATCTACAGATTCGAATTGCCAAGCTTGCCTTCCACGCCAAGGAGAGTCCCATCCAGACAGGGGACGAAGTCTTCAATCTTGTATCTTCATAGTTGTAACACCCCAAAATTTAAACATGTTTTGTTTATTAAAATTTTGCCAGGAAATTAAATTTTTATTTTTTGGATTTATCTTTTGATTTCAGAACCACTCTTTTCTTTGATATTGTGGAGTTTCCACCTCAAGTGAAAACTTTTCAAATATATTGTTGGACTTGTATACCCTCTCAAGAAAACATTTCTTTTATCAGTGGAATTAATTATATAATTATTTTTCCTGATCTTTATTTCTTTAAAAATGGTTTTCCATGGTTTTAGGGTCCCATTTGAACTACAACCCTTTGATAGATTCATTTCAAAATTTCACCAAAAATTGGGGATGACATGTGATGTTCCTATATCACTTTTATGCAAAAATCACTTTTAAACATTGGGGATTTTGAGCCCTACCCCAAGTTTTCAAATCTGGTCCAGTTTGTAAAATTGCACTACAACCTATTTAAATATTTCTTTAAAGCTTCCACCAAAATTAGGGGATGTTAGTGGGAGTATATTATTCACCTTTATGCAAAAACCCATTAATGTTCTTTGAAAAATTTGAGCAAATCATCCTCATCTTCATTCTGGTCCAGCTTGGTGAATTGTACTGCAACCATATTTTATCTTGCTCTTTTTGCTATGGGATTTGTCCTACTTGAAGTACACCCTACCAAACCCTTAAGTTCATGAGATTGGGCCCATTGGAGTATTTTTGGTTCATGCAATTATAGCCTTTTCTTTCTGTCCATAACTGAAGATTTGCAAAAGTTGCACTAGCAAGTTTCTGGTTTTTTCCCAAATGGCCTTGCCATCATCACCTACATCTAAAGAGACCACAAGCTGGAGATTTTGGCGACCCCAAGAGTTGCCTAGAAGCCCATGGCATTCTGTCAAACACTTTGTGTGCATGGACAGTTTTGGCTTGGTTTTTAGTTTGCACTGTGAACTTGATCCCCTGACCCAACCACCTTGTCCACTAATCCCCTTGCAAACTCTAACCTAGACCTGTTAATCCCCAGCATCATCCAAGCCCTCTAGCACGCGCTGGCATTACGTCGAGCACCTGGCGTGCGTGCGCTGGGCGCGCCCAGAGCACGCGTTTTGCACGTGCGTGCGCCCGATTCGCCGCGTCTGGCCCCTAGCCTTTGCTCACCTGCAGAGCCACGCCCGTCCTCATCCACTCATCAGAGCCATCCAGGCCACCTGGAGCCCCGCAACGCCGCCGTCAGGTCGGCCATGGCGTCTAGCGGACGGCCGCAGCAGGCTACTGCCATGGACGGCGCTGCCCGATCCACAGCCGCGCGCCAGCTGCCCCTGGAACAGCCCGAGCTTTTCCTTGAGCACGTCCTCTAGCGCCCATTGCTGGCACGCACCCCTGGCTACAGAACGGCGGTTCGCCGACGATCTTATCCTCGGCCGCCGCGGAACCGACCTCGACCACTATAAATAGGGGCCCCCGAGCTCGTCCAGTCCCTCAGGCGACCTCAAGCCATCCTTGTAGAACTCCCACAGCCAGTAATCGATGGGGGGAGGTCTTCTTCCTCGTCTCCGGCCAGTTCGGTCGCTGCCACACTCCGGTGCCATGCGTCGCGAGCTGAGCCCCCCCAATCCATCCAGTGCCACCATCTTCTTCTCCTCGATCTTGCGGAGCCGCCCAACCTCTCAGCTTCGACTGGGAACCACTGTAGCCCAAACCCCCAAATCCTCCCGAAGCCACCTCCGCCGCGGAGCTCGTCGCCGGTGACTCCCTTCGTCCCCGCCAACCTCTCGACCACTGGGAGGACCGCCCTGGACTGGCAGATCCATCACTGCCCTCAGAACCCAGTGGGGAGCCGCCACTCGTCGACGGCGATCGCCGGAACCCCGCCTTTGCTCGGACAGAGGAGGAAGAAGGCGCGGGCGACTGGTCAAACCTGACCAGTGGGCCCAAGGGACCCACTGTCAGTGACCCAGCGCCGACCCGCGCCAGTTTAAGTGGAAGCGTATTCCTCAAAATACGCCTTCGCTAGAGGAAAACGGTTTTTGAAGAAGGAAGCAACTTCCAAATAGTGCACCCCCACTTGCATACTCTTGAAGGCAAGCATTTTGAACCCTGGCATAATATTATTGTGTGTTGTTCGACACGGTTACAACACCACCTTGACACGGATTATTCATTATTCTATAAGGAGATATGATCATACTCATGAGTGCATATTGATGATTTCATGCTGTTAGAATTTGATATGTTTGTGATAGTAATCACCCTCGTATGCCTTTCATGCCTACCGGAGGGAATCCGGGAAAGCCTCTGTCCTGGGCAGACACGAGCTTGTCCCTCGTCGAGACGATTGTGTCCGGTAAAGCGTGGTGAGGTATGAGGAGTGGTGATGCTGTCTGATTGGTGTGAAATATACTTCTTATGCTAATCATGCAGGAAATGATTTAACCTCCTGAGTCAACCATAGATCGAGTATTGTTCCAGTAACCCCCATACTTGTTTCGTACTACCACTTGTCCCTGCCACAGGTAGGGTACGGTTCAGTAAATTGTCAACCCCTTTCCTAGCACACACCGTACAGAGAGGCCATGGTGGAAGATACCGGCTGCATCCGGTAGGCATGCACTTGGTCCGGGGGCATGAGTGTTTCCGGTTGGGACCGAGAGGGGGGCACCCCTTAGAGCGCGCGATATAAATTTGATCCCATGCTAATCGAGGTTGTAGCCTCCCCACTTAGAGTTTCGCTTAACGGGTGTCGTGGGTGATTCCAGACACCGGTAAGTTAGGCTGGTGTGTGCGGTCAGGTGTGTTTTCTGTTAAAAGACCGTAGACGGAATTAGTCCCGATGGGCTAATGGAATCCGTTGCTCGTGGGTAAAGAGTACACCCTCTGCAGAGATTATATCTATTCGAATAGCTGTGTCCATGGTTAAGGACTACAGTCTGGGATGGGTCAAGTGTCGGTCTTAGTGTCGGTCTTCGGAGGAAAGATTGCTAAACCAAAACATGGATCATGACCTGTGACACATGATGATCATGATTACTATTATTATGGACTAACCATTTACATTATTTGAATTATTGAGTATCCCTGGGATGGTTCTACCTCCTGGATATTCACTGTGGTTACTCTCATATAAGCCCTTTATGTGGTGTCGCACCGACGCCCGATTGTGGCATGCTTGTTATTCATTTACTCTATAAGCCCTTTATGTGGTGTCGCACCGACGCCCGACTGTGGCATGCTTATTATACATTTACTCTATAAGCCCTTTATGTGGTGTCGCACAGACGCCCGACTGTGGCATGCTTGTTATTCATTTACTATATAAGCCCATTATGTGGTGTCGCACAGACGACGGACTGTGGCATGCTTGTTCTTTAAATCATTTATAAGCCCTTTTTGTGGTGTCGCTCAGACGCCCGACTGAGGCATGTTTTATATGTTCATCCTTTTCGAGGCGTCGCTTCAGACACCCGATCGGTGCATTCTATTTCTATTCCCTTACTCATGCATCATGGACGGTCATTTTGTGATTAACGTGTAATCATAGAATAGTTTCAGAGCATGACTATCATTTGCTATATTATACCTGTGTTCCTAATGTTTGCGAGTACATTCAAAGTACTCACTGGCTTGTCCCTGGCTATTGTCTTGGCCAAATTTCTTGCGTGGAGAGGAGCATTGCGATGACAGCCCCAGAACCTAGGCAGTGATGAGAACAGTCTCGCGAAGATAGGAGTTATCCATGTCAGCTGTTCCCGTGGGAAATGGAGTCCCATAGACGCTGACGAACCGCAAACCGCTTCCGCCATCAACCACTAGAAACCATTTGTTGTACTCATAGGCCAGAGTGGTCTTGTACTACATATTTTGTACTTTGCTTGGAGTTTTTGTATCAAGTTGGTGTCTCATCAGCTAACAGTAATCCTGGGGCTGGTGAGCACAAGGGCCGTTTTCTGGAAAATTAATATCCCGAAATCCGGTCCTGACAATAGTCCAACAGCCCGACCAAAGGATATAGTCCGGCTGTCCGAGGACCCCCTAATCCAGGACTCCCTCACCTACTGTAGCTCCGGCTTGGACAAGGGGTCGAATGAATCCGGTCACGACTATAGGAATCAGCCTGCTGTTGTACCAAAGCCGTTTGAAGAAGCTCCCTGGCCCTTCTGGTTTCAACCGCCATTGGAGTCTTGCCTCGACTGGTAGAGCCGCCAATCGCGTAGCTGCAGCAATCATGGAAGTGTCACGGCAGATGTCGTCATGGAAGGACTTAGTTGCAAGCCATTACGATGAGGTTAGCTTAAAGGGGTTAAAACGGGACAAAGGACACGTAGAATTTATACTGGTTCAGCCCCTTACGGTGAAGGTAAAAGCCTAATCCAGTTTGAGGTGGTATTGCTGGGGTTTCAATTACCAGGGAGCGAATACACTTTGCCTAGCTTTCGATCTGTTGTTTTTCTTGCCCTAAGCCGCTGCCGGGTCGTCCCCTTATATATATGGGTTGACGCCCTGCGGCCTACAGAGTCTTGACTGGTTCATACAAACGTGTCCGGCTCGGTGACTTATTGTCGGTGTTCTGGGAACGGGGGTCCCCAGACTTGCCTGCCTGTGGCCTGCGGCGTGGTTCAAAGGGGGGCCCATCACGGCCCATCTTCATCAACACAAACCCAAGACCCTCGCGAGGGGCCAAGCCTCGTGGGGCGGACGACACGGAGCTTCCTCAGGCACGGCCTCATCAGGCTGGCTCGCGAGGAGGCGGAGAGATCAAGGCGGGGTACCTCACGAGGCGCCCGTGACGCAAGCCATGACGACCAAGGGCGCCAGCCCGCGCAGTGTCCTCCTTTCCTCTTTGGTGCAAAGGGAGCAAGCGCAGGCGGGAGTATCAAGCAAAGGCACCTATTTCGGTGCAACGAGACCAAGACCAGCCCAACGACAGGGAAGAAGTCATTGTGGAGCCCAAGCCAGCGTCACCACCAGAGCCTTTGGCAGGCGAAGACCAACTTTGGTCAGGATAAGTGTACCATACGTTCCCCTTCAAAATGGCCAATTGTTGGCGCCCTTCCCGCTCAATATTTGGGAAGAGGCCCAGGGCCTTTGCCTATAAATAGGACTAGCCACCCCCAGGGTAGGGACAGGTAGAATGGCAACTGAATTGGAATCAGAGTGAGAATCAGAGAGAGAGAAGGGTGACTGAACTCCTCCTAGCAGTTCATCGCCCCAGCCAAGAATAGACCCTCGCGAGGCTATTCTTCCTTGTATTACTCATCATCATCAGCGCAAGAGGCAATCCACCACACCACAAACTGGAGTAGGGTATTACACCACAACGGTGGCCCAAACCAGTATAAACCCTATGTTTCTTGTGCTGTTCTTTTGATAGCCAGATCTTAGCAAGGCGGAGGGGTACGGGTAGGTCGAAGGAGAAATCTCCGCGCACACCCCAGTGTTTGAACCTCAAGGGTCTGCCGGAACCCGAAATCCGACATTTGGCGTGCCAGGTAGGGGTGCGCCGGAACTAGTCTTCCACCGCCCCATTCTCCTTTGACCGTCGCGTCCATGTCTGACGCTCGTCGGGCCCGCGCCGAGCGCCGAGCCGCTCTCGCTTCCCGCGTCACCCAGACGGCTCCTGTCGGCGGGCGTCCTCACCGTTCCCCGTCACCTGCCGCCAACGCCGCCACCGGCCCGGCGGGGAACGAGCAGCAAGCATCGTCTCAGCATCTGTCCGTGCGGCAAGACGGCCGCACCGCCACCGCCTCGCTCACCCCAACTGGTTCTTCGTCCCGTGCGCTCCGTGCACCCATGGAGGCTCGACCTGCACTCATCGCGGCAAACGAGCTCCTGCTCTACCGTCCCGTCGACGACGTCTACGAAGAATGGCTCGACCGCGTCGCCGAGCTCGTCCGCGCCGCGGGGGGCTCTCCCGCGCCGTCCTTTCCGCTGCACCGTACCCCGCCTCACGCGGGCGACGAAGCTCCGGGGGCGCCCCGGCCGCCTCCTCCTCAAGAAGGCACCCGACTCCAAGGCGCGTGGCCCCTGGGCGGAACCCGCTCCATCAGGTGCCAGCGCGGCAAGAGCAGAGCTGCCAAGAAGTCCCTCGCCCGCAAGAAGCTGCCTGGGCGCTCCCTGCTCCAGCACGTCACGACTATGCTCTTGCTCCCGCACGTCAAGACCCCGCGCTGTTCCCAGCTGCAACGTGTGGGGACCTGCAAGACCAAGCTCTCCGTCACCCAAGGCCTCCCGTGGCCACAACAGGCTGCCGTGCATCCACCACCGAGCTACGCAGCGTCACGTGGCCGGGCAAGTTCAAGCCAGACCTGCCTCCTCATTACGACGACACGGCCGACCCTGCGGAGTTCCTCCAGCTCTACGAGCTGGGCATTGAAGCTGCCAACGGAGGTGAGAAGGTCATGGCGAACTGGTTTCCCATGGCGCTTAAGGACGGGGCCCGCACCTGGCTCCTCAACCTGGCTCCAGGCACGATCTCCTCCTGGGAGCAGATGCGCACCCGCTTCATTGCCAACTTCCAAGGTACTCGCGACCGGCCACCCGCCGTGAGCGACATGCGCCTGAAGGAAATATGCCCTAGAGGCAATAATAAAGTTATTATTTATTTCCTTACATATCATGATAAATGTTTATTATTCATGCTAGAATTGTATTAACTGGAAACATAATACATGTGTGAATACATAGGCAAACAGAGTGTCACTAGTATGCCTCTACTTGACTAGCTCATTAATCAAAGATGATTATGTTTCCTAACCATGAACAAAGAGTTGTTATTTGATTAACGAGATCACATCATTAGTTGAATGATCTGATTGACATGACCCATTCCATTAGCATAGCACCCGATCGTTTAGTATGTTGCTATTGCTTTTATCCATGACTTATACATGTTCCTTTAACTATGAGATTATGCAACTCCCGTTTACCGTAGGAACACTTTGTGTGCTACCAAACGTCACAACGTAACTGAGTGATTATAAAGGTGCTCTACAGGTGTCTCCGAAAGTATTTGTTGGGTTGGCGTATTTCCAGATTAGGATTTGTCACTCCGAATGTCGGAGAGGTATCTCAGGGCCTTCTCGGTAATGCACATCCATAAGCCTTGCAAGCATTGCAACCAATGAGTTAGTTGCGATATGATGTATTACGGAACGAGTAAAGAGACTTGCCGGTAACGAGATTGAACTAGGTATTGGATACCGACGATCGAATCTCGGGCAAGTAACATACCGATGACAAAGGGAACAACGTATGTTGTTATGCGGTCTGACCGATAAAAGATCTTCGTAGAATATGTAGGAGCCAATATGGGCATCCAGGTCCCGCTATTGGTTATTGACCGGAGACGTGTCTCGGTCATGTCTACATTGTTCTCGAACCGTAGGGTCCGCACACTTAACGTTACGATGACAGTTATTATGAGTTTATGCATTTTGATGTACCGAAGGAGTTCGGAGTCCCGGATGTGATCACGAACATGACGAGGAGTCTCGAAATGGTCGAGACGTAAAGAATGATATATTGGAAGCCTATGTTTGGACATCGGATGTGCTCCAGGTGAAATCAGGATTTTACCGGAATACCGAGAGGGTTACCGGAACCCCCCGGGAGCATAATGGGCCAACATGGGCCTTGGTGGAGAGGTGAGAGGGCTGCCCTCATGGGCTGCGCGCCTCCCCCCTTCCCCTAGTCCTATTAGGACTAGGAGAGGTGGCCGGCCCCCTCTCTCTCTCTCTCTCCCTTGGAGAATCCTAGTCCAACTAGGATTGGGGGGGGGGGGAATCCTACTCCCAGAGGGAGTAGGACTCTCCTGGCGCGCCAGGCTTGGCCGGCCAGCCCCTCCCCCTTGGCTCCTTTATATACGGGGGCAGGGGGCACCCCATAGACACACAATTGATCATTGAGATCTTTCCTTAGCCGTGTGCGGTGCCCCCTTCCACCAAATTCCACCTCGGTCATATCGTTGCAGTGCTTAGGCGAAGCACTGCGCCGGTAACACATCAAGATCGTCACCACGCCGTCGTGCTGACGGAACTCTTCCCCGACGCTTTGCTGGATCGGAGCCCGGGGATCGTCATCGAGCTGAACGTGTGCCAAGAACTCGGAGGTGCCGGAGTAACGGTGCTGTGATCGGTTGGATCGCTAGGAGAACGTACGACTACTTCCTCTACGTTGTGTCAACGCTTCCGCTTCGGTCTACGAGGGTACGTAGACAACACTCTCCCCTCTCGTTGCTATGCATCACCATGATCTTGCGTGTGCGTAGGAAAATTTTGAAATTACTACGTTCCCCAACAGTGGCATCCGAGCCTAGGTTTTTATGGTTTGATGTTATTTGCACGAGTAGAACACAAGTGAGTTGTGGACGATACAAGTCATACTGCCTACCAGCATGTCATACTTTGGTTCAGCGGTATTGTTGGACGAGACGATCCGGACCAACCTTACGCGTACTCTTACACGAGACCAGTTCCCTCGACGTGCTTTGCACATAGATGGCTTGCGGAAGACTGTCTCTCCAACTTTAGTTGAACCAAGTGTGGCTACGCCCGGTCCTTGAGAAGGTTAAAACGGAGTCTATTTGACAAACTATCGTTGTGGTTTTGATGCGTAGGTAAGATGAGTTCTTGCTTAAGCCCGTAGCAGCCACGTAAAACTTGCAACAACAAAGTAGAGGACGTCTAACTTGTTTTTGCAGGGCATGTTGTGATGTGATATGGTCAAGACATGATGCTAAATTTTATTGTATGAGATGATCATGTTTTGTAACCGAGTTATCGACAACTGGCAGGAGCCATATGGTTGTCGCTTTATTGTATGCAATGCAATCACGATGTAATGCTTTACTTTATTACTAAGCGGTAGTGATAGTCGTGGAAGCATAAGATTGGCGAGACGACAACGATGCTACGATGGAGATCAAGGTGTCGCGCCGATGACGATGGTGATCATGACGGTGCTTCAAAGATGGAGATCACAAGCACGAGATGATGATGGCCATATCATATCACTTATATTGATTGCATGTGATGTTTATCTTTTATGCATCTTATCTTGCTTTGATTGACGGTAGCATTATAAGATGATCTCTCACTAATTATCAAGAAGTGTTCTCCCTGAGTATGCACCGTTGCGAAAGTTCTTCGTGCTGAGACACCACGTGATGATCGGGTGTGATAGGCTCTACGTTCAAATACAACGGGTGCAAAACAGTTGCACACGCGGAATACTCAGGTTTAACTTGACGAGCCTAGCATATAACAGATATGGCCTCGGAACACAGAGACCGAAAGGTCGAGCGTGAATCATATAGTAGATATGATCAACATAGTGATGTTCACCATTGAAACTACTCCATCTCACGTGATGATCGGACATGGTTTAGTTGATTTGGATCACGTGATCACTTAGAGGATTAGAGGGATGTCTATCTAAGTGGGAGTTCTTAAGTAATATGATTAATTGAACTTAAATTTATCATGAACTTAGTACCTGATAGTATCTTGCTTGTCTATGTTGTGTAGATAGATGGCTCGTGCTGTTATTCCGTTGAATTTTAATGCGTTCCTTGAGAAAGCAAAGTTGAAAGATGATGGTAGCAATTATACGGACTGGGTCCGTAACTTGAGGATTATCCTCATTGCTGCACAGAAGAATTACGTCCTGGAAGCACCGCTAGGTGCCAGGCCTGGTGCAAGAGCTACGCCAGATGTTGTGAACGTCTGGCAAAGCAAAGCTGATGACTACTCTATAGTTCAGTGTGCCATGCTTTACGGCTTAGAACCGGGACTTCAACGACGTTTTGAACACCATGGAGCATATGAGATGTTCCAGGAGTTGAAGTTAATATTTCAAGCAAATGCCCGGATTGAGAGATATGAAGTCTCCAATAAGTTCTATAGCTGTAAGATGGAGGAGAACGGTTCTGTCAGTGAGCATATACTCAGAATGTCTGGGTATAACAATCACTTGATTCAACTGGGAGTTAATCTTCCGGATGATTGCGTCATTGACAGAATTCTCCAATCACTGCCACCAAGCTACAAGAGCTTCGTGACGAACTATAATATGCAAGGGATGACCAAAACTATGCCCGAGCTCTTCGCGATGCTGAAAGCCACGGAGGTAGAAATCAAAAAGGAGCATCAAGTGTTGATGGTTAACAAAACCACTAGTTTCAAGAAAAAGGGCAAAGGGAAGAAAAAGGGGAACTTCAAAAAGAACAGCAAGCAAGTTGCTAATCAAGAGAAGAAACCCAAGTCTGGACCTAAGCCTGAAACTGAGTGCTTCTATTGCAAGCAGACTGGTCACTGGAAGCGGAACTGCCCCAAGTATTTGGCGGATAAGAAGGATGGCAAGGTTAACAAAGGTATATATGATATACATGTTATTGATGTATACCTTACTAATTCTCGCAGTAGCACCTGGGTATTTGATACTGGTTCTGTTGCTAATATTTGCAACTCAAAACAGGGGCTACGGATTAAGCGAAGATTGGCTAAGGACGAGGTGACGATGCGCGTGGGAAATGGTTCCAAAGTCGATGTGATCGCGGTCGGCAAGCTACCTCTACATCTACCTTCGGGATTAATATTAGATCTAAATAATTGTTATTTAGTACCAGCGTTGAGCATGAACATTATATCTGGATCTTGTTTGATGCGAGACGGTTATTCATTTAAATCAGAGAATAATGGTTGTTCTATTTATATGAGTAATATCTTTTATGGTCATGCACCATTAAAGAATGGTTTGTTCTTACTTAATCTCGATAGTAGTGATACACATATTCATAATGTTGAGGCCAAAAGATGCAGAGTTGATAATGATAGTGCAACTTATTTGTGGCACTGCCGTTTAGGTCATATCGGTGTAAAACGCATGAAGAAACTCCATACTGATGGACTTTTGGAGTCACTTGATTATGAATCACTTGGCACTTGCGAACCGTGCCTTATGGGCAAGATGACTAAAACACCGTTCTCCGGTACTATGGAGAGAGCAACAGATTTATTGGAAATCATACATACTGATGTATGTGGTCCAATGAATGTTGAGGCTCGTGGCGGATATCGTTATTTTCTCACCTTCACTGATGATTTAAGCAGATATGGGTATATCTACTTAATGAAACACAAGTCTGAAACATTTGAAAAGTTCAAAGAATTTCAGAGTGAAGTGGAAAATCATCGTAACAAGAAAATAAAGTTTCTACGATCTGATCGTGGAGGAGAATATTTAAGTTACGAGTTTGGTCTACATTTGAAACAATGCGGAATAGTTTCGCAACTCACGCCACCCGGAACACCACAACGTAATGGTGTGTCCGAACGTCGTAATCGTACTTTACTGGATATGGTGCGATCTATGATGTCTCTTACCGATTTACCGCTATCGTTTTGGGGTTATGCTTTAGAGACGGCCGCATTCACGTTAAATAGGGCACCATCGAAATCCGTTGAGACGACACCTTATGAACTATGGTTTGGCAAGAAACCAAAGTTGTCGTTTCTTAAAGTTTGGGGCTGCGATGCTTATGTGAAAAAGCTTCAACTTGATAAGCTCGAACCCAAATCGGAAAAATGTGTCTTCATAGGATACCCAAAGGAGACTGTTGGGTACACCTTCTATCACAGATCCGAAGGCAAGATTTTTGTTGCTAAAGTCGGAAACTTTCTAGAGAAGGAGTTTCTCTCGAAAGAAGTGAGTGGGAGGAAAGTAGAACTTGATGAGATAACTGTATCTACTCCCTTATTGAGAAGTAGTACGTCACAGAAATCAGTTTCTGTGACGCCTACACCAAATAGGGAGGAAGCTAATAATAATGATCATGAAACTTCAGATCAAGTTTCTACTGAACCTCGTAGATCAACCAGAGTAAGATCCGCACCAGAGTGGTACGGTAATCCTATTTTGGAAGTCATGTTACTAGACCATGATGAACCTACGAACTATGAAGAAGCGATGGTGAGCCCAGATTCCGCAAAGTGGCTTGAGGCCATGAAATCTGAGATGGGATCCATGTATGAGAACAAAGTGTGGACTTTGGTTGACTTGCCCGATGATCGGCAAGCAATTGAGAATAAATGGATTTTTAAGAAGAAGACTGACGCTGATGGTAATGTTACTATCTATAAAGCTCGACTTGTTGCAAAAGGTTTTCGACAAGTTCAAGGGATTGACTACGATGAGACTTTCTCACCCGTAGCGATGCTTAAGTCTGTCCGAATCATGTTAGCAGTTGCCGCATTTTATGATTATGAAATTTGGCAAATGGATGTCAAAACTGCATTCCTGAATGGATTTCTGGAAGAAGAGTTGTATATGATGCAACCATAAGGTTTTGTCGATCCAAAGGGAGCTAACAAAGTGTGCAAGCTCCAGCGATCCATTTATGGACTGGTACAAGCCTCTCGGAGTTGGAATAAACGCTTTGATAGTGTGATCAAAGCATTTGGTTTTATACAGACTTTTGGAGAAGCCTGTATTTACAAGAAAGTGAGTGGGAGCTCTGTAGCATTTCTGATATTATATGTGGATGACATATTACTGATCGGAAATAATATAGAATTTCTGGATAGCATAAAGGGATACTTGAATAAGAGTTTTTCGATGAAAGACCTCGGTGAAGCTGCTTACATATTGGGCATTAAGATCTATAGAGATAGATCAAGACGCTTAATAGGACTTTCACAAAGCACATACCTTGACAAAGTTTTGAAGAAGTTCAAAATGGATCAGGCAAAGAAAGTCCCTCGCCCGCAAGAAGCTGCCTGGGCGCTCCCTGCTCCAGCACGTCACGACTATGCTCTTGCTCCCGCACGTCAAGACCCCGCGCTGTTCCCAGCTGCAACGTGTGGGGACCTGCAAGACCAAGCTCTCCGTCACCCAAGGCCTCCCGTGGCCACAGCAGGCAGCCGTGCATCCACCACCGAGCTACGCAGCGTCACGTGGCCGGGCAAGTTCAAGCCAGACCTGCCTCCTCATTACAACGACACGGCCGACCCTGCGGAGTTCCTCCAGCTCTACGAGCTGGGCATTGAAGCTGCCAACGGAGGTGAGAAGGTCATGGCGAACTGGTTTCCCATGGCGCTTAAGGACGGGGCCCGCACCTGGCTCCTCAACCTGGCTCCAGGCACGATCTCCTCCTGGGAGCAGATGCGCACCCGCTTCATTGCCAACTTCCAAGGTACTCGCGACCGGCCACCCGCCGTGAGCGACATGCGCCTGAAGGAAATATGCCCTAGAGGCAATAATAAAGTTATTATTTATTTCCTTACATATCATGATAAATGTTTATTATTCATGCTAGAATTGTATTAACTGGAAACATAATACATGTGTGAATACATAGGCAAACAGAGTGTCACTAGTATGCCTCTACTTGACTAGCTCATTAATCAAAGATGGTTATGTTTCGTAACCATGAACAAAGAGTTGTTATTTGATTAACGAGATCACATCATTAGTTGAATGATCTGATTGACATGACCCATTCCATTAGCATAGCACCCGATCGTTTAGTATGTTGCTATTGCTTTTATCCATGACTTATACATGTTCCTTTAACTATGAGATTATGCAACTCCCGTTTACCATAGGAACACTTTGTGTGCTACCAAACGTCACAACGTAACTGAGTGATTATAAAGGTGCTCTACAGGTGTCTCCGTAAGTATTTGTTGGGTTGGCGTATTTCCAGATTAGGATTTGTCACTCCGAATGTCGGAGAGGTATCTCAGGGCCTTCTCGGTAATGCACATCACATAAGCCTTGCAAGCATTGCAACCAATGAGTTAGTTGCGAGATGATGTATTACGGAACGAGTAAAGAGACTTGCCGGTAACGAGATTGAACTAGGTATTGGATACCGACGATCGAATCTCGGGCAAGTAACATACCGATGACAAAGGGAACAACGTATGTTGTTATGCGGTCTGACCGATAAAAGATCTTCGTAGAATATGTAGGAGCCAATATGGGCATCCAGGTCCCGCTATTGGTTATTGACCGGAGACGTGTCTCGGTCATGTCTACATTGTTCTCGAACCGTAGGGTCCGCACGCTTAACGTTACGATGACAATTATTATGAGTTTATGCATTTTGATGTACCGAAGGAGTTCGGAGTCCCGGATGTGATCACGGACATGACGAGGAGTCTCGAAATGGTCGAGATGTAAAGAATGATATATTGGAAGCCTATGTTTGGACATCGGATGTGCTCCAGGTGAAATCAGGATTTTACCGGAATACCGAGAGGGTTACCGGAACCCCCCGGGAGCATAATGGGCCAACATGGGCCTTGGTGGAGAGGTGAGAGGGCTGCCCTCATGGGCTGCGCGCCTCCCCCCTTCCCCTAGTCCTATTAGGACTAGGAGAGGTGGCCGCCCCCCTCTCTCTCTCCCCCTTGGAGAATCCTAGTCCAACTAGGATTGGGGGGGGGGGGGGAATCCTACTCCCAGAGGGAGTAGGACTCTCCTGGCGCGCCAGGCTTGGCCGGCCAGCCCCTCCCCCTTGTCTCCTTTATATACGGGGGCAGGGGGCACCCCATAGACACACAATTGATCATTGAGATCTTTCCTTAGCCGTGTGCGGTGCCCCCTTCCACCAAATTCCACCTCGGTCATATCGTTGCAGTGCTTAGGCGAAGCCCTGCGCCGGTAACACATCAAGATCGTCACCACGCCGTTGTGCTGACGGAACTCTTCCCCGACGCTTTGCTGGATCGGAGCCTGGGGATCGTCATCGAGCTGAACGTGTGCCAAGAACTCGGAGGTGCCGGAGTAACGGTGCTGTGATCGGTTGGATCGCAAGGAGAACGTACGACTACTTCCTCTATGTTGTGTCAACGCTTCCGCTTCGGTCTACGAGGGTACGTAGACAACACTCTCCCCTCTCGTTGCTATGCATCACCATGATCTTGCGTGTGCGTAGGAAAATTTTGAAATTACTACGTTCCCCAACAGCGCCGCATCAAGCAACAACCCAGAGAGACCCTGCAGAAATACATCCAGCGCTTCAACAACGCACGCCTCAAGATTCCCAAGGTGACCGAGGAGGCCATCATCTCAGCCTTCTCCGACGGCGTGCGCGACGTCAAGATGAAGGAGGAGCTGGTGATGCATGAGGACCTGTGTACCTCCTTGGAGCTGTTCAACTTGGCGACCAAGTGCGCCAGGGCTGAGGAAGGGCGTCTCTCCCTCCTCGAGCTGCCTGCCGCTGACCCAGAAGAGAAGAAGTCCAAGGCCAAGGATGTGAAGCGCAAGGGGGGTGGCGTGCTCGCGGCAGAACTAGACACCGAGCGGGGCAGAGATCAGCCCGAGTCTTCCAAGGGCAGTCGGTACTGTGTATACCATGACCTCCACACCCACAACACCAACGAATGTCAAGAGCTCCGAGCCATGCGAGAAGGAAGGATCGGCCGTCGTCCCGACCGTGGTGACCGGGGCTACGGTCGAGGAGGAGGAAGGAACGCAGGACGCTGGGAAGACCATGGCCCGCGCCAAGGGTGGCGCGATCGACCTCGCGAGGACCGCTGCCAAGACCCGCCTCACGAGGGAGACTGGAGGGATCAGCCTCGCGAGGATCGCCCGCAAGGCAACGCAGGCCTCCCTCCGCTACCACTGCAGCCAAGGAGAAACGAGGATCGCCATCAGGACGAGGGGGCTGGGGGCTTCCAGGAGCCGCGCGCGATCACCTGCATCCTGGGCGGGGCTCAAGCCCCAGCCTCTCAGCGCATCTTCAAGCAGTTCGCCCGCGAAGTAAATGCAGTCCTCCCCAAGCTCGAAGCCACGCGCCCTCTCAGGTGGTCAGCATGCGCCATCACGTTCAGCTCAGCGGATCAGCTCAAGTGTGCAGCCACAGCCGGAGTCCTCCCGATGCTTTGTTCCCCAATCATCAACAACGTGGTGGTCACCAGGACCCTCATCGATGGCGGGGCAGGGCTCAACGTCCTGTCCGTGGAAACATTCAATAATCTCCAAGTACCCTACAACCAGCTTCAGCCAACCAAGCCTTTCTCCGGAGTCACCGACGGCTCCACGGTCCCGATTGGGCAGGTCCGCCTCCCTGTCACCTTCGGGGCACGCAACAACTACCGCACTGAGCTCATCGACTTCGACGTCACTCACATTCGCCTGCCGTACAACGTCATCCTTGGGTACCCAACGCTGGCCAAGTTCATGGCAGTAACTCACCACGGCTACAATGTCCTCAAGATGCCAGGAAGTGGCGGAGTCATCACGGTGCCCTATGAAGAGAAGGACGCGGTGTGTTCCCTGAAACGAGCCTTTCAGGCCGCATCACTGGAAGACCCGGATCGCGGAAGCAGGAGGCTTCCCGAGACCGCCCCCAAGAAAAAGAAGACATCGCCCGGCCCGGTCCCTCAGGAGGCAGGCCCCTCAGGGCCCGCGCCTGCCCAGGGGGATCCTCCTTCCATCGCATAGGAAAGCACGCCCGACGCCCGGCGCCCTCCTCAGGCAGGGCTCGGGGGCTCTCTCCTGGAGGGCCACCGACCTCGCTAAGGTCACAAGGGAGGCGCTTGGGCACCACATGGAGGCGTGTTTCGAAGCACGTTTCCCTCAAGAAGGAGTAAAGCAAGGAGGGCCAGACCCACAGGAGTTCATCAGCAAGGCCATTCAGGAGCTACAGGAGTCAAGAGTCATGAGAGGCGGCCGCCGCCTACCAGCTGCGGCTCCCCATCCAGGCGAGGATGGTGGGCTGCGCGTCTGCATCGACATACCAGGGTCAATCGAGTCGCCTCTCTGGAGCGCCTCTAGCCCTCACGAGTGGGGTGCTGCGAAGGTCCACCCCACAGCTACTTTCGCATGCCTTACGGCTTGCCGAACGCGGCTGCCACGTACCAGCGCCTCATGAGGGGCATCATGGAGGCTCAAGAGGCCAGGCGTTCCGCAGCCCTGGCGGAGATGGAGATGGTCCGCGAGGAGCCACCAGCGCCTCCAGAGCCTCGCGAGGCCCCTGGGCCTGGGGGCTCATGAGGATCGGCTTCCGTAGCCCACTGAGTCTACAACACCAACACTCATTCGTCCTCAACATCATCAGGTGACATCTTTCAAGTTTCATTTCAAGCTGGGAGCGCCCCCAGGGCTGCATCATTCCCAGGCTGCGTGGGTCCGTCTGTTGACACACGAAGACGTCATGTGTACCCTCGACACCGGGGGTGATGCACCGCAGCTCACGTTGAAGGAGACCCGACCGACAGCGCGATACGCAAGACAGTCAACGGGCGCTTTTGCAGACCAGAAAACCCCACACCCCCGGGAGGGACCCCGTCAGGGAGTGCGGTGGCTATGGGCTGCCCTAGGTCGATTCACTCGCCCCTAGAGCCTCGGGATTCGCAGCTCTCAAACACAAAGAACAGCGAAGAACGAGAGAGAAAAACGGTGGAGAGATAAAACGTAGATGAAAAAGTAGTATATTGATTTGTTCGATTGTGTGTTGTTCAATCGGCCGTCACCCCCAACATATATAAGAGGCGGCTGGACTTCCCGTACAAGCAAAGGATTTATCTAGGCTTTCCTTACAAGAAAATTACATCAATTCACGTCCTAGAGTCCTAGTTCTGGTCCCACTCGGATTCAGCCCGAATCTGGTCCAATCTTCTGTCTTGCTCCTTGCGTGGCCCGTGGAATCTGCATATGACTTCCGATGGAGACGGTTCAAATATCAATTTTGTGTGCTTCGACGAGGCCAACAATCCGTATGTTGATCACTTTTCCAAATAAGGCCATCTTGAATACTCCACGGGGTCATCTCTAATTTCGAGTCGGACTCATTCATGTAGCTGACTGGACCATCCGACTCTTGCAGCGTCTCTGCAGGTCGTATACTACGTCGGATGATGTTGACTCCAAAAGCAAAGTTGACCGTCTCGACGTTACGAACAACTCCCGTGTTGAACATGTTTTCATCCGAAGCCATCTAGACAAGTATTTTAACCCATCTTCAGCATCTGGTCGGATTGGCCTCGACAGTTTCTACTGTTCACGGCGGCAAGCTTTCCCGGCAAGGTTACTGTTCATGGCGGCAAGCTTTCCCTGGAAAAGTTACTGTTCACAGCGTCAAGCTCTCCTCCGGCAAGGTTACTGTTCACGGCGGCAAGCTTTCCCCGGCAAGGTTACTGTTCACGGCGGCAAGCTTTCCTCGGCAAGGTTTTTGAGGCAGTAAACGACCTTGGATGAAAATGTGCCCAAAAGCAAAGTTGACCGTTTTGACGAGACGAAAAACTTTCGTATTGAACGTTTTCCGATTCGAGGCCATCTTCTAAGACAAAACGCTCACGCATTACATCAAACACTTGCCAAAACATGTCTGGTCTCCCGCGTCATATTTCGCCTCTTGACAGGGCTGTATTCAGATAGTTCTAACTTTTGCATACGAACTCGTATTGAGATGATTTTTATATCAAAATCAACCGATTCGACGAGACGAAGATAATTTATGTAGATCATTCCTTCATACGAGGTTGTCCTGGAGGCGTAATGGACCAAAAAGCACTTAGAACACCTAAACATGACAATCTGAGTGTAGTTTTGGTCTTTGATATGATGCCGAATAATTATGGTCCAAACATCAAAGTTGTTCCATTCGGCAATGTGAAATTTCTTATTTAGAATATTTTGTCATTTGAGTCCATCTCCATTGCATTCTGCATTGTGCCAAAATCAGGTGTCAACACATGCCCCCCTGTTTTTCGGCAAAGCTTGCATGCCGAAAAATAATTTGCACCATGTTTGTTCTAAGGACGATGTCAACACTCCATCGGCCATCCATTTCTTTCAGGGCGATAATTATGTATCGGCCATGTTTGTGCTAAGGGCGATAATCGTATATCAGCCATTGCCTAGTTAGGCTTCCTGCCACACACTCGGGTGGTACTTCTTCAAATATTTGCCATTGAGAGCTCGAGGTAACAATGCCCCTTGTATGGATTCCACCAAATATGAATTTCTGGGAACAACTCTTGTAATCCTAAAAGGACCTTCCCAACTTGGAGACCACTTCCCAAATTTTCTATCTCTAGAACCAATCGGTAGAATCACTTTCCACACAAGATCGCCAACCTGAAAATTCTTCAACTTGACCTTTTTATTGTAAGCTCTGGCTACCCTCAGCTTGTCCCTCTCTATGGCCCTTAAAGCAGAAAAACGTTTATCAACAACTTCATCAATGTTGTCCATCATCAAATTGTAAAAGTTCACTGCCGATAAATCATTCTGTTTGGCTATTCTCAAAGCACTCAAATTCACTTCCACTGGTAAAACAGCCTCTTGACCATATACTAGCTCATATGGAGTCACCTTTGTAGCACCATGCCTTGAAATTCTATGTGCCCACAAAGCTTCAGACAACAACTCATGCCATCTCCTTGGGTTATCCTCAATCTTCTTCTTGATGAGCTTGATTAAAATTTTATTGCTAGACTCAGCTTGTCCATTGGCTTGGGCATAATATGGAGAGGAATTGAGCAATTTTATGTTATAAGATTCGGCAAATTCTCTAACTTGGTGTGACATGAAAGAGGAGCCTTGATCTGTAGTCAATGTTTGAGGAATGCCGAATCTATGAATAATGTGCTCGGTTATGAATTTAATCACCTCCGTATGTGTCATGTTCTTGAGAGGTACTGCTTCAGACCATTTAGTGAAATAATCGGTTGCCACCAATACGAACCGATGCCCCTTTGAGGAAGACGGATGAATTTTTCCAATAAAGTCTAAACCCCATCCTCTGAAAGGCCACGGCTTGATAATGGGATGTAACATAGCAGCAGGAGCCAACTGAATATCACCAAATTTTTGACAAGCTTCACACCCTTTATAATATCTGAAGCAATCATTAATCATAGTCGGCCAATAAAACCCAGCACGTCGTAGTAACCACTTCATCTTGGGAGCCGACTGATGAATGCCACAAATACCTTCATGGACCTCTCCCATAGCAATTCTCGCTTGGTCCTCGTCCAAGCACTTTAAAAGAACATCATCAACCGTTCGGCGATAGAGATCATCATCTCTCATTGTGTATTTGAAAGCCATACGCCGAACAGCCCTGTCCACCCTTCTACTAGGATCACACAAATAATCAATGATGGGTTTCCTCCAGTCTTGATTTTCTCCTGCATTGAATATTTCATTAGTGGCCGAAACGGCGGGCTCCGGTTCGGCCTCCCTTATGTTGGCAAGACTAGACATCGGCTTTTCAGAAATATGAAACATGCCACGATCAACATGATAGCCGGATGCTTGTTGTGCCAACTCATTTGCTTTCCAATTGTCATGTCTAGATATATGAGCAATGCTAAAATAATCCAAAGTAGAGATTACATCTAAACATTTATTAAGATAAACATTAAGTGATTCGTCCAAACACTGAAAGACTTTGGATATTTGCTGCACCACTAGTAACGAATCACCATAAGCCTCAATATATGTAACACCTATAGCAAGTAACATCTCTAGGCCGAATAACAATGCTTCATATTCGGCTTGATTGTTTGTGCAAAAATATTCTAAGCGGCATGAGGCTTCAAAAACAGCACCATGAGGAGATATATAAACAATACCAACACCTTGGCCATTGCTACAAACTGAACCATCAAAGTATAATCTCCATGGTTCTAATGAAACAAGGTTCATATTACTATCATGCTTGTCATAAATCCGATGTTCAACAATGAAATTAGCAACAATTTGGCCCTTCATGGATTTTAGAGATTCATAAGCCAAATCATATTCAATCAAAGCATAAGCCCACTTGCCAATTCTACCACTAAGAATTGGCCTATGCAACATGTATTTAATGACATCGGTCTGACAAGCTACTACACAAGCACTCGGCACTAAATAATGTCTCAATTTTGTGCAAGCATAATACAAGCATAGACATAATTTCTCAATAAATGTATACCTTGTCTCTACGTCCAATAAGCGGCGGCTCAAATAAGTGATGGCATGCTCTTTTCCTTCGTTCTCTTGAGTTAGAACAGCACCAATAACTCCCTCCTCTGCTGCAATGTAAAGTTTGAAGGGTTCCCTATGCTTGGGTGCTCTCATCACCGGAGGAGTGCACAAATAATTCTTGATCATATCAAATGCTTCTTGCTGTTTTGCCCCCCAAGTGAAATCAGCATCATTCTTTAACCGAAGGATAGGAGTAAATGCATCAACTTCCCCTGATAGATTAGCTATGAACCTTCTCAAATAATTGACCTTGCCAAGGAACTTTTGCATATCTCTCTTGCATGTTGGAGCCTCCATTTTCTGTATAGCTTCTATCTTTTTGGGATCAATCTCTATACCATCTTCATGAATAATGAAACCCAAAAACTTGCCAGCTGACACGCCGAAAGCACACTTCAAAGGATTCATCTTCAGTCCATACTTTTTCATTCTTTCAAAAGCTAAACGCAAATCGGCCAAGTGAGATTCAAAAGCATCCGATTTGACAACAATATCATCAATATAAACTTCAAGTATGACACCGAGTAAATCATGAAAAATCAAATTCATAGCCCTTTGATATGTGGCGCCAGCATTTTTTAATCCGAATGTCATCACTGTCCACTCAAATAAACCAAGAAAACCGGGGCAACGAAAAGCTGTCTTGGACATGTCCTCTTCGGCCATAAAAATTTGATTGTATCCGGCATTACCATCTAGAAAGCTAATAACCTTATGTCCAGAAGCATCATTAATAAGCATATCAGCTATTGGCATGGGATACTCATCTTTGGGTGTAGCCCTATTCAAATCTCTGAAGTCAATGCACACCCTCAACTTGCCAGATCCTTTCTTCTCCATAGGGACAATGTTAGAAATCCACTCGGCATACCTACAAGGTCTAATAAAATTAGCTTTAAGCAAACGGCCGATCTCTTCCTTGATCCGGTCATATGTTTTTGGATTAAACTTTCTGGCCGATTGTTTATATGGTCTAAAACTAGCCTTTATAGGTAACCGATGCTCCACTAGCTCTCGGCTTAAACCTGGCATCTCATGATATTCCCATGCAAAGCAACAAACATATTCTTTCAACAGCTCGATCAACTTAGCTTTATGATCGGCTCTTAAATTTGCATTTACAAATGTCGGCCTAGGAGTTAAACCATCTCCTATATCTATCTCTTCTAATGGATCGGCCGATGTAAAACCTTGTCCTAATTTATCCATATCATCTAACTCTTCTATGGACTCATACATATCGTTCTCATTGGACCGATATTCTACAAGTCGCTTTTGTAACCAATCTGAGTTAGGATCCATTTAAACATATCATACCTTGGAGCCGATTGCACTCAGTCAGCTTTAAAGAGACGGGCACGAAACCATTCTTGGTTGCGCTGAGAAAATCGAACTCTGACAAGTCACGTCCCGTCAAGCAAGTACCATTTGGGTGTTGCCAATCCACCGATGCCTCGGCCAAAGGAACACAGGCCGAGTTATCCGCATGAATGACTTCCACTTCATCATCAACCACTGGATCAAAAACTGGTGCATAGTGGATGGCACGCACTGGTTTGCATGAACCCAATCACGGCCTAGTATGACGTTGTAGTTACCATGCACCTCAGCGACAAAGAATGCGGTAGCCAAAGTTTTACTTCCCACCGTGAGCTCCACATACATCACACCTTTGGCTTCAGTTTTCTCTTTGCCTTCAAATCCATTGAGCACCATGTTGATCTTTATCAACTCATTATCATGCAACCCCAATTTTTTGAAGACCGAATACGGCATAAGATTCACCACAGCACCACCATCAACAAGCATCCGAGTGAGCGGTGACCCATTGATATGACCTCTGAGATATAATGGTTTCAGATGCGTTACTGGGTCTTTTGGATTCTCGAATATTGCATTTTAGGGCCAAAATCCAGCTGAGCCACCTCTCCTTCCTCATCTACAACACGAAACTCAGCGGGTAAGTAATACACCATATTAATATCCATACCTTCATGAACCGGTGTAGACTCGTAATCTAACATATCCTCCTCTTCCCCCAGTGTACCCACCGATTCTGAAATTTGTTCGAGCGAAGATGAAGCAATAGGTAACGCAGACGATGCAATGATTACATCGTCCTCCTTTGGTGGTGTAGGTGCTTCTGTGGTGGGTGTAGAAGCCACTGCATCTTGCATTTGTTTGGGCCTCCACACTTGTTTTGTAGGTAACATAGGCCGAGTGTCATTGAACAACTTATCCCTTTGCTTCTCGGCCTCTTGTTCTGCCATCTCTTGACTCCTTAACCTCTGTAGTTTCCTCTTTTGTGTCTTTGTTAGCCCTGGAGGACACCACTTTGGCTGAGTGTATTTAGGATCTCTCGTTTTTACTTGGCTGGTGCTTGCTTCATGATCATTAGCCGAGTGCTTTGGCGCGATAGCAAGTATTAGCTCAGTCGGATTGCTATGCATAATCGGCTGTTGTATGGTGAATGTTTCGGTGCCCAAGATGAGTGAGTCAGCATCGGTTTTTTCCTTGCCTTTGCTTGACTCGACCGTTACAGCACTTGGCGACTTAACACGCCATTCTTGCTTGCCGACCCTTTTTTGATTATCTTGCACTGGCCGATTGGCACTATTGTTCAAACGGCCTCGTGTGGGATAAGAAAGTCTCTCATGAACGGGCCTCCTTGGCTCTGCCCAACCCGGATGAAAAGCATAAGGGGCCATTGGGGGCTGCCACCATCCTCCATTGAAGTCTCCCATGTAGTATGGCACATAGGGGGGTGGCGGCACCCATGGTCCCGGCGCCCACGACCCATATGGCCTTGCATGATGCTGAAATTCTTCCCGAGGAGGTGATCTTGAGCGCTTCAGATTTGATGACCGATTGGAGCTAGAACCGGCTGCATGACTAGCATACTTGGACATCAACATATCAAAAGTTGGCTTGATTTTCTTGCGCTGCACTTTAGCTTCATTCGTTTTCCACTTGCCAACTTCTGGACTCCTGGGCTTGACAAATTTAACACGAGTATTTCCATGCACTTGCGGTTGCCCCCCGAGTGTAGGATTCTTGATGGTGATTTTGATTATCTCCTTGCCACCGGGTTGCTTGTCAAGCACAACCTGTCTCCCCAAGACCTTGTTGCCCTCCTTGTCTTCCCTGGGCTCACCAACAATGATATTAGCTTTATTAGCAGATTCGGCAACCTCCGGCCGAATGAGTAGCTTCTTCCCCTCTAACTCCATGGTATTCATTGGAAAAGGTTGTTTATCAACTTGCATCTCAGAAAAGTTCAATCGTCCGTCATTAATGGCCGATTGTATCTGTCGTCGAAAAACATTGCAATCGTTAGTAGCATGAGAAAAAGAATTATGATACTTGCAATAAGCGCGCCGCTTCAGCTCTTCAAACAGCGGTAAAGTATGAGATATTCTAATAATCTTAGCCTGCAGCAAAGCATCAAATATTCTATCACACTTAGCAATGTTAAAAGTAAACTTCATATCTTCATCACGATTCTTATGAATCGGTTTCAGATCATTGCAAGTAAATGGTTTGGCTTTAGATGGCCAAACAAATTCAGTAGAAAAAACGTCACCCTCATCGTCCGAGTGATCACTATCATATTCCACCATATTCATCTTTGGACGATCGGATTTATATCTATGCACTTCTTTGAGGTCTTTGCTTCGGCTTTCCTGAGCCAAAGCCCTTTGTAAGACTTGGTTGATATTTAAGAACTCATAGCCTTCTAGCTTTTCTCTAATGGGAATTCTCAAACCACTCAACACTAGGTCTGCCAAGTCTCTCTCGGTTATCACCAAACTAAAACACCGGTTTTTTGTTTCTCTAAATCTCTTGACGTAATCGGAGACCGATTCATCATGCTTCTGTTTAACCGATGTTAGATGTGACAATTTGAGTTCATTGTCGCCGCTATAAAAGTGATCATGAAACTTCTGCTCTAGCTGCGACCAAACCCGAATGGAACCATGTGGTAAAGAAGAAAACCATGAAAATGCGGTACCAGTTAATGATAGAGGAAATAAATGCACTTTCAACTCATTTAGTGAGCCTGCTTCACCTAATTGTGCCAAGTATTGGCTAACATGCTCCCATGTGGTTTTTGTGCCCTCTCCATTGAATTTGACAAAATCTGGAATCTTATATCTCGGAGGGCACTGGATGGCATCAAAGTACTCGGGGTACGGCTTTTGGTAAATCCAATTCCGAGGTAACTCAACTCCAAAATTATCTCGAAGCATCTTAGCCATCTCCTCTCTAAGATTAGCTAGACCATCATCCATAGTGGACGATGCAACTTGTGGCAGCGCATAGGAGGAGTAGGACTACTAGCAGTAGGTATGAACTGTGACATGTATGCCGAACTATAGTTCGGTAATGGCCGAGTGGTTGTAGCTGTAGGTAGGGTTTGGTTCGGCGTTGCCACCGAACCTGGCATGCTCATAATAGGATTAATGGGTGCAGTCACAATCTGATTTGTTTGAGTAGGATAATAAGTCATCGGCATGGGAGGCGCCGATGAGATAGGTAAAGCCAGATTAGGGTTTTGAACACTAGCAGCTACACCATCATTACCACTAGATGATTGAGATATATTTTTCTGAGCATTGGTATTTTCTATGAAAGTTTGATAGACCAGATTGTTACCATCAGCAATACGACTCTCAATCTCAGCCCACTGCTCAGGAGAAAAGGTAGTACTCACAGCGGGTTTAACCTGCTCGGCTTGAAGAGGAGGGAACTTGATTTCTTCAATCGGAGTGATGTTGCCTTGGCGATCCTTCTTGAATTTTGCAAGGAACTCCTGCAAATCCTTCTCTTCGCGCGCCTTCTTGTACTCCTCATAGACTTGGCGATGATCGGCCGATATCTCATCAAGACTAGGCTTAATGATGTTATCGGCGTCTACCTCAGATGGCTTGGGAAGATCGGACATGGTGGATGATGATGATTGATCTTCTGTCCCCAGCGGAGTCGCCAAAAAGTGTGTTGACACACGAACACGTCACGTGTACCCTCGACGCCGGGGGTGATGCACCGCAGCTCACGTCGAAGGAGACCCGACCGACAGCGCGATACACAAGACAGTCAACGGGCGCTTTTGCAGACCCGAAAACCCCACACCCCCGGGAGGGACCCCGTCAGGGAGTGCGGCGGCTATGGGCTGCCCTAGGTCGATTCGCTCGCCCCTAGATCCTCGGGATTCGCAGCTCTCAAACACAAAGAACAGCGAAGAACGAGAGAGAAAAACGGTGGAGAGATAAAACGTAGATGAAAAAGTAGTATATTGATTTGTTCGATTGTGTGTTGTTCAATCGGCCGTCACCCCCAACATATATAAGAGGCGGCTGGACTTCCCGTACAAGCAAAGGATTTATCTAGGCTTTCCTTACAAGAAAATTACATCAATTCACGTCCTAGAGTCCTAGTTCTGGTCCCACTCGGATTCAGCCCGAATCTGGTCCAATCTTCTGTCTTGCTCCTTGCGTGGGCCGTGGAATCTGCATATGACTTCCGATGGAGACGGTTCAAATATCAATTTTGTGATCACTTTTCCAACAATCCATATGTTGGAATACTCCACGGGGTCATCTCTAATTTCGATGAGGCCAACAATCCGTATGTTGATCACTTTTCCAAATAAGGCCATCTTGAATACTCCACGGGGTCATCTCTAATTTCGAGTCGGACTCGTTCATGTAGCTGACTGGACCGTCCGACTCTTGCAGCATCTCTGCAGGTCGTATACTACATCGGATGATGTTGACTCCAAAAGCAAAGTTGACCGTTTCGACGTTGCGAACAACTCCAGTGTTGAACATGTTTTCATCCGAAGCCATCTAGACAAGTATTTTAACCCATCTTCAGCATCTGGTCGGATTGGCCTCGACAGTTTCTACTGTTCACGGCGGCAAGCTTTCCCGGCAAGATTACTGTTCACGGCGGCAAGCTTTCCCCGGCAAGGTTACTGTTCACAGCGGCAAGCTCTCCTCCGGCAAGGTTACTGTTCACGGCGGCAAGCTTTCCCCGGCAAGGTTACTGTTCACGACGGCAAGCTTTCCTCGGCAAGATTTTTGAGGCAGTAAACGACCTCAGATGAAAATGCGCCCAAAAGCAAAGTTGACCGTTTTGACGAGACGAAAAACTTTTGTGTTGAACGTTTTCCGATTAGAGGCCATCTTATGGGACAAAACACTCACGCATTACATCAGACACTTGCCAAAACATGTCTGGTCTCCCGCGTCATATTTCGCCTCTTGACAGGGCTGTATTCAGATAGTTCTAACTTTTGCATACGAACTGGGATTGAGATGATTTTTATATCAAAATCGACCGATTCGATGAGACGAAGATAATTCATGTAGATCATTCCTTCATCCGAGGTTGTCCTAGAGGTGTAATTGACCAAAAAGCACTTAGAACACCTAAACATGACAATCTGAGTGTAGTTTTGGTCTTTGATATGATGCCGAATAATTATGATCCAAACATCAAAGTTGTTCCATTCGGCAATGTGAAATTTCTTATTTAGAATATTTTGTCATTTGAGTCCATCTCCATTGCATTCTGCATTGTGCCAAAATCAGGTGTCAACACCGTCCCTGCGGCATGTATCACTTTTATTTCATGTCGTTAGCTTACTTTGTTGGGGGCGCCCCTCGGGCTGCATCATCCCCAAGTCGCTTGGGCCAGACCCAGCGACATGTATCCCTTTTGCGCTTATTCCCGGCTATGCGTTCGACCTACCATGCTTGATTATTTGATGTCGGTCCACGGCATCTTTTCTTCTCCATGTCGACCACTTGCACGTTAAGGGGGGGGGGGGGTACCTGAGCATCGCGACTCACGACTCTTATTGGCTCTCCAGCCCTCACCCTCTGGCCTTGTCCATGGCATCGTGACCTGGCATACCAGCGACGGCTGAGACCAGGTCGAGGGCCGGGACCCGAGAACGTAGAGTGCCGGCATCTAACCAAATTTGCAGGAACACACCACAAGATAAGGCCCAGTGCCAGGCGCAACCCGCCTAGAGGTAGGGCCCCGTGAGTCCCGCGTTGGCTCACGGGTGTCCAGATACACCTCGCCAGGCCCTACCGTGCCAGCCACGTGTCAGGGCGGGGTTGTACACGCCCCGGGGGCTCCTCCCGGAGGGGAGCCCCCTCCCACGTACCAGTGGAAGCACCATGCTCCTCGTTGGCTGACGACACTGCCGAGGAGCGGCTATTCCCGTACACATACGGAAGCGCTATGCTCCGCGCTGGTGATAAACAACTGAGGGTGGCCCCCGGGCCGCATCAACCTCAGGGAGCCCAGAGCTCAGTGTCTAGCCTCATCATAACGCCTCCCCTCGGGAGTGCCGCGTGAGGGGGCTGGGCACGGGGGCTGCGCCTGGGTCACGCCCAGACGCACGCCACCCAGCCAGGCCCCCCCAGGCCTGGTTCGTCGCGCGTCTCTCCCCGAGCGGAGCCAAGGTACGAAGGCCGTTTGAGCGTCAAGGGGGACTCCTGAGCATCGCGACTCAGGAGCCTAACTGGTCACGTAGCCCCTCACTCCTTAGTTCCGAAAGGCTAACGCTGGGTGAGGTACGCGCGGGGCCGGGCTCTACAGACGTAGAACGGTAGGTCCGCCCACATCTCACCTCCCTACTTGCTGTTCGCGCGCCAAGGGGGACTCCTGAGCATCGCGACTCAGGAGCCTAACTGGTCACGTAGCCCCTCACTCCTTAGTTCCGAAAGGCTAATGTTGGGTGAGGTACGCGCGGGGCCGGGCTCTGCCGGCGTAGAACATAAGCAAGTAGGAAGCGTAAATTTCAAGGATCACCTCCCTACTTGCTGTTCGTGCGCCAAGGGGGACTCCTGAGCATCGCGACTCAGGAGCCTAACTTGTCACGTAGCCCCTCACTCCTTGGTCCCGTCCTGGTTTCCGGTCGGGGCTAATGCTGGGTGAGGTACGCGCGGGGCCGGGCTCTGCCGGCGTAGAACATAAGCAAGTAGGAAGGAAAAGCGTAAATTTCAAGGAGTTCAGAAGCAAATATTATAGTCCACACCGTTATCTCAATGCCAAACGCAAGTTTAAACGCCTCCCCGAGGCATGATACATGTGCAGGAATTAAAAGCAGGACAGGAGCCACAACGGAATTGCCCGACGGCGGTGGAGCAGCATGGAGTGGGTTCGCCTCATGGAGCAGCAGGGTCGGCAGCGCCTTGCTTCGGCTTGGTTCTGAAGGCCCAGAACTTCCCCAGCAGAGCTTCCGCGCGACCCTTCACGGCCTCGGCAGCGGTAGCGGCACGCTTGCCGCTTGCTGGCTCCAGCAGGCTGTCGAGGTCAACGCTGGGGTCGCGAAGGTAGATGTGGGTGAAGACCCACGTCAGCACTGCAGAAGACAGGACACGCGCCTCGGCCTCGGCCGTGGGGCCAAGTCCAAGGGCGGCATCTTCAAGAGCGCGAACCAGGAAGGGAAGCAGCTTGGCGGGGCCGTCCTCGGTGCCAGCCAGCGGGCTCTCCAGGCCGCTGTCGTAAAGCGTCTTCAGCGAGGAACGAGCTTTCTTCTCCATCTCCGTGAAGGCCACATGATCCTCGGCAAGAACCCTGGCCTTGTTGTCCAGCTCGACCTTCCTCGCCCCCAACTCCTGCTCCAGCGCGCCCAGGCAGTCATGGCGCTTCTTCAGCTTGGCCTCCCGGCCCTTGACGGCCGCCTCGCGAGCCTTCACGCCTTCTTCCTGCTCTTGGCGAAGGCGGGCCTCTTTCGCGAGCTGGTCCCGCAGGCCTTGCAGCTCCTCCTCCAGCTCCTTGCAGCGACCACGGACGGCGACCACCTCCCCCAGGGCTGCGTCACGAGCAGCCTTCGCCTCAAGGGCGGCCTGCCCCTCCTCGTCGCAAGCCGTCGAGGCCTGGACCAGCGCTGCCCGAATCGAAGCCTTAGAGCGAATCCATCCTAAAGCCAACTCCAAGCGCCCGACCACCAAGCGAGGGTCGGCGCCAAGAAGATCTTGCCGTAGCCGGTCCAGTTCAGCAGCAGCATGATCCAGAACGGCAGGAGGAGTCAGAGAGACAACAGTTGGTGGAGTAGGAGGAGAAGGCGGCTGCACAACCACAACATCCTGAGGCGAAGCCTGCTGTGCCCCCACGGCTGCGGAGGCGGCAGCAGGCAAAGGCACCTCGGGAGTCGCTTGGGCCATGGGGGTTGAGCTCGCCCCAGCCAGCAAAGCCTGGCCTCGCGAGGACGACCGGGCAGGAGAGGCCCGTGCGTCGCGGTCACCTTCCTTCGCGGGTAGAGGCGCTGCCCCGGATGGAACCTCAGGAGCTCCCTTCAGCTTCTTCGCTGAGGGCGCGAGCCTATCCAAGAGATACGGACGTCAAGCCTCAGGAGTAGAACAAGAAATAAAGTCAATAATCAAGCGCTTACAGGTCGTCGCCAGCAGACTCAAACAGCCTCCGGCCAAATTTGAAGCCCGAAAGCCGGCTGGAAGGGTCAACCTCGGGAAGCTCGGGAGCGGAAGGCGCGTCTGCGGTCCGCCCCGGGGCCGGGGCAGACCCGCGGGAGATCAGCCCGGTCCTGTCCTTCTTCGGGATCGGAGGCAAGCTCCCGCCACCCTGTTCGTCATCATCCTCGTCGTCATCGCTCGGAGAGAGGCGGAGAGCGCGGGGCCTACGCTGGGGGAAGGGAGCCCTCGACTCTCCGTCGGTCAACTCGGAGTCAGGCCCTTTTTCCCGCTCCCCTCCTTCCTCCTCTTCACTGGAGTCGTCGAAGGACACGTCCACCGGGTCCTCAGGAGCTTCCGTGGGCATGGGCCCGTCCCCGTTGAAGACGGGCATGGACTCCACTACCTGCTCCCAGTCGTCGTGGAGGAACAAGGGCGTAGGAGCGCCCTCCAACCTCGCCACATCGCCCCCGACCAGAGATTGGAGGACCGCGGCCAGATCTTCGCCGGCCAAGGCCGCGGGGCTCGGATGGGGCCTCCACATCGGAAGTGAGTACCGCCGAAGCGGAGCCAGCTGGTGCTCCAGGAATTCCCTCAGCAGTGACGCGCCGGTCAGCTTCGCCGCCGCCACGTTGGCCGGCTTCAGATCCGCGTCCATCTTCTCCAACACCATCTTTGCGCGGGGATCCGTGAGCTCCGCTCGACCCCAATCGCTGGAAATCGCGGGTTGCTCCGTGGGAAAGATCAGCCGAGGGTGGATGCGCCCAGCGTCTGCCAAGATCCACTTGCTCCTGAAGCCCTCAATCCTCTTCCCGGGGCTCGAAAGGGCGATGGCGCCACCGTACGCACGAAGCTCGCACACGCGGAAGCAGGACCGCGGGAGGTCCATAGGTAGAAGTAGTGGCGCAGCAAGGCCACTGAGGGCTGCATCCCCACATGAGCCTCGCAGTAATAGGCGAAGATTGCCAGGAGAAGGACGGAGTTGGGGTGGAGATGTAGAGCCTGCAGCCTATAATGGCGGAGGACAGAGAAGAAGAACTCGGAGAAGGAAGGCACCAAGCCAGCAGCAATGGCGCTAGCAAAGAACGGATAGAAGGTGTTCCCCTGGCCCTCAGGGGTGGCGGAGCCGGCCTTGAGCACCTTCGCCCCGTCGATGCCCTGCGCCGCCGCCATCCGGCGCAGCCGGGCGAGGCTCGCCTCCGACACGCTCGGCGGCTCCAGGGCAGACGAGTACCAAGCTCTGGCCGGGGACTGACGAGGCGCCATGGCTTCCTATTTCACACGGTCGGAGTAGATCTGGAAATTTTGAAAGAAGGATGGAGAGGCGCAAGATAGGGGATCCGAGCAGCAACCGGAGAAAGCAAAAAGCAAAGCCTAGGCAGATGCCGCTCCTTTATCAACTCGCGCGGTTGCTGAGGCGCCCACATCCAGTCAACCGCCACGTGGCGCCCAAGGCTGCAGGATGTTAGGGCCCGCAGCACTTCGCCCTTGCCCTTTCGCCTTGCTGCACGGCCAAGTCCGGGCGCGCCTTGGGCCCGCGGGCTACTGTCAGCGTTTTGGGAACGGGGGTCCCCAGACTTGCCTGCCTGCGGCCTGCGGCGTGGCTCAAAGGGGGGCCCAGCACGACCCATCTTCATCAACACAAACCCAAGACCCTCGCGAGGGGCCAAGCCTCGCGGGGCGGACGACACAGAGCTTCCTCAGGCACGGCCTCATCAGGCTGGCTCGCGAGGAGGCGGAGAGATCAAGGCGGGGTACCTCACGAGGCGCCCGTGACGCAAGCCATGACGACCAAGGGCGCCAGGCGGGCGCCAGCCCACGCAGTGTCCTCCTTTCCTCTTTGGTGCAAAGGGAGAAAGCACAGGCGGGAGTATCAAGCAAAGGCACCTATTTCGGTGCAACAAGACCAAGACCAGCCCAATGACAGGGAAGAAGTCATTGTGGAGCCCAAGCTAGCGTCACCACCAGAGCCATTGGCAGGCGAAGACCAACTTTGGTCAGGATAAGTGTACCATATGTTCCCCTTCAAAATGGCCAATTGTTGGCGCCCTTTGTCGGTGTCAAAACCGGCGGATCTCGGGTAGGGGGTCCTGAACTGTGCGTCAAGGTCGGATGGTAACAGGAGACAGGGGACACTTTATTTTACCCAGGTTCGAGCCCTCTCGATGGAGGTAAAACCCTACTCCTGCTAGATTAATATTGATGATATGGGTAGTACAAGAGTAGATCTACCGCGAGATCAAGGAGGCTAAACCCTAGAAGCTAGCCTATGGTATGATTGTGTATGATGATGGTTGTCCTACGGACTACAACCCTCCGGTTTATATAGACACCGGATAGGGTTAGGGTTACACAGAGTCGGTTACAATGGTAGGAGATCTTGAATATCCGCACGCCTAGCTTGCCTTCCACGCCAAGAAAAGATCCTTCCGGACACGGGACGAAGTCTTCAATCTTGTATCTTCATAGTCCTGGAGTCCGGCTGAAGGTATAGTCCGGCTATCCGAACACCCCCTAATCCAGGACTCCCTCAGTAGCCCCTGAACCAGGCTTCAATGACGACGAGTCCGGCGCGCAGATTGTCTTCGGCATTGCAAGGCAGGTTCCTCCTCCAAGTTCTTCAAGAAGATTACAAACACCAAAAATAGTGTCCGGCTCTGTAAAATAAGTTTCCACATATAGCCATATAGAGAATAATATTAACACAAATCAAATCGGCTGACGTATTCCGCAGTGCGTCATAACACTGCGGCCAAGCTCTTTATATAAATTGTTTTCATTGTTCCACCTCAGCGTGTTTAGCGAGGCGGTTTCCTTGGCACGTCTTGTCAAAGCAGAGATCGTGTGCCCCTTTTAACGGGATTCTCATTAATACGGACATGGGTAACCCAGTCATGCCCGTTAGCACGTTTTGCCTTAATTAAAGGCTAGTCCAAGACGGTTACAGGGAGGGCTCTTGGTATTCTGCCTCTTATAAAGAGACCAAGACCCTGTTCCCCTCTTCTATTCTCAAAACGAGCTCGCCCATCGCCTCGAGTTCCAACACCCTAGCTCCTCCGTTACGTAGGAGGACGTATTAAGGTTGAGGGAAGCTAAATTCCTGACCGGCGAGATTTCGCACAGGTTGCCTGTTCAAGGACAGGTGATCCCTAACCCTCAGCCCGGTGAGAGTGTGGTATTCATATCCCACTTCCTTCGGGGATTAGGCTTCCCAATGGATCCCTTTGTAAGGGGGCTGATGTTTTATTGTGGGCTGGAATTCCACGACTTAGCTCTGGAGTCCATCCTCCATATCTCCTCGTTCATTGTTGTGTGCGAAGCGTTCCTCCGTGTTACCCCTCACTTCAGATTATGGCTCAAGACCTTCAAAGTAGAACCGAAGATGATCGAGGGGAGCCACGCAGAGTGCGGAGGCGCTGCTATAAAAAGAAATGCCGATGCTCCATGGCCTGAGGGCGCTTTTCAAGAGGAGCTTGGCTTATGGCAACAGGAGTGGTTCTATATCACCGCTCCTCGGGGCACCGCATGGGTGGCGCCTCCTGCCTTTCACTCGGGTCCCCCACCGCGGTTAGCGTCATGGATCAACACAGGGCTAGATCGGGGCTTGCCCAAAGACGTACCTCTGCTGCAGGGCCGCATTAAGGATCTCTTTGAAGGAGACCTCAACCTGGTCAAGGTGACACAAGTCATGCTGATTCGCCGGACACTGCCCGGCCAACGTCGCCCCCTTCGCCTGTGGGAGTTCAATCCAGAGGGACCGTGAGTTCTCCGAGATTTTATGGGCGTGACGCCCGCGGAGATGTATAAACTGTTCTTTGGATCACAAGAAGTGAGTCCGGATTTGACCGAGGATGTGGGTTTAAGCCGCAATCGCCCAGATACTCAAGTAAGTGACCTTGTGCCCGGACCTTATATCCGCATAATTGACTTGCTCTTAACAGTGCTTCTCCTTTTAAGCAGGAGTGGATAGCGAAGGCGAAGCTGATCAGGTGTCCGGCTCCCCTTCCCGAGACCAGGCTGGATCCCGTGCTAGTCAGGATGCTGGAGGTATTGCCTTTGGAGGGAAATAAGGGGGAGGACAAGGAAACCATGGCCTCCTCGAAAGAGGCCATTCCGAAGGGGGGAATCGACAATTCCTCTCCTAAGGGAAAGAAAAGGGCCGCCTCTGACGACCCGAAGACCGTAGCCTCGAAGCGGGGGAAAGAATCCTTGTCAGAGGGCCCGACGGCGGGGAGTCCCTCGGCCGAACTAAACCCTCAAAGGGACCAGCTCTCTAGCGAGCCGTAAGTAGAAGAAGACTTTTTCTTTTAAGAGAAATCCTTGATTTATATCTGAGAAGTTTTAACCGAAACCTTACTTTGTAGTTCGGATCTCAGCCCTTCTCAGCAAAACTCGTCCTCGGGGGATCTCCTTCCAGAGATGATGGAGAGCGGGACGCCTCCTCCTTCTGTATCGCCTAGCAAGGCGGGCAACGCTGAAGTGTCGTCGCGGAGGATTTCTCCGGATCTGACAGGGGCGGAAGGTGGCCATGTGGCCCCCCGAGGTTCTCCGTGTCCGGCCTTTGAGGGAGGCCATGGGACGAGTCCGGCACCATCTGGTGTTCGGCCAGAGGAGCTAAAGATTCTGCTGGGGTGAGCCTCTGTCTCAGAGGAGCATCATGCGTTGATGAGCACGGTGATTGAAAAGATTTCATCCGCAGAAAGCGGATTGCACGAGGCCGTCAAAAGTTTACTGGCAGGCCTTGAGGTACGTTTTAAGTAATGTACACTTGTGTTAGTTGCGCATGAATAAAGTGCGCCCCGTGTAGATAGTAGCCCCTGAGACTCTGTGCGTCGTTAACATTGACGGCGCGCAGAGGATCTTAATCCCAGGTCCTTTAAGTGGCACCTTTATATGTAGGTGGCGGATTGTCCGGAGTCAAGCCGGACTGGTGAATTTGCTGAACTGAAGCGACAACTTGATGAGGCAGAAGCCGAATCATGCTTGTTAACAAGCGGCTTGATGATGCTCAAGGTATTGAAACCATCGGGCGATGGTTAGTAAGAGGAGCTTTATGTCAGTATCTTACCTTGTGTATGCTTGACGCAGATGGTGCGGCCGCCATGGAGGGTCTTAGGGCCAAACTCGCCCGAGCGAAGGAACAAGCCAGGAAAAGCGATGCGGCTGCCATGAAAGCCCTTGAAGAGCTGAAAGCCGAACAGGTTGCCCATTGCCGAAGCAAGGAGGAGATGGCTGATATGGCCGTAAAGTTAAAGAGTGCTACTGACCGTTGCAAGCTTCTTGAAGAAGAGGGTCGGGCGAGGCAAACGAGCTTAGAGAAGGCTGTTGCTGACGCCAAGGACGCCCGCTCTATAATGAGAGCGGCAAGGGAAGAGCTGCGTCAAGCCGGACAAATTGCGGATGGAAAGCCCTTCTCGCTGCGGAGAAAATTTTGTGATCCGAAGTTTGCCCCGTTAGACCGGATGTGGAGTGTAGAGGACACCTATCTGGATTTGGCGGCTAGTGCTGCTGATGCGGCCGAACACTTTCGAGATAAAAAGGATCATGAAGTGGAGAAGCTCTTTTGGTCGCAATTCATCAATCCAGAGCGTCCACTGGCAGTGGACGATCGCCTGGCCCAATGGGCCGAGCTGAATAGGTTGTCCGGACTCGCCATGAAGTACGTCATGGATCATCTGTGTCCGAGGAGATCGAAGCCGAAGAGTTATTTCAGCTTGGTGCAGCAATTTCTAGACGTGGTGCCACGTGTCGATGCTATGAAGAGGTCAGCGTGCATAGAGGGCGCTCGGCTGGCTCTTGCCCGTGTCAAGACATACTGGGCAGATATGGAGCCCACCATTGTTGCGTCCCGGGATTCGGATAAAAGCCGAATACCTTCTGAGCACTATTTTAAGGAAGTCCTTGAAGGCGCTCGCGTAATAGAGACGCAGTGCTCGAAGGATGCTATGTTATGATAGCATATGTAATCATAAAATAGTATTGTAGTGGCATTTTTTAGACTTGTGCCTTCAAGTATTAAGAACACCTCCTGTGCGGCCGTTTTAATATATAAATTCTGAAAGATTGCAGTCGTTGGCTTCAGCCCCCACGCACATAGTGCGGGGGTGCGCGCAGAAGATGCATTTTCACACTTAACCCAACGTCTTGGTCCTACAAAGGAGGTGATAGCGCAGCGGGCTAGGCAACCGGACTATAATGCTTTAACACTTTCACTTAGCCATAGGAGCTTGACAGTGGGACTCTTTAGGTAGCCCCTTAGTGGCGACTGCGCTTGCCCGAATTCGGGGCGCATACGTGCCTGACCGGGAAACGGCCCTTCGTCAAAGCAGAGGAATCCGATAAATTCCTATAAGTCATCGAGTGGCGACCAGTCTCGCGCTACATCATGATAGTCAGTTTTCGGCTTTCTCTACTGAGGTGCTCACCCGGCCAAACTGGGGCACAATCGCAGTAGTTCTCCTGGTGCTACCTTAGCCGATAGAGCGGAACGTAAGGTAGCCGAACTCAGGAGCCGGGCAACCCAACATTTGACCAAAGACATGATTTGGAGCTGATGCATATAGTGCCAAAACTCGCGACGCCGAACACTCCCTAAGGTGTTAGGTCTTTATGAGTGCGGGTGAAACAACACCCTTAAAAAAAGAGCCCCTAGTGTCCAGGTACGAGCAAAAATTCTGGTGTGGCCACATGCCAAAACGCCAGCCTCCTCCTTGGTTCTAGTAGAAAAAAAACCAAGGGATGTATAGCAGCAAGAGACAGTAAAAAAGGTTTACGCAGGGTCTTAATCTAAAAAGAATCCTTAGGACGGGTCCCTACTGCACATCTGCGCCTGTGTCTCCGCTGTGCCGTGTCCTGGACGGGTGCCGCACTACGTTCATCTGTAAAAGAGAGGAACTGAATTGAAAATGGGTCGTGCGGAACAAAAATATAATAAACAAAATATAAAGTAAAAAATATGTAAAGTTGAGCTTTATTGTCTCTGCGTATAGCCCCCGGTACGGGGGTATATGGCGTTTTAAGCCTGCGTTGATGATGGACTTGTGCCGAACTCATTTAGTCCGGGTCCGTGGCCTTTAATGACTTATATCGAAAAAGTCTTTTGGCTGGTGAGGCCACTTTATTGTGCGGCTGTTTAAGCGGCCGCGCAATCCTCCGTTTGGAGGAGGCGTATTTTAGTGTGCTCCCTTTAAAGAGATGATGCCTCGCGAACCGGGCATCTTAAGCGTGAGAGATGCATAGTGCGGTATTGCGTTAAAGCGAGCGAAAGCTCCGCGTCCCATTAGTGCTTGATAGCGACTTGAAAACGGGACAACATGGAAGGTCAGCCTTTCGCGACGGAAGTTATTGGCAGAGCCAAATATGACTTCAAGCCGGAGAAAACCCATACAATGGGTGTCCGGGCCCGGTGCTACCCCTTGAAAGGAGGTTTTGCTATGGCGGATTCTTGCTGGGTTTATGCCCATGCGGTGGATTGTATCCTGATATATCAGGTTTAGTCCACTGCCGCCGTCCATAAGGACATTGGTAAACTGGAACCCGTCAATTATAGGATCGAGTATCAGGGCAGTCCGGCCTGCATTTTTTATATTTCTAGAATAATCTAGCTGATAAAAAATGATTGGTTTTAATAACCAGTGGCGGGACTCCTGAGGGATAGGTTTTATTGTGTGTACCTTTATAGGTGCCACACGTTTTGTTACGTGAAGTGAGTTCACTGTTTTAACTTCTTGTGGGAAGTTCTTTTGTTTCCTGGTGTTCTGCTTCTGGGGTTCGTCCTCGTCTTCGCTTGGTGTATCGAGCCCCTTGTGTTCGGCGTTAAGCCTTCCGGATTGTTTAAAAACCCAACAGTCTCTGTGAGTGTGATTAGCAGGCTTCTGAGGAGTACTGTGTATCTGACATACTCTGTCCAGGATTCTGTTTAGGCTGGACGGATCATCCCTATTGTCCTGAAGGGGTGGTTTTGTCTGATTTTGCCGTGAGCCTTTGAATCCGGCATTGACTGCCGTGCTCTTCGGACTTTTTTCTTTGGTTTGGCGACGGTCCTTATTTCGTCGCGGTTTTCTGTTTCCATCCCTGATTTCGGATGTACTTGGGTCGCTGGGGCTGCATCGTGCCAACCAGCTGTCCTCTCCTGCGCAAAAGCGGGTCATGAGGCTTGTGAGTGCGGCCATTGTTCTTGGCTTTTCCTGGCTGAGGTGTCTGGCGAGCCATTCGTCTCGGACATTATGCCTGAAAGCTGCTAAGGCTTCGGCGTCCGGACAATCCACAATCTGATTCTTTTTAGTAAGGAATCTGTTCCAGAACTGCCGAGCTGATTCTCCGGGCTGTTGAGTTATGTGACTGAGATCGTCTACGTCCGGGGGGCGGACATAGGTCCCTTGAAAATTTGCTCGGAAAGCATCCTCGAGCTCTTCCCAACTTCCAATTGTGTTTTCGGGAAGGCTTTTAAGCCAGTGCCGGGCTGGCCCTTTAAGCTTAAGGGGTAAATATTTGATGGCGTGGAGATCATCTCCTCTAGCCATATGTATGTGGAGGATATAATCCTCGATCCAGACTCCGGGGTCTGTTGTTCCATCGTACGCCTCTATGTTGACGGGTTTGAATCCCTCTGGAAATTCGTATTCCAGGACCTCATCGGTGAAACATAGGGGGTGTGCGGCGCCCCTGTATTTGGGTGTGCCGGATTCTGATGATGGCTTTTTTGCATTGCTTGTGAGAGCTTGCTTTCTTGGCCCATAAATGGACCTAGCTGGGCCATGATGCGAGTCTTTAATTGGGTTGCATGCCGCATTGAGTGCGGCGCCGCTTGCCATTTTATGGTGGCCGTGGGGTCGTCTATCCGACCATGTGGCTTTTTTATTTTTTGAATGCGAGGGCTCTAGGGCCTCTTGGTCGAATTCGGGCAGTAGTTTTCTCTTCGGATAGCTTTTAGTGCGGCTGCTGCCGCCGTATTTGTCTGCGGTCTTGATTACCTTGCTCCATTTTATTCTGAGTGCATCTTCTGCCGTTTTTAGCTTCCGCTTCTGCTTTTTCAGGCTGCGTGCTGTGGCAACGAGCCTTTCGTGGAGATTCTTCTGCTCCGTGGTCTTATCCGGCGTGAGATCGTCTGGAGTTCTGTTATAGCCGGGGGAGGCCTGTCTGTCCTCTCTATCCGCGTTGCCCTATTCGGACGGTTGCTCTGAGGCATGCTCATCGTCTACTGGCTCATCATGCTCTATGGCTGGGTCTTGATCGAGGCGGGGCTTGGCTCGGCGTTTTCGTCACCGCTTTGATTGCTTTTCGGGGGGTTTATCCCTTTTTTCGTCCCCTTTTTCCTCGTTGTCGTTTCCTTTAGGGGTATCCACCATGAATACATTGTGAGATGGGGTGGCGGTCCAGTGCCCTATAGGTGCTGGTTCCTGTTCGTCTCCGTCTTCGTCGTCCATACCGTCGAAGTCTTCGGATCCGAAGTCAAGTATGTCGGTTAAATCATCGACAGTGGCTATTAAGTGGGTGGTGGGTGGGCTTTGAATTTCTTCGTTGTCCGAATCCCAACCTCGCAGACCGTAATCCGTCCTGGGCTCTCCTGATAAAGAAAGAGACTTGAGAGAATTCAGGATATCACCGAAAGGTGAGTGCTGAAAGATGTCCGCGGCGGTGAACTCCATTATAGGCGCCCAATCGGATTCGATCGGCAGGGGCACGAAAGGCCCGGAGTTCGGAGAAGAATCCGATTCCTTGGAGTCATGGGCCGTGCGGAGTGCGGGGCTGGCGTTCGGCTCGATCGTTTTCAAGATCGCAGCCCCCGAGGTGACGTCCAACCGTTCATCCTCAAAGAACGCAGCGGGCTCCGAGTCGAAGATCGGGGCCGGTGCGTGTGCGGCCTCCAGGGCACTATTCGGAGGCAGAGCTATATCATGCCCCTCGAGGTAGTGCGGCACGCTTGGCTGTGGCTCGAACCCGTCGAAGATCAAGTCTCCGCGGATATCTGCCGTGTAGTTTAAGCTTCCAAACCTGACTTGATGGCCAGGGGCGTAGCTTTCGATTTGCTCCAGACGACCAAGCGAATTGGCCCACAGAGCGAAGCCGCCGAAGACGAAGATCTGTCCGGGGAGGAAAGTCTCACCCTGGACCTCATCGTTGTTGATGATCAAAGGAGCCATCGGGCCTAAAAGCGACGACACAGAGGAACTCTCAATGAAAGCACCAATGTCGGTGTCAAAACCGGCGGATCTCGGGTAGGGGGTCCCGAACTATGCGTCAAGGTCAGATGATAACATGAGACAGGGGACACTTTATTTTACCCAGGTTCGGGTCGTCTCGATGGAGGTAAAACCCTACTCCTGCTTGATTAATATTGATGATATGGGTAGTACAAGAGTAGATCTACCACGAGATCAAGGAGGCTAAACCCTAGAAGCTAGCCTATGGTATGATTGTGTATGATGATGGTTGTCCTACGGACTACAACCCTCCGGTTTATATAGACACCGGATAGGGTTAGGGTTACACAGAGTTGGTTACAATGGTAGGAGATCTTGAATATCCGCACGCCTAGCTTGCCTTCCACGCCAAGAAAAGATCCTTCCGGACACGGGACGAAGTCTTCAATCTTGTATCTTCATAGTCCTGGAGTCCGGCTGAAGGTATAGTCTGGCTATCCGAACACCCCCTAATCCAGGACTCCCTCACCCTTCCCGCTCAATATTTGGGAAGAGGCCCAGGGCCTTTGCCTATAAATAGGACTAGCCACCCCCAGGGTAGGGACAGGTAGAATGACAACTGAATTGGAATCAGAGTGAGAATCAGAGAGAGAGAAGGGTGACTGAACTCCTCCTAGCAGTTCATCGCCCCAGCCAAGAACAGACCCTCGCGAGGCTGTTCTTTCTTGTATTACTCATCATCATCAGCCCAAGAGGCAATCCACCACACCACAAACTGGAGTAGGGTATTACACCACAACGGTGGCCTGAACCAGTATAAACCCTGTGTTTCTTGTGCTGTTCTTTTGATAGCTAGATCTTAGCGAGGCTTAGGGGTACAGGTAGGTAGAAGGAGAAATCTCCGCGCGCACCCCAGTGTTCGAACCTCAAGGGTCTGCCGGAACCCGAAATCCGACACTTATCTTACATGCCTAATAATACAAGTTACATATACATGGCGGTTTATACTCATGGGCCTTAAGCCGTCTCTCAGTTTGGGCCCTTTAACATGCCTACTTCATGAACCGCCACCTTCACATACTCATGGGCTTTGTCTAGATGAACCGCCATTGGAATAACCCGGCCCCTCCTGGGCGGGTCATATCCCCAACGTCACCAAAACACATAACTCATAATACAAATCGTCATCGAACATTTAAGCGTGCGGACCCTACGGGTTCGAGAACTCTATAGACATGACCGAGACACATCTCCAGTCAATACCCAATAGCGGAACCTGGATGCTCATATTGGCTCCTACATGGTGGGCGCCAACTGTCATGGAAGTGTCAGGGCAGATGTCCTCATGGAAGGACTTAGTTGCGGAGCCATTACGACGAGGTTAGCTTAAAGGGGTTAAAACGGGACAAAGAACACGCGGAATTTATACTGGTTCGGCCCCCTTGTGGTGAAGGTAAACCCCACGGTGGGAGCCAACTATCGTGGAAGTGTCACGGGAGATGTCCTCATGGAAGGACTTAGTTGCGGAGCCATTACGATGAGGTTAGCTTAAAGGGGTTAAAACGGGACAAAGGACACGCGGAATTTATACTGGTTCGGCCCCTTGCGGTGAAGGTAAAAGCCTAATCCAGTTTGAGGTGGTATTGCTAGGGTTTCGATCACCAGGGAGCGAATACGCTTTGCCTAGCTTTCGATCTGTTGTTTTTCTTGCCCTAAGCCATTGCCAGGTTTTCCCCTTATATACATGGGTTAACGCCCCGCGGCCTACAGAGTCCTGGCCGGCTCGGTGACTTATCTTAAATGCCTTATAATACAAGCTACATATACATGGCGGTTTATACTCATGGGCCTTAAGCCGCCTCTCGGTTTGGGCCCTTTAACATGCCTACTTCATGAACCGCCACCTTCACATACTCATGAGCTTTGTCTAGATGAACTGCCATTGGAATAACCCAGCCCCTCCTGGGCAGGTCATATCCAATAGTCATATCCCCAACAGTCACCAAAACACATAACTCATAATACAAATCGTCTTCGAACGTTTAAGCGTGCGGACCCTACGGATTCGAGAACTCTGTAGACATGACCGATACACATCTCCGTTCAATACCCAATAGCGGAACCTGGATGCTCATATTGGCTCCTACATATTCTATGAAGATCTTTATCGGTCAAACCGCATAACAACATACGTCATTCCCTTTGTCATCGGTATGTTACTTTCTCGAGATTCGATCATCGGTATCATCATACCTAGTTCAATCTCATTATCGGCAAGTCTCTTTACTCGTTCCGTAATGCGTCATCCTGTAACTAACTCATTAGTCATATTGCTTGCAAGGTTTATAGTGATGTGCATTACCGAGAGGGCCTAGAGATACCTCTCCGATACTCGGAGTGACAAATCCTAATATCGATCTATGCCAACTCAACAAACACCATCGGAGACACCTGTAGAGCATCTTTATAATCACCCAGTTACGTTGTGATGTTTGATAGCACACAAAGTGTTCCTCCGGTATTCGGGAGTTGCATAATCTCATAGTCAAAGGAATATGTATAAGTCATGAAGAAACCAATAGCAATAAAACTAAACGATCATTATGCTAAGCTAACGGATGGGTCTTGTCCATCACATCATCTCTAATGATGTGATCCCATTGATCAAATGACAACACATGTCTATGGTTAGGAAACTTAACCATCTTTGATTAACGAGCTAGTCAAGTAGAGGCATACTAGGGACACTCTGTTTGTCTATGTATTCACACATGTAGTAAGTTTCCGTTTGATAAATTCTAGCATGAATAATAAAGATTTATCATGATATAAGGAAATATAAACAACTTTATTATTGCCTCTAGGGCATATTTCCTTCAGTCTCCCAAGAATCGATAACCTAGATTACATAGTAATGATTCTAACACCATGGAGTCTTGGTGCTGATCATGTTTTGCTCATGGAAGAGGCTTAGTCAACGGGTCTGCAACACTCAGATCCGTATGTATTTTGCAAATCTCTACTCCCTCCTTGACTTGATCGCAGATGGAATTGAAGCGTCTCTTGATGTGTTTGGTTCTCTTGTGAAAAATGGGTTCCTTCGCCAAGGCTATTGCTCCAGTATTGTCACAAAATATTTTCATTGGACCCGATGCACTAGGTATTACACCTAGATCAGATATGAACTCCTTCATCCAGACTCCTTCATTTGCTGCTTCCGAAGCAACTATGTACTCCGCTTCACACGTAGATCCCGCCACGACGCTCTGCTTGGAATTGCACCAACTGACAGCTCCACCATTCAATATAAATACGTATCCGGTTTGTGACTTAGAGTCATCCGGATTAGTGTCAAAGCTTGCATCGACGTAACCATTTGCGATGAGCTCTTTGTCACCTCCATAAATGAGAAACATATCCTTAGTCCTTTTCAGGTATTTCAGGATGTTCTTGACCGCTGTCCAGTGATCCACTCCTGTATTACTTTGGTACCTCCCTGCTAAACTTATAGCAAGGCACACATCAGGTCTGGTACACAACATTGCATACATGATAGAACCTATGGCTGAGGCATAGGGAATGACTTTCATTTTCTCTCTATCTTCTGAAGTGGTCGGGCATTGAGTCTGACTCAACTTCACACTTCTAACAAAGGAAAGAACCCTTTCTTTGACTGATCCATTTCAAACTTCTTCAAAACTTTATCAAGGTATGTTGAGGGAGTCCTGGATTAGGGGGTATCCGGACATCCGGACTATAACCTTTGGCCGGACTGTTGGACTATGAAGATACAAAATTGAAGACTTCGTCCCGTGTCCGGATGGGACTTTCCTTGGCGTGGAAGGCAAGCTAACCGACTCTATGTAACCCTAGCCTCTTCTGGTGTCTATATAAACCGGAAGGCTTAGTCCATAGGACAACAACAACCATACCATAGGCTAGCTTCTAGGGTTTAGCCTCTCCGATCTCGTGGTAGATCTACTCTTGTACTACCCATATCATCAATATTAATCAAGCAGGAGTAGGGTTTTACCTCCATCGAGAGGGCCCAAACCTGGGTAAAAACATTGTGTCCCTTGTCTCCTGTTACCATCCGCCTAGACGCATAGTTTGGGACCCCCTACCCGAGATATGCCGGTTTTGACACCGACATTGGTGCTTTCATTGAGAGTTCCATTGTGCCGTCGCCAGAAGGAAGGATGTCTTGTCTTGTCTTTAAAGACGGTACTACTGTTGGGGGAGCTTTGGCTGTCGGCCAAACTCTCCGGCTAGGCGGTTTCATCATGACGACCTGTTCGGCCGCCGCGCCGCCGCCGACCTCTCGGGTCATCGAAAACAGCCTCCACGTCAAATTGGCACTCGCCGAACAGATGGATACAATGGAGCTCGCCTCCCTAAACGAGCTCTTAGATCGCATCGCCACCTTGGGAGTCGCTACGGATTATGATCGGATTGGGCTTAAACCCGATCAAAGGGAGATTAACTCTCCGCCGGTCACCCATCATATTGCAGTGGTGGAGGAACAATGCGGCGACCTCTCCTCCATATTGAGGACCAACTACGTCCGGATTCCTGAGATCTCCGAGCCGGATACCCGTTGGCGGGAGGACAACATCCAATCCCTAAACTTAGAGTCAGGCAGCGGGCCAGGATTACCGGGCAACACCCCGGAACCAGAATTCCCAAAATTGGAAACTCCTCGGCCCCTAGATCCCAGATCGGTAAGGGTTCAGATTCAATTCCACCCACCCACCCAAACATAAGCGATCTTTCCCACATCAGGCAAGAGCCCCAGGAAACAGTACATCACTATTGGGCCAGATTCCTCCTTGCGATGAACAAGGTTAAGGACTGTCGCGAGGAAGACGCGATCTTATTTTTTTGCAATAATTTCACAGATAAGGGAATCCTTAACGCCATAAGTCGCCGAGAGATATCACGCTTCACTGACTTGGCGTCCATAGTACGAAAGTACTGTGCGATGGAAAGTGCCTGGAAAACTGAAACAAACTTTTGGGATAATCCGGCCCTAAATACAAACCCAGTCCGAAATAAAAGGGTGCCCTATCAAAAGACACCCGGGTCAACTACCAAAAAGCAAAAACCTTCTACAGGGCATGGAACCGTACTTGAGGGATGGCTCAATGGACCCTGTAAAATTCATAGTACGGAGGGCGCCGTACCAACTCATAGCCTTAGAGCATGTTGGATACTCCGGTAGGTAGCCAAAAGTGGCGAAGATCTTCTAATTCCAGAAGCCACAGAGCGCTATCCCAGGGATACCAGTACGGTATTAACAGTCTTCGAGACCTTCGCATCAAATAATATGCGAAAGCGAACACTCCGCAGCCTTGCCGAAATCCACCACGTGGCAACAATAAACCCATGGAGTGACACGGCTATTACTTTCAATGCCAGTGATGAACCTAAATTCCGAACAGCCCGAGCACCAGCCGCATTGGTCCTCAGTCCTATAGTGGACGGCTTTCGACTCACCAAGGTACTCATGGACGGCGGCAGTGGATTAAACCTCATCTATGAGGAAACCCTTCAAAAAATGGAAATAGACTGGAACCACATTGAGCGAAGCAGCACAACCTTTAGAGGAATAATCCCCAGTCGGGAAGCGCGCTGTACAGGAAAAATCACACTAGATGTGGTGTTCGGCACGCCGAAGAATTACAGGTCCGAAGAGGTTACGTTCCAAGTGGCCCCGTTCAGTAGCGGATACCAAGCCCTGTTAGGGCGGGAGGCGTTCACAATCTTCCTAGCCATACCCCATTACGGGTACATGAAGCTCAAAATGCCCGGGCCCAATGGAATCATCACTCTTCCTAGTGATCCGGACATAGGACTCCGCGCCAAAAACAAGACTGCCACACTGGCCCTCGAGGCACTATCCGAAGCACTAGCTGCTGAGGAACTGACTGCGTTGCGCTCCACGGTAAACAGGGATGATGTGATACTCGATAAGAGATCCAAGTCCACCTCCTTTAAGCCAGCAGACGAAATAGTCAAATTCCAAGTCCATCCAACGGACCCTACAAAAACAGCTTCCATCGGGGCACAACTAAACCCCGCCATAGACGCTGCACTACGAGAATTCTTACGCGAGAACTGGGACATTTTCGCCTGACACCCTTCAGACATGCCAGGAATCCCACGCAAGCTGGCCGAACACAGCCTTAATATCCTAAAGGGATTCAAACCGGTCAAGCAGGCTCTTCGGCGTTTCTCTGAACCTAAGAGACAAGCTATGGGAGAGGAACTAGCCAAGTTATTGGAAGCCGGATTCATTAGAGAGATAAAACATCCGGACTGGCTAGCAAACCTGGTGATGGTACCAAAGAAGGACAAATCCTGGCGCGTGTGCGTCGATTTTAAGGACCTCAACAAGGCTTGCCCAAAGGATCCCTTCCCCCTCTCCTGCATCGATCAAATTATCGATGCGACAATAGGACACGATTCATTGTGTTTCCTCGACGCATACTCCGGCTACCACCAAATTAAGATGGCGGAGTCCGACCAAGCCGCAACGGCATTCATCACACCATACGACCCCTTCTGCTTCAACACAATGCCCTTCGGGCTAAAAAACACCGGCGCAACATATCAGCGCATGATTCAAACATGTCTGGCAAACCATATCGGCAAAACTGTGGAGGCATACATAGATGATGTGGTCGTCAAAACCAAGCATGTCGACTCTCTAGTAGACGACTTAAGACTCACATTCGATAACCTCAGAACATATGACGTCAAGCTCAACCCGGGAAAATGCGTCTTCGATGTGCCAGCCGGAAAGCTCCTGGGCTTCATTGTATCCGGTAGAGGAATTGAAGCAAATCCGGCCAAGATCCGAGCCCTGTCACAGTTGGATATCCCAACGGACCTCAAACTAATCCAGAAATTAACCGGATGTGTGGCGGCTCTAAGCCGCTTTATCTCCCGCCTGGGAGAAAAGGCATTACCCCTTTATCGCCTCCTATGGCGCACCGAACACTTCGAGTGGACGGATGCCGCCACAACTGGATTGGAAGAAATAAAGGCCATACTAGCAACCAACCCAATCCTGGCAGCGCCAAACATTGGCGAACCTATGCTGTTATACATTGCGGCAACCCATCAAGTTGTGAGCGCAGTGCTCGTCGTCGAACGAGAAATGGACAGACATAAATTTCCCCTTCAAAAGCCGGTCTACTATGTATCCACTGTCCTTACTCCATGCAAGTCACGGTACCCGCATTATCAAAAGATAGCATACGCGGTATTCATGGCATCCAGGAAGCTGCGACACTACTTTCAAGAGTGTTCGATAACAGTAGCCTCGGAAGTGCCACTTAATGATATTATAAACAACCGCGACGCCACAGGCCATATTGACAAATGGGCCATCGAGCTCCTCCCGTTCGACATTACTTACAAGCCGCGGTGAGCCATTAAGTCGCAAGTATTGGCCGACTTTGTTGCCGAATGGACGGAGGCCGAACTCCCTAAAGAGTATGGCGCATATTCCAACTGGATCATGCACTTCGACGGCTCCAAAATGTTGGCTGGTCTGGGGGCTGGCGTCGTTTTGATCCCCAACCGTAGATACAGTTCAATACGTACCCCAGATAATGTATACGGACTCCAACAACGCAGCCGAATATGAGGCCCTTTTACATGGTCTCCGGATGGCAGTATCCATGGGCATTCAATGCCTAGAGGTGCGGGGGGACTCGAACCTCGCAATATCCCAAATAAATGGAGGCTTTGATGCCAAGGATCCGAAAATGGCGGCCTATCGCAATGCCGTCCTAAAAATGTTGGCTCGGTTCGAGGGGCTCGAATTTCACCATGTAGCCCGGGAAAACAATCAGGCGACGGATGTCCTTGCACGCATTGGTGCAAAACGCGATGCAGTCCCCCTAACATCTTTTTGGAGAGGCTATTCAAGCCATCCGTGATATGGGAAGGGGACACTGGTAACAACAGACCGGACCCAACCGCAATGCCCGATTCCGAACACTCTGACATAATCGGAGGCTCTGCCACCGAAATAACACCCTCAGCCCACGTTATAATGGCCGTCATCGCCCCGTGCACAGAACCATTCCTGGCCTACTTAACTAGGTAGGAACTCCCCGAGGACCAAAACAAGGCACGCTGCATAGTACGGTGATCTAAAGCCTAGAGGGTCCATGAGGGAGAGCCTTATAAGAAAAGCACCACCGGAGTCCTTCAAAGGTGCATCTCCGAAGAGGAGGGGCGGAAGCTTCTGGCGGAAATTCATGCCGGACTCGGCGGCCACCACGCAGCAGCCCGGACCCTTATAAGCAAGGCCTTCCGTACAGGTTTTTACTGGCCTACAGCCCGGGCAGATGCACCGGACCTGGTCCAACGATGCGTAGGTTGCCAACTTTTTGCAAACCAAAGCCATATGCCGCCCACCGCCCTCCACACAATCCCCATTACCTGGCCCTTCACGGTCTGGAGGCTCGACATGGTGGGACCCCTTAAAGGAGGAACCCACAAGAAAAAATACTTGCTGGTCATGGTGGATAAATTCACCAAACGGATAGAAGCCAAGCCTGTTAAGACGGACGAATCCGGATCGGTGATAGACTTCATATCCGGGGTCGTACACCATTATGGCGTCCCCCACAACATCATCACTGATAAAGGCACGAACTTCACGGCCAACGAGGTAAAACTCTGGTGCAAAAACATGGGCATCAAGCTCGATTATGCTTCCATCTATCACCCACAAACTAACGGTCAAGTCGAACGAGCATATGGTCTTATCATGAGCGGCATCAAACCCAGATTAGTGCGGTCCCTAAAGGAATCTAACACGCACTGGGTAGAGGAGCTCGACTCCGTACTCTGTGGGCTGCGGACCACGCTGAATCGCACCACGGGATACACACCATTCTTTATGGTTTACGGCGCAGAGGCTGTTCTGCCCTGCGACATAATTCATGACTCACCTCGAGTGCACATGTACGAAGAAAGAGAAGCCGAGCTCGATCGGCAGGGCAGTTTGGACGCCTTGGAGGAGGAGCGTGACGTGGCAAAAGCCCGTTCCGCATTCTATCAACAGCAGGCTCGAAGATACCAAAGCAGAGAAGTACGGGCCAAAACTTATAATGTTGGCGAATTAGTTCTACACCTGCTGGAGAAGAAAAAGGACAAACTCAAGCCCAAATGGGAGGGTCCCTTCATTATTGACCAAGTTCTGACTCGTGGAGCGTACCGTCTGCGGGATGCATCGGATAATCGACTCGAGCCGAACCCATGGAACGCAACCAGACTCCGAAGATTCTACTCCTAGCGCCGGACTCTGTGTTCGTCTCCTTCCTCTGTCCATTTTTTATTCACTATCTGTCTTTTATTTCTCTCCTTCTCCCCTTCTTTTCTCTCACAACCTTTAAGGGCCAATTTGTGCCTTGTTTGCACACAACTGACGCGCTATCCACACTCATTATACCTGGGGGCTTCTTTCACAGAAGCTTATTTATTTATACGGGCTTCATGCCCAACACATGTGTTATCCTTCCGCATGTACCTTTTATTCACCATTATATGCATCGATATGACTTAAGTTTTGGCCAAGATGGGTTGCCTGGCTCTTGTGTTTATGCCCTACGTTCCCGTTAATTCGTCTAGGGCATAAGGGGAGCACCTCTGCGATTGTTACTGCCGGGTCAGCCGTATGTGTACCTCAGAATGGGTGAAGCCGAAAGCTAGCGTTCTTAAGGGAATATTCGGTCGGTGAACAAAACACGATTTTTTACCTATTTTTTATATACGCCCCCAGATGTTTTTTCCTGCGATTCTTTTCGCAGTCCGGACATGCACTTTAGGGCATGCATACCCAGGGAAAGGAACCCCTAACGGAACTATTCTCCCTGGAAGATGTTTCTTACTAACCATGTAATATAACATAACTAGTCGGGCACTTGTCTGTTCAAGCACTAATGACCCCTACGCCTGGTTTCCACGCGTGCCCCGGTTTTTCATAACCGAGAGGGTATTCGGATTCACTCTGGACTATCGGGTCCAGAGGTCGAAGCGAAAAGGTCCGCCATGACAAATGATCTACAATCCGGCTAGAAGGCATTACAAATGTCACTTCAATTACATAGTCACTTTGACTGACTAAATTCTTCCTCTATACCATCCAACAGGCTGTCTAACTTACAATCTTGTTGGGAATACTTTGCGGCCAATTCTACTTGTCCGTACATTAGACTAACATGGATCTCTTTCCCATCGGGCCCCACAGGTCCGACCTCGGCCATGTGGTTTGGATCAGCCGTGGTATACCGCGTCTTCACCATGGCCCAGGCTTCCCTGGCACCTTGATGGCAGGCCGATATCTTCCATAACCGGAAGCGCCGCCGCGCTCCCTTCAGCTTCTCCGCAAGCTCTCCAAGGCCTTCGGGCACGGAGACGGACGTCCACAAGGCCTGGGCAACGCCTTGCATCACCTGCCGAACTCGTTCGTGCAGTTGTGAGAGCTCGGGTAGAAGGTCACCCGTAGAACCGGGCATTTCCTCCATGGGACGACCTGTTAGCATACCTACATACATAACACTGTTAGTCGACTTCTTCGCCGAACTCTTCTTCAAAGTTCGTTCAAGCACTTACTGAAAATGCCGCGTCGAAGCCGCTGATTCTCCTTCACGGAGTCCGACAGTTGGGCATGAACATCCTTTAGTTCCATGCCCAACTGGGTGTTGGCATCTAGGAGATCATTCTTCTCCTGCCTAACCCTCGTAAGCATGCACTTGCCAACCTTTAGCCAGCATAGGAGGTGTTGCTCATCTGGATTTACTCCGGCGTCATCTACAATTTTATTGTTAGATTCGCATATACGCCGCACTTTACATGATACCTATCATTTGAAACATATATTACCAGAGGGGGTCTTCTTGGGCTCCTTTGCTGCGGCTAGTGCGGCCTGAAGTTGGGTGAGGGAGTCCCGGATTAGGGGGTGTCTAGATAGCCGGACTATACCTTCAGCCGGACTCCTGGACTATGAAGATACAAGATTGAAGACTTCGTCCCGTGTCCGGAAGGGACTTTCCTTGGCACGGAAGGCAAGCTTGGCAATACGGATATGTAGATCTCCTACCATTGTAACCGACTCTATGTAACCCTAACCCTCTCCGGTGTCTATATAAACCGGAGGGTTTTAGTCCGTAGGACAAAACAACAATCATACCATAGGCTAGCTTCTAGGGTTTAGCCTCCTTGATCTCGTGGTAGATCTACTCTTGTACTACCCATATCATCAATATTAATCAAGCAGGACGTAGGGTTTTACCTCCATCAAGAGGGCCCGAACCTGGGTAAAACATCGTGTCCCTTGTCTCCTGTTACCATCCGCCTAGACGCACAGTTCGGGACCCCCTACCCGAGATCCGCCGGTTTTGACACCGACATTGGTGCTTTCATTGAGAGTTCCTCTGTGTCATCGCCATCAGGAAGGATGCCTCGTCCCGTCTTGAAAAACGGCACCGTTGCTAAGGGGGCTTTGGCTGTTGGCCAAACTCTCCGGCTAGGTGGTTTTCTTATGACCGCCTATTCGGCTTCTGCGCCGACGATGACCTCTCGGGCCATCAAAAACAATCTCCATGTCAGCTCGAAACTCGCCGAGCAGTTAGATCCAATGGAGCTCTTCTCCATAAACGAGCTCTTGGATCGCATCGCCGCCCTGGGAGTCGCTACAGATCACGACCGGATTGGGCTTAAACCCGATCTGAGAGAGATTAACTCTCCCCAAGTCACCCATCATGTTGCCGTGATAGTGGGACAGTGCGGCGACCCTTCATCTATCTTAAGGACTAGCTACGTCTGGATTCCCGATCCCTCCAAGCCGGATACCCGCGGAGGGGAGGATATCACTCAAGACCTGAACTTAGAGTCAGGCGACGGGCTGGATTCATTGGACAACATCCAAGAATCCAAATTTTCGAGTTCGGAAACCCCGCGGCCTCGGAGTCTCAAATTGGGTGAGGTTTTGGATTTAATTCCACCCACCCACCCAAACATAAGCGATCTATCCCGAATCAGGCAAAAGCCCGAAGAAACAGTACATCATTACTGGGCCAGATTCCTCCTGGTTAGAAACAGGACAAAGGACTGCCGCGAGGAAGAGGCCATCTCAATTTTCTGCAATAATTGCACGGACAAGGGAATCCTCAACGCCATAAGTCGCCGTGATATTACACACTTCGCTGACTTGGCGTCCATAGTACAAAAGTACTGTGCGATGGAAAGCGCCTGGAAAACCAAAATAAAATTTTGGGACAATCCGGCCCTGAATACAAACCCAATCCAAAATAAAAGGGTGCATCATCGCCAGACACCCGGGTCAAACACCAAAAAGCAAAAACCCTCTACAGGGCATGGAACCGTACTGGAAGGATGGCTTAATGGACCCTGTAAAATTCACAGTACAGAGGGCGCCACACCAACTCACAGCCTTAGAGCATGTTGGATACTCCGGCAGGTGGCCAAAATTGGCGAAGATCTCCTAATTCCGGAGGCCACAGAAAGCCACCCCAGGGACACCAATACGGTATTAACAGTCTTCGAGACTTTCGCATCAAATAACATGCGAAAAAGAACACTCCGCAGCCTTGCCAAAGTCTACCAAGTAGCAACGACAAACCCATGGAGTGACACGGCTATTACTTTTAATGCCAGTGATGAACCTAAATTCCGAAAAGCTAGAGCACCAGCCGCATTGGTCCTCAGTCCAACAATGGATGGCTTTCGCCTCACCAAGGTACTCATGGATGGAGGCAGCGGATTGAACCTCATTTATGAGGAAACCCTTCAAAAAATGGAAATAGACTGGAACCGCATTGAGCGAAGCAGTACAACCTTTAGAGGAATAATCCCTAGTCGGGAAGCGTGCTGTACAGGAAAAACCACACTAGATGTGGTGTTCGGCACACCGGATAATTACATGTCCGAAGAGATCACATTCCATGTGGCCCCGTTCAGCAGCGGTTACCATGCTCTGCTAGGGCGGGAAGCGTTTACAACCTTCCAAGTGATACCCCATTACGGGTACATGAAGCTCAAGATGCCCGGGCCGAACGGAATTATCACTCTCGCTAGTGATCCGGACATAGCACTCCGCGCCGAAAACAAGACAGCCGCACTGGCCCTTGAGGCACTATCCGAAGCCCTAGCGGCTGAGGAACTGAGTGCGCTGCACTCCACGGTGAACAGGGACAATGTGATACTCGACAAAAGATCCAAGTCCACCTCATTTAAACCTGCGGACGAAATAGTCAAATTCCAGGTCCATCCAACGGACCCCAATAAAACAGCTTCTATCGGGGCACAATTAAACCCTGATATAGACGCCGCACTGCGAGAGTTCCTACGAGAAAACTGGGACATCTTCGCCTGGCACCCTTCATACATGCCAGGAATCCCACACAGGCTGGCCGAGCACAGCTTAAATATCCTAAAAGGATTCAAACCTGTCAAACAAGCTCTTCGGCGTTTTTCTGAACCTAAGAGACAGGCCATGGGAGAAGAGCTAGCCAAGCTATTGGAGGCCGGATTCATCAGAGATATAAAACATCCGGACTGGCTAGCAAACCTGGTGATGGTACCAAAGAAGGACAAATCCTGGCGCCTGTGTGTTGATTTTAAAGACCTTAACAAGGCTTTCCCAAAGGATCCCTTCCCCCTCCCCCGCATCGATCAAATTATCGACGCTACCGCAGGACAGGATTCGTTGTGTTTCCTCGACGCATATTCCGGCTACCATCAAATTAAGATGGCAGAGTCAGACCAAGCCGCAACGGCATTCATCACACCATACGACCCATTCTGCTTCAACACAATGCCCTTCGGGCTCAAAAACGCTGGCGCAACATATCAGCGCATGATTCAGACATGTCTGGCAAACCAGATCGGCAAAACAGTGGAGGCATATGTAGATGATGTGGTCGTCAAAACAAGACATGTCGAATCTCTAGTAGACGACTTGAGGCTCACATTTGATAACCTCCGAACATACGACATCAAGCTCAACCCGGAAAAATGCGTTTTCGTCGTTCCAGCCGGAAAGCTCTTGGGCTTCATTGTATCCGGTAGAGGAATTGAAGCAAATCCAGCCAAGATCCGAGCTCTGTCACAATTGGATATCCCAAAGGACCTCAAACAAATACAAAAATTAACCGGATGCGTGGCGGCTTTAAGCCGCTTTATCTCCCGCTTGGGAGAAAAGGCACTACCCCTCTACCGCCTCCTTCGGCGCACTGAACACTTTGAGTGGACGGAAGCAGCCACGGCCGGACTCGACGAAATAAAAGCCATATTGGCAACAAACCCAATCCTGGCCGCGCCAAACATTGGCGAACCAATGCTATTGTACATTGCAGCAACACATCAGGTCATAAGTGCAGTGCTCGTCGTCGAACGAGAAACGGACGGACACAAATTCCCCCTTCAGAAGCCAGTCTATTATGTGTCCACTGTCCTCACTCCGTGCAAATCACAGTACCCATTATCAAAAGATTGTGTACGCGGTATTCATGGCATCCCGGAAGCTGCGACACTACTTTCAAGAGTGTTCAATAACAGTAGCCTCGGAAGTACCACTTAACGATATTATAAACAACCGTGACGCAACAGGTCGGATTGCAAAATGGGCCATTGAGCTCCTCCCGTTCGACATAACCTATAAGCCATGGCGAGCTATCAAGTCGCAAGTTTTGGCCGACTTCGTCGCAGAATGGATGGAGGCCGAACTCCCTAAAGAGTACGACACATATTCAAATTGGATCATGCATTTCGACGTCTCCAAGATGTTGGCCGGTCTAGGGGCTGGCGTCATTTTGACGTCCCCCACAGGAGACACAGTTCAATATGTACTCCAGATTATGTACACAGACTCCAACAATGCTGCCGAATATGAGGCCCTTTTACATGGTCTCTGGATGGCAGTATCCATGGGCATTCAATGCCTAGATGTGCGCGGGGATTCAAACCTCGCGATATCCCAAATAAACGGAGACTTCGACGCCAAGGATCCAAAAATGGCAGCTTACCGCAACGCCGTCTTAAAAATGTCAGCTCGGTTCGAAGGGCTTGAATTTCATCATATAGCCCAGGAAAATAATCAAGCGGCAGATGTCCTGGCACGCATCAGCGCAAAACACGATGTAGTCCCCCCGAACATCTTCCTGGAAAGGCTATTCAAGCCATCCGTAGTATGGGAAGGGGAATCGAACAATAACAGCCCGAACCCAACCGCACTGCCCGACACCGAACAAACTGACATAATTGGAGGATCTGCCAAAGAAATCACACCTTCAGCCCATGCAATAATGACCGTCATTGCCCCGTGGACATAACCATTCCGAGCCTACCTTACTAGGCAGGAACTCCCAGAGGACCAAAACGAGGCACGCTGCATAGTGCGGCGATCTAAAGCCTATAAAGTCCATGAGGGAGAGCTTTATAAGAAAAGCACCACCGGAGTCCTTCAAAGGTGCATCTCCGAAGAGGAAGGGCGGAACCTGCTGGCCGAAATTCACGCCGGACTAGGTGGTCATCACGCTGCAGCTCGGTCCCTCGTAAGCAAAGCTTTCCGTACATGCTTTTATTGGCCGACGGCCCAGGCAGACGCTCAGGACTTAGTCCAGCGATGCGTCGGTTGCCAGCTTTTTGCACACCAAAGCCATATGCCACCCACCGCCCTCCAAACTATCCCCATCGCTTGGCCCTTCGCGGTCTGGGGGCTTGACATGGTTGGACCCCTTAAAGGCGGAACCCACAAGAAAAAATACTTACTGGTCATGGTGGATAAGTTCACCAAATGGATAGAAGCCAAGCCTGTTAAGACGGCCGAATCCGGACCGGTGATAGACTTTATATCCGGGGTCGTACACCGTTACGGCGTCCCCCACAGAATCATCACTGATAACGGCACAAACTTTACGGCCGACGAGGTAAAACTCTGGTGCGAAAACATGGGCATCAAGCTCGATTATGCTTCCGTCTATCACCCACAAACTAACGGCCAGGTCGAACAAGCAAATGGTCTTATCATGAGCGGCATCAAACCCAGACTAGTGCGGTCCCTCAAGGAATCTAACACGCACTGGGTAAGGAGCTCGACTCCGTACTCTGGGGGCTGCGGACCACACCGAATCGCACCACCGGATACAGACCATTTTTCATGGTGTACGACGCAGAGGCAGTTTTGCCTTGCGACATAATTCATGACTCACCTCGAGTGCGCATGTATGAAGAAAGAGAAGCCGAGCTCTATCGGCAGGACAGTTTGGACGCATTGGAGGAGGAGCATGACGTGGCAAAAGCCCGTTCCGCATTCTATCAACAGCAGGCTCGAAGATACCAAAGCAGAGAAGTACGGGCCAAAAATTACAATGTTGGCGAATTAGTTCTACGCCTGCCGGACAAGAAAAAGGACAAACTCAAGCCCAAGTGGGAAGGTCCCTTCATAAGACCAAGTCCTGACTGGTGGAGCGTACCGCCTGCGAGACGCATCGGATAACCGACTCGAGCTGAACCCATGGAACGCAACCCTCCTACGAAGATTCTATGCCTAGCGCCGGACTCTGTGTTCGTCTCCTTCCTCTGTCCATTTTTTACATACTGTCTGGCTTACATTTCTCTCCTTCTCCCCTCCCTTTCTCTTATAGCCTTTAAAGGCTCATCAAATGACGTGCTATTCGCACTCATTAAACCTGGGGGCTTCTTTTAACAGAAGCTTATTTATACGGGCTTTATGCCGAACACATGTGTTACACTTCTGCATGTACCTTTTATTTCACCATTATATGCATCGATATGACTTAAGTTTTGGCCAAGCTGGGTTGCCTGGCTCCTGTGCTTACCCCTATGTTCCCAATTGTTCGGCTAGGTGGTAAAGGGAGCACCTCTGCGATTGTTACTGCCGGGTCAGGCGGATGTGTACCTCAGACTGGGTGAAGCCGAAAGCTAGCGTTCTTAAGGGAATATTGGGTCGATGACCTAAAAGATGATCTTTTCACTTATTTATTTATGCGCCCCCAGATGCTTTTTCCTGCGTCTTTTTCGCAGAATGGACATGCACTTTAGGGCATGCCTCCCAGGGAAAGGAACCCTTAACGGAACTATTCTCCCTGGAAGATGTTTCTTACTAACCATGTAATATAACATAACTAGTTGGGCACTTGTCTGTTCAAGCACTAATGACCCCTACGCCTGGTCTCCATGCATACCCCGGTTCTTATATAACCGCGAGGGTATTCGGACACACTCCGGACCATCAGGTCCCGAGGTTGAAGCAAAAAGGTCGGCCATGACAAACGATCTACAATCCGACTAGAAGGCATTTCAAATGTCAATGAAAATTACATAGTCATTTTGACTGATTGTATTCCTCTTCAATACCATCCAACAGGCTGTCTAGTTTACAGTCCTGCTGGGAACACTTCGCGGCCAATTCTACTTGGCCGTATACTAAGCTTACAGGGATCTCCTTCCCATCGGGCCCCACAGGTCCGACCTCGGCCATATGGTTGGGGTCAGCCTTCGTGTACCGCATCTTCACCATGGCCCAGGCCTCCCTAGCGCCTTGACGGCAAGCCGATATCTTCCACAATCGGAAGCGCCGCCACGCTCCCTTCAGCTTCTCTGCAAGCTCTCCAAGGCCTTCGGGCATGGAGATGGATGGCCACAAGGCCTGGGCGACGCCTTGCATCACCTGCCGAACTCGCTCATGCAGTTGCAAGAGCTCGGGAAGAAGGTCACCCATAGAACCGGGCATCTCCTCTACAGGACGACCTGTTAGCACGCCTACAGACATTACTCTGTTAGTCGACTTCTTTGCCAAACTTTTTTTCAAAGGTTCGCTCAAGCACTTACTAAATATGCCGCGCCGAAGCCGCTGATTCTCCTTCACGGAGTCCGACAGCTGGGCGTGAACATCTTTCAGTTCAACGCCCAGCTTGGTGTTGGCATCTTGGAGATCATTCTTCTCTCGCCTCACCCTTGTCAGCATGCTCTCACCAGCCTTTAACTAGCGTAGGAGTTGTTGCCTTTCCGGATCTAATCCGGCGCCATCTGCAATTTCGTTTGTCAGATTTGCACACACACCGCACTTCAAAAAATACTTATATATTGAAAGTATATATTACCAACGGGGGTCTCCTTGGGCTCCCCTGTCGCGGCTAGTGCGGCTTCAAGGTGGGCTTTGCACTCTTCTAGCTCCTGGGACAGTTGGGTATTCTTTTCCGCAAGACCCTGCATTATTAAATGATCCTTAAATCAGTTCTATTAACTGCTTCAAGTCTCGGGGGCTACTGATATATATAACCATTAAAATTTCTCACCCTTATGTCTTTTACATATTGTTCCGTGGCTCTGGCTAGACCATTTTGAGCGGCACGGAGGTACGCATCTCCCGAATTGAAGGCATCCAACGCCTCTGGGGAGAAACAAGCATCGCGAAGAACTGTCTGGCGACGCCTGTGGTTCAGGGCACTCTCCACCTCCGAATTAGTGGCAGACAACCTGTCCGCATCCTCTGTCGGAGGAGCGTCCGGTGCGCGCCTCGTGTTCGCCTCCGCCTCCGGACCAGGCTTTGGAGCCTGGCTGGTGGAGGCGCGATTGGCAGCCTCTCCGGATATAGTCCGGCGAGGTCTCTTTGTCCTAAAGAGAGCATGAGTGTTAATATGCCTTGAAAGTATAACACCTGGGATAAGAGGGCGCGCCATACCTTTGCGCTGACGCCTCGATCCGGACTGCACCTCTTTTTTTCCCACGGGGCCCTGCAACCCCTTGTTGGCTCGTCGCCGCAGGTTCGACCTCCCGTCTCAAAAACATCCCCTGCAAAGCATGATTGTAATCAGGAAACTGAAAACATGAGAGGGCGGACCCCTTTTCGGGGTACTGGGACTTCGATCTCAGTTACCTGGGAGGCCGGGATTAGCCCTGGGTAATCGGCCATAATGGCCACCAAGGCGTTGTTCTTGCTCAATTGATGGAATACTCCATCAATCAGCTCCACAGATAAGTCCGGATCCTCTTGGGAGGCCGGGTCGAGGGACCGTCCCGGATCCTCAGGCTGTGGAGGAGGCCTTTTTATTTCTTTAACAGCCTGGCGCAGTTCCCGCGTTGAAATCGTTACACTGTAGACTTAAACGATGGGAATACAAAATGGATGGGCAAGTAAATGTCCACTTACTCAACTCGGAGGATTGTACATAGTAAATCCGCCCTGTGGGTTGACGCGGAGAAATTCCTCCTCTTCTCCCTTGTACAAAGCGGACAAGATCTTTGTCAGGGAGGCAGCCGAATCCGGTCCCTTATGACCGTGACGGGTGGCGTCATCCTCCCCGTTGAAGTCCCACATGGGGTGGCCTCTATACTGAAGCGGCTGCACCCCCCGCATGATGCATGCGGCCATGACTCCTATCATGGTTAGTCCGGAATGAGCTAATAATCTTATCCGGCCCATCAAGTAAAGGACGTCCCTGTCACTTTCCCTCCGAGGGATCCTTGGGCGCCAGCTTAGGCGCTTCTTCAGGGGAGCAGTGTCGAACTCAGGAAGGCTGATCCGAACAGGGTCCGGCAGCGGGGCGTCCTCTATATAAAACCATTCCGAAGGCCAATTCTCGGACGCCTTCTTTGGGGTTCCGGATAGATATCCGGTCGCGGAGATGCGCCACACTTCGGCTCCGCCCACTTGATATATTGACCCCTCCTGAGAACGGGGCACCAGGCAGAACAGCCTCTTCGACAGCCCGAAATGAGCCTCAACACCCAAAAACAGCTCGCAGAGGGCTACGAAGCCCGCGATATGCAATACGGAGGCATGCGTAAGATTGTGTAGCTGGAGGTCATAGAACTCCAGGAGTCCCCGGAGAAACGGATGGATTGGAAATCCGAGCCCTCTTATTAAATAAGGGACAAGGCATACCCGCTCTCCTTTGGAGGGATTAGGGGCACTATCCGCTTACTCCCCGCCATTATAGGTGGCGAGGCCGGCTCAAACCGGGACCATATAGGCCGGGGGAGAAATCCCTTGGTCTGGAGCGTAACTAGCTCGCTATGCGGGATGGAGCATCTCTCCCAATCTCCAGGCTGAGGGCCGGAAGGGCGAGAGGAGGAGTTGCAACGGCTAGCCATGGTGGAATGGACCTTTGTCGGATGCGCTCTGATGAACACTCGCGGAGGGGAGAAGGTGTGGTTTGGATATAAATCCATGTCCCCTTAAATAGGCGGCTCATTTACGCAGCTAGGGGTGTGAATGGAAAAACACCCAGACTTTTCGTATTCATTTGACACGTGGGAGACGGCCGTTATTGGGCACAGAAGCCAAGGAGCGTAACGCTTACAAGAAACCGGACTTTATTCAACAGGTACATGCAGTTTGGAGGGGAACCCGCCTTGCAATGCCGAAGACAATCTGCGCGCCGGACTCATCGTCATTGAAGCCTGGTTCGGGGGCTACTGAGGGAGTCCCGGATTAGGGGGTGTACGGATAGCCGGACTATACCTTCAGCCGGACTCCTGGACTATGAAGATACAAGATTGAAGACTTCGTCCCGTGTCCGGAAGGGAATTTCCTTGGCGTGGAAGGCAAGCTTGGCGATACGGATATGTAGATCTCCTACCATTGTAACCGACTCTATGTAACCCTAACCCTCTCCGGTGTCTATATAAACCGGAGGGTTTTAGTCCGTAGGACAGAACAACAATCATACCATAGGCTAGCTTCTAGGGTTTATCCTCCTTGATCTCATGGTAGATCTACTCTTGTACTACCCATATCATCAATATTAATCAAGCAGGACGTAGGGTTTTACCACCATCAAGAGGGCCCGAACCTGGGTAAAACATCGTGTCCCTTGTCTCCTATTACCATCCGCCTAGACGCACAGTTCGGGACCCCCTACCCGAGATCCGCCGGTTTTGACACCAACATTGGGCTTTGCACTCTTCAAGCTCATGGGACAATTGGGTATTCTTTTTTGTAAGAACCTGCATAACAAATGATCCTTAAATCAGTTATTCTAACTGCTTCAAGTCTCAGGGGCTATTGCTATATATAATCATCAAATTCTCTCACCCGTATATCCTTCACATATTGCTCCGTGGCTCTGGCTAGAACATTTTGAGCAGCACGGAGGTACGTGTCTCCCGAGTTGAAGGCGTCAAATGCCTCTTGGGAGAAGCAAGCGTCACGAAGAACGGCTTGGCAACGCCTGTGGTTCATGGCGCTCTCCACCTCGGAATTTGTGGTGGACATTCTGTCCGCATCCTCTGTCGGAGGAGCATCCGGCGTACGCCTGGTACTCGCTTCCGCTTCCGTGTCCGGCCTTGGATCCCGACTGGAGGAGGCGTGATTGACGACCTCTCCGGATATAGTCCAGCGAGCGTTTTTCTTCCTAGAAAGCACGAGCGTTAATATGTCTTTAAAAAGACGATACCATGGAGTGAGGTGGCACGCCATACCTCTGCGCCGGTGTCTCAGTCCGGACTGCGTTCCTCTTTAGCCTGCTCAGCCTCGGAGCCCCTTGTTGGCTAGTCGCCGCAGGCTCGACATGGCGTCCCAAGGGCCTTCCCTGTAAAACACCGTTGGTATACGGTGAGCAAAGTACACAAGAACGAATCCTTTTTACAAAATGTTGGGACTTCGGTCTCAGTTACCTGCGAAGCTGGGAGCAGCCCAGGGTAATCAGCCGTAATGGCCACCAAGGCATAGTCGCCGCTTAATTGATAAAATACCCTATCGATCAGCTCCATGGATATGTCTTGATCCTCTTTGAAGGCTGGGTCGAGGGACCGCTCATGATCCTCTGGTTGTGGAGGTGGGCTGTTGATCTCCCTTACTGCCTTACGCAGCTCCTGCGTTGAATTTGCAAGGTAAAATATTTAACTGTGGGAATACGGAACGGATGAGCGCAAAAAGTGTTGACTTACCCAGCTTAGAGGATTGTACATAGAAAATCCGCCCTGTGGATTGACGTGGAGGAATTCCTCCTCTTCTCCCTTGTACAAATCAGACAAGATTTTCGCCAGAGTGGCGGATGAGTCCGGCCCTTTGCGGCCACAGCGGGTGGCGTCATCCTCCCTGCTGAAATCCCACATGGGGTTGCCTCGATATTGAAGCGGCTGCACCCCCCGCATGATGCATGTTGCCATGACTTCGATCATGGTCAGTCCTGATTGAGCCAACAACTTCATCCGGCTCATCAGGTAAAGTACGTCTCTGTCATCTTCCTCCTGGGGGACCCGTGGGCGCCAGCTCAGGTGCTTCTTCAAAGGAACATTATCAAACTCGGGAAGGCCGATCCGAATAGGATCCGGCAGAGGGACGTCTTCTATATAAAACCATTCTGAAGGCCAGTCTTCGGACGCCTTCTTTGGGGTTCCGGATGGATATCCGGTCCCAGCGATGCGCCATACTTCGGCTCCGCCCACTTGATATATTGACCCCCTCTGAGAACGGGGCACAAGGCAGAACAACTTCTTCCACAGTGCGAAGTGAGCCTCGCAGCCCAAAAACAGCTCGCAAAAGGCTACGTAGCCGGCGATATGTAGTATGGAGGCATGAGTAAGGCTGTGTAACTGGAGGCCGTAGAATCCCAGAAGCCCTCGGAGAAACGGATGAATTGGAAATCCGAGTCCTCTTATCAAATAAGAAACGAGGCATACCCGCTCTCCCTTGGAAGGACTGGGAAAGATCTCCGCCTGCTCTCCGCCATTGTAGGTGGCGAGCCCGGCTCGAACCGGGACCATATACGCTGGGGGGAGAAATCCCTGGGTCTGAAGCTTCACCAGTTGGCTGTGCGGGACAGAACACCTCTCCCAATCTCCGAGCTTGGGGTTGGGAGAACGAGAAGAGGAGCTGCGTCGATCGGCCATGATGGAATGGATTTCTTTCGGGCGTGCTCCGATGAATGCTCGCTGAGGGAGGATGGTGTGGTTTGGATCTGAATCCTCGTCGCAATAGACAGCTCATTTGCACAGCTAGGGGGGTGAATGTAAAAATACCCTGGCTCTTCACATTCGTTCGACACGTGGAAGGTGGCCATTATTGGGCGTAGAAGCCAAGGAGCGCAGCATTTACAAGAAGCCAGACACTATTTAACAGGTATTTGGAATTTGGAGAAGAACCCGCCTTGCAATGCCGAAGACAATCTGCGCGCCAGACTCATCGTCATTGAAGCCTGGTTCGGGGGCTACTGAGGGAGTCCTGGATTAGGGGGTATCGGGACATCCGGACTATAACCTTTGGCCGGGCTCTTGGACTATGAAGATACAAAATTGAAGACTTCGTCCCGTGTTCGGATGGGACTTTCCTTGGCGTGGAAGGAAAGCTTGGCAATACGGATATGTAGATCTCCTTCCTTGTAACTGACTCTATGTAACCCTAGCCTCTTTCGGTGTCTATATAAACCAGAAGGCTTAGTCCGTAGGACAACAACAACCATAGCATAGGCTAGCTTCTAGGGTTTAGCCTCTCCGGTCTCGTGGTAGATCTACTCTTGTACTACCCATATCATCAATATTAATCAAGCAGGAGTAGGGTTTTACCTCCATCGAGACGACCCGAACCTGGGTAAAAACATCGTGTCACTTGTCTCCTGTTACCATCTGCCTAGACGCACATTTCGGGACCCCCTACCCGAGATCCGCCGATTTTGACACCGACATATGTGCTTTGTGAAAGTCCAAGTAAGCGTCTTGATCTATCTCTATAGATCTTGATGCCCCATATATAAGCAGCTTCACCGAGGTCTTTCATTGAAAAATTCTTATTCAAGTATCCTTTTATGCTATCCAGAAATTCTGTATTATTTCCAATCAACAATATGTCATCCACATATAATATTAGAAATGCTACAGAGCTCCCACTCACTTTCTTGTAAATACAGGCTTCTCCAAAAGTCTGTATAAAACCATATGCTTTGATCACACTATCAAAGCGTATATTCCAACTCCAAGAGGCTTGCACCAGTCCATAAATGGATTGCTGGATCTTGCACTCTTTGTTAGCACCTTTAGGATTGACAAAACCCTCTAGTTGCATCATATACAACTCTTCTTTAAGATATCCATTAAGGAATGCAATTTTGACATCCATTTGCCAAATTTCATGATCATAAAATGCGGCAATTGCTAACATGATTCGGACAGACTTAAGCATCGCTATGGGTGAGAAGGTCTCATTGTATTCAACTCCTTGAACTTGTCGAAAACCTTTCGCAGCAAGTCAAGCTTTGTAGACAGTAACATTATCGTCAGCGTCAGTCTTCTTCTTGAAGATCCATTATTCTCTATGGCTTGCCGATCATCGGGCAAGTCAACCAAAGTCCATACTTTATTGTCATACATGGATCCCATCTCAGATTTCATGGCCTCAAGCCATTTCGCGGAACTTGGGCCCATCATCGCTTCCTCATAGTTCGTAGGTTCGTCATGGTCAAGTAACATGACCTCCAGAACAGGATTACCGTACCACTCTGGTGTAGACCGTACTCTGGTTGACCTACGAGGTTCGGTAGTAACTTGATCAGAAGTTTCATGATCATCATCATTAGCTTCCTCACTGATTGGTGTAGGAATCTGTGGAACTGATTTCTGTGATGAACTACTTTCCAATTCGGGAGAAGGTACAATTACCTCACCAAGTTCTACTTTCCTCCCACTCACTTCTTTCGAGAGAAACTCCTTCTCTAGAAAGGATCCATTCTTAGCAACGAATATCTTGCCTTCGGATCTGTGATAGAAGGTGTACCTGTCGGTGTCAAAACCGGCGGATCTCGGGTAGGGGGTCCCGAACTGTGTGTCTAGGCGGATGGTAACAGGAGACGAGGGACACAATGTTTTACCCAGGTTTGGGCCCTCTCGATGGAGGTAAAACCCTACGTGCTGCTTGATTAATATTGATGATATGGGTAGTACAAGAGTAGATCTACCACGAGATCAAGGAGGCTAAACCCTAGAAGCTAGCATATGGTATGATTGTTGTATGTTGAAGTTGTGTCCTATGGACTAAAACCCTCTGGTTTATATAGACACCGGAGAGGGTTAGGGTTACACAAAGTCGGTTACAATGGTAGGAGATCTGAATATCCGCATCGCCAAGCTTGCCTTCCACGCCAAGGAAAGTCCCCTCCGGATACGGGACGAAGTCTTCAATCTTGTATCTTCATAGTCCAGGAGTCCGGCTGAAGGTATAGTCCGGCTATTCGAACACCCCCTAATCCAGGACTCCCTCAGTAGCCCCTGAACCAGGCTTCAATGACGACGAGTCCGGCGTGCAGATTGTCTTCGGCATTGCAAGGCGGGTTCCTCCTCCAAGTTCTTCATAAAAGTTTGTAAACACCAAGGGTAGTGTCCGGCTCTGCAAAATAAGTTTCCACATATTGCCATAGAGAGAATAATATTAAAACAAATCTAATCTGCTGACGTATCCCGTAGCGTGACATCACACCACGGCCAAGCCTTTATTCGAATCGTTTTTACTTCCCCACCTCAGCGCATTTCGCGAGGTGGTTTCCTTGGCACGTCTTGTCGAAGCAGAGATCGTGTCCCCCATTTACGGGATTCTCATCCATACGGACGTGGGTAACCCAACCACGCCGTTTATCACGGTGCTTGGGAGATAAGCGAGTTTTACCAGGCTGGTGGGGACGCATAGCCGTATCCGCCCATATAAGGGGGATAAGGATCCACCTTTTTACCTACGCCTTCTTCCTCCTCTGCCTATCCATCTCCTACGCACCCGAGCTCCAGCGCCCAAGTCCGCACTTCCCACCTCAACCTTCTCCAGCCATGTCTGGAGCGGGAGGCAAGTGGATGGTCTCCTCCGTTACGGAGGGCCATGTAAAAAAGCTAAGGAAGGCCGGATACTTGTCTAACGACATCGCGCACCGGCTTCCCAAAAAGGGGCAGCTCCTCCCCACCCCAAGGCCCCATGAGAGGGTCGTATTCCTTCCCCATTTCCTCTGCGGACTGGGTTTTCCTCTCCACCCATTTGTCCGGGGGCTCATGTTCTACTATGGCCTAGATTTCCACGATCTGGCCCCGAACTTTGTCCTCAACATCTCGGCATTTATCGTCGTGTGTGACGCTTTCCTCCACATCCGCCCCCATTTCGGCCTTTGGCTCAAGACTTTCAACATCAAGCAGAAGGTGGTGCACGGCAGCCAGGCGGAGTGCGGAGGCGCCATGGCGGGCAAGATGGCCAACGTCATTTGGCTCGAGGGCTCTTTTGTGGAGACCCTGAAGGGGTGGCAATCGGGGTGGTTTTACATCACCGAGCCGCGCGATCCGGAATGAATTGCAGCCCCTGAGTTTCGATCCGGACCCCCTACGCGGCTCACGTCCTGGAAAGAGACGGGCCTGTCGTGGGGCAACGAGGAAGAGGTGACCGGACTACAAACATGCATCTAGTCCCTGGTGAACAAACGACTTAAGCTCGTCAATATAGTCCAGGTCATGCTCGTCCGTCGGATCCTCCCGTGTCAACAACGGGCTTTCACTCTGTGGGAGTTCAATCCGACGCAGCACCAAACCTTGAACAGGCTCTTCGACACAACGTACGAAGATGCCTGGAAGGTGCTATTCAAGGGCGCCGAAGCTCCCGCATCCGCATCCAAGGACCGCGGATTCAACACACAGCGTTCAGCTAGCGCGGTGAGTTATCTTTTACCTTTTACAGGACATTTGTCTCTCATAGTTTGACTCTATGCGGGATCTAAACTCCCTTTCCTTTGACAGGAGTGGCAGGCGAAGTCTGGACAGGTCAACCGTCCGGCCCCTTTGCCCGACGACCCAGCAGATGTTCGTTTATCGAAGCTGCTAGCTCCGACACCTTATGCGGTGCCGGAGAAGAAGGCCAAGAAGAAGGCCACGGGGACTCGAAAGGGTTCCCGACGTATGGTGGTGTCGGACTCATCGTCCGATGACTCCGAGACGCACTCCTCCCGTGGAGACAAGGAGGAGGAAGAAGAAACCTCTCCCCCTCTAGCGGGGGGAGGAAAGAAGAGGAAGGCCGCCCCAACAGGGGAGGCCGAAGGGTCCAAGAAGGGGAAAACTCTTCCTCCGGACTACTCCACCGACGCCAACGAGGGCGAAGAGGAGTGGCCGCAAAGGGCCAGGCGCCCGGCGGGATCGTAAGTATTCGGATACCAGAGTAACTCATAGCATTCCCTTGTTGCCCAGCTATTCCTTATGTCGAATGTAATTATGCAGTCCGCCCAAGGCCAGGCTCGACGAGTCGTCGAGCGGCTCCCTGGATTCATCGGGCGTGAACTCAGTTCCGCCCGCTGCCTCCCCCCGCACTGCGGACGACGCCAAAGTGGCATCGCGACAAGCTCCGGGCCAAGAGGAGGTGGTCCTGGAGGAGCCACGAGGCAACCTTCCGGACTCCGGGAGTAAAGGGTACAAGACCCCCCAGGGCTCCAAGTCCGGCTTTGAGTCGAACACCGCGCCGGAATCTTCAACGGTTCCGGACCGCGGTAGGTGAACTCCTTCCAGGAGGAGCAAGCCTTCTGAGCCGGTGGCCTCCGTCCAACCGGAGGTGCCGGACAATCTGCTGGAGGTGCTTAACGGCGCCTCCATTGACGATGAGCACCGTACTATTATGAGTACGGTGATCCAAAAGGTTCAGTCCGCCAAGAGCGGACTGACTAAAGCTTGTGCCAGCCTTCTAACAGGCTTCGAGGTAAGTGAAAAATATGTAAAAGTATTACCGCATAGACAGTAGCCCCTGATGCTTTGTTTGGCGTTCGGAAAGAAAAGCCGAATAGAGGATCAAATAAATTTCGCAGGAGTCTAACAAAAAAAGCGTCAATATGCGTGTGCAGGCTTCGCTGCTTGCGACCGCCGCACTGACTGCAGAGGTAGGCACCCTGAAACAGGGTCTCGAGCGGTCCGAGCAAGAGCTCGGCCTTGCCAAGCGGCAGCTCGAGGAGAAAGAAGGTAAGAGATACCTAATGGAAATATATAAAAAGATGCAATTGCAAAAAATGACAGGATTATGCTACTTATTGCAGGGGCCACAACTGAGGTGGCGACCCTCAAGCAGGCGTTGTCCGAGGCCGAGAAGAGAGCGGCTTCAGAGCGCACCAAGCGGGAGAGATTTGAGGCGCAGGCCGGCGAGGCGCAGCAAGAGCTTCAGGCTCTCATGATAAAACATGAGAGTTTGGAGCTCGACTCGAATACGCGAGCGTCCGAGCTCGCCGCGGCCATCGAGACTGCCAAGTCTGCCAAGGCGGAAGCCCAGAAGGCCCTCCATGAATTGGATGCGGTGAAAAAGATAGCGGCGGGTAAGGCATTCTTTATGCAAAGCAAACATACAAAAGTAAGCTACTTGTTACTTACCCGAATCCGGAGCTCTCCAGGGGCGTTCGCAGATCTTCCCTGTAGCGTATCCGATGCCGCCGCATTCTATCGAGCCAAAGAAGGTAGCTCAATGGAGAAGGTGTTCTGGTCTCAGTATGCTGAGGCCGGACACCCTGTGCCCTTGAGCGACCAGCTGAAGCAGCTGGTCGAGCTCCACAAGGCTTCATAGTTCGGCTGTGGCCTGGAGAGGCCCTGCCTAGGAGCTACTTTGGAGTGGTGCGGTGGCTGGTGGAGGCCTGTCCAAGGCTCGAGGTCATCAAGCGATCCGTCTGCATCAAAGGGGCCCGGAGGGCCCTTGCCCGCACTAAGGTGCACTAGGGCAAGCTGGACGGCGAGAAACTTGTGAAGGACGGGCCTCCGCCGGGGAAAGAGCATCGCAAACCCGAGAACTATTATAAGGATGTTCTGAAGGGTGCCCACCTTGTGGCGGATGAATGTACCAAAGATGTAATTTGAATGAACTCGCTCGTATTATCCTGTGCACTGAAAACTTGTTCATTTGCGCTAAGCAATGCTTGTTGAATTTAAAATATTACTTTCTGTGCGGCCGTTTATCAAAAATTGAGAGATGGCCAGTCGTCGGCTTCTGCACCCATGCCACTAGTGCTGGGGTGTTCGGGATAAACCTGAGCGCTCTTTTTCCCATGTTTGGGTCCTTCGAGGGAGGCGCTCAGCACAACAAACAAGGCAATCGAACTATAATGCTTGAACACTCTCACTTAGCCATAGAACTCTATAATTTAAATTTCGGCGAAGCCCCTAGTATTCGGAAGACCGAGTTCGGGGCGCTATCCACGCCTTGGCCGGACAGAGTCCGGTTCCTCGCTCTAAGCGGCATAAGTCTTTAAGGACCCAAAAACCTCTCAAATAGTGACCGGTCTCTCGCCTTATCATGACAGTCAGTTTTAGCTTTCTCTACTGAGGTGCTCAGCCCAGCTCAACTGGGGCACAATCGCAGTAGTTCTCCTAGTGCTACCTTAGCCGATATAGCGGAACGTAAGGCACCAAAACATAGGAGCCGGGCAAACCCAACTATTGACCCAAATCATGATTCAGAGCCGATGCATATAATGCTATAAGTTCGGGGTGCCGCACTTGTGAAAGTGTTCGGACTTCTCACACCATATTAAGGGGTACTGGAGCCCCTGGCGTATTTACCGTACCATAGTGTACGGGTGCAACATGTCATTAATGAACATATATATATATATATATATATATATATATATATATATAAAGATAGTAATGCAAAAGATAGACAAAAAGCTATGCATTGTTTATAAGAAGGCTGCTATCCAAGCAGAACGATACAAGTAGTGCGATAAGCAAAAGAAATTGGACTATTTAACATGTCCTGTCCAGGTGTAGGCATGCGGAATTGTATTTAAAACAGGTATACTGCTCGTAATAGAGACCACCTGGGAGTTCCATAATGCGGCATGGCTTGTCTGCTTCCCTGGTTCTTGCATCGTTTGTGCGGCAGTTGAATTGCCGAACAGGTCGTCCGAAGTATGGAGTCCTGAAAGTAAGAGAAAATAAAGAAAGAATTCGGCAGCCCCTAGTATGGTTTAAGCCATGTTTCTGGGCGTGCCGTGATGGTGCCCCTTCCCCTGCGCCCATGGTACTTTGAGAGCGTAGTTATGTACGCGAAGCACTGGTTTTGCTATTTCGCGAGGGCTAGGGTTGGGGCCGCATTGCTACGCCTGCTCAGAACGTGCCAGCCGGTCTTGTTGTAGGTTACTCCGGGCGCGCTTGACAGTGTCCGGCTTTTTGAAGACCGGACTAGAAAATTGCCTGGAGAGGCTGCTTTGTACTTGTGCTACGAGCGCTGCCGTATGCTCCTCCGTTCGGAGAGAGCGTTCGGTGTTTCCGTTGACCGTGATTACTCCTCGAGGGCCTAGCATCTTGAGCTTGAGGTATGCGTAGTGCGGTACCGCATTGAACTTTGCAAATGCGGTTCGCCCGAGCAGTGCATGATAGCCACTGCAGAACGGGACTATGTCGAAGATTAACTCCTCGCTTCGGAAGTTATCCGGAGATCCGAAGACCACTTCAAGTGTGACTGAGCCTGTATAGTTGGCCTCTACACTTGGTATGACGCCTTTAAAGGTCGTTTTTGTGGGCTTAATCCTCAAGGGATCAATGCCCATTTTCCGCACTGTATCCTGGTAAAGCAGGTTCAGGCTACTGCTGCCGTCCATAAGGACTCTTGTGAGATGAAATCCGTCAATTATTGGGTCTAGAACCAATGCGGCGAACCTGCCATGACGGATGCTAGTGGAGTGGTCCCTTCGATCAAAAGTGATCGGGCAGGAGGACCATGGGTTGAACTTTGGGGCAACTGGCTCCAACGCATATACGTCCCGTAATGCATGCTTCCGCTCCCTCTTGGGGATGTGGGTTGCGTATATCATGTTCACCGTCCGCACTTTTGGGGGAAAACCCTTCTGTCCACTGTTGTTCGGCGGCCTGGGCTCCTCCTCGTCATCGCTATGCAACCCCTTGTCTCTATTATCGGCATTTGACTTGCCTGCCTGCTTGAACACCCAACAATCCCTGTTGGTGTGATTGGCTGGCCTTTCGGGGGTGCCATGTATCTGGCACAAGCGGTCGAGTATTCGGTCCAAACTGGACGGGCCCTGAGTATTTCTTTTGAATGGCTTGTTCCGCTGACCGGATTTGTAGCCTCGGAATCCGGCATTGACTGCCGTATCCTCATTGTTGTCGCTGTTAGTGCGGCGTTTTTGCTTGTTCCGGCGCGACCTGCCACTTTTGTCCTTGGTATCCGAATTACCAAGGTTCTTGGTTAAGTTGTTGCTGCGAGCTAGCCAACTGTCTTCTCCCGTGCAAAAGCGGGTCATGAGTGTCGTGAGGGCTGCCATAGATTTCGGCTTTTCCTGTCCCAGGTGCCGGGAAAGCCACTTGTCGCGGATATTATGCTTGAAGTCCGCTAGGGCCTCTGCGTCCGGACAGTCGACTATTTGGTTTTTCTTTGTTAGGAACCGTGTCCAGAATTGCCTGGCCGATTCCTCTGGCTGCTGAATTATGTGGCTTAGGTCATCAGCGTCCGGTGCTCGCACATAGGTACCCTGGAAATTGTCGAGGAATGCGGCTTCCAGGTCCTCCCAAGAACCGATCGAATCTGCTGGCAAGCTGTTAAGCCAATGCCGGGCTGGTCCCTTAAGTTTGAGTGGGAGGTATCTGATGGCGTGTAGGTCATCGCCGCGGGCCATGTGGATATGAAGGAGATAATGTCAGGACCCCGATCCTAAGCCACATCGATCCAGCGTGTAACACATCATATCACTTTGCGGCCTCACGCACGGTACTCCCACGGGTGCCACCTTACCTGGCCCGGGGCCGTTTGCGCCTTTTGGCTCACGTATATGATAGTGTCGCTAGCATCCATATGACAGAGAACCCGGGCCGACATGGCTAGTCGTGAACCCAAAGCGGCGCTAGCCTATGAGGACAGGCATACATGAATCACATCGAACATGTCGGTCATCAACGTATCTGTTCGGGCTGTAGCACTGGGCTAACAGGACTCCGGTAACCCGGGCTGTAGCAGGCTAGGCAGGACTCCGAATATCAGCGCGTGACATTTCCCCGAAGGGACAGACATAGGAACGACGTGAAACACATGCCGGCCAGTCAAGTGTCCAAGCAGTAGTGCTGGGCTAGCAGGACTCCGGTGAACCGGGCTGTAGCGGACTACTATCGCTCAGAAGCACAAGACTTACATTTCCCCATATGAAAGGCTGCCAAGGATAAACAACTAGATAGTCGGATCCCACTCATACCAAGCATTTCAATCATACACACAATATGCCCGATATGAGTAAATACAACATGGCATCACAACAGTACTCTACGACTCAAGTACTTTATTTAGAAGGCTCCGAGGAGCCATACATATCATTCATACAGATAGGGGTCACATGACCCAACACTCAAGTCATACAAACATACAAGCACATGCGGAAGCAAAGTAGTCTGAGTACAGACACTAGAAAGAAAGAAGGCTTGACGAAGCCTGTCTATCTACAAAGACCCTTCACAAGTCTTGGATCACCACCTGGGTGATAAGTCACTCGTCAACGTCGAGGTCTATATAGAACCCATCAGAGGGGTTGGTGCAGTCGTCTGAAAAACATGATTAAAGCAACATGAGTACGGAGGTACTCAGCAAGTCTTACAACAGGAACCTACTATACATGCACATTCTCAAGAAGGTAGTGGGGTTATTGCAGCAAGCCAGCTTTGACCCTTGGCTAAGCTATCCTACGAAAGACACCATTTGTAAATCATTTGTCGCACACGAGTCCACTAACACCAACACAATACTCCACCGTGGATCCTCTCTCGCCATCCCACGAGAGGGCCATCCGCGGTACTCACACTTATCTTGAGATTTTTAGAAGTATCCATTTAACTTGTCTATGAACTGATATAAGCGAACCAGAAGTCCATTACCGCGGACACGGCTATTCGAATAGATTATTTATAACCCTGCAGGGGTGTACTTCTTCACACATGTTTCCACCACTTAGCGTCTGCACACGACATGTGCTCGGCAGACTTCAAGCGAAAGCCGACGTGGATGTAGACCACGACCTACCTAAACACTCAAGTCTCTAGTCCAGGTTTATCGCCTATTCGGGTTCCATCCGCAGGGAGTCCGGCCGAGGTTTCCACTAACGGCCCCGAACGATGTGAACAGGGTTCCGAGACACCAAACGGGCGCCCGGTTGACCCGGCCACGTGCCTACCGCAACACAGCCCACCCCGACGGTCAGCACCGCGTGCGGCCCCCAGCATACTACAAACACCAGAAACTACTTGCAACTCCTGGACAGAGAACAGGGGTGATTAAGAAGTCGAGCGGGGTCATATTTCAGGGCCCAATGTGTGGTAGTAGCTGAATCATGGATCACAAACACAGATCTCAGTTCTTAGGGACGGCCTCAATGAAACAACCCACCATGTACTCCTACATGGCCTCTCATCGATTCCTTTACCAAATCGTGTTCAACACCTCACTCTTGTCACCGACACAACCTTTCACTCCAGTTCATCATCCCGATGAGCCAGACCTGACACAACTCTAAGCATAGCAAGCATAGCATGGTAGGAACACTCACACACATGTATTGGCTCAATCAACTCCTACACATACTAGTGGGTTTCATCTAGTTACTGTGGCAATGACAGGTCATGCAAAGGAAGTGGGTTCAACTACCGCAACACACAGCAGTTTGAAACGCGTTGTCTTAATGCAGTAAACGAGAGCAGAAGCGAGAACATGGGTTTGTATCGGAATGATCAATGGTTTGCTTGCCTGATGGAGTGGTGGTGGGATACTGCCCTTCAACTGGATACTCGGAGATATCCTCGGAGGCAGAACCTACCACGAATGACACATTGAAACATAGTCAAAACATGACGATATGCAACAATATGATGCATGCAATGACATGGCAATATGAATGTGTCCTGGTCTTGTGCAAGTTAAACTAGAAGGAAATGACCCTATTTGAACCAAAGATTCAAATGGTAGTGCATTTATAAGATCATATTAGTGCAATACCTTATAATGCCTAAACAGTGGGTTTAACTTGTTTTAACATGCATGAAACCAGTTCCATTGGATAGATTGGATTTTTCTGATAATTTTTCATATATAGAACTTTGCATTTGGAGCTACAGATAATTTTTTATGAATTTTTGAAGTTTGAACTATTTTCTGGATTTTCCTGTATAAAAATAAATCCAGCAAAAATAACTAATTGCGTCAGCATGAGGTCATGCTGACCTCAGCAGGTCAACAGACCGGTCCAGGTCAAACCTGACACGTGGGTCCCGCGTGTCAGGGTCATTAACTTAACAGATTAGATTATTTTTTTAAACCTGGATTAATTAGCAGTCGGGGCCCACATGTCATAGACCCAGGGGGTCAACGGGTCAACCCCGCCGGCGTTGAGCCGCCGGCGACGTCCAGACGCGGCGGAGGAAGTGTAGATTCGTGCTCCGGCGACCAAATCGACGGCGGAACACGTCTACGTGATGCGGGAGCTGACCCGCAACTCTTGGTGGAGTTGGTTGGGGTCGGGGTGGCCGGAGTTGGCGCCGGCGACGAGTTTGGCGGCGCCGGGGCTCGGGCGAAGGTGGAACCGGGGCTGCGGGGCACGGCGAGGCGCGTGCGGTAGTGCGTTGGCCTCCTGGGGGCTCCAGGAACACGTTGACGTGCTCTGGCGCGGTTGGCAGGGGCTATGGCCGCGGTGGCGCCATGGCCGGCGGAGCCAAGCTCTCGGGCTCGTCGGGGACGGGCGCTACGGCGAGCTAGCAGGCATGGGAGGAGGGGGAGAAGGTGCGGGAGCTCACAGGGAGGTCGACGAGCAGCTCAGCGGGCTCGGGGGCGAACGGAGCGGCGCGAATCGAAGAACGGCGGCCGGCGGGCACCGGGGTCGGAGACGAGCTGATGGCGGCGATGCAGGGCCTCCGGCGAGGCGTGGCTCGAAGGGGAGGGCGAGGGCGAAGTGGCGGAGCCTCTGGGCAGGTCAGAGGGGCGAGGGGGCGACGGTGGGCGCGGCTATGGCGGCGGAGCAGCGACGGGTGCGGCGGCCATGGCGCTGGAGAGCGAGAGAGAGAGCCAGGGGGAGAAGTGAGGTGTCCACGGGGTCGAGGGCGCGACGTGGAGGACGTCCAGCGCGTCGGGCGGCGAAGCGGCGAGCAGGTGACGCCGTGGCGAGCTCGCGCTCGCCGGCGTCAGCTCCCTGCCTGCCTGGCGGGGACGAAGCAGCTGGCTGGCGCGGGCCAGCACAGTGCTGGGCCGCCAGGTGGGCCGGCAGGTGGGTAGCGTCCAGGTTAGTTTTTCTCTGGTTAACTGTTTTCTTTTTCTATTATTTCTGCAACTTTGTGGACTTATTTAAAATACTTAAACAACTCCAAAAATCCCCAAACTGCTCATGCATACTATTTAAAGTATAGACAACATGAAACATTTCTGTTTGAGAATATTTGAACATTTAAAATATTTTTATAAATTTTAAATGCCCAAATTCAAATACTTATGTGTTAATTCAACAACCTTCTGTTGACCTAGAAAATTGTGCACCACTTTTGTCAAAGGTTTAAACCCAAAACAAAGGGGGTGAACATTTCAGAAGGGCATTTCAGGTTCATTGAAAAAGATTTTAGTAAACCCTAGTTATTTCCAGGGGGGGGGGAAGTGTGTGTTGGGGGTTCTGGCATTTCCCATTTCAGAATTAATAGAATGTAAACATGATGCACACTCTAATGCATGGCCTAGCTAGGGATGTGACAACTCACCCCCACTCAAAAGAATCTCGTCCCGAGATTTAGGTTCCTCCGGAAAGAAGGCGGGGTACTCAAGTCGAAGACGATCCTCCCTTTCCCAGGTAGCCTCTTGCTCGGAATGGTGTGACCATTGAACCTTGAGAAACTTGATATTGTGGCGTCGAGTGGTACGCTCGGCTTGATCAAGGATATGAACGGGGTATTCCCGATAAGTGAGGTTATCTTGGAGATCAAGCGTTTCGTGGTCCACTCCACGGATAGGATCCGCGAAGCAACGCCTGAGTTGAGAAACATGGAAGACATCATGAACTCTGAAGAGATGCGGAGGTAGTTCCAGTTGGTAGGCAACTTCCCCTCGTTTGGCAAGAATGCGAAAGGGTCCAATGTAGCGAGGAGCCAATTTGCCTTTGATACCGAATCGATGGGTTCCCTTTAAAGGTGTAACCCGAAGGTAAGCCATCTCGCCGACTTCATAAGCCATGGGCTTATGCTTGCGGTCATACTGACTCTTTTGTCGGGATTGGGCGGTTTTCAACTTCTCACGAATAATGCGAACCTTCTCTTCTGCATCCTGGATCATGTCCGGGCCAAAGAGTTTTCTCTCGCCGGTTTCTGACCAGTTAAGAGGCGTCCGACATTTTCGTCCATAAAGAACTTCGAAAGGAGCTTTACCCAAGCTAGCTTGATAACTGTTGTTATAAGCGAACTCGGCGAATGGTAGACACTTCTCCCAATTCATATCGAAAGAGATGACAGAAGCTCGGAGCATATCCTCCAGAATTTGATTGACTCGTTCTACTTGACCACTTGACTGAGGATGGAAGGCGGTGCTAAAAGAGAGACGAGTCCCCATAGCATTTTGGAAACTTTCCCAAAATCGAGAGGTGAAAAGACTTCCACGGTCTAAATTAATTTCCAATGGAATACCATGGAGTGATACTATTCGAGAGATGTACAAATCCGCTAGCTGGCTAGCGGTTATACTCTCGCGAACAGGTAAGAAGTGGGCTACTTTGGAAAGACGATCGACAACAACGAAGATAGCATTATTCCCTCTTTTGGTTCTGGGAAACCCGGTAATGAAATCCATACCGATTTTATCCCATTTCCACTCAGGAATCTCCAATGGTTGAAGGGTGCCAGCAGGCCGTTGATGCTCTGCCTTAACACGACGACAGACGTCGCAAGTTGCAATGTATTGAGCGATTTCTCTCTTCATCCTAGTCCACCAAAACCTCTGGCGTAGGTCTTGATACATTTTAGTACTACCGGGATGAATGGTGAGAGGGGATTCATGAGCTTCCTTAAGGATCAATTGTCGTAAATGTTGTTTCTTGGGAACCACCAAGCGGTTCTCGAAGAAAACAACACCTCGTTCATCCATGGAAAACATTTAGCAACTCCGCTAGCGATGTTCTCCTTAATCCGAGATATGCCCTTATCGCGCTTCTGGGCAGCTATGATTTGATCCGTAAGGTTAGGTTTCGCCACCAGGGTGGAAAGGAATCCTCGAGGAGCAATATGAAGGTTAAGCTTACGAAATTCCTCGTGGAGAAGTGGTTGACCTTGTTGTAACATCAAGTTGTTACAATAAGATTTACGACTTAGCGCATCAGCCATGACATTGGCTTTGCCTGGGGTGTAAGTTATTCCTAAGTCGTAATCCGAGATCAACTCGACCCAACGTCTTTGCCTGAGATTCAAATCCGGTTGGGTGAAGATATATTTCAGACTTTGGTGATCAGTGTAAATTTCGCAACGGTTACCCAAGAGGTAATGTCGCCAGGTTTTGAGTGCATGGACTACTGCTGCAAGCTCTAGATCATGAGTAGGATAATTATCCTCATGTGGACGCAACTGTCGAGATGCGTAGGCAATCACATGACGATCTTGCATGAGTATGCAACCTAGTCCTTGTCGCGAGGCGTCGCAATAGATAACAAAGTCCTTAGAGAAATCTGGTGGTACCAGTACGGGAGCAGATGTCAGGCGTCTTTTCAGTTCCTGAAAGCTGAACTCGCACTGTGGGGTCCACTCGAACCTTTTATCTTTCTTGAGGAGTTCAGTTAGAGGCTTAGCAACCTTGGAGAAATTCTCGACGAAGCAGCGACAATAGCTCGCTAACCCAAGAAAACTCCGAACTTGCTTGACAGTTTCAGGTGGAGTCCAGTCAAGGACAGCTTGAACTCGCTCGGGATTGACAGCAATGCCCTTGCCAGAGATTACATGGCCCAGATAGGTCACTTCTGGCAACCAGAATTCGCACTTGGAGAATTTGGCATAAAGGCGATGCTCTCGAAGTTTCATCAATACTAGCCTTAGATGTTCGGCATGTTCTTCCTCATTCTTGGAGTAGATGAGTATATCATCGAGGTAAACCACAACGAATTTATCCAAGTACTCCATGAAGATCGAGTTCATTAACCGAGAGAAAGTGGCTGGAGCATTGGTTAAACCGAAGGACATGACGGTGTACTCGTATTGGCCGTAACGAGTGACAAAGGCCGTTTTGGGAATGTCCCCGTTCTTGATTTTGATTTGATGGTAGCCCAACCTCAAATCCATCTTGGAAAAGACTGAGGATCCAGCGAGCTGGTCATACAGATCGTTGATCCTGGGGAGCGGATACTTGTTCTTGATAGTGACCAAATTGACAGGTCGGTAATCTACAACCATCCGATCCGTTCCATCCTTCTTCTTGACGAAGAGGACGGGGCAAGCCCATGGAGATGAACTAGGACGGATGAAACCCTTTTGCAAGGACTCATCGAGTTGTTTCTTAAGCTCAGCTAGTTCTAGGGGTGCCATCTTATAGGGTCTCCTAGAGATTGGGACGGTTCCTGGAACAAGATCTATCACGAACTCGACATCTCTGTCAGGTGGAACACCTGGCAGTTCCTCTGGAAAGACATCCGGGAAGTCACGGACTACTGGAATATCTTCGAGGTCTGGAAGGGGGTTGGCATTTAGAGAGTAGAGCTGACGCTGCGATACTCGGGTGAAAACATTAACTGTCTTGCCCGATGGATGGGTAAGTTGAACAGTTCTAGTTGAGCAGTCAATCTTGGCGTAATGGGCTGACATCCAGTCCATACCCAAGATGATGTTTATGTCCGAGGACTTGAGAGCTATTAGTGACGCGAGAAAAACCAATCTGTCGACAAGAATTTCATTTCCATGGCTGATCCTAGAGGTTTGCCATCTAGAACCGGGAGTTTGAATTTCCATGGAGGTGGGCATGTCACAAAAAGTGGTGTTGTGCAAACGAGCATAGCTCTCAGAAATAAATGAATGAGATGCTCCAGTATCAAAGAGAATAGTTGCCGGATGGCAATTAACAAGGAGCGTACCGAGAACGACGTTGGGGTCCTCTTGAGTTTCTTCAGCTGAAACGTAGTTGACATGGCCACGAGAAGTGGTGGCTGGCTTGGCGACAAGCACTTTTGCTGTTGACTTACCACGGCCAACAGACTTTCCGAACTGGCTGGGGTTGTTCTGGGGACACTCACGGATGTAGTGGCCCGGCTCACCACACTTGAAACAAGTTGTTATATTGGGGCGTGGAGCAGTATTGGCAGTGGGGCCACCAAAAGTCTTGGGCGGCACATACTGTTGATTGGAACGAGGCGCCTCAAAGGATGGCCTCGGAGTATACCTGGGTGGCATAGCAGAATTTGGAATCCAGACCCGGCGCTTCTGTGATCCAGAACCGGATGAAGATCCATAGTCACGGGAGTGCTTGCGTGAAGCTTCAAAATCATTCTGCCCCATCTCGGCACTGATGGCCTTATTGACTAGCTTCGGAAAAGAAATGCATTCATGCAGACGAAGGTCGCGTCGGAGCTCAGGGCTAAGTCCCTTGCAGAACCTTGCCTGCTTCTTGGCATCGGTGGATACCTCTTCGGGAGCATAGCGTGCAAGCTTCCCAAACTCGCGACTGTATGCATCCACAGTCAGCTTCCCCTGGGTGAAGTTACAGAACTCCTCCCTCTTGCGGTCCATAAGACCTTCCGGGATATGATGCTCACGGAAAGCGGCACTGAAATCAGCCCAAGTAGTGAGTTGGCCGACCGGACGCATAGCCTCATAATTCTCCCACCAAAGGCTGGCAGGGCCTTCGAGGTGATAGGCAGCAAAGGTGACCTTATCATCTTCAGCTACGTTGGCAGAACGTAGCTTGTGGCCGATGCTGCGGAGCCAGTCATCCGCATCGAGAGGCTCGATGGAATGATTAAACTTTGGCGGGTACAGCTTGACAAAGTCATTGATGGACACTGGATTGACCCTTTGCTGACGTGCAGTGTTTTGTTCAATCCGCTCCAGCAAGCGGTTGGTGTCGCGCCTGTTGCGCTCTGCCTCCAGCATCACTTCAGCCAGAGAAGGTGGTTGAGGCAGACTTTCCTCTCTAGGAGCACTAGCTTCTCCCTGCTCCGGAGCAGCAGGGTTGCTGCGGGTGTTGACCATCCTGGGAAAACAAAACAATGATTTAAACCAGGATGGCAAAATCTGGCCAAGGAAGTGCGGAATGTAATGGATAACAAGGAATGCAGAGATGATCATCCGTATGACATGGTAATATAGAAACTGCCATATATATACCAACGGTCATACACGTCATACATAGTTTAGTACAAGCTCAAGCTGAAGTACAACTAAGATGAAAGACGTTACATCTCATCGGAGGCATTCCAAGCTCCTAAACATTATTTTTCTACACCTCCGGAATTGATACACACTAAGTTATATTCCACAATCACGCAGGACGGTGGACATACAACTATTACAATACTAGCGAGACTACTACTAGCTCAGGCGGCTCCGTAGAAGTCCTCATAGAAGTCACCACCCAGACCTGGAAGCGGAACATGGTCATCTGGGAACAGACGGTGCTGCGGTGCTTGTGGACCATAGGGACTTGGATGCGGCCTCGGTCCAACAGATGGCGGTAGCAGAGGCCCACGAGGAGGGGTGATGCCTCCCACCTCACGCCATTCCATAAAGTCTGGCAGACTAGCCCGCACAGGATACAAGTCTCTCGTATCCATGTATCCGGCTTGCACAGCAGGTGCAAACCTCGTCAAGGTGGCCCAATGATCGGCACGAGCATTAAAGAGCTCCATACGCAAGGCCCGGTTTTCACGGTCCTTATCTTCCAACATCTCAGTAGTGGTGCAAAGGAGTGAGTCCTCATGGGATGCATCACTGTACATGCCCTGAAGGTAACCATGCGCCCCAGGGAGGGATGCTGGCATGTAGCGAAAATCAGTGTTGCTCAACAAGGCAGTTCTAGCTCGCATAATGGTCATCATCGAGTAGGCTGCATCTTGAACGGACATCCCAATAGTGATCCCGAGTCCATAAGAACAATGGAGTGGTTCCGTGGCTCCGGGATAAGATGGATATATCCTAACCGTGCACAGATATTGGCTCTGGTTGAAATCTCTAAACTGCTCTTCGACGGTGTATTCGGGGTACCATCGGTAACCTGCCTCAACCATCACTCGAACCAACATGGCGGTATGACCACATACACCGATGCAACGGGTCAGACGAACCACTTGGTTTTGGGGACGGGTAGCCATCTGAAAGCACAAAATAGTGCAAAGGCATTAGAATTTCTGGATGAAATTGGACAGCATAACGGCTGTAAATGCTCAGAAAAGGAATTGAGACATCCACAACAGTTTGCGAAACCACTCAACAACAACATATCAAGGTTCTGGTCCAATTGGTAACACACTAAACTTTAGTAGAACTGAACCGGGTTGTATCCAACAATCCTATAAGTTACTATGGATTTAGTAACACGTGAACCTGATAGAGAGAAGAGAGCCTAGTTCCTTAACCCACGTAGAATGAGAAGAGAATGACTCAGAATAGAGGGCATAAGGTAAAGGAGTAAAAGAGCCTTACGTTCCCTCCCACAATCAATTCCCCTACATATAACTAAAGCATTTCTAGACTCGACATCGACCAGTTTGGCTTAGCGAACCTACAGGCAGTCCGGCTCTGATGCCAACGCTGTCAGGACCCCGATCCTAAGCCACATCGATCCAGCGTGTAACACATCATATCACTTTGCGGCCTCACGCACGGTACTCCCACGGGTGCCACCTTACCTGGCCCGGGGCCGTTTGCGCCTTTTGGCTCACGTATATGATAGTGTCGCTAGCATCCATATGACAGAGAACCCGGGCCGACATGGCTAGTCGTGAACCCAAAGCGGCGCTAGCCTATGAGGACAGGCATACATGAATCACATCGAACATGTCGGTCATCAACGTATCTATTCGGGCTGTAGCACTGGGCTAACAGGACTCCGGTAAACCGGGCTGTAGCGGACTACTATCGCTCAGAAGCACAAGACTTACATTTCCCCATATGAAAGGCTGCCAAGGATAAACAACTAGATAGTCGGATCCCACTCATACCAAGCATTTCAATCATACACACAATATGCCCGATATGAGTAAATACAACATGGCATCACAACAGTACTCTACGACTCAAGTACTTTATTTAGAAGGCTCCGAGGAGCCATACATATCATTCATACAGATAGGGGTCACATGACCCAACACTCAAGTCATACAAACATACAAGCACATGCGGAAGCAAAGTAGTCTGAGTACAGACACTAGAAAGAAAGAAGGCTTGACGAAGCCTGTCTATCTACAAAGACCCTTCACAAGTCTTGGATCACCACCTGGGTGATAAGTCACTCGTCAACGTCGAGGTCTATATAGAACCCATCAGAGGGGTTGGTGCAGTCGTCTGAAAAACATGATTAAAGCAACATGAGTACGGAGGTACTCAGCAAGTCTTACAACAGGAACCTACTATACATGCACATTCTCAAGAAGGTAGTGGGGTTATTGCAGCAAGCCAGCTTTGACCCTTGGCTAAGCTATCCTACGAAAGACACCATTTGTAAATCATTTGTCGCACACGAGTCCACTAACACCAACACAATACTCCACCGTGGATCCTCTCTCGCCATCCCACGAGAGGGCCATCCGCGGTACTCACACTTATCTTGAGATTTTTAGAAGTATCCATTTAACTTGTCTATGAACTGATATAAGCGAACCAGAAGTCCATTACCGCGGACACGGCTATTCGAATAGATTATTTATAACCCTGCAGGGGTGTACTTCTTCACACATGTTTCCACCACTTAGCGTCTGCACACGACATGTGCTCGGCAGACTTCAAGCGAAAGCCGACGTGGATGTAGACCACGACCTACCTAAACACTCAAGTCTCTAGTCCAGGTTTATCGCCTATTCGGGTTCCATCCGCAGGGAGTCCGGTCGAGGTTTCCACTAACGGCCCCGAACGATGTGAACAGGGTTCCGAGACACCAAACGGGCGCCCGGTTGACCCGGCCACGTGCCTACCGCAACACAGCCCACCCCGACGGTCAGCACCGCGTGCGGCCCCCAGCATACTACAAACACCAGAAACTACTTGCAACTCCTGGACAGAGAACAGGGGTGATTAAGAAGTCGAGCGGGGTCATATTTCAGGGCCCAATGTGTGGTAGTAGCTGAATCATGGATCACAAACACAGATCTTAGTTCTTAGGGACGGCCTCAATGAAACAACCCACCATGTACTCCTACATGGCCTCTCATCGATTCCTTTACCAAATCGTGTTCAACACCTCACTCTTGTCACCGACACAACCTTTCACTCCAGTTCATCATCCCGATGAGCCAGACCTGACACAACTCTAAGCATAGCAAGCATAGCATGGTAGGAACACTCACACACATGTATTGGCTCAATCAACTCCTACACATACTAGTGGGTTTCATCTAGTTACTGTGGCAATGACAGGTCATGCAAAGGAAGTGGGTTCAACTACCGCAACACACAGCAGTTTGAAACGCGTTGTCTTAATGCAGTAAACGAGAGCAGAAGCGAGAACATGGGTTTGTATCGGAATGATCAATGGTTTGCTTGCCTGATGGAGTGGTGGTGGGATACTGCCCTTCAACTGGATACTCGGAGATATCCTCAGAGGCAGAACCTACCACGAATGACACATTGAAACATAGTCAAAACATGACGATATGCAACAATATGATGCATGCAATGACATGGCAATATGAATGTGTCCTGGTCTTGTGCAAGTTAAACTAGAAGGAAATGACCCTATTTGAACCAAAGATTCAAATGGTAGTGCATTTATAAGATCATATTAGTGCAATACCTTATAATGCCTAAACAGTGGGTTTAACTTGTTTTAACATGCATGAAACCAGTTCCATTGGATAGATTGGATTTTTCTGATAATTTTTCATATATAGAACTTTGCATTTGGAGCTACAGATAATTTTTTATGAATTTTTGAAGTTTGAACTATTTTCTGGATTTTCCTGTATAAAAATAAATCCAGCAAAAATAACTAATTGCGTCAGCATGAGGTCATGCTGACCTCAGCAGGTCAACAGACCGGTCCAGGTCAAACCTGACACGTGGGTCCCGCGTGTCAGGGTCATTAACTTAACAGATTAGATTATTTTTTTAAACCTGGATTAATTAGCAGTCGGGGCCCACATGTCATAGACCCAGGGGGTCAACGGGTCAACCCCGCCGGCGTTGAGCCGCCGGCGACGTCCAGACGCGGCGGAGGAAGTGTAGATTCGTGCTCCGGCGACCAAATCGACGGCGGAACACGTCTACGTGATGCGGGAGCTGACCCGCAACTCTTGGTGGAGTTGGTTGGGGTCGGGGTGGCCGGAGTTGGCGCCGGCGACGAGTTTGGCGGCGCCGGGGCTCGGGCGAAGGTGGAACCGGGGCTGCGGGGCACGGCGAGGCGCGTGCGGTAGTGCGTTGGCCTCCTGGGGGCTCCAGGAACACGTTGACGTGCTCTGGCGCGGTTGGCAGGGGCTATGGCCGCGGTGGCGCCATGGCCGGCGGAGCCAAGCTCTCGGGCTCGTCGGGGACGGGCGCTACGGCGAGCTAGCAGGCATGGGAGGAGGGGGAGAAGGTGCGGGAGCTCACAGGGAGGTCGACGAGCAGCTCAGCGGGCTCGGGGGCGAACGGAGCGGCGCGAATCGAAGAACGGCGGCCGGCGGGCACCGGGGTCGGAGACGAGCTGATGGCGGCGATGCAGGGCCTCCGGCGAGGCGTGGCTCGAAGGGGAGGGCGAGGGCGAAGTGGCGGAGCCTCTGGGCAGGTCAGAGGGGCGAGGGGGCGACGGTGGGCGCGGCTATGGCGGCGGAGCAGCGACGGGTGCGGCGGCCATGGCGCTGGAGAGCGAGAGAGAGAGCCAGGGGGAGAAGTGAGGTGTCCACGGGGTCGAGGGCGCGACGTGGAGGACGTCCAGCGCGTCGGGCGGCGAAGCGGCGAGCAGGTGACGCCGTGGCGAGCTCGCGCTCGCCGGCGTCAGCTCCCTGCCTGCCTGGCGGGGACGAAGCAGCTGGCTGGCGCGGGCCAGCACAGTGCTGGGCCGCCAGGTGGGCCGGCAGGTGGGTAGCGTCCAGGTTAGTTTTTCTCTGGTTAACTGTTTTCTTTTTCTATTATTTCTGCAACTTTGTGGACTTATTTAAAATACTTAAACAACTCCAAAAATCCCCAAACTGCTCATGCATACTATTTAAAGTATAGACAACATGAAACATTTCTGTTTGAGAATATTTGAACATTTAAAATATTTTTATAAATTTTAAATGCCCAAATTCAAATACTTATGTGTTAATTCAACAACCTTCTGTTGACCTAGAAAATTGTGCACCACTTTTGTCAAAGGTTTAAACCCAAAACAAAGGGGGTGAACATTTCAGAAGGGCATTTCAGGTTCATTGAAAAAGATTTTAGTAAACCCTAGTTATTTCCAGGGGGGGGGGGAAGTGTGTGTTGGGGGTTCTGGCATTTCCCATTTCAGAATTAATAGAATGTAAACATGATGCACACTCTAATGCATGGCCTAGCTAGGGATGTGACAGATAATCCTCAATCCATACCGCAGGATCTGTTGTGCCATCGTATGATTCGATATTCACGGGTTTGAAACCCTCAGGGATTTTATGATCCATTACTTCATCTGTGAAGCATCGTGGGTGTGCGGCGCCTCTGTATTGGGCTATATCACGATGCAGCTCGAATGAGCTTTGTCTACTGTGTTCGGCCCGACCGGATTTATTATGTCCGGCGTGATGATCCCCGTCACGTGCCGTAGGGCGCCCACGCGATCCGTAGATCGATCTTGTTTGTCTTGCCTTGTCCTCCAGTATCTCTCGCAGGTCTGACGCGTTTTCTCGTGCCTTACCATGTTTTGGGCGGCGCCGGGGCACGGCTTGAGTGGAGGGCCGAGAGGCCTCTCTATCACGGCCACGAGGTGGCCGGTCGGCCATGTCATGTGCTGGTGATGTAGGTGCTTCCTCCTCTAATCGGGGTAGCAGCCTGCGCTTTGGGTAACTCTTGGAGGGGCGTTCGAGTTCATACTCTTCGGCCGCAAGGACTTGAGTCCATGTGTCAGCTAGAAAATCTTGATCAGCACTAAGCTGTTGCTGCTTTTTCTTGAGGCTGCTTGCCGTGGCTATAAGCCTGCGTTTAAAACGCTCTTGTTCGGAGGGATCCTGTGGCACGACGAATTCTTCGTCGTCGAGGCTTGCCTCGTCTTGGGAGGGAGGCATATAATTATCATCCTCAACCTCTCTATCTGCTGCTCTCTCATGAGGGCTGGCTTCTCCATCCTCTTGCTGGAGGGGGTGTTCTTCGACGCTATCTGGAGTATTATTATCTCCCGTGCCGGAATCACCGTTTTTGCTTTGGCGGGATTTAGAGCGGCGCCATTGATGCCGGCGCTTGGGATGTTTCTTGGATGCGTCATCCCCCGCTGTTCCATCGCCATCTCCATCTTTTGGCGTGTCCACCATATATATGTCGTATGACGAGGTGGCCTTCCAGCGCCCTGCAGGTGCTGGTTCTTGGTCGTCTCCTGCATCGTCATCCATACCGTCGATGTCTTCGGAGTCGAAGTCAAGCATGTCGGTTAAGTCATCGACATTGGCTACGAAGTGGGTGGTGGGTGGGCTTTGAATTCCTTCATCGTCCGTATCCCAACCTCGCGGACCGTAGTCCGGCCAGGGCTCTCCTGATAAAGAGAGAGACTTTAGCGATTTCAGAATGTCGCCGAAAGGCGAGTGCTGAAAGATGTCTGCGGCGGTGAACTCCATGATCGGTGCCCAATCGGATTCGATTGGCAGGCGCGCGGAGGGCTCGGAGTCCAGATAGGAATCCGGCCCCTCGGAGTCACAAGCTTTGCGGAGTGCGGGACTGGTGTTCGGCTCGATCGCCTTTGAGATCGCAGCCCCCGAGGCGGCGTCCAACCACTCGTCCTCGATTGGCGCAGTAGGCCTCGAATTAAGGGTTGGAACCGAAGCATGGGCGGCCTCCAGGGAACTGTTCGGCGGCAGAGCTAGATCATGCCCATCGAGACAGTGCGGCGCGCTCGGCTGTGGCTCGAATCTATCGAAGATCAAGTCCCCGCGGATATCAGCCGTGTAGTTTAAACTTCCAAATCTGACCTGATGGCCAGGGGCGTAGCTTTCGATCTGCTCCAGGTGGCCAAGCGAATTGGCAAGCAGTGCGAAGCCGCCGAAGACGAAGATCTGTCCGAGGAGAAAAGTCTCACCCTGGACCGCATCGTTGTTGATGATCAAAGGAGCCATCGGGCCTAAAAGCGACGACACAGAGGAACTCTCAATGAAAGCACCAATGTTGGTGTCAAAACCGGCGGATCTTGGGTAGGGGGTCCCGAACTGTGCGTCTAGGCGGATAGTAACAGGAGACGAGGGACACAATGTTTTACCCAGGTTCGGGCCCTCTCGATGGAGGTAAAACCCTACGTCCTGCTTGATTAATATTGATGATATGGGTAGTACAAGAGTAGATCTACCACGAGATCAAGGAGGCTAAACCCTAGAAGCTAGCTTATGGTATGATTGTTGTATGTTGAAGTTGTGTCCTACGGACTAAAACCCTCCGGTTTATATAGACACCGGAGAGGGTTAGGGTTACACAAAGTCGGTTACAATGGTAGGAGATCTGAATATCTGCATCGCCAAGCTTGCCTTCCACGCCAAGGAAAGTCCCCTCCGGATACGGGACGAAGTCTTCAATCTTGTATCTTCATAGTCCAGGAGTCCGACTGAAGGTATAGTCCGGCTATTCAAACACCCCCTAATCCAGGACTCCGTCAGTACCCAACAGTCTCCTTTGGGTATCCTATGAAGACACAGTTCTCCGATTTGGGTTCGAGCTTATCAGTTTGAAGCTTTTTCACATAAGCATTGCGGCCCCAAACTTTAAGAAACAACATCTTAGGTTTCTTGCGAAACCACAGTTCATATGGTGTCGTCTCAACGGATTTAGATAGTGCCCTATTTAATGTCAATGCAGCCTCTCTAAAGCATAACCCCAAAACGATAGCGGTAAATCGGTTAGAGACATCATAGACCGCACCATATCTAATAAAGTACGGTTACGACGTTCGGACACACCATTACGCTGTGGTGTTCCAGGTGGCGTGAGTTGTGAAACTATTCCACATTGTTTCAAATGAAGACCAAACTCATAACACAAATATTCACCTCCACGAACAGATAGTAGAAACTTTATTTTCTTGTTACGATGATTTTCCACTTCACTCTGAAATTCTTTGAACTTTTCAAATGTTTCAGACTTATGTTTCATCAAGTAGATATACCCATATCTGCTCAAATCATCTGCGAAGGTCAGAAAATAACGATACCTGCCGCGAGCCTCAACACTCATCAGACAGCATACATCATTATGTATTATTTCCAACAAGTCAGTTGCTCGCTCCATTGTTCTAGAGAACAGGCATCAAGTGATTCCAAAAGCCCATCAGCATGGAGTTTCTTCATGCGCTTTACACCAATATGACCTAAACGGCAGTGCCACAAATAAGTTGCACTATCATTATTAACTTTGCATCTTTTGGCTTCAATATTATGAATATGTGTATCACTACAATCGAGATTCTATAAAAATAGACCACTCTTCAAGGGTGCATGACCATAAAAGATATTACTCATATAAATAGAACAACCATTATTCTCTAATTTAAATGAATAACCGTCTCGCATCAAACAAGATCCAGATATGATGTTCATGCTTAACGCTGGCACCAAATAACAATTATTCAGGTCTAAAAGTAATCCTGAAGGTAGATGTAGAGGTAGCGTGCCGATGGCAATCACATCGACTTTGGAACCATTTCCCACGCACATCGTCATCGCGTCCTTAGCCAATCTTCCTTTAATCTGTCGCCCCTGTTTTGAGTTGCAAATATGAGCAACAAAACCAGTATCAAATACACAGGTGCTACTACGAGCATTAGTAAGGTACACATCAAAAACATGTATATCAAATATACCTTTCACTTTGCCATCCTTCTTATTCGCCAAATACTTGGGTCAGTTCTGCTTCTAGTGACCAGTCCCTTTGCAGTAGAAGCACACAGTTTCAGGCTTAGGTCCAGGCTTGGGCTTCTTCCCTTGAGCAGGAACTTGCTTGCTGTTCTTCTTGAAGTTCCCCTTCTTCCCTTTGCCCTTTTTCTTGAAACTAGTGGCCTTGTTAACCATCAACACTTGATGCTTCATACGTCTCCAACATATCTACAATTTTTGATTGTTCCATGCTGTTATATTATCAATCTTGGATGTTTTATAATCATTTTATAGTCATTTTATATCATTTTTGGTACTAACATATTGACATAGTGCCAAGTGCCAGTTGTTGTTTTCTGCATGTTTTTTACATCGCAGGAAATAAATACTAGACGGAGTCCAAATGCAACGAAACTCCACGGAGATTCTTTTGGGCCAGAAGGAACACAATGGGCCCTGGCTATGCCTGGGGGTGCTCCGAGGAGAGCACAACCCACCAGGGCGCGCCAGGAGGGCCAGGCGCGCCCTGGTGGGTTATGCCCACCTCCTGTGCCCCCCAGACCATCTCTTTGCTCTATAAATACCCCAATATTCCCAAAACCCTAGGGGAGTCGAGGAAATATTCATCCAGCCGCCGCAGAGTCTAGAACCACCAGATCCAATCTAGACACCATCTCAGATGGGGTTCACCACCTCCATTGGTGCATCTCCGATGATGCTGTAGACCTTCGGGTACATAGTTAGTAGCTAGATGGCTTCATCTCTCTGTCTCTCTCTCTCTCTCGGAATTCTCAATACAATGGTCTCTTGGAGATCCATATGATGTAACTCTTTTGCGATGTGTTTGTTGGGATCGATGAACTTTGAGTTTATGATCAGATCTATCTTTTTATATCCATGAAACTATTTGAGTTTATTTGATCTCTTATATGCATGATTGCTTATAGCCTCATATTCCTTCTCCGATATTTGGGTTTTGTTTGGCCAACTTGATCTATTTATCTTGCAACGGGAAGAGGTGCTTTGTAGTCGGTTCGATCTTACGGTGCTTGATCCCTGATACGTCTCCAACGTATCTATAATTTTTGATTGTTCCATGCTGTTTTATTATCAATCTTGGATGTTTTATAATCATTTATAGTCATTTTATATCATTTTTTGGTACTAACCTATTGACATAGTGCCAAGTGCCAGTTGTTGTTTTTTCCATGTTTTTTACATTGCAGAAAATCAATACCAGACGGAGTCCAAATGCAACGAAACTTCACGATGATTTTTATGGACCAAAAGGAAGAAGTTGGGCCCTGGTTGCACCTCGGGGGAGTCCCGAGGAGGGGAAAACCCACCAGGGCGCACCAGGAGGCCCAGGCGTGCCCTGGTGGGTTGTGCCCACCTCGGGTGCCCCCGGACCGCCTCTTTGCTCTATAAATACCTCAATATTCCAGAAACCCTAGGCACGTCAACGAAATATTCATCCAGCCGTCGCAGAGTCCAGAACCACCAGATCCAATCTAGACACCATCTCGGATGGGGTTAACCTCCTCCATTGGTGCCTCTCCGATGATGCGTGAGTAGTTATTTGTAGACCTTCGGGTCCATAGTTAGTAGCTAGATGGCTTTCTCTCTCTTATTGAATTCTCAAACAATGGTCTCTTGGAGATCCATATGATGTAACTCTTTTGCGGTGTGTTTGTTGGGATCTGATGAACTTTGAGTTTATGATCAATCATATCTTTTTATATCCATGAAAGTTATTTGAGTTTCTTTGATCTCTTATAGCCTCATATTTCTTCTCCGATATTTAGGTTTTGTTTGGCCAACTTGATATATTTATCTTGCAATGGGAAGAGGTGCTTGAGGGAGTCCTGGATTAGGGGGTCCTCGGACAGCCGGACTATATACTTTGGCCGGACTGTTGGACTATGAAGATACAAGATTGAAGACTTTGTCCCATGTCTGGATGGGACTCTCCTTGGCGTGGAAGGCAAGCTTGGCAATACAGATATGTAGATCTCCTCCCTTGTAACCGACTCTGTGTAACCCTAGCCCCCTTAGGTGTCTATATAAACTGGAGGGTTTAGTTCGTAGGACAACAACAATCATACCATAGGCTAGCTTCTAGGGTTTAGCCTCTACGATCTCGTGGTAGATCAACTCTTGTAATACTCATGTCATCAAGATCAATCAAGCAGGAAGTAGGGTATTACCTCCATCGAGAGGGCTCAAACCTGGGTAAACATCGTGTCCCCCGCCTCCTGTTACCATCCGCCTTAGACGTATATTTCGGGACCCCTACCCGAGATCCGCCGGTTTTGACACCGACATTGGTGCTTTCATTGAGAGTTCCACTGTGCGGTCACCGTAAGGCTTGATGGCTCCTTCGATCATCGACAACGGCACGATCCATGGTGAGGTTTTCCTCCCCGGACAGATCTTCGTATTCGGCGGCTTCGTACTGCAGGCAACTCGCTTGGCCATCTAGAGCAGATCGAGAGCTACGCCCCTGGCCATCAGGCCAGGTTTGGAAACTTGATCCATACTGCCGACATCCGAGGAGACTTGATCTTCAACGGATTCGAGCCCATGTCAGGTGCGCCGCACAAACATGACGAGCATGAATTAACTCAGCCATCAGACAGTGTTCGGGAGATCACACCTGCAACTACCCCGGCCCTCAATCCGGAACAAATTACGCCATCTGAGGACGGGTGGATAGACCCCGCCACAGAGGCCGCACTCTCAGTGGAGATAGAGGAGAATACTGACTTCACCTCCAACGAGAGCCGTGTTGCCAAACCATTGGATTCGTCCCCAGCCACATGCTCCGAGCCACTTGTGGCCGTGCCTATCGAATCCGATTGGGCACCGATCATGGGATTTACTTCCGCGGATATCTTTCAGCACTCGCCTTTGGGCGATGTGCTAAGTTCATTAAGGTCTCTCTCCTTGTCAGGAGAACCTTGGCCAAACTATGTCCGGCTAGACTGGGATGCGGACAACGAAGAAATTCGCTCCCCACCCACCACCCACTTAGTAGCCACTGTCGACGACATAACAAACATGCTCGATTTCGGCTCTGAAGACATCGACGGTATGGACGATGATGCAGGAGACGAACAGGAACCATCACCCATAGGGCGTTGGACAGCCACTCCATCACATGATATATATATGGTGGATACACCCAAAGAAAACAATGACAAGGAACGGAAGGATAAAGCGAAGGATGGCTCCCTCGAGAAGCAATCAAAGCGACGGCGTAGGCACCGTTCCAAATCCCGCCTCGGCAAAAACAGCGATAACAGCGCAAGAAAGAGTGATACCCCGGTCGACTCCAGAGGAAACGACGACCACACCGATAGAGCTGGATAAGCTAGCGGACAGTGAACACAGCACGGAGCCGCTGTCCGATAACGGCGACGTCGAGCATCAAGCTAATCAACCTGTCTCCGGAGAGGAGAATAGCCCAGACGACGATGCACACATCATCTCAGAAAGGCACTTGGAAAAAGAGAACCTCCGTAGAAGGCTTATGCCACCGCGAGGAGTCTGAAGAAGCAGAAGCAAAGGCTTAAGGCCGTGCAGAAATACGCTAAACAGTAGATGGAATAAAGTGCTCGACAATGAAGAAAAGTATGGTGGCAGTCGCCACACAAAGAGCTATCCAAAGCGCAAGTTGTTGCCTGAGTTCGATGATGAGGCCGTAGAGCCCACACAGCCGAAGAATAAAACGGCCGATCAGCCGGATCGACCACCTCGTGGCCGCGATAGGGCGGCTAACGATGCCGCACATAAGTCAACACATGATTCACGTGAGGACTTGTGCAAAAAATCCAGTATGACTAGGTCCATCTATGGATCTAGGAAGCGTGCTCCAGCACAAAATCAAAACCGAATACTACAACCGTCCGAACGCCATGATACATCCAAATACAGGGGTGCCGCACACCCCCTATGTTTCACCGATGAGGTGCTGGATCATGAATTTCCAAAGGGATTTAAACCCGTGAACATAGAGGCATACGACGGAACGACGGACCCTGGGGTCTGGATTGAGGACTTAATCCTCCACATCCATATGGCTCACGGAGACGATCTCCACGCCATCAAATACTTGCCCCTCAAGCTGAAGGGACCAGCTCGGCACTGGCTGAAGAGCCTCCCCGAAAATTCAATTGGAAGCTGGGAGGATCTCAAGGATTCTTTTAGGGCCAACTTTCAAGGGACCTATGTCCGACCTCCGGATGCAGACGATTTAAGTCATATAATTCAATAGCCCGGAGAGTTAGCCCAAAAGCTTTGGAACAAATTTCTCACCAAGAAGAACCAAATCGTCGATTGCCCGAACGCCGAAGCCTTAGTAGCTTTCAAACACAGCGTCCGAGACGAATGGATCGCCAGACACCTCGGCCAAGAAAAACCGAGGACAATGGCAGCCCTAACAAGCCTCATGACCTGCTTTTGCGTGGGCAAAGATAGCTGGCTGGCCCGTAGTAGCACCAGCGACCCAGGCACATCTGAAGTCCGGGATGGCAATGGAAAACCATGACGCAGTAAAAGCAAGCGTCGAAATAACGAAGACAGCCCAGACAACACGATGGTCAATGCCGGATTCAGGGGCTCTCGACCCGGTCAATGGAAAAAGCCTTTCAAAGGCAACAGAGATGGACCGTCCAGCCTAAATAAGATTCTAGACAAATTATGCCAGATTCATGGCACCTCCGATAAACCTGCAAACCATACCCACAGAGAATGTTGGGTCTTCAAGCAGGCCGGCAAGCTAAACGCCGAACACAAGGAGAAGGAGAGGACCTGCACTCCGAGACATATGCGCCTTAGAGCCCATCACCCCTAAGTTCAACCCTTGGTCGGCCTACCCGATTGCCTTCGATCATAGGGATCATCTGACAAGTATCCGGCACTGAGGATTGGCTGCCTTGGTGCTAGACCCAATTATCGACGGATACCATCTCACCCAAGTCCTCATGGATGGCGACAGTGGTCTTAATCTGATATATCAGGACACAGTCCACAAAATGGGGATAGACCCGACAAGAATTAGCCCAAGTAATACTACCTTTAAAGGAGTAATACCAGGCCTAGAGGCCCGCTGTATGGGCTCTCTAGTACTAGAGGTTGTATTTGGTTCTCCCGACAACTTTCGAAGTGAAAAGTTAACCTTTGAAATTGCTCCATTCCGAAGTGGCTATCAAGCACTACTCGGAAGAACATCGTTCGCTCGTTTTAACGCAGTACCGCATTACGCTTCTCTTAAGTTTAAGATGCCCGGTCCCTATGGCATCATCACAGTTAGTGGAAATATTGAGCATTCCTTACGCGCGGAAGGACGTGTGGCGGCTTTAACAGCCGAACACTAAAAGGCCTCTCCAACCAGGATAAATGATCGGTAGTCAAGACCGCGGACACGGCTAGACGAGTCCGGCGCATAACTAGCTGTAACAGCTTAGATAAACCTGACATTGTTTTGATGGTTATACCCCCATAGGCGGTACCAGGGACTTCCCGCATGTCAAAAGGACTAGTTCGGTTCGGTTTTACTTATCTTAAATTTTAATGGTTTATTGAGAATAAGCAATCTTTCGCACGACAACTTTCACCTAAGTTCTTCTCTTTTACAGATGATAATCGTGCTACACCCTTCCAGGATACGGCACAACAGAGACACATGCGCAGACGTGCAGCAGGGACCCGCTCAAAGGTTTCTTTTTAGATTAAGACCTTGTGTAAACCTTTCTCACTGTCTTTTGTTGCTTCAAATCCTCCGGACACTCAGTATAGCAGAGAAGGATGCTGACGTTATTGGCATTTTGCCACGTTAGAATAATGCACGTACCTGGACACTCGGGGTTCATTATCAAAGGCGTTATTCAGCCTGGTATATGTTATAAAGACCGAATACCTTAGGGAGTGTTCGGCGTCGCGAGTTTTGCCTTATATGCATCAGCTCCGAATCATGTCTTTGGTCAAATGTTGGGTTTGCCCGACTCCCGTGTTTGCTACCTTACGTTTCACTCTATCGGCTAAGGTGGCACCGGGAGAACTACTGCGATTGTGCCCTGGTTCATCTGGATGAGCACCTCAGTAGAGAAAGCCGAAAACTGACTATCATGATAAAGCGTGAGACTGGTCAACCACTCGATGACTCATCGGAATCTTCGGGATTCCTCCGCATTAATGAAGGACCGGTTTCCCCGGTCATGTACGTACGTGCATCGTATCCGGATGGCCGCGGAAATACCAGGGGCTATATAGTAGCCCCACTGTCAAACTCCTACGGTTAAGTGAAACTGTTAAAGCAATATAGTCCGATTGCCTCGTTCGCGGCGCTACCACCTCCTTAATGGACCAAAAACGTTGGATCAAGTGTGAAAACGCGCTTTTGCAAATACCCTCACATTATATGCGTGGGGGCTGAAGCCGACGACTGCAAACTTTCAGGTTATATACACACATATACATAAACGACCGCACAGGAGGCATAATAATACTTTCAGGCAAAAGTATAAACACAGCCTCTATAGTTCAAATAACATTGTTTTTGCAATTAGGATACATGTCACTAGAACATGATACTCTTCGAGCACTGATCCTCTATTAAACGAGCACCTTCTAGGACTTCTTCAAAATAGTGCTCAACAGAAACCTGGCCTACGGCCGGATCCTGGGTTGCAATCGTGGTGGCCTCTATCTCCGCCCAGTATGTCTTGACACGGGCGAGAGCCATTCGCGCACCTCTATGCACGCCGACTTCTTCACCGCGTCAATATGTGGCACAACACCAAGGAATTTTTGTACAAGGCCGAAATAACTATTCGGCCTTGGTCCTGCTGGCCAGAGACGATCCATGGCAGACCTCATGGCAAGCCCGGACAACCTATGGAGCTCGGCCCACTCGACCATTTGCTCATTCAACAGCAGCGGACACGCCGGAGCATGGAACTGCGACCAGAACAACTTTTCCACTTCGTGATCTTTTCGATCTTCAAAAAACTTGGTTGCGTCAGCAGCACTCGCTGCCAAATCCAGGTACTCGTCCGCAGAACTCCATAATTGATCCAGAAGGGCATACTTAGGATCCCCGAACTTCATTCGCAACAAAAAGGGCTTCCCAGCCGTGATATTCCCAGCTTGACATAGCTCCTCCTTCGTCGCTCTGATTTTCGAGCGGGCTTCCTTGGCTGCCACCATGGCTTTCTCCAGGTCCGCCGTCTTCATTTGGCTTTCCTTTTCAAGTAGCTCATAACGGTCGGCGGCATCTTTCAACTCAATAGCCATTTTGGCTATTTTCTCTTTGCTCTCGCAATGTGCAGCCTGTTCGGCTTTTAACTCTTCGACCGCCTTTAGGGCGGCCGCATCACTCTTCCGAGCCTGCTCCTTGGCTCGGGCAAGTTCCGCCCGAAGGGTCTCCACGGCAATAGCTCCATCTGCAGCCTCAACATATTACAGATACTAGCATCATGCTCCTCTTAATATATATTGATCGTTGGAGAATAGATACCCTGCGCCTCGTCAAGCCGCTTGTTTAGAAGCACGATGTCGGCATCGGCCACATCAAGTTGCCGCTTCAGTTCGGCAAAATGACCAGTCCGGCTAGCCACCGGACCCATAGCCGCCCGCACATGAAAGCAGCACCGTTATTACCTGGGACTATGATCCTCTATTTGTCGTCTCTTTCGACAGCAACCAAAGTCTTAGGGGCTACTATCTACATAGGGCACACCTAGCGTGTGCGGCACCGTAAAAAAATACATATATTACTTTGCGTACCTCAAAGCCTCTTAGCAGGCTCACAAAAGCTTCATGCAACCCGCTTTCGATGGATGAAACCCTCTCAACCACCGTACCCATTAGCATACGATGCGTTTCTGAGATAGCCACTTGCTCTAGAACATTCATCAGTGCGTTTGGTCGCGCACCGGACAGTCCCGGACTCTTTCTATGGCTCTCCTTAGGAGCCGAGTACTCCGGATTTCGGGTGGCCGAAGGGTTGCCCTCTGGCCTTGGCGGATCAGGAGAAATCCTCCGTGAAGACACCTCGGGGTCGCCCGCCTCATGAGGCGGGGAGGCACGGGGAGGTGTTTCGCTCTCCATCATATCCGGAAGAAGATCCCCCGAAGACGAACTCTGTCGAGTAGGGCTACGATCCGAACTACAAGGCATACGTCTCGGTCATTGATCTCAAAAATGAAGCAAGTTATATTTACTATAAAGTACTTTTGTTTACTTACAACTCGGTGGAGGGCTGGTCCCCTTGCGGGAACTGTGCGGTAAGGATGCCCTCCGGGGTAGGGCCCCCTGACAAAGGTTTCTTCCCTCGTTTGGGAACCATTGTTTCCAAGTCTTCAAAGGCGGCCCTCTTCCTTCCTTGCGGAGAAGGAATTTTAGGTTCTTCTCCCCGGTTATCCTCCTTCGCGGAGGCGCTAATTCCCCCGGATTGGATGAATAGTGAGTGCGGCCCGCTTTCGACTGCTTTATTCCCCCCTTTATCTTCCCCTGATGGCGCTTGATAAGGCGCGAGCTCAAGTATTCTGGCCTGTACTTGATCTGTTGAGCCTTTTGGAAGGGGGGCCGAACACCTGATCATCTTCACCTTTTTATCCAGTCCTGGTCAAAGAACGACTTTTCAGAATGATGTTGTGATAAACAAAGAGACATCATGTTCGGCGGAGGAACTACTTACTTGGGTATCTGGACGATTGCAGCTCACACCCGCATCCTCGATGGTGTCCGGACACTTTATTTGTGATCCGAAGAACAATTTGTACATCTCTTCATGCGTCATGCCAAAGAAGTGCTGAATAGCTCGCGGTCCTTCCGGGTTGAACTCCCACATACGGAGAGTTCGACGTTTGCAGGGCAGGACTCGACGAACTAGCATGACTTGCATTACCTTGACAAGGCTGACATCCCTCTCAAGGAGATCTCAGATGCGACTCTGCAATATCGGCACATCATTTACTGGTCCCCAGTCCAGCCCCTTGTTCATCCATGACGCCAGTTGTGGTGGGGAACCCGAGCGGAAGGCAGGAGCGGCTACCCACTTAGTACCACTGGGAGCTATGATGTAAAACCACTCCCGTTGCCATAAGTTGGACACCTCCGGGAAGGAACCCTTTGGCCATGGAACATCTGCGCCTTTGCCTATTACGGCACCTCCGCATTCTGCGTGTCGCCCGTTAATCATCTTCGGCCTCACATTAAAGGTCTTGAGCCACAAGCCAAAGTGTGGTGTGACGTGCAGGAAGGCCTCACACACGATGATAAACGATGAGATGTGAAGGATGGAATTCGGGGCCAGATCATGAAAATCGATCCCGTAATAGAACATGAGCCCCCTAACAAAGGGATCTAGACTAAAGCCTAGACCTCGGAGGAAGTGGGAAACAAATACGACACTCTCGTTGGGCTCAGGAGTAGGCACGACCTGCCCTCGAGCAGGCAGCCTGTGCGAGACTTCGGCGGTCAGATACTTGGCTTCTCTTAGCTTCTTGATGTCCTCCTCTATGACAAAGGAGGGCATCCACCGACCTTGAAGGTTGGATCCAGACATGATTGCAGGTCCGAAGCGCCTAGCCCGAGCCTTGGGTGTTGGAACTCAAGGTGGGGGAAGGGTTCGATTGAGCGCGAGAAGAAAAGGACAAGCCTTGGCCCTTTTATGAAGACGATGAATACCAAGCGTCCTCCGCATGGCCGTTTGGAACTTGCCTAAAATCGAGGAGTCATACCAACGGGCACGATTGAGTTATCCACACCAGTATTGATGAGAATCCCGTAATAAGGGGGACACGATCTCTACTTCGACAGGACGTGCCAATAAAATTGCCTCGCAAAACATGCAGTGGTAGGCTGGGGAAAACGGTTCGAATAACGACCGAGCCGGGATGTGATGTCATGCCACCGAATGTGTCAGCAGATTAGATTTGTGGAAATATTATTCTCTCTACGGTGGTATGTGAAATTTGTTTTGCAGAGCCGGACACTATCCTTGTGTTCAAGATCTTCTATGGAGTATTCGGAGGAAGAACCCGCCTTGCAATGCCGAAGACAATCTGCGTGTCGGGCTCATCGTCATTGAAGCCTGGTTCAGGGGCTACTGAGGGAGTCCTAGATTAGGGGGTCCTCGGGTAGCCGGACTATATACTTTGGCCGGACTGTTGGACTATGAAGATACAAGATTGAAGACTTCGTCCCGTGTCCGGATGGGACTCTCCTTGGCATGGAAGGCAAGCTTGGCAATACGGATATGTAGATCTCCTCCCTTGTAACCGACTCTGTGTAACCCTAGTCCCCTCCGATGTCTATATAAACCGGAGGGTTTAGTCCATAGGACAACAACAATCATACCATAGGCTAGCTTCTAGGGTTTAGCCTCTATGATCTCGTGGTAGATCAACTCTTGTAATACTCATATCATCAAGATCAATCAAGCAAGAAGTAGGGTATTACCTCCATCGAGAGGGCCCGAACCTGGGTAAACATCGTGTCCCCTGCCTCCTGTTACCATCCACCTTAGACGCACAGTTCGGGACCTCCTACCCGAGATCCGCCGGTTTTGACACCGACAGTGCCCGGTAGTGGGTTCGATCTTACTGTGCTTGATCCTAGTGACAGAAAAGGAACCAACACGTATGTATCGTTGCTACTAAGGATAAAAAGATGGTATTTATATCTAACGCAACAGATAAACGGATCTTGTCTACATCATGTCATCGTTCTTATTGCATTACTCTGTTTTTCCATGAACTTAATACACTAGATGCATGCTGGATAGCGGTCGATGTGTGGAGTAATAGTAGTAGATGCAGGCAGGAGTCGGTCTACTAATCTTGGATGTGATGCCTATGTAATGATCATTTCCTGGATATCGTCATAATTATTTGAGGTTCTATCAATTACCCAATAGTAATTTGTTTACCCACCGTTTGCTATCTTTCTCGAGAGAAGCCACTAGTGAAACCTACGGCCCCCGGGTCCTCTTTCTCATATATTTGCTTGCGATCTTGTAACGCCCTCGATGCGGCTATATCTCCCACGTGTCGAAGCACGACTTAGAGGCATAACCGCATTGAAAGCAATGTCGCAAGTGAGGTAATCTTCACACAACCCATGTAATACATAAGGGAAAGAGTTACATAGTTGGCTTACAATCGCCACTTCACACAATACATGAGTAAAGCATTACATCATACAGATACAATCAAGGTTTGACTACGGAACCAAAATAAAAGAAGACTACCCCAAAAGCTACACAGATCCCCGATCGTCCCGCCTGGGCTCCACTACTGATCAACTGCAACGAAACAACTCAATGAACAAGAACTTCATCGAGCTCCTCCTTGAGCTCGGGTGCGTCACCTGCACAGTTTCATCGGCACCTGCAAACTGGTTTTGGAAGTATCTGTGAGTCACGGGGACTCAACAATCTCACACCCGCGAGATCAAGACTATTTAAGCTTAAAGGTAGGACAGGGTAGTGAGGTGGAGCTGCAGCAAGCGACTAGCATATATGGTGGCTAACATACGCAAATGAGAGCGAGAAGAGAAGGCAAAAGCTCGGTTGAGTGATCCTAAACTACTTACGTCAAGCATAACTCCAACAACCGTGTTCACTTCCCGGATCCTGCCGAGAAGAGACCATCACGGTTACACACGCGGTTGGTGCATTTTTAATTAAGATCAACTTCGGGTTTTCTACAACTGGACATTAACAAATTCCCATCTGCCACATAACCGCGGGCACGGCTTTCGAAAGTTCAAACCCTGCAGGGGTGTCCCAACTTAGCCCATGATAAGCTCTCATGATCAACAAAGGATATTCCTTCTTCCCGGGAAGACCTGATCAGTCTCGGAATCCCGGCTACAAGACATTTCGACAGCAATAAAACAAGTCCAGCAAAGCCGCCCGATGCGCCGACATCCTGATAGGAGCTGCACATATCTCGTTCTCAGGGCAACACCGGATGAACACTCCGTACAACTAAAACCAGACCTCAAGTTTCCCTGAGGGGGCGCTGCAAAGGGCTCTACTTCGGACCAACACTTAGACAAGCATTGGCCGGGGGGGGGGGCTAAATAAAGATGACCCTCGGGCTGATCAAACCCAAGGGAAAGGGATAGGTGGTAGGAAAATGGTAAAACCAAGGTTGGGCCTTGCTGGAAGAGTCTTATTCAAAGCGAACTGTCAAGGGGGTCCCATAAATCACCCGACCGCGTTAGGGACGCAAAATCCGGGAACATAACACCGGTATGACGGAAACTAGGGCGGCAAGAGTGGAACAAAACACCAGGCATAAGGCCGAGCCTTCCACCCTTTACCAAGTATATAGATGCATTAATTAAATAAGATATATTGTGATATCCCAACAAGAAAACATGTTCCAAACAAGGAACAACATCTCCATGTTCCAACAAGGAACAAACTTCATCTTCACCTGCAACTAACAACGCTATAAGAGGGGCTGAGCAAAGCGGTAACATAGCCAAACAACGGTTTGCTAGGACAAGGTGGATTAGAGGCTTGGTTTAACAATATGGGAGGCATGATAAGCAAGTGGTAGGTATCGCAGCATAGGCATAGCAAAAGAGCGAGCAACTAGCAAGCAAAGATAGAAGTGATTTCGAGGGTATGGTCATCTTGCCTGAGATCCCGCAAGGAAGAAGAACGAGTCCATGAAGAAGACAAACGGACGTAGACGAACGGATCCTCACAATCGCAACGTTATCGGAACTAACCCAAAGAAGCAACACCGGAAACAAGCAAACAACAAAGTAAACAACCACCACATAAACATGGCATGATATGCGAGATGTGGTATGCAATGCATATGCATGCTTCGGAAGGAAAAAGATGAACCAGGCATAATCTTGGAAAACCAAGTATGCCACTGGAAATCTGAGGTGATTTTGGTTGAAATCGATATAAAGATCACCGGAATCGGATGCACGGTTTGCAAATGACAAGCAAAACAAGAATGACAAGAATTTGCCATTAACAGCATGTTGCTACTTAGCAAGCAACAAGAAATTAAGCTACTGCACCCAAACGTATCAACAAAGCATATGACAGAGATCTACTCAAAATTCTTGACAAAAGATGAACACTGAGCTACGTCTAAGTCACACCATAACAGGTTCAAACAAACATGGCAAAAGTGCAAAAGATAACAGATTCACAGACTTAGTGAAAATACTAACATGACGGAAATTAACATCAAGATGACATGTTTAGAGCAAGGAAACAACATGCTACAGGAACACAATATAGCAAGGCAAGACATGGCATGAATGTACTCAAAGCATAGAACAAAAGTCCCTTACTGACCATGAGCCAAAAGGGATCAGAAAATATAATAACGCCCATGTCAAATAAGCAAGTTTCGTTACAGGTTTCAGACTTAGCAGAAAACTAGACATGTTAAAAACAGATAGCATGTAGGCATGTTTACGAGCTCTATGCACTCACTACAGAGTATTGCATGATACACTAAGCATACATAAATCAAGAAGACATGGCATAGAATCTATACATGGCAAGAACAACAATATATCGTGCAAGGATCAACTACAACAAGCTTGGCAAAATCGAATAACATGTAAACAATCTGCCAGTAACATTTTATAGCAAAAGTAGAGCTCGATTGACTCAAGCTATGGCACTCCATAATTACAAACAAAGGCATGGATGGATAGAGAAAATCCATATGTTCAAAACATCCTTATTGATCATGCTCAAAAGAGGCATAGATCTCTATGAAACAACATGAACACATGGCATAACAATAACAGCAGGCAAGGACTTAGTGAAATTACTAAGTCTCTGAAATCAGCAACATTAAGTACCCTAGTTTGCATGCTTGTGCTAGTCACCACAAAGATCACAAAAATACATGGCATAAATCTCTGGAAATATGGCATGTCATATTACAAAACACATGTAGGACTCAACTTCATAGGATGCACACATCAATCATGGCAAAAATGACAAAAGTGCATGTTCTGGTAAGAATCAGAAACTAACATCACATAGCCCTCTTCTAACAGCATTTCAGGCATCAAGATGACGTCAAATGAAAATGACGCAATGAGACGAAATGATTTACTCATCGAGGCGAACAATTTGACATATTATACGCTCAAAACGGAGCAGTATGTAGAGAGTTATGATGCGATGAACATGACATGAAATGCAACAGATCCGGGGACTTAGTGGAAAATCACCTCGCGGGAAAACGGGATCCCGCGGTTCGGGACGGAGGGAACCAGGACGCGGGGGGGGGGGCATTTGGTACACGGGACGGGTGGATCTCGTCCTGATCCGGAGGTCGCTGGAGAAGCTCGCTGGAGGAGGGCGCGGGTGGCCCCCGGGGTCGGGCGGAGCCCGGAGGAGGCCGGATCCGGCGGCTCCCGGCCGGATCGGACCGGAGGCGGCGCGGGGACGCGGCGGCACGTGGTGGCAGAGATTGGTGGCGCGGCGGGAGAGCGGCGGCGGCCGGCGCACGGAGGTCGGGCGGCGGGCGGCAGCGCGCTGCGGCTGCGGGGCGGCGCGGGCGCGCATGGCGGCGCGGAGGGAGCAGCGGGCGGCGGCGGCGGCGCGGGCGGCGGCGGGGTGGCGCGGCGCAGGCGGCGGGCCGGGCGGACCCGAGCGGGCGGACGGCGGCGGCCGCGCGGGCTCGCGCGGGCCCGATTCGGGTCCCGCGGGCCGCGCGGGAGGAGAGGGAGAGGCGGGGGCCGGCGGCGGTGACGTGGCGCGCTGAGATTGGGCGTGGAGGCGGCGATTGCTGAGGTGGAGCTCCCTGATTGGCCGGGGTGAGGTGGCGGTTGGACGCGTCCGGCACGGACGGACGTGTCCGGCGGCGCGAGGGGAGCGGGTTAGGGTTTCATCTGCGATTTGGACGGGAGAGGCACATATTTATAGGTAGAGGGGGCTAGGAAGCTCCAAATGGAGTGCGGTTTTCGCCCACACGATCGTGATCCGACGACCGAGAGGATGGAGATGACTTAGGTGGGTTTTGGGCCACTTAGAAAGGGGTGTTGGGCTGCACACCAATGAGGCCTTTACGGTTACCCGGTTAACCGTTGGAGTATTAAACGACCTCCGAATGACCCGAAACTTGACAGGCGGTCTACCAGTGCTATACTAAGGCCGCTTGGAAAACCTCGGTCCATTCCGAGAAAGTTTAATACCCGCTCACGGAAAAGGTAAAAGAGGACGCCGGGAAACATAGGAGCGCCGGATTGCAAAACGGACAACGGGGAAAATGCTCGGATGCATAAGACGAACACGTATGCGAATGCGATGCACATGATGACATGATATGAAATGCAGATGATGACATGGACAAGTGCAACACGCAAGCACATGACATGGCAACGACGACGAATAACTGGCGGACACCTGGCGCATCAAATCCGGGGCATTACAGATCTACTTTTCCTTTGCATTTTTATTCAGATCTATTAAACCAAAATACAAAAATACTTTGCTGCACTTTATTTGTTTGCTATCTATTATTTCAATCTACTACAATTTTCTGGCATCGTTACCCGAAAGGGATCGACAACCCCTTTAACACGTCGGGTTGCGAGGTGTTGTTATTTGTGTGCAGGTGTTGTTTACGTTGTGTTGCTTGATTCTCCTACTGGTTCTATAACCTTGGTTTCTTCACTGAGGGAAATACCTACCGTTGCTGTGCTTCCTCATCCCTTCCTCTTTGGGGAAATACCGACGTAGCTCAAAGAGCAATCAAAAGGAATTTCTGGCGCCGTTGCCGGGGAGGATCTTCAACATAACCAAGTTCCTAATCACAAATCTCATCTCCTTAAAATTTACATTATTTGCCATTTGCCTCTCGTTTTCCTCTCCCCCATTGCACAAAATTTTCCATTTTATTCGCCTCTCTTTTCCGTTCGCCGTTTTCTTGTCGGATCTGTTTTTGCGTGCATTCTTGTTTGGCGTTATGGATAGTTTTTCCTCTATTTCTTGCACTCCTGAGGACGAAGTCCTCAACTTTGAACAAAGGGGAGGAGAAAATTTAAAAGATGTTTGGTATAGAATTTGCAATGCTCATAATAGATCTATCCGTAAGCAATCTACCGTTGTGTTTCTGCGTTGTTTTTATGTTGGCATCACCACTTGGTATAGATTCATCCTTGATACGATTACTGATGGCAATTTCTAAACGAGTCCTCCTTTTGATGCTCTTAATGCTATGGGAAATTTAGTGGGCTCACCACCTCTTATGGTTAATGAAATAATTTTGACTCTTGAGCATGTTATGGAAAGATTAGATGCTTTCAAAAAGAAAATGCTCACCGAAGATCATATGGAAATTATACATAAAAAGATGCATAATTTTGCCACTAATCTTGGGTCAAAAGCGGGTGATATTTTTAAGTTGTTAAAAGAGAGGGGTACCTTAATCCATGAAAGAATAGAAGAAAGTCCGTCTCAGATCGATAAATTGAAAGAAATTTTGAGTAATCTAAGAACGGCTTTTACTACCACCAAAATTATTGAGGAAACTCCCGTAAAGAGTAGGAGATCTAAGAACAAGGGTTCAACTTCTAGTGATAGCAATAAAGGAGATCTTAAGATGATTAGTATCCACCCGGATTTTGTTGAAGTGATAAGAGATCCTTTTTGCAAGAATGAAATCTTTAAATTTACTCCTAGAAGTGTTGCTATTGAAGGTCTTTATGGTAAACTTTTGAAGGATTCTAAGTGTTTGATTGAAGAGTTGGACAAGGATGACAAAACTTAGATCCTTGCTTTATGCCTAGCTAAGGGCGTAAAACTATAACGCTTGTTGGGAGGCAACCCAATGAATAAATTTTATTTTTGCTTTTTGCTTTCTGTTTTGTGTGTTTACACAATTATGCTACTGTTATGATTGTGTTTCTTGTGTTTTAATTAGTGTTTGTGCCAAGTAGAACCAATAGGATCTTCTTAGATGATAGTTGTTTGATCTTGCTGAAAAAGACAGAAACTTTGTGCTCACAAAAATAATTGTTAAAATTCACCAGAATGTGATAAGATGCCAATTCTTTTTGCAGAAGATCAATATAAATTATCCAGGTTGCCCTAGTCTTTCAGAATTTTTGGAGTTCCAGAAGTATTCAAACAAATCATATTGCTATAGATTGTTCTGTTTTGACAGATTCTGTTTTCTTTGTGTTGTGTGCTTATTTTGATGGCTCTATGGTTTTCTTTGATGAGTTTTTGGCATAGAAAAGTTGGAATACAGTAGATATAATACAAAAACAAAATAAGAATTGGTTTGATACATCACTTATAGTAGTAGTTTATTTTTCTTACACTAACGAATCTCACGAAGGTTTTGTTGAGTTTTGTGTGATTGAAGTTTTCAAGTTTTGGGTTATATTACGATGGATGAAAGAAGGATAGAAGAGCCTAAGCTTAGGGATGCCCTGGCATGCCAAGCAATTATCCAAGAATGAGCAACCAACTAAGCTTGGGGATGCCCCCGAGTGGCATCCCCTCTTTCTTCTAACGACTATCGGTATTTTACTCGAGGCTATATTTTTATTCGTCACATGATATGTGTTTTGCTTGGAGCGTCTTGTATGATATGTGTCTTTGCTTGTTTTATTTTGTGCTTTAAGTCATCAATCCTTGCTGGACACACCTATTTGAGAGAGCCAAAATTATTTCATGACTTGTTAGAATTTCTCTCTGTGCTTCACTTAAATCTTTTATGAGCTAGACTTGCTCTAGTGCTTCACTTATATCTTTTTGAGCACGGTGGGCTTAGTATTTTTGAAGAAATGCTCTCTTGCTTCACTTAGATTTATTTGAGAGTTAGTAAAATTTTGAAGAAATTATCTCTTGCTTCACTTAAATTATTTTGAGAGAAAGAAATTTTTTTATGCTCATGATCTTCACTTATATTTGTTTGAGCTTATGAAAAGAAACACATGAAAAATTAGTCCCAAAGTGATAGATATCCAAGAAGGATAAAGAAAAAGAAAAAAATCCATGAAGATCATTGGACAAAATAAACTTGATTCTTAGTAATAGTTTTGAGATATGATAATGTTATATGTGAGTTATGTTGCTGAGTAATTGTGCTCTAGTAAGAATATTGGTGTTAAGGTTTGTGATTCCCTATGAATGCAAAAAAGTCAATAATCATGCAATGAAAATATTATCCTACTTGTGGTGCATTATTCGGTGTTAATTATGCTTAATGCTTGCTTATGAGATTATTCGTTTCTTGGTTGGTCGCTTCCCAATCTTTTGCTAGCCTTCACTTTGCACCAAGTATGGTCTCTACTTGTGCATCCAAAATCCTTTAAACCAGTTTTGCCACATGAGTCCACTATATTTACCTATATGCGGTATTTTTTTGCCGTTCTAAGCAAATTTGCATGTGCCATCTCTAATTTTCAAAATAAACTTCTCTTTTTTGTGTTTGTTTCGCTCGCGGAACGGTAACGGGTGGCTAATATTTTCCATGCTGGATGTGTTATTCTCACGATGAGTGTTTATTCACTTGTTGTTGCACGAGAGTAAGGCAAAGGTCTTAGGGATGCCCAGTCCCTAAATGCAAAAATGAATTTACTTTATGTTGTCAAATAATAAATTCCTTGGAAAGTGTTGGTATGGAGGGCACCCGTGGATACAATTAGCCATGGAAAGTGAAACTATGGTGGAGAAAGGAATAAACTTTATTTTATGTTTGGGAACCGTCTATGGCATGTCTAGCATGGAAAGTGTTGGGAACTCTGAGTCGTTTTCGTTGGTGGGATGGATACACCTCCCAAAATGTTTTTTTCTCTATTTTTTCGCTTTGAGCTCTAGCACCTCTACAAATCCCTACTTCCCTCTGCGAAGGGCCTTTCTTTTACTTTATGCAATTTTTATTTTGAATTTGAGTCTCCATCTTCTCTCATAAAAAGCACCAACTAGGAGGCAATATGATCGTACTTAAGTATTGGGTGTAGTTAATATTCGAGTGTGTTTCATGAATGGATCAATGTTTGAGCATGATGGGCAAGGGATAACTTATTTTAGCGTTGATATTTTGAAAGACATGGTTGCTTGTTAATATGCTTGAGTATCTAAATTAATATTTCAAAACTAGACTATTGCTTTGAATCACATAAAAGTCCAAATGTCCATGCTATAAAGAAAAGAATATGATATGACATGATAGACAACACTCCACATAAAAAATTCTGTTTTTATCACTTACCTACTCGAGGACGAGCAGGAGTTAAGCTTGGGGATGTGATAATCCACAAGTATAGGGGATCAGTCGTAGCCTCTTTCGATAAGTAAGAGTGTCGAACCCAACGAGGAGCTAAAGGTAGAACAAATATTCCCTCAAGTTATATCGACCACCGATACAACTCTACGCACGCTTAACGTTCGCTTTACCTATAACAAGTATGAAACTAGAAGTACTTTTTAGGTGCGATAGGATAGGTTCGCAAGATAATAAAGAGCGCATAAATAAAAAGTAGGGGTTATTTAGATGAAGACACAACTAAGTTAGTTTTAGTAGAGAGCTTTTTGTCACGATAAAGTTATTTGTCCCTAGGCAATCGATAACTAGACCAGTAATCATTATTGCAATTTTATTTTAGGGAGAGGCATAAGCTAACATACTTTCTCTTCTTGGATCATATGCACTTATGATTGGAACTCTAGCAAGCATCCACAACTACTAAAGATCATTAAGGTAAAACCCAACTATAGCATTAAAGCATCAAGTCCTCTTTATCCCATATGCAACAACCCCCTTACTCGGGTTAATGCTTCTGTCACTCAAGCAACCCACTATAAGCGAGTCATGAACGTATTGCAACACCCTACAGCGGGAATCCCTCACGCTTGCGCGACATGGAGAGCACCATAGGACAGCACCAATAATAAAACATGCAACTCAAACCTATCACGATCATCAATTAACCCATAGGACAAAACAGATCTACTCAAACATCATAGGATAGCCATACATCATTGGGAAATAATATATAGCGTTGAGCACCATGTTTAAGTAGAGATTACATCGGGTAAAAGAGGGGTAACACCACTGCATAGAGGGGGGAAGAGTTGGTGATGACGGCGGTGAACTTGTTGGTGTAGATTGTGGTGACGATGATGGCCCCGGCGGTGTTCCGGCGCCACCGGGAGAGAGGGGGAGAGAGCCCCCTTCTTCTTATTCTTCCTTGACCTTCTCCCTAGATGGGAGAAGGGTTTCTCCTCTGGTCCTTCGTCTCCATGGCATGGGAGGGGCGAGAGCTGATATGTCTCCAATGTATCTATAATTTTTTATTGTTCCATGCTATTATATTATCTATTTTGGATGTTTAATGGGCTTGATTATACACTTTTATATCATTATTGGGACTAACCTATTAACCTAGAGCCCAATGCCAGTTTCTGTTTTTTTTGCCTATTTCTGTGTTTCGTAGAAAAAGAATATCAAACGGAGTCCAAATGGAATGAAACTTTCGGGAGAGTTATTTTTGGAACGGAAGCAATCCAGGAGACTTCGAGTAGACGTCAGGGAAGCTTCGAGCTGGCCATGAGGTAGGGAGGCGCGCCTGCTCCCTGGGTGCGCCCCCACCCTCGTGGCTCCCCTGACCGACTTCTTTCGCCTATATATATCCATATACCTTAAAAACATCGGGGAACAAAATAGTTCGGGAGTTCCGCCGCCGCAAGCCTCTGTAGCCACCAAAAACCAATTGGGACCCTGTTCCGGCACCCTGCCGGAGGGGGGATCCCTCACCGGTGGCCATCTTCATCATCTCGGCGCTCTCCATGACGAGGAGGCAGTAGTTCACCCTTGGGGCTGAGGGTATGTACTAGTAGCTATGTGTTTGATCTCTCTCTCTCTCTCTCTCTCTCTCTCGTGTTCTTGAGGTGGTACGATCTTGATGTATCGCGATCTTTGCTATTATAGTTGGATATTATGATGTTTCTCCCCCTCTACTCTCTTGTAATGGATTGAGTTTTCCCTTTGAAGTTATCTTATTGGATGGAGTCTTTAAGGATTTGAGAACACTTGATGTATGTCTTGCATGTGCTTACCTGTGGTGACAATGGGATATCACGTGATCTACTTGATGTATGTTTTGGTGATCAACTTGCGGGTTCCATGACCTCGTGAACTTATGCATAGGGTTTGGCACACGTTTTCGTCTTGACTCTCCGGTAGAAACTTTGGGGCACTCTTTGAAGTTCTTTGTGTTGGTTGAATAGATGAATCTGAGATTGTGTGATGCATATCGTATAATCATACCCACGGATACTTGAGGTGACATTGGAGTATCTAGGTGACATTAGGGTTTTGGTTGACTTGTGTCTTAAGGTGTTATTCTAGTATGAACTCTATGATAGATTGAACGGAAAGAATAGCTTCATGTTATTTTACTACGGACTCTTGAATAGATCGATCAAAAAGGATAACTTTGAGGTGGTTTCGTACCCTACCATAATCTCCTCGTTTGTTCTCCGCTATTAGTGACTTTGGAGTGACTCTTTGTTGCATGTTGAGGGATATTTATATGATCCAATTATGTTATTATTGTTGAGAGAACTTTCACTAGTGAAAGTATGAACCCTAGGCCTTGTTTCCTAGCATTGCAATACTATTTGTGCTCACTTTTATCATTATTTACCTTGCTGTTTTTTATAATTTCAGATTACAAAAACCTATATCTACCATCCATATTGCACTTGTATCACCATCTCTTCGCCGAACTAGTGCACCTATACAATTTACCATTGTATTGGGTGTGTTGGGGACACAAGAGACTCTTTGTTATTTGGTTGCAGGGTTGTTTGAGAGAGACCATCTTCATCCTACATCTCCCACAGATTGATAAACCTTAGGTCATCCACTTGAGGGAAATTTGCTACTGTCCTACAAACCTCTGCACTTGGAGTCCCAACAACGTCTACAAGAAGAAGGTTGCGTAGTAGACATCAAGCAGTTTCTGGCGCCGTTGCCTGGGAGGTGAGTGCTTGAAGGTATATCTTTAGATCTTGCAATCGAATCTTGTTTTATCACTAGTTTAGTTTATAAAAGAAAACTAAAAAAATGGAATTAAGGTTGCCTCATATGCTTCATCTTTTTAATGTCTTTCGTGAAAATGATGGGAAGGAAAATTGTGCTCAAGTACTAGAGGAAGAATACATTAAAATGTTTGGCACTAAATCTTTGGATGATGAGCATGATTGCAATGTTGTTAGTATGGATTCTTTGAATACCCATGATGCTTATGCAAAGCCACAAGCTTGGGGATGCTATGTTTGATGAAGATGATATGTTTAGTCCCCCAAGTTTTGATGAGAATATTTATTATGATGAAAGCATGCCTCCTATTTATGATGATTATATTGATGAAAGTGGGTTTGGAAGAGTGTCAACTTTAGGAATTAATTATCCCACTATTTTGTAGGATGTTTAATATTATTGTGATAATTATGAAAGTGGATTTGGAGAGGTCATTACTTTATTTAGTGATGAATCCACTATTTTGGAAGAGGTTCCAATTGATTATGAGAACAAAGTTGCTATCTATGATGATTATTGTGATGACTTGTATGCTATTAAGAATAATGATAACCATGAAACTTGTCATAATCATCCCATCCCAAATTTTCAATTTGGAATGTTTTACAATTATTAGCTAAGCATCTATGCATTTTGTTTGAATTGAGTGACATTTGGAAATTTCAGAGGCATTTGAGTTTTATTTGAATTTGAATCTGATTTTGGCAATTGAAATTTATTTCAAAAAAAATACCTGACAAATACTTGAGCAAAAGTATGAGAGGAGTAAACATGACACTCCAAAGAAAAATGTCAGAAGAAAATATTGCCAAAAAAGTTTGAATTCAAATTTGATTTTAGTTGGAATCTACAAAAAAATGTTTTTTATTTAGTTTCTGGTTTGCCTCTGAAAAAATGTTCACGTTGTAGGATTTGTTTTTCTGATTTTATTGATATATATGTCCTATATAAAAAATATTATAGTTTCTCTTATTTTAGTTTTTTTTCTCTCTGACTTAATTCAAAAAAAAGGCAAAAAGCCCCCCGAGTTGGCCAGGTCGACGACCCAGCTAGCGAGGCCGCAGCCCAGCCAGCGCCGAGCCGCCAGCCCAGCATAGCGCCCGCACACGAATGCCCTCCCGACCGGTCGCCCGCCCGCACATGCACCGGCCCCACCCTTTCTCTTTCCCCTCTCCCATGCTATGCCGCTCCGAAGCACGCCCGAGCGCTGCCGCGGTTCCGATCTTCCCGCGATCGCGCTCCGAAGCTGCCCCCTCCTCCAAGTTGATGTCCTATAAATACCTACGCATCTCCTCCCCCGATCCCCCTAAAACCCTACTTGAAAACCCACCACAGCCCCGCCACTATCCGAACGCATCTCGCCGCCGCCGCCTCGGTTCGCCGCCGCTACCGACCCCGGTGAGAATTCCCCTTACCTCTAAGCACCTTCACCCGAACTCCCTCTTCGTTCTGCACCTCTTTGACATCCCCTCTTCCTTCCAGGAACCCCGACGCCGACCACCCCGAGCTCGCCGCACCTCGCCGGAGCCACGGAGCGCACAAGCCTCACCGTCATCGCCCCGACCGCCTCCGTCGTCCCCGAGCTCCACTGACTCCATCCCCGACCTCCCCTCGAGCTGCCGCACCTGCCCGACGACTCCGCCGCCGCCCCGGACCACCGGAGCACCCCCGCCACCGTCGCCCGAGCCGCCGTCGTCCATCGTCGCCGCTGTAAGCCACCGGACCGCCCCTCCACCGTTCGATCTGCAATCAACGGCGTAGATTAGATATAGTGAATGGTTAGGTTTAATTTAAGTAGACCGGTTTTCGTTCGGTTTATTCCCGGTTAGATCGGTTTATTTAGTTGCGGTTTAGTTAGACCGGCCGTTGCGGTTTATTTCTTATAGCCCGTAGGCGTTTTAGTTATATAGTGACCAGAGCGTCTTTTAGTTAGCCCACGGCCCGTTAGCGCTTTAGTTTTTTTTATGTTAGTTTTCGTTTCTGTTTTTAACAGAATAGTTCCAGTTTTGTAAAATTTATATCTTTTAGGTTATTTAATATTTTTAGTTGATTCTTTTTGATCTAGTTTGCAAATTTCCTATAGTTTCTGGATAAAATAGATTCGGCCATGTTTCAGTTTTTCAAAATTGTTTTATATTAGTTTTATTCAGATTAGTTTTTCTGCCATAAATTGAGTTAGGATTATTTTTTTAGTGATTCTTTTTGCTAATGCTTAGTTTTGACCATGCCTAGCATTAGGAACTTGTTTGGGTGTTTTAGATTTAATGAAAAAATAGTTTAGTCGAAATCAAGTTTTTCTTGTTTATTTTAGCTAGCTACTGTCTTCCTACTGTTCTAGTTAGTAAATTATTTTATTTTTTATTATGTTATAATTTATTTTAGATTAGTTTCTGTAGCTACAGAGGATGAACTTTTATTTACGGTAGAATAATTTATTTTATTTTATTTTCTTTGCTAGGATTGTTTTAGGCATAATATGAGTTCTATAATAGCTTTTAATATGATTCTTTTTGCTCCTAGTTTGTATGATGTTTTCACTTCTGTTAGTTAGCAAAACCAATGCTTAGGTTCTGTTAATAAAAGTTTTAGTTGTGTAAAACTATTTCTTAGTTGTTGCTTGTTATGATGAAAACCTTGATTTGCTTTCTTTGAGTTTTTCTTTGGTTTTGGTTTGATTGTTTTGTGTGATTTATGTTAGCATGCTATTATGTTAAGTGATTGTATGTTTGTATGCTTATATGATTATTGTTTGCTTCGATAGAATTTCCGGAGTGCGAAGCTTGCTATCTCGAGTCGCTAGCTTTCGAAGACCGTCAACCAGGCAAGTCATTTGATCATGTTTTACAATACCTATGATTTTGTTGCATTAGAATTGTGCCTCCCCACCATGCATGCAGTAGGAGAATTTTAAGTTATGTTCTTGAGTAGTATCATGAGGTAGGATGAACCCAATTCCCCTTACCATTGCCCGGGATGATGTAGTTTATTTTGCTATGCTCGTAGACGGGGTTGGTTGAGAGATTCATATGGGAGATGTGAGAGTCAAGATGATACAACCCCATGACTTCAAGCTCAAGATGGACTTGAAATTCACCACTGGGTGGAGGACGGTTGACGGGCACCCTGGAGAAACCAGCGGATGGCCGGGATGCATGGAGAAGCGCCATGACATCTTGCGGAAAGCTTCACCCAGCCACGAAGAGAGAGATGGATACACCTTGACCGGAAGCTTACCTGTGCAGCCGCAAGCCATTATGGGCTCTGGCTGGGTTGACCCTAGGCGTGACTCTGGACGGGCGGTGCCAGCAGATGTAGAAGAACGGTAGGACATGGATGGGCACCGGCAGTGCCCAGAGAAAATCTACGAAAGACCCTATTTCGTTCGTCCCGTCTTCAAACACCAGGCAGTGCGAGGACATAAAGGAGGGAACGATTCTTGCGGGTAAAGTGCACAAGACTCTGTAGAGTAACAACCTAATCGATTAGCCGTGTCCCCGGTTACGGACAAATGAGCCTCTGGAAATTGGAGTATTTCGGAAATCTCAACACTGAACTTAATAAATTAATTGAGGGGTTATTTAATAATTGGGAATGAGACATTGGTTGGCGGAACCATCTCAATAACAACCAGCATTTTGTAGTAATTGCAAGCAAGTCCTTTGTCATAGGAAAAAATTGGCTTTTTCGCAAAAACATAAAACTTAGAGCCCCACAACCAAATTGCATATAGTGTTAGCATTATTATTGTTGTTTTCTCCATGACTTGCCGACATATTCAAAATGCTGACCTACACGGCTGCAACGTCTTATGTTGCAGAGGAGTTTTCCGACCAGGAGTGAGGCTACGATCCACGCTTGGCGATTGCCCTATTGAGTCGGATGGACTCGCTATTCGTCTACGCTTCTGCAGCTTTATTTAGTTTATTTCTCATGAGTTGGCCTTCGGCCGAATTTATTATGATGTAATAAAGACTCGATATGAGAATCATGTAATAAATTCAGGTGTGATTGAACTTTGAATCTTTGCATCAATGTACTATGTGTGCCAGCATGATCTTGGGATGGTACAGCTATACAGAGACTTGACCGATTTCGGGTCGGGTCGCTACATTATTGTGATGACTTGTATGCTATTAAGAATAATGATAACCATGAAACTTGTCATAATGATTTTAGTTTTCAATTGGATTATGCCTCACATGATATTTATTTTGTTGAGTTTGCTCCCACTATTATTCATGAGAAGAAATTTGCTTATGTGGAGAGTAATAAAAATTGTATGCTTGTAGATCATGAAAATAATGCTTTACATGAAAGTTATATTGTTGAATTCATTCATGATGCTACTGAAAATTATTATGAGGGAGGAGCATATGCTTGTAGGAATTGCAATAATATCAAGTTTCCTCTCTATGTGCTTAAAGTTTTGAAGTTATGCTTGTTTTGCCTTCCTATGCTAGTTGATTATTCTTCTCATAAGTTGTTTGCTCACAAAATCCCTATGCATAGTAAGTGGGTTAGACTTAAATGTGCTAGTCATATTGTTCATGATGCTCTCTTTATGTTTCAATTCTTATCTTTTATGTGAGCATCATTGAAATCATCATGCCTAGCTAGGGGCGTTAAACATTAGCGCTTGTTGCGAGGCAACCCAATTTTATTTATGTTCCTTGATTTTTGCTCCTGTTTAGTAATAAATAATTCATCTAGACTCTGTTATATTTTGTTTTATGTTTTAATTAGTGTTTGTGCCAAGTAGAACCTTTGGGAAGACTTGGGTGAAGTCTTTGTGATCTTGCTTAAAAAACAGAAACTTTAGCGCTCACGAGATTAGCTGCCACTTTTTACTGGAGAGTGATTTTAGGTTGATTCTTTTTCAGATGATTAATAGACAAATTACTCAGGTCCACCAATTTATTTCATAATTTTTGGAGTTACAGAAGTATTCAAATGATACAGATTACTACAGACTGTTCTGTTTTTGACAGATTCTGTTTTCTATGTATTGTTTGCTTATTTTGATGAATCTATGAGTAGTATCGGAGGGTATGAACCATAGATAAGTTGGAATACAGTATATATTACACCAATATTAATTTAGAATGAGTTCACAACAGTACCTAAGTGGTGATTTATTTTCTTATACTAACGGAGCTTACGAGTTTTCTGTTAAGTTTTGTGTTGTGAAGTTTTCAAGTTTTGGGTAAAGATTCGATGGACTATGGAATAAGGAGTGGAAAGAGCCTAAGCTTGGGGATGCCCAAGGCACCAATAGTTAATATTCAAGGACAACCAAGAGCCTAAGCTTGGGTATGCCCCGGATGACATCCCCTCTTTCGTCTTCGTTCATCGGTAACTTTACTTGGAGCTATATTTTTATTCACCACATGATATGTGTTTTGCTTGGAGCGTCATTTTCTTTCCTTTTTCTTTTTCTTGCTGTTTGAATAAAATACCAATATCTGAAATTATTAAAGGTTAGGGAGTCTTCACATAGTTGCATAATTATTCAACTACTCATTGATCTTCACTTATATCTTTCAGAGTAGTTTGTCGTTTGCTCCAGTGCTTCACTTATATATTTTAGAGCACGACGGCGGTTTTATTTTGAAGAAATATATGAAATCTCATGCTTCACTTATATTATTTTGAGAGTCTTAAACAGCATGGTAATTTTCTTTGGTTATGAATTTAGTCCTAATATGATAGGCATCCAAGAGGGGTATAATAAAAACTTTCATATAAAGTGCTTTGAATACTATCTGAAGTTTGATTCCTTATGATTGTTTTGAGATATGAGGATGGTAATATTAGAGTCATGCTAGTGAGTAGTTATGAATTTGAGAGATACTTGTGTCAAAGTTTGTGATTCCCGTAGCATGCATATATGGTGAACCGTTACGTGATGAAGTCGGAGCATGATTTATTTATTGATTGTCTTCCTTATGAGGGGCGGTCGGAGACGAGCGATGGTCTTTTCCTACCAATCTATCCCCCTAGGAGCATGCGTGTAGTACTTTGTTTGGATAACTAATAGATTTTTGCAATAAGTATATGAGTTCTTTATGACTAATGTTGAGTCCATGGATTATATGCACTCACATCCTTCCACCATTGCTAGCCTCTCTAATACCGTGCACCTTTCGCCGATATCATACACCCACCATATACCTTCCTCAAAACAGCCACCATACCTACCTATTATGGCATTTCCATAGCCATTCCGAGATATATTGCCATGCAACTTACCACCGTTCCATTTATTATGACACACTTCATCATTGTCATATTGCTTTGCATGATCATGTAGTTGACATCGTATTTGTGGCAAAGCCACCGTTCATAATTCTTTCATACATGTCACTCTTGATTCATTGCATATCCCGGTACACCGCCAGAGGCATTCATATAGAGTCATATTTGTTCTAAGTATCGAGTTGTAATTCTTGAGTTGTAAGTAAATAAAAGTGTGATGATCTTCATTATTATAGCATTGTCCCAGTGAGGAAAGGATGATGGAGACTATGATTCCCCCACAAGTCGGGATGAGACTCCGGACGAAAAAAAGAGGCCATAAAAAAAAGAGAAAGCCCAAAAAAAGAGAGAAAAAGAGAGAAGGGTCAATGCTACTATCCTTTTACCACACTTGTGCTTCAAAGTAGCACCATGATCTTCATGATAGAGAGTCTCCTATGTTGTCAATTTCATATGCTAGTGGGAACTTTACATTATAGAACTTGGCTTGTATATTCCAATGATGGGCTTCCTCAAAATGCCCTAGGTCTTCGTGAGCAAGCGAGTTGGATGTACACCCACTTAGTTTCTTTTGTTGAGCTTTCATACAGTTATAGCTCTAGTGCATCCATTGCATGGCAATCCCTACTCACTCACATTGATATCTATTGATGGGCATATCCATAGCCCGTTGATACGCCTAGTTGATGTGAGACTATCTTCTCCTTTTTGTCTTCTCCACAACCACCATTCTATTCCACCTATAGTGCTATGTCCATGGCTCACGCTCATGTATTGCGTGAAAGTTGAAAAGGTTTGCGAACATAAAAAGTATGAAACAATTGCTTGGTTTGTCATCGGGGTTGTGCATGATTTAAATATTTTGTGTGATGAAGATAGAGCATAGCCAGACTATATGATTTTGTAGGGATAGCTTGCTTTGGCCATGTTATTTTGAGAAGACATGATTGCTTTGTTAGTATGCTTGAAGTATTATTGTTTTCATGTCAATATTAAACTTTTGTTTTGAATCTTATGGATCTGAATATTCTTGCCACAATAAATAAGATTACATTGATAAATATGTTAGGTAGCATTCCACATCAAAAATTCCATTTTTATCATTTACCTACTCGAGGACGAGCAGGAATTAAGCTTGGGGATGCTTGACACGTCTCCAACGTATCTATAATTTTTGATTGTTCCATGCTATTATATTATCTGTTTTGGATGTTTAATGGGCTTATTTATACACTTTTATATCATTTTCGGGACTAACCTAATAACCTAGAGCCCAGTGCCAGTTTCTGTTTTTTTGCCTATTTTAGTGTTTCGCAGAAAAGGAATATCAAACGGAGTCCAAACGGAATGAAACCTTCGGGAGAGTTATTTTTGGAACGGAAGCAATCCAGGAGACTTGGAGTAGACGTCAGGGAAGGTTCGAGGTGGCCACGAGGCAGGGAGGCGCGCCTGCCCCCCTGGGCGCACTCCCCACGCTCGTGGGCCCCTCGTGGCTCCCCTGACCGACTTCTTTTGCCTATATATGTCCATATACCCTAAAAACATCGGCAAACAGAATAGATTGGGAGTTCCGCCGCCGCAAGCCTCTGTAGCCACCAAAAACAAATCGGGACCCTGTTCCGGCACCCTGCGGTAGGGGGGATCCCTCACCGGTGGCCAGTAGTACCGCCGGTGGCTCCTCAGCAGTACTACCGCTGGCTTGCCAGGTCCCTACCGCGTCGATTCGAGGGGTATTTTTCTGTGTCGGATTATGCGGTACCTCGCAGCGGTAGTAGAGCGACAGTACCGCCCATAGTGGCAGTACTGCCCTTCCACCACGGCAGTACCGCCCGGTTCCCTCTTTCCCTTTGACCTTCCTTCTGCGTGGCAGTACCGCCGAAGGGAGCGGTAGTACCGCTTAACCCAGCGGTAGTACCGCTGTCTCCCGCGTTAGTACCGCCCTTTGCGGGGCTGTTTGGGGGGTAACGGTTGGATTGTTCCCCCCACTATATCGAGGGCGAGGCTGAGGCTGATGACGACAATGAGGACTATGAGCCGTTTGGGACAGAGCCCTCTTGGGCAAAGAAGCTCAAGCACAAGATAAAGAAGCTCTTCTGCATGGAGTCACATGGCCAGTACATGACTCATGTGGCGGAGAAGAAGGCCAGGGGGCGTCACAAGGAGCTCATGTGTCAGTTGGGTGCGACCGTTGTCAGTGGGTTGGAGGGTCAGATTACTGAGGAAGAGGAGTGGATCCAGCAGCACTGCCCGTGGACCGATTCAGACGCCGAGCAGTTCCCGACCAATGACGGCGGTGCAGACGATCCTGCAGGGATGTGATGCTCGTGATCCTCAGCTTGCTGTCACCTGGAGCTGTAGCTTAGCTCTTTGCCCTTTTGGTGTCTCGATGCCAAAGGGGGAGAGAGTTTTAGGGATTTGTGTGGATTTGTGTCGCTGCCGTGTTCTGGTGTGCTTGTGTTCGCGGTGTGTGTGTGTTCGCCATCGGCTTTGCTTTGTTTGGTGTGAGACATATGCTACCTTATTATCTTATCTATGTCTATCTAGTCTCTGGTATCTTATGAGTTGCATGCTTACCTGGTTATACATTTCTTGCTCTCATATATCCTTTGCTTAGGTTGTTGGACTATAACATATAGGGGGAGTGTTGATCCTAATGTGTGTGTCATGCTTTCCAAAGCCACTCCTTTCTAGGTGCACACATTCAGGGGGAGCCCGTCTATATGTTATAGTCCTTAGTATCTTTTCCTTCTTGTCTTATCCTTGTGCAAATCCCTGGTTGTCATCAATCCACCAAAAAGGGGGAGATTGTTGAGGCATATCTCTCTCTCTCGATGTGGTTTTGGTGGTTTATGACAACGTGTTTGCGGACTAATCGTGTGTTTTGAGCGTTTCAGAGATTCATCCTTGGCACGAGACGATTTATTCCCCTCGGAGTGTCATTCAAGACGGTGTAGCTCTTTCGTTTCTTTTTTGATGGACTAGTTGCGTAGAGGGCACCGTACTATCAAGAGGGGGTCCACTTTGGTATTGCTTGGGTGGAATCAACACGTACACATCCACTTTTCACCCTCCGAGCCCTTCCGCTTCTATGGAGAGATCTTCTCTCTTCTTGTGGGCTTTGTCTGGTACCCAGCGGTAGTACCGCTTGGGGGTCACAAGCTGCAGTACCGCTCCGTAGCGGTAGTACCGTCGGTGGCTCCTCAGCAGTACTACTGCTGGCTTGCCAGGTCCCTACCGCGTAGATTCGAGGGGTATTTTTCTATGTCGGATTGTGCGGTACCTCGCAGCAGTAGTAGAGCGGCAGTACCGCCCATAGCGGCAATACCACCCTTCCACCGCGGCAGTACCGCCCGGTTCCCTCTTTCCCTTTGCCCTTCCTTCTGCGCGGCAGTACCGCCGAAGGGAGCGGTAGTACCGCTTAACCCAACGGTGGTACCACTATCTCCCGCGGCAGTACCGCCCTCTGCGGGGCTGTTTGGGGGGTAACGGTTGGATTGTTCCCCCCCGCTATATAAGGAGGTCTTCTTCCCCAAAGTTGACTGACCTCTTCCCCCAAAAGCTCCATTGTTGTTCCAAGCTCCATTTTGCCCGATATCTCTCCCTAGCCAATCAAACTTGTTGATTTGCTCGGGATTGGTTGAGAAGGCCCCGATCTACACTTTCACCAAGAGAAATTTGTTTCCCCTCTAATCCCTAGCGGATCTTGTTACTCTTGGGTGTTTGAGCACCCTAGATGGTTGAGGTCACCGCGGAGCCATAGTCCATTGTGGTGAGGCTTCGTGGTGTCGTTGGGAGCCTCCAATTAAGTTGTGGAGATTGCCCGGACCTTGTTTGTAAAGGTTCGGTCACCGCCTCCAAGGGCACAAATAGTGGAATCACGACATCTCGCATTGTGTGAGGGCGTGAGGATAATATGGTGGCCCTAGTGGCTTCTTGGGGAGCATTGTGCCTCCACACCGCTCCAACGGAGACATATTTCCCATCAAAGGGAAGGAACTTCGGTAACACATCCTCGTCTCCACCGGGTCCACTCTTGGTTACCTCATGCCTTTACTTGTGCAAGCTTATTCGTGCTATATCTCTTGCTTGCTTGTGTGCCTATCATTGTTGCATCATATAGGTTGCTCACTAAATTGCATATCTAGACAACCTACTTTTATGGAAAGTTTAAATTGTTAAAGAAAAGCTAAAAATTGTTAGTTGCCTATTCACCCCCCCTCTAGTCAACTATATCCATCCTTTCACCGGCGCTCTCCATGACGAGGAGGGAGTAGTTCACCCTCGGGGCTGAGGGTATGTACGAGTAGCTATGTGTTTGATCTCTCTCTCTCTCTCTCTCTCGTGTTCTTCAGGTGGTACGATCTTGATGTATCGCGAGCTTTGCTATTATAGTTGGATCTTATGATGTTTCTAACCCTCTACTCTCTTGTAATGGATTGAGTTTTCCCTTTGAAGTTATCTTATCGGATGGAGTCTTTAAGGATTTGAGAACAATTGATGTATGTCTTGCATGTGCTTAATGTGGTGACAATGGGATATCACGCGATCTACTTGATGTATGTTTTGGTGATCAACTTGCGGGTTCCGTGACCTCGTGAACTTATGCATAGGGGTTGGCACACGTTTTTGTCTTGACTCTCCGGTAGAAACTTTGGGCACTCTTTGAAGTTCTTTGTTTTGGTTGAATAGATGAATCTGAGATTGTGTGATGCATATCGTATAATCATACCCACGGATACTTTAGGTGACATTGGAGTATCTAGGTGACATTAGGGTTTTGGTTGATTTGTGTCTTAAGGTGTTATTCTAGTATAAACTCTATGATAGATTGAACGGGAAGAATAGCTTCATGTTATTTTACTACGGACTCTTGAATAGATCGATCAGAAAGGATAACTTTGAGGTGGTTTCGTACCCTACCATAATCTCCTCGTTTGTTCTCCGCTATTACTGACTTTGGAGTGACTCTTTGTTGCATGTTGAGGGATATTTATATGATCCAATTATGTTATTATTGTTGAGATAACTTGCACTAGTGAAAGTATGAACCCTAGGCCTTGTTTCCTAGCATTTCAATACCCTTTGTGCTCACTTTTATCATTAGTTACCTTGATGTTTTTATAATTTCAGATTACAAAAACCTATATCTACCATCCATATTGCACTTGTATCACCATCTCTTCGCCGAACTAGTGCACCTATACAATTTAGCATTGTATTGGGTGTGTTGGGGACACAAGATACTCTTTGTTATTTGGTTGCAGGGTTGTTTGAGAGAGACCATCTTCATCCTACACCTCCCACGGATTGATATACCTTAGGTCATCCACTTGAGGGAAATTTGCTACTGTCCTACAAACCTCTGCACTTGGAGGCCCAACAACATCTACAAGAAGAAGGTTGCGTAGTAGACATCGAGAGCCCCTCCGAGATTGGATCTGTCTCTCTGTCTCTCTTTGTTTCTGCGCTCCCTGATTCTGCCCTTTCATCGTTTCTTAAATTCCCGGAGATCTGTAACTCCGATTGGGCTGAATTTTGGACACAATCTCTATTCGGATATTAGCTTTCTTGCGGTGAAAGAAGGGCACCAACCGCCTTACGGGGTGGCCATGAGGGTCCAGGGCGCGCCTCCTGCCTCGTGGCCCCCTCAGGCATCGTATCGCGTTGATCCTTCTTCCCAAAAAATCACATATATTCCAAAAAAATCTCTGTCAGTTTTATCCCGTTTGGACTCCATTTGATATGGATTTCCTGTTAAACAAAAAACATGCAACAAACAGGAACTGACACTGGGCACTGGATCAATATGTTAGTCCCAAAAATAGTATAAAAAGTTACCAAAAGTATATGAAAGTTGTATAATATTGGCATGGAACAATAAAAAATTATTGATAAAACGGAGACGTATCAGCATCCCCAAGCTTAATTCCTACTCGTCCTCAAGTAGGTAAATGATAAAAAACATAATTTTTGACGTGGAATGCTACCTAGCATAGTATTGAGCATGTAATCTAATCATGGCATGACTATTAAGACACGAGTGATTCAAAGCAATAGTCTATCATTTGACATTAAGACAATAATACTTCAAGCATAGTAATAAAGCAATCATGTCTTTTCAAAATAACATGGCCAAAGAAAGTTATCCCTACAAAATCATATGGTCTGGCTATACTCCATCTTCAGCACACAAAATATTCAAATCATGCACAATCCCGATGAGAAGCCAAGCAATTGTTTCATACTTTTGACGTTCTTGAACCTTTTCAACTTTCACGCAATACATGAGCGTGAGCCATGGACATAGCACTATAGGTGGAATAGAATATGATGATGGAGGTTGTGTGGAGAAGACAAAAAGGAGAAAGTCTCACATCGACGCGGTTAATCAACTGGCTATGGAGATGCCCATCAATTGATGTCAATGTGAGGAGTAGGGATTGCCATGCAATGGATGCACTAAGAGCTATAAGTGTATGAAAGCTCAAACCGGAAACTAAGTGGGTGTGCATCCAACTTGCTTGCTCATGAAGACCTCGGGCATTTGAGGAAGCCCATCATCGGAATATACAAGCCAAGTTCTATAATGAAAATTCCCACTAGTATATGAAAGTGATAACTCAAGAGACTCTCTATATGAAGAACATTGTGCTACTCTGAAGCACAAGTGTGACAAAAGGATAGTAACATTGTCCCTTCTCTCTTTTCTCTCATTATTTATTTATTATTTATTTTTTTCTCCTCTTTTTTTGGCGGGCTTCTTTGGCCTCTTTTTTTTATTTGGGCTTCTTTGGCCTCTTTTATTTTGATAACCTCACCTGGGACAATGTTCTAATAATGATGATCATCACACTTTTATTTACTTACAACTCAATATTACAACTCAATACTAGAACAAAGATATGACTCTATATGAATGCCTCCGGCGGTGTACCGGGATGTGCAATGATCTAGCGTAGCAAAGATATCAAAAAACAGACAAGCCATGAAAATATCATGCTAGCTATCTTACGATCATGCAAAGCAATATGACAATGAATGCTCAAGTCATGTATTTGATGATGATGGAAGTTGCATGGCAATATATCTCGGAATGGCTATGGAAATGCCATGATAGGTAGGTATGGTGGCTATTTTGAGGAAGATATAAGGAGGCTTATGTGTGATAGAGCGTATCGTATCACGGGGTTTGGATGCACCGGCGAAGTTTGCACCAACTCTCGAGGTGAGAAAGGGCAATGCACGGTACCGAAGAGGCTAGCAATGCTGGAAGGGTGAGAGTGTGTATAATCCATGGACTCAACATTACTCATAAAGAAATCACATACTTATTGCAAAAATCTATTAGTCATCGAAACAAAGTACTACGCGCATGCTACTAGGGGGATAGATTGGTAGGAAAAGACCATCGCTCGTCCCCGACCGCCACTCATAAGGAAGACAATCAACAAATACCTCATGCTCCGACTTCATCACATAACGGTTCACCATACGTGCATGCTACGGGAATCACAAACTTCAACACAAGTATTTCTACAATCCACAACTACCCACTAGCATGACTCTAATATCACCATCTTTATATCGCAAAAACTATTGCAAGGAATCAAACATATCATATTCAGTGATCTACAAGTTTTACATAGGATTTTATGACTAACCATGTGAATGACCAATTCCTGTCAACTCTCTAAATAGATATAAGTGAAGCAAGAGAGTTTAATTCTTTCTACAAAAGATATGCCCACACTCTAACAAATATAAGTGAAGCAAAAGAGCATTCTACAAATGGTGGTTTTCTATGTGTAGGGAAACAGGCAATCCAAACTTCAAATGATATAAGTGAAGCACATGAAGCATTCTATAAAGTCGTAGTCAAAGGATATAAGTGAAGTGCAAAGAGCATTCTATAAATCAACCAAGGACTATATCATACCAGCATGGTGCATAAAATAAAAGTGAAAATTAAATGCAAAAGATGCTCCAAGATTTGCACATATCGCATGAACGAAACGAATCCGAAAACATACCGATACTTGTTGAAGAAAGATGTGATGCCTTCCGGGGCATCCCCAAGCTTAGACGCTTGAGTCTCCTTGAATATTTACTTGGGGTGCCTTGGGAATACCCAAGCTTGAGCTCTTGCCTCTCTTCCTTATCCTCATATCGAGACATCCTCGATCTTCGAACACTTCATCCACACAAAACTCAACATAAAGCTCGGTAAGACCTGTTAGTATAATAAAGCAAATCACTACTCTAAGTACTGTTGCAAACCAATTCATAATTTATTTTTGCATTATAGCTACTGTAATATAACTTCTCCATGGCTTAATCCACTAATATGAATCAATAGTTTCATCAAAACAAGCTAACTATGCATCAAAAACAGAATCAGTCTTAAACAGGACAGTCTTTAGTAATCTGAACATTCACCATACTTCTGGTACTCCAAAAATTCTGCAAAAATTAGGAAAAATAAACAATTTGTATAGAAATATAGTGCAAAAAGTTTCAGAACCATTTGATGTTCCAGTAAAAAAATGTAAAATCATGCACTACAACCAAAGTTTCTGTTCTGCACCGCACAAACCAACAAGCAATGTAAACATCCTAAAGGAAAATCTTGGCACATTATTTTATTATACAATGGAGTTGTACAAGGGGATAATTATTTTTGTTGACAAGTTTCTGTAATCAAGATTCACAAAGTTTCCCTGAGCATGAACAAAGTTCAAGGAGCTCCCCGACTTCAACAATGCTTGTCTCTCTCACTTTCACATTCTTTTTAAAAATGTTTTGGGTTCCCCTCTTTATTTTTTTTGTTTCTAAACTATATAAAATCACTCAACAGAAATAAATGACTCTCTAAAACTTCCGGGTTGTCTCCCTGTCAGCGCTTTCTTTAAAGCCATTAAGCTAGGCATATAGTGCTCAAGTAATGGATCCACCCGGATCCCAAGGTATATCAAAGCCAATTTTAATTAACAATGGTTTGTGATTTAGTAGTGAGCACAAAGTAACATATATCATGCAACGACGAAGTCTAACTCTCTTCCTATGCATCGGCATGTCATAAAAGAACAATTCATGCACACATAGTAAAGGCCAATGCGTAGTATAAACAGTTTCTTGCAATTTTATCTTACTGGAAACACAAAGAGGTGGAGATATAGTTACTCTCTCATAATAATTGCAAGTAGGAGCAGCAAGCACATGCATATTATATCTATCAAAATCATCATGTGTAGTAGTAAAACGCAACCCATCAATATAATCCTTAATAAGGGCAAACTTCTCCGATATAGTGTAGTCGGGAGAATTCAAAAAGATAATAGGGCTATCACGCGTGGGTGCAATAGCAACAATTTCATGTTTAACATAAGGAACTATAGCAAGTTCATCTCCATAAGCATAATTCATATTGGCATCTTGGCCACAAGCATAGCAAGCATCATCAAAAAGGGATATTTCAAAAGAATCAACAGGATCATAACAATCATCATAGCAACCATCCTTCGGTAAGCACGAAGGGAAATTAAACAATGTATGAGTTTAAGAGTTACTCTCATTAGAAGGTGGGAATGGGTGATCAATCCGCTCTTCCTCCTTTTGTTCTTCACTCTCCTCCTCATCTTTTTCATCCAATGAGCTCACAATGTCATTAATTTCTTCTTCCTTAGACTCCTGCAAAATATTAGTCTCTTCTTGGACAGCGGGGGAGTCCTCAATATATGGTTTAATATATGGATTAGAAGCATAATTATCATAACAATATTTAAGTATGGCAAAATTTTCAGATTTGTAAAGAGTAGCATCATACTTTTCAATCTAACAAGCAATTTCATAAGCACCCTTAAAAGCAACAAATTCTTCAATTTGTTGAACATCATAGTAATTATAAACACCCTTAGCATACGGACATACGATTCCATTATCACTAAACAAACATTGGCAGGGAAGGTGTTTCTTAGGGTCTTCAGTGAAGGAAATATGCCCTAGAGGCAATAATAAAGTTATTATTTATATTTACTTATATCATGATAAATGTTTATTATTCATGCTAGAATTGTATTAACCGGAAACTTAGTACATGTGTGAATACTTAGACAAACAGAGTGTCACTAGTATGCCTCTACTTGACTAGCTCGTTGAATCAAAGATGGTTAAGTTTCCTAGCCATAGACATGAGTTGTCATTTGATTAACGGGATCACATCATTAGAGAATGATGTGATTGACTTGACCCATTCCGTTAGCTTAGCATTTGATCGTTTAGTATATTGCTATTGCTTTCTTCATGACTTATACATGTTCCTATGACTATGAGATTATGCAACTCCCGAATACCGAAGGAACACCTTGTGTACTATCAAACGTCACAATGTAACTGGGATATTATAAAGATGCTCTATAGGTGTCTCCGAAGGTGTTTGTTGGGTTGGCATAGATCGAGTTAGGATTTTTCACTCCGAGTATCGGAGAGGTATCTCTGGGCCCTCTCGGTAATGCACATTACTATAAGCCTTGCAAGCAATGTAACTAATGAGTTAGTTGTGGGATGATGCATTATGGAACAAGTAAAGAGACTTACCGGTAACGAGATTGAAGTAGGTATTGAGATACCGACGATCGGATCTCGGGCAAGCAACATACCGATGACAAAGGGAACAACATATGTTGTTATGCGGTTTGACCGATAAAGATCTTCGTAGAATATGTAGGAGCCAATACGAGCATCCAGGTACCGCTGTTGGTTATTGACCGGAGTTGAGTCTCGGTCATGTCTACATAGTTCTCGAACCCGTAGGGTCCGCACGCTTAACGTTCGGTGACGATTTGTATTATGAGTTATGTGATTTGATGACCGAAGTTTGTTCGGAGTCCCGGATGAGATCGGGGACAGGACGAGGAGTCTCAAAATGATCGAGACGTAAAGATCGATATATTGGAAGGCTATATTCAGACATCGGAAAGGTTCTGAGTGGTTCGGGTATTTATCGAAGTACCGGAGAGTTACAAGAATTCGTCGGGGAGTATATGGGCCTTATTGGGCTTTAGGGGAGAGAGAGAGAGAGAGAGAAGCAGGCCGCGCGCCCCCAAAGGCCTAGTCCGAATTGGACTAGGGGGAGGGGCGGCGCCCCCTCCTTCCTTCTCTTCTCTCTTCCCCTTCCTTCTCTCCTACTCCTACTACTTGGAAGGGGGGAATCCTACTCCCGGTGGGAGTAGGACTCCCCAGGGCATGCCATAGTAGAGGGTCGACCCTCCCCCTCCTCCACTCCTTCATATACGGGGGAGGGGGGCACCCCATAGACACACAAGTTGATCAGTTGATCTTTTAGCCATGTGCAGCGCCCCCTCCACCATAATCCACCTCGGTCATATCGTAGCGGTGCTTAGGCGAAGCCCTGCGTTGGTAACATCATCATCGTTGTCAACACGCCGTCGTGTTGACGAAACTCTCCCTCGAAGATCTACTGGATCGGAGTTCGTGGGTCAACGAGCTGAACGTGTGCTGAACTCGGAGGTGCCGTGTGTTCGGTACTTGATCGGTCGGATCGTGAAGACGTATGACTACATCAACCGCGTTCTCATAAAGCTCCCGTTTACGGTCTACAAGGGTACGTGGACGACACTCTCCCCTCTCGTTGCTATGCATCACCATGATCTTGCGTGTGCATAGGATTTTTTGTGAAATTACTACGTTCCCCAACATTCAGAACAACAAGTAAAATCATATATTTCACATAAATTCTAAGCATAGCATTGCAAACAATGAATTTGATCTAGTAAAAGTTTCCGTTTTTCAGATATGCGGTGTCGCACATAATAAGCATGCTCATCTAAAGATTTGCCCTCAACTAAGCTAGTTTGGGTTTCAACCCGAGCACATAAGGATCGAAGATGATCTAAGTAAAAAGCTTTAGTAGTGTCATAGATTTTGAGTGGTTCTTCAACCGTTGGTTCAGTAGGTACCACTATTTTTTTTGGTATTTTGCGTTTCCTACCCATAACTAAAGATAGAAAACAAGAGCACAAAATAAAAACTACTTAGTGATAAAGCAAACAAGCACACACGAGAATATTCACCACACGCTATAACTCCCCGGCAACGGCACCAGAAAAAGGTCTTGATAATCCACAAGTATAGGGGATCAGTTGTAGCCTCTTTCGATAAGTAAAAGTGTCGAACCCAACGAGGAGCTAAAGGTAGAACAAATATTCCCTCAAGTTTTATCGATCACCGATACAACTCTACTCACGCTTAACGTTCTCTTTACCTAGAACAAGTATGAAACTAGAAGTGCTTTTTTGGTGCGATAGGATAGGTTCGCAAGATAATAAAGAGCGCGTAAATAAAAATTAGGGGCTATTTAGATGAAGACACAACTAAGTTAGTTTTAGTAGAGAGCTTTTTGTCACGAGAAAGTTATTTGTCCCTAGGCAATCGATAACTAGACCGGTAATCATTATTGCAATTTTATTTGAGGGAGAGGCATAAGCTAACATACTTTCTCTTCTTGGATCATATGCACTTATGATTGGAACTCTAGCAAGCATCCGCAACTACTAAAGATCATTAAGGTAAAACCCAACCATAGCATTAAAGCATCAAGTCCTCTTTATCCCATACACAACAACCCCCTTACTCGGGTTTATGCTTCTGTCACTCAAGCAACCCACTATAAGCGAATCATGAACGTATTGCAACACCCTACAGCGGGAATCCCTCACGCTTGCGCGACACGGAGAGCACCATAGAACAGCACCAATAATAAAACATGCAACTCAAACCAATTACGATCCTCAATTAACCCATAGGACAAAACGGATCTACTCAAACATCATAGGATAGCCATACATCATTGGGAAATAATATACAACATTGAGCACCATGTCTAAGTAGAGATTACAGCGGGTAAAAGAGGGGTTACACCACTGCATAGAGGGGGGAAGAGTTGGTGATGACGGCGGTGAACTTGTTGGTGTTGATTGCAGTGACGATGATGGCCCCAGCGGTGTTCCGGCGCCACCGGGAGAGAGCCCCCCTTCTTCTTCTTCCTTGACATTCTCCCTAGATGGGAGAAGGGTTTCCCCTCTGGTCCATGGTCTCCATGGCATGGGAGGTGCGAGAGCCCCTCCAAGATTGGATCTGTCTCTCTGTCTCTCTCTGTTTCTGCGCTCCCTGATTATGCCCTTTCACCGTTTCTTAAATTCCCGAAGATCCGTAACTCCGATTGGGCTGAATTTTGGACACGATCTCTATCCGGATATTAGCTTTCTTGTGGCGAAACAAGGGCACCAACCGCCTTAAAGGGTGGACACGAGGGCCCAGGGCGCGCCTGACCCCCTGGGGCGCCCCCTGCCTCGTGGCCCCCTCGGACATCGTATCGCGTTGATTTTTCTTCCCAAAAATCAGATATATTCTAAAAAATCTCCGTCAGTTTTTATCCCGTTTGGACTCCGTTTGATATGGATTTTCTGCAAAACAAAAAACATGCAACAAACGGGAACTGGCACTCGATCAATATGTTAGTCCCAAAAATAGTATAAAAAGTTGCCAAAAGCATACGAAAGTTGTATAATATTGGCATGGAACAATAGAAAATTATAGATACGACGGAGACGTATCAGGATGCTGATACGTCTCCAACGTATCTATAATTTTTGATTGTTCCATGTTGTTTTATTATCAATCTTGGATGTTTTATAATCATTTTATATCATTTTTTGGTACTAACCTATTGACATAGTGCCAAGTGCCAAGTGCCAATTGCTATTTTCCCATGTTTTTTACATCACAGAAAATCAATACCAGACGGAGTCCAAATGCAACAAAACTTCACGATGATTTTTTATGGACCAAAAGGAAGAAGTTGGGCCCTGGTTGCACCTAAGGGGAGTCCCGAGGAGGGGACAACCCACCAGGGCGCGCCAGGAGGCCCAGGCGCGCCCTGGTGGGTTGTGCCCACCTCAGGTGCCCCCAGGATCGCCTCTTTGCTCTATAAATACCCCGATATTCCAGAAACCCTAGGCACATCGACGAAATATTCATCCAGCAGCCGTAGAGTCCAGAGCCACCAGATCCAATCTAGACACCATCTCAGATGGGGTTCACCACCTCCATTAGTGCCTCTCCGATGATGCGTGAGTAGTTCTTTGTAGACCTTCGGGTCCGTAGTTAGTTGCTGGATGCCTCTCTCTCTCTCTCATTGAATTCTCAATACAATGGTCTCTTGTAGATCCATATGATGTAACTCTCTTGCGATGTGTTTGTTGGGATCTGATGAACTTTGAGTTTATGATCAGTCATATCTTTTTATATCCATGAAAGTTATTTGAGTTTCTTTGATCTCTTATATGCATGATCTCTTATAGACTCGTATTTCTTCTCTGATATTTGGGTTTTGTTTGGCCAACTTGATCTATTTATCTTGCAATGGTAAGAGGTGCCTGGTAGTGGGTTCGATCTTACGGTGCTTGATCCCAGTGACAGAAAGGGAACCGACACGTATGTATCGTTGCTACTAAGGATAAACAGATGGGATCTATATCTAACGCAATGGATAAACGGATCTTGTCTACATCATGTCATCATTCTTATTGCATTACTCGTTTTTCCATGAACTTAATACACTAGATGCATGTTGGATAGCGGTCGATGTGTGGAGTAATAGTAGTAGATGCAGGCAGGAGTCGGTCTACTAATCTTGGACGTGATGCCTATGTAATGATCATTGCCTGGATATCTTCATAATTATTTGAGGTTCTATCAATTGCCCAACAGTAATTTGTTTACCCACCGTTTGCTATCTTTCTTGAGAGAAGCCACTAGTGAAACCTATGGCCCCTGGTCTTCTTTCTCATATATTTGCTTGCGATCTAATTTTCCTTTGCATTTTTATTCAGATCTGTAAAACCAAAAATACAGAAATACTTTGCTGCACTTTATTTATTTGCGATCTATTATTTCAATCTACTACAATTTTCTGGCGTCGTTACCTGAAAGGGATTGACAACCCCTTTAACACGTCGGGTTGCGAGGTGTTGATATTTGTGTGCAGGTGCTGTTTACGTTGTGTTGCTTGGTTCTCATACTTGTTCGATAATCTTGGTTTCTTCACTAAGGGAAATACCTACCGTCGCTGTGCTGCATCATCCCTTCCTCTTTGGGGAAATACCGACGTAGCTCAGAGAGCAATCAATTCCAGTGACAGAAAGGGAACCGACACGTATGTATCGTTGCTACTAAGGATAAAACGATGGGGTCTATCTCTACATAGATAGATCTTGTCTACATCATGCCATCGTTCTTATTGCATTACTCCATTTTTCCATGAACTTAATACACTAGATGCATGCTGGATAGCAGTCGCTGTGTGGAGTAATAGTAGTAGATGCAGGCAGGAGTTGGTCTACTAATCTTGGACGTGATGCCTATATAATGATCATTGCCTGGATATCGTCATGAGTATTTGAAGTTCTATCAATTGCCCAACAGTAATTTGTTCACCCACCATTTGCTATTTTTCTCGAGAGAAGCCACTAGTGAAACCTACAGCCCCCGAGTCTCTTTCTCATATATTTGCCTTTGCGAGCTACTTTTTCCTTGCATTTATTTTCAGATCTATTAAACCAAAAATACAAAAATACTTTGCTGCACTTTATTTTATTTGCGATCTATTTATTCAATCTATTACAACTTTCTCCCGTCCACACACCAATTTGAGGCGCCGTTACCCGAAAGGGATTGACAACCCCTTTAACACGCCGGGTTGTGAGTGGTTGTTATTTGTGTGCAGGGGCTGTTTACGTTGTGTTGCTTGGTTCTCCTACTAGTTTGATAACCTTGGTTTCATATCTGAGGGAAATACCTACCGCCACTGTGCTGCATCATCCCTTCCTCTTTGGGGAAATACCGACGTAGCTTCAAGCGACATCAAAAGGAATTTCTGGCGCCGTTGCCAGGGAGGATCTTCAACATATACCAGGTTCCTAATCACAAATCTCATCTCCTTGCAATTTACATTATTTGCCTTTTGCCTCTTGTTTTCCTCTCACCCACTTCACAAATTTTTTTCTGTTTTATTCGCCTCTCTTTTTCGTTTGCCGTTTTCTCGTCAGATCTATCCTTTGTTTGCAACCATGAGTGATTTCGGTATGGCACCAATAGATGATGGCCTAACTCCTAAGATTGGACGTACGGGCAATCTGGATGCTACACTTTTATCTTGGGGCAAGGGAATGTTATGGGAAAAGAACGTATCCAAGAATGTTTCAATTGTGTGGGAAATTTGAGTCTTGATGATGCTCCTATACTTAAAACTACTAGATCTTATGCAGATGCTATCTCAGCACTAGTTCTGAAACTTGAAAGTCAATTTATTCGTACCCATCCTACTTTGCAAAGATTGTTTTTTGAGCTTCCCGTTATAAAGAACCATAGGGCTAAAAAGTTGTCCACCCTTATCCTTATGAATCAATTTGATTACATAATACGGGAAGCTGGGGAATCTTTGATTTTTATGGTATGAATCGTGAAAAACCTGTGATAGATGAAATTCTTTACAATACTTACTATGCTTTAAGACATTTGCTTGGGGACAATAAAATATTTGATGAGAATCTTAAAAAGGAAGTCCCCGTTTTAGATATAATCCAACAAGTTTTCAATAATGTTAATCAACATTACTCTTGGATTGTTGCGGGAAATCAAAAGGGTTATGATGAACACCAACTTAGGAATGCTAAAGTTTCTATGGATAATATGTTTTATGTTGTGTTTACAAAACCCCATGATGAAAATACCTCTAAGAAAATTAAGAATAGGATGACAAAACTTAGATCCTTACTTTATGCCTAGCTAAGGGCATACAACTACAACGCTTGTTGGGAGGCAACCCAATGAATAAATTTTATTTTTTGCTTTTTGCTTTCTGTTCTTGAGTGCTAGCACAATTATGCTACTGTTATGATTGTGTTTTAATTAGTGTTTGTGCCAAGTAGAACCGATATGATCTTCTTGGGTGATAGTTGTTTGATCTTGCTGAAAAACAGAAACTTTTGCGCTCACGGAAACAATTCTTATTTTTACCAGAGCGTGATAAAATGCCAATTCTTTTTGCAGAAGATTGATATACAAATTACCTAGGTCTCCCTAGTTTTTCAGAATTTTTGGAGTTCCAGAAGTTTTCAAAATAGTCAGATTACTACAGACTGTTCTGTTTTGACAGATTCTGTTTTCTTTGCGTTGTGTGCTTATTTTGATGGCTCTATGGTTTTATTTGATGAGTTTTTGCCATAGAAAAGTTGGAATACAATAGATATAATGAAAAAACAAAATATGAATTGTTTTGGTACAATACTTATAGTAGTGATTTATTTTTCTTACACTAACGGATCTCACGAAGGTTTGTTGAGTTTTGTGTGATTGAAGTTTTCAAGTTTTGGGTTATCTTATGATGGATGAAGGAATAAGGAGTAGAAGAGCCTAAACTTGGGGATGCCCTGGCATCCCAAGATATTATCCAAAAATGAGCAACCAACTAAGCTTGGGGATGCCCCCAAGTGGCATCCCCTCTTTCTTCTAATGACCATCGGTATTTTACTCGAAGCTATATTTTTATTCGTCACATGATTTGTGTTTTGCTTGGAGTGTCTTGTATGATATGAGTCTTTGCTTGTTTTATTTTGTGTTTTAAGTCTTGATCCCTTGCTGGACACACCTATTTGGGAGAGCAAAAATTATGTCATGACTTGATAGAATTTCTCTCTATGCTTCACTTAAATTTTTATGAGCTACGGACTTGCTCTAGTGTTTCACTTATATCTTTTTGAGCATGGTGTGCTTAGTATTTTTGAAGAAATGCTCTCTTGCTTCACTTAGATTTATTTGAGAGTTAGTAACTTTTTAAAACATTCTCTCTTGAGTCACTTAAGTTATTTTGAGAGAAAGAAAGAAAAATTATGCTGATGATCTTCACTTATATTTGTTTGAGCTTACAAAAAGCAACACATGAAAATTAGTCCCAAAGTGATAGATATCCAAGAATGATATAATAAAAACTTTCATGAAGACCATTGGACAAAATAAACTTGATTCTTAGTAATAGTTTTGAGATATGATGATGTGATATGTGAGTTATGTTGATGAGAAATTATGCTTTAGTAAGAATATTGGTGTTAAGGTTTGTGATTCCCTATGCAAGCACGAAAGTCAATAGTCATGCAATGAAATTATATCCTACTTGTGGTGCATTATTCGGTGTTATTTATGCTTAATGCTTGCTTATGAGATTATTCGTTTCTTGGTTGGTCGCTTCTCAATCTTTTTCTAGCCTTCTGATAACCCACAAGTATAGGGGATCACAACAGTTTTCGAGGGTAGAGTATTCAACCCAAATTTATTGATTCAACACACGGGGAGCCAAAGAATATTCTCAAATATTAGCAGTTGACTTGTCAATTCAACCACACCTGGATAACTTAGTATCTGCAGCAAAGTATTTAGTAGCAAAGTAATACGGAAGTAACGGTAACAAAAGTAATATTTTTGGGCTTTGTAGTGATTGTAACATGTGACGCCCCCGATTCAATCGTACACTAATCATGCACGCAAATGTGTACGATCAAGATCAGGGACTCACGGGAAGATATCACAACACAACTCTATAAATAAAATAAGTCATACAAGCATCATAATACAAGCCAGGGGCCTCGAGGGCTCGAATACAAGTGCTCGATCATAGACGAGTCAGCGGAAGCAACAATATATGAGTACAGACATAAGTTAAACAAGTTGCCATAAGATGACTAGCACAAACGGGGATACAGATCGAACGAGGCACAGGCCTCCTGCCTGGGATCCTCCTAACTACTCCTGGTCGTCGTCAGCGGGCTGCACGTAGTAGTAGGCACCTCCAGAGTAGTAGGAGTCATCGTCGACGGTGGCGTCTGGATCCTGGGCTCCATCGACTGGTTGCGGCAACCGGGTAGAAGGGAAAGGGGGAAAAGGGGGAGAAAAGCAAAAGTGAGTACTCATCCAAAGTACTCGCAAGCAAGGAGCTACACTACATATGCATGGATATATGTGTAAAGGGGCCATATCAGTGGAATGAACTGCAGAATGCCAGAATAAGAGGGGGATAGCTAGTCTTATCGAAGACTACGCTTCTGGTCGCCTCCGTCTTGCAGCATATAGAAGAGAGTAGACTGAAGTCCTCCAAGTAGCATCGCATAGCATAATCCTACCCGGCGATCCCCTCCTCGATGCCCTGTTAGAGAGCGATCACCGGGTTGTATCTGGCACTTGGAAGGGTGTGTTTTATTAAGTATCCGGTTCTAGTTGTCATAAGGTCAAGGTACAACTCCGGGTCGTCCTTTTACCGAGGGACACGGCTATTCGAATAGATAAACTTCCCTGCAGGGGTGCACCACATAACCCAACACGCTTGATCCCATTTGGCCGGACACACTTTCCTGGGTCATGCCCGGCCTCGGAAGATTAACACGTCGCAGCCCCACCTAGGCACAACAGAGCGGTCAGCACGCCGGTCTAAACCTATGCGCGCAGGGGTCTGGGCCCATCGCCCTGAGCACACCTGCACGTTGCGTACGCGGCCGGAAGCAGATCTAGCCCCCTTAATACAAGTGCGAGCTTACGATCCAATGCGGCGCGCGCCACTCAGTCGCTGACGTCAAAAGTGCTTCGGCTGATACCACGACGCCGAGTGCCCATATCTTTCCCGCGTAGTTGGTTAGTGCGTATAGACCGAATGGCCAGACTCAGATCAAATACCCAGATCTCGTTAAGCGTGTTAAGTATCCGCGAACGCCAACAGGGCCAGGCTCACCTCACACCCAGGTAGCCCCGAACTGCCCTGCCGCTCCGCCTCAAAGATCCACTCGCGGGTACTCCTCGAGCCAACCCGACTTTGGTCACCACATGTATCATGTATATAGTATAATATATATCCATGATCACCTCCCGAGGTGATCACAGCCCAGTAGTATAGCATGGCAGACAGACAAGAGTGTAGGTCCACTGATGGAACACTAGCATCCTATACTAAGCAAGTAGGATTGCAGGTAAAGGTATCAACAGCAGTATCAGAGACAGGCTATGCATCAGGATAGGAATAACGAAAGCAGTAACATGCTACACTACTCTAATGCAAGCAGTATAGAGGAGAGTAGGCGATATCTGGTGATCAAGGGGGGAGGGGCTTGCCTGGTTGCTCTGGCAAGAGAGAGGGGTCGTCAACTCCGTAGTCGTACTGGGTAGCAGCAGTGTCGGTCTCGGTGTCTAGCGAAAGAAAAGGGGGGAGAAACAATAAATATTTAAGCAAACAGATGCATAGCGATGCATGACATGACAAGTAACGGTGTTAGGGGTGCCCTAACGCGGTATGCGGTGATACCGGTGAAAGGGGAAAACATCCGGGAAAGTATTCCCGTTGTTTCGCGTTTTGGGGCAAAGGAGCCGGAGGGGGAAAGTTGCGATTTGGATAGGTTAGGGATGCGTGGCGGACGAACGGGTTGCGTATCCGGGTTCGTCTCGACGTTCTGAGCAACTTTCATGTTGAAAATAATTTAATCCGAGTTACGGATTAAAAGATATGATTTTCTAAAGATTTATTAATTTCTGGAATTTAATTAACTATTTTTATTAAATTCTAAATTATATTAATGACATCAGCATGATGTCATGCTGACGTCAGCAGTCAACAGAGTTGACTGGTCAACCTGACCAGTGGGTCCCACTGGTCAGTGACACATTTTAATTAAACGGATTAATTAAGCTAATCAAAATTAATTAAGGGGGGGTGGGCCCCACTGTCATACTAATTAATTAACTAATTAACATTAGTTAATTAGGTTAATTAATCATTAGGTTAATTAACCTTAATTAGTTAATTTATTCAGAATTAATTAAGTTAATTAATTAATTAGTTATTTTTATCATTAATTATTTATTTATATATATTTTTATTTATTATTATTTTTATTTTTCATTTTTTTTAAAAATTGGATCTGAAGGCGGGGCCCTCCTGTCATTGGCCCAAAGGGGCTTTGCGGGTTTCGGGCGCATGGGCGCGCGGGTGCAGGGGGCTATGGGGCGTCCGTTAGCGGGCGAAGCCCCTGACCCAGCGCAGCAGGGCGCCGGCCAGGGGAGACGCCGGTCGCGGCGGCCGGAGCGGCCGGAGACGGGGCGTCGACGGGGAGGGGTGGGCTGCAGCGGCATCGGCGAGCAGCACCACCAGAGGCGCGCGGGGGTGGCGAATAGGGGGCGCGGCCACGGGCGAGCGCGTACAGGGGTGGCGAGGCATTGGCGCATGGTGACCGCGAATGGGCGAGGACAGAACGCGGCCACGGCGGGGCGGGAGCCGCGGCGGGCGTAGTCGGGCGAGGCCCCGGTGCGGTGGAGTGGCGCTGGGCGCGCAGATCTCCGGGCGCGGCCACGGGAGGTCGTGGGCGCGACGAGCGCGGCCCCGGAGCGAGGCAATCGCCAGCGAGAGGGGACGGGGAGAAGGAGGACCGGGGTCCTCACCGGGGTTCGTGGGGTCTAGGCAACGGGCGCGGGGGGGGGGGGGGTTCGGGGAGGTCGACGGGTACGACGTGCGTAGAAGGGGAAGTCCGGCGGCGTCCGGGACGGTTTCGGCGAGGCCCGTGGAGCTCCGGGCACGGAGCGGCGTTGAGCGTGCGGCGAAGGGCGCCGTTGCCCTGGGTGGCTGGTCAGGGAGAAGGTGTGGACGGGGCGGCGTCGTGTGGCGGCGGGCCGCCGACGTGTGGTGGGACAGCACCGGGCGACGTCGGCGGTTCCAGGCGGCGGTGGCCTTCTCTGGATCCTGATCCAGATCGGGAGGGAGGAGGGGGGTGTCGTGGGGAGAGTGGGGTGGATGGGGTTAGGGTTTCGGGAGGGGGGAGTGGATAAGGAGGACTGGGGGAGGCCGGCTGGGCCAGGTGGGCTGTGGCCCAAGGAGGGGGGGCTTGCGGCCTGACGGGCCGAAGCCCAGGGGGCAGGGGGTTTTCCCCCCATCTTCCTTTTTTTCTGTTATTATTTAATTTTCTTTCTATTTTTAGTTTTACAAAATTACCACTAGTGCCCAAATTTGTATTAATCAACAAACTACTGTAAGATTAATTCTTAACCCATAATAAAATAGTTTTAGCATTTTATAAATTCGATAGGCATTTGTTTAATTGTTCTCACTACTGTTTTAATTGTTTTAGAGCCTTTAAACCTTTTATCAAAGTTTGGTTTCTCCACCATAATTACTTACGATTTATTTGACACAGCCCGAACATCTTAGTTTTGATATTTGAAAATTTTACTGTTTGCCTATATTTTAAATTTTAAATTTGAATCGTTTTTGAACTAACTCGAGTTTATCAACAGTAACCGAAGTGACGTGGCTCCATTAGCAGAGGTTTACTGTAGCTCGATTATCCGGGCGTCACAAATCTCCTCCACTACAAGAAATCTCGTCCCGAGATTTAAGCGGTGGAGTAAGGGGGAAGGTGTTGGTAGCGAAAAAAACCTAACGAGTCTTCTCGGTCTTGGCTGCCCTTTCGAAGAGGTTGATCCCTTTCGTTGATGTCTTCAATTCTTTATTCCAATGCATCATGATAAACTTGTCATCATTTCTTCAGGAACTCCATCGTACTTATGAAAGGATAAGGGGCAGCTCAGCTACGACAGAATGCTTTGAGGGAAACAATCTGGGGTTAACCCATGAATGAGTATAAGATTATCTCTCGAGTTGAACATATGAAATACATTGAGAGTAAGGTACGAAGGTACAATAAGAGGTTCCAAGCGGATAGATAGTTGCTCGAAGTCTGAACCAGAGTGAGAAAGGGGTTCAGAGTAGCGAGAGTAAGTATTGCGTCTGATACCAGAATAGATCACTAGGAAGGCGACCCATGGATTAAATACGAAGCCAAGCACGGAGAATAACCATTAGAAACAAGGTTGTACAGGATAGTCAGGTTTCGATCCTGTGGAACTGTGGGTTATGGGCCCACCATGTGGTTACAAGTAGGAAGGGCGGAGACGTCTTGCGTGATCATGCAAGCAAGGCATGTCAGGGGGTAGCCTGTCGGTTATGTCGGCAACAACGTTGATACCAAGGGCGAGGGACAAAGAGAACTATTTTCCTGCTCGTTGAACGAGGCGGACCAATAGGCAAAGTTCCCGTCCATCGGTGGCTACCGAAATGTCATCAACAGTAGAAACAGGGTCTTACTGACAAAGTTGTACACCAAGGTGTTCTACATAAGCAGAGGATTACTACTGCTTATATAATATAGATCACAAGGAGGGTTAGGCAAACTAATGGAAAGGGAAAGTGTCCATCAAATTTAATCAGAACAATGGAAAGAAAATGTGTTTAAACACATATTTCAGGGGTATATCCTTCCCAAGAACAATCAGAGCATGATATCCACGACAAGATATAATGTAGAAAATTCTTTAGGTAGGGGAGAGAAATTTCATGACATTACCCATACAGCGGTGTTTGGATAATTTAGCAGGAAACATTTAGCATTGGCTTCAAATGTTCTTGTTGAAAATCGGAGTACCATAGACACGCTTCGAAATAGCATTGACGTGGTCATCAGGTGAAGATCAGACTATGGAAACAGGAAGGATCCATCAGGAACAACTTGTAGAGTAAGTCTTACAATTTCCTCATGGAAGAATGGGTAGTCTTGCTAATAAGGAAACTATAACGGCAGGTCATCCGGCCAGGTGTGCTGGGCATGCCATCACCTTACCGGGTCATAAAAGACCAGTGTTATAACTCTTGGAAAAATGTTCCAACCATCATATCTGACCGAGATTCAGATCTGATCGGTGTTAGGATACCTTAGACTCAGGATGCTTGAGAAGAAAAGGTGCAACACAAATTGACGGGAAGACATTGTAAGATTCTCGGGAAATGAACTATGGAAGCGAGTTCCGAAACATGAGTTCATCAGTAAACCAACGAGAGGATGAGGAGGTAGCTGATGGAATCAGCGGCAATTCATCGAGATTAACAAAAGATGGATTTCCACAATTATGTGAACAAGGAGATAACATTTGTTAGATCAAATGGTATAATGATGTATGCTCGAGGGAAACATACACAATTAAACATTGGTTGAAAGGTGCACCCAAATATGGGCTGTGTTGCACGACCAATGTCAGAATGGTGATTTAATAATCAATAGTCTAAGAATGAACGGCCGACCATTAACTTCAAGGCAATAGGGTTGCTAGCAGGGCAGAGTCCAAACAACACCGTTCACTTGTTGGTACACCGGTTGGAATCAACACGAGGACCAAGAAAGAATGGTGATAGTGAGAAGCATCAATATACCAAGAATTCTTAAGAGGTGGACCAATCCTCACAACATCCTTGTCATAAAGGACATTAATACTTCAAGGTAGATCATAACACGAGCTGGATAGCAAGTTGCATCCATAACATGAACAAGTTTGTGTTGGGGGAACGCAAGAATGGTGTCGATGATAACACAATCATAGAGGGGCAAGGATGGTATTTCCCATCATGAATTTGATTGATATCCTGGAAGAGCTCAGAATGCTGACGATGATCACGACACATTTGTCGAGAGGTTTCATGACGATGTAATCGGTCGGTGATGACATCAAGTCAAAGGAATGATGAAGCAAAAGGTTATTGGAACTATGGGTACGACACAAACTCCAAATGAAGCTTGTTGTTGGAAGTGAAATGATAAGACGAGGAAGACCGACATAAGCTTAGCTCATCGTCGAAAGTTGTGCTCCAGGAATAAGGACCAGGTAGCATAGTTAAAATCATCACGACAATGATATAACCAAATAGGCTAGGAATGGCGTGATCAGGTACTAACTCGTACGTAGAGAAGATTACTAAGAGTTGTTGAACCATAGTGCAAGCTCGGTTCACTATTGGTGTTCTTAGTTGACGACAACCCAGAACCCAGGAAAATTGAAATCGGAACAGTTGATGAAGAATCCTTAAGAAGTTATGCAGTTCCATGATATTCTCGAGATACCAGAGGGGTAACACTCGACGACAAACCAGTGTAGAGGTTGGACTGGGGTATTGCTTTGCAGAAGACAATTACTTTAACTTGCCGAGAAATAGAGTCAAAGGAGAACAATCATGGTCAGAACCACGATTGCAAAGGACCAAACATAGATACAGGACAAACTTATAACAAGGGGATTAATATCATTTACAAGAAGCTTTGATGATAAGTTTCAGATCGGGTCCATGGGCATGAACGCAAAGGCTCAAGGTCGACTCCCACTTCTTCCATGCATAACCTTTCATTTTACTTCTCGCTTTGATAAAGGCATTAGTGTTGAAAGTTTTACCTGGTGAAATACCAGACGAGTATGACTCGTGAAAACTTCCGAGTTCACACATATAAAGGAAGGCATAGGTTCAACCCGTTAGGGTATCGTGGAAACATATACCACCAGCTTCAATAGTAAATACCACCAGCTCGAAAGCATAGCATGGTTGGCCAAGCAGATGATACAATTTACCTAGGGCATTTTGTATCAGGTAAAGAACTCACAAGAATTTTGGTTGTGAAGGATATTGTCGGATAATAACCCGGCAATGGGTATGGCGGTCCACAACGGGGTTGATGTGAGTATCGGTACTCAATCTAAGGAAGAAGGAATTCCAAGGCATCGGATTATGGAAACAACAGACTAATTCAAAGCTTAATGCAAAGAAGTTTTATGATATCCAAATCAAGGGATCAGAAGCAATCGTTCTGATCGAAAATGAATAAGTTCAATAGACTTGGAAACACAAACGATCAAGGCATTGATTGGTCAAGAACCAGCTCATATCCAAATGACGTCTGAGCCGGAAGGATGAATTCTAGGATTCGACTGAGGAATGCGAGCATCCTCAACATATTGAATCAACGAACTTAAAATTATAAAGACAATGGAGGCCAATAAGATAGAAACTTATTGGATTAACCATAATGCAAGCAAGCAAGAATTTCAAGAGCAGTAGGCTGCTCAGGATTTTCGGAAGATTGAATAATATTTTGAAGTCTTTTGCAGAACACATGAACAACTGGGAATGAGCGGATACTCGATGAGTGCGAGAATTATCCGTAGGGGTATTCAGGTGACAAGGATCAGCAAGGCAGTAAGCTCAAAGGATTCTCGGAACAACAGAGAGAATTTCAAGGTATCTTGTAATAACAAGATCAACTGGAAAGCATTGTATGAATGGCGAGTATACGTGCTTATCCATAGGGGTTTATCGATGGAAGGGAATTGCATAAGTGACCATAAAGTCTCGAGAGAACATCGGAGAGTATCTTCGGATCCTTTTGGTGCAGCAGACGATCATCTGCAATAAGGGGCTCTCCGGTAGAAAGTATTTTCGAGAACCTAAAGTTAGATTTTAGTAAAAATCGTTTAACCCGAATAGAAGAGAGTTCAGAATCCCTGAGTAAAGATCGAGGAGTAAAAGATCCTAATACCACCCAATGGCGACGTGGGCCCATGGGCCGCACAGCCATGTTAGTAAAAGTTTTGCAATGTCTAGACTCGACTTCGGCCAAGGAGTATGGAAGGGGGATTCCTACAGGCAGTCGGCTCTGATACCAACTTGTGACGCCCCCGATTCAATCGTACACTAATCATGCACGCAAATGTGTACGATCAAGATCAGGGACTCACGGGAAGATATCACAACACAACTCTATAAATAAAATAAGTCATACAAGCATCATAATACAAGCCAGGGGCCTCGAGGGCTCGAATACAAGTGCTCGATCATAGACGAGTCAGCGGAAGCAACAATATCTGAGTACAGACATAAGTTAAACAAGTTGCCATAAGATGACTAGCACAAACGGGGATACAGATCGAACGAGGCGCAGGCCTCCTGCCTGGGATCCTCCTAACTACTCCTGGTCGTCGTCAGCGGGCTGCACGTAGTAGTAGGCACCTCCAGAGTAGTAGGAGTCATCGTCGACGGTGGCGTCTGGATCCTGGGCTCCATCGACTGGTTGCGGCAACCGGGTAGAAGGGAAAGGGGGAAAAGGGGGAGAAAAGCAAAAGTGAGTACTCATCCAAAGTACTCGCAAGCAAGGAGCTACACTACATATGCATGGATATATGTGTAAAGGGGCCATATCAGTGGACTGAACTGCAGAATGCCAGAATAAGAGGGGGATAGCTAGTCTTATCGAAGACTACGCTTCTGGTCGCCTCCGTCTTGCAGCATATAGAAGAGAGTAGACTGAAGTCCTCCAAGTAGCATCGCATAGCATAATCCTACCCGACGATCCCCTCCTCGATGCCCTGTTAGAGAGCGATCACCGGGTTGTATCTGGCACTTGGAAGGGTGTGTTTTATTAAGTATCCGGTTCTAGTTGTCATAAGGTCAAGGTACAACTCCGGGTCGTCCTTTTACCGAGGGACACGGCTATTCGAATAGATAAACTTCCCTGCAGGGGTGCACCACATAACCCAACACGCTTGATCCCATTTGGCCGGACACACTTTCCTGGGTCATGCCCGGCCTCGGAAGATCAACACGTCGTAGCCCCACCTAGGCACAACAGAGCGGTCAGCACGCCGGTCTAAACCTATGCGCGCAGGGGTCTGGGCCCATCGCCCTGAGCACACCTGCACGTTGCGTACGCGGCCGGAAGCAGATCTAGCCCCATTAATACAAGTGCGAGCTTACGATCCAATGAGGCGCGCGCCACTCAGTCGCTGACGTCAAAAGTGCTTCGGCTGATACCACGACGCCGAGTGCCCATATCTTTCCCGCGTAGTTGGTTAGTGCGTATAGACCGAATGGCCAGACTCAGATCAAATACCCAGATCTCGTTAAGCGTGTTAAGTATCCGCGAACGCCAACAGGGCCAGGCTCACCTCACACCCAGGTAGCCCCGAACTGCCCTGCCGCTCCGCCTCAAAGATCCACTCGCGGGTACTCCTCGAGCCAACCCGACTTTGGTCACCACATGTATCATGTATATAGTATAATATATATCCATGATCACCTCCCGAGGTGATCACAGCCCAGTAGTATAGCATGGCAGACAGACAAGAGTGTAGGGCCACTGATGGAACACTAGCATCCTATACTAAGCAAGTAGGATTGCAGGTAAAGGTATCAACAGCAGTATCAAAGACAGGCTATGCATCAGGATAGGAATAACGAAAGCAGTAACATGCTACACTACTCTAATGCAAGCAGTATAGAGGAGAGTAGGCGATATCTGGTGATCAAGGGGGGGTCTAGCGAGAGAAGAGGGGGGAGAAACAATAAATATTTAAGCAAACAGATGCATAGCGATGCATGACATGATAAGTAACGGTGTTAGGGGTGCCCAACGCGGTATGCGGTGATACCGGTGAAAGGGGAAAACATCCGGGAAAGTATTCCCGGTGTTTCGCGTTTTCGGGCAAAGGAGCCAGAGGGGGAAAGTTGCGAGTTGGATAGGTTAGGGATGCGTGGCGGACGAACGGGCTGCGTTTCCGGGTTCGTCTCGACGTTCTGAGCAACTTTCATGGTGAAAATAATTTAATCCGAGTTACGGATTAAAAGATATGATTTTCTAAAGATTTATTAATTTCTGGAATTTAATTAACTATTTAAATTAAATTCGAAATTATATTAATGACATCAGCATGATGTCATGCTGACGTCAGCAGTCAACAGAGTTGACTGGTCAACCTGACCAGTGGGTCCCACTGGTCAGTGACACATTTTAATTAAACAGATTAATTAAGCTAATCAAAATTAATTAAGGGGGGTGGGCCCCACTGCCATACTAATTAATTAACTAATTAACAGTAGTTAATTAGGTTAATTAATCATTATGTTAATTAACCTTAATTAGTTAATTTATTCAAAATTAATTAAGTTAATTAATTAGTTAATTAATTAATTAGTTATTTTTATCATTAATTATTTATTTATATATATTTTTATTTATTATTATTTTTATTTTTTATTTTTTAAAAAAATTGAATCTGAAGGCGGGGCCCTCCTGTCATTGGCCCAAAGGGGCTTTGCGGGTTTCGGGCGCATGGGCGCGCGGGTGCAGGGGGCTATGGGGCATCCGTTAGCGGGCGAAGCCCTTGACCCAGCGCAGCAGGGCGCCGGCCAGGGGAGACGCCGGTCGCGGCCGCCGGAGCGGCCGGAGACGGGGCGTCGACGGGGAGGGGTGGGCTACAGCGGCATCGGCGAGCAGCACCACCAGAGGCGCGCGGGGGTGGCGAATAGGGGGCGCGGCCATGGGCGAGCGCGTACAGGGGTGGCGAGGCATTGGCGCACGGTGACCGCGAATGGGCGAGGACAGAACGCGGCCACGGCGGGGCGGGAGCCGCGGCGGGCATAGCCGGGCGAGGCCCCGGTGCGGTGGAGCGGCGCTGGGCGCGCAGATCTCCGGGCGCGGCCACGGGAGGTCGTGGGCGCGACGAGCGCGACCCCGGAGCGAGGCAATCGCCAGCGAGAGGGGACGGGGAGAAGGAGGACCGGGGTCCTCAGCGGGGTTCGTGGGGTCTAGGCAACGGGCGCGGGGGGTTCGGGGAGGTCGATGGGGACGACGTGCGTAGAAGGGGAAGTCCGGCGGCGTCCGGGACGGTTTCGGCGAGGCCCGTGGAGCTCCGGGCACGGAGCGGCGTCGAGCGTGCGGCGAAGGGCGCCGTTGCCCTGGGTGGCTGGTCAGGGAGAAGGTGTGGACGGGGCGGCGTCGTGTGGCGGCGGGGCGCCGACGTGTGGTGGGACAGCACCGGGCGACGTCGGCGGTTCCAGGCGGCGGTGGCCTTCTCTGGATCCTGATCCAGATCGGGGGGGAGGAGGGGGCATCGTGGGGAGAGTGGGGTGGATGGGGTTAGGGTTTCGGGAGGGGGGAGTGGATAAGGAGGACTGGGGGAGGCCGGCTGGGCCAGGTGGGCTGTGGCCCAAGGAGGAGGGGGGGCTTGCGGCCTGCCGGGCCGAAGCCCAGGGGGCAGGGGGTTTTCCCCCCATCTTCCTTTTTTTCTGTTATTATTTAATTTTCTTTCTATTTTTAGTTTTACAAAATTACCACTAGTGCCCAAATTTGTATTAATCAACAAACTACTGTAAGATTAATTCTTAACCCATAATAAAATAGTTTTAGCATTTTATAAATTCGATAGGCATTTGTTTAATTGTTCTCACCACTGTTTTAATTGTTTTAGAGCCTTTAAACCTTTTATCAAAGTTTGGTTTCTCCACCATAATTACTTACGATTTATTTGACACAACCCGAACATCTTAGTTTTGATATTTGAAAATTTTACTGTTTGCCTATATTTAAATTTTAAATTTGAATCGTTTTTGAACTAACTCGAGTTTATCAACAGTAACCGAGGTGACGTGGCTCCATTAGCAGAGGTTTACTGTAGCTCGATTATACGGGCGTCACATAACAGTAGCAACAGAAAAGTAAATAAGCGAAGAACAATATGTGAAAAGCTCGTAGGCATTGGATCGGTGATGGAGAATTATGCCATATGCGGTTCATTATGTAACAATCATAACATAGGGTGACACAAAACTAGCTCTAATTCATCAACGTAATGCAGGCATGTATTCCGAATATAGTCATACGTGTTTATGGAAAAGAACTTGCATGACATCTTTTGTCCTACCCTCCCGTGGCAGCGGGGTCCTAGCGGAAACTAAGGGATATTAATGCCTCCTTTTAATAGAGTACCGGACCAAAGCATTAACACATAGTGAATACATGAACTCCTCAAACTATGGTCATCATCGGGAGTGGTCCCGATTATTGTCACTTCGGGGTTGCCGGATCATAACACATAGTAGGTGACTATAGACTTGCAAGATAGGATCAAGAACTCACATATATTCATGAAAACATAATAGGTTCAGATCTGAAATCATGGCACTCGGGCCCTAGTGACAAGCATTAAGCATAGCAAAGTCATAGCAACATCAATCTCAGAACATAGTGGATACTAGGGATCAAACCCTAACAAAACCAACTCGATTACATGATAAATCTCATCCAACCCATCACCGTCCAGCAAGCCTATGATGGAATTACTCACGCACGGCGGTGAGCATAATGAAATTGGTGATGGAGGATGGTTGATGATGACGATGGCGACGGACTCCAATCTCCGGAGCCCCGAACGGACTCCATATCAGCCCTCCCGAGAGAGTTTAGGGCTTGGCGGCGGCTCCGTATCGTAAAATGCGATGAATCTTTCTCTCTAATTTTTTTCTCCCCGAACACGAATATATGGAGTTGGAGTTGAGGACGGTGGAGCTCCAGGGGCCCACGAGGCAGGGGGGCGCGCCCCCCACCCTTGTGGAAAGGGTGTGGGCCCCTGTCCTTGATTCTTTCGCTAGTATTTTTTATATTTCCCAAAAATAATCTCCGTGAAGTCTCAGGTCATTCCGAGAACTTTTGTTTCTGCACAAAAATAACAACATTGCAATTCTGCTGAAAACAGCGCCAGTCTGGGTTAGTTCCATTCAAATCATGCAAGTTAGAGTACAAAACAAGGGCAAAAGTGTTTGGAAAAGTAGATACGACGGAGACGTATCAACTCCCCCAAGCTTAAACCTTTGCTTGTCCTCAAGCAATTCAGTTGATAAACTAAAAGTGATAAAGAAAAACTTTTACAAACTCTGTTTGCTCTTGTTGTTGTAAATATGTAAAGCCAGCATTCAAGTTTTCAACAAATATTATGACTAACCATATTCATGATAACTCTTAGGTCTCATGTTTACTCATGTCAATGGCACAATAGCAATAATAATAAATCTCGGATGACGACACTTTCTCAAAACAATCATGATATGATATAAAAAGATGGTATCTCGCTAGCCCTTTCTGAGACCGCAAAACATAAATGCAGAGCACCTTTAAAGATCAAGGACTGACTAAACATTGTAATTCATGGTAAAAGATATCCAGTCATAGTCATACCCAATATAAATTAATAGTAATGGATGCAAATGACAGCGGTGCTCTCCAGCTGATGCTTTTTAATAAGAGGGTGATGTATCAACATAAAAGTAAATAGATAGGCCCTTCGTAGAGGGGAGCATGGATTTGTAGAGGTGCCAGACCTCGATTTTAAAGCAGAGATAAATAATATTTTGAGCGGCATACTTTCATTGTCAACATAACAACCAAGAGATGGCGATATCTTCCATGCTACACACATTATAGGCGGTTCCCAAACAGAATGGTAAAGTTTATACTCCCCCTCCACCAACAAGCATCAATCCATGGCTTGCTCGAAACAACGAGTGCCTCCAACTAACAACAGTCCCAAGAGGAGTTTTGTTTGCAATTATTTTGATTTCATTTGCATAAAGCATGGGACCGGGCATCCCGGTGACCAGCCATTTTCTCGTGAGTGAGGAGCGGAGTCCACTCCTCTTGAGAATAACCCACCTAGCATGGAAGATACAGACAAACCTAGTTGATACATGAGCTATTCGAGCATGCAAAACAGAATTTCATTTGAAGGTTTAGAGTTTGGCACATACAAATTTACTTGGAACGGCAGGTAGATACCGCATATATAGGAAGGTATAGTGGACTCATATGGAATAACTTTGGGGTTTAAGGGATTGAATGCACAAGCAGTATTCCCGCTTAGTACAATTGAAGGCTAGCAAAAGACTGGGAAGCGACCAACTAGAGAGCGACAACAGTCATGAATATGCATTAAAATTAATAAACATTGAGTGCAAGCATGAGTAGGATATAATCCACCATGAACATAAATATCATTAAGGCTATGTTGATTTTGTTTCAACTACATGCGTGAACATGTGCCAAGTCAAGTCACTCGAATCATTCAAAGGAGGATACCACCCTACTATACCACATCACAACCATTTTAATAGCATGTTGGCACGCAAGGTAAACTATTATAAGCTCCTAGCTAATTAAGCATGGCATAAGTAACTATAATCTCTAATTGTCATTGCAAACATGTTTATTCATAATAGGCTGAATCAGGAACGATGAACTAATCGTATTTACAAAAACAAGAGAGGTCGAGTTCATACCAGCTTCTCTCATCTCAATCAGTCCATCATATATCGTCACAATTGCCTTTCACTTGCACGACCGAACGATGCGAATAATAATAATAATGCACGTGCATTGGACTAAGCTAGAATCTACGAGCATTCAATAAATAGGAGAAGACAAGGCAATATGGGCTCTGGGTTAAATCAACAATAATGCATATAAGAGCCACTTCAACATTTTCATTATGGTCTTCTCCTATCGACCCCCAAAGAAAAGAAAAGAAATAAAACTATTTACATGGGAAAGCTCCCAACAAGCAAAAGAAGAACATGAATTTTTTTTGGGTTTTCTTTTTAATTATTACTACTACAGCATGGAAAATAAACTAGCTAAAAGCTACTACTATTTTTTTTGTTTTTTAAGGCTTTTCAAACACACAAGAAGAAAGCATAAAAAGGAAAATAAACTAGCATGGATAGTACAATGAAAAGGTATGAGCACTGACAACTAGCATGAGTGTGTAAACATAAATGTAATGTCGGTGAGAAATACATACTCCCCCAAGCTTAGGCTTTTGGCCTAAGTTGGTCTATTGCCACGGATGGCCTGGCGGATATCCAAAGTTGTAGTTGGGGTCGTACTGAGAAGAAGAGGCCCCTGATTGCCACTGGTTGGCAATCATCTCCGGATGCCACTGGTAATTAGACTGTCGTGGAGGTTCCGGCTCTGGCTCTGTCTCTGTAGGGTTCCGGTAAGCCTGGATGGCCGCCAGAGGAACGAGATACTGGCCTGCAGATAAATCAAACAAGGAAGGAGCAGGCAAGGTAATAGTCTCAGGGTGATTCTTATCAAATAACAGTTTGTATTTAAGCGCCCTTTCCCTATTCTTAACAATAAAATCATGCGCTATCATACTCTTGTAATCAAGATAAACAGAAGGCAGCAGTTTTTCTTCTTTCTCATAATGCCTAATAGGTATGTTATAGTATGCAGCGAGGCATGAGCCGAAGATGCCTCCCAAGATGGGGCCCTTAGTACGGTTAAGATTTAACCGCTTTGCAAGAATAGCGCCCATACTAAATGTGTCATCATGAAACAAAGCATGGCACAAAATGATGATATCAAGGACACTCAGGTTTCCACAGTTTCCACGATCAATTAAGCATCTACTAGCAAATATAACAAAATAATGTAGAACAGGAAAATGTATGCTAGTGATTCGTGCGTCGGAAACCTTCCTCGTTTCCCCTACAACAATTGTATCAATAGACCCCTCCACATCGTTACTATGTGGTTCCTCTATGAAACCCGGAAAAGGTAACTTGCAAACCTCACAGAATTCTTGAAGAGTCATCTCCTTATACTCATCATATAAATAAAAATCCACCGTAGGTGGTGATCTCCTAGAATGGAAATGAAAATTTTGCATAAAGGTATTGGTGAGTAAGAGATATTGTTCGCGTTGGTCGCGAGGAAGTCGGCGAGGCCTGCATTCTCAGCCAACTCATAAAAATCATCATAAATCCCGGTTGCTCTCAAGAAATCATCGCAAGGCCATTCACACGGCCGAACCTCCGCGGTACGAGGCCGATTATATTTGGGCCTCTCCGCTTCTTCACTTTGCTTTTCCTTCGAGCTTCGGCTCGACGAACCCCTCAAAAATCTCTTCATCATTTTCTGAAAATTTCTGAAATTTTTAGTAACTTCAAATAAAAGTGAACCAAACTCAACAAAATTGATAGCAACTACTCCCACAAGTGCCTAGAGACTATATCATGCATTAGAACTACTTGGAACCATATAAATTTGACATGCAAGCTCAAGAACATGGTCACGTAGGTAGCACAAATTTGCAATGAATAAAGTACTAGAGCAAAAACTAATTGGACCAATGGAGGAGTCACATACCAAGGAATAAGTCCCCAAAGCAGTTTTGTGAGAGGTGCTTTGAGAAAGGAGATCGAAAATCGTAGCAACATGAGCTAGAACTCGTGCTTGAGCTGGTTGGTGATTTTTTTGGGAGGAAGAAGAAGTGTGTGGGTGTAGGAATAAGTGGAGGGGAGCCACCGTGGGCCCACGAGGTAGGGGTCGCACCTAGGGGGTGGGCGCACCCTGGACCCTCGTGCCCAGGTGCTTGCTCCCCCTGCTGTGTTTCCAGTGCCAGGTATTCTCAAATATTCCAGAGAAAATCATATTAAATTGGCAGGGCATTTGGAGAACTTTTATTTTCGGGGTATTTTTTATTGCACGGATAATTCATAAAACAGACAGAAAATTACTATTTTTACTTTATTTCAACTAAATAACAGAAAGTAAAAGGAGGGTACAGAAGGTTGTGCTTTCTAGTTTCATCCATCTCATGCTCATCAAAAGGAATCCACTAACAAGGTTGATCAGGTCTTGTTAACAAACTGATTCCGAATAACATGGAACCGGAGAAATTTCGAATAACACTATGTTACCTCAACGGGGATATGCACAATCCCAGTAATAAGAATATCATATCTCTTTTTGACAGTAGGAAGAGGAAATTCAAAACCTCCAAAAATAATCGATGGATTTTTTTAATAGAATTGATACTGTGGACTTGAGGTTGTTTCCTTGGAAAGTGTACCGTATGCTCATTACCATTAACATGAAAAGTGACATTGCCTTTGTTGCAATCAATAATAGCCCCTGCAGTATTCAAAAAGGGTCTTCCAAGAATAATAGACATACTATCGTCCTCGGGAATATCAAGAATAACAAAGTCCGTTAAAATAGTAACATTTGCAACCACAACAGGCACATCCTCACAAATGCCGACAGGTATAGCAGTTGATTTATCGGCCATTTGCAAAGATATTTTAGTAGGTGTCAACTTATTCAAATCAAGTCTACGGTATAACGAGAGAGGCATAACACTAACACCGGCTCCAAGATCACATAAAGCAGTTTTAACATAGTTTCTTTTAATGGAGCATGGTATAGTGGGTACTCCTGGATCTCCAAGTTTCTTTGGTATTCCAGCCTTAAAAGTATAATTAGCAAGCATGGTGGAAATTTCAGCTTCCGGTATCTTTCTTTTATTTGTAACAATATCTTTCATGTACTTAGCATAAGGATTCATTTTGAGCATATCAGTTAATCGCATTTGCAAAAAGATAGGTCTAATCATTTCAGCAAAGTGCTCAAAATCCTCATCATCCTTTTTCTTGGATGGTTTGGGAGGAAAAGGCATGGGTTTCTGAACCCATGGTTCTCTTTCTTTACCGTGTTTCCTAGCAACAAAGTCTCTCTTATCATAACATTGATTCTTTGATTGTGGGTTATCAAGATCAACATCAGGTTCAATTTCTACATCATTGTCATTACTAGGTTGAGCATCAACATGAACATCATCATTAACATTATCATTAGGTTCGTGTTCATTTCTAGATTGTGTTTCAGCATCAGAAATAGAAATATCATTGGGATTCTCAGGTAGTTCAGCAATAGGTTCACTAGAAGCATGCAAGGTCCTATCATTTTTCTTTTTCTTCTTTTTAGAAGGACTAGGTGCATCTATATTATTTCTCTGAGAATCTTGCTCAATTCTCTTAGGATGGCCTTCAGGATACAAAGGTTCCTGAGTCATTTTACTAGTTCTAGTAGCCACTCTAACAGCATAGTCATTATTCTTATTATTTAATTCATTGAGCAAATCATTCTGAGCCTCAAGTACTTGTTCTACTTGGTAACCATAGAAGCATGTTTACTAATGAATTTAAGTTCACCTTTAACTCTAGACATATAATCACTCAAGTGTTCAATCATATAAGCATTTTGTTTTAATTGTCTACCAACATAAGCATTGAAGTTTTCTTGTTTGACAATAAAATTATCAAATTCATCTAAGCATTGGCTAGCAGACTTATAACGAGGAATATCACCTTCATCAAATCTATAGAGAGAATTTACCTTAACTAGCTTTGGCGGGTTATCAAGACCATGTGTTTCTTCAATAGGTGATGAATTAAGATCATATATTTCTTCAACAGGCGGTAAATTAAGACCATGTATTTCTTCAATAGGAGGTAAATTCTTTACATCTTCAGCTTTAATACCCTTTTCTTTCATAGATTTCTTTGCTTCTTGCATATCTTCAGGAATGAGAAATAGAACACCCCTTTTCTTCGGAGTTGGCTTAGGAGTTGGTTCAGGAAGTGTCCAATTATTTTCATTTGTCAACATATTATTCAATAGAATTTCAGCTTCATCCGGTGTTCTTTCCCTGAAAACAGAACCAACACAACTATCCAGGTGGTCTCTGGAAGCATCGGTTAGTCCATTATAAAAGATATCAAGTATTTCATTTTTCTTGAGAGGATGATCAGGCAAAGCATTAAGTAATTGGAGAAGCCTCCCCCAAGCTTGTGGGAGACTCTCTTCTTCAATTTTCACAAAATTATATATTTCCCTTAAAGCAGCTTGTTTCTTATGAGCGGGGAAATATTTAGCAGAGAAGTAATAAATCATATCCTGGGGACTACGCACACAACCAGGATCAAGAGAATTAAACCATATCTTAGCATCACCCTTTAATGAGAACAGAAATATCTTAAGGATATAATAGTAACGAGATTTCTCATCATCAGTGAATAGGGTGGCTATATCATTTAGTTTAGTAAGATGTGCCACAACAGTTTCAGATTCATAGCCATAGAAAGGATCAGATTCAACTAAAGTAATTATATCATGATCAATAGGGAATTCATAATCCTTACCAGTAACAAAGATAGGTGAAGTAGCATAAGCAGGATCATATTTCATTCTAGCATTCAAAGTTTTTTGTTTAAGCTTAGCTAATAATTTCTTAAAACCACTTCTATCATTGCAAGCAAGAAAGTCTCTAGCAGTTTCTTCATCCACAACATAGCCCTCAGGCACAACAGGCAATTCATATTTAGGGGGAGAATCTTCATCATCACTTTCATCAATATTATCAGTTTCGATAATTTCGTTCTCTCTAGCCCTAGCAAGTTGTTCATCAAGAAATTCACCAAGTGGCACAGTAGTATCAAGCATAGAAGTAGTTTCCTCATAAGTATCATGCATAGCAGAAGTGGCATCATCAATAACATGTGACATATCAGAATTAATAGCAGAAGCAGGTTTAGGTGTCGCAAGCTTACTCAAAACAGAAGGTGAATCAAGTGCAGAGCTAGATGGCAGTTCCTTACCTCCCCTCGTAGTTGAGGGACAAATTTTTGTTTTCGCGTCTTTCAAGTTCTTCATAGTGGCCAGCAAATATAAATCCCAAGTGACTCAAAGAATAGAGCTATGCTCCCCGGCAACGGCGCCAGAAAATAATCTTGAGAACCCACAAGTATAGGGGATCGCAACAGTTTTCGAGGGTAGAGTATTCAACCCAAATTTATTGATTCGACACAAGGGGAGCCAAAGAATATTCTCAAATATTAGCAGTTGAGTTGTCAATTCAACCACACCTGGATAACTTAGTATCTGCAGCAAAGTGTTTAGTAGCAAAGTAATACGGAAGTAACGGTAACAAAAGTAATATTTTTGGGTTTTGTAGTGATTGTAACAATAGCAACAGAAAAGTAAATAAGCAAAGAACAATATGTGAAAAGCCGTACCCTAGTAATCCCTCTAATAATTATGGTAATTCCTACAACAATTCTTGTGGAAATTTTAATAATATGCCCTCTGAATTTGAGACTAGTGTTAAAGAATTTATGAATTCGCAAAAGAATTTCAATGCTTTGCTTGAAGAAAAGTTGCCTAAGATTGATGAATTGGCTAGGAATGTTGATAGAATTTCTCTTGATGTTGATTCTTTGAAACTTAGATCTATTCATCCTAAGCATGATATCAATGAGTCTCTCAAAGCCATGAGAATTTCCATTGATGAGTGCAAAGAAAGAACCGCTAGGATGCGTGCTAAGAAAGATTGCTTTGTGAAAGCGTGTTCTCTAATTTTTATGAAGATCTAAAAGTTATTGATGTGTCCCCTATTAAATCTTTGTTTTGCAATATGAATCTTGATAATTATGGAACTGAATATGATCCACCTTTACCTAGAAGGCGTTCAAAAAATTCGAAGTTTTTAGATCTTGATGCTAAAATTGACAAAAGTGGGATTGAAGAGATCAAAACTTTAGATATTAATGAACCCACTATTTTGGATTTCAAGGAATTTAATTATGATAATTCCTCTTTGATAGATTGTATTTCCTTGTTGCAATCCGTGCTAAATTCTCCACATGCTTATAGTCAAAATAAAGCCTTTACCAAACATATCGTTGATGCTTTGACGCAATCTTATGAAGAAAAACTTGAGTTGGAAGTTTCTATCCCTAGAAAAGTTTATGATGAGTGGGAACCTACTATTAAAATTAAAATTAAAGATCATGAATGCTATGCTTTGTGTGATTTGGGTGCTAGTGTTTCCATGATTCCAAAGACTTTGTGCGATTTGCTAGGTTTCCGTGATTTTGATGATTGCTCCCTAAACTTGCACGTTGGGGATTCCACCATTACGAAACCTATGGGAAGAATTAATGATGTTCTTATTGTTGCAAATAGGAATTATGTGCCCGTAGATTTTATTGTTCTTGACATAGATTGCAATCCTTCATGTCCTATTATTCTTGGTAGACCTTTCCTTAGAACGATTGGTGCAATTATTGATATGAAGGAAGGGAATATTAGATTCCAATTTCCGTTAAGGAAAGACATGGAACACTTACCTAGAAAGAAAATAAAATTACCTTATGAATCTATTATGAGAGCCACTTATGGATTGCCTACCAAAGATGGCAATACATAGATCTATCCTTGCTATTATGCCTAGCTAGGGGCGGTAAACGATAGCGCTTGTTGGGAGGCAACCCAATTTTTTTTGCCTTTTGCTTCTGTTTAAGAATAAATCTTTGATATAGCCTCTGGTTAGATGTGTTTGTATGTTTTAATTAGTGTTTGTGCCAAGTTTAACCTATAGGACCTTATTGGATGATAGTTATTTGATCTTGCTGAAAATTCCAGAAACTTTTTGTTCACGAAATTAACTGTTAAAAATCACCAGAACGTGATAAAATATTGATTCCAATTTATGCTGATCAATAAACAAATTGTCTAGGTCTTCCTATTTTGGTAGATTTTTTGGAGTTCCATAAGTTTGCGTTAGTTACATATTACTACGGACTGATCTGTTTTTGACAGATTCTGTTTTTCGCGTGTTGTTTGCTTATTTTGATGAATCTATGGCTAGTAAAATAGTTTATAAACCATAGAGAAGTTAGAATAAATTAGGTTTAACACCAATATAAATAAAGAATGAGTTCAGTACAGTACCTTGAAGTGGTGTTTTGTTTTCTTTCGCTAACGGAGCTCACGAGATTTTCTGCTGATTTTTGTGTTGTGAAGTTTTCAAGTTTTGGGTGAAAGATTTGATGGATTATGGAACAAGGAGTGGCAAGATCCTAAGATTGGGGATTCCCATGGCACCCCAATATAATCTAAGGACACCTAAAAGCCAAAGCTTGGGGATGCCCCGGAAGGCATCCCTCTTTTGTCTACTTCCATCGGTAACTTTTTTTTTACTATAAACAGTAGGGTAAACACCCCACTGCAACTTTTATTATTAGAAAAATCAAGGAACAAAAGTCATGTGGGCTTGAGGTAATCCCAAATAAAGAAAACAAGAGAAAATGAAAAAAGAGACTAACCTACAGCTAAAAAGAAGAAAAAACTAATAAACAGAAACATAGAGAACTAATCATAAAAAACTACATCCAAGCATCCAACCAAACAGAGAATTGAGCTTCATATTTCTTCTTGATCCTGTATTTGAGAAGCTTTAACTCCTGAAAGAATATGTGTTTCCAGCCCTCAAAAGAAGGGGTTATATGTTCAAAGATCTTGTGTTTTCTTGAAATCCAGATTGCCCATGAGCCCAATATTATGATCTCCATAAAGAAAGGGGAATTGAGTTTGTCCTTGAGATCTTGGTAAGCTTCCAGAACTGACAGATTAGGTGTCCTTGAAGGGCAGATGAAGTCCCAACATCTAACCGCAAAAGGGCATCCCCAAAAGATATGATGCAGAGTTTCTTCCTGTTGACAATTTCTCACTGCACAATTGTATACTTCTAATTCAAAGTTTTTCCTTCTTAAAAGATTCCTTGTGTTGATTCTGTCATGTAACAGCATCCAAAAGAAGACTTTGTGCTTGGGTTGACAGGAGCTTTTCCAAATCCATGAGAAGTGTGGTGGAGTTTCTTTGTGTCCAATTAGCACTTTATATGCTTTAATGGAGGAGTAATGTTCATTTCCTCAGATGTAACTCCAAGTGTCCAGTGCATCTAAATATTCAGATTGCCTTAGAGCAATGCACAGGTCCTCCATTTGTATGAACTCCTCATATGCTTGTGTGGTAAGGGGCAGGTGGAATAAATCTTGTAGATATTCAGTGCTGATAACTTGTTGAACACTCTTGTGTGGATCTCTAACAAAGGAATATAAGTGATCAAACCTGTGTTTTAGAACAAAATGGTTCCACATGTCATCCCAGAACAAAGCACTTTTGCCATCTCCCACATTGCATCTGGCTATAGCTTTGAATTGGTCAATGAGTGCTAGGTTTGATTTCCACCAAAATGAGCCCACTTTTTGATCCCCTGGAAGCTGACCATTGTTGTAGTATGATTCCCAAATTAACTTAACCCATGGGATATCATTTCTGTTGTAGAATTTATGAAGATTTTTCATGAGCAGGGTTTTATTTTGTGTGAAAATATCCAAGACACCCAAGCCCCCCTGATCTTTTGGTCTGCAAACCGTGTGCCAAGCCACTAATGCTGGCCTCCTATCCCCCATATCAGGACTCCTCCATAGGCAATGTCTAAAGTATTTAATAATTTGTTGTTTAATTGTTATGGGAACATCTAGGCAACACATGAAGTAGACTGCTAGAGAGGCTAACACAGATTTGACCAACAATACCTTCCCTGCTTGGGTCATGAAGGTGGAAATGCCAGTAATCCGCTTAGCAATTCTGGTGACTGTAGGCAAGCACTGCTCCACAGTTGGCTTATAAATACCCAAAGGTAGCCCCAGGTAAGTAAATGGGAATTGTCCTCTGGCACATTGTAAAGTGTTTGTGAAGATGTCCACTCTGTCTTCTGCAATGTTTATTGGCACCATGATTGATTTTCCATAGTTTACTTTGAGGCCAGTGGCAGATGCAAATGTGCTTAGTAAAGCTTTGAGGCAGACCAGCTGTCTTGCACTTGCTTGCATGATGACAAGAGTATCATCTGCATACTGCACAATAGGGAAGTCAGGGCAGGAATTCACTTGCAGTGGAGGTGTAACTAATCCCCTTGCCATGGCTTTATTAAGAATTGATTGCAGTAAGTCAGCTGCTAGAAGGAACAGAAGGGGGGACAGGGGATCTCCTTGTCTAACTCCTCTTTTACAGTAAAATTTCTTCCCAGGCACCCCATTTAACATCACAGCAGAAGATGCAGAATTGAAGAGCATGTGCGTCCAAGTTATCCACCTTTCACCAAATCCCTTAGCTCTAAGTATGTCAATAATAGCCTGGTGTTCAATTGTGTCAAAGGCCTTTTCAAAATCCAGTTTGATAACTAGCAACTCCTCATTTGACTTGTGGCACTGATGTATGTATTCATAGGCCCATCCCAAACAATCCTGAATCACTCTGTTCTTTAAAAATCCATATTGGTTGATGTGTACCAATTGGAGGATTACCTTTTGTAATCTGTTAGCCAGCAATTTAGTAATGATTTTGAGCACCCCATTAAGCAGTGAGATTGGTCTGAAATCATTATGGGACATTGGTACTTCTTTTTTTGGAATGAGTGTGATGTAAGAGGTGTTGATGCTTTCCAAATTCACAGTTCCAGCATGGAATGCAATGATAAGCTCAGTTACATCCAGTTTTATAATTTCCTGGCAAGCTTTGAGGAATTCATTGTTAAATCCATCAGGACCTGGGGATTTATCTGTTGGCAGATTTTTGACGACCTCATCAATTTCTTCCTGGGAGAAAGGTTTCCCAAGATCTTGAAAAACTTGTGGATCCACTCTGCTACCATACAGGTCTTGTAAATTGAAATGCATATTATGGCCATTGGAGTGACCCAACCTTTTCTTAAAAGCTTCCCAAAGAATTGCAGCCTTGCCCTCATGATCAGTAATTTCTACTTGGTCCTCATTCATTAGCATGGCAATTTTGTTATGCCTATGATTAATAGAAGCTTTTGTATGAAAGAATTTTGTATTTTCATCACCAAACTTCACCCCTTTGATCTTTCCTCTTTGCTTCCAATAAATCTTCTGATTACTGAGGGCAGTTAGGAGAGTTTCCTTCAAGAGCTCTCTGCAGTTATGCTCAAACAATGTTAGATCTCTGAATTCCTCCAAGAAGTCCCATAGGAATATACATTCATTCAATTCATCAATGTGTTTTTTGATAGAAGACAAATTCTTTGACCAAAGTTTGAGGGCTCTCCTCAAGTTTTTGAATTTGGCATTAATTTTCGGGAAAACTTTGTTTTTGCCACTCTAGTTTTTGCCAACTTTGCTTATGCCACTCTAGAATTTGACATTTCACTTTTGCCACTCTTAGCTTTTGACAATATATCATTTTTGCCATTCCGTGACAAAAGCAAAAGTTTTAGAGTGGCAATTGTGATACATGTCAAAAGCTAAGAGTGGCAAAAGTGAAATGAAAAATTATCGTTTTTGCCACGGAATGGCATTTATGATGTATTGCCAAAAGCTAAGAGTGCCAAAAGTGAGATGTCAAATTCTAGAGTGGCATAAGCAAAGTTGGCAAAAACTAGAGTGGCAAAAACAAAGTTTTCCCTTAATTTTCTTAGCAGGATCAGTATAACCAACAGGACTGTTCCATGCAGTTTGCACAATATCTTTGAAAGAGCTGTGCTTCAACCAATAATTCTCAAATCTGAAAACTGAAGACCTGGGTATTGTTGTACCAATTTTTATAACACATGGCAAATGATCTGAAATTGGCTTTGCAAGGGGTAGAGCAGTGGTGTCAGGGTATGAAGTCATCCATGCAGCAGAAGTGAAGAACCAGTCTAATTTTTCAAGCAAAGGGCTATCTTGCATGTTGCTCCAACTAAATTGCCTTCCTTTGAGTGGTAATTCAATTAACCCCAGGTTACTAATAGCTTCATTGAATAGCAGCATCTGATTAACATCTCCTCCAGGTCTATTTCTGTCTTCAGGTGATCTGATGAAATTAAAATCCCCCATAACAATCCAGTCAACATCATTAGGCATTTGAATATTTGTAAACCATTCGATAAATTCCAATTTTTCCTCAATGTTGCAAGGCCCATATATATTTGTTAATATCCATGGTTTAAGGGAAGAAGTGCAAGTGAACTGCATGGTTAAAGAGAACCTGTTTTGGAAGAGCAATTGTCCATTGAAGAGAGACCCATTCCAAGCAGTCAAAATTCCACCAGATGCTCCAATAGAAGGAAGATATTCAAATTTGTTGAATCTTTGAGGGCAGAAGTTTTGAATATATGCCAAATCAAAAATTTGTCTCTTTGTTTCTTGTAAACACAAAATGCCAGCAGAACTTTCCTCAATTTTTTGCCAGATGGCCAGCCATTTATCAGGAGAATTTAAACCCCTAATGTTCCAGTTTAAAATATTCCAAGATCTGTTCCTACTCATTGTTAACTATCTGTTTGTGATGTGGATACCAGGCCCCATCTCCTGGTATAGTACCATACTTATGAAAGTTATGTGCATGTATTGGCCAAGACCCAATAATGTTTGAGAGCTTATACAAGCACTGACAGGAAGCGTGATAGATCCTCATTAACATCAGAGACAGAGTAAATCCCACAATCCTGCTAGAGAGAATATAGATTCCAACATCTTCATAGAAACCACAAGTCCATAGATCAACAGGACTGAGCAAAATAGCAGTAAGGTACCAAGTTTTGAGAACAGACATTAAACATGTTCTGCTTACATCCATAACAACCATAACACCCAAAATCATGCATACAACCTTCCAACTAGTCTTTCTCAAAGTAACCCTGATGCTAATGTTAATGTGACAGATCATCATGGCACATCCTAGGGAGTTTTAGCACCAGTGGCCTTGGAGACCTTGGCCACATCCTCCTGGCCCTTCATCTTGGGCTTCTTTGAGAGCTTGTTCTGTGCCTCATCATCAGATACCTTGCAAAAAGCTTTTGTCAGGTTTTTGACCACTTTGTTATGCACAGCAGGAGGAATAGCATTACAAGGTAAACAAGAACTGACATCACATGTTTTCCTTCTATAGCCATTGTTATCTTTCTTAATACGACCACTTCTTCTTACCTGAGTCTCCACAAGAGGCTCCTTTTCTCTCCTTTTCCTTGAGACAGCTTCTCCTAGTGACAAGTGTATGACCTTGTTGGGGGACACTTGCTGGAGTGGGCTTCCAGCTCCACTAGAGGAGTGAGCAGCAGGGCTTATACCCTCATTCTCCTTCCCCAAACCTAGCATTATTTATTTGCAATTAGAGCCTGCGAAGTAGGAGGTGCATCAGGAATATGAAATAAGATGGTCTCTTCAGTATCACAGTTGGCAGTAAGCAATTTCCATAGCTCTGATTTTAGCAGATGCATGACCCAACCAAACTTATCAGGAGTGAGAAGAAGATGGATTATGAAGTTAAACCAACTTACAGGTATATCAATTTTGTAAGTATTCACTTCTCCCTGAGTTGCTGGAGCAAAATGCTGAATCCACAGGCCCAAACCTTCCTCATAAATCAAATGGCCAGCATCAATAATATCCAAGGCATGATTTTGAGCTGATTCATAAATATCAAGTAAGTTTGGAGAGGAAATGAAAAAGCATCTCTCCATACCTGAACTTTGGCCAGCTTTGGAAGTGCCAACCTGAACAATGGGAACATTTGCTTTACCTTTTAGGTCAACTGCAGGTACAAAGCCCTGTGATTCACCTTGCATATCTTGAATAACCACATTGTCTCTGCTTATAGGATCAGCCATGACCTGGGAATCAGCTGCAGCATTGTCCTCCTGAGCCTGAACATGGACTTCTTCTGCAGCAGAAGCAGCAATAGGGATACTCTATGCCAGTGGCATATTTTGTCCTGAATTTTCAGCAGCAGCTGCCAGTGCTTCTGCAGCAATGGGGATAGGAGCTTGCCCAACGATTTCCACAGTATGGGCTACAGGCAAAGCCTCCTGATCGGGCATAGGGGCCCCCACCACTAGCTGCTGTTCCAGACCAGCCAGGTTTTCATTGTGCTGAACCAGATCATCCTCTTCACCATCTGCTTGATAAGCAATAAATATGTTCTGTAAACCCATGCCCAGAGGGTTGTTTTGGGCACCTTGATTAACCTCCTCACTGGCAGTGTGATTGTTAGACCAAATACCATCAGACAGAGAAACTGTGGTGGTTATGCTGCTATTGGGAGCCCCATCCTCCTGCAAGACTGGCATCTCTAGCTGCTCTTGGGGTGGTTGCGGCTGAGGAATGTTAACCTGAGGAAAAGCCCAGTGTCCCTGCTCATCCTGCTCTTCCCATGCATCCCAATCCTCCTGTTGAGCAGGCTCATTCTGCATTGGAATAGGCTGAAAGCCTGGGAAGTCGTTGGCATGTCGAGGAATTGGGTGTGGATCAACTCCAGGTGGTGGAATAGGGTCTTCATCCTCAGGCCCACCTCCAAGCATATCATCTAACAGAACCTCAACCGAACTAGTCCATGACTCTTCCTCAAAACACTCTCCTTCTGACCACCTGATGCTTTTTGGTATGTCAATGAGATCAGTAACTCTGGCCTTCACCAAGATTTTTCCTCGGAGAGCATCCTCCTTTTCCCAACTAATAATCCTTCCCCACTTAGCAATGGCAGTTGCAATGTCTTCAATATTGCAGCAATCAAAAGGAACACCCACGAACAAAATCCAGCAAGTTCTATTGAAATGCAACCTGCGCCAGTTCCTGCCCTTGTTGTGTGGAGTGAATGAAATAAAAACATCTCCGAAAGGATGCGGACTTTGCCTGATGAGACGATCTCTATCTCGAACATGACGAAATTGAACATAAGCCTCCCCAAAAGGACACGGCTGGATTTCTCTGAATCCTACCTCCTCATCACCTTGCAAGAACTCCTCAAGAACATCTCTAACATTTGGAAAAAATACCTCGTTTGGGCGGGGGTGAATGGTTGCAATCGCCCAGTCCTCGTGCCTTCTTGGCCAGTGCGGCAGGATTGCCCTCGAAACCCCAGTACGCCCCTCCACCTCGAGAATCTGGAACCCATGGGGAACGAAAGGAGCTGGGTTGATGGGGATGTTGGCCATTGCCACGGCTCAAGCTTCCGACGAGTGAAGCACCAATGCCTGTTTCGCCGATGCTGGAGAAGACGGCGAGCTTGTCGAGGCAGGAACAGTGGAAGGAGCAGAGTTGGTAAGAACAGAGGAATGCGAGGAGGCAGCCTGCGGTCTTAGTTGGAAATTTGGAAATAGGTCCTTGACCATCTCCTTAAATGACGACACCTGCCTAATCGGCTGAGCTGGGCCTTTACATTTGAACCAGGCTTCGACGGCACCGGTGAAGGAAATATGCCCTAGAGGCAATAATAAAGTTATTATTTATTTCCTTATATCATGATAAATGTTTATTATTCATGCTAGAATTGTATTAACTGGAAACATAATACATGTGTGAATACATAGACAAACAGAGTGTCACTAGTATGCCTCTACTTGACTAGCTCATTAATCAAAGATGGTTATGTTTCCTAACCATGAACAAAGAGTTGTTATTTGATTAACGAGATCACATCATTAGTTGAATGATCTGATTGACATGACCCATTCCATTAGCATAGCACCCGATCGTTTAGTATGTTGCTATTGCTTTTATCCATGACTTATACATGTTCCTTTAACTATGAGATTATGCAACTCCCGTTTTACCGTAGGAACACTTTGTGTGCTGCCAAACGTCACAACGTAACTGAGTGATTATAAAGGTGCTCTACAGGTGTCTCCGAAAGTATTTGTTGGGTTGGCGTATTTCGAGATTAGGATTTGTCACTCCGAATGTCGGAGAGGTATCTCAGGGCCTTCTCGGTAATGCACATCACATAAAGCCTTTCAAGCATTGCAACCAATGAGTTAGTTGCGAGATGATGTATTACGGAACGAGTAAAGAGACTTGACGGTAACGAGATTGAACTAGGTATTGGATACCGACGATCGAATCTCGGGCAAGTAACATACCGATGACAAAGGGAACAAACGTATGTTGTTATGCGGTCTGACCGATAAAGATCTTCGTAGAATATGTAGGAGCCAATATGGGCATCCAGGTCCCGCTATTGGTTATTGACCGGAGACGTGTCTCGGTCATGTCTACATTGTTCTCGAACCGTAGGGTCCGCACGCTTAACGTTACGATGACAGTTATTATGAGTTTATGCATTTTGATGTACCGAAGGAGTTCGGAGTCCCGGATGTGATCACGGACATGACGAGGAGTCTCGAAATGGTCGAGACGTAAAGAATGATATATTGGAAGCCTATGTTTGGACATCGGATGTGTTCCAGGTGAAATCAGGATTTTACCGGAATACCGGGAGGGTTACCGGAACCCCCCGGGAGCATAATGGGCCAACATGGGCCTTGGTGGAGAGGTGATAGGGCTGCCCTCATGGGCTGCGCGCCTCCCCCCTTCCCCTAGTCCTATTAGGACTAGGAGAGGTGGCCGGCCCCCCTCTCTCTCTCTCCCCCTTGGAGAATCCTAGTCCAACTAGGATTGGGGGGGGGGGGGAATCCTACTCCCAGAGGGAGTAGGACTCTCCTGGCGCGCCAGGCTTGGCCGGCCAGCCCCTCCCCCTTGGCTCCTTTATATACGGGGGCAGGGGGCACCCCATAGACAGACAATTGATCGTTGAGATCTTTCCTTAGCCGTGTGCGGTGCCCCCTTCCACCAAATTCCACCTCGGTCATATCGTTGCAGTGCTTAGGCGAAGCCCTGCGCCGGTAACACATCAAGATCGTCACCACGCCGTCGTGCTGACGGAACTCTTCCCCGACGCTTTGCTGGATCGGAGCCCGGGGATCGTCATCGAGCTGAACGTGTGCCAAGAACTCGGAGGTGCCGGAGTAACGGTGTTGTGATCGGTTGGATTGCAAGGAGAACGTACGACTACTTCCCCTACGTTGCGTCAACGCTTCCGCTTCAGTCTACGAGGGTACGTAGACAACACTCTCCCCTCTCGTTGCTATGCATCACCATGATCTTGCGTGTGCGTAGGATATTATTTGAAATTACTACGTTCCCCAACAGTGGCATCCGAGCCTAGGTTTTTATGGTTTGATGTTATTTGCACGAGTAGAACACAAGTGAGTTGTGGACGATACAAGTCATACTGCCTACCAGCATGTCATATTTTGGTTCAGCGGTATTGTTGGACGAGACGATCCGGACCAACCTTACGCGTACTCTTACGCGAGACCGGTTCCCTCGACGTGCTTTGCACATAGATGGCTTGCGGAAGACTGTCTCTCCAACTTTAGTTGAACCAAGTGTGGCTACTCCCGGTCCTTGAGAAGGTTAAAACGGAGTCTATTTGACAAACTATCATTGTGGTTTTGATGCGTAGGTAAGATGAGTTCTTGCTTAAGCCCGTAGCAGCCACGTAAAACTTGCAACAACAAAGTAGAGGACGTCTAACTTGTTTTTGCAGGGCATGTTGTGATGTGATATGGTCAAGACATGATGCTAAATTTTATTGTATGAGATGATCATGTTTTGTAACCGAGTTATCGGCAACTGGCAGGAGCCATATGGTTGTCGCTTTATTGTATGCAATGCAATCGCGATGTAATGCTTTACTTTATTACTAAGCAGTAGTGATAGTCGTGGAGGCATAAGATTGGCGAGACGACAACGATGCTACGATGGAGATCAAGGTGTCGCGCCGGTGACGATGGTGATCATGACGGTGCTTCGAAGATGGAGATCACAAGCACGAGATGATGATGGCCATATCATATCACTTATATTGATTGCATGTGATGTTTATCTTTTATGCATCTTATCTTGCTTTGATTGACGGTAGCATTATAAGATGATCTCTCACTAATTATCAAGAAGTGTTCTCCCTGAGTATGCACCGTTGCGAAAGTTCTTCGTGCTGAGACACCACGTGATGATCGGGTGTGATAGGCTCTACGTTCAAATACAACGGGTGCAAAACAGTTGCACACGCGGAATACTCAGGTTTAACTTGACGAGCCTAGCATATAACAGATATGGCCTCGGAACACGGAGACCGAAAGGTCGAGCGTGAATCATATAGTAGATATGATCAACATAAGTGATGTTCACCATTGAAACTACTCCATCTCACGTGATGATCGGACATGGTTTAGTTGATTTGGATCACGTGATCACTTAGAAGATTAGAGGGATGTCTATCTAAGTGGGAGTTCTTAAGTAATATGATTAATTGAACTTAAAATTATCATGAACTTAGTACCTGATAGTATCTTGCTTGTCTATGTTGTGTAGATAGATGGCTCGTGCTGTTGTTCCGTTGAATTTTAATGCGTTCCTTGAGAAAGCAAAGTTGAAAGATGATGGTAGCAATTACACGGACTGGGTTCGTAACTTGAGGATTATCCTCATTGCTGCACAGAAGAATTACGTCCTGGAAGCACCGCTAGGTGCCAGGCCTGGTGCAAGAGCTACGCCAGATGTTGTGAACGTCTGGCAAAGCAAAGCTGATGACTACTCTATAGTTCAGTGTGCCATGCTTTACGGCTTAGAACCGGGACTTCAACGACGTTTTGAACACCATGGAGCATATGAGATGTTCCAGGAGTTGAAGTTAATATTTCAAGCAAATGCCCGGATTGAGAGATATGAAGTCTCCAATAAGTTCTATAGTTGTAAGATGGAGGAGAACGATTCTGTCAGTGAGCATATACTCAGAATGTCTGGGTATAACAATCACTTGATTCAACTGGGAGTTAATCTTCCGGATGATTGCGTCATTGACAGAATTCTCCAATCACTGCCACCAAGCTACAAGAGCTTCGTGATGAACTATAATATGCAAGGGATGACCAAAACTATGCCCGAGCTCTTCGCGATGCTGAAAGCCGCGGAGGTAGAAATCAAAAAGGAGCATCAAGTGTTGATGGTTAACAAAACCACTAGTTTCAAGAAAAAGGGCAAAGGGAAGAAAAAGGGGAACTACAAAAGGAACAGCAAGCAAGTTGCTAATCAAGAGAAGAAACCCAAGTCTGGACCTAAGCCTGAAACTGAGTGCTTCTATTGCAAGCAGACTGGTCACTGGAAGCGGAACTGCCCCAAGTATTTGGCGGATAAGAAGGATGGCAAGGTTAACAAAGGTATATATGATATACATGTTATTGATGTATACCTTACTAATTCTCGCAGTAGCACCTGGGTATTTGATACTGGTTCTGTTGCTAATATTTGCAACTCAAAACAGGGGCTACGGATTAAGCGAAGATTGGCTAAGGACGAGGTGACGATGCGCGTGGGAAATGGTTCCAAAGTCGATGTGATCGCGGTCGGCACGCTACCTCTACATCTACCTTCGGGATTAATATTAGATCTAAATAATTGTTATTTAGTACCAGCGTTGAGCATGAACATTATATCTGGATCTTGTTTGATGCGAGACGGTTATTCATTTAAATCAGAGAATAATGGTTGTTCTATTTATATGAGTAATATCTTTTATGGTCATGCACCATTAAAGAATGGTTTGTTCTTACTTAATCTCGATAGTAGTGATACACATATTCATAATGTCGAAGCCAAAAGATGCAGAGTTGATAATGATAGTGCAACTTATTTGTGGCACTGCCGTTTAGGTCATATCGGTGTAAAACGCATGAAGAAACTCCATACTGATGGACTTTTGGAGTCACTTGATTATGAATCACTTGGCACTTGCGAACCGTGCCTTATGGGCAAGATGACTAAAACACCGTTCTCCGGTACTATGGAGAGAGCAACAGATTTATTGGAAATCATACATACTGATGTATGTGGTCCAATGAATGTTGAGGCTCGTGGCGGATATCGTTATTTTCTCACCTTCACTGATGATTTAAGCAGATATGGGTATATCTACTTAATGAAACACAAGTCTGAAACATTTGAAAAGTTCAAAGAATTTCAGAGTGAAGTGGAAAATCATCATAACAAGAAAATAAAGTTTCTACGATCTGATCGTGGAGGAGAATATTTGAGTTACGAGTTTGGTCTACATTTGAAACAATGCGGAATAGTTTCGCAACTCACGCCACCCGGAACACCACAACGTAATGGTGTGTCCGAACGTCGTAATCGTACTTTACTGGATATGGTGCGATCTATGATGTCTCTTACCGATTTACCGCTATCATTTTGGGGTTATGCTTTAGAGACGGCCGCATTCACGTTAAATAGGGCACCATCAAAATCCGTTGAGACGACGCCTTATGAACTGTGGTTTGGCAAGAAACCAAAGTTGTCGTTTCTTAACGTTTGGGGTTGCGATGCTTATGTGAAAAAGCTTCAACCTGATAAGCTCGAACCCAAATCGGAAAAATGTGTTTTCATAGGATACCCAAAGGAGACTGTTGGGTAGACCTTCTATCACAGATCCGAAGGCAAGATTTTTGTTGCTAAATTCGGGAACTTTCTAGAGAAGGAGTTTCTCTCGAAAGAAGTGAGTGGGAGGAAAGTAGAACTTGATGAGATAACTGTATCTACTCCCTTATTGAGAAGTAGTACGTCACAGAAATCAGTTTCTGTGACACCTACACCAAATAGGGAGGAAGCTAATGATAATGATCATGAAACTTCAGATCAAGATTCTACTGAACTTCGTAGATCAACCAGAGTAAGATCCGCACCAGAGTGGTACGGTAATCCTATTTTGGAAGTCATGTTACTAGACCATGATGAACCTACGAACTATGAAGAAGCGATGGTGAGCCCAGATTCCGCAAAGTGGCTTGAGGCCATGAAATGTGAGATGGGATCCATGTATGAGAACAAAGTGTGGACTTTGGTTGACTTGCCCGATGATCGGCAAGCAATTGAGAATAAATGGATCTTCAAGAGGAAGACGGACACTGATAGTAGTGTTACTATCTACAAAGCTAGAATTGTCGCAAAAGGTTTTCGACAAGTTCAAGGTGTTGACTACGATGAGAGTTTCTCACTCGTATCTATGCTTAAAGTATGTTCGAATCATGTTAGCAATTGCTGCATTTTATGAAATCTGGCAAATGGATAAACAAAACTGCATTCCTTAATAGATTTATTAAAGAAGAGTTGTATATGATGCAACCAGAAGGTTTTGTCAATCCTAAAGGTGCTAACAAAATGTGCAAGCTCCAACGATCCATCTATGGACTGGTGCAAGCATCTCGGAGTTGGAATATACGCTTTGATGAGTTGATCAAAGCATATAGTTTTATACAGACTTGCGGTGAAGCCTGTATTTACAAGAAAGTGAGTGGGAGCACTACAACATTTCTGATAAGTATATGTGTATGACATATTGTTGATCGGAAATGATGTAGAATTATTCTTCAAAGCATAAAGGAGTGTTTGAAAGGAGTTTTTCAAAGAAAAGACCTCCGTGAAGCTGCTTACATATTGGGCATCAAGATCTATAGTGATAGATCAAGACGCTTAATTGGACTTTCACAAAGCACATACCTTGACAAAGTTTTGAAGAAGTTCAAAATGGATCAAGCAAAGAAAGAGTTCTTGCCTGTATTACAAGGTGTGAAATTGAGTAAGACTCAAAGCCCGACCACGGCAGATGATAGAAAGAGAATGAAAGTCATTACCTATGCCTCAGCCATAGATTCTATAAAGTATGCCATGCTATGTACCAGATCTATTGTATACCCTACACTGTGTTAAGCAAGGGAGTACAATAGTGATCTAGGAAGTAGATCACTGGACATCGGTCAAAATTATCCTTAGTAAAATAAGGATATGTTTCTCGATTATGGATGTGACAGAAAGGTTCACCGTAAAGGGTTACGTCGATGCAAGTTTTGACACTGATCTGGATGACTCTAAGTCTCGATCTAGATACATATTGAAAGTGGGAGCAATTAGCTAGAGTAACTCTGTGAGGAGTATTGTAGACATAGAATTCGCAAAATACTTACGGATCTAAATGTGACAGACCCGTGGACTAAAAATTATCTCACAAGCAAAACATGATCACACCTTAGTACTCTTTGGGTGTTAATCACATAGCGATGTGAACTAGATTAGTGACTCTAGTAAACCCTTTGAGTGTTAATCACATGATGATGTGAACTATTGATGTTAATCACATGGTGATGTGATCTAGATTATTGACTCTAGTGCAAGTGGGAGACTGAAGGAAATATGCCCTAGAGGCAATAATAAAGTTATTATTTATTTCCTTATATCATGATAAATGTTTATTATTCATGCTAGAATTGTATTAACTGGAAACATAATACATGTGTGAATACATAGACAAACAGAGTGTCACTAGTATGCCTCTACTTGACTAGCTCATTAATCAAAGATGGTTATGTTTCCTAACCATGAACAAAGAGTTGTTATTTGATTAACGAGATCACATCATTAGTTGAATGATCTGATTGACATGACCCATTCCATTAGCATAGCACCCGATCGTTTAGTATGTTGCTATTGCTTTTATCCATGACTTATACATGTTCCTTTAACTATGAGATTATGCAACTCCCGTTTTACCGTAGGAACACTTTGTGTGCTGCCAAACGTCACAACGTAACTGAGTGATTATAAAGGTGCTCTACAGGTGTCTCCGAAAGTATTTGTTGGGTTGGCGTATTTCGAGATTAGGATTTGTCACTCCGAATGTCGGAGAGGTATCTCAGGGCCTTCTCGGTAATGCACATCACATAAAGCCTTTCAAGCATTGCAACCAATGAGTTAGTTGCGAGATGATGTATTACGGAACGAGTAAAGAGACTTGATGGTAACGAGATTGAACTAGGTATTGGATACCGACGATCGAATCTCGGGCAAGTAACATACCGATAACAAAGGGAACAAACGTATGTTGTTATGCGGTCTGACCGATAAAGATCTTCGTAGAATATGTAGGCGCCAATATGGGCATCCAGGTCCCGCTATTGGTTATTGACCGGAGATGTGTCTCGGTCATGTCTACATTGTTCTCGAACCGTAGGGTCCGCACGCTTAACGTTACGATGACAGTTATTATGAGTTTATGCATTTTGATGTACCGAAGGAGTTCGGAGTCCCGGATGTGATCACGGACATGACGAGGAGTCTCGAAATGGTCGAGACGTAAAGAATGATATATTGGAAGCCTATGTTTGGACATCGGATGTGTTCCAGGTGAAATCAGGATTTTACCGGAATACCGGGAGGGTTACCGGAACCCCCGGGGAGCATAATGGGCCAACATGGGCCTTGGTGGAGAGGTGAGAGGGCTGCCCTCATGGGCTGCGCGCCTCCCCCCTTCCCCTAGTCCTATTAGGACTAGGAGAGGTGGCCGGCCCCCCTCTCTCTCTCCCCCCCTTGGAGAATCCTAGTCCAACTAGGATTGGGGGGGGGGGGGAATCCTACTCCCAGAGGGAGTAGGACTCTCCTGGCGCGCCAGGCTTGGCCGACCAGCCCCTCCCCCTTGGCTCCTTTATATACGGGGGCAGGGGGCACCCCATAGACAGACAATTGATCATTGAGATCTTTCCTTAGCCGTGTGCGGTGCCCCCTTCCACCAAATTCCACCTCGGTCATATCGTTGCAGTGCTTAGGCGAAGCCCTGCGCCGGTAACACATCAAGATCGTCACCACGCCGTCGTGCTGACGGAACTCTTCCCCGACGCTTTGCTGGATCGGAGCCCGGGGATCGTCATCGAGCTAAATGTGTGCCAAGAACTCGGAGGTGCCGGAGTAACGGTGCTGTGATAGGTTGGATCGCAAGGAGAACGTACGACTACTTCCCCTACGTTGCGTCAACGCTTCCGCTTTAGTCTACGAGGGTACGTAGACAACACTCTCCCCTCTCGTTGCTATGCATCACCATGATCTTGCGTGTGCGTAGGAAATTATTTGAAATTACTACGTTCCCCAACAACCGGCAGCCCAGGCCTCTTCTGGTGGGCTCGGGAACGAGTCGAAATGTAAGAAAGGCCAGAGCCCAGGCAACTTAGGAACCATGCAGTTACGTGCGAAGTGACCTTGACCTCCACATGCAAAACAAACTACGTACGTGCGTGGAGACATTTGAGGCTGATTAAGAGACCCATTACACTCGGTGTTAATGGGGGGCGAATTTGAATTTTCCCCTTGATTGACACTGCCTTGAATGTGACCCGATAACCGCTCGAAAACCGATCGGCCATGTCTCACTACCGTGCTATAGCTCCGGCGATCGCCGGAGTTGTTTGCCACGGCCTTTCCATTTTTACCCACCAAGGTCCATTCATCATCAAGCTCTTTGTAAAAAGCTTGTTCCTCTCTAAACCAATTTGGCCCACCGTAATTCCACAAATTAAACACAACCTCAAAGTCACGCTCAACTATTCTACCACTGTTATAGATCTCGAAGCCAACAGACTTAGAAGCAACTGAGAACTTGAAAGTTCTGTCCCTGAGAAGACGAACCCGAGAACCTTGAGCATAACCTCCAAACATGGCCAAGAGAGAGACACTAACCGTATGTACGTCCAGCTTGAAGGTAGAACGGCAGAAAGAAACCACCAAGGTGAATTCTTGTTGACGAAAGCCAGGAGAAAACACCACTGGATGCCCAAACTTAGACCTCATGTCTGCTTGAAACTTTCTGCCACGATCAAAGTTGAGTGCAAAAGGAGCCATCAGCAAAGGTGGCTGTCGGGGCCGGGGTGGCCGCCGACAGGAGAGGTGGCTGCCGGGGCCGGAGTGGCCACCGGCGCAAGATCGCCTAGGAGTCGCCTTGGAGTCGCCTAGTCGCCTAGGAGTCGCGTCCTCTATCCGTCGCCTCCATCGGTAACTTTACTTGGAGCTATATTTTTATTCACCACATGCTATGTGTTTTGCTTGGAGCGTCTTGTATTATTTGAGTCTTTATTTCTTAGGTTGCCACAATAATCCTTGTTGTACACACCTTTTGAGAGAGTCACATATGATTTGGAATTTATTAGAATACTCTATGCGCTTCACATATATCTTTTGAGCTATATCGTTTTTGCTCTAGTGCTTCACTTATATCTTTTAGAGCACGGTGGTGGTTTTGTTTTATAGAAACTATTATTCTCTCATGCTTAACTTATATTATTTTGAGATTATTAAACAGCATGGTAAATTGCTTAAGTTGGGAAATTAATCCTAATATGTTAAGTATTCAAAGACTAGTAAAATACCTTCTTATGAGTGTGCTGAATGCTAAGAGAAGTTTGATGCTTGATGATTGTTTTGAGATATGGAGGTAGTGATATTAAAGTTGTGCTAGTTGAGTAGTTGTGAATTTGAGAAATACTTGTGTTGAAGTTTGCAAGTCCTGTAGCATGCACGTATGGTAAATGTTATGTAACAAATTTGAAACATGAGGTGTTCTTTGATTGTCCTCCTTATGAGTGGTGGTCGGGGACGAGCGATGGTCTTTTCCTACCAATCTATCCCCCTAGGAGCATGCGCGTAGTGCTTGATTTTTGATGACTTGTAGATTTTTGCAATAAGTATGTGAGTTCTTTATGACTAATGTTGAGTCCATGGATTATACGCACTCTTACCCCTCCATCATTGCTAGCCTCTTCGGTACCGTGCATTGCCCTTTCTCACATTGAGAGTTGGTGTAAACTTTGCCGGTGCATCCAAACCCCGTGATATGATACGCTCTTTCACACATAAACCTCCTTATATCTTCCTCAAAACAGCCACCATACCTACCTATTATGGCATTTCCATAGCCATTCCGAGATATATTGCCATGCAACTTTCCACCATTCCGTTTATCATGGCACGTTCATCATTGTCATATTGCTTCGCATGATCATGTAGTTGACATCGTATTTCTGGCAAAGCCACCGTTCATAATTTTTCATACATGTCACTCTTGATTCATTGCTATCCAGATATACCGCCGGAGGCATTCATATAGAGTCATACTTTGTTCTAGTATCGAGTTGTAATCATTGAGTTGTAAATAAAGAGAAGTGTGATGATCATTCATAAAGCATTGTCCCAATAAAAAAAGAAAAAAAAGAGAAAGGCCAAAAAAAAGAGAAGGCCCCCAAAAAATAAAAATAAAAATAAAAAGGGACAATGCTACTATCCTTTTTTTTCCACACTTGTGCTTCAAGGTAGCACCATGATCTTCTTGATAGAGAGTCTCTTGTTTTGTCACTTTCATATACTAGTGGGAATTTTTCATTATAGAACTTGGCTTGTATATTCCAACAATGGGCTTCCTCAAATACCCTAGGTCTTAATGAGTAAGCAAGTTGGATGCACACCCACTTAGTTTCTTTTGTTGAGCTTTCATGCATTTATAGCACTAGTGCATCCGTTGCATGGCAATCCCTACTCCTTGCATTAACATCAATCGATGGGCATCTCCATAGCTCATTGATTGGCCGCGTTGATGTGAGACATTCTCCCTTTTTGTCTTCTCCACATAACCCCCATCATTATATTCTATTCCACCATAGTGCTATATCCATGGCTCACGCTCATGTATTGCGTGAAGGTTGAAAAGGTTTGAGATTACTAAAGTATGAAACAATTGCTTGGCTCGTCATCGGGGTTGTGCATGATGAGAGCATTCTTCTGTGACAAAAATGGAGCATGACTAAACTGTATGATTTTGTAGGGATGAACTTTCTTTGGCCATGTTATTTTGAGAAGACATATTTGTTGGGTAACGTAGTAATTTCAAAAAAATTCCTACGCACACGCAAGATCATGGTGATGCATAGCAACGAGAGGGGAGAGTGTTGTCTATGTACCCTCGTAGACCGAAGCGGAAGCGTTGACGCAACGTAGAGGAAGTAGTCGTACGCCTTCCCGATCCGACCGATCCAAGCACCGTTACTCTAGCACCTCTGAGTTCTTAGCACACGTTCAGCTCGATGACGCTCTCCGGGCTTCGATCCAGCAAAGCTTCGGGGATGAGTTCCGTCAGCACGACGGCGTGATGACGATGATGATGTTCTACCGACGCAGGGCTTCGCCTAAGCACTGCAACGATATGACCGAGGTGGAATATGGTGGAGGGGGGCACCGCACACGGCTAAGGAACGATCACGAAGATCAACTTGTGTGTCTATGGGGTGCCCCCTGCCCCCGTATATAAAGGAGTGGAGGAGGGGAGGGCCGGCCCTCTCTATGGCGCGCCCTAGGGGAGTCCTACTCCCACCGGGAGTAGGATTCCCCCTTTCCTAGTCCAACTAGGAGTCCTTCCATGTATTAGGAGTAGGAGACAAGGAAGGGGAAGAGGAAAGAGAAGGAAGGAGGGGGTGCCGCCCCTCCCCCTAGTCCAATTCGGACTAGCCAATGGGGGGGCGCGCGGACTGCCTCTCCCTCTCCCCTAAAGCCCAATAAGGCCCATATACTTCTTCCCCCGTATTCCCGTAACTCCCTGGTACTCCCGAAAATACCCGAATCACTCAGAACCTTTTCGATGTCCGAATATAGTCGTCCAATATATCGATCTTTACGTCTCGACCATTTCGAGACTCCTCGTCATGTCCCCGATCTCATCCGGGACTCCGAACTCCTTCGGTACATCAAAACTCATAAACTCATAATATAACTATCATCGAAACCTTAAGCGTGCGGACCCTACGGTTCGAGAACAATGTAGACATGACCAAGACATGTCTCCGATCAATAACCAATAGCGGGACCTGGATGCCCATATTGGCTCCTACATATTCTACGAAGATCTTTATCGGTCAGACCGCATAACAACATACGTTGTTCCCTTTGTCATCGGTATGTTACTTGCCCGAGATTCGATCGTCGGTATCCAATACCTAGTTCAATCTCGTTATCGGCAAGTCTCTTTACTCGCTCCGTAATACATCATCTCGCAACTAACTCATTAGTTGCAATGCTTGCAAGGCTTAAGTGGTGTGCATTACCGAGAGGGCCCAGAGATACCTCTCCGACATTCGGAGTGACAAATCCTAATCTCGAAATACGCCAACCCAACAAGTACCTTTGGAGACACCTGTAGAGCACCTTTATAATCACCCAGTTACGTTGTGACGTTTGGTAGCACACAAAGTGTTCCTCCGGTAAACGGGAGTTGCATAATCTCATAGTCATAGGAACATGTATAAGTCATGAAGAAAGCAATAGCAACATACTAAACGATCGGGTGCTAAGCTAATGGAATGGGTCATATCAATCAGATCATTCAACTAATGATGTGACCTCGTTAATCAAATAACAACTCTTTGTTCATGGTTAGGAAACATAACCATCTTTTATTAACGAGCTAGTCAAGTAGAGGCATACTAGTGACACTCTGTTTGTCTATGTATTCACACATGTATTATGTTTCCGGTTAATACAATTCTAGCATGAATAATAAACATTTATCATGAAATAAGGAAATAAATAATAACTTTATTATTGCCTCTAGGGCATATTTCCTTCAGTCTCCCACTTGCACTAGAGTCAATAATCTAGTTCACATCGCCATGTGATTTACCAGCAATAGTTCACATCACCATGTGATTAACACCCATAGTTCACATCGATATGTGATCAACACCCAAAGGGTTTACTAGAGTCAGTAATCTAGTTCACATCGCTATGTGATTAACACCCAAAGAGTACTAAGGTGTGATCATGTTTTGCTTGTGAGAGAAGCTTAGTCAACGGGTCTGCCAAAACTCAGATCCGTATGTATTTTGCAACTTTCTATGTCTACAATGCTCTGCACGGAGCTACTTTAGCTAATTGCTCCCACCTTTAATATGTATCTAGATTGAGACTTAGAGTCATCTAGATTAGTGTCAAAACTTGTATCGACGTAACCTTTTACGATGAACCTTTTTGTCACGTCCATAATCGAGAAACATATCCTTATTTCACTAAGGATAATTTTGACCGTTGTCCAGTGATCTACATCTAGATCACTATTGTACTCCCTTGCTAAACACAGTGTAGGATATACAATAGATCTGGTACACAGCATGGCATACTTTATAGAACCTATGGCCAAGGCATAGGGAATGACTTTCATTCTCTTTCTATCTTCTACCGTGGTCGGGTTTTGAGTCTTACTCAATTTCACACATTGTAACACAGGCAAGAACTTCTTTCTTTGACTGTTCCATATTGAACTACTTCAAAATCTTGTCAAGGTATATATTCATTGAAAATTTATCAAGCGTCTTGATCTATCTCTATAGATCTTGATGCTTAATATGTAAGCAGCTTCACTGAGGTCCTTCTTCGAAAAACTCCTTTCAAATACTCCTTTATGCTTTGCAGAATAATTCTACATTATTTCCGATCAACAATATGTCATTTACATATACTTATCAGAAATGTTGTAGTGCTCCCACTCACTTTCTTGTAAATACAGGCTTCACCATAAGTCTGTATAAAACTATATGCTTTGATCAATTTATCAAAGCGTGTATTCCAACTCCGAGATGCTTGCACCAGTCCATAGATGGATCGCTGGAGCTTACATATTTTGTTAACACCTTTAGGATCGACAAAACCTTCTAGTTGCATCGTATACAACTCTTCTTTAATAAATCCATTAAGGAATGCAGTTTTGTTTATCCATTTGCTGGATTTCATAAAATGCGGTAATTGCTAACATGATTCGGACAGACTTAAGTATAGATACGAGTGAGAAACTCTCATCGTAGTCAACACCTTGAACTTGTCGAAAACCTTTTGCGACAATTCTAGCTTTGTAGATAGTAACACTACTATCAGCGTCCGTCTTCCTCTTGAAGATCCATTTATTTTCTATGGCTTGCCGATCATCGGGCAAATCCATCAAAGTCCATACTTTGTTCTCATACATGGATCATGTCTCAGATTTCATGGCCTCAAACCATTTCGCGGAATTTGGGCTCATCATTGCTTCCTCATAGTTCGCAAGTTCGTCATCGTCTAGTAACATGACTTCCAGAACAGGATTACCGTACTACTATGGTGCGGATCTCACTCTGGTTTACCTACGAGATTCGGTAGTAACTTGATCTGAAGTTACATGATCATCATCATTAGCTTCCTCACTAAATGGTGTAGAAGTCACAAGAGCAGATTTCTGTGATGAACTACTTTCCAATAAGGGAGATGATACAATTACCTTATCAAGTCTTTCTACTTTCCTCCCACTCACTTCTTTCGAGAGAAACTCCTTCTCTGGAAAGTATCCATTCTCAGCAACGAATGTGTTGCCTTCGGATCTGTGATAGAAGGTGTACCCAACTGTCTCCTTTGGGTATCCTATGAAGACATATTTCTCCGATTTGGGTTTGAGCTTATCAGGATGAAACTTTTCACATAAGCATCACAACCCCAAACTTTAAGAAATGACAACTTTGGTTTCTTGCTAAACCACAGTTCATATAGTGTCGTCTCAACGGATTTAGATGGTGCCCTATTTAAAGTGAATGCAGCTGTCTCTAATGCATAACCCCAAAACGATAGTGGTAAATCGGTAAGAAACATCATAGATTGCACTATATCCAATAAAGTACGGTTATGACGTTTAGACACACCATATGTTGTGGTGTTCCAGGTGGCATGAGTTTGTGAAACTATTCCACATTGTTTTAATTGAAGGCCAAACTCGTAACTCAAATATTTTACCTCTGCGATCATATCGTAGAAACTTTTATTTTTGTTACGATGATTCTCTACTTCATTCTGAAATTCTTTGAACTTTTCAAATGTTTCAGACAAGTGTTTCATTAAGTAGATATACTCATATCTGCTCAAATCATCTGTGAAGGTCAGAAAATAATGATACCCGCCGCGAGCCTTAACACTCATTGGATCGCATACATCAGTATGTATTATTTCCAACAAGTCAGTTTCTCGCTCCATTGTTCCGGAGAACGAAGTTTTAGTCATCTTGCCCATAAGGCATGGTACGCAAGCATCAAGTGATTCATAATCAAGTGATTCCAAAATCCCATCAGCATGGAGTTTCTTCATGCGCTTTACACCAATATGACCTAAACGGCAGTGCCACAAATAAGTTGCACTATCATTATTAACTTTGCATCTTTTGGCTTCAATATTATGAATATGTGTATCACTACGATCGAGATCCAATGAACTATTTTCATTGGGTGTATGACCATCGAAGGTTCCATTCACGTAAGCAGAACAACAATTGTTCTCTAACTTAAATGAATAACCGTATTGCAATAAACATGATCAAATCATATTTATGCTCAACGCAAATACCAAATAACACTTATTTAGGTTCAACACTAATCCCGAAAGTATAGTGAGTGTGCGATGATGATCATATCAATCTTGGAACCACTTCCAACACACATCGTCAGTTCACTCTTAACTAGTCTTTGTTCATTCTGCAACTCCCGTTTCGAGTTACTACTCTTAGCAACTGAACCAGTATCAAATACCGAGGGGTTGCTATGAACACTAGTAAAATACACATCAATAATCTGTATATCAAATATACCTTTGTTCACTTTGCCATCCTTCTTATCCGCCAAATACTTGGGGCAGTTCCGCTTCTAGTGACCAGTCCCTTTGCAGTAAACGCACTCAGTCTCAGGCTTAGGTCCAGACTTGGGCTTCTTCACTTGAGTAGCAACTTGCTTGCCGTTCTTCTTGAAGTTCCCCTTCTTCCCTTTGCCCTTTTCTTGAAACTAGTGGTGTTGTTAACCATCAACACTTGATGTTTTTCTTGATTTCTACCTTCGTCGATTTCAGCATCACGAAGAGCTTGGGAATTGTTTCTGTTATCCCTTGCATATTATAGTTCACCATGAAGTTCTACTAACTTGGTGATGGTGACTAGAGAATTCTGTTAATCACTATTTTATCTGGAAGATTAACTCCCACTTGATTCAAGCGATTGTAGTACCCAGACAATCTGAGCACATGCTCACTAGTTGAGCGATTCTCCTCCATCTTTTAGCTATAGAACTTGTTGGAGACTTCATATCTCTCAACTCGGGTATTTTCTTGAAATATTAACTTCAACTCCTGGAACATCTCATATGGTCCATGACGTTCAAAATGTCTTTGAAGTCCCGATTCTAAGCCGTTAAGCATGGTGCACTTAAACTATCAAGTAGTCATCATATTGAGCTAGCCGAACGTTCATAAGGTCTGCATCTGCTCCTGCAATAGGTCCGTCACCTAGCGGTGCATCAAGGACATAATTCTTCTGTGCAGCAATGAGGATAAACCTCAGATCACAGATCCAATCCGCATCATTGCTACTAACATCTTACAACACAATTTTCTCTAGGAACATATCAAAATAAACATATGAAAGCAACAATGCGAGCTATTGATCTACAACATAGATATGCTAATACTACCAGGACTAAGTTCATGATAAATTTAAGTTCAATTAATCATATTACTTAAGAACTCCCACTTAGATAGACATCCCTCTAATCTTCTAAGTGATCACGTGATCCACATCAACTAAACCATGTCCGATCATCACGTGAGATGGAGTAGTTTCAATGGTGAACATCATTATGTTGATCATATGTACTATATGATTCACGCTCGACCTTTCGGTCTCCGTGTTCATAGGAAACTTAACCATCTTTGATTAATGAGCTAGTCAAGTAGATGCATACTAGGGACACTCTATTTGTCTATGTATTCACACATGTACTAAGTTTCCGGTTAATACAATTCTAGCATGAATAATAAACATTTTATCATGATATAAGGAAATATAAATAACAACTTTATTATTGCCTCTAGGGCATATTTCCTTCATGCCAGGGGGCCCACAAGCCCTAGGGGCGCGCCTAGGGGGTAGGGCATGCCCCCAGGCTTGTGGCCACCTGGTGGGTCCGCCTCTGGTATTTCTTCGCCCAATATTTTTTTTATATTCCAATATAATTCTGCGTAAATTTTCAGGACTTTTGGAGTTGTGTAGAATAGGTCTCTCAGATTTGCTCCTTTCCAGTCAGGAATTCCAGCTGCCGGCGTTCTCCCTCTTCATGTAAACCTTGTAAAATAAGAGAGAAAAGACATAAGTATTGTAACATAAAGTGAAATAACAGTCCATAATGCAATAAATATTGTTATAAAAGCATGATGCAAAATGGACGTATCAGTGGCACCCCTTATCCCCATGGAAAGGGGAGAGGGAGACCGAATAGGAGGGGGATTTCCCCTCCCCTTGGCCGGCCACCCCCCTTGTGTGGCGCCCCCTCCTTCCCTCCCAACTTATATATACTAGAGGATTTCCACCCTTTTGGACACACAAGTTTTGGAGCCTCCTCTAGTTGATCTAGTGCATCTTCTAGTTGGTCCTAGTTGACTAATTAGAGCGAGCCCTAGCCACCTCTAATCCTCATAATTAGAAGCCCCTCTAATTCTTTGGTGACGATTAGCTCTGGACGGTGAAGCGCTGCCGGATCGTGAAGACTGTATGCTTGCAACCAAGTAGAGAGGTCGTGCTTTCGGTCTTCCATTCGAGGGATCATTAGGGCTGTTCGCGGGATCGTCATGAACGTTCGAGGGACTCCAAGTATGATCTACACCGACTCGTCTACTTCCGTTGCACTCCCGGAGTCGGTAATGATCATTGATCACAACCCGTTATGCATATTCATATTGTTCCTGGCTGATCATAGGGCGATTCTTCTTGTTTTCTACTATGTTTCCCCACAACCGCTTCACCACCACTACCCGCCTGTCACGCAGTTACCCTGAACACCACAGCAAAATCCGTTGTCGTTAGCAAGTCGATCCATGTTAAACTCCAAAGAAATAGCGAGAGCGTGCCAGTTATGTACCTGTACATGGTGCCGAAGCCGTCACCGGCCACTGAGCTCTCGGGTGTCGCTGAAGCTGTCGGTGGCCTCCTCCGGCTCCTCATAGGCAAATTGGTGTGTCTGCAGCTTGTGGACGCTGCCGGACTCCAGGTGGCTGCCACCTCTAGAGCGAGGTGTCCCGCCCGAGTTACTGTACTCGAGGAGCCTGGAAGAGGAGGTCACTTGTACTGCCTCCTCTTGGGTATGTACTGGAATGACAACAACGAGAAGCACGAACAAAACCAGAGCAACTGCAGAGCTTGCTAGAGTAGGCATACGACAATTAAATAGATGAACAAAGAACCATGCACATTGATGCTTGAATTCATAAGAGAAGAAAAATAAAACACTTGAAGGAAATAATGTAGCTAGGAATAGACAAGTTCTAGACATGGCTTGATTTAACAACATGTGGAGTAGAGAACATGCTAAAGGTGGGGCATTTGAGGGAACTGTCCAATTCATAGTACTACCCTGTTTATATTTATGTCATCATCCTACTTATTTTGTTCTGATTTCCTATAGTGGAAGTCCTTGTTTGTTTCAGCTTTGATCTGATTCGAGTCACCTAGGGATTCACTTCAGTGGCAAAGCTGATTCATAGTTATATAAGATCATATTTGTTTCAGCTTTGATTGGATTTGAATCACCTATAGATTTGCTTTAGTGGTAAATCTGATGCACAAAATCAGCTTCGCCGTCGAAGTACAGTTTGAGGTGCTTCAACAAATTAAAATAAAAATGACCCGAATCCAGACTCAGCTTCACTGGCAAAACTGATTTGAAATAGATGTTTGTTTCAGATTCCAGATTTAGTTTCACTGGCAAAGCTGGCTTCACTGGCAAAGCTTATTCGAAATAGTTGTTTGTTTCAGATTCACTGGTAATGCTGATTCCAGATTCACCCTCACTGACAAAGCTGAATCCGGTTCCTGAAGCTCAAACAAACAGGGCCAAAGAGTCATATACATACTTTTAGATGAAATGTCAGGTTAAACAAAGGGAAGTCTTCCCTGACCAGTAAATAGACTAGTCAGAAATTAGGATATCTCAAAAAAAGAAATTAGGATATCTCAAGTTTGATTAGATCAGTTTCAAAAAAAGGTTGATCAGATCAATCAAACATCGTTGACCAACCCGTTGCCTCTTAGATCAATCAAGGGTACCTGAACCTGACGAAGGAGTAGGGGACGACCCACTAGCCCGTCCGCCGGAGCAGAAGCTCGTGTGGTCATCCGGCACCCTGCTGTCATACCCAAGGCGCCCTCTAAAGGCCTGGCACTCACCGCAACACCCGGCATTGGCCTTCGTTGCACCGAGAAACCCGCCCTGACAGCATCCCCGAGGGTGGCGTTCTGTAACGCCCTCGATGCGGCTATATCTCCCACGTGTCGAGGCACGACTTAGAGGCATAACTGCATTGAAAGCAATGTCGCAAGTGAGGTAATCTTCACACAATCCATGTAAAAAATAAAGGGGAAAGATACATAGTTGGCTTACAATCGCCACTTCACACAAGTACATAAATAACATCCATCATACAGATTACACTCAAGGTCCGACTACGGTACCAAAATGAAAGAAGACTACCCCAAATGCTAAACAGATCCCCGGATCACCCAACTGGGCTCCACTACTGATCATCTGGAAAAGAAACATAGTAACGGCCACGTTCCTCGTCGAACTCCCAAGTGAGCTCGGTCGCATCATCTGCACTGGCATCGTTGGTACCTGCAACTGTGGTGATAATATCTGTGAGTCACGGGGACTCAGCAATCTCACACCCGCGAGATCAAGACTATTTAAGCTTAAAGGTGGGAAAGAGGTTCGTGAGGTGGAGCTGCAGCAAGCGACTAGCATATGGTGGCTACAGCGCAAAAGAGAGCGAGAAGAGAAGGCAAAGCACGGTCGTGAAGCTAGAAGTGATCAAGAAGTGATCCTGAAACAACCTACGTCAGGCATAACTCCAACAACCGTGTTCACTTCCCGGACCCCGCCGAGAAGAGACCATCACGGTTACACACGCGGTTGATGTGTTTTAGTTAAGGTCAACTTCGGGTTTTCTACAACCGGACATCAACAAATTCCCATCTGCCTCATAACCGCGGGCACGGCTTTCAAAAGATAATACCCTGCAGGGGTGTCCCAACTTAGCCCATGATAAGCTCTCACGGTCAACGAAGGATATTCCTTCTACCGGGAAGACCCGATCAATCTCGGAATCCCGGACTACAAGACATTTCAACAGCAATAAAACAAGTCCAGCAAAGCCGCCCGATTGTGCCAACAAATCCTGATAGGAGCTGCACATATCTCGGTCTCAGGGCACATCCGGATGAGCAGTCCGTACAACTAAAACCAGCCCTCGAGTTGCCCCGAGGTGGCGCTGCAAAGGGCTCTAGTTTGGACCAGCAATCGAAGGAGAACTGGCCCGGAGGTTTAAAATAAAGATGACCCTTGAGTCTGCAGAACCCAAGGGAAAAAGGCTAGGTGGCGAATGGTAAAACCAATGTTGGGCCTTGCTGGAAGAGTCTTATTCAAAGCGAACTGTCAAGGGGTCCCATGAATCACCCAACCGTGTAAGGAACGCAAACTCCGGGAACATAACACCGGTATGACGGAAGCTAGGGTGGCAAGAGTGGAACAAAACACCAGGCATAAGGCCGAGCCTTCCACCCTTTACCAAGTATATAGATGCATTAATTAAATAAGAGGTATTGTGATATCCCAACAAGTAAACATGTTCCAACAAGGAACAATAAGATCATGTCCCAACAAGGAACAAACTTCATCTTCACCTGCAACTAGCAACGCTATAAGAGGGGCTGAGCAAAGCAGTAACATAGCCAAACAACGGTTTGCTAGGACATGGATGGTTAGGGGCTGACATGGCAATATAGGAGGCATGATATAGCAAGTGGTAGGTATCGCAGCATAGGCATAGCAAAAGAGCGAGCAATCTAGCAAGCAAAGATAGAAGTGATTTCGAGGGTATGGTCATCTTGCCTGCAAGGTTCTCAGAGTTGTCGAAAGCTTGGTCCTCGAAAGCGTTCTCAACGGAATCCTCATTCACGTACTCGTCTCCCGGCTCTACCCAAGACAAGAGAACAAGCAAAGGAACCGAAATCAACCACGATGCAATGCGCAAGCAATATGATGCGAAACATGGCATGACATGTGAGAAGTGATATGCAATGCGTATGCATGCTCCGGAAGGACAAGGATGAACAGGGCATAATCTTGGCAAACCAAGCATGCCACTGGATAGATGAGGTGATTTCGGTTGAAATCGATATAAAATACACCGGAATCGGATGCACGGTTTGCAAATGGCAAGCAATACAAGAATGACACGAAACTGCCATAAACAGCATGATGCTACTTAGCAAGCAACGAGAAATTAAGCTACTGCACCCAAACATATCAACAAAGCATATGACAGTAATCTACACAAGATGCACGATAAAAGATGAACACTGAGCTACGGCTAAATCACATCATAACGGGTCCAAACAAGCATGGCAAAAGTGCAAAAGATAACAGGTTCACAGACTTGGTGAAAATAACAACATAGCAGAAACTAACATCAGGATGACATGTTCAGAGCAATGAAACAACATGCTACAGGAACTGAACATAGCAAAATAAGGCATGGCATGAATATACCCATAGCACTTGAAAAAAGTCTCTTACTGACCATAAGCCAAAAAAGAACAGAAAATACGATTACACCCATGTCAAATAAGCAATTTTCGTTACAGGTTTCAGACTTAGTAGCAAACTGGACATGGCAGAAACTGTTAACGACTAGGCATGTTCGTGAGCTCGATGCACTCACTACAGAGCATTGCATGATATACTAAGCATACATACATCAAGAGGACATGGCATAGTAACAATAAATGGCAAGAACATCATCATAGCATTCAAGGATCAACTACACCAAGCTTGGCAAAATCGAATAACATGTAAACAATCTGCCCGCAACATTTTGAAGCAAAAGTAGAGCTCGATTGACTCAAGCTATGGCACTCCATAATTGCAAACAAAGGCATGGATGGATTCAGCAAATACTCAAGTTCAAAACTCCCTTACTGATCATGCTCAAATTATGCATAGATCTCTCAGAAACAACATGAATACATGGCATGAAAATAACAGCAGTCAGGGACTTAGTGGAATCACTAAGTCTCTGAAATCAGCAACATCAAGATACCTAGTTTGCATGCTTGTGCTAGTCACCAAATAGATCACAAAAATACATGGCAAAATCCTCTGGATTGTTAACATGGCATATTACAAAACTCATGTAGGACTCAACTTCATAGGAGGTACACATCAATCATGGCAAAAATGACAAAAGTGCATGTTCAGATAAGAACCAGCAACTAACATCAACTAGACCTCTTCTAACAGCATTTAGGGCATCGATATGACCTCAAATGAAAATGGTGCAATGGAACAAAATTATGTACTCTTCGAGGCGAACAATTTGACATATTATACGCGCGAAACGGAGATACGCATGCAAAGTTACGGCACAATGAACATGGCATGATGATATGAAATTCATGAGGACTTAGCAAAAAAAACGAGGGAAAAAGGGGTAACCCTAGATCTGGCCGGACTTCGAGGTCCGCCGGCGCGGGCGAACTCCGGCGAGTCCTCACGGCGCGGGGCAGAGCGGGAGGTGGCCGGCGTCGGCGGGGAACGCCGGATCCGGTCCGGCCCGACCGGATCCGCGGCGTGCGGCGGCGGGTGCGGCGGCGGAGACGGGCGACGGCGGGCGCGGCGGCGGAGCGGGCGACGGCGGACGGTGGCGGAGCGAAGGAGCGCGGGAGGAGCGCGGGCGGGGCGCCCGCGGGGCGGCGGCGGCGGAGCGGGCCGGAGGGGGCCCCGCGCGGGCCGGGCGGGCCGCGGCGGCGGAGGCGTGGGGAGGCCACGTGGCAGCCCCGGACTGGCTGCGGACGGCGGCGGCGATGCGTCCAGCGCGGACCGGACGTGTCCGGCGCGCGGAGGGAGCGGGGCTAGGGTTTTGGATCCGGATTTGACGGAGGGGTGCACATATTTGTAGCTAGAGGGGGCTAGGAAGCTCCAAATGGAGTGCGGTTTTCGGCCACGCGATCACGATCGAACGACCGAGACGATGGGAAAGACTTAGGTGGGTTTTGGGCCACTTAGAGAGGGGTGTTGGGCTGCAACACACACGAGGCCTTCACGGTTACCCGGTTAACCGTTGGAGTACCAAATGAACTCCGATTGACCCGAAACTTGACAGACGGTCTACCGGTGCTATACCAAGGCCACATGTCAAACCTCGGTCCATTCCGAGAATGTTTAATACCCGCTCACGAAGAAATGTAAAAGGGGACGCCGGGAGACATAGGAGCGCCGGATTGCAAAACGGACAACGGGAAAGATGCTCGGATTTATGAGACGAACGCGTATGCGAATGCGATGCACATGATGACATGATATGAAATGCATGACATGACCAAAATGCAAAACGAGGAGAACCCAACCACGGAGGAAATATCATAACACATAGCCGGAAATGGCAAGAGTTGGATCACAAATATGGCAAGTTACATCTGGGGCGTTACACGTTCCCGGCGGCCAGCGCATCTGCCATGGCCGAGTCATACGGCACGACCAAAATCGAGCTGCACCTGCACACGCCCCCAAGTCCAGTATGTCCTTCGGTGCCGACGTGCCATTTGACAACTTGTAGTACGACCACCAGCGGCAACTCAGGCAAAGGCGTCGTACACCAACGTCGACGATGATATGGCACTGTTGCAGTTCACGTAGGCCATAAGGATCCGGTCCCGACCCACCACATAACAGTTGACCATGCTACTTACGAGCTCTCCTTCTCCGCCACCACCAAGCTCGCCTATGGTTGGACGCGATCTAAAGTGGTGCAGATAAGAGGGAGGAGTGGAGAAATTGATGGGACTGGATCCTACCGCCTGGACCGCGCTGGCTGGGCGGACGAGGAGGGAAGAGTCGGAGAAAAAGTTTCTTGGGAGCGCGGGCGGGGGGGAGACGGGATCAGGATCGACTGTGCGCGTGGGACGTGCGTTCGTAGGTCTCTTTTCTTCTACTTTTTTGCCTTTTTTCGGGCAGGTTTTTTTTTTTGCGGGGCAAATTGGGAAGTTTTATTCAACAGAAACCACCCCGGCAGAATCTGCCAGGAGGCTAGTTACAAGGAAACTAGGAATAGAGTCTAACCAACAATCTGTTACATCCATCGTGCTAGCTTGCTTCGCACAAAGATGAGCAGGAAAATTTGCTGATCTCAACACATGTTGAATACGAAAAAATTTAAAAGAGCTGGCGTGCTCCCCAATCTCGTCAAGAATCGGCGCCACCACTGAAAAATCATGGCGCGAGTGCCAGAGGTTAACAACCTCTTGGCTATCCGTCTCCAAGATGACTTGATCATAGCCTGGATGCTTTGTGAAAATTACGCCATCTCGAAGAGCCAACGCTTCAGCCAGAAGAGGGTCTGTGATTCCATAGTATGGCTTACACCATGCAGCCTTGAAAGCAGACGAAGAACGTGCTACCCCTCCAACCCCTCCTCGGCGGGACTCCATGGAAATGCTACCATCGATGTTTATTTTTATCTATCCATCATCCGGCGGCCTCCGGCCATGACCAGGCAAGATCCGAGCATGATCTTGAGGTAACTCTAAAATCTCTAAAGCTTCCTGTATGTGCTTCATGGACCGAACAAGATCAAACTCTCCTTTGTCATGTGTGATGTTGTTGCGTGAAGTCCAAATAGCCCACATAATAGACACAAGTTTTGCTCTATCAGAATCTAAAAACAGAGACTCACACAGGACATCCTTAACCCAAGTAAGAGGGTGCAGGTCTAGTCGCTTAACATGCAGCCACTGCGGGGCTTCGTTCCAAAACCTTCTCGCATGGGTACAGTTCAGTAATGCATGCATCATATCCTCTTATGAACTCAAACAGATTTTGCACTTGCTCTCGCTGGATATATGCCGATATTTCAGTGTACTTTCGACGGGAAGAATCCCTCGCATCACGCGCCACCATAAGACGCAAACTTTGGGCAGCACTTTGAGTTTCCATAACCGAGACCACAACTGTTTATCCATCTCCGAAGTATCTGTAGTCGTCCCTTCTTCTAGAGCCTTATGCTCGTTCTGAATCATTAGAGAGCGATACCCTGATTTTACAGTATAAATTCCGAACCTCTTAGGCGCCCAAGCATAGAGATCATCTCCCCCTCCAGTCCTCAAAGGGATATTAAGGATTGCATCCGCATCTGGAGGGATAAAGGATTGTCTGATAACTTCAGACTTCCAAGTCCAATTCTCATCATCAATAATGTCTGCTACCCAGTTGATTTGTGCATCACCAAGACGTGCAACAGGTGCCCTTGTCAATGTATTTGGGATCCATTTATCCTCCCATATAGACACTGTTGTACCACTTCCGATACGTTTGATCAGCCCAACATTCAAAGCCTTCCGCCCTGCTATGATTGCTCGCCATGTCGCCGACGCGCTTTTGGGGGCGCCGACATGCATAAAATCACAGTTGGGGAAGTATCTTCCTTTCAATACTCGAGCACACAAGGAGTTGGGATCTGTCATTAGCCTCCATCCATGTTTACCAAGGAGTGCTAAGTTGAACATCTGTAAATCTCGGAAGCCCATCCCTCCTTTAATCTTTGGTTGTGCAAGAGACTCCCACGACATCCAATGCATTGAACGCCGATCAAGAGAACTACTTCACAAGTACTTGGCCATATAAGAGGCCAACTTTGCACATACTTTCTTTGTTAGCTTGAAACATCTCATGCTGAAAGTAGGTATAGATTGGGCTATAGCTTTTATTCGCACCTCTCTTCCCGCACAAGAAATCATCCTCTCGGACCCCCCTTGGAGTTTGCTTCTCAACCTCTCTCCAATGTGATCAAAAGTTCCACTTGTTATTCTCCCTACGGCAGTTGGCAGCCCCAGATACCGCTCACTGAATGCCTCAACATTGATGCCCAGAATCTGTTTTAACCCTTGCTTGATTGGAGCCAACGTGTTTGGACTGAAATAAATTGAGCTTTTATCCTTATTAACAGCCTGTCCAGAACACTTCCCATAGATCCTTAAAATCTCATTTAGTCGGTGAGCACTTTGCTTCTGGGCTTGCATGAAAATAAGGCTATCGTCTGCAAAAAGCAAATGATTGATCCATGGAGACCGATAGCTCACCCTGATCCCTTTGTCAACTTGTGTTCCACCGAATCTATTCAGCAAAGATGTGAAACCTTCAGCATAAAGTAAAAACAAGTACGGTGATATTGGATCACCTTGTCGCAACCCACACGACGGTGTAAAAAAAGGCACCAGCTCGCCATTGACACGCACTGAAAACCTGACCGAAGTCACACATTTCAGGATCAAACGGATAAACTCTGCACCAAAGCCTAGTTGCAACATAATAGCCTCAAGATAATGTCACTCTACACGATCGTAGGCCTTCATCATGTCCAACTTTACCGCACAAACCGCATTGCCCCCTTTCTTCCTTCTCTTCATAGCATGCACACTCTCGTGCGCAATTAAAACGTTATCGGTGATCAAGCGGCCGGGGACGAACGCACTTTGTTCTTCTCCAATAATTTCACCCAAACACCCTCTAACTCGGTTTGCAATAGCTTTTGAAGCAATTTTATACAGAACCGGGCAGAGAGATATTGGACGATATTGAGATATCTTCTGCGGAAAACGTACCTTTGGGATTAGAGTAATCGACGTATCATTCATACCCGCCGGAAGTTCGCCTCCATTCAGAAAATCAAGAACTGCCAGGACAATATCAGCTTTCAAAAACTTCCAATGGCGTTGGAAAAACCTGACAGTAAACCCATCCACCCCTGGTGACTTTGACGGCGCCATTTGAAACAGAGCATGCTTAACTTCGTCCTCTGTGTATGGTTTTTGAAGCTCATAGTTCATAGCGTCCGTAACACGATTAGGAACAAAATTCAGCAAGTCGTCCATTGACTGAAATCCTTGCGATGTATATAAAGCTTGATAAAACGCCTGAACTTCAGCACGGTCCTCCTCGACATCTGCACACTTTGAGCCATCTGCTCTTTCAAGATGCTCAATTCTGTTCATGAGCTTTCGTTGAGCAGCTTGGACCAGGAAATAACCCGTATTTCTGTCGGCGTCACGTAGCCATGAAACCCTTGATCTCTGACGGGACCAAATATCCTCTTGTTTAAGAGCTAGTCGCAATTGTTTAGTAAGTGATTTCTCCTCATCGGACGGCCCCCTACCCACTGATTGGGAGCGTAGACATGCTAGTTTTTCACGAAGTTTACCAACTTTGCGCGCCAGTGAACCAAACTCCCTCGCTCCCCATGCTGCCAAGTTACCTTGCAGCGAATTGAGAGCTTGGGTTACTCCCTGTAGACCCTGACCACCAGCACCTCGATGCCAATTATCCATCACCAATTTGTCATAATCGACGTGCGTCTGCCAAACATCCTCGTACCTAAAGGGTTTCGGCCCTCTAGTAGCTGATGATATAGAATGCTCACGGATATCCACAAAAACAAAGCTGTGATCTGCCTCCGTAGCAACAATATGACGTACCTTGATATATTCAAACATATTGACTAAAGACAGATTTCCAAAAGCCCTATCAAGACGAGCTTTGACATTTTGTCTTCCCGACTGCCTATTATCCCAAGTATACTCCACTCCCGATCATCCAAGATCCGTGAGTGAGCAATCATCCATTGCTTCCCGAAAAACCCTCATTTGCCACTCTGGTCGCGACGAAAGAGAGAAGTGTTCTGAACCAAAAAGAGTTTCATTAAAGTCACCGATGCACTCTGGTCGCGGGGTTGAAAGAATCGGGTGGTAAGAGGATGGATCGTACGTGTAAAGAAGGGGGTCGAACCATCACGACGACGACGGCGGCAGATCCCTCTATAGTACAACTTTCCCCCCAAAAAAAAAAGACGACATGTCTGACCTAGCTCCTGTCCCAGCCGCCACCGGCTGCCCCTTCGTCGCCTCCCCAACTAGCAGCTTGTTCGCCGTGGCTTGTTTGTCGATCCTCATGTATTATTCGTCCAAAACCTCCACCTTTTTAGGGCTCGCTCGCAAGATCCTATTCCTCCTAGTTGGGACTGAGAGCCGTCGATGAAGCGGCGGTTTGTGAATCTGGTGACGCGGAATTGGGAAGGTGGGATTTACGCACTGCGCCGCCTCAATCCCGACATGCATCTCTTCTAGTACCACTCAAGAAATGACGCAAAAGAAGTAGCAGAGATCAACACGATGGGCTCATGGGCATCAGCAGCAGATGATAGCAACAAAACGAAGAGATCCAGTCCAAGGATGGTAGCCTGCGGCGGCTGCCCAGACCAATCGCCAGATTCGATCCGTCGCCGGCTGGCCTGTGGATCAATGACGGCCTGGAGTGGTTCGAGCTCCTGGGCCCCCGCCGCAGCGAAAGCAGGGTCGTCAACGCCAACGTGGCCGGCGACACCGGGCTATACGACGCCGACGAGGGCATCATCTTCAACCTGCCTTCGCTCCATGAGCCCAAGGGAACCAGCCCCGTCTGCCTCTCAATCACCCACCCCGACGCCGAGGAAGACGCTCTCTACGTCATGGACCGCTATCCCGGCCGGGCCCTTGCGCGACGCAGCATGGGCGGCGCCGGCATGCGCTCCTGCTTCGAAGTGCTCGAGTACAGGCCCAGCTCCAGAGATCTGGACGACAGCATGAAGGGTTGGGGTTGGCGGACTCTCCCGCCGCCGCCCTTCATCCACGAGCACGGGTACGAGCCCACCAGGATCACGTCCTACGCCGTCGTCGGCGACGGAACTACCTTGTGCATCTCGTCGGACAGGAACGGCATCGGCACCTACTGCTTTGACACGGTGCGCGACGATGCCACCCACCGTCTAGGGTGGGATTACCGGGATGAGTGGAGGCACGTTGGGCACTGGGCGCTGCCCTTCTACGACAAAGCAGAGTATGTCCCTGAGTTCAAGCTATGGTTTGGCTTCAGCCCCCCCAGGCCGAACCACCTGTGCGCCGCTGACCTGTCCACCATGGACCATGCCCAACCGCCCATTGTGCATCATGTTTGGGAAGATCTTGATCAGCCTGAGGAAGAGGACTGGGTACCAACGCATTTCAGGATACTGAACCTTGGCTCTGGCAAGTTTTGCATTGCCAAAATCATTAGCGCAGAGGCGACTGGCATGAAATTCTCTGTGATCACTGGCATCGAGATGGTGCGCGGCAAAGATGATCAGAGCCTCCGGATGTTTAAGCACAAGAGTACACGCTACATGTTCAGCACGCCTGATGTAATCCACTGGGTTATCTGAATAATCTTGCATGGTGTGCCATGTTCACTGTCCTATGGATGGTGTGCGGCAGTGTTGACCTGAGCCTACCGATGCCCAAGCACACGTTCCATCATTCACCAGGTGCACTGAATAATCTTGTGCTCTATTAGTACTACCTCCGTCCTTGTTTATTGATCCCCATAGTCAAAATCTAACCATGGATTTAACTAAAAAATAATAATGCATGTCATCAAGAATTATATCCTTGCATTCGTATTTGAGCATAGTTTACAATAATATTATTTTTTCTTACATGCATTAATATTTTGTTGGTTAAATTTAAGGTCCAAATTTGACACGAAATGCTAAGGGGGCTAATAAATCAGGACGGAAGTAGTACTTATTAAGGTATCTTCAACGCGCACCCCCAAAACAGTCACGGTATCTGTCCGCGGACGCGTTCACCGACAGTGATACGGAAGCCGGCCATCCACCAATGATCGCATACATTCCAAACCGGATTTCAACACACATGATGAAAGTCTAAATGATCGCCGCCCGTGGCGGCGCCCGTTTCCCACAACATATCTTTCTCATGTCCGACAACAAGCTCATCAGTCGGCCATGAGCCCCGGGAAGTGAAGATTCTGCGGGAGGGGAAGAGTAGTGGCCTTCGCGAAGCTGCGGGCAAGCTCATCAAATGTGTGACCCGGCAAGATGTCGAAAGTGGCCTTCCTGGGACCGAAGCGGTGGTGGCCTCCCATGTTCTACTCTTCCTCGCCATCGTCAGGGGCGGGCGTGGACAAGCGAGCCTCGTTGTCATGGCGGCGTGGTGCGAACAGTGATGGCGGCGTGGTGGACGTAGAGCTGGCGACGTCCTCGGTCTCGTTCGCCTCCTCTTCCTTTGCCGTCGCGTCGATGTCCAAGAACAGAGTGTCTCTCTGCCAGCAGCGCATGCAACCGCCATCGCTCGCGGTGGATCTCGCGGGCGTTGCGGCAAGACAGGAGCAACTCTTGCTCCTTATCGAGGAAGCCCAGACCGTCCGCCACCATAGTCATGACGGGCTTGTCGTTCGCCTGGTCGCCGATCATTTGTTCCTCCACGAACGGTGCTCGTCGAGGAGCCGGAGAGAAGGTGCGTACACCGGGTCACGCCGCAGGCAACACTGTCGGCCAGCGCGCCGCTTCAATGCCGGCTCTCATGAGATGTCACGTCTACTCTAGGCCGGCATGGATGCGGCGCTGGTACTCTGGGGCGGCACTGACCGGCATGATTGCACGGCAACCACTTCAGGCTTTGTTCGGTTGTAGTGAAAATAAACCTCTAGTGGATTTAACCCTCTCGAGGATTGGGTGACCCCCGCTTGACACCAAAACCACTTGGGGGGCAAATCCCTGCCACTATGCAATCCAAGCGCCAGGCTGAATCTGTTCGCAGGTCGTCAGGCTGAATCTGATGAAGGTGTCGGGCTGGCCGTTCCAGAGGAACTTGGAGCCGTACTCGATGCCCTGTAGATCTTGTTCCTGCATTCAGCATTTCGACCTTGTTTAGGTACAGGATCACGAGGCTAAGAATTCAATTTTCACACTTCAAGATTCAAGATCTGAACCAAGAACTCATTATCAAGGAACCAGGCATTAGAGGAGGAGGAGCACGGGCTTACCGGTCCACAATCGCGGAAGAAGCACGCCGGCTATAGGGTCATTGTGGTCACTAGAAAGCTCGGGACGCCGCTGCTCCGGGTCACCGGCGAGCTCGCGCCGCCGCTGCGGTTGGATGAGGTGCCACCGGTTGGGCAGGGGAGAGGAAGAGGAAGGGGACGGGGAAGCACCACTGCCGTCTCCTCCAGTAGCGTCGTTGTTGTCCCTCCGTCTCCGGCGCCGGCGCCGCCACATAATCGAAAGAGGAAGAGAGGCGTTGGGGAGAGAGAGAGAGGGAGGGAGAGAGAGAAAGAGGGGGAGAGAGAGGGAGAGAGAGGGAGGGAGGGAGGGAAGGAGAGAGAGAGAGAGAGTTGCTTCCACGGGGTGGGAGGAGAGGGTTACTTCCCGGTGGATTTATCTATCAGTTGTTGATTGTAACGATGGTGTCATGATGATTGTAACAATCCCGGCGGGGTCGGGTGTAACCGAACATAGCCTCATGCGGGAAAGGGCGTGAGCAAGGGAGAGGGTTTTGGGTGGGTCCGGGTGTTTGTCGCATGCGTGGCAGCGATCTGGACGCCCGCAAAGCACCCTAGTTTGGCTCTGGTTTGTGGGAGAACAAACGTTCGGACCGATGGGGTACCGCGTTGAATGATAAAATGGTTTCAGACCGCTTGGTCCGGACGGATGCGGGCGATTTGAGGTCAGTATTGTAGATGCCCTTAATCCCTATTGTATTTTAGGTTAAAGTTTTGACTACATATTTAAATAATAAAATCCATTAGATTATTCACATATTTCAAACTGGGACGCTTATTATGAATAGGAGAGAACCTGAACTTGCCAGTCATTTTTCTTCTAAATGAACATTATCAAATATATCGTTATGTTGTGTTGACCTGAACTTGGTGAAAATTATCAGTCTTTTCTTTTATTTCTGAACAACATCATCAGTCTCTCGTTAGCTGCATTGACCTGAACTTGGTGAACCGTATCGATCTTTTTTTCTTCTAAATATAGTATAGATATAGGCTGGCGTATCATCTCGACGAAGTCTATCGAAGGCACCTTGTAGTTAACAGGAATGTCTCTTTACCCCGAAGACGCATCGTCGGAAATTCTAAAATAAACCTAAAAATATAAGCATCAGAACTTACACAGTGACTGATGAGTTGGCGGTCATTCTTTTCTTTTGAACAAACATTATCAGTCTGTGGTTTTGTCGTGTTGCGTTGGATCATATACACTTTATTCGATCAGAACTTACACAGTGACCGAATGTATTTATATGTATTTGTTGTTCGTGATCAATCGCCACCATCGAAAAAAAATTAAAATATCCCTCGCGTGCGCTCCTCCATCACATCCTCTTGTGTCGCATGATCCGGCGGGAGCGCTCTCGGTGATGCCGCCGGCGATCGCTTTGGCGTCGGCGCCGGCGTCGATGCGCGGCGGCGAAGCCGCGAAGGGTACGGCGCGGCGCCCGGACCGCGTGCTGGCCGCGCGCCGGCGACGAGCTGCCGTGCTGCTCCTCGCTCTAGCGTACACGGCGGCTATGCTCGTGCTCCTCCTGGGCGCTGACGGCACGGGCCTGGGCACAGGTGGTGGACGCGTGGTGGTAGGCGCGCCGCGTCCGCGGGCGCCAGCGCCTCCCGGATCGGTGTACCGCAGCCACCTCGTGTTCGAGCGGCTCCTGCCGGAAATGCGCGCCCTCGCCTCTGGTCCTAGCCCGGTGAGTTCTTGCTCGTTCCCAGGGACTTAATGTTTATCCGATCTGTTCCCAGCGGAATGGGTGGATTGGCTTAAAAAACAGGTGGAAATTTTCGTCCGGTCATGTGCGTCGGATGAATTTTTCTCGTATACTCCTTGACTTGTCATTGGATGCTCATAGGTTGATTATAAATCGTCCCAAAATTGTCTGTAGCTTTACCACACATTGCATCCAAGTTTTGTGTTGGCTGTTTGTGAATTGTGAGTTTGTGACACAAATACTGTACAATGCTACATAGCTTACTACTAATCTCTAGTGAAACTGGTCGTGACACTGATAACACTGAATTTGGCTGCTTGTAGGATGAGACAGCCATTGAATCCTTTATTTATATTGACATAATGCACTGCCGCAGGCCAGTGAAGACACTTGGCACCTTGAGATGGCAATACATATGACATAAATAATGTACTTATGCATGCGAGTTCTGTTTCATGTTCATATGCCAAAAAGGTGACAGCCCTTCATGTGGCAGGCCTATAGTATGTTCTGCAACTTGGGAGATGCTTGGCATTGGGAGCTCTTTAAAGGTCAAAGAGGATTTATCTGTCAGTTGTTGATTGTAACAATGGTGTCATGATGATGATCATTTTTAGCATTACAGTGCTACTAATCCAATCACAACACATGTTCAATGCCTATGAGCACTGTGACCAACAACATTTTTTTCTTTTAGTTTACATAGTCATACATACACTTTTCTCATGTATGTAACATGATTTTGCTGTGTCATTGCAGTTAATGGCATCCCATTCTAAAAAGTCTGGAAAGAGATGGGTACCTTGCATCAGAAAGAAATTGGCACAATCAGGTGCAAATTTTAAATGCTTTTTATGAATTTCTATACCAAATATACCAAGATCAGCCAGTCAGAATCAGCTTTAGTATAAGTAGTAACAGGTGACATAGCCAAGTAGTTTTTATTGATGGTCCACATTACACTTTTCAGCATTACCACCTTCAAATGGTTTTCTCGTAATTGAAGCAAATGGTGGTCTGAATCAGCAACGCATTTCTGTAAGTTGCATGATCAATTTCTTACTGAACGTGGACCAACTAGATATATTCCTCAGAGTCATCTTTATTACATATACACTACTGAAACGAAACTCACTGTTGGTACCGAAATACCTTTCTTTAATGGTATATTCTAAACAGTAAAAGTATGATGATCCATGGTTCGATATTAACTATCCAAAGTCCAAACCCTTTATGGCCCCTGGATTTCTGTTTCACAGACTCCCTTGGATTTGTTTTGAATTTATTTCTTGCATGAACATGCTGTTTCATGTTTTCTTGCAGCTTACCGTTTTATCTTCCACTAAATTCCGAATACGTTCAAAAGTCATTACGCATTCCACTGATCTTCAAATGTAGAATTCTTTTCTTTTTTCTAGTATCTCAACTGCCAACTTGAATTTCAAACTTCGCAACATGTTTGCTCTTTAGTGTTTATCTGAATCTAACAGAGATAGTCTTGATACAGATTTGTGATGCTGTTGCTGTGGCAAGCTTACTTAATGCAACTCTTGTCAGCCCAGCTTTTCATCTGAATAGTGTTTGGCGTGATTCTAGGTAACTATTTTGCTTCTTTGTAGAATATCCACAGATGTGTTTGGAGAAACTGGCATACAGCAGATGCGTCCCTGGGTCACTTTCTTGAGAACTAGCTCTGTAAAAATGTCGTTTGCATAATTAAGTTTCAAATTTACTTCAGTTAGCATTTTCTGTATTATACAAGTGAAAATTCTTTCTTTGCCCATTGTTTATCTGCTCTCGATAAATAAAATGGATCAGTATCCTTTCCTTTGTGGAAAAGAGAAACTTCATTACGTCTCTTCAAGCCCTTGTCTGCACTCTTTTTTTGTGCTATCAAGTCACTATTTTCTGTTGTGTCATTTCTTTTGTGCTTCTGTTTTAACAATGCATTTTTCAGCACTCTTGTTTTGTTCCTTGTTAAGCATGTACCTCAATAATGTCGATAGTATCACATCGATCTTTGCATTTGCCATTTTATAAGCTGTATCCCTATGAAAAATAATTGATTGAATAAAGAATTGTTATTTTTTAATGTAGCTTTGGTTTTCTTTCATATGTTATTATATTTTCAGTATATTCTCCTCATGCCTGTGTCATATAATATGTTTTTGATTTTTGATTTTCTCATCACTTTTCCAGAAGGATAATTCTTCTTTGTCCTGCATAATTTCTTTCAGCAAATTTGGTGATATATTTGATGAAGACCATTTTATTGAGACACTCCGAAAACATGTAAGGGTTGTCAAAGAACTTCCTGAAAATGTTTCTGCGCAGTTTGACCATAATATCAGCAGTATACCGAATATGAGAACCAAAGCCTTCTCGTCTCACAGTTACTACCTAGAAAATGTGCTTCCGAAACTGTTGGAGCTAGGGTATGTGCTCCAGTTGCACCTTCCTTTGATATAGCGTCAAATTCTTGTGACTAAAGGCGTTCTATACTACCATATCTTTGCTCATTTTATGTTCTGTGACACAGGGCTGTGCGTATTGCTCCTTTCTCAAATAGATTGGCTAATTCAGTTCCATCAAATATCAATGCGTTGAGATGTTTGGCAAACTATGAGGCATTGAGATTTTCTGAACCCATAAGAATTCTTGCAGATAACATGGTTGACCGAATGATCAAGAAGAGTGCTTTGACTGGTGGGAAGTACATGTCAGTTCATCTTCGCTTTGAAGAGGTTCAAACACAATGCCATGCTAGTTGGTGCCTGTTATTAAATCTTTTCACTAAGACCAAGCTTTATGATGATTGTGTGTGCTACTACATTTTAGGATATGGTAGCTTTCTCATGCTGTATATATGACGGTGACTGGAAGGAGAATATTGCAATGGAGAATGCTCGTGAAAGGGGCTGGAGAGGAAAGTTTCGCCGACCAGGCCGAGTGATAAATCCCGAGGCCAACCGGAGGAATGGGAGATGTCCTTTAGCTCCTATAGAGGTGGAAATGTTAGTTCCCCGCAATTGTTTTGAGTATGCTCGTATTGCAACACTTCTAGGGCCAGCTAGGGGTACATTTACCAATTTTAGTAAGCTCTCTAAAGATATTCTTAACTGCTACATCCAAGAATAATAAGTGCTTTTAAATTTCCACTGCAGTACTAAATGGAGCCTCACTCTGTTTTTTTCCTGAGTTCACATCATGTTCATTACTCCTCAGGCTATCTACTGTTAGAGAATACAGTTGGACACTCCAAATAGCATCTATGGTGTTGTGCATTGGTGCAAAAAGCATTTTGTAGGCATTTGCATTGCAGACTACAGTAGGTAGTGCTGTACGTCATGTTTTCAGACCATTTCTAGAATTCCTCATCGTAGTTCCTTATTTTTCAGTGGACTGATTAGTTAAACTGGAGTTAAAGCTTTGGTAAAGGTATCCTGCCACCACAATTTTCAGATGCATTCCAATAGGCCTTGCTGCAAGCTGCCAAGAGGAGATCTTATTTACATGATATCATCGTACAACTTTACTTTTTCCTCACTAGTTTGGTTTGTGCAGGTTGGAATGATGCTGCGTGGCATGGGGTTTGATAATGCTACCTCACTCTATGTTGCCTCCGGTAAAATATACAATGCCGAGAAGTATATGACTCCTCTTCGCGAGTTGTTTCCACTTCTACAAACAAAGGAAACGCTCACTTCACCTGAGGAGCTTGCACAGTTCAAGGTATTTCCCCCTCCCTTAGTTACTCCGTTTCTATCATAAATTGTTACTGTAGAAAGGATGCATTCTTACATTATTTCACAGCAAGCATGCATAACCCTTGCTCAGTTTGAAGGGAGGGTAACAGTTGGAGAAGAGCCATTTCTTATCTCCATGACAGACTTACCTTTGACCCACATTCCTATATCCAGGGGCATTCATCTAGACTGGCAGCATTGGACTACACAGTCTGTCTACGGAGCGAAACCTTTGTAACGACTCAAGGAAGCAATTTCCCTCATTTCCTGATCGGACACAGGCGTTATTTGTATGGGGGGCATGCAAAGACAATAACACCGGATAAACGGAAAATGGTGCTGCTCTTTGACAACCTGGATATCAGGTCAGCTTTGGGTAACCGTTGTCTGATACTCCCTCCATTCCTAAATATTTGTCTTTTTAGAGATTTCAAATGGACTACCACATACGGATGTATAGACATATTTTAGAGTGTAGATTCACTCATTTTGCTTCGTATGTAGTCACTTGTAATCTCAAGAAAGACAAATATTTAGGAACGGAGGGAGTATGTCTAAGTACACGACGAAGCTGGAGAAGGCCTGAATTTTGTCTCGTCAAATCTGGATATCCACATTTAGCTAGTTTCCATTTGGACAGTCAATTTTAGAGATAAATTATTGTAGAAAATCATAGTGAATTTTAACTATATTATTTTATATGTAAACACTGAAATACATTTTAGCCGAATGTAAGGCTGTAATGGAACCTCTGATATCCAACTTGTTTGCTTTGACTGCAGATGGGATTGGTTCACGCACCTCATGCAGGATATTCGTCGCCAAAGTGAATCGAAAGGTTTCGGGTTCAGGAAACAGCATGGATCGATATACAACCTCCCGATGCCTGACTGCATGTGTCAGCAAGCTGAAGCATGATGATGTAGATTACCGATTTATGTACTTGTAAGTAGCAGTTGCACATAGAAATTTGTTACATTTTTTTTTTTGGTCGGTAGGTAAAGAGTAGTAGATTAGAGATGCCAAATCGTGTGGTTGTCGATATGAAATCCAGCCCAGAGATGCAGTTATGCTGTCTGAAATGAAAGAGAGCCTTGTTTTTTCTTTTCTTCAGAGTATGCCACAGCCTAGATTGACTATAATACCCAAACTTAACTTTGAGTTGAGAATTGTTTGCCTGGTGTCAATGGAGATAAACAATATCCTGCCTAAACTAATACAGTAGTAAAGATATGCAGCTTGGTATGATTACTGTGCCAAACAAATGAACTATATATTAACTGTTGCATAAACATATTGAGACACAAACTAACAGCACCGCATAACCCGTGTGACTCTTACACCAAGCAATAGAAGTTCATATTACACAGTCGACTTAGTGCATGCACATATATTAGTACTAGTTAATTAGCCTAATACAGTGGTCAAAATGTATCACACTCAATGTTCCCCTCACCAGAAAAGAAAAACAGCGGGACATGGCTCCCTCCTCTCTTGCGCCCCGAGAACGTATCCTGTGCACCAGGAGCTTCAATGGCTTTTGGGCCATTAGATGAAAAAGCAACGGGCTAGATGTAGTCATATGTTGGACTATAACAATCTTATACTCCCTCCGTTTTTATTTACAAGCACGTATTAGCTTTGAGCTAAGTCAAACATTATAAAGTTTCTCCAAGTTTATCGAGAACAATCTACACTTTCGCCATAAAATAAATATATGGTATGAAAATATATTGAATGATGATTCTAATGCTATTGATTTGGTATTGTGAATGTTAATTTTTTTTATATTAACTTGGTCAACGTTTAAAAAGTTTGACCCAAGATAAAGCTAATATGCAAAGTAAATAAAAGTGGAGGAAGTAGAAACAACCTTATAGATTATTACATTTGACCCGCACTCCACATCCCATCCCCCCATCAATAAATTTGGGTGTTTATTTTTTTTGGTCCAAACACAAAAATGTCATATTTTTTTGGCAATGAATCTACCGAGGATGAGAACTCTATACCAACCTGCTTGTGACGCCGGTGGAGTTGCAAACCTCGCATTGCTAGATCAAATATGTGCCATTCACCCCTCTTCAGAATCTGCCTCTGATACCTTACTCGACCTTACTGCCTTTTTTACCTCCATCGCCATCATGTGATCCGAATGACCGCCACAAAGGTCCTATCGCACGTGCTACATCATCCTAGACATATAAAGAACATAATGGGATCCATCTAGCCAACCCCAATTGGGCCCTTGGGCAACAATACGACCAAAGTAGGAAGAGAAACACTCAAGAAGATGTTTTCACTGGGCGTGGTACACCCAGGGCCAACCCCTTTTGCACAACAATCTAGTTTTGGAAACACCATCAAACCGTTCGCCGACATGGACGCTCACAGAAGTCGAAAAAACGCTCGTGAAAGAAGGAAACGAAATCTAGCCCCATGGATCTGAATGTGGCTAAACAAAATGTGGCGATCGACTGCCAGAACCTAGGAAGGGCAGCCACGACCCTCCTGACCATGACCCCAAGCTCCGGGGAAAGCACCTCCATAAGGCGGTGCATGTAGAGTGAGGTCTCCGCCGACGAGTGTAACGGGAAGGCACAGGAGGGGAGACAAGCCCCTCACCGCCACGATCCGCCGCACGAGGCATCACACACCAATGCCAACCGTTGGCCGCTAGGGAGGAAGGAAGGGGGCAGGGGAGGGGTTTGTCGCGGCAGGGGCTGATCACCGCCAGAGTGGCACTAGGGAGCAATCAAGGACAAACTCAAATGCAGTTCAATCGTTTGTCCTATTCTATATCCCTTCAAGACACCCTTATTTGATACTAGAGGGAACACATTAACCTAGGTAGAAAAATTTCATCGTGGAAGTCTAAACATGGTGGAAAAAAAGACAAAGTTAATAACAAGTGTGTTATGCATAGGCTCCATTGCAAAAATGGGCAAAGACGTTCTAGCTGGTTCTAGACCATGATTGGCATCTGTGTAGTGGAGTAAAAAGTATGAAACCACCATAATTGTGACGTGATTAGATGTTTGCCATCACTTTTCTTTTTTCGATGGAGAACCATTTCCCTTTCTGATGGAAAACCATTAGGGAAATGCTATTTTTTTTCATCAAACGCACTAACTGCTCGTTGAGCATGCTGGAACTACGGTTATGACAAGGCCCGCCTGTCAGGCTGAGTTCGCAAAAAAATATCCACGTGGACAATAAGACTTAATCTTTTTCCTCCATCTCCTCCTCCTTACATCAAAACCCTCTTGAGCATCAGTAATGTCTACTACGCAACTTTTATTCTTATAGACTCGGTTGGGCCTCCAAGTGCAGAGTTTTGTAGGACAACAGTAAATTTCTCTCAAGTGAATGACCTAACGTTTATCAATCCGCGGGAGACGTAAGATGAAGACAGTTTCTCTCAAACAACCCTGCAATCAAATATAATAAATCTTCTGTGTCCCCAACACACACAATACAATGGTATATTGTATAGGTACACTAGTTCAGTGAAAATATGATGATACAAGTGTAGTATGGATAGTAGATATATATTTTTGTAATCTGAAATAATAAAAATAGTAAGGTAGTAAGTAACAAAAGTGAGCACAAACAGTATTGCAATGCTTGGATACAAGGCCTAGGGTTCGTACTTTCAATAGTGCAATCTCTCAAAAGTGCTAAAATAATTGAATCATATAACAATCCCTCAATGTGCGACAAAGAATCACTCCAAAGTTTCTATCCGAGAACGTAAGACGAAAACGTGTATCAACCCCTATGCCTAGATTACCGCAATGCCACCTCAGGAATCGGCAAGCTGATTATCAAAACATATATCAAGTGACTCAATATAATACCTCATTATCACCACGGGTATCCACATGCAAGACAGACATCAAGTGATCTCAAATCCAATATTGAATCCAACATAATGAAACCTCAGAGAGCAAAACTTAATTCATCACAACAAGATAGCGAGAGAAAATACCATATGATACGACTATATTAACAAACCTCATGTTTACATCAAGATCGTGCCGGATCAAGAACACAAGAGAGAGAGAGAGAGAGAGAGAGAGAGAGAGAGAGATCAAACACGTAGCTACTAGTACATACTCTCAGCCCCGAGGGTGAACTACTCCCTCCTCATCATGGAGACTGCCAGGATGATGAAGATGGCCTCCGGTGATGATTTCCCCCTCTGATAGGGTGCCAGAAAAGGCCTCCAGATGAGATTGCTTCGGTACAGAGGCTTGTGGCGGCAGCGTGGGAGTTCTAGATTTCTTTCTGGGGGTTTCCTAATTTATAAGAATTTTCAGCGTTAGTTTCATGCCAATCGGAGTTACGTGGGACCCACGAGCTCAGTAGGCACTCCCTACCCCAGGGCCTGTGGGGTGGGCTCGTGACTTCCTCGTGGGTCTTTTGGTCCTTCCTCGAAGCTTCGGGGTCTCTTATGTTCCAAAAAAATCACCGTAAATTTTCGTGGCATTTGGACTTCGTTTGGTATGGATTTTCTGGAAAACCAAAAACATGCAGAAAACAACAACTGACTCTATGCACTAGGTTAATATTAGTTCCTAAAAATCATATAAAAGTGCATTAAACCATATAAAATTGTTGTAAACATGGCATGAATACTTTATAAATTATAGATACGTTAGATGCATATCAACATCCTCAAGCTTAATTCCTGCCCATTAGCGAGTAGGTAAATGATAAAAGAAATAATTTATGAAGTGTGAATGGTAGCATAGTGCATACGGTTGATCAATGATAATTCCAATCACTTTTCCTTGCATCGCAAACAGAAACTCTTTCCCATACAAATCATCATGATATAGTAGCAATCAATTCACATGTTATGGTTTAACAATGCATTCTCTTGAAACTTAACAACTTATGTTCTTAGTCACCAAACAATTACAATTCATATTGTTTTCTATAAAGTCTAAGTAAGAGATCCACATACTCAATTATCATATAGTCTTATATCATTGCTGGCACTCAAAGCATATTTTTAGAGCAAACGGTATCAATCAGACACAGAGGAAGATAGGGGCATAATATTTTGCCTCCCTACTTTCTTATCATAGATATAATTGTCAACAATAATAATTCATGATAAAATATATTTGATTGGATATGTGTGTATGGATATTTCCCCACCGCATGATGCTTGCCAAGTGGAGAATAATTGAGGTTGGAACAAGAAGTTGACTCAACATGAAAAGTAAATAGATAGACCCTTGGCAGAGGGAAGAATGGATTTACTCATGTGCCAAAGCCCATTGCTAAAAACAGAGATGAATACATTTTAAGTGGTGTGCTTTTCCTATCAATGTTACGACAAAGGGTTTCAATATCTTCCATGCTAAACACATTATTGGTGGTTCTCATGCGTAAATGAAAAGTTTACTCTCCCTCAACCATACAAACACAAGCTATGGCTAGCCGAATTCATGGGTGCCCTCCAAATAATCAACTTTCCAGGGGGAGTTTATTTTGTTATATTTTTCTTAGTTTTTATTTTAACGGGACTGGACATCCCAAATACCAGCCTCTCTCATGCAAGATAAGTGAATAAACACTCATTGTGAGAATAACCCACTTAGCATGGAATATATTGACCACCTCGTCGCTCCGTGAGCGGTATGGGCACACAAAACAGATATTTTTTGAAGATTTTAGAGATGGCACATGCAAATTTACTTGACGACAGGGTAATACCACATATAGGTAGATATGGTGTACGCTCATGGAAGAGACTTAGCTCAAGGATTTTGGATGCACAAGAAGCATTCCCGCTTAATATAGAAATTTTCGCTAGCAAAGATTATAAACAAGCACCACATGTTGGAGGATCCATAACAGTACAACTTCTATGCAAATATACCCAAACATAACTCATTACGTTGTCTTCCTTGTCCAACTTCAACTAATTTGATCAAGTTTGAAAATAATTAATGGGTATTCACAATTATAAAAGATGTCCAAGATAATATATTTGCATGTGAAAGTTTCTCTTCCATGTACCAACCATTCACGAATTGCTTGTACTATCAATATTGTGATTGTCAAACTTCAATAGATTTTACTTTCCAAACCCAATGTGAAATATTATAAGCATATGGAACATATATAATTTCAGATTTATAATATTCAATTCATTCAACAATTTACTCTTAGGATAAAAGTGAAGAACAAGAGTAAACAACGAATTACTCCAAAAAGATATAAGTGAAGCTCAATTAGTAGTTAAACAATTAAGTAGCTATGTGAAGACTCTCTCCAAATCAAGATTTCAGAACCAAGTACTTTACTCAAATAGCGAACATTAATGAAAAGACGCTCCAAGCAAAACACATATCATGTGAGGAATAAAAATATAGCTCCAAGTGAGGTTACTGATAATGTTGAAGACAAAATATAGCTCCAAGTGAGGAAATATAGCTCCAAGCTTAGACTCTTCCTTGAATATTACCTTGGAGTGCCTTGGGCATGCCCAAGCTTAGGGTCTTGCTGCTCCTAATTCTCCTCATATCGATATCTCACCCAAATCTTGAAAACTTCAATCACACATAACTTAACAGAACTTCGTAAGATACATTAGTATGGCAAAGAATAAATCATTCACTTTGATACTATCAAGACAAGATTCATAAGTTTTCTCACATAATACCTACTGTACTCTATCATTTATACAATTTATATTGACAAATATAAGTCCTAGAAACTATAAAACAAGCGAACTATGCATTAGAAACAAAATCTGTCAAAAACAGAACAATCTGTAATTATCTAAACAAAAGTCATACTTTGTAACTCCAAAAATTTCTGAAAAGTTAGGACAACGTAGGAAATTTGTACGTCATTATTGTGTTAAAATTTTAGATCAAAAGCACGTTTGAGTGATTTGTAGTAATTCTGGGACTGAGAGCAAAAGTTTCTGTTTTTGCACAGAATCAATTCAACAATCATCTAGATCATTCCAAAGGCTTTACTTGGCACATTATCGAAACAAAAGCTATACATGATTATTATAGTAGCTTAATCATGTGAACACACAAAAACAATAGGTGTAAATATTGGGTTGATTATCAACAAGCGTTTTTCTTTAAAGCCCTTTTAGCCAGGCATTGATAGTTTTAATGATGTTCACATAAAAAGAAGAATTGAAGCATAAAGATAGCATCATAAATCATATAAAACACATTTAAGCCTAACCCACTTCCTCTGCGTAGGAATTCTATAAGAAAACAATTTATTGGAGCAAGAATCAACTAGCATGGAAAAGGCAAAACAAATGCAACTTCAAAACTTTCAACATAAATAAAGGCAATTTGATGTTGTTGAAATATATATAAGCATATCTTCCTCTCTCATAATAATTTCCAGTAGCATATTGAACAAATTCAACAATATAGTTATCACATAAAACATTCTTTTCATGATTCACAAACATAGAAATTTTATTACTCTGCACATAAGCAAATTTATTCTCATTCATAATAGTGGGAGCAAACTCAACAAAATAACTATCATGTGATACATGATTGACATAATCCAATTGAAAACTAAAATCATGATAACAAATTTCACGGTTATCATTATTCTTTATAGCATAAATTTCATCACTATAATCATCATAGATAGAGTTAATTACATATAAGTACCACAATTAGGGCAGTGCTAGCGGATTGGTACCACTTTTCGTAATTTTTGCAAGTTAGTACCAAGTATGAGGCGCGCGGTTACAAATCGATCTAAACTGCGCATAAACGCGTATTGACAGTGAAATTCACCAGTGGATCCGTCCGTCAAAGGCCCACGTGGCATGCTCTTTTACAAAAAACCCCTTTGTTTTATACTTAATCACGCCAATGTCCCTCATGTGCGAAAAAAATTAACGCGGCCGCGCCAGGATTCGGACTCATGACTGGCTAGTTGAAGCTCGGGCGAGCTATCCAGTTCGCCACTGTAGTGCTTGTGTGAAAGAAGAGGCGTATATTAGACACGTCCTAGCTTTTTTCGATTGTTCCGTTTATTTTCTATGTGTATTTTTTGGATTTCTTTTATCTTTCTTCAGATCTTGGGCATTCTTCAATTTTCCTTTTTTTCACACATTTATTTATTTTTATATTGTTTTTGTAATAAACCGTTTAAGTTTTGTCAATGCTGTCGATATTTTTCTAATTTGCACTGAACTTTTTATTATGCGATATTTTTTTATAAATACACACTGAACATTATTGCATAGTATATGACGAACAATATCTTTATGTACGATCGGTTGAAGCTCGTGCAAGCTATCTTGAACATTTTTTAAATACATATTGAACATTACTGTATAAATACACATTGGACACTTTTTAATATACAATGCTCTTTTTTAGTTATACGATGAACTTTTCTTATATATGATGATAAATTTTGTTACATACATTGATTTTTTTAATAAACAATGATTTTTCAATTATATGATGAACATTTTTAAATATACGTTGAATATTAAGGATGGGCCTCCTGTAGCAAGATGCCAACCGGTGGCAATGAATACATCAAGTGAGTAGCCATCGGTTGTTGAAAATGTGTGTGCTTCTAGGATGTCAAGACCGAGCTCACCAAGCAAGCAAGTCGGCTGTAATAAATGTATAAGTGTCAGTATAATAATTCAACCAGATATTGAGTAGAGGACCTGGCCTGAAAGTAGTTTACAGTAAAGTTCGAGTAATTTCAGTACAATGACATGAAATTTGATGAGTGTTAGAGAAAAATTGATTTCAATAAAAGCCTGTAGATTTCTAATGGCAATGCATCTTGAAGTTTGTTTCATATATTTTATTTTATTCAAATTATAGTTTGTTTCAGTAAAAGCCTGTAGATAAACTAAACTCTTTAAAAGGAATCGCAACATCGTAAAATATACAAGCATATTATCACACCAACATTTGATTGGAAGAAATTCTGTAATCAAAAGCAAGAATGCGCTTGAACTGAATAGGAAATTATGTACCTGGAAACGAGACGAACACTATTATCGTCGTTGTTATTGGTGCTACCGACATCCAATTTGTTTGCTCCAAGCGCTAGTGCCTCTAGATTGGACGACAAACCGAACGCATGAGGAGGGTGAACCCTGAAGAATATTTGTGCAAATCACGACACAATTAGCATACATGAGCAAATTAGTAGGTGTCTAACAGATATTCAGAAATTGTATGTACATTTGACTAGGCAGGTGATTGGAAGAAACCATCTCCACCTCAGGATCAAATAAATCATCCATATCACCATCAATAATCCTAGATACCTGAAGATCAATCAAGAAACCATCTCCACCTCAGGATCAAAGGAACCGACAGGGCGGGCTGGCACTCCGGGTTGTGCGCCTCCTTGAGGAGCCGCTAGTGCGTCACCGCGTCCCGCGCTCTCTCCGCGTTCACATCCAGCGCGTAACTGCACGGACAAACGTCACACATACAATGGACAACATTAGCAGGACAGTCTGCAGGAACCAGCAGTGTCGATTGAGCGAAGGAGATGGCTCACCGGGCGAGGACGAGGTGGAAGTGCGCCACAATTGAAGCATGGCTAAACTAGGAGTATAAAAGCATATACACCTCTACTTTGACACAAGCAGATCCATGGCATACTGGTTAGCTCGTGCACGCTTTCAACCTGTCGGTCTCGAGTTCAAATACTTCCCCGACCATGTTTATTTTTTCCGCACATGAGGGACATTGGTGTGATAAGTATAAAGCAAAGTGGTTTTCCGCAAACATGCCACGTGGGCCTCTGACAGAGGGGCCCCACCGGTTAGTTTCACCGTCAATACACATTTATACGCAGGCTAGATCAATTTTTAACCGCACGCCCAAGACTTGTTACTAACTTGCAAAAAATACGGAAAGTGGTACCAATCTGCTAGCACTGAGCGGTTTTCCGCAAACATGCCACGTGGGCCTCTGACAGAGGGGCCCCACCGGTCAGTTTCACCGTCAATACACATTTATACGCAGGCTAGATCAATTTTTAACCGCACGCCCAAGACTTGTTACTGACTTGCAAAAAATACGGAAAGTGGTACCAATCTGCTAGCACTGCCTCAATTGTGGTACTTACATGTAATTAACTCTCATAGATAGCAACTTTGTTGTCATAGTCAATTGAAACATCATACAAAGTAGTGGATCCATCACTAAGTCATGACATCTCCAAATCCACTGATATCATTATTCCAATAAGCAACACCCTCCAAAATAGTGGGATCATTATTACATAAAGTTGACACTCTTCTAAACACACATTCATCATTGTAATCATCATAGATGGAAGGCATGCAATCATAAAAATTTGATCATTAAAAATAGGGGGACTAAAAAGATCATCTTCATTACGCATAGCATCCCCAAGCTTAGGATGGTCATTATTTGCAGCAAATAAATTCTCAAACATGTCATTATCATCAAACATAGCATCTCCAAGCTTGTGGCTTTGCATCTCATAAGCATAATCACCCTTATCATTAATAGCTTGAATAACACCAATAGTATAACAATTATTATCATCATGATTTCCTAAGTTGGTGCCAAAAAGATTATCAAAATTATGAGAAGTATCATTATCTTCCCAATCATAATCCTCACAACGAGTAATAGGCATAACCAAATCATCTTCAATAGTTCCTTAGTTCATGGTGCCATAAGACCACAAAACAATATCATCATCAAGTGTATCATCTTTCACAATTATATTTGATTCATTCTCATGAGGTACAACAATAATAGGAGCAACATTATTTGGTAGAGATACCTTTTTACGTCTACTTTTTCTTGTTTTCTTCTTCTTCACCACATTATGTGTGGGTTAATCAATTTTTTTGAACTTCTTATTGATGAGATTGATTGGATAGGAAGCACCTCCTCGTCACATGTTTCATTACGAGAGACAATAGGAGGGAACTGGGAAATCTTTACCCTTCCATTAGTATCTCTTTTACATTCTATTGTTTTTCCCATCTTTTTATAATTGGCTATATAAGCATTCTCATTGCAATTTACCACACAAAACATATAGATTTTCTGTAGATTAGTTTCAGTATGGTTTGTGAATATGAATGCTTCAAACCAACTATTGTTATGTGTCAATTCTTCACACCCCTAAAATAGACAAAGTTCATTATAAAGTTCAAGGGTGATCAAGTTATTACAATATTTGGCCACGATTCGATCATGAAAAGGTATGCATTGAAAATTAAGATGACCAACCTTATTGCAAAGTTCACAAGTAACGGGATGAAGAGAGCATAATTGTTTAGAAGATTCATCTACCACTTTAAGCCACCAATTGGTTTTTATCATTTTTATGCTTCTTACAAAGTCTATCATCCCTATAAGGCATGTCTTCAAAAAGTTTATGCACTCCACAAAAATTGGCATGCTTGTAAGAAACCTTTTTATCATGACTAGTAAAATCATCATTAGTATTATGAATATTCATAGAAAGCATACTAAGAACATTGCAATCATGCTTATCATTCAAAGATTTTATGCCAATCATTTTATTGAATTCTTCTTGTAACACTTTGACGCAATTTTTCGATCCATCATTTTCAAGAAAGATATCACAAAGATAAATAACTTGATGCAACTTCACTTCCATTTTTTTGTAGTTTTATTTTTATAAACCAAACTAGTGAAACAAGAAACTAAAAGATTCAATTGCAAGATCTAATGATATACCTTCAAGCACTCACCTCCCTAGCAACGGCGCCAGAAAACAACTTGATGTCTACTACACAACTTTTATTCTTGTAAACTCGGTTGGGCCTCCAAGCGCAGAGTTTTGTAGACATCAGCAAATTCCCCTCAAGTAGATGACCTAAGGTTTATCAATCAGTGGGATGCATAAGATGAAGATGGTCTCTCTCAAATAACCCTGCAATAAAATACAAGAAATCTCTTGTGTCCCCAACACAACCAATACAATGGTAAATTGTATATGTGTACTAGTTCGGCAGAGAGATGGTGATACAAGTGTTGTATGGATAGTCGAGATAGGTTTTTACAATCTGAAATAATAAAAACAACAAGGTAGCAAGTAACAAAAGTGAGCACAAATGATATTGCAATGCTTGGAAACAAGGCCTAGGGTTCATACTTTCACTAGTGCAATCTTTCAACAGTACTAACATAATTGAATGATATAACAATACCTCAACCTGCGACAAAGAATCACTCCAAAGTTTCTATCAGAGAACGTAGGATGAAAACGTGTATCAACCCTTATGCCTAGATCACCCCAATGTCACCTCGGGAATCTGCAAGTTGATCACCAAAACATATATCAAGTGACTCAATAGAATACCCCATTATCACCATGGGTATCCACATGCAAGACATACATCAAGTGGTCTCAAATCCAATATTCAATCCAACATAATGAAACCTCAAAGAGTATAACTCAATTCATCACAACAAGATAGAGAGGGCTAAACACCATATGACCCTACTATATTAACAAAGCTCATGGTTACATCAAGATCGTGTCGGATCAAGAACATGAGAGAGAGAGAGATCAAACACATAGTTACTAGTACATACCCTCAGCCCCGAGGGTGAACTAATCCTTGCTCATCATGGAGACCGCCGGGATGATCAAGATGGCCTCCGGTGATGATATCCCCCTCCGGCAGGGTGCTGGAAAAGGCCTCTAGATGAGATTGCTTTGGTACAGAGGCTTGCGCCGGTGGCGTGAGAGTTCTAGGTTTCTTTCTGGGGGTTTCCTGATTTATAAGAATTTTCAGCATTGGTTTCATGCCAATCGGAGTTACGTGGGACCCATGAGCTCAGACGACACTTCCTACCCCCCAGGGAGCACGGGGTGAGCTCGTGACTCCCTTGTGGGCCTTCTGGTCCTTCCTCAAAGCTTCGGGGGTCTCTTATGTTCCAAAATATCACCGTAAATTTTCATGGCATTTGGACTTTGTTTGGTATGGATTTTCTGGAAAAACAAAAACATGCAAAAAAAAAAACTGGCATTGGGCACTAGGTTAATAGGTTAGTTCCCAAAAATCATATAAAATGCACCAGAACCATATAAAATTGTTGTAAACGTGGCATGAATACTTCATAAACTAGATGATACCCCACACATTGTTGCGGAAATGTTTTATGATATATTCAGTGAGAATTGGTTGTATGAAAAATGAATATTTACAGTGATAATATAAGATCTAAAACTGAAATTGAATATGATTTGTGGTGTTTGATTATGTATAATATAAATATCATAACAAAATGTAAATCTTCTTCGCATGCATGTTTGTATGTTGAGGTGGCTTTTTATTATTCATGGTTGCATGTTGTAGTGGACCTTTCCTATGTATGTTGAATGATAAGGTGTCATACGTGCATGTTGAGAGAAATAGACTAGTGGGAGCTAGCTATTTAGATGTAGAAGATTGGTTGCATGAAGCATGAATATTTACAGTAATAATATGAGATCTAAAACTGAAAATGACTATGATTCATGGTGTTTGATTATGTATAATATAAATATCATAACAGAATGTAAATCCTCTTCTCATGCATGTTTGTATGTTGAGGTGGCTTTATATTATGCATGGTTGCATGTTGTAGTGGGCTTTTCCCATGTATATTGAATGATGAGGTGACATACTTGCATGTTGAGAGAAATAGATTAATGAGGGCTAACTATTTAGATATAGAAAATTATAGATACATCGGAGACGTATCAATTAGCCGTCGCGCTGCCATCACGGCAGCTACAGGACAAGCACACCGCGACATCCACCGAGAGATCAGAGCATGCACATGAGGGCGATGAAAGATGATGACCATGACCCCGTGACGTGCAGAGACATAGAGGTTGGTGGTGGTGCTCAGCGGCGAAGCGGGGAGCAAGTCTCTGGCCAACCTAGCACTGTGAGGGCTCTTCCTGCCACCTTGCAGAGATCATGGCCACCACGTCGCCAGTAGATGGGGGACCTTGAGCATCGTCGCCGAAGCTAACTTGTATCTTCATCAAAACCTATCGGATTTAGGCGGTGGCAAGCGTCAACGGGACATCACCGACGCTCGGTGGCTGGGAGCGGCGGGGCGCATGGACGAGGGTGGGCATGCTCTGCTGGCACATCGAGGGAGCTCGAGTGGAGGGCGTGTCGGGAATGGGAGGAAGTCCCTCCAGCCATAGGGCTAGGGACCTTGCGATATGTAAAGGTTGGCCACACCGGTGGCGGTGGGTGGATATGCTCCTGGAGGTTGGGGCAGGAGCTCATTATGGATCTGATTGCTGCCATCGAGATGATGGATGTGCTCTTGACGGGTGTTGACGCACACAAAGACAGGGGCACCGCCGTGGGTGATCAACCATCTCTTCTGTCTCCTCCCAGTCACCTACGACCTCTACCCGGCCTATGCACATGAGTATGCGCGGAGAGCAATAGAGGTGGAGGGGCAGATGGATGCGACGCATGGAGGAGGAGGAGGAGGAGAAAGACCTAGTCAGAATGTCCATGTGGATTTTTTTTGCCAACTCAACCTGACAAACGGGTCCAACTTGTCATAATCGTGATCAAAACGCGCTTAGCAAGCGATCAATGCTTTCTGCAAAAAAAATAACATCTTTAGCTAATCTTGTGATGGTTCTTGACTAATTTCTGGAAGGGCATCTGCCCCTGATGAGGGTTTTGGTGTTAATGGCAATAATGATTAGTTGATTATCTATGTTTCGAGTGCGCTTCAGTCCATACATATATGGAAGTTAAACATTTCGTTAGTTGGTGACCTCCTAAGCAAAAAGGTTAAAGGAAAATGGCACTTCATTTTTCACCGACAATTTCTCGTTTTTGAGTCGTAAGTATGTTATACTATTAAGAGGGGATGTGCTATGGATCTTGTGCGGGGTCTTTAAACTTTAAGTCAAATACCATACACAACCCATGTGAGAAATTGTGCTCCAAGAACTATTTGTTATCCGACCTGTGGTGGTTCTATCAGATATTCCAAGGTATTATTCGAAACTTGTCTAATCGCCACTAGATAGCCTCCAGGACTACCTCAGAGTCACGGTCAGAACATCAGACATGGTCGGAACATCTGACATTACTAGGAGGGCTAGAACGTGCAGATTATTGGGTTGACTACATAAGCCCCCTTCTTCTTCCTTTGGAAGGGGACGAAATCAAAACTGCTCACACCATTGATCCAAAAGCTTACAACTTCGATTCTCCCTCTTCAGCCACTCAATTCATTCCAAATTTTAGAGAGATCAAGAGGAGCACCCGACGCTTCCATCCAATCAAAACTCGAGTTCATCGATTCCTCACAAGATCCTTGCAAGTCTTGTTACTCTTGGGTTTGTGGGGAACACACACGGCTACGGTTTTGGGTTGTTACTCTTGGATTTGTGGGGAACATCTGACATTACTGGGAGGGCTATAACGTTGCAGATTCTTGGGTTGACTATATAAGCCCCTTCTTCTCCCTTTGGAAAGGGACGAACTCAACACTGCTCACACCATTGATCCAAAAGCTTACAACTTTGATTCCTCCCTCTTCAGCCACTCAATTCATTCCAAATTTTAGAGAGAGCAAGAGGAGCACCCGACACTTCCATCCAATCAAAACTCGAGTTCATCGATTCCTCACAAGATCCTTGCAAGTCTTGTTACTCTTGGGAACACACACGACTATAGTTTTTTTGGGATCTTCCGATCATGTGGTTGTGCTCCACGCTCGTTTGTGAGGGTTTGGAGCTCATCCGAAGAGCTACCTAATACGTCTCCGTCGTATCTACTTTTCCAAACACTTTTGCACATGTTTTGGACCCTAACTTGTATGATCTGAATGGAACTAACCCGGACTGACGCTGTTTTCAGCAGAATTGCCATGATGTTGTTTTATGTGCAGAAAACAAAAGTTCTCGGAATGACCTGAAACTCCACGGAACGTCAAGTTAAAAATAATAAAAAATCCTTGCCAAAGATGAAGACCAGGGGGCCCACACCCTGTCCACGAGGGTGGGGGGCGCCCCCCTAGGGCGCGCCCCCCTACCTCGTGGCCCCCCTGGAGCTCCTTCGACGCCAACTCCAACTCTATATATTTGTTTTCGGGGAGGAAAAAACAAGGAGAAGAAATCATCGCGTTTTACAATACGGAGCCGCCGCCAAGCCCTAAAACCTCTTGGGAGGGCTGATCTGGAGTCCGTTCGGGGCTCCGGAGAGGGGGATTCGTCGCCGTCGCCATCATCATCCATCCTCCATCACCAATTTCATGATGCTCACCGCCGTGCGTGAGTAATTCCATCGTAGGCTTGCTGGACGTGATGGGTTGGATGAGATCTATCATGTAATCGAGTTAGTTTTGTTAGGGTTTGATCCCTAGTATCCCCTATGTTCTGAGATTGATGTTGCTATGACTTTGCTATGCTTAATGCTTGTCACTAGGGCCCGAGTGCCATGATTTCATATCTGAACCTATTATGTTTTCATGAATATATGTGAGTTCTTGATCCTATATGTCGGTGGGAACGACACCTATGGGATCACAAGAATCCCTACTACGGTTGCGGGGCGCGGGGTCATGAGAAGAGTGGATCAAACAGATAGCACACGGTTCCTTTACCCAGGTTCGGGCCGCAAAGATGCGTAAAACCCGACTCCAGCTTTGGTGGACTGTATATCTGTGTTCTTGAGCTAGCTATGGGGCGTGAGGAGTTCCAAAAAGCTGAATCCTCTTCCTGGTCGCCTGGGGCCTCCTTTTATAGGGAAAGGGGTTGCCACAGTGGAACACAGGAGGTGGAAAGGGTACATTGATGTGAGGTTATCCCTTGCATTACATGACAAGGTGCATTTAATGCGTCTTGCTTAGGTGTCCTTGCTTTACCGGGGACGGGGAGAGCCCTGTCCCGTCCGTCGCCGCTCCCTCTCGCGTCGACACGCGCCCTGGCCAGCGGTGCCTGTGGTGCCATGTAGGTAGGCAGGCAGCTGAGGTGGCGCGGCGGTGGGTCTCCACGAGGATCTGCATGCCGCCACGCAGGTGCCTGCCCAGCTGGTTGGGTCGGCAGCTGCATGCGAACGATGGTGGAGGTCTGATTGGCGTGGGCCTGATGGTGGCCCTACGGGTGTCCATGGCAAGGGCCTTGTCGTGCCCCCGGCAAGGGTCTTGCCGTGGCGCCTGCTGTCATCCCCGGCAAGGCTCTTGCCGGGGGCCTTGTGGTCCTCCTTGGCTGGGATCCCGCCAAGGATCATCATCTTCTAAAGTGTGTATCTGATCTTGAATGTCTTCACAAAGATCTGCATGCCACCACGGGGATGCCTCCCGAATCCTTGCCCCATGGGGGCAGTGGACTCAAGGGTGACCCGCTCCGTAGGTGTGGGGCGAGCTGCCACGGCAAGGGTCTTGCCGGGTTTTCTAAAACCGCCTCCCGGCAAGGATATCACCGGGGGAGTCCGCTTCGTCCCCTTTGCTCTTTCTGGCCTTGGTCTTGGCGTCGTTCTGCTTCTCTTGAGCTTCGGTCTTACCTTGGCTCTCCTCCCTTGCCTTGCTCAGTGTGGTGGTGCCCGTGGCTCGGACTGCCCGTACACAGTTATAGGGGTACAAAAAGTGCACCCCTCTTTTTGTACACCGACAGGAGCCCCCGGGCCTGGGCCACACGTAAGCGCAATCGCGTCGTTGGGCTAGGCCCAAAAACGGTGTGCGGGCAGGCGGGGCGGTTTTTACCGCGGCAAGTCTCTTCGCGCGTTGTGCCCCCCATGCTTCCCGCGCGTGGCGCGTCGTGGGGAGGCATGTGTGACGTGGGCGGCATGTGCGGGGTTGCTTCCCGCGGGCATGCGTCACATCACAGTTAATGTGAAAGGAGGCGGCCCGCGTTTCCCCCCATAAGAAGGAATAACCGTGGGCGCGCTGCTCACTTCCCCCTCTTCCTTCGTGCCTTTTCCAATCTCAGAGCCGCCGTTCCCTTTCTTCCTTCCCTCGCAAGCTTTCGTCGTCGCCTGCTGTCGCTGCTTTGCCACCCCCCTTCCTCAACCCTCTAGACTTCTCGGTCGCCATGGCGCCCAAATCCGCCAAGGGCAAGGGGGTGGTTAAGGGCTCCGGGACCGTGGAGCCACCGGAGAGTGCGCTGTTGGGGGACCGGACGAAGTCCGCCTTCTTCTTCCCCTCGATGGTTGATGTTCATGAGCTCCGGGCCTCCTTTAAGCCCCTGTGGGGAGTGAAGACGGGGGGAGAGAACTCGGGACACCCGCCGACGCACGTCATTCCTGCCGCCTGTGCTGATCCTGCCCCAAATCGGTACCCCTTCTTTGTTGACTACTTTTCTTGCGGGTTATGCCCCCCTTTCTCCGATTTCTTCTGCGACATTATGCACACCTTCGGTTTTTGCCTCTTGGATTTTACTCAGAGCGCGGTGGCGTGCATGTCTTTCTTTGCGCATCTCTGCGAGGGCTTCGCCGGGGTGCAGCCCAACACGGCGCTCTTCCGCCATTATTTCTATCCTCAAATCCAGCCGGGAGGTGCCGTCTCTGGTTGCGTCACCTGGATCCCAAGATCCAAAGGGGCGTACCCGGACGGTGCCGTGAAGGAGAGGTGGGACGAGCGGCGTGACCGGTGGTGCTTGATTGAGGACGAAGACCCGCCGACATTTTGCAAGGTCCACCGAGTGCCGCCGGTCCGCGGCAGCGATTGGGGTGATGTCGACGCCGCCGACGGGAGGCTTACTATCGCCACCACCAGGATTCTTCGGCTGACCCGGGCTGGGCTCACCCTGGAGATGACCGGGGCGGACTTCATTCGTCGCCGGATCACCCCGTTGCATAATAAGGGGAGGCCAGCCTGGCTTTTTACGAATCCGACCGACATTATGCGGCTCCCCCTGGCCTCGACAACAACTTCACGGTGCTGGCGCATGCCCACTTCTGCCAGCGGCTCTTCCAGCTGGATGTGGGTCACGACGGCGAGGTCGAGCTGACCGGCAAGGCCGCAAGGGCTGCCATAAAGGCCAGCAAGGCCGTCAAGGGGTCGCTCTTCAAGTTGCCAGCGGGGGTGGTCCCATTGTGCAATAATTCACGCCGTTCCGAGATCGTCGCCATGATGCCGGACTGCAATGCGCACGGCCCCGTCCCGAGCTGGAGGGAGCCGAAGGACGCAGATGTGCAGCAATTCTTCGACACCTTGATTGAGGTGTACGTCAATGCTGACGCCGAGCGGTGGCTTGTCATGGACACCACCCAGGCGGAGCTGGACTACATCGCCACGAGGGCGAGGGAGGTACAGCTCGCCATGGAGGCCGGCAGCGCCGGGGTCGTGGAGGACAAGGCCGCAACGACTGCGGAGGAGGAGCAGCTCACCCTGTGGGCGGCGGCCGCCGAGGAAGCCGGCAGCGCCGACACCGGAGTTCCGCTTGTTGAGGACGCGGTCGACGAGTCGTCGGAGGAGGAGGGCGTGGTGGCGGGCTCGACGCCAACCAGGGGAAGAGGGCGAGTCCTGCGGCGATCTGGCTCCGGCGAGCCGGTCCGGCCCGGTGGGGCTACGCGGCCTCAATTGTCCCCGGAGGGGTCCGGGCGTCACACGAGGGCCTCGGCAGCGAAGAAGCTGACGAAGGCCGCTAGAAGAAGAAGGCAGCAGCCCCTTCCTCATTTGGGCGCGCACAAACCCCGCCGCCTTCTCCGCCTTCTCCGGCAGGCGTCGACTCGGATGAAGACGTGGAGCTCCCTTTTGATCTCGGGCCTCTCAGGCCGGAGAGGAAAAGGAAACTGGTGGAAGAGGAGGAGACGGATGACGAGTAAGTACTCCGTTCCTTACTGTCATTTCCATTTCCCCAAATCGGGTCGCTCGTCTTGATCCATTTTTGCTTTTGCAGGGAGGCAGAGACATTGGCCCAGAGGGTGAAGAGGGCGAGGACCTCGGCGAGCAGCCAGTCCCCGGCCGGGGCTTCAAAGACACCACTGGTGGTGCTGAGCAGCCCGGACAGCAGCCCCCGGCGCAGCCCCCAGCGTAAGTTCATCACCCTCCTCTTACTCGACATGTGGTAGGCGCTCGACGCTATGATGCTAACCTTGCCGGGTTCGCAGGAGGGGAGCGGCAGCAGGAGGAGCCACAGAGGGCTACTCCCAACACACCACCCCCATCGACTACGCCGCCGCGGGGGGCGTCCCCGGCAAGGGCATCAGGCACGGAGTCCACACCCATGGAGGAAGAGGGGAACTTGGGCGCTGGTGGCTCTGCCACGGCGCCAAATGCTGGCGGGGAGGGGACTTCTGCTTCACAGCCTGGCACTGGTGAGTCGCCTGTCCTTCGTCTCTGCCTTTCCCTTATCCTTTCCTTGGCTTCATTGCTCCCGTTGCTGCCCAGGCCCTCCTTCAACAGACATGGAGGACATGGACACTGTTGTCGGAGACATTGCTGAGGAGGCCGCAGCGGAGGCCAGCAGGATTGCCGCCGAAGAGGCCACCAAAGAGGCCGCCAAAGATGCTGACGAGGCCGCCGCCGACGAAGCCGCCAAGGGTGCCGCCGAGGACGCTGCTGCAGGGGCCGCCGAGGCGACCGACAAGGCTTCTGCCGAGGGCGCCAGCGGTGGACCTGCCGGTGAGGCTGGCAAGGCCCCCGCCGAGTAAGAGGTGGTGGGTGACCAGCCTCCCTCCTCCTCAACCTCGGGCCCCAGCAGATACTTGAAGGTGGGCGATGATCTTTTTGTCCACCTCCTAGGGTCGTCAAGCCGAGCGCCCGCCAAAGGGGAAGTTTTTGACGGTGAGGTGCTTGCCGCCACCGGGCTCAAGGTTGTCGACGCGCCGGTCATTGGTGGCGATGGTTCTCCAGAAGAGCAGCTCTTCCGCGCCATGGGGGCCAATTTCCGGAAGCTCCAAGTGCTCTACCGTTCCCGTCTGGACAAAGTCAAGTCCAGGGCGGCAGCGGTGGACAGCGCGGAGGTGGACTTCAAGGCGCGCGTCGCCGAGACGCAGGCCTGGTTCCACCAGACTCGCGAGGAGCAAAGGGCCTTTCAAGAGAAATTGGCCCAACGCGATGTGGAGCTCGCCATGAAGATGGCCAACATCGAGAAGGCCCAGGAGAAGGCGGCGAACTTGGCTGCCGCGGCCGAAGCCGCTCGGAACCAGCATCAAGCCGCCTTGGACTCCCAGGAGGAGGACCTCTCCGCGCGTGAGGCGAAGCTTGCCGCAACGCTCCGTGGCAAGGACGAGGAGCTCGAGGCCCTTGTCGTGCGACGGACTCACGAGCTGGAGCAGAGGCACGAAGAGGCACTTGATGCCCAAGCTCTAGCCCATGCCGACAAGGTGAAGGAGCTGGAAGCAGAGCGGGACGAGCGGAAGGAGCAGGCCCTCAAGCTGTCCGGCGAGAAGAGCACGCTCAACCGCGCCTTGGTAGAGGCGCAAGGAGCAGTCGTCAGCAGGACTGGGGAGCTCTCCGGCGCGCAGAACTCCATCAGAGACCTCAAGCTGAAGCTGGAGGATCTCGAGAAGATGTTGTCGGAGAGCAGGGCTCGGGAGGAGACCTTGACCAGGAGCCTAGAGGAGGAGAAGCAGCTACGAGCGAACGAGGCCGCCTCCCACCAGGAACACGTGGCGGGCGAGAACAGGTGGATCAGCCATCTGGAGGTCATCGCCGGTAGGGTCACCTCGCAATTGGCCACCATGGGGATGCCAAACGTGAGGTACGCTCCTGAGCGCAGCGGGACCGTCAACGCCAAGCTGACCCAGTTCTTCAAGGGCGTCCTCGGAGCCTTGGCCTATCTCCACTCCAACAGGACAGCCACGCTGGCCGAGGAGACTCGGCGACTTTGCCGGAGGGTCGTGACCAAGGTCCTCACCAAGGTGGCGTACTGGAATCCCGACCTTGACTTCGCGGCCGCGATGAGGAGCTTGCCGGAGGGTGCTGACCCCACGGTGCTCAAGGAGTGCATCAAGACCATCACCGACTGCATCGACGAAATCAAGAGGGTGGAAGGCCAGCGCCGGGACTAGGCATCCCATTCTTCTTGGCCGCTGCGGGTTCCCGACCAAGACAAATTTGATCTTTAGTTAGAACCGCAGCTATGATGTGATGTAATATAACTCTGAAGTACCCATAATTTTTATGCATGTTATTTCCCCGTTCAATTCCCTTTTGTATGTGTACCCTACGTCGATCGGGAAGGCTTGCCGGCGCGAAAGCCCCAAGCGGCGTCTTGGGGACGGATCCCCATGGCATGCCGGGTACGCGTGCTGCTGGACGAGCCACCTTCCCGTTCCGAACGCGGCCGCCCGAACTGTCGAGCTTGACTTGAGTCAGAATCGAGGGCGTTGTTGATCGCGGAAGGCTACTCTGCCACTCTCGACGCAGCCGCTTGAGCTGTTGAGCGGACTCGAAACAGGGCAAGGGCGTTGCCGATCGTGGTAGAGCCCCCTGGCGTGCAGGTTTTTCATACAAAGCAAACATCTCCGGGGGGGGGGGGATAACCTCAAATAAGAAAGGTAGCACAAAACAAGGGTTCAGTGCAACTTAGCTTCTGTTCGCGGTCGCTCGAGTGTCGAACTTATGGCCTCCTTTCTTCTTCAAGGATCGCGAAGATGAAGGAGTGCCAGGCTAACTACTAGAGCCGATTCTCACAACTACGCCCCCTACCTGGCGCGCCAAAGATGTCGGTGGGAACGACACCTAAGGGATCACAAGAATCCCTACTACGGTTGCGGGGCGCGGGGTCGTGAGAAGAGCGGATCAAACAGATAGCACACGGTTCCTTTACCCAGGTTCGGGCTACAAAGATGCGTAAAACCCTACTCCTGCTTTGGTGGATTGTATATCTGTGTTCTTGAGCTAGCTATGGGGCGTGAGGAGCTCCAAAAAGCCGAATCCTCTTCCTGGTCGCCTGGGGCCTCCTTTTATAGGGAAATGGGTTGCCACAGTGGCACATAGGAGGTGGAAAGGGTACAGTGATGCGAGGTTATCCCTCGCATTACATGAAAAGGCGCATTTAATGCGTCTTGCTTAGGTGTCCTTGCTTTACTGGGGACGGGGGAGAGCCCTGTCCCGTCCGTCGCCGCTCCCTATCGCGTCGACACGCGCCCTAGCCAGCGGTGCCCGCGGTGCCATGTAGGCAGGCAGGCAGCTGAGGTGGCGCGGCGGTGGGTCTCCACGAGGATCTGCATGCCGCCACGCAGGTGCCTGCCCAGCTTGTTGGGTCGGCAGCTGCATGCGAACGGTGGTGGAGGTCTGATTGGCATGGGCCTGATGGTGGCCCTACGGGTGTCCATGGCAAGGGCCTTGCCGTGCCCCGGCAAGGGTCTTGCCGTGGCGCCTGTTGTCATCCCCGGCAAGGCTCTTGCCGGGGGCCTTGTGGTCCTCCTTGGCTGGGATCCCGCCAAGGATCATCATCTTATAAAGTGTGTATCTGATCTTGAATGTCTTCACAAAGATCTGCATGCCACCACGGGGATGCCTCCCGAATCCTTGCCCCATGGGGGCAGTGGACTCAAGGGTGACCCGCTCCGTAGGTGTGGGGCAAGCTGCCACGGCAAGGGTCTTGCCGGGTTTGCTAAAACCGCCTCCCAGCAAGGATCTCACTGGGGGAGTCCGCTTCGTCCCCTTTGCTCTTTGTGGCCTTGGTCTTGGCGTCGTTCTGCTTCTCTTGAGCTTCGGTCTTACCTTGGCTCACCTCCCTTGCCTTGCTCAGTGTGGTGGTGCCCGTGGCTCAGACTGCCCGTGCACAGTTATAGGGGTACAAAAAGTGTACCCCTCTTTTTGTACACTGACACTATATATCTTGCAAGTCTATAGTCACCTACTATGTGTTATGTTCCGGCAACCCCGAAGTGACAATAATTGGGACCACTCCCGGTGATGACCATAGTTTGAGGAGTTCATGTATTCACTATGTGCTAATGCTTTGTTCCGGCTCTCTATTAAAAGGAGGCCTTAATATCCCTTAGTTTCCATTAGGACCCCGCTGCCACGGGAGGGTAGGACAAAAGATGTCATGCAAGTTCTTTTCCATAAGCACGTATGACTATATTCGGAATACATGCCTACATTACATTGATGAATTGGAGCTAGTTCTGTGTCACCCTATGTTATGACTGTTACATGATGAACCGCATCCGGCATAATTATCCATCACCGATCCAATGCCTACAAGCTTTCCATATACTGGTTTACGCTTATTTACTTTCCCGTTGCTACTGTTACAATCACTACAAAACACCAAAAATATTACTTTGCTTTCATTACTCTTTTGTTACCGTTACCACCACTATCATATTACTTTGCTACTAAACACTTTGCTGCAGATACTAAGTTTCTAGGTGTGGTTGAATTGACAACTCAGCTGCTAATACTTGAGAATATTCTTTGGCTCCCCTTGTGTCGAATCAATAAATTTGGGTTGAATACTCTACCCTCGAAAGTTGTTGCGATCCCCTATACTTGTGGGTTATCAAGACTAATTTCTGGCGCCGTTGCCGGGGAGCATATCTCTATTCTTTGAGTCACTTGGGATTTATATCTGCTGGACACTATGAAGAACTTGAAAGATGCTAAGACAACAATTTATCCCTCAACTACGAGGGGAGGTAAGGAACTGCTATCTAGCTCTGCACTTGATTCACCTTCTGTTATGAGTAAGCTTGCGACACCTAAACCTACTTCTGCTATTCGTTCTGATATGTCGCACGCTATTGATGATGCCACTTCTGCTATGCATGATACTTATGATGAAACTACTTCTATGCCTGATAATACTTTGCCCCTTAGTGAATTTCTTGATGAACAAATTGCTAGGGCTAGAGAGAAAGAAATTATTGAATCTGATTATATTGATGAAAGTGATGATGAAGATAGGCCTGTTATTCCTGAAGGTTATGTTTTTGATATGGAATCTTCTGCCGCTATTTTAGCTTGCAAAGATAGTTGGGAATTTAAGAGGCTATTAATTAAATGGAACAAAGAATCACTTAGAGATAAAATGAGGTCTGACCCTGCTTTTGCTACTTCACCTATTTGTGTTCCCGATAAGGATTATGAATTCTTTGTTGATCCTGATATAATTACCTTGGTTGAATCTGATCCTATTCATGGCTATGAATCTGAAAAATGAAATAGCCACCCTGTTCACTAATGATGGGAGATCTCGTTACTTTTATATCCTTAAAATATTTCCGTTCTCATTAAAGGGTGATGCTAAGATATGGTTTAATTCTCTTGATCATGGTTGTGTGCGTAGTCCCCATGATATGATTTATTACTTCTCTGCTAAATATTTCCCTGCTCATAAGAAACAAGCTGCTTTAAAGGAAATATACAACTTTGTGCAAATTAAAGAAGAGAGTCTCCCACAAGCTTGGGGGAGGCTTCTCAAGTTACTTAATGCTTTGCCAGATCATCCTCTTAAGAAAAATGAAATACTTGATATCTTTTATAATGGACTAACCGATGCTTCCAGAGATTACCTGGATAGTTGTGCTGGTTCTCTTTTCAAGGAAAGAACACCGGATGAAGCTGAAATTCTATTGAATAATATGTTGACAAATGAAAATAATTGGGCATCTCCTGAGCCAGCTCCCGCTCCAATTAATGAGCCTATTCCTAAACCAACTCCGAAGAAGAGAGGTGTTCTATTTCTGAGTCCCGAAGATATGCAAGAGACAAAGAAATCTATGAAAGAAAAAGGTATTAAAGCTGAAGATGTTAAGAATTTACCTCCTATTGAGGAAATACATGGCCTTGATTTACCGCCTGTTGAAGAAACATATGATCTTGATCCATTACCTATTGAAGAACCTCCTGATCCCGATAACCCGACACAGGTAGTAAAGGTAAATTCTCTCTATAGATATGATAAAGCTGAAATCTCTCCTACTAAAATTGCTAGTCAATGCTTGGATGAGTTCAATAACTTTATATTTAAGCAAGAAGATTTTAATGTGTATTTTGGTAGACAATTAAAACAGAATACTTATATGATTAAACACTTGGGTGATTATGTGGCTGATATTAGAGGTGAACTTAAACTTGTTAGCAAACATGCTTCTATGGTTACCACTCAAGTAGAACAAGTACTTAAGGCTCAAAAAGAATTGCTCGATGAAATGAATAGTAAGAAAAATGATTATGCTGTTAGAGTGGCTACTAGAACTGGTAGAATGACTCAGGAACCTTTGTATCCTGAAGGCCACCCAAAGAGAATTGAGCAAGGTTGTCAGAGAAATAATATTGATGCACCTAGTTCCTCTAAAAGGAAGAAAAAGAAAAATAATAGGACTTTGCAAACTTCTAGTGAACCTATTGCTGAACCAACTGATAATCCAAGTGATATCTCTATGTCTGATGCTGAAACACACTCTGGTAATGAACATGAACCTAATGAAAATATTAATGATGATGTTCATGATGATGCTCAACCTAGTAATGATAATGATGTAGAAATTGAACCTGTTGTTGATCTTGATAAACCACAATCAAAGAATCAATGATATGATAAGAGAGACTTTGTTGCTAGAAAACATGGTAAAGAAAGAGAACCATGGGTTCAAAAACCCATGCCTTTTCCTACCAAACCATCCAAGAAAAAGGATGATGAGGATTTCGAGCGCTTTGCTGAAATGATTAGACCTATCTTTTTGCGTATGCGATTAACTGATATGCTCAAAATGAATCCTTATGCTAAGTATATGAAAGATATTGTTACAAATAAAAGGAAGATATTGGAAGCTGAAATTTCCACCATGCTTGCTAATTATACTTTTAAGGGTGGAATACCAAAGAAACTTGGAGATCCAGGAGTACCTACTATACCATGCTCTATTAAAAGAAATTATGGTAAAACTACTTTATGTGATCTTGGAGCCAGAGTTAGTGTTATGCCTCTCTCTTTATATCGTAGACTTGACTTGAATAAGTTGACACCTACTGAAATATCTTTGCAAATGGCTGATAAATCAACTGCTATACCTATCGGTATTTGTGAAGATGTACCTGTTATGGTTGCAAACGTTACTATTTTAACGGACTTTGTTATTCTTTATATTCCCGAGGACGATAGTATGTCCATTATTCTTGGAAGAACTTTTCTGAATACTGCAGGGGCTGTTATTGATTGCAACAAAGGCAATGTCACTTTTCATGTTAATGGTAATGAGCATACGGTAGACTTTCCGAGGAAACAACCTCAAGTTCATAGTATCAATTCTATTGGAAAAATTCCATCGATTATATTTGGAGGTTTTGAATTTCCTCTTCCTACTGTCAAGAAGAAATATGATATTCTTATTATTGGGGATGTGCATATCCGCGTTGAGGTAACATAGTGTTATTTGAAATTTCTCTGGTTCCATGTTATCCGAAATGAGTTTGTTAACAAGACCTGATCAACCTTGTTAGTGGATTCCTTTTGATGAGCATGAGATGGATGAAACTAGAAGGCACAACCTTCTGTACCCTCTTTATACTTTCTGTTATTTAGTTGAGATAAAGTAAAAGTAGTATTTTTCTATTTGTTTCCTGATTTATCCGTGCAATATAAAAATATCCCAAAAATAAAAGTCCTCCAAATGACATGCCAGTTTAATATGATTTTTTCGGGAATATTTGAGGATTTATGGTACTGAAATCACCGCGGGGGGAGCTGCCACCTGGCCACGAGGGTGGAGGGCGCGCCCCTGCCTCGTGGGCCCACGGCGGCCCTCCTCCACTTATTACTGCACCCATCCTCTTCTTCTTCCTCACACAAACACGAATATCTGGTTCAAGCACGATTTCTAGCTCACCTTGCTGTGATTTTCGATCTCCTTGCTCAAAGCACCTCTCGCAAAACTGCTTGGGGAGATTGTTCCTTGGTATGTGACTCCTCCATTGGTCCAATTAGTTTTGTTCTAGTGCTTTATTCTTTGCAAATTTGTGCTGCATAGGTGACCATGTTCTTGAGCTTGCATGTCAAATTTATATGGTTCCAAGTAGTTATAATGCTTGATATAGGCTCTAGGCACTTGTAGGAGTAGTTGCTATCAATTTTGTTGAGCTTTGTTCACTTTTGTTTGAAGTTACTAAAAATTTCAGAAATTTTTCAGAGAAAAACAATATGCTTAGGAAGATTTCCCAGGGTGGTTCTTCAAGGAAACAACGCCCCAGGCTTGCAATGCGAGGTGCTGATGAGGAGCCCCCAAGGGACGCTCCCGTGAGGCCCTGTGAATGGCCTTCGAAAATTTTTATGCATCGAGCGGGAATCAAAGAAGAATTTAACGCATATTTGCGTAACGCCGATCTTGTGGACTTTGAGGCAGACAAATGCCCCCAGTATCATCAACTCACTAGCTCAATTGTGAGGAGGTTTGAGTTTTCATCTTCGCGTAATTCTCCTTCAGTCATGTTTGATCTTTATGATAAATCTTATACCATGGACTTAAAGGATTTTACTTTTTCTTGCAAACTTCCACAATGGGGTAGTACTATTGATCCCCGTAAATCTGAATTTAGAAACTTTCTTGCTAGTATAACTGTAGGGGAATCTAGAGACATAACACAAGCTACCATAGGGAGCATTCACTTTCCAGCTATACATTATTTTGCTCTCTTCATAGGTAGATGTATAAATGCTAAGGATGTAGCATGTCACATGTCACATGTGTGTCCTTGACCTTAGCATTCTTAGAAGTGTTGTGTTAGGAGACCAATCTTATCATATGGGAGCCATTGTAGCACGTAGGTTGCATCTTAATAGATATAATGGAGATTTCTTTGGAGGAATTTATGCAACCCGCTTAGCTAATTTTCTTGAGTTAGACGTTCGTGAGGGAGATATGGAGTTGCCTCCTACTTATTTAGATTTTGATTCTATGGTCTCCCACCAGTTTGTCGAGAGGACTGAATCACCTCTCCAGTATCGACTAATCTTTAACAAACGGCATGTTGTCCGTATTACTCTCCCTGCTCCTGCCTTCTTTGATTCTCAGACAAAAGGAAGATATACCATCACCAGAGAGGAGGCAGATGAGTACGAGAGGAGAGCAAAGGCAGCTCGCCGCCACGCTGCAGCTCAGGAGGCGATAGCCGCTGCATCGCAGTATGACCCCAGCTACACCTACGGGTATCAGCCAGGCTATCCCTGGCAATAAACCAACTTAGGCCAAAAGCCTAAGCTTGGGGGAGTACGTATTTCTCACCGACATTACATTTATGTTCACACACTCATTGCTAGATGTCGGTGCTCATACTATTTCATTGTAATATCCATGCTAGTTTATTTTCTTTTTCCTGCTTTCTTCTTGTGTGTTTAATAAACCTTGAGAAAAAAAATAGTAGTAGTTTACTTCTCTGCTGTAGTAGTAACAATTAAAAAGAAAACCCAAAAATATTTCCCGTTCTTCTTTTGCTTGTTGGGAACTTTCCCGTGTAAATAGTTTTTCTTTTCTTTGGGGGTTGATAGGAGAAGACCATAATTAAATTGTTGAAGTGGCTCTTATATGCATTATTGTTGATTTAACCAAGAGCCCATCTTGCCTTGTCTTCTCCTGTTTATTGAATGCTCGCAGATTCCAGCTTAGTCCGATGCACATGCACTCTTATTATTATTCACATCGTTCGGTCGTGCAAGTGAAAGTCAATTATGATGATATATGATGGACTGACTGAGATGAGAAAAGCTGCTATGAACTCGACCTCTCTTGTTTTTGTAAATATGATGAGTTCATCGTTCTTGATTCAGCTTATTATGAATAAACATGTTTGCAATGACAATTAGAGATCATAATTGCTTGTGCCATGCTTGATTAGCTATGAGTTATAATGGTTTACCTTGCATGCCAACATGCTATCGAAATGGTTGTAATGTGGTATGATGGGATGGTATCCTCCTTTGAATGATTTTAGTGACTTGACTTGGCACATGTTCACGCATGTAGTTGAAACAAAATCAACATAGCCTTCACGATATTTATGTTCATGGTGGATTATATCCTACTCATGCTTGCATCCAATGTTTATTAATTTTAATGCATGTTCATGGCTGTTGTCGCTCTCTAGTTGGTCGCTTCCCAGTCTTTTGCTAGCCTTCACTTGTACTAAGCGGGAATACTGCTTGTGCATCCAATCTCTTAAACCCCAAAGTTATTCCATATGAGTCCATCATACCTTCCTATATGCGGTATCTACATGTCGTTCCAAGTAAATTTGTATGTGCCAAACTCTAAACCTTCAAATAAACATTCTGTTTTGTATGCTCGAATAGCTCATGTATCAACTAGGGATGCCCTTATCTTCCATGTTAGGCGGGTTATTCTCACGAGGAGTGGACTCCGCTCCTCACTCACGAGAAAATGGCTGGTCATCGGGATGCCCAGTCCCATGCTTTATGCAAACTAAATTAAAATTAATTGCAAACAAAACTCCTCCTCGGACCTGATGTTAGTTGGAGGCACTCGTTGTTTCGAGCAAGCCATGGATTGATGCTTGTTGGTGGAGGGGGAGTATAAACTTTACCATTCTGTTTGGGAACCGCCTATAATGTGTGTGGCATGGAAGATATCGCCATCTCTTTGTTGTTATGTCGACAATGAAAGTATGCCGCTCAAAATATAATTTATCTCTATTTCAAAACCGAGCTCTGGCACCTCTACAAATCCCTGCTTCCCTCTGCGAAGGGCCTATCTATTTACTTTTATGTTGAGTCATCACCCTCTTATTAAAAGCACTAGCTGGAGAGCGCAGCTGTCATTTGCATCCATTACTGTTAATTTATATGGGGTATGACTATGATTGGATCTCTTTTACCATGAATTACAATGTCTAGTCAGTCCTTGATCTTTAAAGGTGCTCTGCATTTATGTTTTGCGGTCTCAGAAAGGGCTAGCGAGATACCATTCTGTTATATTATATTGTGATTGTTTTGAGAAAGTGTTGTCATCCGAGATTTATTATTATCGTTCGCTAGCTGATTATGCTATTGATATGAGTAATCATGAGACCTGAGAATTATTGCAAATGTGGTTATTTATAATCTTTGCTGAAAACTTGAATGCTGGCTTGATATATTTACAACAATAAGAGCAAACGGACTTTGTAAAAGTTTTTCTTTATCTTTCAGTTTGTCAACTGAATTGCTTGAGGACAAGCAATGGTTTAAGCTTGGGGGAGTTGACACGTCTCCGTCGTATGTACTTTTCCAAACACTTTTGCCCTTGTTTTGGACTCTAACTTGTATGATTTGAATGGAACTAACCTGGACTGACGCTGTTTTCAGCAGAATTGCCATGATGTTGTTTTATGTGCTGAAAACAAAAGTTCTCGGAATGACCTGAAACTCCACGGAACGTCGAGTTAAAAATAATAAAAAAATCCTTGCCAAAGATGAAGACCAAGGGGCCCACACCCTATCGATGAGGGTGCCCCCCAGGGCGCTCCCCTACCTCGTGGGCCCCCTGGAGCTCCTCCGATGCCAACTCCAACTCTATATATTTGTTTTCGGGGAGAAAAAAATCAAGGAGAAGAAATCATCGCGTTTAATGATACGGAGCCGCCGCCAAGCCCTAAAACCTCTCAGGAGGGCTGATCTGGAGTCCGTTCGGGGCTCCGGAGAGGGGGATTCGTCGTCGTCATCATCATCAACCATCCTCCATCACCAATTTCATGATGCTCACCGCCGTGTGTGAGTAATTCCATCGTAGGCTTGCTGGACGGTGATGGGTTGGATGAGATCTATCATGTAATCGAGTTAGTTTTGTTAGGGTTTGATCCTTAGTATCCACTATGTTCTGAGATTGATGTTGCTATGACTTTGCTATGCTTAATGCTTGTCACTAGGGCCCGAGTGCCATGATTTCAGATCTGAACCTATTATGTTTTCATGAATATATGTGAGTTCTTGATCCTATATATCTTGCAAGTCTATAGTCACCTACTATGTGTTATGATCCGGCAACCCCGAAGTGACAATAATCGGGACCACTCCCGGTGATGACCATAGTTTGAGGAGTTCATGTATTCACTATGTGCTAATGCTTTGTTCCGGTTCTCTATTAAAAGGAGGCCTTAATATCCCTTAGTTTCCATTAGGACCCCGCTACCACGGGAGGGTAGGACAAAAGATGTCATGCAAGTTCTTTTCCATAAGCACGTATGACTATATTCGGAATACATGCCTACATTACATTGATGAATTGGAGCTAGTTCTGTGTCACCCTATGTTATGACTGTTACATGATGAACCGCATCCGGCATAATTATCCATCACCGATCCAATGCCTACGAGCTTTCCATATACTGGTTTACGCTTATTTACTTTCTCGTTGCTACTGTTACAATCACTACAAAACACCAAAAATATTACTTTGCTTTCATTTATCTTTTGTTACCGTTACCACCACTATCATATTACTTTGCTACTAAACACTTTGCTGCAGATACTAAGTTTCCAGGTGTGGTTGAATTGACAACTCAGCTGCTAATACTTGAGAATATTCTTTGGCTCCCCTTGTGTCGAATCAATAAATTTGGGTTGCATACTCTACTCTCGAAAGCTGTTGCGATCCCCTATACTTGTGGGTTATCACTACCCCTAGTGGAAGGAAGCCAAAGGATTCATTGCTTGTGGTTCTTGGAGAGGAAGGTGAAACATTCATTGTCGTGGGAGCATTGATTGATTCCCCTCTCTAATGGAGATTAGCACACCCCCAAGTGTTTGAACTTCGGATTACATCATCGTCTCCACCGCTTTCTGTTATCTCTTTACCCTAACTTTACTTGGTGTTTATACTAGCTTGTGTGATGCCTTTTTGTATCTTACTAGCTTGTTGTCACTCATTATATAGGGTTGTGTCACCTAGTTGCATTTCTATCGAACTTATATTTTCGCACTTGACACTAAAATCAACTAAGAAAATAATTTTATTTGGTAGCCGCCTATTGACGCCCCCTCTAGGCGACATTATCAACATCTTTGATCCTTCCAAAAACTTGGATCCTGATAAGTTTCACACATGTGGCACAAACAATGGCAACTCCGGACGTTCTTTACGTCAAGTTTAGTGGCGTGAGGATGTCAACTTTGTTGTCAAACATGGCAATTTTCTGTTTGGATGGTAAGTTTCTGTTTTTTGGGTTTGTTTTCTCTTTTCAGATGAAAATTTTAGTTGTAGAAAACGTTAGGGCCGAATTGCTTCATGCCACACGTAGGCACTTATCATTTGGGAAAAACTTTGAGCAAAATTTCCTTGATGGTGTGCCAATTGATGATTTTACCCCTGTTTGTGTCCTCTTAATAGGAAACAAGCCAATGTAAATATTCAATCAAAAGTATGCCATGTTTGATGTCAAAATATAACTGATGTACATGCTACTAAAAATTTCAATAATATGTTTCTAGAAATACAATGATTTTATACTTGTTCATATTGTACATATATGTGTTGGTGCTAGTTTTTGGCACGACAGTAAATGCAATTAAGATGGCCTCGAATGAAAGAGTTTTCAACATGAAAAGTTTGTCTCATTGAAGTGAACAACTTTTATGTTTGGGTCATTCTCATCCGACCTCTTAGGGGCCGTAACTGAGCTCAGAGTATTGAGATTCAGGGTTCGGGAGTACTTTTCGGCTGATTACCCCTTCAAATCTGATCTCGGTTGTAAGAGTTCTCTGCATCAAATGTCTTCGTCTCGTTGAGCCGATCGATTTTGATATATAAATCGTCTCAATCCGAGGTTGTATGCGACCTGTGGAGCTAAACAAGATCAGGCTGAAAATTCCCATTATGCAATCCGAGGTCCCATGCAATCTGCGGTCATATTCAATCTGAGGACACATGCAATCTAAGTTCATATGAGATCCGAGGTCATAAACTTCAAGGTGTGGAAATCCGAGGTCAAAATCCGAGGTGTTGGATTTTAAACCCGACTGCTGTCAGCTAATCCAATCACAAGCTGAAGATGAACCCGTCCAGATGGCCTCGGATGAAAAAAAAATATTCAACACGAAAGTTGTTCTTCGGGCACATCTCCATCCGTGGTAGCATATGGCTTGTACAAACCAAAAACCGAACTGTTGTCTTAGGCATAACTGAATGTGAGTTGGTTAAGTTTGAAAGATTTTGGACGAGGTTTGGAGTCCTTTTCTTGTACGGGAAGTCCAGCCACCTTTTATATATGTTGGAGGTGACGGTCGATTGAACAACACATAATCAAAACATCAATATTCTATTTTTCATCTACGTTTTATCTCTCCATTGTTTTCTCTCTTGTTCTTCGATGTTCCTCGTGTTCGAGAGTTGCGAATCCCGAGGCTCTAGGCACGAGGAAATCGATCTAGGGAAGCCCATAGCCGCCGCATTCGTTGACGGGATCCCTCCTAGGCGTGCATGGTTTCGGGTATGCAAAAGTATCCGCCGGCTGTCCTGCGTATCGCACTGCTGGTCGAATCTCCTTTGACGTGAGTTGCGGTTCATCACCCTCGACGTTGAAGGCACATGGTGACGTGTTCATATGCACATGAGAGGCAGCCTCACCATTTTATACAAAGAGAGGAGTTGGACCAAATTCATTCCATTCCATCCCTAGAACCAAACAGTGAACATAACCACTCCATTCCATCAAATATCCCCAACCAAACAAGAGAACATAACTGACCCATTGACATTGCACTCATGAGGATACATTAATTCTGATGGCCGGGAGCAAGATCGATGACGGGGATTTAGCACAATCAAAAGCACAACATTTACATTTTAGAATAAGCGGGTAGCTATCTCAAAAAATAATCAACAACTAAAAAAAAGCACAACATTCCTTGCTCAACTTGTTCACTTGTATGGTCTCATTTCTCAGAGTTGGGAGAAATAAAGATTAGACGGACTCGCCAACTCAAAAAATTACAAGTGGAAAGATACATGGGCTGAGATGAAATCAACAAGAACTCCAACCATTAAAAAAAAAACAAGAACTCCAACCATTCCAACTAACATATAAATCCAAGAACCCGCCCCGCGTGAACACAATCAGGAGACAATGTTCTCGGCGCCTTGCTAGTTGCTAGAGTACTAACCTCGCGAGCAACATCTGCCGGAGCCAGAAAAGTCGAGCAAAAAGGGGAAAAGTTTCCGGCAAGAAAGCACGGGTTTCTTTCCTTACGCTGCCCATGGATTTCTTGCAAGCACGGCCGCCATGGCGTCCCCGGCCTCCTCCTCCACTAGCTCCATCTGGTCCTCGAGGTACTTGTGCAGCCGCGCCACCCGGTGGCCATCCGGCTCACTTTCTGGCGGAGGCGATCGATCACCGTCGTGAAAGCAGCAGCCACCCCTAGCCATCATCATTCTCCTCCGCCGGCGGCGGAACCGGACGACGGCGACGGCGAAGGAGAGAAGCGGCAGCCAGAGGAGCACCAGCGGCAATAATACCGGGAGGAGGCAGATCGCGACGGCCGCAACACACGCCGACCGACACGCCCGCACGGCGCGGGGGCACCCCATGCATCTATCTAGAGGGAGGGCGAGGCTGCCATGGATGCCTGGTCGGCTTGCTCTGTTTCCTCCGGGGCAAAGGAGACCATCGTTTTCTTTGCTGACTCTGCTTCTTTAAAGAAAACAAAGCGTTTTGATCCATTTTGTATGTTTTTTCTGTGAAATAATCTTATTTTATCTTGTGCTTTTTTTTAATTTTATCATTCATATCACGAATCAGTACAAAGTAGTTGACCCTTACAAGCACACTGAAACGCAAAACCATGAACATTTAGAGTACCCTAAGATAACCATAACACAAGAAGATCTCCGAAGCCCTGTGTCATCATCCCTGAATCTTGAGAGAAGACCCCTGCAGCAGAAGGATCTGCAACTAGTCGCAAGCAGGTCGTCATCTTCGACCTCGGTACAATTGCCGCCACACTGCTTCCTCCTTTCTTGACACCAGCGCTGAGAGGGCATGGACATCAATCCAACACACCTGCAATAGCCGTCGCCATCTTTGGCTTTGAGTACCGTGAAAAGTGTCCCTTCCGGAAGGAAAAGAACTCGAGTCATCCGACCGGTCCAGCACTGCGGCCGGGCCATCCGCCCGGGCAAAGCAGGATCTCCCACCAGCATCAGCGCAGAGGAAGAAGAAGAACAGCAGCAGCAAATCATACCAACAAGGAAGAAGAAGGGTCTTCGTCTTCCTGCATCCATCGCCCATCTGAGGACCCAAACGGCCAGTGCCGATGGACCTCCAGCCACCATAGCCCGCGACCTCGACGAGATCCGGGGATCCCCAACCCCGCTGGCTCCTAGACGAAGGCAAAAGCCTCGCCTCGCGAACGGAGCCCGGACAAACTTATTCGGACGCGACACCACCGCAACGGCCTCGGCAGCGTCTCCCTCAACCCTAACCCTACCACACACCCACCTAGCGAACAGACCCGAGGTTCCCCCTCCCTCCCGCCGCCGGAGCGGCCGACGGAGAGAGAGGGAACCGCCGGCGTCACCGGCGGCGTGCAGGAAACCCTCGTCGCCTCCTAGATCGCCTCGTGCGATCCTAATCTTTCGGGCATCTTGATAAGTGCTTCTTTGGTGTGGGCCTGCTTATTTTATCTTGTGCTGAAGTGTAAAGTTCCTCCAGCCACTTGTTTCTGCGATCACCTCCCGTATTTCTGAGCTCTTTTTAATTCTTTTCGTCCCATCAAGAAAATGGATCAGGTTTCACTATCAAAGCATAACGGAACAGAGACAAAACAAAAGCCACGAGGCAGCATCCTGGTCTTGCCGAGTTCTTTTTATTTATTTATTTTTTTGCAAGTAAATATCTTGGTTTACTGTGCAAATATGGTTTGGTTTGTGAAAAGCGCAGTTCATCAAAGAAATAAAATAATATAAACTATGACAATATTTGGCACTATGATCTCTCAAGAACAACAGATGTATTGTTTTGACAGTCGAATTTAGTACTTCTGATCACGTCAGATTTATATCAGCTTGTTTTTTGGGGACGATTAGTTCTTTGGTGACTGTAGGATATGATGATGCCATGGTCATTCCGCATTGGTATTTCTTAATCCTCAGGCTGCTAGCTACATCTAGCGTTAAACCAAACAAAACAACACGAAGTTTGGCTTGCTCTTTTGGGTCCAATAATTCATCTCTCTACATATTTAATAATAGTACTACCTAGACAAGGATTGATGGCAATGGATAGGACATATGATTATGGAGAACATGGAGTAGGAGGTGATTGAATCATTGCATGATTTCCTTTCTGTTGCCAGAGTGATGCTTCCTTGATTTTACATTTTTTTATATGATGCCTTGCTGCCAGGCAGGGAAGCCAAAAACAGGATTAGAAGGTGGCTACCGGCGGGAGAGAGCACATGGATGAGGCGTCAGCTCCACGCCGGATGCTGCAGGGCCGACACCCGCTGCGAGCCTGACAAGGCATCACCGACCAAGTGGCCACTAGCAGGTCTCCACGTCTGCTATCTCCGCGCTCAACAGCAAAGATTGTGCATCGCACCGGTGCTTAGACTAGCAACGACGAGGAGTAACTTAGACCAGTAACATGTCAATGCTTATTAGTCTATGTTACAACCTCTATAGTGAGAAGTAATAACATATGTGTGGTAACATATAACACTTTATTTATTAGGCTATAGACCCATCTTGCCTTGATATGTGTGATGTTACTCATAATACTACTAACTAGCTATGTTACCACATGTCTCTCTTTCTTCATTTATTGCTTACCACATCATCTATTTTGTCTAGATATGTGTGATGTTACTACCTATGTTACTCCCACTGTGGGTAGTCTTAGAGGTAATTCGAGGGAACGCAATAAGAGCATCTCCAGCCGTTTGGCCCCCACGCACCCGGCGAATACCTTTTGGCGTTTGCGCCGGCGGTTTTTTCGCACCGAGGACGATTGAGTTTCTAGCCGCGCCCCCAGGTTTCGGCCGCCAGGCGCCCAAAAATTTGAACTTTCTTTCCCGCTGCCAAAAAAAGCCACGGGTTCAGCGATCATCATGCCACAAGTCGGCGACCATCATGCCACAGGTCGGCGATTAAAACATAACCAAAAGTTCGGCGATCAAAAGGAAGGAATCGTAGACATGGAATACATCAAATGGCAGGTTCCTCTGCCGTGGGACTGGTCAGGGTGGGCGTCGTTGTCGGCGTGGGCGTGGGCGCAGCTTCAGTGCTCGGGCTCGGCGTCGGCGCAACGTTAGTGCTCGGGCTCGGCGTCGGCATAGCTTCAGTGCTCGGGCTCGGCGTCGGCGTCGGCATGGGCGTAGGGGCGGTAGTCGCCGCCAGTCCGGGTATCTGGTTCAAGATGAGGCTGAGCTCCTCCAGGTACCACGCCTTCACCTGCTCGTCCATCATCGACATGTTTGCCACCATCAAGAACGCTAGGTCGGTGTTCCTCTTCTTCACGACGACGTTGGTCCTGAGAAGGTCGAGCTTGACGTCCTGCTTCATCATCAACGCCGACCACCTCGCGTCGGATTTCTCCTCCCTCTTGGCGATGTTCTTGGCGTCGGCGATGCACTGCTTGATCGATGATTGCAGCCGTTCGGCAACTGGTGCCGCGTCCCTCGTCGCCTTGGCTCTTTTGTTGCCATCAGGGCGCCCTTCTGCCGCCGCTGGGGCAGGCGCGTCCAGCTTGTAGGTCTCCTTGGCCTTGGCTAGAGCGATCCGACACTCCCTCCAATTCCCGCACGACTCGGTCCTGGAGAACACACGAAGGAATTTGAAATCTTGGTCGCTATTGTCCTGGCGAAACATGTTGAACATCCAAACCATTTGCACAGCCGAAGAACAAGTGTCGGCGAAGAACACGGCGAAAGAAATGAGCGGACGACTGGCCATACCTTCCCTTCGACGTTGGCGCTGCTTTCCGGGCGAGCCGCGACCTCCTCATGGATCCCATGCCACATGTTGTAGGCCACCTGGATGGCCGCCCAATGGTTTGCCATGGCCTTCTCGCCGTGATCCATGTGGATGGTGGTGAAGTCGGGGTCAACCAACTTGCGCTCGTTGAACGTCGTCTTGATCCTTCTCCAGTACGTGTCGGTGTTCTGATTTGAGCCGGTGATCGGGACGATGATGTTGGTCTTCCACGCTTCGGCGAGGCACTCGTCTTCCTTCGGCGTCCGCTTAACGCGAGGTTCGCCCGGCCTGGCGGTGGCCGGCCGCTTCTTCTTTCTCCCTTTCGGCGCCGGTTCCGGTTCCGCCTTCGCTTGTTCTTCCTCCTCCACCTCCTCCTCGGGGTCGTCGAGCTCATCATCCATGTCGACGGCGGTGTCCATCGTCTTGTCTTGCGTGCAGAACCTGGGGCATGAAGCGGCGGCGCCCGAGCGGCTCATCATGATCTCGTCCATGTCGGTGTCAGTGTTGCTGAACTTTGGCACCAAACCGTGTGCGAAGGGTAGGGGGCAACTGCACAGAGGCGGCGCGAGCGAGCCTGAGTACGCCGGCGACCAGTAGCTGTACTGGTTGTTGAGGTTGACGGCGACCACGAGGGAGGGTGTGCGCGGGTCGGGTTGAAGCCGGAGAGGAGGCACGTGGTGGCGTGCCATGCGGGAAGGTGATGTTGGGGTTGAAGCCGCCATGCGCGTCATCGTCGGAGTATCCAGGAGAGGGCGCATACCCTCATAGTGGCAGCGAGAAGTTGGTCGGTGAAGCGACGGTCAGCTGGCTCCCCCACGCGGCTTGTGAGCAATGGCTGGGCGGAAGATTCATCATCCCTGCGCGAGACGCCTCTCCCTGCTCCGCCGACGTCGTCGCCGCGTCCCTGGCCTTCTTCATGATGAGTTTGTTCCGCCGGTCGGCGGTGGCCGCCTGCCGGCGATCAACGTCGGCCTTCCACTCGGCGTTCGACATTCCGGGGGGCCTTGCCATCGGCGCTGTCGGTGGGAACGACACCTATGGAATCACTGGGATCCCTTCTATGGTTGGCGAGCGCGGGGTTGTGCAAAGAGCGGGTCTGGCTGTCAGCACAAGGATCGTTTAGCCAGGTTCGGGCCGCGAGGATGCGTAGTACCCTAGTCCTGCTTTGGTGTATATTTTAGTGTTCTTGAGCTCTCGAACTAGCTACGGTGAGTGTGTAGTCCAAAAGATCTGAATCCTTCTCCCGTACGCCTTGGGCCTCCTTTTATAGACAAAAAGGGGTCGCCACAATGGCACACAGGAGGTGGAAAGGTATACAGTGTACAAGCTTATCGCCTGTCATTACGGGACAAGACGCATGAAATGAGCTCCTTAGGTGTCCTGTTGCTTTATTGGGGACGGCAACGAGGCATGTCCCGTTCGTCGCCGCTCCGCCTTCTCCGACACGCCTCCAGGCCAACGAGGCATGCAGCGCCACGTAGGCTGGCAGGTTGCTAAGATGGCGTGGTGGTAGGGTATTGACGAAGATCCGCATGCCACCACATAGGTGCTTGCTGAGTTGGCCTCGAAGCCGCATGTTGCCACGCAGGTGCCTGCCCAGCTGGTTGGGCTGGCAGCTATATGGGAACGGCGGTGGAGCCTTGGCAGAAGTGGGTCTGGCTGCGGCCCCGCGGGTGTCCTCAGCAAGGTCTTGCTGGGGCCCCAACAAGTGGTCTTGCCGTGGCGTCGCGGTTGTCCCCGGCAAGGATCTTGCCGGGGGTCTCGTGGATCTCCTCGGCAAGGATCTCGCCAAGGATCGTCGTCTTCTGGTCCTCATATGATCTTGTGTGTTTATGATCTTGACAAAGATCTGCATGCCACCATGGAGGTGCCTCCCGAGCCTTGGTTCCAATGTGGTTGATGGTGTTGGAACCATTGGGCTCAAGGGTGGCGCGCTCTGCTGGCGTCGGGCAAGTTGCCCCGGCAAGGCTCTTGTCGGGGGTGTGGAGGCCGCCCCGGCAAGGGCCTTGCCGGGGAGCCCACCTCACCCCTCTGCCCTTTGCGTCTCTGGACCTGGCTTTGCTTCGCTTGTCTCGCGCCTTCGGCTTCCCTCCTCTGCCCTGCTTAATGTGTCCGCGGGCGCGGCTCTGACTGCCCGTGCACAAGTAAAGGGGTAAAAAGGAGAGTCCCTATTTTTGTACACCGAGAGGAGCCCCCGAGCCTGGGCCACACATAAGCGCAACGCGTTGTTGGGCTAGGCCCAGAACGGTGCACGGGCACGCGGGCGGAGTTTTACTGTGGTAATTCCCTCGCCCGTTGCGCTTCCCCATGACTCGTGTTGAATGCGCGACGTGGAGGGTCATGTGTGACGTGGGGGTCATGTGCGGGGCGGTTCCTGCCCTCATGCGTCATATCGTGGTAAAGAGGCAGCTCACGCCTTCCCCATAAAAAGAGGAAAATGTAGGGGCGCGACTCATTTACTGAGTGGACTCGGGTCGTGGCCTTCGAGGCGCCCGTGCCCTATGATCATGGGGTGGAAAACGGTCACCCCACCCGTCCCCTTGATTTCTGTTTTCTCGCCACGTGTCCTCCATGCCTTGAAGATGGTAGGCGGAGGGTGCGGGCCTTGAATGACGAGGCGGGAAACCGGGCCGCTGCTGAGTGGAGCAACGGGTCGGTCTCGATTCCCTGCACTCTTGATGGCCAGATTGGTAGAGTGGGGCGGCCGAGCCCGACCCCGCCCCTTTATAAGAAGGGGAGGGGAACATCACCCCTCAATCTTTCACCATCCGCCTCCTTCCATCTTGGCTTCCCTCTTTCTTCGGCTATGGCGAGAGTGCGCGCCGGTGTTTCGACGGTGGCGACGAGGGTCTCCGCTCGACAACGCGCCCCTCCTTCCCTAGAGCTTGTGGCGGCGGAGCCGTCCATGAGGCGAAGGGGGAGGGGGCGAGTCTGAGGTTTCCGTGGCGCTCGGGGAAGAGGAGGACGGGGCGGCGCACTGGCCTCGCCTCCGCCGGCGGTTCCTCCCCCAATGGAGGGCCGCGTCGGGGACCAGCCCCGCGAGTTCTTCATCAGGCTGCACCGGACAGCGCGTCGCCGTCTTCGTCTTCGTCTCCCTACTCCATTCGCTCGAGAGATGGAGCTCGACCCGCCACAGACTCTGAGATTGCATATGAGGGGCTGCGGGAATGGCGGCACGCGGGTTGATGTCGATTTTCCCGCCCCTCACATCATGTATCTTCGTCACGGATGAAAGACCTTCCCTCGCATCCACAGCCTGACGGCGGGGCTCGTTCTATATTTCAAGTTAATGGAGAACGGTCTGCTCTCCGTCAAGGTCTTCAGAGACTTTGGAACTCGCCTAAAGTGTTGCATGGAGAGCTCCTCCTCTGACGAAGACTCTTCATCAAGCGGAGTGACAAGGAGGACAGCAACAACGACGACGAGGGTAGAGGGTGTCAGTGTCAAAACCGGCGGATCTTGGGTAGGGGGTCTGTCGGTGTCAAAACCGGCGGATCTCGGGTAGGGGGTCCCGAACTATGCGTCTAGGCGGATGGTAACAGGAGACAAGGGAACACAATGTTTTACCTAGTTTCGGGCCCTCTTGATGGAGGTAAAAGCCTACGTCCTGCTAGATTAATATTGATGGTATGGGTAGTACAAGAGTTGATCTACCACGAGATCAAGGAGGCTAAACCCTAGAAGCTAGCCTATGGTATGATTGTTGTATGTTGGAGTTGTTGTCGTTGTCCTATGGACTAAAACCCTCCGGTTTATATAGACATCGGAGAGGGTTAGGGTTACACAAAGTCGGTTACAATCGTAGGAGATCTGAATATCTGCATCGCCAAGCTTGCCTTCCACGCCAAGGAAAGTCCCATCCGGACACGGGACGAAGTCTTCAATCTTGTATCTTCATAGTCCAGGAGTCTGGCTAAAGGTATGGTCCGGCTATCCGAACACCCCTTAATCCAGGACTCCCTCAGTAGCCCCTGAACCAGGCTTCAATGACGACGAGTCCGACGCGCAAATTGTCTTTGGCATTGCAAGGCGGGTTCCTCCTCCAAATTCTTCATAAAAGTTGGTAAACACTAAAAGTAGTGTACGGCTCTGCAAAATAAGTTTCCACATATTGCCATACGGAGAATAATATTAACCCAAATCTAATCTGCTGATGTATTCCGTAGCGTGACATCACACTACGGCCAAGCCTTTATCCGAATCGTTTCACTTCCCCACCTCAGCGCGTTTTGCGAGGTGGTTTCCTTGGCACGTCTTGTCAAAGAAGAGATCGTGTCCCCCATTTACGGGATTCTCATCAATACGGACGTGGGTAACCCAACCGCGCCACTTATCATGGCGCTTGGGAGGCAAGCGAGTTTTATCAGGTTGGTGGGGACGCATAGCCGCATCCGCCCATATAAGGGGATAAGGATCCACCTTTTTACCTATGCCTTCTTCCTCCTTTGCCTATCCATCTCCTGCGCACCCGAGCTCCAGCGCCCAAGTCCGCACTTCCCACCTCGACCTTCTCCAGCCATGTCTGGAGCGGGAGGCAAGTGGATGGTCTCCTCGTTACGGAGGGCCATGTCAAAAAACTAAGGAAGTCCGGATACTTGTCCGACAACATTGCGCACCGGCTTCCTGAAGAGGGGCAGCTTCTCCCCACCCCTAGGCCCCATGAGAGGGTTATATTCCTTCCCGACTTCCTCCGCGGACTGGGTTTTCCACTCCACCCATTTGTCCGAGGACTCATGTTCTACTACGGCCTAGATTTCCACGATCTGGCCCCGAACTTTGTCCTCAACATCTCGGCGTTTATCGTCGTGTGCGAGGCTTTCCTCCGCATCCGCCCCCTTTTCGGTCTTTGGCTCAAGACTTTCAACATCAAGCCGAAGGTGGTGCGCGGCAGCCAGGCGGAGTGCGGAGGCGCCATGGCGGGCAAGATAGCCAACGTCCTATGGCTTGAGGGCTCCTTTGTGGAGACCCTGAAGGGGTGGCAATCGGGGTGGTTTTACATCACCGAGCCACGTGACCCCGAATGGGTCGCAGCCCCTGAGTTCTGATCCGGACCTCCCACGCGACTCACGTCCTGAAAAGAGACGGGCCTGTCGTGGGGCAACGAGGAAGAGGTGACCGGACTACAAACATGCATCCAATCCCTGGTGAACAAGCGGCTCAAGCTTGTCAATATAGTCCAGGTCATGCTCGTCCACCGGATCCTCCCGTGTCAACAACGGGCTTTCACACTGTGGGAGTTCGATCCGGCGCAGCACCAAACCTTGAGCGGGCTCTTCGACATGATGTACGAAGATGCCTGGAAGGTGCTATTCAAGGGCGCCGAAGCTCCCGCGTCCGTGCCCGAGGACCGCGGATTCAGCACTCAGCGTCCAGCTAGCGCGGTGAGTTATCCTTACCTTTTACAGGAAATTTGTTTCTCATAGATTGACTTTATGCGGGATCTAAACTCCCCTACCTTCGACAGGCGTGGCAGGAGAAGTCCGGACAGGTCAACTGTCCGACCCCTTTGCCCGAAGACGCAGCAGATGCTCGTTTCTCGAAGCTGCTGGCTCCGGCGCCTTATGTGGTGCCGGAGAAGAAGGCCAAGAAGAAGAAGGCCACGGGGACTCGAAAGAGTGCCCGTCATATGGTGGTGTCGGACTCGCCGTCCGATGAATCCGAGACGCACTCCTCCCGTGAAGACGAGGAGGAGGAAGAAGAAACCTCTCCCCCTCCAGCGGGGGGAGGAAAGAAGAGGAAGGCCGCCCCAACTGGGGAGGCCGAAGGGTCCAAGAAGAGGAAGACCCCTCCACCGGACTACTCCCCCGACGCCGACGACGACGAAGAGGGGTGGCCGGACAGAGCCAAGCATCCGGTGAAATCGTAAGTATTCGGATAACAGAGTAACTCATAATATCCCTGTTGTTTGCACAGCTTTTCCCTAGTGTCGAATATAATTATGCAGGCCGCCCCGGGCCGGTTTCGACGAGTCGTCGAGCGGCTCCCTGGATTCGTCAGACGTGAACTCAGTTCCGCCCGCTGCCTCCCCCCGCACTGCGGACGACGCCGAAGTGGCGTCGCGACAAGCTCCGGGGCGAGAGGAGGTGGTCCTGGAGGAGCCGCGAGGCGACCTCCCGGACTCCAGGAGTAAAGGGGACAAGACCCCCTAGGGCTCCAAGTCCGGCTTTGAGCCGGACACCACTCCGGAATCTTCAACGGTTCCAGACTACGATAGGCGAACTCCTTCTAAGAGGAGTAAGTCTTCTAAGCCGGCGGCCTCCGTCCAACCGGAGGTGCCGGACAATCTGCTGGAGGTGCTTAACGGCGCCTCCATCAACGAGGAGCACCGTACTATTATGAGTACGGTGATCCAGAAGGTTCAGTCCGCTAAGAGCGGGCTGACTGAAGCTTGTGCTAGCCTTCTAACAGGCTTCGAGGTAAGTAAAAATATGTAAAAATATTACCGCATAGACAGTAGCCCCTGATGCTCTGTTTGGCGTTCGGAAAGAAAAGCCGAATAGAGGATCAAATAATTCCGCAGGAGTCTAACAAAAAATGAGTCAATATGCGTATGCAGGCTTCGCTGCTTGCTACCGCCGCACTGACTGCGGAGGTAGGTACCCTGAATCAGGGTCTCGAGCAGACCGAGCAAGAGCTTGGCCTCGCCAAGCGGCAGCTCGAGGAGAAAGAAGGTAAGAGTTACCTCATAGAAAAAATATATAAAAAGATGCAATTGCAAAAAAAAATACAGGATTATGATACTTGTTGCAGGGGCCACAACTGAAGTGGCAACCCTCAAGCAGGCGCTATCCGAGGCCGAGAAGAGAGCGGCCTCGGAGCGCAATGAGCGGGAGAGATTCGAGGCCCTGGTCGGCGAGGTGCAGCAAGAGCTTCAGGCGCTCATGAAAAAACATGAGAGTTTGGAGCTTGACTCAAAGACGCAAGCGTCCGAGCTCGTGGCGGCCCTTGAAACTGCCAAGTCTGCCAAGGCCGAATCCCAGAAGGCCCTCCAGGAATTGGATGCGGTGAAAAAGATAGCGGCGGGTAAGGCATTCTTTATGCAAAGCATACATATAAAAGTAAACTACTTGTTACTTACCCGAATCCGAAGCTCTCCAGGGGCGTTCGCAGATCTTCCCCGCAGCTTATCCGATGCCGCTGCATTCTACCGAGCCGAAGAGGGCAGCTCGACGGAGAAGGTGTTCTCGTCTCAGTACGCTGAGGCCGGACACCCTGTGCCCTTGAGCGACCAGCTGAAGCAGCTGGTCGAGCTCCACAAGGCGGCCGAACAGGCCATGAAGGGCTTCATAGTTCGGCTGTGGCCTGGAGAGGCCCTGCCTGGGAGCTACTTCGGACTAGTGCGGCGGCTGGTGGAGGCCTGTCCATGGCTCGAGGTCATCAAGCGCTCCGTCTGCATCAAAGGTGCCCGTATGCCCGTGCAAAGGTGCACTGGGGTAAGCTGTACGGGGAGAAGCTTGTGAGGGGCGGGCCGCCACCGGGGAAGGAGCATCGCAAGCCCGAGAACTACTACAAGGATGTTCTTGCTGGTGCCCGCCTTATAGCGGATGAATGTACCAAGGATGTAATTTTTGAATGAACTCGCTCGTGTTATCCTGTGCGCTGAAAACTTGTTCATATGCGCTAAGCAATGCTTGTTGAATTTAAAATATTACTTTCGGTGCGGCCGTTTATCAAAAATTGAGAGATGGCCAGTCGTCGGCTTCTGCCCCCATGCCACTAGTGCTGGGGTGTTCGGGATAAACCTGAGCGCTCTTTTTCCCATGATTGGGTCCGTCGAGGGAGGTGCTCAGCACAACGAAGAAGGCAATCGGACTATAATGCTTGAACACTCTCACTTAGCCATAGAACTCTATAATTTTAAATTTCAGCGAAGCCCCTAGTATTCGGAAGACCGAGTTCAGGGCGCTATCCACGCCTTGGCCGGACAAAATCCGGTTCCTCGCTCTAAGCGGCATAGGTCTTTAAGGACCCAAAAACCTCTCGAACAGCGACCGGTCTCTCGCCTTATCATGACAGTCAGTTTTAGCTTTCTGTACTGAGGTGCTCAGCCCAGCTCAACTGGGGCACAATCGCAGTAGTTCTCCTAGTGCTACCTTAGCCGATATAGCGGAACGTAAGGCACCAAAACATAGGAGCCGAGCAAACCCAACTATTGACCCAAATCATGATTCGGAGCCGATGCATATAGTGCTATAAGTTCGGGGTGCGCACTTGTGAAAGTGTTCGGTCTTCTCACACCATATTAATGGGTACTAAAGCCCCTGGCGTATTTTGCCGTACCACAATGTACGGATGCAACATGTCATTAATAAACATATATATATAAAAAGAGGATAATGCAAAAAATAGACAAAAGCTATGCATTGTTTATAGAAAGGTTGCCATCAAAGCAGAACGATACAAATAGTGCGATAAGCAAATGAAATTGGACTATTTAACATGTCCTGGCCAGGGGTAGGCCGCGGAATTGTATTCAAAATAGGTATACTGCTCGTAATAGAGACCACCTGGGAGTTCCATAATGCGGCATGGCTTGTCTGCTTTCCTGGATCTTGCATCGTTTGTGCGGCAGTTGAATTGCCGAACAGGTCGTCCGAAGTATGGAGTCCTGAAAGTAAGAGAAAGTAAAGAAAGAAGTTGGCAGCCCCTAGTACGGTTTAAGCCGTGTTTTGGGTGTGCCGTGATGATGCCCCTTCCCCCGTGGCCATGGTACTTTGAGAGCGTAGTTATGTACGCGAAGTGCTGGTTTCGCTATTTTGCAAGGGCTGGGGTTGGGGCCGCATTGTTACGCCTGGTCGGAACGTGCCAGGCGGTCTTGTTGTAGGTTACTCCGGGCGCGCTTGACAGTGTCCGGCTTCTTGAAGGCCGGACTGGAGAATTGCCTGGAGAGGCTGCTTTGTACTTCTGCTGCGAGCGCTGCCGTATGCTCCTCCGTTCGGAGAGAGCGTTCGGTGTTTCCATTGACCGTGATTACTCCTCGAGGGCCTGGCATTTTGAGCTTGAGGTATGCATAATGCGGTACCGCATTGAACTTTGCGAATGCGGTTCGTCCGAGCAGTGTGTGATAGCCACTGCGGAATGGTACTATGTCGAAGATTAACTCCTCGCTTCGGAAGTTATCCGGAGACCCGAAGACCACTTCAAGTGTGACTGAGCCTGTACAGTTGGCCTCTACACCTGGTATGATGCCTTTAAAGGTCGTTTTGGTGGGTTTAATCCTCGAGGGATCTATGCCCATTTTCCGCACTGTATCCTGGTAAAGCAGGTTCAGGCTGCTGCCGCCGTCCATAAGGACTCTTGTGAGATGAAATCCGTCGATAATTGGGTCTAGAACCAATGTGGCGAATCCACCATGACAGATGCTAGTGGGGTGGTCCCTTCGATCAAAAGTGATCGGGCAGGAGGACCATGGGTTGAACTTTGGGGCGACTGGCTCCAGCGCATATACGTCCCGTAGTGCGCGCTTCCGCTCCCTCTTAGGGATGTGGGTTGCATATATCATGTTCACCGTCCGCACTTGTGGGGGAAAACCCTTTTGTCCACTGTTGTTCGGCGGCCTGGGCTCTTCCTCGTCGTCGCTATGCAGCCCCTTTTCTCTGTTTTCGGCATTTATCTTGCCTGCCTGCTTGAACACCCAACAATCCCTGTTGGTGTGATTGGCTGGTCTTTCGGGGGTGATGTGTATCTGGCACAAGCGGTCGAGTATTCGGTCCAAACTGGATGGGCCCTGAGTGTTTATTTTGAATGGCTTTTTCCGCTAACCGGATTTGTAGCCTCGGAATCCGGCATTGACTGCAATATCCTCGTTACTGTCGCTGTTAACACGGCGTTTCTGCTTGTTCCGGCGCGACCTGCCGCTTTTGTCCTTGGTATCCGAATTGCCAAGGTTCTTGGTTAAGTTGTTGCTGTGAGCTAGCCAGCTGTCTTCTCCCGCGCAAAAGAGGGTCATGAGTGTCGTAAGGGCTGCCATAGATTTCGGCTTTTCCTGTCCCAGGTGCCGGGTGAGCCACTCGTCACGGATATTATGCTTGAAGGCCGCTAGGGCCTCTGCGTCCGGACAGTCGACTATTTGGTTTTTCTTTGTTAGGAACCGTGTCCAGAATTGCCTGGCCGATTCTTCTGGCTGCTGAATTATGTGGCTTAGGTCATCAGCCTCCGGTGGTCGCACATAGGTACCCTGGAAATTGTCGAGGAATGCGGCTTCCAGGTCCTCCCAGGAACCGATTGAATCTGCTGGCAAGCTGTTAAGCCAATGCCGGGCCGGTCCCTTAAGTTTGAGCGGGAGGTATTTGATGGCGTGTAGATCATCGCCACGGGCCATGTGGATATGAAGGAGATAATCCTCGATCCATACCGCAGGATCTGTTGTGCCATCGTATGATTCAATGTTTACGGGTATGAAGCCCTCGGGGATTTTATGATCCATTACTTCATCTGTGAAGAATAGTGGGTGTGCGACGCCTCTGTACTGGGCTATATCATGACGCATCTCAAAGGAGCTTTGTCTATTGTGTTCGGCCCGGCCGGATTTATTGTATCCGGAGTGACGATCACCGTCACGTGCCGTGGGGCGCCCGCGCGATCCGTAGATCGATCTTGTTTGCCTTGCCTTGTCCTCCAGCATATCTCGCAGGTCTGGCGCATTTTCCCGTGCCTTAGCGTGTTTTGAGCGGCGTCGGGGCATGGCTTGAGTGGAGGGCCTAGAGGCCTCTCTGTCACGGCCACGAGGTGGTCGGTCAGCCATGTCATGCGCTGGTGATGTAGGTGCTTCCTCCTCTAATCGGGGTAGCAGCCTGCGTTTTGGGTAACGCTTGGAGGAGCGTTCGAGTTCATATTCTTCGGCCGCAAGGACTTCAGTCCATCTGTCAGCTAGCAAATCTTGATCAGCTCTAAGCTGTTGCTGCTTTTTCTTGAGGCTGCTTGCCGTGGCTAAAAGCCTGCATTTAAAACGCTCTTGTTCGGCGGGATCTGATGGCACGACGAATTCGTCGTCGTCGAGGCTTGCCTCGTCTTCGGAGGGAGGCATATAATTGTCATCCTCAACCTCTCGGTCTGCTGCTCTCTCATGAGGGCTGGCTTCTCCATCCTCCTGTGCCGAATCTTGCTGGAGGGGGTGTTCTTCGGCGCTATCCGGAGTAGTATTATCTCCCGTGCCGGAATCGCCGTTTTTGCTTTGGCAGGATTTAGAGCGGCGCCGCTGACGCCGGCGCTTGGGATGTTTCTTAGAGGTGTCATCCCCCGCTGTTCCATCGCCTTCTCCATCTTTTGGAGTGTCCACCATGTATATGTCATATGATGAGGTGGCCTTCCAGCGCCCTACATTTGCTGGTTCCTATTCGTCTCCTGCATCGTCGTCCATACCGTCGATGTCTTCGGAGTCGAAGTCGAGCATGTCGGTGAAATCGTCGACAGTGGCTACGAAGTGGGTGGTGGGTGGGCTTTGAATTTCTTCATCGTCCGTACCCCAACCTTGCTGACCGTAGTCCGACCAGGACTCTCCTGATAAAGAGAGAGCCTTTAGCGAATTCAGGATGTCGCAGAAGGGCGAGTTCTGAAAGATGTCCGCGGCGGCGAACTCCATTATCGGCGCCCAATCGGATTAGATCGGCAGGGGCGCGGGGGGCTCGGAATCCGGAGCGGAATCCGGCTCCTCAGAGTCACGGGCCATGCAGAGTGCGGGGCTGGTGTTCGGCTCGATCGCCTTTGAGATCGCAGCCCCCGAGGTGGCGTCCAACTGCTCATCCTCGATCGGCGCAGCAGGCTCCGAATTAAGGGTCGGAACCGATGCGCGTGGGGCCTCCAGGACACTGTACGGTGGCAGAGCTAGATCATGCATATCGAAACAGTGCGGCGCGCTCGGCTGCGGCTCGAATCCGTCGAAGATCAAGTCCCCGCGAATGTCAGCCGTGTAGTTCAAACTTCCAAACCTGACCTGATGGCGAGGGGCGTAGCTTCCGATCTGCTCCAGATGGCCAAGCGAATTGGACCGCAGTGTGAAGCCGCCGAAGATGAATATCTGTCCGGGGAGAAAAGTCTCACCCTGGACTGCATCGTTGTTGATGATCAAAGGAGCCATCGGGCCTAAAAGTGACGACACAGAGGAACTCTCAATGAAAGCACCAATGTCGGTGTCAAAACCGGCGGATCTCGGGTAGGGGTCCCGAACTGTGCGTCTAGGCGGATGGTAACAGGAGACAAGGGAACACAATGTTTTACCCAGGTTTGGGCCCTCTTGATGGAGGTAAAACCCTACGTCCTGCTAGATTAATATTGATGATATGGGTAGTACAAGAGTTGATCTACCACGAGATCAAGGAGGCGAAACCCTAGAAGCTAGCCTATGGTATGATTGTTGTATGTTGGAGTTGTTGTCGTTGTCCTACAGACTAAAACCCTCCGGTTTATATAGACACCAGAGAGGGTTAGGGTTACACAAAGTCGGTTACAATGGTAGGAGATCTGAATATCCGCATCGCCAAGCTTGCCTTCCACGCCAAGGAAAGTCCCATCTAGACACGGGACGAAGTCTTCAATCTTGAATCTTCATAGTCCAGGAGTCCGGCTGAAGGTATGGTCCGGCTATCCGAACACCCCCTAATCCAGGACTCCCTCAGGGTCCCAAACTGTGCATCTAAAGTCGATGGTAACAGGAGACAAGGGACACGATGTTTACCCAAGTTCGGGCCCTCTCTATGGAGGTAATACCCTACTTCCTGCTTGATTGATCTTGATGGATATGAGTATTACAAGAGTTGATCTACCACGAGATCGTAATGGCTAAACCCTAGAGGTCTAGCCTCTATGACTATGGTAATGGGTATCTCCCCTTTTCGGACTAAGTCCTCCGGTTTATATAGGCACCGGGAGGATCTAGGGTTACACAAGGTCGGTTACAAAGGAAAGGAATCTACATATTCGGTCGGCAAGCTTGCCTTCCATGCCAAGGAGAGTCCCATCCGTACATGAGCGCAGTCTTCGGTCTTCGCATCTTCACAGCCCATCAGTCCGGCTCATGGCCAACAGGTCGGACGTCCGAGGACCCCCTAGTCCAGGAATCCCTCAGTAGCCCCTGAACCTGGCTTCAATGACGAGGAGTCCGGCGCGCAGATTTGTTTTCGGCATTGCAAGGTGGGTTCCCTTCTCTCCGAACTCCAAGATAGTCTCCAAACGCGATGATTGTATCCGGACCTGTCACACACACCACACACAACCGCAGAGAGAATATAATACTGCACGAGTCCAATCCGCTAACAACTTTTTACAATGAAACATCACGTCCGCCCGGTCATAATTTCGGACCATTTTGTGTCTGTCGTTCCACGTTTCGAGATGCGGTTGCCATTGGCACGTCTTGTCGAAGCAGAGATCGTGTCCCCTTATTGAGGATTCTCATCAATACGAGTATGGGTAACCCAACCGTGCTGTTTACACAGCCCTTGGGAATAGGCGAGTTTTAAGGCGAGTGAGGAGGCGCTTGATATTTGTGACCCTTTATAAGGGGATAAGAATTCGCCCTTGTCTACTCACGCCTTCCCCTTCCTCTCCCCTTCCATCCTTGAGCTCTAGCGCCCAAGTCCCCATCTCTCTCCATCTCCAAAAAGCATCCGACCATGTCCGGATCCGGAGGTCAAGGCAAATGGATGGTCTCCTCCGTCAAGGAGAAAGACATTGTCGAGCTACGGGCGGACGGGTATTTGGTGAAGGAAATCGCCCCCCGCCTTCCGGCACAGGGGCAGGTCCTCCCCACCCCGAAGCCTACTGAGAGAGTAGTTTTCCTCCCTCACTTTGTCCGTGGACTGGGGTTTCCACTTCACCCCTTCGTCTGCGGTCTAATGTATTATTACGGCCTAGATTTCCATGATCTGGCCCCGAACTCTTTCCTTAACATCTCGGCGTTCATCGTCGTGTGTGAGGCCTTCCTCCGCATCCACCCCCACTTCGGGTTGTGGCTTAAGGTCTTCAATGTGAAGCCGAAAGTGGTGGATGGCCAGCACACGGAGTGCAGGGGCGCCATGGTAAGCAAGCTGGCCAACGTCTCCTGGCCGAAAGGCACTGTGGTGGAGACGGTAAAGGAATGGCAGAAACAATGGTTCTATATCACAGAACCCCGCGGCGCCGCCTGGGCTGCGGCTGCCGAATTCAACTCTGGCGCTCCCATGAAACTTACCTCCTGGGTCGAGAAGAGCCCGAACTGGTGCTTGCCAGATGAGCTGACAGCGCTGCAGACGCGCGTTCAAAGCATGGTGGACAAGGATGTCAAACTTGTCGATGTAATCCAGGTGATGCTAGTTCACCGGATTCTCCCATGCCAAAGCCGAAGCCGCCCTCTGTGGAAGTTCAACCCGAAGAAGTGCTACCTCTTGATCACTGCGTTGGTTTTCCCTTGAAGAGGAAAGGGTGATGCAGCAAAGTAGCGTAAGTATTTCCCTCAATTTTTGAGAACCAAGGTATCTATACAGTAGGAGGCTACGCGCGAGTCCCTCGCACCTACACAAAACAAATAAATCCTCGCAACCAACACGATAAGGGGTTGTCAATCCCTTCACGGTCACTTACGAGAGTGAGATCTGATAGGTATGATAGGATAATATTTTTGGTATTTTTGTGATAAAGATGCAAAGTAAAGTAAAAGCAAAGTAAAAAAGCAAAGGAAATAACTAAGTGTTGGAAGATTAATATGATGAAGATAGACCCAGGGGCCATAGGTTTGACTAGTGGCTTCTCTCAAGAGCATAAGTATTTTACGATGGGTGAACGAATTACTGTTGAGAAATTGATAGAATTGAGCATAGTTATGAGAATATCTAGGTATGATCATGTATATAGGCATCACGTCCGAGACAAGTAGACCGACTCCGGCCTGCATCTACTAATATTACTCCACTCATCGACCGCTATCTAGCATGCATCTAGAGTATTAAGTTCATGGAAACAGAGTAACGCCTTAAGCAAGATGACATGATGTAGAGGGATAAATTCATGCAATATGATAAAAACCCCATCTTGTTATCCTCGATGGCAACAATACAATACGTGCCTTGCTGCCCCTACTATCACTGGGAAAGGACACCGCAAGATTGAACCCAAAGCTAAGCACTTCTCCCATTGCAAGAAAGATCAATCTAGTAGGCCAAACCAAACTGATAATTCGAAGAGACTTGCAAAGATAACCAATCATACATAAAAGAATTCAGAGAAGAATCAAATATTGTTCATAGATAATATTGATCATAAACCCACAATTCATTGGTCTCAACAAACATGCCGCAAAAAGAAGATTACATCGAATAGATCTCCACGAGAGAGGGGGAGAACATTGTATTGAGATCCAAAAGGAGAGAAGAAGTCATCTAGCTAATAACTATGGACCCAAAGTTCTGAGGTAAACTACTCACACTTCATCGAAGAGGCTATGGTGCTGATGTAGAAGCCCTCCGTGATGGACGCCCCCTCCGGCGGAGCTCCGGAACAGGCCCCAAGATGGGATCTCGTGGGTACAAAAGGTTGCGGCGGTGGAATTAGGTTTTTGGCTCCGTATCTAATCGTTTGGGGGTACGTAGGTATACATAGGAGGAAGGAGTACGTCGGTGGAGCAACAGGGGGCCCGCGAGGGTGGAGGGCGCGCCCCCTACCTCGTGGCCTCCTCTTTTGTTTCTTGATGTAGGGTCCAAGTCTCCTGGATCATAATCTTCCTAAAAATCACGTTCCCGAAGGTTTCATTCCGTTTGGACTCCGTTTGATATTCCTTTTCTGCGAAACTCTGAAATAGGCAAAAAACAACAATTCTAGGCTGGGCCTCCGGTTAATAGGTTAGTCCCAAAAATAATATAAAAGTGAATAATAAAGCCCAATAATGTCCAAAACAGTAGATAATATAGCATGGAGCAATAAAAAATTATAGATACGTTGGAGACGTATCAGGCATCCCCAAGCTTAATTCCTACTCGTCCCTGAGTAGGTGAATGATAAAAACAGAATTTTTGATGCGGAGTGCTACTTGGCATAATTTCAATGTAATTCTTCTTAATTGTGGTATGCATATTTAGATCCGAAAGATTCAAGACAAAAATTTAATATTGACATAAAAATAATAATACTTCAAGCATACTAACAAAGCAATCATGTCTTCTCAAAATAACATGACCAAAGAAAGTTATCCCTACAAAATCATATAGTGTGGCTATGCTCTATCTTCACCACACAAAGTATTTAAATCATGCACAACCCCGATGACAAGCCAAGCAATTGTTTCATACTTTTGACGGTCTCAACCTTTTTCAATCTTCACGCAATACATGAGCGTGAGCCATGGATATAGCACTATATGTGGAATAGGATGGTGGTTGTGGAGAAGACAAAAAGGGAGAAGATAGTCTCACATCAACTAGGCGTATCAACGGGCTATGGAGATGCCCATCGACAAATATTAATGTGAGTGAGTAGGGATTGCCATGCAACGGATGCACTAGAGCTATAAGTATATGAAAGCTCAACAAAAGAAACTAAGTGGGTGTGCATCCAACTCGCTTGCCCAGGAAGACCTAGGGCATTTTGAGGAAGCCCATCATTGGAATATACAAGCCAAGTTCTATAATGAAAAATTCCCACTAGTATATGAAAGTGACAAAATGAGAGACTCTCTATCATGACGATCATGGTGCTACTTTGAAGCACAAGTGTGGTAAAAGGATAGTAACATTGTCCCTTCTCTCTTTTTCTCTCATTTTTTTATTTTTTTTTATTTGGGCCTTTTCTCTTTTTTTATGGCCTCTTTTTTTAGTCCAGAGTCTCATCCCGACTTGTGGGGGAATCATAGTCTCCATCATCCTTTCCTCACTTGGGACAATGCTCTAATAATGATGATCATCACACTTTTATTTTCTTACAACTCAACAATTACAACTCGATACATAGAAAAAAATATGACTCTATATGAATGCCTCCGGCAGTGTACCGGGATATGCAATGAATCAAGAGTGACATGTATGAAATAATTATGAACGGTGGCTTTGCCACAAATACGATGTCAACTACATGATCATGCAAAGCAATATGACAATGATGGAGCGTGTCATAATAAACGGAACGGTGGAAAGTTGCATGGCAATATATCTCAGAATGGTTATGAAAATGCCATGATAGGTAGGTATGGTGGCTGTTTTGAGGGAGGTATATGGTGGGTGTATGATACCGGCAAAAAGTGTGTGGTATTAGAGAGGCTAGCAATGGTGGAAGGAAGAAAGTGCGTATAATCCATGGACTCAACATTAGTCATGAAGAACTCATATACTTATTGCAAAAATCTACAAGTTATCAAAGCAAAGTATTACACACATACTCCTAGGGGGATAGATTGGTAGGAAAAGACCATCGCTCGTCCCCGACCGCCACTCATAAGGAAGACAATCAATAAATAAATCATGCTCCGACTTCATCACATAACGATTCACCATACGTGCATGCTACGGGAATCACAAACTTTAACACAAGTATTTCTCAAATTCACAACTAATCAACTAGCATGACTCTAATATCACCATCTTTATATCTCGAAACAATTATCAAGCATCAAACTTTTCTTAGCATTCAACACACTCATAAGAAAGTTTTTACCAATCGTGAATACCAAGCATATTATGATTATTTAAGCACATTACCATGCTATTTAAGACTCTCAAAATAATCTAAGTGAAGCATGAGAGATCAATAGTTTCTATAAAACAAATCCACCACCGTGCTCTAAAACATAAGAGTGAAGTACTAGAGCAAAACTATATAATTCAAAAGATATAAGCGAAGCACATAGAGTATTCTAACAAATTCCAAATCATGTATGGCTCTCTCAAAAGGTGTGTACAGAAAGGATGATTGTGGAAAACTAACAAATAAAGACTCAAATCATACAAGACGCTCCAAGCAAAACACATATTATGTGGTGAATAAAAATATAGCTCTAAGTAAAGTTACCGATGGAAGTAGACGAAAGAGGGGATGCCTTCCGGGGCATCCCCAAGCTTTGGCTTTACGGTGTCCTTAGATTATCTTGGGGGTGACATGGGCATCCCCAAGCTTAGGCTCTTGCCACTCCTTGTTCCATAATCCATCAAAATCTTTCACCCAAAACGTCACAACACAGAACTCAACAGAAAATCTTGTGAGCTCCGTTAGCGAAAGAAAACAAAAGACCACTTCAAGGTACTGTAATGAACTCATTATTTATTTATATTTGTGTTAAACCTACTGTATTACAACTTCTCTATGGTTTATAAACTAATTTACTAGCCATAGATTCATCAAAATAAGCAAACAACACACGAAAAACAGAATCTGTCAAAAATAGAACAGTCTGTAGTAATCTGTAACTAACGCAAACTACTGGAACTCCAAAAAATCTACCAAAATAGGAAGATCTAGAAAATTTGTTTATTGATCAGTAGCAATTGATATCAGTATTTTATCACGTTCTGGTGAATTTTAACAATTGTTTTCGTGAACAGAAAGTTTCTGGAAATTTCTGCAAGATCAAATAACTATCATCCAAGAAGATCCTATAGGTTTAACTTGGCACAAACACTAATTAAAACATAAAAACATATCTAACCAGAGGCTAGAACAAATATTTATTCCTAAACAGAAGCAAAAAGCAAAAAAATAAAAATAAAATTGGGTTGCCTCCCAACAAGCGCTATCGTTTAATGCCCCTAGCTAGGCATAAAAGCAAGGATAGATCTAGGTATTGCCATAATAGTGGTATGGCAAGTCATGAAAACTTTTCTCATATTCTCTACGTTCAGCAGCAAGTTTTCTTCGAGGCAAGCAAAAATAATCAAAAGGGCTAAATTTAATGGGACAAAAGTCCCCAAGATCAACTCGGGAGGTCTGGGTTCCTTCCTAGGCCCTTTGTAATGCACAACCAATTCATCATTAAGAGCATTCTTTTGGCAAAAAGTCACAAGCCTTTGTTCAAGAGGAAAACCTGATCCATTATTCTGAATAGCAAAATCATCATTAAGCTCGGAAATTCTATCAACCAGAACATCGGCGGGAACCTTTTTCCTAAGATTTTCGTTATAAGTAATATGATCCAAAGATTGTAAAGGCATCATGTCTTCTGGATTAAAAAGGATAGCTTCAATGGGAGGATGACTAGCATCTACCCTATAATGAGCAAAGATTTCTTTGGCCTCTTTTATTATGAATCTAAACTCACGAGCCAAAAAGATAGTGGTGGCACACTTAACAGAAGAATGCTCAATATTAGAGAATTCTAGGAAAATTCTTTGTATGCAAGGATGCATGTGCATAAATTATCTTTCAAGTTCAACTATAAGCATGGCAATAGCGTCTGTAAGACTACTAGTTCTATGGAGAATAGAACCGCCCATAGAAGGCAAAGCACCGGCACAAGTAAAGAAATCTTGAATAACTCCTTTTCCAATAATATTACCACTACCAATTCGAAATATTTTTGTATGCAAGGTAGGGGGTTCTTCAGCAGGAGCATCCGAATTTTCTATGATATTATTATTGTCCATATCGGCAATAATTTCCCCAATTTCAGACATAATGACAGAGAGAGTGAGGGGCAAAACGAAGAAGGCGAAAGAAAAAGAGAGGGTGAATAAAACGGCAAGGGTGAAGCGGGGGAGAGGAAAACGAGAGGCAAATGACAAATAATGTAATGCGGGAGATAAGGGTTTGTGATGGGTACTTGGTATGTTGACTTTTGCGTAGACCTCCCTGCCAACGGCGCCAGAAATCCTTCTTGCTACCTCTTGAGCATTGCGTTGGTTTTCCCTTGAAGAGGAAAGGGTGATGCAGCAAAGTAGCGTAAGTATTTCCCTCAGTTTTTGAGAAGCAAGGTATCAATCCAGTAGGAGGCTATGTGCAAGTCCCTCGCGCGTACACAAAACAAATAAATCCTCGCAACCAACACGATAAGGGGTTGTCAATCCCTTCACGCTCACTTACGAGAGTGAGATCTGATAGATATGATAGGATAATATTTTTGGTATTTTTGTGATAAAGATGCAAAGTAAAATAAAAGCAAAGGAAATAACTAAGTGTTGGAAGATTAATATGATGAAGGTAGACCCGGGGGCCATAGGTTTCACTAGTGGCTTCTCTCAAGGGCATAAGTATTTTACGGTGGGTGAACGAATTACTGTTGAGCAAATGACAGAATTGAGCATAGTTATGAGAATATCTAGGTATGATCATGTATGTAGGCATCACGTCCGAGACAAGTAGACCGACTCCTGCCTGCATCTACTACTATTACTCCACTCATCGACCGCTATCCAGCATGCATCTAGAGTATTAAGTTCATGGAAACAGAGTAACGCCTTAAGCAAGATGACATGATGTAGAGGGATAAATTCATGCAATATGATAAAAAAACCCATCTTGTTATCCTCGATGGCAACAATACAATACGTGCCTTGCTGCCCCTACTATCACTGGGAAAGGACACCACAAGATTGAACCCAAAGCTAAGCACTTCTCCCATTGCAAGAAAGATCAATCTAGTAGGCCAAACCAAACTGATAATTCGAAGAGACTTGCAAAGATAACCAATCATACATAAAAGAATTCAGAGAAGAATCAAATATTGTTCATAGATAATCTTGATCATAAACCCACAATTCATCGTTCTCAACAAACACACCGCAAAAAGAAGATTACATCGAATAGATCTCCACGAGAGAGGGGGAGAACATTGTATTGAGATCCAAAAAGAGAGAAGAAGCCATCGAGCTAATAACTATGGAACCGAAGGTCTGAGGTAAACTACTCACACTTCATCGGAGAGGCTATGGGGTTGATGTAGAAGCCCTCCGTGATGGATGCCCCCTCCGGCGGAGCTCCAGAACAGACCCCAAGATGGGATCTCGTGGGTACAGAAGGTTGCGGCGTGGAATTAGGTTTTTGGCTCCGTATCTGATCGTTTGGGGGTACATAGGTATATATAGGAGGAAGGAGTATGTCGGTGGAGCAACAGGGGGCCCACGAGGGTGGAGGGCGCGCCCTTGGGGGGTGGGCGCGCCCCCCTACCTCGTGCCCTCCTATTTTGTTTCTTGACGTAGGGTCCAAGTCTCCTGGATCATAATCTTCCTAAAAATCACGTCCCCGAAGGTTTCATTCTGTTTGGACTCCGTTTGATATTCCTTTTCTGCGAAACTCTGAAATAGGCAAAAACATCAATTTTGGGCTGGGCCTCCAGTTAATAGGTTAGTCCCAAAAATAATATAAAAGCGAATAATAAAGCCCAATAATGTCCAAAACAGTAGATAATATAGCTTGGAGCAAACAAAAATTATAGATACGTTGGAGACGTATCAAGAAGCACCATACCCTGAAGAGGCTCTTCGAAACCACTCACGAAGGTGCCTGGAAGTTGCTCTTTAAGGGCAACGTGAAACCGTCGACCACATATTCGGACCGCAGGCACGATATTAACCACCTCGCCAGCGAGGTATGTTATTTTTAACGCATCCCCTACTTGCTTGTTTCAAGGGTGATGTCTGAGCTTTATCATCATTCCTTCTTCAGGACTGGATGGAGAGGACGAAGCGGATCTAGTGTCCGGCTCTGCTGCCTGAAGAACCAGTCATCCCACGTTTAGAGAAGATGCTGGTGCCGGAGCCCTATAAGGCGCCGGAGAAGAAGGCCAAGAAGGAGGCCAAGGTGGCCAAAGGTGGCCCCCGACGTAAGGGTACTTCAGACGTAACGTCCGAAGACGAAGAGACCCGTTCCTCCGTCCCTGAGGATGACGAGGAGGAGGAGGAGGAGATCCCTCCCCGTGATGAGGGGTGGGAGAAGAGGGCGGCCTCAACGAATCTGGAGGTGGGGACACCCAAGAAGAGGAAGGGCTCCCTTGCGGATAACTCCGTATGGGATGTTGACAGTAGTCTGGAGCGCCGCTCCCGCGCTAAGCCTCAGGCTGCATCGTAAGTACTATGATTCATGCATACCATATATCCAACCTCTTCTCCTCATTGTATTAACATGGTTAATTGTGTTATTTCAGTCCGGCCCACGACAGCTTCCAGCGATCCTCGTCAGGAGGTTTGCTGGACTCCAAGGAGATGGCCAGCATGTCACCGCTGACCGCTCACTCTCCCAAAGCCATGGACAACACCGAGGTGTTGTCCCGAAGGACCGCTCCAAGCCGAGGAAAGGATCCGGACGCTGTCAAGAGGGCGCCAGAGGGCGAAACCTCTACCGTCGGACACAAGGGGGAGCAAATCCCCACGGAGACTGGCGAGGATGGCCGTATTCAGTACGGCCCTCAGCCAAATATGGTTACGGAGACCCATACGGCTCTAGAATCCGGCAAGCGACCTCCTTTGAAAGAGGGGGGTGCGCCCATTCCACCGGTGGCCCCTGTCCAACCAGGGGCACCGGATAATCTGATGGAGGCGCTTCGAGGTGCCTCCATTGTGGACGAGCACCGTATCCTTATGGGTACGGTGATTGAGAGGGTCCAATCCGCCAAGAGAGGGCTGACCGAAGCCTGCAATAGACTGCTGACAGGTTTTGAGGTAAGGGACGCAAAAATCCCAATATAGTCAGTAGCCCTGAGACATTGTTCGGTGTTCGGAAAGAAAAGCCGGACAGAGGGTCGATCCTTACTTGTAGGAAACTAACTAAATTTGCCGGGAATGAATATCCAGGCGTCGCTGCAGTCCGCGGCCTCACATGCTGCCGAAGTCTCCGAACTTAAGTGGAGACTCGAGAAGGCCGAGGAGGAGCTAGGCCAGGTGAAGAGGCCCTGGAAATAACCCAAGAAGTATTCGGAAAGAGTAGGATGTTATATATTGACCGAAGTGTCTTGATATAAATAGGAGCAATGACCGAGGTCGAGGCCCTGAAAAAGGCCCTGGGCGAAGCCGAGGGGAAGGCCGTCAAGGAGCAGGCTGCCCGTAAGAAGCTCAAGGCCCGGGTCAACGAGGTCCCACAAGAGCTCCACAACGCGGTGAAGAGGTGTGAGACCTTGGAGCGTGATGCGTCGGCTAAAGAGGCCAAACTCTCCAAGGCTCGTCAGAGCACGGAGACGGCCCGTAACGAGGCCCGGGGCACCCTCCAAGAGGTCCAGGAGGCGGGGAAGATTGCGGCAGGGAAGATTGCGGCGGGTAAGGCATTCAATATGCAAAGCAAATATGCGAAGAGGAAGTATCTTTTACTAACCCGTATTCGGAGTTCGCCAGGGGCTTTTGCTGATTTGCCACAGAGTGTGTCCGACACCGCAGAGTTCTTTCGAGCTGAAGAAGGGAGCTCCATGTAGAAGCTATTCTGGTTGCAATATCTTGCGCTAGAGCATCCCGTGCCCTTCACCGATCAGCTAAAATAGTTGGTGGAGCTGCATAGGGTGGCCGAACTAGCCATGAAGGATTTGATAATCCAGCTATGGCCAGCCGAAGCTATGCCCGGCAGCCACTTCGGACTCGTAAGGCGGATGGTGAACGCCTATCCTCGGCTGGACATCGTCAAGCGATCGACCTTTATTGAAGGTGCTCGTATGGCCTTCACCCGTTGCAAGATGTGGTGGGCGAAGATGAACGCCGTCGAGCTGGCCCGGGGGCCGCCAGAGGGCAAGGAACACCGCACACCCGAGCGCTATTTTGCGGATGTCCTAGAGGGGTCGCGCATTGTAGCAATGCAGTGTGGGCAGGACATTATTTTTGAATGAATACATTCGTGTTGTCTTTGCCTTGTATGATGAAACAAAGTGGGTTTGTAATATAATGATTGTTATGTTTTTAATTTTACCTCCTATGCGGCTGTGTTTATATGAAATCTGAGGGTTGGCCAGTCGTCGGCTTCTGCCTCCATGTAGGTAGTACGGAGGTGTTCGGGATGAAATCTAAACAATCTTGATCCAATTATATGGTCCTTGAAGGAGTTGTTTAGCGCAATGAACTAGGCAACCAGACTATTCGGCTTTAACGCCTCACTTATCCATAGGAGTTCGACAATAAAAACATTGACGCAGCCCCTAGTTTCCAAACTAGAGTGCCATAAGCGTCTGATCGGGAAGTACCAATCCTTCATGCAACGCGGAAGAAATCTCTAACGATTTGCAACCTCCGAACAGCTGAACGGCTCTCGCTGCATCATGACAGTCAGTTTTCGGCTTTCTCTATTGAGGTGCTCCTTTGGATAAATCAGGGCACAATCGCAGTAGTTCTCCCTTTACTACCTTAGCCGATATAGCGGAACGTAAGGTAGCAAGCGCAGGAGCCGGGCAACCCAACTATTGACCAAAGACATGATTCGGAGCCAATGCATATAATGCTAAATTCGAGGTGCCAAACTATACTATAAAAAGTGTTCGGACTTTGTTGCCGTCTTGTAGGGCGCCTGAGAGCCCCTGGCAAATATGAAACGTACCAAAGTGTACGGGTGCTAGAAGATAAGTTATTAAAGGAAAACAGAAAGAAAGTAGAGGTGATATCTTGGACCCTTAAACTTGAGCCATGAACTGTTTTATTTATGATTTGATTAATACGTCAAAGCGCATTGGTACAAGTATTGTGATAGGCAACGGGCTATTTCACATGCCATGACCAAGGGAGAGCTGCGCGTGGGACCCTGGAGACAGGTAGAGTGGTTGTTTAAGAAACCACTTAGAAATTCCCCTCTACGTCCGAGCTGACTGCCGGCTTGGTGTATTTGTCCTTTGAAAGGACCCGCGATCAAGCCGACAGGGAAGGCCTATGAAAAAAACCTGAAAAGCAGAAAAGAAACAGTGAAAGTATATGTGTCTGGGAGCGGTCAAGTTGTATTGTGGATCACAAGCTAGCTGTGCCTCCGTCGATGCCCATGGGATTTCTAGTGCGTAATTATGCACACGTGGTACGAATGCCACTACCTGATCGGGGCTGGGACGAAGGCCAAAAAGCTCTTGATGAGCCGAGCTGTCCTATTGCAGCATAGTCCGGGCCCTCTTTACGATGTCCAGGGGCTCGGCAGCCAGATTACGGTTCTGCTTGAGAAGGCCGCTCTGTACTTTTGCTGCTAGGGCGGCGGTTTGCTCCTCTGTATGGAGGGAGTGTTCCGTGTTTCCGTTGACCGTTATGACGCCCTGTAGACTGGGCATCTTGAGCTTAAGATAAGCATAGTGCAGCATCGCATTGAAACGAGCAAATGCAGTCTGTCCAAGCAGTGCATGACAACCATTGCGGAATGGGACGATGTCGAAGATTAACTCTTCGCGTCGGAAGTTGTCGGGGGATCCGAAGACAACCTCTAGTGTGATTGAGCCCGTACAGCGAGCCTCTACAGCTGGTATGACTCCTTTGAAGGTAGTCTTCGTTGGCTTGATCCTTGATGGATTAATGCCCATTTAGCGCACTGTGTCTTGATAGAGCAGACTGAGGCTGCTACCACCGTCCATGAGGACTCCCATTACGTGGAATCCATCAATGGTTGGGTCCATGACTAGTGCGGCTGATCTGCCATGCCGGATACTGGTCGGATGATCCCGACGATCAAAAGTGGTCGGGCACGATGAGCATGGGTTGAATTTCGGGGCGACTGGCTCTATCGCATAAACGTCCCTTAGTGCACGCTTGCACTCCCTTTTGGGGATGTGTGTAGCATATATCATGTTCACCATTTTGACTTGAGGGGGGAACTTCTTCTGCCCCCCTGAGTTTGGTTGCCAGGGCTCTTCGTCATCGTCCTCACTTTGCGATCCCTTTTCCTTGTTCTCGGCGTTTAACTTGTCGGCCTGTTTGAAGACCCAACAATCCCTGTTGGTATGATTGGCTAGTTTGTCTGGGGTGCCATGTATCTGGCACGGATGATCGAGTATGCGGTCCAAGCTGGATGGTCCCTGACTGTTCCTTTTATACGGCTTTTCCCGCTGACCGGACTTGGAGCCACTGAATTCAGTGTTAACTGTAGTGTCATCGGCATTATCACCATTGCTTCGGCACTTGTGTCTGTTACGTCGGAGCTTGCCGTTGCTGTTTTTGACCTCGGAGGGGCCCGCCTCGCTGGCTGTGTTTTTGCTACAAGCCAGCCAACTATCCTCACCCGCGCAAAAGAGGGTCATGAGTGCCGTGAGGGCTGCCACAGATTTGGGATTTTCTTGGTCGAGATGGCGGGCGAGCCATTCGTCACGGATGTTATGTTTAAAGGCCGCTAGGGCTTCGGCATCTGGACAGTCAACGATCTGGTTCTTTTTAGTTAGGAATCTAGTCCAGAATTTCCTGGCTGACTCTCCAGGCTGTTGGACTATGTGACTTAAGTCATCGGCGTCTAGTGGCCGGATGTATGTACCTTGGAAGTTGTCGAGGAAGGCCTCTTCCAAGTCCTCCCAGCTGCCAACAGAATTTTCAGGCAGGCTGTTTAACCAGTGCCGAGCTGGTCCTTTAAGCTTTAGTGGGAGGTACTTGATAGCGTGGAGGTCATCTCCCCGGGCCATGTGGATGGGGAGGATAAAATCCTCGATCCATACCGCGGGATCAGTTGTCCCGTCGTATGATACGATATTCACAGGTTTGAACCCTTCGGGGAATTTGTGATCCATTACTTCATCAGTGAAGCAAAGAGGGTGTGCGGCGCCTCTGTATCTGGCCGCATTATGTCGTAGCTCCGATGGAGTTCGTCTGTGGTTATCGGCTTGGGTGTGACTAGGTTTGTCACGTCCGAATAGGTAGCCATCATCACGTGTCGAGGGATGTCCTCGCGATCCATAAATCGATTGAGTATGTCCTACTCTACTATACAGGGTCTGCCGGAGGTCATATGTATGACCCCGAGCTATTTTGTCTCTATTTTTACGAGGCGGTGGGGCAGGCTGCTGTTCGGCCTGAGTTGCCGCTCTATCCCGACCACGTGGTGGTCGGTCCGCCGCACTGTCCTGACCGCGTAGTGGTCGATCGGCCGCATTACGCGAGGGAGGTATGGGCTCCGGCGCCTCTTCATCGAACTGGGGTAGCAGCCTTCGCTTTGGGTAACTCTTTGCTGGGCGTCTGAGGCCGTATTCTTCGGCTGCCAGGACATCAGTCCATCTGTCGACGAGCAGATCTTGGTCAGCTTGAAGCTGCTGCTGTTTCTTTTTCAGGCTCCTTGTCATTGCTATTTGCTGGCGCTTGAAGCGCTCCTGCTCGAGAGGTTCCTCAGGCACGATGAAATCTTCGTTGCCGAGGCTTTCCTCGTCCTCGGAGAGCGGACGGTAAATACCGTCCTCCAAGTCGTTGGGCCTGGCCTGTTCGTCAAGGCTGGCTTGCCTGTTTTCTTGCTCCTCCTGCTCGGATGTTACCCTAGCAAGGTCTTCATTGTTTTCGGTATCGTCCGGAGTGTTATTTTCACTGGTGCCAGCATTGTTGTCTTTTGAACGACGTGACTTAGAGCGGCGCCAAGGACGCCGGTGTTTTTGCTGTGTCCTAGGAGGTTTATTCTCGACTGGATTTTCTGTGTCGTCGTCGTTGGTTGTTTTGGGTGTATCCACCATGTACACATCGTACGAAGAAGTGGTCATCTAGCGTCTGGTAAATGGCGGATTTTTGTCTTGCTCTTCATCGGCATCGTCCTCCATACCATCGATGTCTTCGGAGTCATAATCAAGCGTGTCAGTTAGGTCCTCGACAGTGGCTATGAAGTGGGTGGCGGGTGGGAAGCAAAATTCTTGATCATCAGCCCCCAGTCTGGACCGGACGGAGTTCGGCTGTGAGTCCCCCGCCAAGGACAGGCTTTTTAATGAGTTTAGCATATCGCCCAAAGGAGAGTGCTGGAAAATGTCTGCGGTGCTGAATTCGAAGATCGATGAGCGATCGAGTTCGGCGTCCGCAGGCTCACATGGTTCGGAACTTATAACCAGAGACGAGTCCGGAGTTCCGGTGACACAGATATGGTGTGGGGATAAGTCCATGTGCGGCTCCAATGCTGGGGAATCTGTGGCCTCTGTGGTGGGGTCGAGCCTCCGATCCTTGGATGTCGCAGTGTGCTCTGGATCTAAGGCCAGAGTGGTCACTGGAGCTATCTCCTGGGTGCGGTCTGACGACAGATTTAAGTCATGTTCATCAAGGTGGCCAGGAGCGGTCACCCGGTCTTGAATCTGGTGAAGATCAAATCTCCACGGATGTCCGCAACGTAATTCAAGCTCCCAAACCTGACCTGATGGTCAGGGGCGTAGCTCTCGATCTGCTCCAGGTGGCCAAACGAGTTGGCCCGCAGTGCGAAGCCGCCGAACACTAAGATCTGTCTGGGAAGGAAGGTTTCTCCCTGGCCAGCGTCATTGTTGAAGATTCAAGGGGCCAACGAACCTTTCGTCGATGGCACAATGGAACTCTCAATGAAAGCACGAATGTCGGTGTCAAAATCGGCGGATCTTGGGTAGGGGGTCCTGAACTGTGCGTCTAAGGTCGATGGTAACAGGAGACAAGGGGCATGATGTTTACCTAGGTTCGGGCCCTCTCTATGGAGGCAATACCCTACTTCCTGCTTGATTGATCTTGATGGATATGAGTATTACAAGAGTTGATCTACCACGAGATCGTAATGGCTAAACCCTAGAAGTCTAGCTTGTATGACTATGGTAATGGGTATCCCCCCTTTCCGGACTAACTCATCCGGTTTATATAGGCATCGGGAGGATCTAGGGTTACACAAGGTCGGTTTCAAAGGAAAGGAGTCTACATATTCGGTCGCCAAGCTTGCCTTCCACGCCAAGGAGAGTCCCATCCGGACACGGGCGCAGTCTTCGGTCTTCGCATCTTCACAGCCCATCAGTCCGGCCCATGGCTAACAGGTCGGACGTCCGAGGACCCCCTAGTCCAGGACTCCCTCAACGGGAGGGAGGATGATGGGTCCGACTAGGCGTCGGGCACACCGTTCCTGAGCGATGCGGGCAACACCACCATCTGTATCGCCAACTCCTTGAACTTCTCGGGGTCGTCGCCTTGGGCGGCTAGCGTTGGAGGGACGGGGAATACAAAGAAGGCAAGTGGCGGGACGTCAAGTCGGAGTACACGGGAGCCGATGCCTTCATCGCGTATTGCCGGCCCGCTGCCTCATCTTCCGACCCTTCTCCCAGCACCATCGTCATCATCCCTCTTCTGGGCGGCCGCCGATATGTTCTCTTGGCGTCTTCTGTTGCTTGTACCTTGCCTAGGCACTCCTTTTGCCCTTCCGCCATCTTGTTCCGTTTCCTGGGGAGAGGGACAAGAAAGGGATTACGGGCATCTTATCTCTTTTTAGCTTGTAAGCCTACTAGCCTTAGTAGAATTTAGACATTGTAACCCCCTAACTCATGTATGCATTCCGTACAAATTTTACTTGTTAGCAACGTATTAATGAAGAGAAGGGTGTTTGCCAGATTTTGTTTGCGCGTGGGTGAGAGCCACACCAAGGAGCGAGTCCTCGTTATCTTAAGATAAACACTGTACCCCGGCAACAGGCTTTGCCGTCCTCCTGCCCTATAGCTCGTCTACACTCACGCCCTTGGCGGAGGTAGGGGACAAGTAGGATTGGGACCTTCACTCGCCCCCTTCTCATTGCACTATAACCAAGTTCCAGCCCAAAGTAAGGTTTTCGGACACGGGACAGAGGGAGCAAGATGGTCTGAGAGCGAGCGAAGTCTCGTACGTTCAAGTTTCATACGGAGGCACAGAGTGGGGGAGAAAGACTAATCTGATGCCGCAGCCCCCGGCAACCTTGGCTTGCCGTGATTGGATTCTCAGACCTGCAGCCCCCGACCACCTTGGCTTGTCGCGGTCCGGGCGTCGGCCTGTTCTCTTTTCTTCCAAAATAGCTTAGCAGAAATGTCCACGCATCCTGCGAACCAAAAAAAGGATGGAGGAACAGAGGGATGCATACTCGACCTCTATGCTAAGGGTTAGTCGCCTCCAAGCACTATCAACCCAAACATAGAGAGAGACTCAACCTAGCATGCATGCTAAAACTTAGGGCGCCAGCGCTACATTTATTTATGCTCAGGGTCTGCGCCTAGCTTTGTACAAAGGGTTACATGCCTTGCCGGCAAGGCTTGTGCAAAAGGTGGTTTGCCAAGGAGCCTGGCAATCGCGCCTTATGAGTAAAACTTGCGAAGATGTTCGATGTTCCAGGAGTTGCTCACTGGAATACCATCTTCAGTCTGCAGGTGGACTGCATCGGGCCTGGTGACTCGTATTACCCGATAAGGGCCTTCCCACTTTGGCGTCAACTTGTTGGAACTCTTGGCCGACTGAACGTGCCAAAGAACAAGGTGGCCTTCCTCAAAGCTTCGGGCATGAACCTTGCGGTTATGATAGCGGCGCGAGGCTTGCTGGTAGCATGCTTCTCGCACAGCCGCACGAAGATGATCTTCCTCAAGGATCGTTGTGTCATCTTGCCGCAACTGCTCTTGCTCAAGCTCATCATAAGCGAGCACTCGAGGTGACACGTACGTGAGTTCCGTGGGGAGTACTGCTTCTGCCCCGTAAACAAGGGAGAAGGGTGTCTGGCCGGTGGCTCGATTTGGTGTCGTTTTGATTGACCAAAGAACCGCCGGCAATTCATCAATCCAGCATCGTCCGCACCTATGCAGCCTATCAAAATTCCTCGTCCGGAGGCCTCGCAACACTTCAATATTTGCCCTCTCAGCTTGGCCGTTGCTTCGTGGGTGTGCAACAGAAGCAAAACAAACCTTGTTGCCGAGGTCCTGGATGTACTGCATGAAGGTGCGACTCGTGAACTGTGTGCCGTTGTCGGTGATGACTCTATTTGGCACACCAAAACAACAGACTAGTCCCTTGAAGAATTTGACGTCCGACTGTGCTGTCACCTTTCTCACTGCCTCCACCTCCGGCCACTTTGTGAACTTGTCGATTGCAACGTACAAGTACCCAAAGCCCCCGACAGCACGGGGAAAGGGGCCCAGTATGTCGAGCCCCTAGACCGAGAATGGCCAGGAAAGAGGGATTGTTTGGAGAGCTTGAGCTGGTTGATGAAGCTTATCTGAATGGAACTGGCACGCTTCACACTTGGTTACTATCGCTGCTGCATCCTAGAGGGCTGTGGGCGAGAAGAAACCTTGTCGGAATGCCTTGCCGGCAAGGGCCCTCGACCCTATGTGGGAGCCACATACGCCTCCATGTACCTCTGCCAACAGCTCCAGTCCTTCCTCCCGGAGAATGCACTTCAATTTCACACCGTTTGGTCTTTTTCTGTACAGAATGTTGTCGACGAACTGATACATGGCAGACCGACGGGCTACTTTCTCCGCTTCTTCCTGCTCCTCAGGGAGTTCCCCTGTTTGGAGGAATCGGACGGTATGCCGTGCCCATGCCGGAGCCTGGGGCTCGACGGCAAGGACCAAAGGCATTTCCTCTGCCATGGGAGCGGTTGTCTCTACGGCCAGGGCTTGACGCCCTGCCGGAGTCTGTTGCCCCATGGCAGGCTCGGTGTCCATGGCAACATCCTTGCCGGCGGCTCCTGGGAGCTCGGTGGGAAAGTACTTGCCGGGGCCTGATTTCCTGTGCTTGTTCTACTTTGTCGATGGTTCAACGGATGGTTGAGTTAACTGAAGCACAAAAGTACCTGGTTCCACAGGTAGTTTGAGGGTAGCGCATTTTGACAGGTAGTCGGTGATGTCGTTCTCCACTCGGGGAACATGCTCCGCTTGTATACCGTCAAAACGCTCATCCATCTTCCTCACCTCATCTACGTAGGCTTCCATCAACGGGCTTTGATAGTCTTTGTTAACTTGCTTGATGACAAGCTATGAATCACCCCCGACGATGAGCTTATTGATTCCAAGGTCTGCCGCGATCCTGAGACCGTCAAGAAACCCCTCGTATTCAGCAGTGTTGTTCGTTGACATCTCCCTGGGAAAGTGCATCTAGACTACATACTTGCATCGAGAAAGCTCAGTCAAAGTACATAATCCAGTTGCGACTTGTTTCCTTGCCGGGGAGAGTGGTCTCTTGGGTCTCTTTGTTGGGCGTTGAGGAGGTTGGAAAAAGCGGTAGGCGTAAGCGAGGCCGTTGGTCTTCGCCTAGTGCCTAGGCGGTGCCTAAGCGCCCTAGGCGCGGCCTAGGCGGTAATATAGTTTTTACTCATAGTGTATTTGTGATTATTATATGGTTGTTGATATTAATTTAGAGCATATAAATAAGTTAATTACCGTCTACTGCCATTGGAATATAACCCGTTCGGCATATCAGTATAATATGTGGCATGATTTCTTGCTTCCGTAGGCAATTCCTTGCTTGCCCTGCCTAGACCTCCATTTATGCCCTAGGCGAGGCGTTTGGCCATTGCCTAGCGCCTAGGCGTGCCTAAGCGCCTCCTAGGCACTGCCTTCTCCAAGGTCCATTCTGCAATGAACTCTGCCAAGACTCTACTCTGGATTGTCAAAGTACTTTCAAACTTCAAACCAAAGCTTGACAGTTACAAGGCCCATTCCACGATCCTCCCGGTTGCGTCTAGGTTATGTAATATCCATTGCAATGGGAGGTGGGTGACGACGGTGATTTCTTGGGCTTGGAAGTAATGACGCAGCTTCCTCGAGGCCATAAGGAGGCCGAAGAGCAATTTCTGCACGCCGGAGTACCCTGATCTAGCCCCCTGCAAGAGGGAGCTGATAAAGTAAACCGGGTGCTGCATCATCTTATTCTTCTGCACCACTCCATTTGGTTGTGTCGCTTCTGCTTCGCTAGCGCCAGACTCTGCTGGGGGCCTTGTCTTACCGGCATCAGGCCCTGCCGGGGGGAGCTCTGGTTTGCCATCCGCTAGTCCTGCCATTGGCACTGCCTCTTTGTCGACCTCCCTCTGCGCCACTAGTGCGGCGCTGACCACTTGGTTCATTGCCGCTAGATACAACAGCAACGGCTCTTGTGGTCTAGGCGCAACCAGTATTGGCGTAGAGGAGAGGTACTTCTTCAAATCCTGCAGGGCTGCCTCGGCCTCTGGGGTCCATTCCATTGGGCCCGCCTTCTTCAAGATTTTGAAAAAAGGAAGGGCACGCTCAGCAGACTTGGAGATGAACCTGCTCATGGCGTCAACGCAGCCTGTGAGCCGACGCACATCCTTGATCCGCCTAGGTGCCTCAATCTACTCAATGGCCTTGATCTTGTCTGGATTCGCCTCGATCCCACGCCGTGACACAAAGAACCCGAGAAGCTTGCCGGACGGAAGGCCGAAGGCACACTTCTCAGGGTTCAGCTTGAGGTTGATCTTGCGCAAATTTGCAAATGTCTCTTCTAAATATTGTACAAGTGTTGCCCTGTCCTTGGTTTTGACCACTATGTCATACATATAAGCTTCCATATTTCTATGCTCTTGCAAACGTTGAGCCATCACTCTTCAACCCGAAAGGCATTCGTAAAAAACAATACGTACCACATGGGGTGATGAATGTTGTCTTCTCCTCATTTTCTTTCATCATGAATACCTGGTGGTATCCCGAGTAAGCGTCAAGGAATGATAACACGTCACATCCGGTCGTGGAGTCAACAATCTGGTTGATGCGCGGTAACAGGAAAGGGTCCTTTGGACAAGCCTTATTGATATCTGTGTAATCAATACACAGTCTCCACTTCCCATTTGCCTTGCGCACCACCACCGGATTGGCCAGCCACGTCGGATGGAGTACCCCTCTTAAAAAACCTGCCGCTTCCAACTTCCTGATTTCCGCTGTGATGAACTCTTGCCCTTCCAGAGCCTGCTTCCTGACCTTCTGCTTGATGGGTCGCGCATGAGGACAGACAACAAGATGGTGCTCAATCACCTCCCTGGGAACGTCGGGGATGTCAGATTCTTGCCATGCAAACACATCGACATTCGCCCGCAGGAAGGTGATGAGCGCGCTTTCCTATTTGCTGTCAAGGGAGGAGCTTATGGTGAAAGCCCCTCCCGTGCCATCCTCCTTGACGGACACCTTCTTGGTCTCTGGTGGCGCAGCTATGGATTTCTTGCTCTTGCCGGTGGAGCTCTCTGGCACGTCCTTGACGGGAGCACTACACTCCGAAGAGGTGCGCTTGCCGGAGTGGGTGCGAGAGGTCATGCCGGTCTTCTTGCCTCCCGAGGCTTCGGCGGCAGGAGCAAGTGCCTTGGCGGGAGTCGCTGCAACCGCCTCCCGGTAGAGTTGGTCAGCGCAGATCAATGCATCCTTCTTGTCGGAGGGGACGGTGATGATGGTCATCGGTCTAGGCATCTTCAGCGTGTTGTAGGCGTAATGTGACGCTGCCATGAACTTGGCTAGTATCAGGCGGTCGAGGATCCCGTTGTAGGGCAAGGGGATCTCGTCCACATCGAAAACAATCCTCTCTGCTCGGTAGTTCAACTTGCCTCCAAACGTCACGGGCAGCGTGACCTTACCCTTCGGCCGGCTCCTTCCCAGGTTGACCCCTTGAAAAGTACCCGTCTCTTCGAGGTCTCCATCGGGAATCTGTAGCCTTTTGATCACAACAGGCGAGATCAAGTTCAGACCGGCCCCGCCGTCAACTAGCGTTTTTGTCACCTTGAGGTTGCGTATTGTTGGTGAAACCAACAACGGCAAGCACCCGACTGCAGTTCTGCGATCAGGGTGGTCCTCGGCGTAAAAAATGATAGGCGTGCTGGACCACTTCAGGGGCTTTTGAGCATCGAGCGATGGTTCTGCTGCTGTGATCTCACGCGCCCACTGCTTGAGCTGGCGGTGAGAAGTGTGCAGCGAGGCGCCACCGTCGACACACATGGCCTCCGTAGCTTTCTGGAACTCTTGCTCACCGGACTCGTCGTCCTCGTCATGACCGTCGTCTTCCTGCTTCTTGTCGCGGCCCCGAGCGGGCCTCTCTTGCTGGCTATCCTTGCCGTAGCGACCCCCTTGGCCGCCACGCTTCTTGCCGGATCCTTCGGCACCATCCAGACCCTTCTCCTTGTCCCGCCTCTCATACTCAGCTTTTTGCTTCTCAGCAAGCAGCTCAACTTATCGGCAGTTCTGGAGGTCATGGCCCTTGGTGCGATGGATCTTGCAGTACTGCTTGTCGGAGCCTCTTGGCTTGTCGGTAACCCCAAAGGCCCGGCAAGCGGCGCACCCGGCAATTTCCTTGCCGGGGTCGTCTGCCTTGGCCTTCTTGGCAGCGTCGGTGTCCTCGGATCCCTCGACGGCAAGCACGGTCTTGCCCTTGCGCTTCCTGTTGCGGCACCGGCCCTTCTTCGTCGGGGTGGCTGTGTCTTTGTCTGTGTAGTCGGTCTCCGCACCGGCGTCCTCGCCGTGGTACTTCCTCCCCTCCTCAGCCCGAGCGCACCTATCGGCCAGAACATAAAGTTCGGCCACATCTTTGACCTTGTTCATCGCCAGCTCTTCACGCATCTTGTGGTTGCGCACATTCTGATGGAAGGCGCTGATCATGGCGGCGGGTGAATATCTGGGATGTTATACTACACCCGGCTGAACCTTTGTATGTACTTGCGCAGGGTTTCGCCTTCCTTCTGGGGAATGATATGCAAATCGCTTGCCTGGCCGTGAGCTTGGTGGCCTCCGGTGAAGGCGCCAACGAACTCATGGCACAAATCCGACCAAGAAGAAATGGAATCCGCCGGCAAGTGCATCAACCATGACATGACATTGGGTTTAAGTGCCAACGGGAAGTTATTGGCAAGCACCTTGTCATCGCAAGCTCCAGCAGCTTGCATCGCGATGGTGTAGATGCTGAGGAACTCCGACGGGTGGGTCTTGCCGTTGTACTTCTCGCCAACATCGGGCTTGAACATGCGGTGGGAGGGCCACTAGAACTGTCGTAGCTCACGGGTAAAGGCTGGGCAACCTACCTCGTAGGGTAGGCCGCCAGAACCTCCCGGTGTTGGGTGGTCCGTAGTGGGCCCCGCCCGTCTATCTGACTGGTGGCGTGCTTCGTGCCGGCGCTCGATGGTGGTTCGAGCGTCTTCATGGCATTGCTCCCGAAGAACTTGGCAATGATCACGGTGGGTCCGTGGGTCGGACGATGCTATGGAAATATTATCACAAGCATCATCATGACGGACCAACACCCGCGGTGGCTGGCGTGGGGGAGGAGAGTGCACCATGGCCACAGCACCTCCGGTCTTTCGACCACTGGCATGCGGTGGCTCGACGGAGCACCGGCCTGAGGGCCCCGCTGGTCATGGCTCATCTTTGTTGGCAACACCGATGAGGCTCCGGATGGTGGCTCTCCACTCGTCGAGCTTTTCCACAGCAGGAGGGAAGTCGAGGAGCAACTGCGCGCGCGCCAAAGCTTCTGTTGGCCTGGGTGGCGGCGAAAGATGCATGGACCGTGACGCGCTCCGACTTCTAACCACGTTGGAAGGAGCTCTATCACGGCCTTTCGGCTGTGCACCATTTTTGCCCATGCCTCGGCGTGCGTGCTGGTCTTCTACGTCCCGCGAATGAGGCACAGGACCCTTCCCATGGCGGCGTGATACGTCTCCAACGTATCTATAATTTTTGATTGCTCCATGCTATATTATCTACTGTTTTGGACATTATTGGGCTTTATTATCCACTTTTGTATTATTTTTTGGGACTAACCTATTAACCGGAGGCCCAGCCCAGAATTGCTGTTTTTTGCCTATTTCAGAGTTTCGCACAGAAGGAATATCAAACGGAGTCCAAACGGAATGAAACCTTCGGGAACGTGATTTTCGGAACGAACATGATCCAGGAGACTGGGACCCTACGTCAAGAAACAAAAGAGGAGTCCACAAGGTAGGGGGCGCTCCCACCCCCCCGGGAGACGCCCTCCACCCTCGTGGACCACCTATTGCTCCACCGGCGTACTCCTTCCTCCTATATATACCTACGTACCCCCAAACGATCAGATATGGAGCCAAAAACCTAATTCCACCGCTACAACCTTCTATACCCATGAGATCCCATCTTGGGGCCTGTTCCGGAGCTCCGCCGGAGGGGGCATCCATCATATAGGGCTTCTACATCATCAACATAGCTTCTCCGATGAAGTGTGAGTAATTTACCTAAGACCTTCGGGTCCATAGTTAGTAGCTAGATGGCTTCTTCTCTCTTTTTGGATCTCAATACAATGTTCTTCCCCTCTCTTGTGGAGATCTATTCGATGTAATCTTCTTTTTGTGGTCTGTTTGTTGAGTTCGATGAAATGTGGGTTTATGATCAAGATTATCTATGAACAATATTTGAATCTTCTCTGAATTCTTTTATGTATGATTGGTTATCTTTGCAAGTCTCTTCGAATTATCAGTTTGGTTTGGCCTACTGATTGATCTTTCTTGCAATGGGAGAAGTGCTTAGCTTTGGGTTCAATCTTGCGGTGTCCTTTCCCAGTGACAGTAGGGGCAGCAAGGCACGTATTGTATTGTTGGGGTCGAGGATAACAATATGGGGTTTTTATCATATTGCATAAATTTATCCCTCTACATCATGTCATCTTGCTTAAGGCGTTACTTTGTTTTCTTGAACTTAATACTCTAGATGCATGCTGGATAGCGGTCGATGAGTGGAGTAATAGTAGTAGATGCAGGCAGGAGTCGGTCTAGTTGTCTCGGACGTGATGCCTATATACATGATCATACCTAGATATTCTCATAACTATGCTCAATTCTGTCAATTGCTCCATAGTAATTTGTTTACCCACCGTAAAATACTTATGCTCTTGAGAGAAGCCACTAGTGAAACCTGTGGCCCCTGGGTCTATCTTTATCATATTAATCTTCCAACACTTAGTTATTTCCTTTGCTTTTTACTTTGCTTTTATTTTACTTTGCATCTTTATCACAAAAATACCAAAAAATATTATCCCATCATATCTATCAGATCTCACTCTCGTAAGTGACCGTGAAGGGATTGACAACCCCTTATCGCGTTGGTTGCGAGGAGTTATTTGTTTTGTGTAGGTACGAGGGACTCGCGCGTAGCCTCCTACTGGATTGATACCTTGGTTCTCAAAAACTGAGGGAAATACTTACGCTACTGTACTGCATCATCCTTTCCTCTTCAAGGAAATCCAACGCAGTGCTCAAGAGGTAGCAAGAAGAATTTCTGGCGCTGTTGCCGGGGAGTCTACGCAAAAGTCAACATACCAAGTACCCATCACAAATCCCTTATCTCCCACATTACATTATTTGCCATTTGCCTCTCGTTTTCCTCTCACCCACTTCACCCTTGCCGTTTTATTCGCCCTCTCTTTTTGTTCGCCACTTTTTCCCTCACCATGTCAGAACCAAAAAGAATTGGGAGTTCTCTCCCAAGTTCTAGTGCTTTAGACAATCCTGCTATCTTATCTAAACTCACAAATCAGAATGCTATGGAAAAACTTGCCGGAGTTATCAATGAGAACCTTAGTAATTTTGATGAAGATGATTCTGGAATTTTTCGTTATTTACTCGATGAATCTTTGAAAGATGCTTGGGATAGGATGTTAAGGATCCAGGCTAGCTATGTACCCCAAAATCAAATTGAGGTTTACTTAAAAAGCTTTTATGTTGGGTTGCCCGCTTCGTTCAAACAAGTTTTAGATTCTATGTTTGAAGAAGGTTTTCTTGAAGGGGACCCCATAGATACCTATGAGAGGATGAAAACTATATTTGGGCACCCCATTAACGAGAAAGCTGAAATCACATCTCTTTTGCTTTCTTACCAAAACGAATCTATTAAAGAGATAAAAGCTAGCCTAGATGCCAATTTCCACAACATTATTAATCTTTCTTCTACCATTAATGGCCATGTACTTTGTCAAAATAGAAAGATTAATTCCATAGATCACAAGTTTGCTCTCTTTTTCCCTAAAACCAAAGATGGCAATACCTAGATCTATCCTTGCTATTATGCCTAGCTAGGGGCGTTAAACGATAGCGCTTGTTGGGAGGCAACCCAATTTATTTTTAGTTTTTTGCTTTTTGCTTCTGTTTAGGAATAAATCTTTGATCTAGCCTCTGGTTAGATGTGCTTTTATGTTTAATTTAGTGTTTTTGCCAAGCTAAACCTATAGGATCTTCCTGGATGATAGTTATTTGATCTTGTTGTAATTTCCAGAAAGTTTCTGTTCACGAAAACAATTGTTAAAAATCGCCTGAACGTGATAAAATAGTGATTCCAATTGCTTCTGATGAATAAACAATTTGTCTAGGTCGTACTATTTTGGTAGATTTTTTGGAGTTCCAGAAGTTTGCGTTAGTTATAGATTACTACATATTACAAATAATGAGTTCATTACAGTACCTTGAAGTGGTCTTTTGTTTTCTTTCGCTAACGGAGCTCACGAGATTTCTGTTGAGTTTTATGTTGTGAAGATTTCAAGTTTTGGGTGAAAGATTTTGATGGATTATGGAACAAGGAGTGTCAAGAGCCTAAGCTTGGGGATGCTCATGGCACCCCCAAGATAATATAAGGACAACAAAAAGGCAAAGCTTGGGGATGCCCCGGAAGGCTTCCCCTCTTTCGTCTACTTCCATCGGTAACTTTACTTGGAGCTATATTTTTATTCACCACATGATATGTGTTTTGCTTGGGGCGTCTTGTATGATTTGAGTCTTTGCTTTTTAGTTTACCACAATCATCCTTTCTGTACACACCTTTTGAGAGAGCCATACATGATTTGGAATTTGTTAGAATACTCTATGTGCTTCGCTTATATCTTTTGAGTTATATAGTTTTGCTCTAGTACTTCACTTATACCTTTTAGAGCACGGTGGTGGATTTGTTTTATAGAAACTTTTGATCTCTCATGCTTATTTTGTGATTCTTAAATAGCATGGTAAATTGCTTAAATAATACTGATATGCTAGGTATTCAAGATTACTAAAAACTTTCTTATGAGTGTTTTGAATACTAAGAGAAGTTTGATGCTTGATGATTGTTTTGAGATATGGAGGTAATAATATCAAAGTCGTGCTTGTTGAGTAGTTGCGAATTTGGGAAATGCTTGTGTTGAAGTTTGCAAGTCTCGTAGCATGCACGTATGGTAAACGTTATGTAACAAATTTGAAACATGAGGTGTTCTTTGATTGTCCTCCTTGTGAGTGGCGGTCGGGGACGAGCGATGGTCTTTTCCTACCAATCTATCCCCCTAGGAGCATGCGCGTAGTGCTTGGTTTTTGATGACTTGTAGATTTTTGCAATAAGTATGTGAGTTCTTTATGACTAACGTTGAGTCCATGGATTATACGCGCTCTCACCCTTCCATCATTGCTAGCCTCTTCGGTACCGTGCATTGCCCTTTCTCACATTGAGAGTTCGTGCAAACTTCGCCGGTGCATCCAAACCCCGTGATATGATACGCTCTTTCACACATAAACCTCCTTATATCTTCCTCAAAACAGCCACCATACCTACCTATTATGGCATTTCCATAGCCATTCCGAGATATATTGCCATGCAACTTTCCACCATTCCGTTTATCATGACACATTCATCATTGTCATATTGCTTAGCATGATCATGTAGTTGACATAGTATTTGTGGCAAAGCCACCGTTATAATTCTTTCATACATGTCACTCTTGGTTCATTGCATATCCCGGTACACCGCCGGAGGCATTCATATAGAGTCATATTTTGTTCTAGTATCGAGTTGTAATCATTGAGTTGTAAATAAATAGAAGTGTGATGATCATCATTTTCTAGAGCATTGTCCCAAGTGAAGAATAAAAAAATAGAGAGAGAAAGGACATAAAAAAAGAGAAGGCCCAAAAAAATGAGAGAAAAAGAGAGAAGGGACAATGCTACTATCCTTTGCCACACTTGTGCTTCAAAGTAGCACCATAATCTTCATGATATAGAGTCTCTTGTTTTGTCACTTTCATATACTAGTGGGAATTTTTCATTATAGAACTTGGCTTGTATATTCCAACAATAGGCCTCCTCGAGTGCCCTAGGTCTTCGTGAGCAAGCAAGTTGGATGCACACCCACTTAGTTTGTTTTGTTGAGCTTTCATACATTTATAGCTCTAGTGCATCTGTTGCATGGCAATCCCTACTCCTTGCATTAACATCAATCGATGGGCATCTCCATAGCCCATTGATTAGCCTCGTTGATGTGAGACTTTCTCCTTTTTTTTCTCCACATAACCCCCATCATCATATTCTATACCACCCATAGTGTTATGTCCATGGCTCGCGCTCATATATTGCGTGAAAGTTTATAGGTTTGAGATTACTAAAGTATGAAACAATTGCTTGGCTTGTCATCAGGGTTGTGCATGATGAGAGCATTCTTGTGTGACGAAAATGGAGCATGACTAAACTATATGATTTTGTAGAGATGAACTTCCTTTGGCCATGTTATTTTGAGAAGACATAATTGCTTAGTTAGTATGCTTGAAGTATTATTATTTTTATGTCAATATGAACTTTTGTCTTGAATCTTTCGGATCTAAATATTCATACCACAATTAAGAAGAATTACATTGAAATTATGCCTAGTAGCACTCCACATCAAAAATTCTATTTTATCATTTACCTACTCGAGGACGAGAAGGAATTAAGCTTGGGGATGCCTGATACGTCTCCAACGTATCTATAATTTTTGATTGCTCCATGCTATATTATCTACTATTTTGGACATTATTGGGCTTTATTATCCACTTTTATATTATTTTTGGGACTAACCTATTAACCGGAGGCCCAGCCCAGAGTTGTTGTTTTTTGCCTATTTCAGAGTTCCGCAGAAAAGGAATATCAAACGGAGTCCAAACAGAATGAAACATTCGGGAACGTGATTTTCGGAACGAAAATGATCCAGGAGACTTGGACCCTACGTCAAGAAACAAAAGATGAGGCCACGAGGTAGGGGGTGCGCTCACCCCCCAGGGCGCGCCCTCCACCCTCGTGGGCCCCCTGTTGCTCGACCGACGTACTCCTGCCTCCTATATATAGCTATGTACCCCCAAACGATCAGATACGGAACGAAAAACCTAATTTCACCGCCGCAACCTTCTGTACCCACGAGATACCATCTTGGGTCCTGTTCCGAAGCTCCGCCGGAGGGGGCATCCATCATGGAGGGCTTCTACATCATCACCATAGCCTCTCCGATGAAGTGTGAGTAATTTATCTTAGACCTTCGGGTCCATAGTTAGTACCTAGATGTCTTCTTCTCTCTTTTTGGATCTCAATACAATGGTATCCCCCTCTCTTGTGGAGATCTATTCGATGTAATCTTCTTTTTGCGGTGTGTTTGTTGAGACCGATGAATTGTGGGTTTATGATCAACATTATCTATGAAAAATATTTGAATCTTCTCTGAATTCCTTTATGTATGATTGGTTATATTTGCAAGTCTCTTCGAATTATCAGTTTGGTTTGGCCTACTGATTGATCTTTCTTGCAATGAGAGAAGTGCTTAGCTTTGGGTTCAATCTTGCGGTGTCCTTTCCCAGTGATAGTAGGGGCAGCAAGGCACGTATTGTATTGTTGCCATCGAGGATAACAAGATGGGTTTTTTATCATATTGCATGAATCTATCCCTCTACATCATGTCATCTTGCTTAAGGCGTTATTCTGTTTTCTTAAACTTAATACTCTAGATGCATGCTGGATAGCGGTTGATGAGTGGAGTAATAGTAGCAGATGCAAGAAGGAGTCGGTCTACTTGTCTCGGACGTGATGCCTATATACATGATCATACCTAGATATTCTCATAATGATGCTCAATTCTGTCAATTGCTCAACAGTAATCCGTTCACCCACCGTAAAATACTTATGCTCTTGAGAGAAGCCACTAGTGAAACCTATGGCCCCCAGGTCTATCTTTATCATATTAATCTTCCAACACTTAATTATTTCCTTTGCTTTTTACTTTGCTTTTATTTTACTTTGCATCTTTATCACAAAAATACCAAAAATATTATCCTATCATATCTATCAGATCTCACTCTCATAAGTGACCGTGAAGGGATTGACAACCCCTTATCGCGTTGGTTGCGAGGAGTTATTTGTTTTGTGTAGGTATGAGGGACTCGCGCGTAGCCTCCTACTGGATTGATACCTTGGTTCTCAAAAACTGAGGGAAATACTTACGCTACTGTACTGCATCATCCTTTCCTCTTCAAGGAAATCCAACGCAATGCTCAAGACGTAGCAAGAAGAATTTCTGGCGCCGTTGCCGGGGAGTCTACGCAAAAGTCAACATACCAAGTACCCATCACAAATCCCTTATCTCCCGCATTACATTATTTTCCATTTGACTCTCGTTTTCCTCTCCCCCACTTCACCCTTGCCGTTTTATTCGCCCTCTCTTTTCCGTTCGCCTCTTTTTCCCTCACCAAGTCAGAACTAAAAAGAATTGGGAGTTCTCTCCCAAGTTCTAGTGCTTTAGACAATACTGCTATCTTATCTAAACTCATAAATCAGAATGCTATGGAAAAACTTGCCGGAGTTATCAATGAGAACCTTAGTAATTTTGATGAAGATGATTCTGGAATTTTTCGTTATTTACTCTATGAATCTTTCAAAGATGCTTGGGATAGGCTGTTAAGGATCCGGGCTAGCTATGTACCCCAATATCAAATTGAGGTTTACTTAAAAAGCTTTTATGTTGGGTTGCCCACTTCGTTCAAACAAGTTTTAGATTCTATTTTTGAAGAAGGTTTTCTTGAAGGGGACCCCATAGATACCTATGAGAGGATGAAAACTATATTTGGGCACCCCATTAACGAGAAAGCTGAAATCACATCTCTTTTGCTTTCTTACCAAAACGAATCTATTAAAGAGATAAAAGCTAGCCTAGATGCCAATTTCCACAACATTCTTAATCTTTCTTCTACCATTAATGGCCATGTACTTTGTCAAAATAGAAAGATTAATTCCATAGATAACAAGTTTGCTCTCTTTTTCCCTAAAACCAAATATGGCAATACCTAGATCTATCCTTGCTATTATGCCTAGCTAGGGCGTTAAACGATAGCGCTTGTTGGGAGGCAACCGAATTTATTTTTATTTTTTTGTTTTTTTGCTTCTGTTTAGGAATAAATCTTTGATCTAGCCTCTGGTTAGATGTGCTTTTATGTTTTAATTAGTGTTTGTGCCAAGTTAAACCTATAGGATCTTCTTGGATGATAGTTATTTGATCTTGCTGTAATTTCCAGAAACTTTCTGTTCACGAAAACAATTGTTAAAAATCACTAGAACGTGATAAAATAGTGATTCCAATTGCTGCTGATCAATGAACAAATTGTATAGGTCGTCCTATTTTGGTAGATGTTTTGGAGTTCCAGAAGGTTGCGTTAGTTACAGATTACTACAGACTGTTCTGTTTTTGATAGATTCTGTTTTTCGTGTGTTGTTTGCTTATTTTTATGAATCTATGGCTAGTAAAATAGTTTATAAACCATAGAGAAGTTGGAATACAGTACGTTTAACACCAATATAAATAAATAAATAGTTCATTACAGTACCTTGAAGTGGTCTTTTGTTTTCTTTCGCTAACGGAGTTCACGAGATTTCTGTTGAGTTTTATGTTGTGAAGTTTTCAAGTTTTGGGTGAAAGATTTTGATGGATTATGGAACAAGGAGTGGCAAGAGCCTAAGCTTTGGGATGCCCATGGCACCCCCAAGATAACCTAAGGACACCAAAAAGCCAAAGCTTGGGGATGCCCCGGAAGGCATCCCCTCTTTCGTCTACTTCCATCGGTAACTTTACTTGGAGCTATATTTTTATTCACCACAAGACATGTGTTTTGCTTGGAGAGTCTTGTATGATTTGAGTCTTTGCTTTTTAGTTTACCACAATCATCCTTGCTTTACACACATTTTGAGAGAGCCATACATGATTGGGAATTTGTTAGAGTACTCTATGTGCTTCGCTTATATCTTTTGAGTTATATAGTTTTGCTCTAGTACTTCACTTATACCTTTTAGAGCACGGTGGTGGATTTGTTTTATAGAAACATTTGATCTCTCATGCTTAACTTAGATTATTTTGAGATTCTTAAATAGCATGGTAAATTGCTTAAATAATCCTGATATGCTAGGTATTCAAGATTACTAAAAACTTTCTTATGAGTGTTTTGAATACTAAGAGAAGTTTGATGCTTGATGATTGTTTTGAGATATGGAGGTAATAATATCAAAGTCGTGCTTGTTGAGTAGTTGCGAATTTGGGAAATGCTTGTGTTGAAGTTTGCAAGTCTCGTAGCATGCACGTATGGTAAACGTTATGTAACAAATTTGAAACATGAGGTGTTCTTTGATTGTCCTCCTTATGAGTGGCGGTCGGGGACGAGCGATGGTCTTTTCCTACCAATCTATCCCCCTAGGAGCATGCGCGTAGTGCTTGGTTTTTGATGACTTGTAGATTTTTGCAATAAGTATGTGAGTTCTTTATGACTAACGTTGAGTCCATGGATTATACGCGCTCTCACCCTTCCATCATTGCTAGCCTCTTCGGTACCGTGCATTGCCCTTTCTCACATTGAGAGTTCGTGCAAACTTCGCCGGTGCATCCAAACCCCGTGATATGATACGCTCTTTCACACATAAACCTCCTTATATCTTCCTCAAAACAGCCACCATACCTACCTATTATGGCATTTCCATAGCCATTCCGAGATATATTGCCATGCAACTTTCCACCATTCCGTTTATCATGACACATTCATCATTGTCATATTGCTTAGCATGATCATGTAGTTGACATAGTATTTGTGGCAAAGCCACCGTTATAATTCTTTCATACATGTCACTCTTGGTTCATTGCATATCCCGGTACACCGCCGGAGGCATTCATATAGAGTCATATTTTGTTCTAGTATCGAGTTGTAATCATTGAGTTGTAAATAAATAGAAGTGTGATGATCATCATTTTCTAGAGCATTGTCCCAAGTGAAGAATAAAAAAATAGAGAGAGAAAGGACATAAAAAAAGAGAAGGCCCAAAAAAATGAGAGAAAAAGAGAGAAGGGACAATGCTACTATCCTTTGCCACACTTGTGCTTCAAAGTAGCACCATAATCTTCATGATATAGAGTCTCTTGTTTTGTCACTTTCATATACTAGTGGGAATTTTTCATTATAGAACTTGGCTTGTATATTCCAACAATAGGCCTCCTCGAGTGCCCTAGGTCTTCGTGAGCAAGCAAGTTGGATGCACACCCACTTAGTTTGTTTTGTTGAGCTTTCATACATTTATAGCTCTAGTGCATCTGTTGCATGGCAATCCCTACTCCTTGCATTAACATCAATCGATGGGCATCTCCATAGCCCATTGATTAGCCTCGTTGATGTGAGACTTTCTCCTTTTTTTTCTCCACATAACCCCCATCATCATATTCTATACCACCCATAGTGTTATGTCCATGGCTCGCGCTCATATATTGCGTGAAAGTTTATAGGTTTGAGATTACTAAAGTATGAAACAATTGCTTGGCTTGTCATCAGGGTTGTGCATGATGAGAGCATTCTTGTGTGACGAAAATGGAGCATGACTAAACTATATGATTTTGTAGAGATGAACTTCCTTTGGCCATGTTATTTTGAGAAGACATAATTGCTTAGTTAGTATGCTTGAAGTATTATTATTTTTATGTCAATATGAACTTTTGTCTTGAATCTTTCGGATCTAAATATTCATACCACAATTAAGAAGAATTACATTGAAATTATGCCTAGTAGCACTCCACATCAAAAATTCTATTTTATCATTTACCTACTCGAGGACGAGAAGGAATTAAGCTTGGGGATGCCTGATACGTCTCCAACGTATCTATAATTTTTGATTGCTCCATGCTATATTATCTACTATTTTGGACATTATTGGGCTTTATTATCCACTTTTATATTATTTTTGGGACTAACCTATTAACCGGAGGCCCAGCCCAGAGTTGTTGTTTTTTGCCTATTTCAGAGTTCCGCAGAAAAGGAATATCAAACGGAGTCCAAACAGAATGAAACATTCGGGAACGTGATTTTCGGAACGAAAATGATCCAGGAGACTTGGACCCTACGTCAAGAAACAAAAGATGAGGCCACGAGGTAGGGGGTGCGCTCACCCCCCAGGGCGCGCCCTCCACCCTCGTGGGCCCCCTGTTGCTCGACCGACGTACTCCTGCCTCCTATATATAGCTATGTACCCCCAAACGATCAGATACGGAACGAAAAACCTAATTTCACCGCCGCAACCTTCTGTACCCACGAGATACCATCTTGGGTCCTGTTCCGAAGCTCCGCCGGAGGGGGCATCCATCATGGAGGGCTTCTACATCATCACCATAGCCTCTCCGATGAAGTGTGAGTAATTTATCTTAGACCTTCGGGTCCATAGTTAGTACCTAGATGTCTTCTTCTCTCTTTTTGGATCTCAATACAATGGTATCCCCCTCTCTTGTGGAGATCTATTCGATGTAATCTTCTTTTTGCGGTGTGTTTGTTGAGACCGATGAATTGTGGGTTTATGATCAACATTATCTATGAAAAATATTTGAATCTTCTCTGAATTCCTTTATGTATGATTGGTTATATTTGCAAGTCTCTTCAAATTATCAGTTTGGTTTGGCCTACTGATTGATCTTTCTTGCAATGAGAGAAGTGCTTAGCTTTGGGTTCAATCTTGCGGTGTCCTTTCCCAGTGATAGTAGGGGCAGCAAGGCACGTATTGTATTGTTGCCATCGAGGATAACAAGATGGGTTTTTTATCATATTGCATGAATCTATCCCTCTACATCATGTCATCTTGCTTAAGGCGTTATTCTGTTTTCTTAAACTTAATACTCTAGATGCATGCTGGATAGCGGTTGATGAGTGGAGTAATAGTAGCAGATGCAAGAAGGAGTCGGTCTACTTGTCTCGGACGTGATGCCTATATACATGATCATACCTAGATATTCTCATAATGATGCTCAATTCTGTCAATTGCTCAACAGTAATCCGTTCACCCACCGTAAAATACTTATGCTCTTGAGAGAAGCCACTAGTGAAACCTATGGCCCCCAGGTCTATCTTTATCATATTAATCTTCCAACACTTAATTATTTCCTTTGCTTTTTACTTTGCTTTTATTTTACTTTGCATCTTTATCACAAAAATACCAAAAATATTATCCTATCATATCTATCAGATCTCACTCTCATAAGTGACCGTGAAGGGATTGACAACCCCTTATCGCGTTGGTTGCGAGGAGTTATTTGTTTTGTGTAGGTATGAGGGACTCGCGCGTAGCCTCCTACTGGATTGATACCTTGGTTCTCAAAAACTGAGGGAAATACTTACGCTACTGTACTGCATCATCCTTTCCTCTTCAAGGAAATCCAACGCAATGCTCAAGACGTAGCAAGAAGAATTTCTGGCGCCGTTGCCGGGGAGTCTACGCAAAAGTCAACATACCAAGTACCCATCACAAATCCCTTATCTCCCGCATTACATTATTTTCCATTTGACTCTCGTTTTCCTCTCCCCCACTTCACCCTTGCCGTTTTATTCGCCCTCTCTTTTCCGTTCGCCTCTTTTTCCCTCACCAAGTCAGAACTAAAAAGAATTGGGAGTTCTCTCCCAAGTTCTAGTGCTTTAGACAATACTGCTATCTTATCTAAACTCATAAATCAGAATGCTATGGAAAAACTTGCCGGAGTTATCAATGAGAACCTTAGTAATTTTGATGAAGATGATTCTGGAATTTTTCGTTATTTACTCTATGAATCTTTCAAAGATGCTTGGGATAGGTTGTTAAGGATCCGGGCTAGCTATGTACCCCAATATCAAATTGAGGTTTACTTAAAAAGCTTTTATGTTGGGTTGCCCACTTCGTTCAAACAAGTTTTAGATTCTATTTTTGAAGAAGGTTTTCTTGAAGGGGACCCCATAGATACCTATGAGAGGATGAAAACTATATTTGGGCACCCCATTAACGAGAAAGCTGAAATCACATCTCTTTTGCTTTCTTACCAAAACGAATCTATTAAAGAGATAAAAGCTAGCCTAGATGCCAATTTCCACAACATTCTTAATCTTTCTTCTACCATTAATGGCCATGTACTTTGTCAAAATAGAAAGATTAATTCCATAGATAACAAGTTTGCTCTCTTTTTCCCTAAAACCAAATATGGCAATACCTAGATCTATCCTTGCTATTATGCCTAGCTAGGGCGTTAAACGATAGCGCTTGTTGGGAGGCAACCGAATTTATTTTTATTTTTTTGTTTTTTTGCTTCTGTTTAGGAATAAATCTTTGATCTAGCCTCTGGTTAGATGTGCTTTTATGTTTTAATTAGTGTTTGTGCCAAGTTAAACCTATAGGATCTTCTTGGATGATAGTTATTTGATCTTGCTGTAATTTCCAGAAACTTTTTGTTCACGAAAACAATTGTTAAAAATCACTAGAACGTGATAAAATAGTGATTCCAATTGCTGCTGATCAATGAACAAATTGTATAGGTCGTCCTATTTTGGTAGATGTTTTGGAGTTCCAGAAGGTTGCGTTAGTTACAGATTACTACAGACTGTTCTGTTTTTGATAGATTCTGTTTTTCGTGTGTTGTTTGCTTATTTTTATGAATCTATGGCTAGTAAAATAGTTTATAAACCATAGAGAAGTTGGAATACAGTACGTTTAACACCAATATAAATAAATAATTAGTTCATTACAGTACCTTGAAGTGGTCTTTTGTTTTCTTTCGCTAACGGAGTTCACGAGATTTCTGTTGAGTTTTATGTTGTGAAGTTTTCAAGTTTTGGGTGAAAGATTTTGATGGATTATGGAACAAGGAGTGGCAAGAGCCTAAGCTTTGGGATGCCCATGGCACCCCCAAGATAACCTAAGGACACCAAAAAGCCAAAGCTTGGGGATGCCCCGGAAGGCATCCCCTCTTTCGTCTACTTCCATCGGTAACTTTACTTGGAGCTATATTTTTATTCACCACAAGACATGTGTTTTGCTTGGAGAGTCTTGTATGATTTGAGTCTTTGCTTTTTAGTTTACCACAATCATCCTTGCTTTACACACATTTTGAGAGAGCCATACATGATTGGGAATTTGTTAGAGTACTCTATGTGCTTCGCTTATATCTTTTGAGTTATATAGTTTTGCTCTAGTACTTCACTTATACCTTTTAGAGCACGGTGGTGGATTTGTTTTATAGAAACATTTGATCTCTCATGCTTAACTTAGATTATTTTGAGATTCTTAAATAGCATGGTAAATTGCTTAAATAATCCTGATATGCTAGGTATTCAAGATTACTAAAAACTTTCTTATGAGTGTTTTGAATACTAAGAGAAGTTTGATGCTTGATGATTGTTTTGAGATATGGAGGTAATAATATCAAAGTCGTGCTTGTTGAGTAGTTGCGAATTTGGGAAATGCTTGTGTTGAAGTTTGCAAGTCTCGTAGCATGCACGTATGGTAAACGTTATGTAACAAATTTGAAACATGAGGTGTTCTTTGATTGTCCTCCTTATGAGTGGCGGTCGGGGACGAGCGATGGTCTTTTCCTACCAATCTATCCCCCTAGGAGCATGCGCGTAGTGCTTGGTTTTTGATGACTTGTAGATTTTTGCAATAAGTATGTGAGTTCTTTATGACTAACGTTGAGTCCATGGATTATACGCGCTCTCACCCTTCCATCATTGCTAGCCTCTTCGGTACCGTGCATTGCCCTTTCTCACATTGAGAGTTCGTGCAAACTTCGCCGGTGCATCCAAACCCCGTGATATGATACGCTCTTTCACACATAAACCTCCTTATATCTTCCTCAAAACAGCCACCATACCAACCTATTATGGCATTTCCATAGCCATTCCGAGATATATTGCCATGCAACTTTCCACCATTCCGTTTATCATGACACATTCATCATTGTCATATTGCTTAGCATGATCATGTAGTTGACATAGTATTTGTGGCAATGACACCGTTATAATTCTTTCATACATGTCACTCTTGGTTCATTGCATATCCCGGTACACCGCCGGAGGCATTCATATAGAGTCATATTTTGTTCTAGCATCGAATTGTAATCATTGAGTTGTAAATAAATAGAAGTGTGATGATCATCATTTTCTAGAGCATTGTCCCAAGTGAGGAATAAAAAAAAGAGAGAGAAAGGCCATAAAAAAAGAGAAGGCCCAAAAAAATGAGAGAAAAAGAGAGAAGGGACAATGCTACTATCCTTTGCCACACTTGTGCTTCAAAGTAGCACCATAATCTTCATGATAGAGAGTCTCTTGTTTTGTCACTTTCATATACTAGTGGGAATTTTTCATTATAGAACTTGGCTTGTATATTCCAACAATGGGCCTCCTCAAGTGCCCTAGGTCTTCATGAGCAAGCAAGTTGGATGCACACCCACTTAGTTTCTTTTATTGAGCTTTCATACATTTATAGGTCTAGTGCATCCGTTGCATGGCAATCCCTACTCCTTGCATTAACATCAATCGATGGGCATCTCCATAGCCACCCATTGATTAGCCTCGTTGATGTGAGACTTTCTCCTTTTTTGTCTTCTCGAGATAACCCCCATCATCATATTCTATTCCACCCATAGTGCTATGTCCATGACTCGCGCTCATATATTGCGTGAAAGTTTATAGGTTTGAGATTACTAAAGTATGAAACAATTGCTTGGCTTGTCATCGGGGTTGTGCATGATGAGAGCATTCTTGTGTGACGAAAATGAAGCATGACTAAACCATATGATTTTGTAGAGATGAACTTCCTTTGGCAATGTTATTTTGAGAAGACATAATTGCTTAGTTAGTATGCTTGAAGTATTATTATTTTTATGTGAATATGAACTTTTGTCTTGAATCTTTCGGATCTGAATATTCATACCACAATTAAGAAGAATTACATTGAAATTATGCCTAGTAGCACTCCACATCAAAAATTCTATTTTATCATTTACCTACTCGAGGACGAGAAGGAATTAAGCTTGGGGATGCCTGATACGTCTCCAACGTATCTATAATTTTTGATTGCTCCATGCTATATTATCTACTATTTTGGACATTATTGGGCTTTATTATCCACTTTTATATTATTTTTGGGACTAACCTATTAACTGGAGGCCCAGCCCAGAATTGTTGTTTTTGCCTATTTCAGAGTTCCGCAGAAAAGGAATATCAAACGGAGTCCAAACGGAATGAAACATTCGGGAACGTGATTTTCGGAACGAACATGATCCAGGAGACTTGGACCCTACGTCAAGAAACAAAAGATGAGGCCACGAGGTAGGGGGCGCCCTCCACCCTCGTGGGCCCCCTGTTGCTCCACCGACGTACTCCTGCCTCCTATATATAGCTATGTACCCCCAAACGATCAGATACGGAGCGAAAAACCTAATTCCACCGCTGCAACCTTCTGTACCCACAAGATCCCATCTTGGGGCCTGTTCCGGAGCTCCGCCGGAGGGGGCATCCATCATGGAGGGCTTCTACATCATCACCATAGCCTCTCCGATGAAGTGTGAGTAATTTATCTCAGACCTTCGGGTCCATAGTTAGTATCTAGATGTCTTCTTCTCTCTTTTTGGATCTCAATACAATGTTGTCCCCCTCTCTTGTGGAGATCTATTCGATGTAATCTTCTTTTTGCGGTGTGTTTGTTGAGACCGATGAATTGTGGGTTTATGATCAAGATTATCTATGAACAATATTTGAATCTTCTCTGAATTCTTTTATGTATGATTGGTTATCTTTGCAAGTCTCTTCGAATTATCAGTTTGGTTTGGCCTACTGATTGATCTTTCTTGCAATGGGAGAAGTGCTTAGCTTTGGGTTCAATCTTGCGGTGTCCTTTCCCAGTGACAGTAGGGGCAGCAAGGCACGTATTGTATTGTTGCCATCGAGGATAACAAGATGGGGTTTTTATCATATTGCATGAATTTATCCCTCTACATCATGTCATCTTGTTTAAGGCGTTACTCTGTTTTCTTGAACTTAATACTCTAGATGCATGTTGGATAGCGTTCGATGAGTGGAGTAATAGTAGTAGATGCAAGCAGGAGTCGGTCTACTTGTCTCGGACGTGATGCCTATATACATGATCATACCTAGATATTCTCATAACTATGCTCAATTATGTCAATTGCTCAACAGTAATCCGTTCACCCACCGTAAAATACTTATGCTCTTGAGAGAAGCCACTAGTCAAACCTATGGCCCCCGGGTCTATCTTTATCATATTAATCTTCCAACACTTAGTTATTTTCTTTGCTTTTTTACTTTGCTTTTATTTACTTTGCATCTTTATCACAAAAATACCAAAAATATTATCCTATCATATCTATCAGATCTCACTCTCGTAAGTGACTGTGAATGGATTGACAACCCCTTATCACGTTGGTTGCGAGGAGTTATTTGTTTTGTGTAGGTACGAGAGACTCGCGCATAGCCTCCTACTGGATTGATACCTTGGTTCTCAAAAACTGAGGGAAATACTTACGCTATTGTACTGCATCATCCTTTCCTCTTCAAGGAAATCCAACGCAGTGCTCAAGAGGTAGCACGGCGCCCGGCGTCACCAGCATGGTGACGCTGCTCGTCGCGCACATGGAGCGCGTCGTGGGCGCCGGCGTAGGCGTCTTGGAAGTGGCCACGCCGCCCTTGGAGGGCCCCGCGCCACCTGCGGGGGGCCTGGCTCCGTCTTTGGATTCGGCGGCGTGCGGCCCTCGTCTCGCGCATGAACGACGCCGCTCGCCAGGCTTTGACTGCCAGGCGATGTGGGTGTTCCTGGACCGCGCCTCGGCTTCCGTGCGCGACCGCCCCACCACCCGCTCGCACTGGTACGGGCCGTTCGGCCCCAGATGAACCGATCGCTGTGATCGTCTTCTTCTTGGGAGCCATGGCGATGAAGAACTGCTAAACTAACTGCTAGACCAGATTTTCACAACTGCGCCACCTACCTGGCGCGCCAAAGATGTCGGTGGGAGCGACACCTATGGAATCACTGGGATCCCTTCTACGGTTGGCGGGCGCGGGGTTGTGCAAAGAGCGGGTCTGGCTGTCAGCACAAGGATCGTTTAGCCAGGTTCGGGCCGCGAGGATGCGTAATACCCTAGTCCTGCTTTGGTGTATATTTGAGTATTCTTGAGCTCTCGAACTAGCTACGGTGCGTGTGTAGTCCAAAAGATCTGAATCCTTCTCCCGTACGCCTCGGGCCTCCTTTTATGGACAAAAAGGGGTCGCCACAGTGGCACATAGGAGGTGGAAAGGTATACAGTGTACAAGCTTATCGCCTGTCATTACGGGACAAGACGCATTAAATGCGCTCCTTAGGTGTCCCGTTGCTTTATTGGGGACGACAACGAGTCATGTCCCATCCATCGCCGCTCCGCCTTGCTCCGACATGTGTCCAGGCCAACGAGGAAGGCAACGCCACGTAGGCTGGCATGCTGCTGAGATGGCGTGGTGGTAGGGTCTTCACGAAGATCTGCATGCCACCACGCAGGTGCTTGCTGAGTTGGCCTAGAAGCCGCACGTTATCACGCAGGTGCTTGCCCAGCTGGTTGGGCTGGCAGCTGTATGGGAACGGTGGTGGAGCCTAGGTAGAAGTGGGTCTGGCTGCGGCCCTGCGGGTGTCTTCGGCAAGGGTCTTGCCGTGGCGTCGCGGTTGTCCCCGTCAAGGATCTTGTCGAGGGTCTCGTGGATCTCCTCGGCAAGGATCTCGCCGAGGATCGTCGTCTTCTGGTCCTCATCTGATCTTGTGTGTTTATGATCTTAACAAAGATCTGCGTGCCACCATGGAGGTGCCTCCTGAGCCTTGGTTCCAATGTGTTGATGGTGTTGGAACCATTGGGCTCAAGGGTGGCGCGCTCTGCTGGCGTCGGGCAAGTTGCCCCGGCAAGGCTCTTGCCGGGGCTGCGGAGGCCGCCCCGGCAAGGGCCTTGCCGGGGGAGCCTACCTCACCCCCTCTGTTCTTTGCGTCTCTGGCCTTGGTGTTGCTTCGCTTGTCTCGTGCCTTCGACTTCCGTCCTCTGCCCTACTTAATGTGGCCGCGGGCGCGGCTCTGACTGCCCGTGCACAAGTAAAGGGGTAAAAAGGAGAGCCCCTACTTTTGTACACCGACAGGCGCCCTCGGGTTCCTCTGCTTTGGTTGGACGGTGCCATCGGTGGCTAGGCGAGGGGTCGCATATTTCTTCTGTGGCATGGCGGGCGGATCTGGGGAAGAATGGAGGGAGCGGCGGGGGAGAAGGGAGGGACAAGGAGGAAATCGAGGGAAAGGGGAAAGAAAACGGCAGGAAATCGGTCAGTGTCGCTGATACGTCTCCAACATATCTATAATTTTTTATTGTTCCATGTTGTTATATAGTCATTCTTGAATGTTTTACAATCATTTTATAGTCATTTTGTATCATTTTTTGGTACTAACCTATTGACATAGTGCCCAGTGCCACTTGTTGTTTTCTGCATGTTTTTTTACATCGCAGGAAATCAATACCAGACGGAGTCCAAACGCAGCAAAACTTTTTGTAGATTTCTGTGAACCACAAGACATCCAGTGGGCCGGAGAAGCACCTAGGGGGTGCCCCGAGGGGGGCAGAACCCACCAGGCGCGCCTAGGTGGGTTGTGCCCACCTCAGTGGCCTCCCGCACCGCCTCTTTGCTCTATAAATACCTCCAATATTCCAGAAACCCTAGGGGCGTCGACGAAAATCAATTCCAGCCGCCGCAAGTTCCAGAAACACCAGATCCAATCTAGACACCATCACGGAGGTGTTCATCATGTCCATTGGTGCCTCTCCGATGATGCATGAGTAGTTCTTTGTAGACCTATAGGTCCGTACATAGTAGCTAGATGGCTTCCTCTCTCTCTTTTGATTCTCAATACAATGGTCTCTTGGAGATCCATATGATGTAACTCTTTTTGCGGTTTGTTTCTTGGGATCTGATGAACTTTGAGTTTATATCAGATCTATCTTTTTATCCATGAAAGTTATTTGAGTCTTCTTTGATCTCTTATATGCATGATTCCTTACAGCCTCGTATTTCTTCTCCGATATTTGGTTTTTTGGCTAACTTGATATATTTATCTTGTAATGGGAAGAGATGCTTTGTAAATTGTAATGGGTTCGATCTTACGGTGCTTGACCCTAGTGACAAAAAGGGAATCGACACGTATGTATCGTTGCTATTAAGGATAACAAGATGGGGTCTATTTCTACAGAAGTAGATCTTGTCTACATCATGTCATCATTCTTATTGCATTACTCCATTTCTCCATGAACTTAATACATTAGATGCATGTTGGATAGCGGTCGATGTGTGGAGTAATAGTAGTAGATGCAGGCAGGAGTCGGTCTACTAATCTTGGACGTGATGCCTATATAATGATCATTGCCTAGATATCGTCATGATTATTTGAAGTTCTATCAATTGCCCAACAGTAATTCGTTTACCCACCTTTTGCTATTTTTTTCGAGAGAAGCCACTAGTGAAATCTAAGGGCCCCGGGTCTTTTCTTTATTATATTTGCCTTTGCGATCTACTTTATTTGCTTTTATTTTCAGATCTGTTAAACCAAAAATACAAAAATACCTTGCTGCACTTTATTTTATTTGCGATCTATTTATCCAATCTATTACAACTTTCTTCCGTCCTCATGCCAATTTCTGGCGCCGTTACCCGAAAGGGATTGACAACCCCTTTAACACGTCGGGTTGCGAGTATTTGTTATTTGTGTGCAAGTGCTGTTTACGTAGTGTTTCTTGGTTCTCCTACTAGTTTGATAACCTTGGTCTCATCACTGAGGGAAATACCTACCGTTGCTGTGCTGCATCATCCCTTCCTCTTTGGGGAAATACCGACATAGTTCTAGCAGACATCAGTCGCCGACAGCGCGGGCCTGATACGTCTCCAACGTATCTATAATTTATTGTTCCATGTTGTTATATCATCATTCTCGGATGTTTTATAATCATTTTATAGTCATTTTATATCATTTTTTGTACTAACCTATTGACATAGTGCCAAGTGCCAGTTGCTGTTTTCTGCATGTTTACATCGCAGGAAATCAATACCAAACGGAGTCCAAACGCAGCGAAACTTTTTCTAGTTTTTTTGGACCAGAAGACATCTAGTGGGTCGGAGAAGCGCCTGGGGGGTGCTCCAAGGGGAGCACAACCCACCAGCGCACGCCAGGAGGCCCAGGCGCGCCCTGGTGGGTTGTGCCCACCTCGGGTGCCCCCTGAACCGACTCTTTGCTCTATAAATACCCCAATATTGCAGAAACCCTAGGGGAGTCGACAAAAATCAATTCCAGCGGCCGCAGAGTCCAGAACCACCAGATCCAATCTAGACACTATCACAGAGGGGTTCACCACTTCCATTTGTGCCTCTCCGACGATGCGTGAGTAGTTCTTTGTAGACCTACGGGGTCCGTAGTTAGTAGCTAGATGGCTTCCTCTCTCTCTCTCTTTCGATTATCAATACAATGATCTCTTGGAGATCCATATGATGTAACTCTTTTTGCGTTGTGTTTGTTGGGATCGGATGAACTTTGAGTTTATGATCATATCTATCTTCTTGTCCATGAAAGTTATTTGAGTCTTCTTTGATCTCTTATATGCATGATTGCTTATAGCCTCGTATTTCTTCTCCGATATTTGGTTTTTGTTTGGCCAACTTGATCTATTTATCTTGCAATGGGAACAGATGCTTTGTAGTGAGTTCAATCTTACGGTGCTTGATCCCAGTGACAGAAGGGGAACCGACACGTATGTATCGTTGCTACTAACTATAAAACGATGGGGTCTATTTCTACATAAATAGATCTTGTCTATATCATGTCGTCATTCTTATTGTATTACTCATTTTTCCATGAACTTAATACACTAGATGCATGCTGGATAGCGTGATCATTGCCTGGATATCGTCATGATTATTTGAAGTTCTATCAATTGCCCAACAGTAATTTGTTCACCCACCGTTTGCTATTTTCTCGAGAGAAGCCACTAGTGAAAGCTACGGCCCCCGGGTCTCTTTCTCATATTATTTGCCTTTGCGATCTATTTTATTTGCCTTTTATTTTCAGATCTATTAAACCAAAAAAATACAAAAATACCTTGCAGCAATTTATTTTATTTGGCGTTCGATCTATCAATTTTTACAACTCTCTCACGTATGTTTGCCTATCTCTAGGCGCCTTTACCGGAAAGGGATTGACAACCCCTTTTACATGTCGGGTTGCGAGTATTTGTTATTTGTGTGCAGGTGTTGTTTACGTTGTGTTGCTTGGTTCTCCTACTGGTTCGATAACCTTAGTCTCATCACTAAGGGAAATACCTACCGTTGTTGTGCTGCATCATCCCGTCCTCTTTGGGGAAATACCGACGTAGTTCAAGCAAACATCAAAAGGAATTTCTGGCGCCGTTGTCGGGGAGGATCTTCAACATATACCAGGTTCCTAGTCAAAAATCTCATCTCCTTGCAATTTACATTATTTGCCGTTTGCCTCCTGTTTGCCGCTCCCCCACTTCGCAAAAAATTGCCATTTTATTCGCCCTCTTTTTCGTTCGCCGTTTTCTCAGATCTATCCTTTGCTTGCAATCATGAGTGATTTCGGTATGGCACCAACAGATGATGGCCTAACTCCTAAGATTGGACGTACGGGCAATCTGGATGCTAACACTTTTAGTTTGGGGCAAGGGGATGTTATGGGAAAAGAACGTATCCAATAATTTTTCAATTGTGTGGGGAATCTAAGTCTTGATGATGCTCCTATACTTAGAGCTACTAGATCTTATGCGGGTGCCATTTCAGCACTAGTTCTAAAACTTGAAAGTACATTTATTCTTGCTCATCCTACTTTGCAAAGATTGTTGTTTGAGATTCCCGTTATAAAGAATCCTAGGGCTAAAAAGTTGGCCACCCTTGTCTTTATGAATGAATTTGATTACATAATACGGGAAGCTAGGGAAATCTTTGATTTTTATGGTAGGAATCATGAAAAACCGGGATAGATGAAATTCTTTACAATAGTGATTATGCACTAAGGCGTTTGCTTGGGGATAATAAAATCTTTGATGAGAATCTTGAAAAGGATGTCCCCGTTTTAGATATAATCCAACAGGTTTTCAACAATGTCAATCAACATCACTCTTAGATGCAGGCAGGAGTCGGTCTACCATTCTTGGACGTGATGCCTATATAATGATCATTGCCTGGATATCGTCATGATTATTTGAAGTTCTATCAATTGCCCAACAGTAATTTGTTCACCCACCATTTGCTATTTTTTCGAGAGAGGCCACTAGTGAAACCTACGGCCCCCGGGTCTCTTTCTCATATTATTTGCCTTTGCGATCTATTTTATTTGCCTTTTATTTTCAGATCTATTAAACCAAAAAAATACAAAAATACCTTGCTGCAATTTATTTTATTTGGCGTTCGATCTATCTATATTTACAGCTCTCTCTCACGTCAACCCCTTTTACACGTCGGGTTGCGAGTATTTGCTACTTGCGTGCAGGTGTTGTTTACGTTGTGTTCCTTGGTTCTCCTACTGGTTCGATAACCTTGGTCTCATCACTGAGGGAAATACCTACCGTTGTTGTGTTGCATCATCCCTTCCTCTTTGGGGAAATACTGATGTAGTTCAGGCAAACATCAGGGCCCACGCGCCTTTTTGCTTCAGCCAGCGCCCCAGGCACGTTGGGTTCGGCTTGGGTTCGCCGGCTATTATTTTTGCCCAAACCGGCAATAAAAATGACCTGGGACGTGACTGGGCCGATTTTTCGCTGCCGGCACTAAGAAAGGCGCCCTGGGGAGCCTGTTGGGGGGAAGAGTGGAAATGCTCTAAGGAAAACTCCAACATGGTGACCTAAACGGGCGCGCGTTTTTGTCCTTTTTCGTCCGTTTGGGTCGGCCAAGCGGACGGGCGTGTCTGCTTTTTGATTTGGATCGGCCTGTGCGCCCAACAAAAGCCAGACACCTATTTGCCCGCGGGCAGAAAAAATGGATATGAAAAATATGCAGCGGAAATAAACTTAATAAAACATAATTAAACATGAATGGTTGGTCAACCGTCGGCTGAAGTCCACTTAAACATTAATTGAACAATAAGAAAAACTTTGCGTCCGCACGTTGCTCTAGACGTCTGCCTTGCCTTTGCCCTTTTGTCACGAGGTGAGGACACCACAAGATTGAACCCATTACAAAGCACCTCTCCCACTGAAAAAATCAATCTAATGGGCCAAACCAAACGGATAGACCAGAGAGAAATATAAAGCTATAACAATCATGCATAATATAGTACAACAAAGACTCAATTACTTTCAATGAATAATCTGATCATAAACCCATAATGATCACAACAAACACACCGTAAAAGAAGATTACATTGAATAGAACTCCACGGAGATCATGGAGAACTTTGTATTGAAGATCAAAGAGAGAGAAGAAGCCATCTAGTTACTCCCTCCGTCCGAAAATACTTGTCATCAAAATGGATAAAAAAGAGATGTATCTAGAACTAAAATACATCTAGATACATCCCGTTCTATCCATTTTGATGACAAGTATTTCCGGATGGAGGGAGTACTAGGTATGGACCCGTAGGTCTATGGTAAACTACTCACACATCAGTGAAGGACAACACTGTTGATGTAGAAATCGTCTATGATCGATTCCCCCTCCGGCAGAGTACCGAAAAAGGCCTTCAGATGGGATCACAGAAGAACAGAAGGTTGTAGTGGCAAAAAAGTGTTTCGGGTGGCTCTCTGTTGGTTTCTGGATTTATGGGAATTTATGGAGTTGGAATTAGGTCAATTGAAGCTCTGTGGGTCCCACAAGCTCAGGGGGCACGCCTGGTGAGCTTGTGGCTCTCCCGGAGCTCCCCTGGTCTCCTCCTGAGGCTCCTAGGGTCCCTTCTGATCCAGAAAAAATCATCGTAAAGTTTTATCATGTTTTGACTTCGTTTGGTATTGATTTCATGAAAAAACAAAAACATGTAGAAAACCGGAACTGGCACTAGGCACTGAGTTAATAGGTTAGTTCCCAAAAGTGATACAAAATTGCATATAAAGCATCTAAAATTGTTAATGTAATAGATGAAACAATAAAAGATTATAGATATGTTGGAGACGTATCAACGGCTAGTAATTGTATCCGATCAGTGCATCGATGGTGAAGAGCTCTTTTTTTGGTTCCTTATTTCAATACACAAATTAAAGCATTTTCAACCACAATAGACTAATGTGACCAGTCCGGGACACGTCCGACGACAGGAGCTGGCGCATTCATTTGTCCGATGGGTTAACCACATCTCTCATATCAAAAACCTTAAAATCATACAAGGTCATGCACGTAGATCATTTGAGCAATGTAGCACACAAACAGTTGGACACGGTTAAACTGAGCTCGGGTGAACAGTAAAATTGGAAAAAAAATCTAAACAAATCTAAATATTTTTTGTAGCAAACATTGACAAATGTTTTTATTGCTTGCAAAGTTTCAACAGCGGATGAAATTCATGGAAAATGTGGCAATAAAATGAAACAGATGGAGCATCGATTTTGCTTTTTTGTCACGTATTCCATGAGATTTCGTGATGAAACTTTCCAAGCAATGAATACTTGTCAATGTTTGCTAAAAAATTATTCAGATATTTTCGTATTTTTATTTATTTTTCAATTTCATAGTTCACTTGAGCTCACATACCCTCGAGCTTGGAAAAGCACTTTCGACAAACAATTTGACATTTGAACACAAGCCAAACTAATCCATGGCAAATAAAGTTCAACAATTCATAGATAGATGATACACGAATGAATCAATCGTCGTTGTTGTGCTCATTGATCTCCTTTTTCTATGATTTACCCCTTCTTACTTTCCTCATCTATAAGCTAGTGTCGGCCAAACATGATGCTCAACTCCTTTGTGGGCCTGTCGGGGGGATAGTCCCAACACGGCGAGCCGGATGGGGTGCCGGCCTGCCTAGGCTGACTGCTCCAGCCAACCGGCTGCCCAAAGTCAACTATGGCGTCCCATCGGACACACGCAGACGAGACGGTCGTACCCTGCAGCAGCGCACTATTGGCGAATAGTGGAGCACTATGCACTCATCAGCACATCATCATCTACAGTGGTGCATCGTCATCAACAGTGCACCACTGTCATCCACAGTGCCCCCTTGTCCCCTGGGTGTCTTCTCATAAAAGACCCCAGGGGGCCTCCTCGCTGCAGTATGCTCGCGGACGCTCCTTCCCTCCACTCTGTGACGTCGAACAAGACGTGGCACAGTGCCGTGCAGGACCCGCGCCCGGTAGACCCGGTAACCCAGTGGGCCCAGCTGTCGGCTCCCAGATGCTGACACCTGGGCCCCGCGCACATGTAACTTTACCGTTGTATCCCTGGGGGGTCGGCCTATAAGACCCCCTAGGAGCGCTCCATGCAGAGGGTCAATCCCCAGTTCACCCCACTCGCTTTGTAACACACACACGCACACCCGAGGCAAGGTAGAGGCCCAGTTCCCTCTTCCTCCTCACTCCAGACAGCTCCAGGAGCAACCTTGTAGCCCTTGTGCTGCCCATACTACGTTCGGCAGGACTAGGGGTGCTACCTCTCTCGGAGGGACCTGAACCTGGGTACGTCTCGTGTCACACACCTGCGTGTGCCAACGTCGCCTCCGGAACCCACCGGCGTCCTCCCGTAGCCCCCCCCCCCCCACACACACACACACACTTTTAGCCATCCCATGGCATCTGCCGTGAGATCACCACGACAAGGCCTTACTAGCCTCACCTTTTCTTTCTCAAGCTCAATTGTCCCATATGTATTCGTCTTTTGAAGCTCCATTTTTTGCCATTTCTCCATGTCCCTCTCAATGGTCATCCTTTCCCACTGTTGGAAATATGCCCTAGAGGCAATAATAAAAGCATTATTATTATATTTCCTTATTCATGATAATTGTCTTTATTCGTGCTATAATTGTGTTAACCGGAAATCGTAATACATGTGTGAATAACAGACAACAACATGTCCCTAGTGAGCCTCTAGTTGACTAGCTCGTTGATCGACAGATAGTCATGGTTTCCTGACTATGGACATTGGATGTCATCGATAACGGGATCACATCATTAGGAGAATGATGTGATGGACAAGACCCAATCCTAAACATAGCATAAGATCGCATAGTTCGTTTGCTAGAGTTTTCCAATGTCAAGTATCCTTTCCTTAGACCATGAGATCGTGTAACTCCCGGATACCATAGGAGTGCTTTGGGTATGCCAAACGTCACAACGTAACTGGGTGACTATAAAGGTATACTACGGGTATCTCTGAAAGTGTCTGTTGGGTTGACATGGATCGAGACTGGGATTTGTCACTCCGCTTGACGGAGAGGTATCACCGGGCCCTCTCGGTAATGCATCATCACAATGAGCTCAATGTGATCAAAGTGTTTGATCACGAGATCATGCATTACGGAACGAGAAAAGTGACTTGCCGGTAACGAGATTGAACGAGGTATTGGTATACCGACGATCGAATCTCGGGCAAGTAAAATACCGATTGACAAAGGGAATCGTATACGGGATTAATTGAATCCTCGACATCGTGGTTCATCCGATGAGATCATCGTGGAGCATGTGGGAGCCAACATGGGTATCCAGATCCCGCTGTTGGTTATTGCCCGAGAGCCGTCTCGGTCATGTCTGCATGTCTCCCGAACCCGTAGGGTCTACACACTTAAGGTTCGGTGACGCTAGGGTTGTGAAGATATGTATGTGCAGTAATCCGAATGTTGTTCGGAGTCCCGGATGAGATCCCGGACGTCACGAGGAGTTCCGGAATGGTCCGGAGGTAAATAATTATATATAGGAAGTGCTATTTTGGCCATCGGGACAAGTTTCGGTGTTATCGGTATTGTACCGGGACCACCGGAGGGGTCCCGGGGGTCCACCGGAGGGGTCCCGGGGGTCCACCGGGGGGTCCACCTGCCCCGGGGGGCCACATGGGCTATAGGGGGTGCACCCTGGCCTATATGGGCCAAGGGCACCAGCCCCAAGGGCCCATGCGCCAAGGAAACTTGGAGAGGGGAGAGTCCAAAGGGGGGAAGGCACCTCCAAGGTGCCTTGGGGAGGATGGACTCCTCCCCCCCTCTTGGCCGCACCCCTTCCTTGGAGGAAGGGGCAAGGCTGCGCCCTTCCCCCCTCTAATGCACCTATATAAAGGGAGGGGAGGGAGGGGTGGCCGCACCCTATGCCCTGGCTCCTCCCTCCTCCCTGCAACACCTCCTCCTCCTCCCGTAGTTGCTTAGCGAAGCCCTGCCGGAGTTCTGTTGCATCCACCACCACACCGTCGTGCTGGATCTTCCTCAACTTCTCCTCCCCCCTTGCTGGATCAAGAAGGAGGAGACGTCTCCCGTCCCGTACGTGTGTTGAACGCGGAGGTGTCGTCCGTTCGGTACTAGATCATCGGTGAATTGGATCACGGCAAGTACGACTACCTCATCCACGTTCACTCGAACGCTTCCGTTGCGATCTACAAAGTGGTATGTAGATGCTATCTAATCTGAATACTCGTTGCTAGATGAACTCATAGATGGATCTTGGTGAAACCGTAGGAAAATTTTTAATTTTCTGCAACGTTCCCCAACAGTGGCATCATGAGCTAGGTCTATGCGTAGTTCTTCTTGCGCGAGTAGAACACAATTTGTTGCGGGCGTAGATGTTGTCAACTCTTCTTGCCGCTACTAGTCTTATCTTGCTTCAGCAGTATTGTGGGATGAAGCGGCCCGGACCAACCTTACACGTACGCTTACGTGAGACCGGTTCCACCGACTAACATGCACTAGTTGCATAAGGTGGCTGGCGGGTGTCTGTCTCTCCTACTTTAGTTGGAGCGGATTCGATGAAAAGGGTCCTTATGAAGGGTAAATAGAAGTTGACAAATCACGTTGTGGCTTTAACGTAGGTAAGAAAACGTTCTTGCTAGAACCCTAATTCAGCCACGTAAAACTTGCAACAACAATTAGAGGACGTCTAACTTGTTTTTGCAGCAAGTGCTTTGTGATATGATATGGCCAAAGTTGTGATGTATGATGAATGATCTATATGTGATGTATGAGATGTTCATGCTATTGTAATAGGAATCACGACTTGCATGTCGATGAGTATGACAACCGGCAGGAGCCATAGGAGTTGTCTTTATTTTTGTATGACCTGCGTGTCATTGAGAATCGCCATGTAAGTTACTTTACTTTATTGCTAAACGCGTTAGCCATAGTAGTAGAAGTAATTGTTGGCGAGCAACTTCATGGAGACACGATGATGAAGATCATGGTGTCAAGCCGGTGACAAGATGATCATGGAGCCCCAAGATGAAGATCAAAGGAGCTATGTGATATTGGCCATATCATGTCACGTTTATTATTTGATTGCATGTGATGTTTATCATGTTTTGCATCTTGTTTACTTAGAACGACGGTAGTAAATAAGATGATCCCTCATAATAATTTCAAGAAAGTGTTCTCCCTAACTGTGCACCGTTGCTAAGGTTCGTCGTTCCGAAGCACCACGTGATGATCGGGTGTGATAGGTCCTTACGTTCGCATACAACGGGTGTAAGACAGATTTACACACGCAAAACACTTAGGTTGACTTGACGAGCCTAGCATGTACAGACATGGCCTCGGAACACAGAAGACCGAAAGGTCGAGCATGAGTCGTATAGAAGATACGATCAACATGAAGATGTTCACCGATGTTGGCTAGTCCGTCTCACGTGATGATCGGACACGGCCTAGTTGACTCGGATCATGTAATACTTAGATGACTAGTAGAGGGATGTCTATCTAAGTGGGAGTTCATTAAATTTGATTAAATGAACTTTATTATCATGAACTTAGTCTAAATATTTACAATATGTCTTGTAGATCAAATGGCCAACGTAGTCCTCAACTTCAACGCGTTCCTAGAGAAAACCAAGCTGAAAGACGATGGTAGCAACTATACGGACTGGGTCCGGAACCTGAGGATCATCCTCATAGCTGCCAAGAAAGATTATGTCCTAAGAGCACCGCTGGGTGACGCACCTATTCTCCCTGCAGAACAAGACGTTATGAACGCTTGGCAGTCACGCTGCGATGATTACTCCCTCGTTCAGTGCGGCATGCTTTACAGCTTAGAGCCGGGGCTCCAAAAGCGTTTTGAGAGACATGGAGCATATGAGATGTTCGAAGATCTGAAAATGGTTTTCCAAGCTCATGCCCGGGTCAAGAGATATGAAGTCTCCGACAAATTCTTTAGCTGTAAGATGGAGGAAAATAGTTCTGTCAGTGAACACATACTCAAAATGTCTGGGTTGCACAACCGCATGACTCAACTGGAAGTTAATCTCCCGGAAGAAGCGGTCATTGACAGAATCCTCCAGTCGCTTCCACCTAGCTACAAGAGCTTTGTGATGAACTACAATATGCAGGGGATGGTAAAGACCATTCCTGAGGTATATGCTATGCTGAAATCAGCAGAGGTAGAAATCAAGAAGGAGCATCAAGTGTTGATGGTGAATAAAACCACTAAGTTCAAGAAGGGCAAGGGTAAAAAGAACTTCAAGAAGGACGGCAAGGATATTGCCGCGCCCGGTAAGCAAGTTGCCGGGAAGAAGCCAAAGAATGGACCCAAGCCCGAGACTGAGTGTTTTTATTGCAAGGGAAGTGGTCACTGGAAGCGGAACTGCCCCAAATACTTAGCGGACAAGAAGGCCGGCAAAACCAAAGGTATATGTGATATACATGTAATTGATGTGTACCTTACCAGTACTCGTAGTAGCTCTTGGGTATTTGATACCGGTGCAGTTGCTCACATTTGTAACTCAAAGCAGGAGCTGCGGAATAAACGGAGACTGGCGAAGGACGAGGTGACGATGCGCGTCGGGAATGGTTCCAAGGTCGATGTGATCGCCGTCGGCACGCTGCCTCTACATTTACCTACGGGATTAGTTTTAAACCTCAATAATTGTTATTTAGTGCCAAGTTTGAGCATGAACATTGTGTCTGGATCTCGTTTAATTCGAGATGGCTACTCATTTAAATCCGAGAATAATGGTTGTTCTATTTATATGAGAGATATGTTTTATGGTCATGCTCCGATGGTTAATGGTTTATTCTTAATAAATCTCGTACGTGATGATACACATATTCATAGTGTGAATACCAAAAGAGTTAAAGTTGATAACAATAGTTCCACATATTTGTGGCACTGCCGCCTTGGTCACATAGGTGTCAAACGCATGAAGAAGCTCCATGCAGATGGACTTTTAGAGTCTCTTGATTATGAATCATTTGACACGTGCGAACCATGCCTCATGGGTAAAATGACCAAGACTCCATTCTCAGGAACAATGGAGCGAGCAACCAACTTATTGGAAATCATACATACCGATGTGTGCGGTCCAATGAGTGTTGAGGCTCGCGGTGGCTATCGTTATGTTCTCACCCTCACTGATGACTTGAGTAGATATGGGTATATCTACTTAATGAAACACAAGTCTGAGACCTTTGAAAAGTTCAAGGAATTTCAGAGTGAGGTTGAAAATCAACGTGATAGAAAGATCAAGTTTCTACGATCAGATCGTGGAGGAGAATACTTGAGTCACGAATTTGGCACACACTTAAGAAAATGTGGAATAGTTTCACAACTCATGCCGCCTGGAACACCTCAGCGTAATGGTGTGTCCGAACGTCGTAATCGCACTCTATTAGATATGGTGCGATCTATGATGTCTCTTACCGATTTACCGCTATCTTTTTGGGGCTATGCTTTAGAGACTGTCGCATTCACTTTAAATAGGGCTCCGTCGAAATCCGTTGAGACGACACCGTATGAATTATGGTTTGGGAAGAAACCTAAGATGTCGTTTCTAAAAGTTTGGGGATGCGATGCTTATGTCAAGAAACTTCAACCTGAGAAGCTCGAACCCGAGTCGGAAAAATGCGTCTTCATAGGATACCCAAAAGAAACTGTTGGGTATACCTTCTACCTCAGATCCGAAGGCAAGATCTTTGTTGCCAAGAATGGATCCTTTCTAGAGAAAGAGTTTCTCTCGAAAGAAGTAAGTGGGAGGAAAGTAGAACTTGATGAAGTGTTACCTCTTGAACCGGAAAATGGCGAAACTCAAGAAAACGTTTCTGAGGTGCCTGCACTGACTAGAGAGGAAATTGATGATGATGATCAAGATGCTTCTGATCAAGCTCCTACTGAAATTCGAAGGTCCACAAGGACACGTTCCGCACCAGAGTGGTACGGCAACCCTGTCTTGGAAATCATGTTGTTAGACAACGGTGAACCTTCGAACTATGAGGAAGCAATGGCGGGCCCGGATTCCGACAAATGGCTAGAGGCCATGAAATCCGAGATAGGATCCATGTATGAAAACGAAGTATGGACTTTGACTGACTTGCCCGTTGAACGGCGAGCCATAGAAAATAAATGGATCTTTAAGAAGAAGACAGACGCGGATGGTAATGTGACCATCTATAAAGCTCGGCTTGTCGCTAAGGGTTATCGACAAGTTCAAGGGGTTGACTACGATGAGACTTTCTCACCGGTAGCAAAGCTGAAGTCCGTCCGAATCATGTTAGCAATTGCCGCATACTATGATTATGAGATATGGCAAATGGACGTCAAAACGGCATTCCTTAATGGTTTCCTTAAGGAAGAATTGTATATGATGCAGCCGGAAGGTTTTGTCGATCCTAAAAATGCTGACAAGGTGTGCAAGCTCCAACGCTCGATTTATGGGCTGGTGCAAGCATCTCGGAGTTGGAACATTCGCTTTGATGAGATGATCAAAGTGTTTGGGTTTACACAGACTTATGGAGAAGCCTGTGTTTACAAGAAAGTGAGTGGGAGCTCTGTAGCATTTCTCATATTATATGTAGACGACATACTTTTGATGGGAAATGATGTAGAACTCTTGGACAGCATTAAGGCCTACTTGAATAAAAGTTTTTCAATGAAGGACCTTGGAGAAGCTGCTTATATATTAGGCATCAAGATCTATAGAGATAGATCGAGACGCCTCATAGGTCTTTCACAAAGCACATACCTTGATAAAATATTGAAGAAGTTCAATATGGATCAATCTAAGAAAGGGTTCTTACCTGTGTTACAAGGTGTGAAATTGAGCTCAGCTCAATGCCCGACCACGGCAGAAGAAATAGAAGAGATGAGCGTCATCCCCTATGCCTCAGCCATAGGTTCTATTATGTATGCCATGCTGTGTACCAGACCTGATGTAAACCTTGCCGTAAGTTTGGTAGGAAGGTACCAAAGTAATCCCGGCAAGGAACACTGGACAGCGGTCAAGAATATCCTGAAGTACCTGAAAAGGACCAAGGAAATGTTTCTCGTTTATGGAGGTGACGAAGAGCTCGTCGTAAAAGGTTACGTCGACGCTAGCTTCGACACAGATCTGGATGACTCTAAGTCACAAACCGGTTTCGTGTATATTTTGAATGGTGGGGCAGTAAGCTGGTGCAGTTGCAAGCAAAGCGTCGTGGCGGGATCTACATGTGAAGCGGAGTACATGGCAGCCTCGGAGGCAGCACATGAAGCAATTTGGGTGAAGGAGTTCATCACCGACCTCGGAGTCATACCCAATGCGTCGGGGCCAATCAAGCTCTTCTGTGACAACACTGGAGCTATTGCACTTGCAAAGGAGCCCAGGTTTCACAAGAAGACCAGGCACATCAAGCGTCGCTTCAACTCCATTCGTGAAAATGTTCAAGATGGAGACATAGAAATTTGTAAAGTGCACACGGATCTGAATGTCGCAGATCCGTTGACTAAACCTCTCCCTAAGGCAAAACATGATCAGCACCAGAACTCTATGGGTGTTCGATTCATCACAATGTAACTAGATTATTGACTCTAGCGCAAGTGGGAGACTGTTGGAAATATGCCCTAGAGGCAATAATAAAAGCATTATTATTATATTTCCTTATTCATGATAATTGTCTTTATTCGTGCTATAATTGTGTTAACCGGAAATCGTAATACATGTGTGAATAACAGACAACAACATGTCCCTAGTGAGCCTCTAGTTGACTAGCTCGTTGATCGACAGATAGTCATGGTTTCCTGACTATGGACATTGGATGTCATCGATAACGGGATCACATCATTAGGAGAATGATGTGATGGACAAGACCCAATCCTAAACATAGCATAAGATCGCATAGTTCGTTTGCTAGAGTTTTCCAATGTCAAGTATCCTTTCCTTAGACCATGAGATCGTGTAACTCCCGGATACCGTAGGAGTGCTTTGGGTATGCCAAACGTCACAACGTAACTGGGTGACTATAGAGGTATACTACGGGTATCTCTGAAAGTGTCTGTTGGGTTGACATGGATCAAGACTGGGATTTGTCACTCCGCTTGACGGAGAGGTATCACCGGGCCCTCTCGGTAATGCATCATCACAATGAGCTCAATGTGATCAAAGTGTTTGATCACGGGATCATGCATTACGGAACGAGAAAAGTGACTTGCCGGTAACGAGATTGAACGAGGTATTGGTATACCGACGATCGAATCTCGGGCAAGTAAAATACCGATTGACAAAGGGAATCGTATACGGGATTAATTGAATCCTCGACATCGTGGTTCATCCGATTAGATCATCGTGGAGCATGTGGGAGCCAACATGGGTATCCAGATCCCGCTGTTGGTTATTGCCCGAGAGCCGTCTCGGTCATGTCTGCATGTCTCCCGAACCCGTAGGGTCTACACACTTAAGGTTCGGTGACGCTAGGGTTGTGAAGATATGTATGTGCAGTAACCCGAATGTTGTTCGGAGTCCCGGATGAGATCCCGGACGTCACGAGGAGTTCCGGAATGGTCCGGAGGTAAAGAATTATATATAGGAAGTGCTATTTTGGCCATCGGGACAAGTTTCGGTGTTATCGGTATTGTACCGGGACCACCGGAGGGGTCCTGGGGGTCCACCGGGGGGTCCACCTGCCCCGGGGGGCACATGGGCTATAGGGGGTGCACCCTGGCCTATATGGGCCAAGGGCACCAGCCCCAAGGGCCCATGAGCCAAGGAAACTTGGAGAGGGGAGAGTCCAAAGGGGGGAAGGCACCTCCGAGGTGCCTTGGGGAGGATGGACTCCTCCCCCCCTCTTGGTCGCACCCCTTCCTTGGAGGAAGGGGCAAGGCTGCGCCCTTCCCCCCTCTAATGCACCTATATAAAGGGAGGGGAGGGAGGGGTGGCCGCACCCTATGCCCTGGCTCCTCCCTCCTCCCTGCAACACCTCCTCCTCCTCCCGTAGTTGCTTAGCGAAGCCCTGCCGGAGTTCTGCTGCATCCACCACCACACCGTCGTGCTGGATCTTCCTCAACTTCTCCTCCCCCCTTGCTGGATCAAGAAGGAGGAGACGTCTCCCGTCCCGTACGTGTGTTGAACGCGGAGGTGCCGTCCGTTCGGTACTAGATCATCGGTGAATTGGATCACGGCAAGTACGACTACCTCATCCACGTTCACTCGAACGCTTCCGTTGCGATCTACAAAGTGGTATGTAGATGCTATCTAATCTGAATACTCGTTGCTAGATGAACTCATAGATGGATCTTGGTGAAACCGTAGGAAAAATTTTAATTTTCTGCAACGTTCCCCAACACCCACATCATCCTCTCTTGGACGAACTAGGTCTAGAGCTAGGTCTTTGTCTTCGGCGTCTTTGATTGTGCCGTCAAAGTCGCCCCTTAGGTCTTGGTGTGGTAGTATATTCATACTCAGTCTTAGGTCGATCGGACGCCTTCCTTTCCGGGTCTCTTGGTCTTGAATGGTTTGGTCTCCCTTATCGTGACTTCTCCTGCCTCCTTTGAGACATGTGAAGTCGGTCCCAAGGCTTCGTGAAGGTACCGAGGATGGTCTTTCTCGGTAAGACTTAGCTACAACGACGAACATATCCTTACAGGTTTGTTGTTATAGACTGACTTGTCAAATTATGGTTGGAGACAAGGGAGGAGGTGGGGTCTAGCAGTGAAAACAGGGGAAGGGATTGGTCGGAGAGGGGTCTCGAAGCAACAATTAGTAAATATTTTTGTAGGGAAAAAAGCTATTTTTAATATATTTTTATTAAAACAATAAGTATAGGATTTCATAGGCGTGGCCTTTTTTTATGTAAAAACGCAGTCCCCCGTATTTCCATCTCTCATATAGTGGAGCACTAGGACAAGCCTTAGAGCATCTACAGCTGAACGGCCCATATCCACCCCCAAAAGCCTAGGGGGCCTGCACGGACACTACCCAAACAGAAAAAAGGCACTCAACCAGCCGCCTCAAACGTAGCCCAAACTTCCGGGCTAACCGGCAAACCCCCATAATTAGCCCAATGAGGGGCAGATATATGGATGTCTGGGTGCGCCTGCATGTCGGTGTCAATCCTTCCCGGCCACTCCACTCCGCCCCCTAACTCCTCTCCGGTGAACTCCGGGCTTCTCCGGCATGACGGATAGTGGATCCAACTTCGAGATGTCCTAAACCGTGGATTTGGACCTCATCCCATGCGGATGAGGAGGAGATGGATGTTCGCTTGGCTCTCCGCCGCTTACGGGAGGAGTGTGCCCGATCGCGGTCGGTCTCGATCTGACGAAACTCCATTACGTCCGCTCAAAGGATGCTTAGATCCGCCGGTTCTTGTGGCTCTAGGTGCATCATGGCGGCCTAGCCGCACGCGGTCACCACCGCTTGGCGGCGCAACTCCTGGGTGGTGGCTCGTCCTTGCGGTGCTGGCCTCCAAAACGAAGTTCAACTCCGCCATTATTTATGGCCAAACCGGCCAAGAGGCGCGACCTGCCCGCCGTGCTAGATAGAGGGTGCCGGACAACACAGCAGCCCTCGAGGCGGAGCCGATGGAGTCGCACGTCGGCTTGGACCTCAAAGAGGAAACCCTTCGTGCCCGCATCAGCGGGAAGCGGCAAAGGAGGGTGATGCGCATGGCTAGCAAGGGAGCCAAGTCGGGTTGTCTGTGCCATGGCGGGACAACCACCCAAAGAGGAAATGATGGAGGACCGCGAGGTATTGGACAACTCCGACAGTGGGCAGATTGCCTTGATCCGTTTTGCATCTCAGACCACTACTTCGGCAACCAAGGCGGCAAGGGTAAGGATAGTCATGGATGAATTTCTTTCATTGTCGTAGCTAGTAGAACATGTCAAATTTTAGTAGTCCGATGACATGTGTGTTCAAGTGCTTATGTAATTTCACGTTGCATGAAACTAGTATAGATTTAAGGATTTGGTTTGAGGAAGCCGGTTGCATGAAACTAGTATAGATTTAAGGATTTGGTTTAAGGAAGCCGGTTGTGGAGTTGGACTTTTAATATGCGGTCGCTGTGGCACGTCCAGGGATTGCGTAGATGCTCTTACCTCTCACAACATGTCTGGTCAGCTTTTCACATTCAGGCAGGATCGCTGGAGTACACTTACATTGGTAAGTGTTTCTCAAGTAAGATCACTTTACTAAATCAGCACTAGTGTACAGTACAACATGCGACTCCAGCTCCATCTATCTACGCAGCGGCCCTTTCATGATCCTGACCAGCGTCTAGTGACCCAACAAAGGAAGAGGAGGAGGAACAACCGAACAATAGAACAAACGGTAGTGGTTTCGGCTGCACGCAGTGTACGTATCGTGTGTTCCTTTTTACAGCGTGTCCTCGGAGTGCAAAGAGAAATCCGGCTCGTCCGGCTTGGCCAGCTTGGGGAACTTCATGGTGGACACGTCGTCGATCCGCTGCGACATGCTCTTCTGGTGCGCGCCCTTCTTGGTGTTCTTGGCGAACTTGGATGCCAGGAACGTGGCGCCCAGGTGCGTGCCGCCGCCGTCGCCGCCCTCCGCGGACGACGACGCCGCGCCAGCGCCGCCCTTGTACTCGCCGAGCAGCGGCGTGCTGGCGTCGGCGCCGGCGATGGCGCCGGCCCCGCCCTGCCCGTCGTCGTCGCCCTGGTCGTAGAGGAGCCCCTCCTGCTTCATGAGCTCCCTGGCGAGCTTCCTCTTCTTGTACCGCCTCCAGGCGCCCTGCACGAAGCAGGCGCCCCAGCTCCGCCACTGGTGGGAGTAGTACCGGAACGCGTGCTGCAGCCGCTTGCTGTGGAGGCGCTTGAACTGGTTGGCCACGTACTTGAGGTCCTCGGCGCGGAGCGCGAACGCCTCCACCTCCGTCACCGACCGCACCGTGCGCGTGGACTGCGGGAAGTTGAGGCTCGGGTTGGGCATCAGCGCCCACGTCAGGAGCTCCTCGCCGCAGAAGTCCCCCGGCCGGAGCGTGATGGAGCTGAAGAAGTTGGTCCGGCCGCCGTCCGTCGTCGAGCTCTCCAGCTCGCCACGGATGATGAAGAGCATCTCGCTCACGGGGTCGCCCTCCCGGACAATGTACGCGTCCTTGGTGCTCAGCGACGACACCAGCCGCTCGCAGATGGCGTCCAGCAGCTGCTCGTCCATCTGCGAGAAGAAGGGCACCTGCAATGCAAACAAGACCACAGTTAATGCCGACGTTCAGCGTCGGAGTCACAGTCACCGTGCCGGCGGCGGAGAGAAAATGGCATATGGCGTGGCAACGTACCCGCCGGACGAGGGCGAGGCAGAGGTGGCGCTGGATCTCGCGGCGGAGGTCGAGGGGCAGAGACTGGAGGATGGATTCCTCGTCGACGCCTCTGGTGGCCAGCCACTTGTACTGGAAGAACCTCCGGACGCGCTCCTGGAGCTCCAGGGGAAGCTGCCGGTGACGCATCCACTCCTCGATGTCGCGGCGCTTCACCCGCCACTCCTCCAGCCTCACCGTCATCGACTGCAAGTACGTCTGCGAAGCAAAAAAACAAAGAGCCAAGATGGAACAATGAACAATTTATGTCGATTTGGGCAATATCCACAGCTGCAGGTTAAATTTTCAAACATGAAAAACGAGCATCCATTTCCACGATAACAAATAAATAAATACCTGCATGTTTCCAATGAGATGTGAGAAGAAAACAAGGCCCATGATGCAGATGAGGATGCAGAATATAGTCTCCCCTGCGTAGGTGCTGTTCTGCAAATTCTGTCCATAAGAACTTGCAGAAAACAAACACAAATTCAGTTTCCTTGCATCATCATACTCAGTTCAGACATCAAAAGAACTGCATCTTTTATACACATATATGCATACCTCAAGTTCCGGAAACCCCACCAGAGGCAGTAGAGATACTTCTCGAAGAAGGACGCATCGACGATATCAAGCTTGAGAGCATCCTCGAACAATCCGTACTCAAATTTCGCCCCGGGAAGCCCGCACTGCTTAGTGATGTTGCTAGCCGCGTGCCACTTCATCCGAACAGGATCCTCAAGCGTTTTGCAGTCCAGATAGCTCATGTCACATATGGGCACCCTGGGGTCAGTGCCATTATCGTTTGTGCATTGGTCCACCCAGCAGGTGTACTGCCTCTCTATGGACAGCAGGTACCACAGCGCGCCGAGAACCTGCATAATTAACGTACATATATACACCATGTGAATCCATTCCTCTGCCTCAACAGACGACGGCGTGCATTGCATACATACATGACTGGCCAGTGTGTAGAGAAGCAAGTTGTAGGCGGCCCCTGCCCAGGCAGTTCTTGTGACCACTCCACTGGACTTGACGATCTTGGAGTTGAGGGATATGATGAGGAACACCCTCGGTATGTACTGGATCAGCACGATCATCGAGAGCGTGTTGTTGGTGTGGTTTGCTGAGGTGGTGCTCACGGCTGGTATCACAAACCAGATAATGATCTGCAACGATAAGCCTGCTCAGCTTAATTATCACGTAGTACTTGTATTCAGTATGTGACTATTGCCGGACGCATCAAATTAGCTAGCTAGCTAGCTAGCGATTGTGTTTGACTCTCTGAAACATTCCTGCTTATACATTTGAGCTGAATTAGTAGTATGTATATATATAACTGACACAACATTTGATCAGGGAAGCTGTATCAAGGTCTGAATGCACTGTCGTTGCATGCACATTAATCATGTCGTTCATAAGGAACACGGGATTAACTGTATCACGTCAAAATTCATCACACTGTAATGACATTTCTGAAATTCAACACAACAGCACAAATATTGATAAATATACAAAGATTGCCAGATTTGAAATGCGTCGTTGTTGACGGTGGAGAGATAGGGAGAAGGAGGGAGGGATGGAGGCATGCCTGGGGAATGGGGAGCATGGCGGCGAGATCGATGATGAAGTCGTTCTTGAGGTACCGGATGGCGATCTGGTCGGGGTCCCTGACGAGCTCGCCGCGCCCGAAGACGCGCGAGCTGGGCGCGACGAAAGCGGTGCGGAACTTGAGGATCATGTGCGCGAGGTAGAAGAGGTCGGCGACGGTGCGCACGGCGGTGACGGCGACGCCGATGCCCATGTTCATCTTGACGCACGCCTGCGTCTTGGCGTAGAGGAGGTAGAAGTACATGGGGTCGACGAAGAGGCCGACCATGCAGGTGACGAGGAAGAGGCGGTTCCAGTTAAGGACGACGTCGTCCCCGGGGTCGAGGATGCGGCTGGGCGTCCATGGCCGGCGGCCCTGGGGCTGGTTGGCGGAGGACGCGGCGCCGGCGCCATGGCGGAAGAAGGGGAGCGGCGGGCGGCGGAAGGGCGGGAGGACGTGACGCTGGAGGAAGCCGGCCATGGGCGGTGCTCGTGGCGGTGGGCGTCGGGGCGTCGATCGTCATGCATTGCATGCGCGTGCGCGGGTGGGGTGGGTGGTGCGGCTTCGATCGGGGCCACGAGGTGGTGCGGCGGCCGCGCGTTGCGGGTGCTTTGCCTCGCCGCGCGACCGACCGAGCCACAAATCGGACATTTCAATGTTTTTTTAACAAAAAAAGAAATTATTTGTAGGTTGTGCGAGCATAAATTAACTCTTCGGAATCCATTATATGTGAATTTGGCACCTCAATTCCTTGATCCAGAGGATCCTACCTCGTTGTCGCATTAGGGTCTCCATCTTCATGGAGCAAACTTGTTGAAATGCGAAAGCTTGTAGAAGCAGCGGTCGAAATATCATCGATGTAGACCAAGACGCGGGTGGCCACAGTGTGCATAGTGAATCGTCGCTCCGGAGAATGAAACATCAAAGAGGGCCTATAGAACACCCCAGTTCAGCCAGGCAGAGTCGGGAACATAAATCTCACACGCTCCCGATAAAGCCAAGGTCGACCAACTTTTATCAATCGGAACTGGAGCCAGAGAACCAACCAAAATGCATAGCCACGCTGTCAACTCCGCAGAACTAGAAGCAGTGCTTGCCAACGTCACTTGTTTGCGTTGCCACAATTAATAATAAAAAGATACTAAGCTCTCTTGATTTGGAACCTCCTTGTGCATCAAGGGCTGTGGGGTCGCTCGGACCCGACTGTACGGGTGTGTGCCATTGGTTGAGGGTTTCTGTTCGTTTTTTCATTTTCCTAGTTTTCTTTTCTACCCTTAAATTTATTTTTCACATTAAAATTTGTGAACATTTTTAAAATCCTTGATCATTTTCTAAATTCATGAATATTTTAAAAAATCACAAACAATTTTGGTGTTTGTGAACATTATTAAATTTGCAAATTTTATTTCAAATTTGTGAATATTTTCTGAATCCATGATTTTTTTAATTCTTGATCATTTTTTGAGAATGCGTTTTTTTTAATTTGCAATGTCTTTAAAAATCCAAGACCTTTAAAATCGGTGAACATCTTTCGATTTAATGAACTTAAAAAAAATAGGCGTCCCCTCACACATTACAAGGTCCGACTTAGGATCAATTAGCCGATCAGCGCTCTAGGTTGGTTAAGTTGACTTGTAACCCTAGACTTCGGCCCCTTAACAAGGCGAGGTCAAGGGGGTGGTTTGAGGCCATCTAACCCATTATCGTCGTCTCGGTAGCATAATCACTCATACTGTAATCCCCTCGCATGAGATGTTTCCCAACAATCGCAAAGGAGTAGTAGGTTTTAGCTCGGTCGTGAGGGCCCGAATCTAGGTAAAATCCTTTCGCGTGATCTACTCTCGAACATCCAGACGCGCTCTGCACCATACCAAGGTTGCTGACAGATTTTAGTACCATTACTTGACACACCAAATAGGGGTTGCGCCGGTCAGAGACCGAAGCCAAAGTCGAATCTTTAACCATGCCCAGTGAGTTCGGGCAATGCCGGAGCATCATCTTCGGCTCCATCAAACTCGTCGCAGATGGGGTTTGTCGGCTCTACAACAACACGCCGTCCACCCCCGCCCAAACCATGTATTGGAAGCCTCAAATTCACCTTCGAGCGGCACGGCGACACCGTTTGCCTCTGTGTCCCGCCATCGCCACCGACACATGGAGTAACGCCGATCTCGGCAAAATCTGTGATAACTGGATCTTCAACAACCCGCCAGCCCGCCCTGACGCAAGGAGTGCATATGATCTTCTAGATTGTTGATATACGGCGAGCCCAAAAGCTCACACGCAGAATAGTCTACGCAACGACCACGACAGCTCATACAAAATACATGGAGTGGTCTGACTCCGCCGCCACATTTGATCGTTATCGATCACTCGGAGTGCGTCCCTCACCCAGGGAAATTCGCATTGGTGCTAGAGTTGCTCGTGCCTCCCCAAAGTCCTAATGGATAGGGGCAGCGGAATCAACATCATCTTCTCCAACACACTTGCAAAGATGGGGATCTTCAAATCCCGCTTATGCCCATCGCCAACCAGCTTCCATGGTTTTGTACGAGGAAAGAAGGGCAAATATCTCTTGAGGTAGTCTTCGGGGACGAGGATAACTTCCGCTTGGAAACGTTGTGCTTCGAGGCCACTCTGTTCCGAGTAGCTACAACGTGATCCTAGGCAGACCATCATATATGAAGTTCATGGAGTTGCCATCCTACATCTATTTACAGCTAGAATGTTGGGCCCAAATGACACCATCACGGTCAATGGCAACACCGAGAAAGCGCTAGAAGCAGAGGTCGCCACTCTGGAGCACGTCAAGGCTAATGTCGCATCAGCGTAGGTGGAAGAAATAAAGAAGACATTGTACCCAACTACCACTTCATTGTCTAGGAAACCTAAGCCCCAACCCGCCTTCCAACCGACAAAAGAAACAAAGAAACATCAAGTGCAACTAGAGGACCCAGCCAAGACAGTTATCATAGGAGGTGACTTGTGCCCGGAGCAAGAAGGCAAGATCGTCCAATTCCTTTGGTATAACTAGGATCTTCGCTTGAAGACCCACTGACATGTCTGGTGTCCCCACGCATTACCCAACACGGCATGGACATCCGCAAGGATGCGAGGCCGGTCAAACAGGCCCGTCAACACTTCACCACAGAGAAACGCCGCGCAGCCATAGTGGAAATAGCTCGGCTCCTAGCTACCAGCTTTATCAAGGAGGTCGCCCACCCTGAGTGATTCTCCAACCCGGTAATGACCAGGAAAAACTTGTTGTGTCAAATGTGTATCGACTACACTGACCTCAACGAGGCTTGTCCAAAAGACTCGTTCCCACTACCATGCATCGATCAAGTGATCGACTCTACCGTGGGTTGCAAGTGGCTCTATTTCCTGGATGCCTACTCCGGCTATCACCAAGTTCAGATGAAGGAGTCGGATAAGAAGAAAACCTCGTTTATCACACCCTTCGGGACGTTCTGCTACATCGCCATGCCTTTCGGACTTAAGCGCACATGCGCCACCTACCAGCGAACAATGCGAAAATGTCGCCACGATCAAATCAACAAGAAGCATATGTTGACGACATGGTCACAAGACACATGACAAAGCCAACCTGCTAGCCGACCAAGAGCAAATCTTCGCCGCTTTAGAATGAAACTGAACCAGACAAGTGTATCTTGGGGTTCCCTTAGGCTATCTCCTCGGTTTCATCATCTCCTAGCACGGCATAGAGGCGAATCCGGAGAAAATAAAGGCAATCGTCTAGCTCGAGCCAATAGAAACAGTCTGCAAGGTCCAGAAACTCGCGACTGTAAGCCGCTTTATCTCCCACCTCGGCGAAAGGCTCTGCCAGCCTCAAACGTTTGCTGCAATCCAACCCAGCGCTAATATCACTAGCAGAAGCAGAGCCCATGTTACTCTCCATAACCACCACCACATAGTTGGTCAGTGTCATTATAAAAGTCTGCAAGAAGTACAAAACACCTTAAACATAATAAAAATTACGCCGGTCTCTAGACAACCAAGCGACCATTTTACTACCGCCAGAACGAGCCGCCGACACTGCCGTTGCTCCCCTACCGAAGCCGGCTTGACCTTATTTATGGCAGCCGGAAAATCTTTGTGCACGTGCCACTATGGACCAAAGCCTTGGAGCCACAGTCGTCGTCGTTGAACCCTTAAATGGATCTTAAGCAACTGACATCACATCTCGTTGTTGCGCACGCACAAGAAGAAACCCTAACCTCGCCGCCCTAAGGAAACTGTAGAATATACGCCGGAGCTCCGTCGACTATGTCCAGATGGACAAACTCGAAGAGGATCAAAACCCAAAAGACAAACTCAAAGAGGTGCCACCATCTGCCCGAGCGCCGCACCATTAAGAACTAAAAAAACTAACCTGGACTATTAGCTGATGCAAAGGCACCGGGATTCCCCTCCCAGCCACCAGCGCCGGAGCGACGGGGAGAGGGAACGCGAATCTACGGGCTCATCAACGAAGTCTAGGTGGAGGGTTTGCCCTTGCCATCGAGTGGAAGGGGAGAAAAAAAAAGTCAAGATGTTATTGTTTGCATACCCAACTGCTGGAATATAACTGAATGTGATTCCTCAAAAAAGAAAGCAGACAAATTATATTACACATCCCTTTATTTGTGATCTTTCTGTTAAATAAAAAAATCAAAATGTAATCATTCTATGAATACTGGAAACATCCAATTGCAAAATATAGAGAAAAAAAGCTGTGTATAAAAAGACACAAAGTGGTTAGACCAGCAATCAGGAGCTACGTGCACCAATCTTGCCCCTTTGTGTATTCAATATGCTCATCTACTAGTCTCCACCTCAGTCTATGCATAGTTGGAAATTGCAGTTGCGTTTTCCAAAAATTATACACCTCCTACATGACATGACCTCCTATAGCTTTCATTCTACTGATACGATTACCCTGTTCTTCTATGTACGTTTCTTTTGCAAATCTTGAAGGTGAACGAACCCACCGGCCCAGGTGAACCATATCGTTTGCAGCTAGACGTGGCATTCCCAAACTGTCAAACAAGCATATACTCCCTCCGTTCCAAATTACTCGTCGTGGTTTTAGTTCAAATTTGAACTAAAACCACGACAAGTAATTTGGAACGGAAGGATTAGGACTGAAGATACCAACGCTGTAGCAGGCTTAATTGGGCAGATGATGGTACTTACGTCCAGAAATCAATCATCATTACTGAATAATATAAGCACGGCTAATTTCTTTAGTACAACCTTTAGTCCCAAACAACTGCATGCGCACTGCACAAAATACCTGTAAAGAAAAATATCATCTGCAGCCTTCTCCCAAAACATGGTCACTTCCAAAAACAAAACACCTGCGGCACAATTTGTTATGCTAAACACTGTACAAAGCAAACACATATACTAATAATTATTTGAATTATGCTAAACACTGTAACCCACCTCTGACTTAATTAAAAGACTGTAGGAGCTCTCTCCTACAGTCCCTTGCAGCTCCAAAAAAAAACTTTGCACTCATAAAAAGCAGGCATGTATAGGAAGAAACAGGGAAGGGTCCTCACAAGTCTGAGCATAAAATTCATACATATGCACTAACGCTTACAAACTCTTCTGGATTTTGCACCTAAAAACAGGGAACAGTTATAATAATTATTTTAACTGTTCATGGTTCTAAGAAGTCAGTCCTCGCTTACAGCCTCCCAACACCAACAATTAACCAGCACAATTTCTTCTATCTACTTGAATAACAAGTAACTAGCGAGAAGTTGTCACAGGGGAGATAGCTGGCCCTGTGTTACATGAAAATATGTGCAGAAAGAAAGACCTATAATCATCGCCGGATACATGACAGTACTCTCTAATCTGAAAAAACAGAAAGAACTTTGCCTACCTTGCCAAATGACAACAAGGAAACTGCTGAAAACTAATACTATTGGACATAAAAGAAAGGAGATGGATAGAAATATATGTCAGCTTCGTAATGAACACTTTTTCTGAGAATGCCCAAGAAGATGACACCGGCCACACTGAACGATCCGTTTCGGCCGTTTCAAGCTTTCCATCTTGAGAATCTTCATTTTGGGACGGCCAGGAGGCCTTCGGATCTTTGGTGGCCGAAGTATCATGTCTGATTTGTATAGGCCTCGCGGCCCAGAGGACGAATTGCTCCAGTGGATCCTGTCTGGAATTGGATAGATCCGCTGAGAGTAAGTTTCCCTGTACTTCATTACACTAAAGCAATCATGTGCATACAGGCGAGGATCTTCACCACATGAAAGTAGTGCAGCAGCAGCATGTGCACATGGAATACCATAAATTTGCCACCGACGGCACGAGCAGAACCTGGTTTGAGTATCCACAATGTTTGTTCGCTCAGATGACACGATCTCAAACTCCACCTTGTTTGCTCGGAGTACTTGATAACATCTTGAATCAGAAATGGATTCAGAAATAAGTTTCTCGGCAGATGGAACAAGAACTGAGTTAAGGGATAGTGCCAAGTTCTGACGTTCAGTAAACCAGCAGGTTAGTTGGTGCCTGATGTATTCAACAGTTTGCACAATGGGAAGCTCATGACACTCCAGGGCCCAGTTATATAATATCTCAGTTATCGCAAGACTAAAATGGCCATATCTGATACCCTCAAAGTAAGCAACTGCCCAGAGGTTTGGTGGAAAATTCTGGAACCACGGCATGACATCTTGAACTTGCATCATATCTTTTACCTTTGAATCAAATTCTGCTGTTGTGAGAGCATAAACGGCACCCCAGAAAAGGTTCAGAAGTTTAGGACTCTTGAACTCCTCGCGGAAATTCTCACTCACGTGTCTCAAGCAAAATCCATGAAAAGCAGTTGGGAAGTTGACCTCGACAGCTTCAACAACCTGCGGTTGTCTCTCAGAGATTATTGTAAAGACAGGCATCTTATCTGTGTTAACACCAAGCATCTTCCTCAGTTCTGAGATAAACCACATCCAGTTCTCATCACTTTCAGAATCAACAACACCAAATGCTACAGGGAACATCATGTGATCAGCATCAACAGCCGAAGCACATAGCAATGTCCCAAGATACTTGCCCTTTAGATCTGCCTTGTCAATTTCCAAAAGGGGTCTACACGCATTTAAGAAACCATAAATAGATGCATGAAATGAAACAAAGAGCCGTTGGAAGGAATTCTCTGGCCCAGACCCTTTGTATACTGCAACACTACCAGGATTTGTCTTTCCAATCTGGTCACAGTATGCAGGAAGAAGGCGATATCCATCCTCAAGGGTACCATGAACAGCAGCCATGCTTCTCTCCTTTCCGCGCCATGCCTGCATATAAGACACAGCAACCCCATGCTGATCCCGAATATCCTGCAATATCTCTTTTGGCTTAATCTGCGGATTATCTCTTAGCCTTGCCTCAACAGACCTAGCCACCCAGTTAACAGTGGCCTGCTGATGATGTAGGTCCTGAACACCCTCACATGTGTGCTCTCCTTGCAACGTCCGGACCGTGAAAGTTGGAACACCGTGGCACTTGGCCACATGCACACGCCACGGGCATCCTTCTGTGTTGCATTTGGCGATGAATCGGCTACGGTCTGATTTCACAACACGGAGCTGGAAATGCAGAGCAACAGCCATATCCTTGATGGCACTCCGGCAAGTGTCAACATTGGTAAACTCTTGGCCGATGAAAAGGAATTGCTCACGCGGTACAGGGTCCTTCTCTGGCTCGACTAAAATCTGGTCTTCATCCCCCTCAACTAGAACATCGCCATCTTCCACCTGAACTAAAACCTGATTGTCCTCGGCCTGAACTAAAGCATGGGTGTCTTCCGCCTGAACTAAAGCCTGACTGTCTTCCGCAAGAACTAAAGCCTGACTGTCTTCCGCATGAACTAAAGCCTGACTGTTTTCCGCATGAACTAATATCTGGCTATCCTCCATAATTGAGCAGCTCTACAGGCCGGATTAAATTACTTTACTCTGAGTGATAAAAACACCAGACAACTCTATAGTGACGAAAAGATTTTGCTCCACACCTCCAGAAGCACTGCCCTGCAAATATTAGCACAACCACATAGCTATTAACGCGAGAAAGAGTCATTCCAGTGGTACAAGAAGTAACAGTATCAGCAAAAGCAAGCAATTCGCTAACGCGAGAAAGAGCTCATCCAGCGGCACACCACCCCTCCCAACCCCCATTTTTAGGAGGAAAACTGAATCTGCACGCTGGCTTGCAAGCCCTACGGCGTGAGGCGTGGACTGAGACCGATCTCGCGCGCCGAAGAAAAGAAAAATCTAATCTTACGAGCCATGGAAAATAAGGGGTGGATCTAGGCGTTGTGGCGGGTGAGCACCCAAAATTTGTGGAGGTTAGTTCGGGATTAGGAGCAAGCACTGGATGACTAGAAAGCTCGTACCTGAAAAACCAATGTTCAAGGCTGCGGACGGGGCGGAGACGCCGGTGGGTGGGACGGGCGGGGGGAGGCGCGATGGAACGGGAACGGCCGGGGACGGGCGGCGGGGTCGGACGGCGGCGGCCCTAGGGCACAGCGGTGGTACAGAAGAGATTTTAGTTACAGTATTTGGGTCGGACGGAGGAGGAAGAAAGGATAACGGAAGAAGGGGAAAAGTCTAGCCATGGAGGCGACGATTTTTTGACGGCCCGGATCGTTCACTGGCATGCCTAACGGTGGATGGAGAGATTTTACCGTCAGGCAGAGATGGACGGGCGCGTCTTTAGAGCATCTCCAACAACAGATAATGAAAGAAAGAAAAAAGATATGATCCTTTTTACATGAAAAAGCAACAACAGACATTGATAAAACGTCAGCTTGATGGAAAAACTGTTGTTTAGGGGACGTGGAGTTTCTGCACCCGAGCTCAAATGAGCTCGGATGAACAGTAAAATCAAAACTAAATCAAAATAAATTCAAAAAAATCCAAACTTTTTTGGGAGAAACATTGACAAAAGTTCTAAGTGCTTGCAAAAATTCGTCATGATATCACATTTCTAGAAGACGTGGCAAAAAAAAACAAAATCAGTACTCTGAAAAAGCTACTTTCAAAAGCATTTTGGAGCACTGAATTTGTTTTTTTTTTTTGCCACGCCTTACAGGAATGCGATTTCATGATGAATTTTTGCAAGCACTTAGAACTTTTGTCAATGTTTCTCCCAAAAAAAATTTGGAATTTTTTGATTTTTTTTTTGATTTTTTTCGATTTTACTGTTCACCGAGCTCAAATGAGCTCGGGAGCAGAAAGGCACTTTCGTTGTTTAGGGCACTTTGGTAAAAAAAAAACACTGCTCTAACAGCTGTCTGTAAAGAGTGATGCCAATTTTGTGGGACAGCCTTAAATTTTGCACCCCCGTTGTTGAATATTTGGAGCGCCGCTACACTTGTTGCTACAAAACCAAAACACAGTCATGAAAGCCAACTACCCTACGGAAGTTTTCCCGCCGCCGACCCATAGCCACCTCCGTTGTTCCCCGGCCCAACCGACGCCCCATCGCCCATTCCTGCAGCTCCGGATGTCTGTGCCCACTGCCGAGTCCATCCATCGTCGTTCGATTTGCATCGATTCTGGCATCTTCTCGCGCCCTTTTGTCATCCTATATGGCTGCCACAACACCAGGGCTCACCTTCGAGGTCAAATAGTTGTCACCCCTTCCCCAAGTGACTGGTGTGGCCACCGCCGAGCCGTTGCTCTTCCAAGCTCTCGGTTATTAGCTGTCACAACGAGAGCGGCTCTGCCCAAGATCCGCAGCTTCCCGATGGCGGTAGGAGCACCACGACCACATTCCTAGCCGTCCGAGCGACCGCCTCAGCCCCGGCGTGCTACGACGGCCAATTTCATCTTCTCACCAACTAGGTGTAGATAATGAGCTAAACATTATGTCCTACATTTACGTGGTTCCATATATTGTTCTGTTTTATGTGCAAATCTCTAACAATTTAACTTGCAAGTTTTGAGGTTGGTGTTCCTAATACTCCTTCAAAACATTGAACCTTGGTTGATAACTGGAATGAATCAAATATTATTGTTGCAACCGACCGCTCATCCTGTTTTGTGACTAATCCAACTGCACTTCGGATGGAAGTACTTTGTCAATCGGTGGAAATGATGTCAGCATTTATAATTCTTGTTTCTGGGGCATGGTATGACTTCTACTTATCTAACCCAAATTCAGGATTTTAAAATCTCACGTGACTTGAACTTTTCTCATTTTTCATAGGGAACCACTAGGCATCAGACGACTGATCAGACCAGTCTTCGGTCCTTGGATGGTAGCCCACCTGATCGTCGGATGAGGATAGTGGCTGGCGTGCACCATGCATCAGAGTTGCCAAAATTGAAATCAAGTACGTGGGATTTGATATTAACTGCGCCCTAATTTAACTCCTCCAGATTTTTAGGAAACTACTAATTTAAGTTCTTATACAAACTAATAAATCTAAAAGGGTTTCTTATGAAATATATTTTGCTTCCAATAATGTTAGTGTTTTTTTAGATGGGTGATATTCATGTTTACTTTTTATTATGAAATATATTTTGCTTCCAACAATATTCATGTTTGCCCCCCATGAAACAGAAATTTGCTTCTATCTAAAGGAAAATTGTTTTTATATGGTTTGTTTCGAACCTAACATTTGTGCTTCCCCCACAGGAAATTGAGCTTCCATTGCTAATGAAATTTTCTTCAATATTTATTTCCCGTGCATGTGCATCGAATTTATGCTTCCATCGATGGAAGAATGAGGTTCCCTAGTTATGGAAATTTGCTTCAGTGTTATACTAGAATTTTATGTATGCTTCTAATACAAGAGATTTATGTATCCTTTGACCGAAGAGTGAGGTTCGATGGCTAATGAAATTTGGTTACTATAGCAGGATTTTTTGTATCATCTAACAAGGTGATATATTGTTTCAAAAGCATCACCAAATTGATTCGATAGTGTAGGGAATTGCTTCAAATGAAACAGTAACATGTTTCCATTCTCAAGATTCCTTTTCGTTTAGTTTCAAAAAAGATGACACATGCTTCTCATAAATTGGGATGAGTTTTCAAAAGAATAAAAATTACTTCTGTCGAAAGGATAGCATGCTTCCATCGACAAGCAGCGCAGACGTAATCACGTATGGTTTCGGCTAATTGCTTTTTGATTGGGCCTCGGTGTAGTTCCTCACGGTGGGGGCAGCGAGCACTAGCACGGACGTTCACACCAATGGAAGCAGATGGAAGGCCCACGGTGACCTGCGGTGGCTGTTGACGGAGCACCTGAATGCAACGGCAACCTCAGAAACTTGCTAGAGTACGACATGCATAGTCAGGATCCACTTCAGCCCCTCAGAATTCAGGCCTTCTTGTTCTAAGGGCGACGGCGAGTCGCCGTCAAACATGTCCATGACATATATTCGGATGTCCACCACCAACACCCCGCATCAAGGAGGAGTGGTGCGATGGAGGGGATCGAATGGCGGTGCATGGAGAGGTCGACGGTGAGGAGGATTGGAAGTACGGGGCGCAGGAGATCGAATCTGGTTGTCGTTGGTGGAGAAAACGGCGGCGATGCAGGTGGATTATGAGCTCAGAGTGAGGTACTCCCTCCGTTCGGAATTATTTGTCGTAGAAATAAATGTATCTAGACATATTTTAGTTCTAGATACATCCATTTTCGAGACAACTAATTCCGAACGGAGGGAGTAGGTCGCAACCTCGCAGGCAAGAGAGAGGAAGGGGATGAGAGTTTTTCAGGAGAGGAAACCGGGAAGAGATTAATTGGATTGTGCGAAATTGGCTGCGTAAAAAATGGGAGGGGGTTTGGCAGGTTATCTCGGCCGTGTGATGAAATCCAAACCAACGAAGCACGAGTGGTCTGATGATGAGTTCCTATCAGACTACTGATATAAAGCGTTTTCCTTTTTATATACCTGTTTAATACAAAGCGACAGAAGATGAATATCCATTACACCTAGATCTTTTGTCGTCACCACTCACTAGTGACACAGTGCATTAGAGTTGATACAGTATCTGTAATTTTTTTTCTTTTAGCCTTTTACATGTGAACAATATATGTTTGTTTCCTGTGTAACATTAAGAATTGCTTTTGCTACCATTGTTGTAGAATATTGAGGAAGCAGAGTTTTATAAAGTTAGCATGTACATCAGGTCATCAGACTCCATGGATCTAACAGTTTCCTTGGCAAGTTCAGATAGTCTTCAGAATCTAGCTGCTTATACCATCATGAAAGCAAATATTGTGGTATAATTTACCTACAGTTCAACATCTATTACAGTTATGACTCTTTCTATGTGTGATGAATGTTTGTTATAATTCGATTGTCGGTGTTATCCATGTGTCCATCTTTACTGCAGCAATTTTACTGTGCCGGTGAACCCCATCAGCTCCATCTATAGTATTGCCGGTGTTATCCATGGATGTTTCTTATACATGTATAATAGTTAATAAAGTAGCTGGATGCATCTCTCAGATGGAGAGGCCAAGGGTCATCCTCATTTTAAAAAGATATAAGAAATAAGTTTTGGACTGTATGTATTTTCAATTAACTATGCATATTATACGTTAACAGATATAGAGTGCACAGTCCGCCTAAAGTGTCGCGCCAAGAATGTTTAGCCACTAGTATTAATAAAGCCACCAAGCGTACCACAATGTTTCAAAGCAACCACACGAAGGCCAACAAAAGCCAACACAGAAGAAGATAGTAGAGACAGCCATCACAGGCAATAAGAGCATCTCCAGCCGTTCGGCCCCCCTAGGGCGCCTAAAAAGAGCGGTCTGGGGCGAACCGGCGCTAGCTCGCCCCTGGGGGCGACCTAGCTCCCAGTCACGCCCCCAGGCGCCGGCCCCAGGATGCGAAAAATTCGAACTTGATCGTTCCCGCTCATCACAAAAGACGCCACAAATCCGGCGATCACAAGTCACAGTTCGGCGATCGGATGTAGTCTGGCGTACAAAAAACAGAGCGCCGCAAGTTCGCGTGCGCAACGAATCACTCGGCGGGGTCGGCTTCAGGCGTCGGCGGAGTCGGCGTGCGCGGGCTCGGCGGTGTCGGAGCTGTTTCAGTGCTGGGCGGTGTCGGCGCGGCTTCCACTACAAGAAATATGTCAACATATGACCTTCTGTCAGTGACCCTGGAAGAATTGGTCATAGATCTATGACCATTTCATACCAATTGGTCAAAAACTGTTCGGGGGGCTCCAAACCCTAAACCATTGCGACTATTTTGGTCAGAAAGGTCGTAATTTCCTTACACGAATTGGTCATAAAGCAAACAGTGCTAGTCCGCTGCCCTTATTTCTAGTTGTTAACGACCAATATAGATGGTCATAGCCTTGTAAATTATGGTGGGTTGCTATGACTAGGCGCCACCTCATCAGTTTTGCCTATGTGTCATGTCCATGTGGCAGTTTTTGCCCTAGGTTGTGAAGCAACCTATATTTATGTCATTCTCAAAATTCCCAAAAAAATCTCATAAATTCTTTGGATCATATCTTCGTCAAATATGTAAAAACCTTCCTTGCCTAGTTCAAAAATAATTCAAAAATATTCATTTTCCTATTCTGTTCAGAGTAACAGTTTGTGAAGGAAGTACCACTTTGGCATGTCTAAATAGTATCCATTTTCTACAGTGCTTTCCTATGCCCAAATAACGATCCTCCACCAAATGCCAGCTCAATCCATTCATTATTTTGAGCCGAGCTTCAACATTCATATTTATGTCCAGTGTGGTGGTTTGCAAAGCAAGTACCACCTAGGCTTCTCCTTTTGAGCTGAAAATTTGTGAAGACGGTCTTCTTAGTAACTGATCATCCTCGGCATAAACTCACGCCCATTAGCCATGTACATTTCCCGTACCGCTAATCAAACACTTGGCTGCTTATTTATGTTTGAGCATCGATCGGTCTCCTTGTGAGAATCTTATGTTGTGATTTTCTTCCTAGCACCTACCTGGGGAGGGCCCAACCCACTAGACATGCCTAGGCCGCCCAGAACACATGGCAACGCCACGGTCACGCGGTGACCACGCGGCGGGCATGCGAGCTTACGCGCTCTAGAGTTGGGGCCCTCGACCACCGTCCAAACCTCGATGTCTCTCCATCAAACCATGTATTTCTGATTAAATAGATACTTATTTACCTAGAAATGATTTTTGAAAAAATAAAGAGCAAACTATGACACAGTTGCACTTCAAATTTGACCCGCTTCCAGCTGAATCGACGGGAATTTGTCTTTTTCACCAGAGGTGGATCAAAAATTTTGACACCCAACCATTTTGTCAATTGTGCATTAAATATGGCCTAGTATTTTAGAAAATTGATTTGGTCCAGTTTTAGAACAAATATATGGTAGGTCCTTAAAAAAAACTCATTTCAGGCACTCGGAAAATGGAAAATGGTTTTTTCGTCCAAAGAAAATGAAAACTTCCTTAGGCAACATTGTTTGCCATTCCAATATGCACCCTTGTGCACAATATGAGATCATTTGAACAAACTATGCCATGAATGTGGCCATAAGATTGATCGTTTGGCTTGAAAGCCATGAATCTTCACACTTGATAGCTCATTTCTGAGAACATTTTTTTAAAATAATTGTCGTATTACAAGTTTGTTATTTTTTCTGGGAACTTGGCCACATATAATGACACAATGCGAAGGTTTCCCAATTTTTTGTTTTTTTTTGAATTTTTTATGCCCATTTCAAAATGCGATCAAAACGGCGGGAATGACCGTTCCTAGCCAGTGGTTGAATCTTGGAATTTTTTGGTGTTTCTCTGATTAAATAGGTACTTATGTACCTAGAAATGATTTTTTTTAAAAATAAAGATCAAACTACGAGGCATCTACAGTTCAAATTTGACCCGCTTCCAACTGAATCGGCGGGAATTTGTCTTTTTCACCATAGGTGGATAAAAACTTTTTACACCCAACCATTTGGTCAATTGTGCATTATATATGGCCTAGTATTTTAGAAAAATGATTTGGTCCAATTTTGCAACAATTATTTGGAAGGTCCTTCACAAAAAACCCTCCTTTTGGGCACTCGAAAAATGGAAAATGGTTTTTTCGTCCAAAGAAAAAGAAAACTTCCTTAGGCAACATTGTTTGCCATTCCAATATGCACCCTTGTGCACAATATGAGATCATTTGAACAAACTATGCCATGAATCTGGCCATAAGATTGATCATTTGGCTTGAAAGCCATTGATCTCCACACGTGATAGCTCGTTTCTGATAACACTTTTTTTTAATAATTTCCGTATTACAAGTTTATTATTTTTCCTGGAAACTTGGTCACATATAATGACACAATGTGAAGGTTTTACAATTTTTTGATTTTTTTTGAATTTTTTATGCCCGTTTCAAAACGCGGTCAAAACGGCGGGCTTGACCGTTCCTAGCCAGTGGTTGAATCTTGGAAAACTTTTGATGTTTCTCTGATTAAATAGATACTTTTGTACCTAAAAATGATTTTTGAAAAAAATATAGAGCAAACTATGAGGCAGCTGCAGTTCAAATTTGACCCGCTTCCAGCTGAATCGGCAGAAATTTGTCTTTTTCACGAGAGGTGGATCAAAGCTTGTGACACCCAACTATTTGGTCAACTGTGCATTAAATATGGCCTAGTATTTTATAAAATTCATTTGGTCCAAAGTTGCAATAATTATTTGGTAGGTCCTTCACAAAAAAACTCATTTTGGGCACTCAGAAAATGGAAAATGATTTTTTGTCCAAAATAAATGAAAACTTCCTTAGGCAACATTGTTTGCCATTCCAATATGCACCCTTGTGCACAATATGAAATCAGTTGAACAAATTTTCGTTCAAATTTTCCCCGCTTCCTACTGAACGGGTGAAATTTGTTTTTTATAAGAGGTGGATCAAAAGCTTTTGACATGTAACTATTTGGTCAATTTTACATGAAATGTGGTCTAATATTTTTGAAAAATGGAGTTGAACTATTTTGGAACAAATATTTGGTAGCTTCTAAAAAAAACCTTTTCATGCACTCGAAAAATGGAAAATCATCTTTTTGTGCAAAGAAAATGAAAGCCGTCGAACTATGGCATCGTTTGCCATTCTAAGATGCACATTTATGAAAAAAAAGATAATTTTGACAAACTATGCCATTGTTATGTTTAAAAAAATTCAAAGTTTTGGGTCCAAAATTTTGAGATTCAAGTGTGTTTTAGCCGGCCAATGAGATGCGAGGAACCGCTTTCACGCGGATCACCAAATTAAACGCAATCTGAGCCATCCATCACGCATCCCTCCAACGGTGGAGCTTCTCCCGAGAATCAAAAACCCTAACCCACCCACCCACCCACCCACCCCTCGACCCCCCAGATCCCCACCCACCGCCACCCCCACTCAGCCACTCCCACCAGATCCATCCTCTCCTTCCTCGCAACCCCAAACCCGGCCTCGCCGCCGATCTCCACTCCCCCAAACCGAGCCCCGCCCCGACGGCGACCTCTGCCTTCCTCTCCCCTCACCACCTCGCCTCCCCTCGCCGCCTCGCCTCCCCTCTCCGCGCTGGCGCCCTCCTGGAGCGCGGCGGTGGTGCTGGCCTCTTACCTCCGTCCCGCCCGTCGCGCTGCCACTGCTATTTATTTCCCCCCAAATCTCCATTGCCCACATCAGCAAGGAATCAAGATCCAATCCCCTCCACTCCTCCCCCCGGAAGAGAGATCCAGCCAGATCCGTCCAGTTCCATGGCGACCGCCGGCAACGCCCCCCGCTCCCGCCAGCGCCAGCACCTCCGCCATGGAGATGGAGATGGGGATGGGGACGGAGATGGATCTCTTCTCCTCTCCCCAACCACGCAGCGCAGCGCAACGACAGAGGGCCTAGGGTTTCGGTCCCCTCCAACACCGGCTGGTCCGGTCCTCTCCGGCGAGCGCGCAGCATCTCCGACGACGGGCAAGGTAGGTAAGCCCATCCTCATCCTGAAACCCTAGCCCCTCCTCCTCAATCCCCTCATCTTCTTCCGGATTTGTTGGTCTGATCCATGCTGTTGGTTTGTGCAGGTCATCACCATGGGACGGGTTGAGGCAGTCCATGGAGGAGGAGCACCATGGCGGGCTGTGAAGGAGGAGCACCATGGAGGAGGAGGCACTTCCCTCACTCTCTCTCTCTCTCTCTCTCTCTCTCTCTGTTGAGGCCATGGCCATGGTCAGCCAGGTCTGTCTTTTTTCTCCCTTTGCAATCTCTTTCTCATCCCGATTTGAACATGTTTACTGCCTATTTTGGTTTGTAGTCTGATCTGTATGGTTGGTTTGTGCAGGTCTATCACCATGGAACGTGCTGCTTCTGCTGCTATGAAGGAGGAGCACCATGCCATCGCCATGGAAGGCCCTTCCCTCTCTTCGTTGATATACATCTTGGGTCATCAAGATCTTGCCTTCCTTATTTTGCTGCCTCGTTGGTGAAAAGATTAGCCTTGTGAGTGGGAGAAAAATAACATGGACCTTTGCATCTATCTGTTTTCAGTGTCTTGATTTATTCAATCTCAATTTGCCATCCTTTTCTTGATTGATGCAAGAGGCAAACACACTTGGAATGTGCAGGAAATGTTGCATTATCTCATTTGGACATGCATATCATCATACTCCAGCACTTGCACTATCATTGGATTCCTTGTTAAGTTACTCGGGTTGCTTAAGTTTATTAACCTGATAGGTACAAATAATACAAAAACTTATGGTTAGATCAGTTCAAGATTGCTTGGCCAAGTATGATACTTCAAGAATCCGTGTGATGCACAATAATTTAGAGTGTCCGCTGGTGACAGATAGATCAGCTCTTACCCTGGTTAGTAAAACTTATGGAAAATATTTGCATGTTATTAGGTGTTTTGTACTGTCAGACTGCTGTAATTTTAGAATTGTGCATGTCAGGTGAGCTTGGGCTCCTTTCTATGTACAGTATAATTTCGTGACCTAGAACTACCACCTATCTGTTTGCGTTAGATGTTTCGACTGTTTTATTGTTATAAATTTGTGCTCTGCGTGCAGAACTTATAAGAAAGTGTTCCAATTCTTATCTGTCAATTTGTTTTGCAGATTCTGTACTGAACTGTTAATTTGTGTGAAAGTTTTTGTACTGCAATGTTTTAATTCTTTGAGGGAAAATGTCTCACAACTTGTGATGTACCCAGGCTCGCACCAAGATCTTGAGCATCTGGGACCAGGAAGACATTGTCAAGGTCAGCGAGGTCGAGCTCAAGGACACAACGGCAGCAGCAGCAGCAAGGTTCGCCCCGCCTCTTGATTTCATCTTCTTCCACTCTGTTGCCTGCTGATGCTCGTGGACTCCTTCTTCTACAACTTATCATCATCTCCTATTGATGTGTGCTCGTATTGTGTCAAGGAAAGGAATTCAAGGCCATGGGAGCTGCTTCTAGTATAGGATGTGCTAGACCTGCTGCTGATGCCGGTTGTGTTACCCGACCAAGTCCCCAAGCTGCATCCTGGTTCGTTTAGGTTGTCTCCCCCATCTTAGTCGGAGTTTGTTTGTTATCTTGTAAACTATGCCAGATCTATGTTTTGCACTCCTGCAATGTTATGACAGTATACTGATTGCAGGCTTCAGTACCATGCACTGGCAAAAGTCCCGTATTTTATTGATCTATTAACTTGTAGTTGTACCTTTTGAATTCTACCCACACTTGTATTGTACTATTGTGGGATCCGTTTGTGATTTTTTCTATATAATAATAACATTGCTGGAGATAGGCATGTATTCTCTTTTTACAAGTAAGATTTAAGATTTGTTTATACTCTTCATGATCATCTACCATGCAGTAATTGTTATTTTTGTGACTTCTAAAAGCATTGTACTAGTTGAATTTGTGTTATCATTCTGAAGAACTTGTCCTTTTTATTGAATGGTCTCTTCATAATATATTTGCTCCAGTTTTCTGATTCTTCTTTGCTGATTCATGTAACAGGGCGTCCTGACTATGAGCAAGAGCAAGAGCAGGTGCATGTGCATGTTTGTAATTCTAACGAAGGAGCTCCATCTTGAAGAATATAGTGCTTGTAGAGCTTGTAAATTAGTTACTCCACTTGTAGAGTTATTTGTAGAGCAGGAGCTCCATACAGAATCTGGCTCTATACTGAATCTAGCTGTTGTTATTTGAAGTATTATATGTGTTTTTTGTCAGTGCCAATTTAAATATTGGTTATTTATTTACAGTCAAAATGAAATGAGGAATATGACCCTGACAAGTCGGACCCACTTGCTAGAACCTGACAACTTGGACCCACTTATGAGAACATGATAACTGGGATCCATTTGACTAGTGGACCCATGATACATATAAAAAACATGAGAGGCCCAGCAAAGAAATGGCCCAGAAAAATACATGATCAAAAAGAAAATGTACTGTTAAAAGGGCAACGCAAAGAAATTAATAAGGCTGAATTGTTGGGCCAGACCCATGTAGCTAATAAAAGCACAGGAAAAAAATACAGTAAAAAGGCCGAATTGTTGGGCTAGGCCCATGTAGAAAACCGAATTGGACCGGGCTGAATCTTGTGCCACATCAGCTTGCCACGCTGGATGCCTATGTGGCCTGGGGAGGTTGCTAGTGACCAAAACGCCACAGTAGGAATATTTTGGTCGTAAACGTCCATGACCTTCTCACAGAGAAGGTCGCTATAGTCAGTTTATGACCGCCAGCTTTTGACCTTCTGTTTTTGGTCAAAAAAGGTCGCAAATGAAAAACAATGACCTTTCAGTGACCAATAGTGAGGGTCACAAGTTGACATATTTGTTGTAGTGTTTGGTGCTACCGGGCGGCGTCATCACTCGGGCTTGGCGTCGGCTTGGGCGTCGGCGTGGGAGTTGGCGTCGACGTCGTCGGCAGCTGGTTTAGGATGAGGCCGCGCTCCACCATGTACCACGCCTTGAGCTTCTCGTTGTTGCTCTGGAGCATGTCCGCCCCGCCCATCAGAAAAGCTAGGTCGGTGTTCCTCTTCTTCGTGGCGACGTTGGTCCACAGCAGGTCGAGCTTGATGGCGCTGTTCGTCAACAACGACGACCACCGCGCCGCGGTTTTCTCTTCACGCAGGACGGCCCGGGCCTGTGCATCGGCGAGGCAATGCTCGATGGACTCCTGCACTCGCGCGGTAGCCGCGTCGGCGTGTTTCCCCTTCTTGGCGCCTTTGTTGCCGTCCGGCCGCCCCTCTGACGCGCCCGGAGTCGGCGCGTCCGGCTTGTATGTCTCCTTGGCCTTGTCGAGGGTGCGCCGGACTTCCGCCCACTTATCGCACTTGTCAATGCGCTTGTAAACGTGGAGGTACTTGAAGTCGGCGTCGCGGTTGTCACGCCGATACAGGGCGAACATGCGCAGCAACTGCGTGGAGGAACAAACAGTTGGCGGGCGTAGACGACGAAGAGAGGTGGGAGAACGGCGTGGCATACCTGATCCTCAACGCTGGCGCCGCTCTCCGAGCGAGCCGCAACCTCCTCGACGACCCCATGTCATTTGTTGCACGACCCCTGGATACGCCCCCAATGGTTTGCCTTGGAGCCGCGCTGCATGTAGACGCCTTTGAAGTAGGGGTCGACGAGCTTCCGCTCATCGAACTCGGCCTTGATGCGGTCCCAGTACGTCTCGAAGCTCTGGTTCGTGCCGGTGGTCGGGTCGAGGCAGATGACTTTCCATGCTTTGGCGAGGCATTCCTCCTCCTTGGACGCCCACTTGATGCGCGGATCGCCTGGCCTGGCCGCCCGCTTCTTCTTCTTGCGCCCCTTCGTCAAAACAGGCGCCGGCTCCTCCTCCTCCTCCTCGTCCTCCTCCGGCTCCTGCGCCTCCTTCTTGTCCTCGCCATAGACGTAGCCGAGCTCTCCGTCCATGCCGCCGCTGAGATCCACCGTCTCGTCCTGGGTGACGAACCCGGGAGACGCGACGGCCGCGGTCGAACCTGCCGCGATGATGTCATCCATGTAGGCTTCGGCCTCGTCGGTGTCGCCGAGGTGCGAGAAGGGCAGCGGGCCATGGTGGAAAGGGGGCGTCAGTGAGGACGTGTAGGCGGGCGGCGAGTAGTTGTATGGAGGGTACTGCACGCCCGCGAAGGCGGGTGAGGGTGTGTGAGGGAGTCCTGGATTAGGGGGTATCCGGATAGCCGGACTATAACCTTTGGCCGGACTATTGGACTATGAAGATACAAGATTGAAGACTTTGTCCCGTGTCCGGATGAGACTTTCCTTGGCGTGGAAGGCAAGCTTGGCAATACAGATATGTAGATCTCCTCCCATTGTAACCGACTCTGTGTAACCCTAGCTCCCTCCGGTGTCTATATAAACCGGAGGGCTTAGTCCGTTGAACAACAACAATCATACTATAGGCTAGCTTCTAGGGTTTAGCCTCTCTGATCTCGTGGTAGATCTACTCTTGTACTACCCATATCATCAATATCAATCAAGCCGGAGTAGGGCTTTACCTCCATCGAGAGGGCCCAAACCTGGGTAAAAACATCGTGTCCCTTGTCTCCTGTTACCATCTGCCTTGACGCACAGTTCGGGACCCCCTACCTGAGATCCGCCGGTTTTGACACCGACATTGGTGCTTTCATTGAGAGTTCCTCTGTGTCGTCGTCATCAGGCTTGATGGCTCCTTCGACCATCGTTAGCGATGCAGTCCAGGGTGAGACTTTTCTCCCTGGACAGATCTTTGTATTCGGCGGCTTTGCACTGCGGGCCAATTCACTCGGCCATCTGGAGCAGATTGAAAGCTACGCCCCTGGCCATCAGGTCAGGTTTGGAAGCTTAAACTACACGGCCGATATCCGCGGAGTCTTGATCTTCGACGGTTTCGAGCCCCTGCCAAGTGCGTCGCACTGTCACGATGGGCATGATTTAGCTCTGCTGCCGAACAGTGCCCTGGAGGCCGCACCCGCGTCCACTCCGACCTTTAGTTCGGAGCCAACTGCGTCGACCGAGGGCGGGTAGCTAGACCCCGCCGCGGAGGCTGTAGTCTCAACGGCGATCGAGCCGAACACCAGCCTTATCCTTCGCGAGGCCCGTGACTCCACATTGCCGGACTCTCCTCCGGACTCTGAACCCTCCGCGCCCCTGCCAATAAAATTTGATTGGGAGCCGATTATGGAGTTCACCGCCACGGATATCTTTCAGCACTCGCCCTTCGGCGACATACTGAATTCACTAAGGTCTCTCTCTTTGTCAGGAGAGTCCTGGCCGGATTATGACCGGCAGGATTGGGATGCGGACGACGAAGAAATTCGACGCCCACCCACCACCCACTTCATAGCCATTGTCGATGATTTAACCGACATGCTAGACTTCGACTCCGAAGACATCGACGGTATGGACGACGATGCTGGAGACGAACAGGAACCAGCGCCTATAGGGTGTTGGGGAACGTAGCAGAAATTTAAAATTTTCCTACGTGTCACCAAGATCTATCTATGGAGAAACCAGCAACGAGGGGAAAGAGAGTGCATCTACATACCCTTGTAGATCGCTAAGCGGAAGCGTTCAAGTGAACGGGGTTGATGGAGTCGTACTCGTCGTGATCCAAATCACCGATGACCAAGTGCCGAACGGACGGCACCTCCGCGTTCAACACACGTACAGCCCGGTGACGTCTCCCATGCCTTGATCCAGCAAGGGGAGAGGGAGAGGTTGAGGAAGACTCCATCCGGCAGCAGCACAACGGCGTGGTGGTGGTGGAGGAGCGTGGCAATCCTGCAGGGCTTCGCCAAGCACCACGGGAGAGGAGAAGAACTTGGGAGAGAGGGAGGAGCTGCACCAAAGGCAAAAGGTATGTCTCAAGAGGCCCTCTACCCCCACTATATATAGGGATCCCAAGGGGGGGGGGTGCGCCAGCCCTAGGAGATCCAATCTCCTAGGGGGCGGCGGCCAGGGGAGGTTTCCCTCCCCCCCAAGGCACCTAGGAGGTGCCTTCCCTCCTTGGGACTCTTCCTTAGGGTTCCCCCTTCACCCTAGGCGCATGGGCCATAAGGGAAGTGGCGCCCCAGCCCACTTTGGGCTGGATCCCTTCCCACTTCAGCCCATGGGACCCTCCGGGATGGGTGGCCCCACCCGGTGGGCCCCCGGGACCCCTCCGGTGGTCCCGGTACAATACCGATGACCCCGAAACTTGTCCCGATGGCCGAAATAGGACTTCGTATATATAAATCTTTACCTCCGGACCATTCCGGAACTCCTCGTGACGTCCGAGATCTCATCCGGGACTCCGAACAACATTCGGTAACCACATACAAGCTTCCTTTATAACCCTAGCGTCATCGAACCTTAAGTGTGTAGACCCTACGGGTTCGGGAGACATGCAGACATGACCGAGACGTTCTTCGGTCAATAACCAACAGCGGGATCTGGATACCCATGTTGGCTCCCACATGTTCCACGATGATCTCATCGGATGAACCACGATGTCAAGGACTTAATCAATCCCGTATACAATTCCCTTTGTCTATCGGTACGATACTTGCCCGAGATTCGATCGTCGGTATCCCAATACCTTGTTCAATCTCGTTACCGGCAAGTCTCTTTTACTCATTCCGTAACACATCATCCCATGATCAACTCCTTGATCGAATTATGCACATTATGATGATGTCCTACCGAGTGGGCCCAGAGATACCTCTCCGTAACACGGAGTGACAAATCCCAGTCTCGATTCGTGTCAACCCAACAGATAATTTCGGAGATACCCGTAGTGCACCTTTATAGCCACCCAGTTACGTTGTGACGTTTGGCACACCCAAAGTATTCCTACGGTATCCGGGAGTTGCACAATCTCATGGTCTAAGGAAATGATACTTGACATTAGAAAAGCTTTAGCATACGAACTACACGATCTTGTGCTAGGCTTAGGATTGGGTCTTGTCCATCACATCATTCTTCTAATGATGTGATCCCGTTATCAATGACATCCAATGTCCATGGTCAGGAAACCGTAACCATCTATTGATCAACGAGCTAGTCAACTAGAGGCTTACTAGGGACATGGTGTTGTCTATGCATCCACACATGTATCTGAGTTTCCTATCAATACAATTCTAGCATGGATAATAAACGATTATCATGAACAAGGAAATATAATAATAACCTATTTATTATTGCCTCTAGGGCATATTTCCAACAGTCTCCCACTTGCACTAGAGTCAATAATCTAGTTCACATCGCCATGTGATTGCAATGATTCCAACACCCATGGGGTTTGATCATATCTCGCTTGTGAGAGAGGTTACTAGTCAACGGGTCTGAATCTTTCAGATCCGTGTGTGCTTTACAAATATCTATGTCATATCCTAGATGCAGCTACCATGCTCTATTTGGAGCTATTTCAAATAACTGTTCTACTATACGAATCCAGTTTACCACTCAGAATAATCTGGATTAGTGTCAAAGCTTGCATCGGCGTAACCCTTTACGACAAACTCTTTTACCACCTTCATAATCGAGAAAATTCCTCAGTCCACTAGTTACCAAGGATAACTTTGACCGCTGTCCTGTGATCCATTCCTGGATCACTCTTGTACCCCTTGACTGACTCATGGCAAGGCACACTTTAGGTGCGGTACACAGCATAGCATACTGTAGAGCCTACGTCTAAGCATAGGGGACGACCTTCGTCCTTTCTCTTTATTCTGCCGTGGTCATGTCTTGAGTCTTGCTCAATACTCACACCTTGTAACACAGCCGAGAACTCCTTCTTTGCTGATCTATTTTGAACTCCTTCAAAATCTTGTCATGGTATGTGTTCGTTTGAAAGTACTATTAAACGATTTTGATCTATCCTTATAGATCTTGATGCTCAATGTTCAAGTAGCTTAATCCAGGTTTTCCATTGAAAAACACTTTTCAAATAACCCTATATGCTTTCCAGAAATCTACATCATTTCTGATCAACAATATGTCAACAACATATACTCATCAGAAATTCTATAGTGCTCCCACTCACTTCTTTGGAAATACAAGTTTCCCATAAACTTTGTATAAACCCAAAATATTTGATCATCTCATCAAAGTGTACATTCCAACTCCGAGATGCTTACTCCAGTCCTTAGAAGGATTGCTGGGGCTTTGCATACTTGTTAGCATCTTTCAGGATTGACAAAAACTTCTAGTTGTATCACATACAACCTTTTCCTCAAGAACAAGGAAACAATATTTTGACATCCTATCTGCAAGATTTCATAAATAATGCAGTACCTGCTAATTCCAACAGACTCTTAGCATCGCTACGAGTGAGAAAGTCTCATCGTAGTCAACTCCTTGAACTTGTCGGGAAACATCTTAATGACAAGTCGAGCTTTCTCAATGGTGACATTTACCATCATTGTCCGTCTTCCTTTTAAAATCCATCTGTACTCAACAGCCTCACGACCGTCGAGCCGTTCTGCCAAAGTCTACACTTTGTTGTCATACATGGATCCTCTCTCGGATTTTATGGCCTCGAGCCATTCATCGGAATCCGGGCCCACCATCGCTTCTCCATAGCTCGTAGGTTCATTGTTGTCTAGCAACATGACTTCCAAGACAGGATTACGTACCACTCTGAAGTAGTACGCATCCTTGTCATCCTACGAGGTTTGGGAGTGACTTGATCCGAAGTCTCATGATCACTATCATAAGTTTCCACTTCAATTGGTGTAGGTGCCATAGGAACAACTCCTGTGCCCTGCTACACACTAGTTGAAGTGACGGTTCAATAACCTCATCAAGTCTCCACCATCCTCCCACTCAATTCTTTCGAGAGAAACTTTTCCTCGAGAAAGGACCCGATTTGAGAAACAATCCCTATTGCTTTCGGATCTGAGACAGGAGGTATACCCAACTGTTTTGGGTGTCCTATGAAGATGCAGTTATCCGCTTTGGGTTCGAGCTTATCAACCTGAAACTTTTTCATATAAGCGTCGCAGCCCCAAACTTTTTAAGAAATGACAGCTTAGGTTTCTCTAAACCATAGTTCATACGGTGTCATCTCATCGGAATTACGTGGTGCCCTATTTAAAGTGAGTGCGGTTGTCTCTAATGCCTAACCCATGAACGATAGTGGTAATTCGATAAGAGACATCATGGTATGCATCATATCCAATAGGGTGCAGTTATGATGTTCGGACACACCATCACACTATGGTGTTCCAGGCGGTACTAGTCGTGAAATAATTTCCACAATGTCTCAATTGTGTACCAAACTCGCAACTCAGATATTCATCTCTATGATCATATCATAGATATTTTATCCTCTTGTCACGACGATCTTCAGCTTCATTCTGAAATTACTTGAACCATTCAATAATTCAGACTTGTGTTTCATCAAGTAAATATGCTCAGTATCTACTCAAATCATCTGTGAAGTAAGAGCATAACGATATCCACTGCTTGCCTCAGCACTCATTGGACTGCGCACATCAAAATGTGTTACTCCCAACAAGTTGCTTTCTTGTTCCATTTTACTGAAACCGAAGCTTTCAGTCATCTTGCCCATGTGGTATGATTTGCATGTCTCAAGCAATTCAAAATCAAGCGAGTCCAAACGGTCCATCTGCATGGAGTTTCTTCATGCGTATATACCAATAGACATGGTTCACATGTCTCAATCCTTTTCAAAAATGAGTGAGTCCAAAGATCCATCAACATGGAGCTTCTTCATGCGTTTTATACCAATATGACTTACATGGCAGTGCCACAAGTAGGTGGTACTATCATTACTATCTTATATCTTTTGGCATGAACATGTGTATCACTACGATCGAGATTTCCATAAACCATCCATTTTAGGTGCAAGACCATTGAAGGTATTATTCAAATAAACAGAGTAACTATTATTCTCTTTAAATGAATAACCGTATTGTGATAGACATAATCCAATCATGTCTATGCTCAACGCAAACACCAAATAACAATTATTTAGGTTTAACACCAATCTCGATGGTAGAGGGAGCGTGCGATGCTTGATCATATCAACCTTGGAAACACTTTCAACACATCTTGTCAGCTCACCTTTAGCTAGTCTCCGCTTATTCCGTAGCTTTTATTTCGAGTTACTAACACTTAGCAACCGAACCAGTATCTAATACCCTGATGCTACTAGGAGTACTAGTAAAGTACACATTCACATAATGTATATCCAATATACTTCTATCGACAGCCTTCTCATCTACCAAGTATCTAAGGTAATTCTGCTCCAGTGGTTGTTCCCCTTATTACAGAAGCACTCAGTCTCGGGTTTGGGTTCAACCTTGGGTTTCTCCACTAGAGCAGCAGCTGATTTGCCGTTTCATGAAGTATCCCTTCTTGCCCTTGCCCTTCTTGAAACTAGTGGTTTCACTAACCATCAACAATTGATGCTCCTTCTTGATTTCTACTTTCGCGGTGTCAAACATCGCGAATATTTCAAGGATCATCATATCTATCCCTGATATGTTATAGTTCATTACGAAGCTCTAGCAGCTTGGTGGCAATGACTTTGGTGAAACATCACTATCTTATCTGGAAGATCAACTCCCACTCGATTCAAGTGATTGTTGTACTCAGACAATCTGAGCACAAGCTCAACGATTCAGCTTTTCTCCCTTAGTTTGCAGGCCAAGAAAATCGTCGGAGGTCTTATACCTCTTGACGTGGGCACGAGCCTGAAATCCCAATTCCAGCCCTCGAAACATCTCATATGTTTCGCGACATTTCAAAAATGTCTTCGGTGCCTCAATTCTAAACCATTTATCATTACCGAACTATCATGTAGTCATCAAAACGTGTATGTCAGATGTTCGCAACATCCACAGACCACGTTCGAGGTCCAGCACACCGAGCGGTGCATTAAGGACACAAGCCTTCTACTGTCCGCATAATTGCTACTATCAACTTTCAACTATATTTTCTCTAGGAACATATCTAAAACAGTAGAACTAAAGCGCGAGCTTACGACATAATTGCAAAGATCTTTTGACTATGTTCAGGATAATTAAGTTCATCTTATGAACTCCCACTCAGATAGACATCCCTCTAGTCATCCAAGTGATTACATGATCCGAGTCAACTAGGCCGTGTCCGATCATCACGTGAGACGGACTATTCATCATCGGTGAACATCTTCATGTTGATCGTATCTACCATACGACTCATGCTCGACCTTTCGGTCTCTTGTGTTCCGAGGCCATGTCTGTACATGCTAGGCTCGTCAAGTCAACCTAAGTGTTTCACGTGTGTAAATCTGGCTTACACCCGTTGTATGTGAACGTAAGAATCTATCACACCCGATCATCACGTGGTGCTTCGAAACGACGAACTTTCGCAACGGTGCACAGTTAGGGGGAACACTTTCTTGAAATTTTAATGAGGGATCATCTTATTTACTACCGTCGTTCTAAGCAAATAAGATGTATAAACATGATAAACATCACATGCAATCAAATAGTGACATGATATGGCCATCATCACTTTGCTCCTTTTGATCTCCATCTTCGGGGCTCCATGATCATCGTCGTCACCGGCATGACACCATGATCTCCATCATCATGATCTCCATCATCGTGTCTTCATGAAGTTGTCACGTCAACTATTACTTCTACTACTATGGCTAACAGTTAGCAATAAAGTAAAGTAATTACATGACGTTTATGTTGACACGCAGGTCATAAATAAATTAAAGACAACTCCTATGGCTCCTGCCGGTTGTCATACTCATCGACATGCAAGTCGTGATTCCTATTACAAGAACATGATCAATCTCATACATCACATATATCATTCATCACATCCTTTTGGCCATATCACATCACATGGCATACCCTGCAAAAACAAGTTAGACGTTCTCTAATTGTTGTTTGCATGTTTTACGTGGCTGCTATGGGTTTCTAGCAAGAACGTTTCTTACCTACGCAAAACCACAACGTGATATGTCAATTGCTATTTACCCTTCATAAGGACCCTTTTCATCGAATCCGATCCGACTAAAGTGGGAGAGACTGGCACCCGCTAGCCACCTTATGCAACTAGTGCATGTCAGTCGGTGGAACCTATCTCACGTAAGTGTACGTGTAAGGTTGGTCCGGGCCGCTTCATCCCACAATGCCGCCGAATCAAGATTGACTAGTAACCGTAAGCATATTGTACAAAATCAACGCCCACAACTACTTTGTGTTTTACTCGTGCAAAGAATCTACGCAATAGACCTAGCTCATGATGCCACTGTTGGGGAACGTAGCAGAAATTTAAAATTTTCCTACGTGTCACCAAGATCTATCTATGGAGAAACCAGCAACGAGGGGAAAGAGAGTGCATCTACATACCCTTGTAGATCGCTAAGCGGAAGCGTTCAAGTGAACGGGGTTGATGGAGTCGTACTCGTCGTGATCCAAATCACCGATGGCCAAGTGCCGAACGGACGGCACCTCCGCGTTCAACACACGTACAACCCGGTGACGTCTCCCATGCCTTGATCCAGCAAGGGGAGAGGGAGAGGTTGAGGAAGACTCCATCCGGCAGCAGCACAACGGCGTGGTGGTGGTGGAGGAGCGTGGCAATCCTGCAGGGCTTCGCCAAGCACCACGGGAGAGGAGAAGAACTTGGGAAAGAGGGAGGAGCTGCACCAAAGGCAAAAGGTATGTCTCAAGAGGCCCTCTACCCCCACTATATATAGGGATCCCAAGGGGGGGTGCGCCAGCCCTAGGAGATCCAATCTCCTAGGGGGCGGCGGCCAGGGGAGGTTTCCCTCCCCCACAAGGCACCTAGGAGGTGCCTTCCCTCCTTGGGACTCTTCCTTAGGGTCCCCCCTTCACCCTAGGCGCATGGGCCATAAGGGAAGTGGCGCCCCAGCCCACTTTGGGCTGGATCCCTTCCCACTTCAGCCCATGGGACCCTCCGGGATGGGTGGCCCCACCCGGTGGGCCCCCGGGACCCCTCCGGTGGTCCCGGTACAATACCGATGACCCCGAAACTTGTCCCGATGGCCGAAATAGGACTTCCTATATGTAAATCTTTACCTCCTGACCATTCCGGAACTCCTCGTGACGTCCGGGATCTCATCCGGGACTCCGAACAACATTCGGTAACCACATACAAGCTTCCTTTATAACCCTAGCGTCATCGAACCTTAAGTGTGTAGACCCTACGGGTTCGGGAGACATGCAGACATGACCGAGACGTTCTCCGGTCAATAACCAACAACGGGATCTGGATACCCATGTTGGCTCCCACATGTTCCACGATGATCTCATCGGATGAACCACGATGTCAAGGACTTAATCAATCTCGTATACAATTCCCTTTGTCTATCGGTACGATACTTGCCCGAGATTCGATCGTCGGTATCCCAATACCTTGTTCAATCTCGTTACCGGCAAGTCTCTTTTACTCGTTCCGTAACACATCATCCCATGATCAACTCCTTGATCACATTATGCACATTATGATGATGTCCTACCGAGTGGGCCCAGAGATACCTCTCCGTAACACGGAGTGACAAATCCCAGTCTCGATTCGTGCCAACCCAACAGATACTTTCGGAGATACCCGTAGTACACCTTTATAGCCACCCAGTTACGTTGTGACGTTTGGCACACCCAAAGTATTCCTACGGTATCCGGGAGTTGCACAATCTCATGGTCTAAGGAAATGATACTTGACATTAGAAAAGCTTTAGCATACGAACTACACGATCTTGTGCTAGGCTTAGGATTGGGTCTTGTCCATCACATCATTCTTCTAATGATGTGATCCCGTTATCAATGACATCCAATGTCCATGGTCAGGAAACCGTAACCATCTATTGATCAACGAGCTAGTCAACTAGAGGCTTACTAGGGACATGGTGTTGTCTATGCATCCACACATGTATCTGAGTTTCCTATCAATACAATTCTAGCATGGATAATAAACGATTATCATGAACAAGGAAATATAATAATAACCTATTTATTATTGCCTCTAGGGCATATTTCCAACATAGGGAACTGGAAAGCCACCTTGTCGTATGACATATATATGGTGGACACACCCAAAGTAGGCAATGGCGACGGATCAGCAGAGGATAACCCCTCCAAGAAGCAACCCAAGCGCCGACGTCAGCGGCGCCGCTCTAAGTCCCGCCAGAGCAAAAACGGTGATTCCGGCATAGGAGATAATAACACTCCGGACAGTGCCGAAGACAACCCCCTCCAGCAAGATTCAGCGCAGGAGGATGGAGAAGCCAGCCCTCGTGAGAGGGCGGCGGACATAGAGGAAGAGGATGACAATTACATGCCTCCCTCCGAAGATGAGGCAAGCCTCAACGATGACGAATTCATCGTGCCTGAGGATCCCGTTGAGCAAGAGCTCTTTAAGCGCCGGCTTATAGCCATGGCAAATAGCCTTAAGAAGAAGCAGCAGCAGCTTAGAGCTGATCAAGACTTGCTAGCTGACAGATGGACTGAAGTCCTTGCGGCCGAGGAATATGAACTCGAACGCCCCTCCAAGAGCTACCCAAAGCGTAGGCTGCTACCCCGATTAGAGGAGGAAGCATCTAAACCTACATCTCCAGCGTATGACGCGGCCGACCGGGCACCTTGTGGCCGCGATAGAGAGGCCTCTCGGCCCACAACTCAAGCCGCACCCCGACGTCACTCAGAAAATACCAAGGCACGGGGAAACGCGCTAGACCTGCGAGAAATGTTGGATGACAAAGCAGAGCAAACAAGATCAATCTACGGATCGCATGGGCATCCCACAGCACGAGACGATAACCGTCACGCCGGATACAGTAAAAGTAAATCCGGTTGGGCCGAACACAGCAGACAAAACTCATTTGAGCTACTCATGATATAGCCCAGTACAGAGGCGCCGCACACCCGCTATGCTTCACAGATGAAGTAATGGATCATCAAATCCCAGAGGGTTTCAAACCCGTGAATATTGAATCATACGATGGTACGACAAATCCTGCGGTATGGATTGAGGACTATCTCCTCCATATCCACATGGCCCGCGGCGACGATCTACACGCCATCAAATACCTCCCACTAAAGCTTAAAGGGCCAGCTCGGCATTGGCTCAACAACTTGCCAGCAGAATCCATTGGGTGTTGGGAAGATTTGGAAGCCGCATTCCTCGACAACTTCCAGGGCACCTATGTGCGACCACCAGACGCCGATGACCTAAGCCACATAATTCAGCAGTCAGAGGAATCAGCCAGACAATTCCGGACACGGTTCCTAACCAAGAAAAATCAAATCGTTGACTGCCCGGACGCAGAGGCCCTAGCGGCTTTCAAGCATAACATCCGCGACGAGTGGCTTGCCCGGCACCTTGGATAGGAAAAGCCGAAATCCATGGCAGCCCTCACGACACTCATGACCCGCTTTTGCGTGGGAGAAGACAGCTGGCTGGCTCGCAGCAATAACATGTCAAAGAGCCCTGGTAATTCAGATACCAAGGACAGCAGTGGTAGGTCACGTCGCAACAAGCACAAGCGCCGCATTAACAACGACAACACTGAGGATACGTCAGTTAATGCCGAATTCAGAGGCTCTAAGCCCGGTCAGCGGAAAAAGGCATTCAAAAGAAGCACTTCGGGCCCGTCCAGCTTGGACCGTATACTCGATCGCTCGTGTCAGATACATGGCACCCCCGAAAAGCCAGCCAACCACACCAACAGGGATTGTTGGGTGTTCAAGAAGGCCGGCAAGTTAAATGCCGAAAACAAAGACAAGGGGCTACATAGCGACGATGAAGAGGAGCCCCGACCGCCGAACAACAGAGGACAGAAGGGTTTCCCCCCACAAGTGCGGACGGTGAACATGATATACGCAACCCACATCCCCAAGAGGGAGTGGAAGCGTGCGTTAAGGGACGTATATGCGTTGGAGCCAGCCGCCCCAAAGTTCAACCCATGGTCCTCCTGCCCGATCACTTTCGATCGCAGGGACCACCCCACTAGTATCCGCCACGGCGGATTTGCCGCATTGGTTCTAGACCCAATTATCGACGGATTTCACCTCACTCGAGTCCTCATGGATGGCGGCAGCAGCCTGAACCTGCTTTATCAGGGCATAGTGCGCAAAATGGGCATAGATCCCTCAAGGATCAAACCCACAAAGACGACCTTTAAGGGTGTCATACCAGGTGTAGAGGCCCATTGCACAGGCTCAGTCACACTTGAAGTGGTCTTCGGATCCCCGGATAATTTCCGAAGCGATGAGTTAATCTTCGATATAGTCCCGTTCCGCAGTGGCTATCATGCACTGCTCGGGCGAACCGCATTTGCAAAGTTCAATGCGGTGCCGCACTATGCATACCTCAAGCTTAAGATGCCAGGACCTCGGGGAGTCATTACAGTCAATGGAAACACCGAGTGCTCTCTCCGAACAGAGGAGCACACGGCGGCCCTCGCAGCGGAAGTACAAAGCAACCTCTCAAGGCAATTCTCCAGTCCGGCGATAAAACGTCCGGACACCGTCAAGCGCGCCCGAAGTAACCTACAACAAGACCGCCTGGCACGTTCCGAGCAAGCGTAGCAATGCGGCCCCAACCCCAGTCCTCGCGAAATGGCGAAATCCGTGCCACGCGTACATAATTACGCTCTGAAAATTCCATGGGCACAGGGGGAGGGGCACGACCACGGCACGCCCCAAAACGCGGCTCAACTGCACTAGGGGCTGCCGATTTTATCAGTTTTTCTTACTTTCAGGACTTTTACTCTCCGGAAGACCTGCTCGGCAATACAATCGCCAAACACACGATACAACAGCCAGGGAGGCAGAAAGCTATGTCGCACTGTGGAATTCCCAGGTGGTCCCTATAACGAGCAAAATACTTGTCTTAAATACTATCCCGCAGCTTGCCCCTGGAGGGGACATGTCAAATAGTCCCATCTCCTGCTTATCGCACTATTTGTATTGTTCTGCTCTTAATGCACCTTTCTCGAATAAACAATGCTTAGCTTCAGTCTATTATTGCATTCTCTACTCATTACTTTTATGTATATATGTTCATTCATGACATTCAGCACCCGTACACTATGGTACGACCAATACGCCAGGGGCTCAAGCACCCCATAATACGGCGTGAGAAGTCCGAACACTTTAACAACTGCGGCACTCTGAACTTATAGCATTATATGCATCAGCTCCGAATCATGTCTTTGGTCAATAGTTGGGTTTGCTCGGCTCCCATGTTTTGGTACCTCACGTTCCGCTATATCGGCTAAGGTAGCACTGGGAGAACTACTGCGATTGTGCCCCGGTTCAGCTGGGCTAAGCACCTCAGTAGAGAAAGCTAAAACTGACTGTCATGATAGGGCGAGAGTTGGTTGCTGTTCGAGAGGTTTCGAGTCCCTAAAGACTTATGTTGCTTAGAGTGAGGAATCGGCTTTGTCCGGCCTAGGCGTGTATAGCGCCCCGAACTCGGTCTTCCGAACACTAGGGGCTTCACCGAAATTTAAAATTACAGAATTCTCTAGTTAAGTGAGAGTGATAACGCATTATAGTCTGATTGTCTTGTTCGTTGTGCTGAGCACCTCCCTCGAAGGACCCAAGAATGGGAAAAAGAGTGCTCAGGTTTAATCCCGAACACCCCAGCACTCGCGGCATTGGGGCAGAAGTCGACGACTCACCATCTCTCAGATTTAATAAACGGCCGCATAGAAGGTAATATTTTAAATTAAAACAAGCATTGCATAGCGCATACGAACAAGTTTTCAGCATACAGGATCACACGAGCGAGTTTACTCAAATATTACATCTTTGGAACATTCATCCGCCACAAGGCAGGCACCCTTCAGGACGCCTTTATAGTACATCTCAGGGTGGCAATGCTCCTTGCCCTGCGGTGGCCCATCCTTCACCGGCCGCTCCGCGTCCATTTTGCCCCAGTGTACTTTCACACGGGCAAGGGCCCTGCGGGCGCCCTCGATGCAAACGGAGCGCTTGATAACTTCAAGCCACAGACAGGCATCCGCCAGCCGCCTCACCAGCCCGAAGTAGCTCCCAGGCATGGCCTCTCCAGGCCACAGCCGGACTATGAGACCCTTCATGGCCTGTTCAGCCACCTTATGGAGCTCGACCAGTTGCTTCAGCTGGTCGCTCAAGGGCACCGGGTGTCCGGTCTCAGCATACTGAGACCAGAACACCTTCTCTGTCAAGCTCCCTTCCTCGGCCCGGTAGTAGGTGGCGGCATCGGACATGCTGCGGGGCAAATCTGCGAATGCTCCTAGAGAGCTCCGGACTCGGGTAAGTAACAAGTAATTCACTTTCACATGCTTGCTTTGCATAATGAAGGCCTTACCTGCCGCTATCTTCTTTATCGCCTCAATTTCCTGGAGGGCTTTTTGGGCTTCGGCCTTGGCAGACTTGGCGCTCTCGAGGGCCGCAGCGTGCTCGGACTCGCGAGTCTTCGACTCAAGCTCCAAACTATCATGCTTTTTCACGAGAGCCTTGAGCTCTTGCTGCACCTCGGCAACCCACGCCTCTTGCTTCCCCCGCTCGCTGCACTCCATCGCCGCTTTATCTTCGGCCTTGGATAGTGCTTGCTTCAGGGTCGCCACCTCGGTCGTGGCCCCTAGCACATCAATAACGATCCTATCATTTTTTGCAACTGCATCTTTTTTATATACACACATAGACAAGGCATTACGTACATTGGTTCTCCTCGAGCTGCTTCTTGGCAAGGCCGAGCTCTTTCTTGGACCGCTCGAGGTTCTGCTTCAGCGCATCAACCTCCACAGTCAGTGCGGCAGAGGTTAGCAGCGAAGCCTGCACACGCATATCGACATAATTATGTTAGACTCCTGCGAATATTATTAGATCCTCTATCCGGCTTTTCTTTGTGAACACCGAACAGAGCATCAGGGGCTACTGTCTATGCGGTAATATTTTCACATATTTTTTACATACCTCAAAGCCCGTCAGAAGGCGTGCACAAGCTTCAGTCAGCCCGCTTTTGGCGGACTGAACTTTCTGGATCACCGCACTCATAATAGTGCGGTGCTACTCGTCGATGGAGGCGCCGTTAAGCACCTCCAGCAAGTTATCCGGTGCCCCCGGTTGGACGGAGGTCACCGGCGCGGTAGGCTTGCCCTTCTTAGCGGGGGGCCGCCTGTCGGACTCCGGAACTGTTGAAGGTTCCGGGGCGGTGTTTGGCCCAGGGTCGGACTTGGAGCCCCTGGGAGTCTTGCCCCCCTTGCGCCTGGAGTCCGGGATGTCTCCTTGAGGCGCCCCCAGGACTGCCTCCCCTCGGTTTGGAACCCCTTGGGACAATACCTCAGCATCGTCCGTAGGGCGAGGGGAGGAGGCGGCCGGAAGTGAAAGGCTATTCACATCCGACGAACCCAAGGAGCCGCTCGACGACACGTCGAGCCGGGCTCGGGGCGGACTGCATGATTATATTTGACATTAGGAGAAGTTGTGCAATAAAGGAACGCTAGGAGTCACTCTGGTGTCCGAATACTTACGAATTCGCCAGGGGCTTGGCCCTAGGCGGCCACTCCTCTTCGCTGTCGGCAGCGTTGGTGGAGCAGTCCGGAGGAAGGGTCCTTCCCCTCTTGGACCCTCCGGCCTCCCCAGTTGGGGCGGCCTTCCTTTTCTTTTCTCCCCCTGCTGGAGGGGAAGAAGCCTATTTTCCCTCCTCCTTATCTTCGTGGAAGGAGTGCGCCTCGGAGTCATCGGACGATGAGTCCGACACCACCGGGCACCGGGAACTCTTTAGGGTTCCCGTGGCCTTCTTCTTGGCCTTCTTCTCCGGCACCACGTAAGGTGCCGGAACCAGCAGCACCGCCAAGCGGGCGTCTGCTGGGCCTTCGGGCAAAGGAGCCGGACAGCCGATCTGTCCGGCCGTCTCCTGCCAGTCTTGTCAAAGGTACGGGAGCTAAGATCCCGCATAGAGTCAAACTATGAAAAACGAGTATCCTGTAAAAAGGTAAAACAGCTTACGCACTGGCTTGGCGCTTCGCGCAGAATCCGTGATCCTCGGTAGTGGGAGGGGGAACCTCGGCGCCCTTGAAAAGCACCTTCCAGGCATCCTCGTGTGTTGTGTCGAAGAGCCTGTTTAGAGTTTGGTGCTGGGCCGGGTCGAACTCCCACAAGTTGAAAGCCCGTTGTTGACACGGGAGGATCCGGCGGATGAGCATGACCTGGACTACGTTGACGAGTTTGAGCTTCTTGTTCACCAGGTTTTGGATACATGTTTGGTGTCCGGTCAGCTCTCCCGAATTACCCCAGGACAGGCCCTTCTCTTGCCAGGAGGTGAGCCGCGTGGGGATGCCAGATCGGAACTCGGGGGTCGCTGCCCATTCAGGGTCACGTGGCTCGGTGATGTAGAACCACCCCGATTGCCACCCCTTTATGGTCTCCACGAAGGAGCCCTCGAGCCATGTGACGTTGGGCATCTTGCCCACCATGGCGCCTCCGCACTCCGCCTGGCGGCCGCTCACTACCTTCGGCTTGACATTGAAGGTCTTCAGCCATAAGCCGAAGTGGGGCTTGATGCGGAGGAAGGCCTCGCACACGACGATAAACACCGAGATGTTGAGGATGAAGTTCGGGGCCAGATCGTGGAAGTCCAGGCCGTAGTCGAACATGAGCCCCCGGACGAATGGGTGGAGAGGGAAGCCCAGTCTGCGGAGGAAATGGGTGAGGAACACCACCCTCTCATGGGGCCTGGGGGTGGGGATGAGTTGCCCCTCATCTGGGAGCCGGTGCGCGATGTCGTCGGGCAGGTATCCGGCTCTCCTTAGCTTTTTGATGTGTCCCTCCGTAACGGAGGAGACCATCCACCTGCCTCCCGCTCCGGACATGGTTGGAGAAGGTTGAGGTGGGAAATGCGGACTTGGGCGCTAGAGCTCGAGTGTGCGAAAATGGATGAGCAAAGGAAGAAGAAGGCGTGTATGAAAAGGTGAATCCTTATCCCTTTATATGGGCGGACGAAACTATGCGTCCCCACCAGCCTGGTAAAACTCGCTTATCCCCCAAGCGCCGTAATCAATGGCACGGTTGGGTTACCCATGCCCGTATTGATGAGAATCCCGTGATAAGGGGACACGATCTCTGCTTCAACAAGACGTGCCAAGGAAACCGCCTTGCAAAACGCGCTGAGGTGGGACAGTAACAAACGATTTGAATGAAGGCTTGGTTGTGGTGTGATGTCACGCTACAGAATACGTCAGCAGATTAGATTTGTGAAAATGTTACTCTCTCTCTCTCTCTCTCTCTACGGTGGTATGTGGAACTTGTTTTGCAGAGCCGGACACGATCCTCGTGTTCAAAATCTTCTATGAAGTATTCGGAGGAGGAACCCGCCTTGCAATGCCGAAGACAATTTGCGCGTCGGACTCGTCGTCATTGAAGCCTGGTTCAGGGGCTACTGAGGGAGTCCTGGATTAGGGGGCATCCGAACAGCCGGACTATAACCTTTGGCCGGACTGTTGGACTATGAAGATACAAGATTGAAGACTTCGTCCTGTGTCCGGATGAGACTTTCCTTGGCGTGGAAGGCAAGCTTAGCAATACGGATATGTAGATCTCCTCCCATTGTAACCGACTCTGTCTAATCCTAGCTCCCTCCGGTGTCTATATAAACCGGAGGGCTTAGTCCGTAGAACAACAACAGTCATACCATAGGCTAGCTTCTAGGGTTTAGCCTCTCTGATCTCGTGGTAAATCTACTCTTGTACTACCCATATCATCAATATCAATCAAGCAAGAGTAGGGTTTTACCTCCATCGAGAGGGCCCGAACCTGGGTAAAAACATCGTGTCCCTTGTCTCCTGTTACCATCTGCCTAGACGCACAGTTCGGGACCCCCTACCCGAGATCCGCCGGTTTTGACACCGACAGTGTGCGCTGGGCCGGGTGTCCATGGGGGAAGGTCACCTTTGGGTTGAACCCATCGTGCGCGTCGCCGTCGGCGTAGCCCGGCGAGGGCGATCCCCATGGCTGCGGAGAACCGACGCCTTGCTGTCCCCAGGGCGCGTACTAGGCGTGGCTGCCGGGTGGATTCATCATCCCCGCCTGGTCCGCCGATGAGGCAGCCGCAGCCGCGCGTGCCGCGTTGTCGCGGGCCTTCTTGGCGATGGCCCTGTTCTGCCGGTCGGCAGGGACAGCCTCGCGACGCTGAACTTCCGCCCTTCACTCGACATTTGGCATGCCCGGTGGCTTGGACGGCGGCGCCCTCGGCTTCCTCTGCTTCGGCTGGGCCACGGTGTCGGTCGCGGTTGCCGCCGCGCGTGGGACGACGTACTTCTTTGGTGGCATGGCGGCCGACTGAAAGGCGAGCGGGAGGGAAGTGGGGGAAAAGCGGCAAGAAACGGCGGGAAGAGGCGCTCGGCTCGCCGACAGGGCGGACCCACGCGCCCTTTTCGCTTGTGCCGGCTCCCCAGGCGCCCCTCGGGTTGCCAGGTTCGGTCTGGGTCCGCCGGCACCAATTTTGGCCCGAGCCGGCGAAAAACGGGCTTCTGGAGGCGCGACTGGGCCGTTTTTTCGGCGTCGGCGCGGTAAAAACGCCTGGAGAGAGCCTGTTAGGGGCGCGGCTGAAGATGCTCTAAGCAGTTCCAGACACGCAGACCGGCACAAGGCCACAAACTAAACCAACACACACCGACTACAGGAACATTCGGTACTTATCGTTTCTGTTTTCTTTGCACATCAGAAAGCTTCTCCTACTTCACCTGGTGCCACCCCTTCGGCCCTTCCTATCTTTCCAAACAAATCGTGTAAGCTTCATATTGACATCAATTTTTATTCGTATCGGAACAAACTCCCCACAAAGCCCGCTTGTAACTTCACTTGGAGTTGAAGAACTTCGCCCATGGGCCTACGCATCCCCTTGCTATTAGCTTCGGTCAGGGAGTTCCGACACCTGTGCCCAAGGAACCAATTTATCCAGGACAACGGTCCAAGAATTCTGGAACCCATCATATTATTCGAGTAAAAGTGCATGTTTTCTGAACGCCCATCTTGTCTGAACATTTCGTTTCATTTCTATGAAATGGAGCCGGGGAGCCGATTCCTGATGATTAAGCAAAACTAGAGTTGAGTGTCTTTGCAGAAAGTGCTCAAAATCTGGACGCGTCACCAACTCACGAACTTTGTAAACCTAGTTAGTCCTCCTGTTATGACATCGGAATCGGTCCTCAGCCTAAGGGGTCCTCAGCCTAAGGCTACAAAGCATATAGTGCTCCTGTAGCCAGAAGTCACTTCTCAACTGCATCTGATCTCAGCGTTCTGACAGCTAGCTTGCTGCACTAATCCAACTTCACTGTTCGTGCGAGCTCAGTGGTCGAGCTTTCGTTCTCCATGAGCGCCGATCAATTGATCGCGAATTTGAGCACTGAGAACGATCTCAGACAAGGACGGAGAAGCTGCCTCGCCCAGGCCAATCCAATGAAGATCCAGCATGTATCTCGTCGGTGACACGCATTACGAGTAGCAGTGTAGTACTGTACTAGTGATATAGGACTGTTAACAAAACGATTCATCTCTGTGGTGAGAAGATACGCAGAGGTTGACACTTTATGATGCATGACTGTCGGCCTGACAACACTCACCACTTTCTTCCTTGACTTCTCTCTTGTGCAGATGAACGATCTCGATCTAGTTGTTTGTCATCTTGCAATGGTTAATTTTTTAGTTGCAGCAGTGAATTTTGCTAACAAAAGTATTGTATTACCTCCTCTCAAATTACCTGTCTCATCTTAGATTTATTTAGATACGGATGTATCTAGACACGTTTAGATACATCCGTATCTAAACAACTCTAAGACAAGTAATTTGGGACTGATGGAGTACGTACTACTAGTTAATTTACAGTTTATAATACTTTGATTTAGTAGTCGGGTCGAAATCAGCAGTGGTTAACATGAAACCCAAATAGGTGCGTTCTTCGTCAGCCCTACAGGCTACTTCAGCCTAAACACATGCCTTAATTCCCACAAAAAGGTGCAAGTGACAGGGAACTGAACCGATCAGATTCACATCAACTCTTTGCATTCATGCATGCAACTGTTTATCAGAAAACGAGAGCCTACCGAACTCACAAGGGGAGCGTTTCCGCACTTCAGGATCATATACAAAAAAAAAGGAGGATTGTATACAACTGTATGAACAAAAAAATGGACAGAAATAGTAAAAGAAAATCCCAAAACTTGTTCAGGTAGCTAGCTGGTAGCACAACTCAACACGTCAGGCTGTACCTGCGTGTGTACCTAGGTCTAGGAGTTGTCCTGTTCTGTTCACTTGTTCAGGTAGCTGGTAACAGTTCGTCGTCCTGGCTTGTGTATGTAATAATCATTCATGGTTGGCCAGCTGACTGTGCCAGATGAAAGATGTGGGAACCATTTTTGGTACTCCAGAATCTTGTACTGCTCCTCTGTTTGGTTTGTACTACGAGTTTAGCCATCACAACTCAACAGAGAACACAAAATCATGTCTGCTGCTGGAGTCAGCTGACGACGACGACCTGCACGTCTCACTTGTGTACTTCGAACCGAAAACTACACACGGGTAAAATAGCATTCCCCCGTGAAGTAGACGCTGAAATGGCTTAGTGTGATGCTGATCTGACATATTAAACCCTGTAAATTTCACATTCCTTTCCTCGAACGCGCAAATCGAGTGGGTGGGATGGGAGAAGAACGTAGTTTCTCCCTGAAAACCGGGAAAGAGAATTCCGTCAAAAAAACCAGGAAAGAGAGAGCGAGATCATGGCCAGATTTATGGGACGTGTTTGATTGCCTGCATACACCTCAACCTGGCCCGCACAGAAAAAAAATAGTCCGTTTAGTTGTCTGCATTTACTATATGGCCCACATGGCACAAATCTTAAAGCACACGGCGTGCCTGGCTAGAAACTCTCACTACCTTCATTAACATTCTCTATAATTCTGTTTTTTCTAATCCTTTCATCTACACAACGGTGCTTCGATTCGAAGTAATCTCTACACGAAAAAGATGCACCTCGATGCTACGGTTTCATTCACGCGATCGGTTCGTAGTTTCGTCGGCCATAAGTTCTTAATTTCGTATTTCCGTTTGAAGCTATTCTGGACGAATTTTGTCAGATTCGTCGCTCATGATCGATCGTTTGAAATTTCCTTTGACGAGCAGCCTAATCTCGCAGTTCCGCACAACATACGTGTTGTAAATTTTTGGTTTCAACGATCGTAGCTTCATCTCTCTTTGAACAACAGCCTACTGTACTGCCACCGTCATGTCGAGCTCCTCTGTTCTCTGCCTCCATGCACACTGCAGTTCGCCGCGCCGCCGATGGGGTCGATCATCTTGACCTCCTCTCTCGCCCTACTACACTGGAGTCGTTTTCGGCGTCGATCATCTCGGCCTCCTCTCTCGTCCACTGCACTAACGATACCATGGCGCGAGCACTGCATTCTCCTCCTCTGTCGACTGTCTTTGCGCGAGCACCGCAACTAGTGCGCTGACGGTGTCGCTCGCCGTGCTGCCGACGGGGTTGCTCGTCCACGACTCCATGGTCGTCATGTCGGACACGGCGCAACGGCCACTATCCACCACAGTCGCCATTGTCCGGCACACACTGCATTTCTTCCCCCCCTCCCTCTGCTAGCTCTTAATCCTGTGTGCTAAGTGCAAGTACTAGCTCTTAATCACACCTCATGCGTGCAACCAAACACCGTGTTCATGTGCCGATTGGGTCAATGCAGGCAACCAAACAAAGTGCACTTGTGTATTATCTAATGCAGGGACCCATGATACAGGCAACCAAAGAACTTGCAGATGACACATTTAGGGTTATTTTTGCTCAACCGGGTTGGATTGAGATGTGTATGCAATACAGCTACTGTTCACTACCGCAACCAAAGGTGATATGGCCCGTGTAATATAAATACTGAGGTCGTTGTTGTTTCGCTTGAAGTCAGTGTTGTCCAAAAATACGCTACGCGTACACCAGAGCGCCCAAGGCCAAGTTACGATAATGAACAAAAAATACTTGTTATTCCTATGAAGGCTACATGGGTCAAGCTAGAACGGATGAAAGAGGATACGAAATTATATGTATTTCCAGGAGAAAGTGCATGCACGTATGTATATTTTGGAGAGCGTGGTTTGCATGCTACTAATGCATGTAAAGATTCCAGTTTAGGAGATAGGAAAAACGAAGCATGCATGGTTAATATGGAGGATTTGCTGTCTGCTCGTACAAGGTTGCCGGAATTTTATTCAGTTGGAATTAAAGGAGATGGCGCTGGTTACTACTTTGACATGCCACGCCCACCTGAAGAGATAGAAAGAATTTGCAGGAGGCTTGCGTCGTGGAGAACTCTATCCTTGTGTGCCTTGGGATGGGGTCCACCACAAACGGACCAACAAATAGTACATGTTAATATAGAGATTAACTTGTCAAACTATAAGACAAGTAATCTAATAACTAATTTTAGAGTCCTAGTTTTAGAAGATACCTTTTCTTTATCTATCTATATCTTGTACGTGAGATGGATGGTAGGATACGATGCTTGCTTCCCAAGCTAGTTAGCTTTCGCAGCTACTCCCTTCGTTCCAAATTACTTGTCGCAAGTATGGATGTATCTAGATATAGTTTAGTTCTAGATACATCTATTTCTGCGACGAGTAATTTGGAACGGATGGAGTATTATATAAGGTCAAGCCAGTACGATGTAATAAGGCAGGTTATTTGATAAAATAGACACAATGTGTTTTTCAGGGTAGACACCCGTATCAAGTTTTAGAGGAATCTTTAGAAAACCTCTGTGTTGTGATTTCTTTGTAAAAATTGTTTTGCGCGTGAGTACCGTCGTCGAGATTGGTTTTCTCGTGCTGGACTGTAGGTTCAATCCCTCTACTTCGCGTACGTTGCGTGCGCGGGCGAGAGGTCTCTGCTGTTGCTGGTGGAGTGTCATGAAAGATCAGGCCGCAATAACAGATCGGATCTCACCATCGAGGTTCGGTCTATATCAAAACACGCCCATGCCTAACCGGTTCGTTCAAAGTTCAGAGAGCGGTGATGATGGACACGACAGTGTCCGGTTCTTTTTCTTTTTGAATTTTCATCGGGGGGGGGAGAAGAAATCCTCCCCACCTGAATTGTATTCATTTGTTGCCTATAGGCTTTGCAGCCTAATATAAGATAGGGTTCAAGTGAACCAGAAGTACAGGGGCACAGGAAGGAGAAATAAAGCAAAAACAACACACAGACAACACATGGCGAGGTGGGACACAACACAACCAGGGGCACCACGGGCGCTCGAACTGCAGCGGCGAGCCGAGACTAAACCATGACACTGTACCATCGACGCAATCGAAAAGCACCGCACAACCAAGACTGCACAACGCCGCGACACCACCTGTGTCATGGGGTACATTCAAACGGTCACGTCGGGCCGAGACGACGCCACGGCACCTGTGTGCCACCGGCGTAGGCAAAGGGCATCACCAAGCATAGAACTCCACAGAGCACACCCAAAACAACACAACAAAGGGCACCACGGGTGCTGGTATTGCAGCAGCAAGCCGAGACTAAACCATGACACTGCACCGTCGACGCAATCGAAAAGCACCGCGCAACCAAGACTGCACAACGCCGTGACACCACCTGTGTCATGGGGTACATTCGAACGGTCACGCCAGGCCGAGACGACTCCACGGCACCTATGTGCCACCGGCGTAGTCGAAGGGCACCACCAAGCAAAGAACATCACAGAGCACACCCAAAACATCACAAGACCGGGGGATGAGGACAACGCCACCAAGATGGGAACGACGTGAAGCGTCGCCGCTGTCTCAGCCAGCAGCAACTGGCCGACCATGGATTTCTCCCAAACCCCGGACACCCTCCACGGGACGAGACGCGGAGAAACCATTTCTTGCATCGACTATGTTTTTCTTTTCTTTGAGACGTCGTACCGGCTATGTTATGGAAGGGGGAAAACAGCGGCAATGCTACACGTACAAACGATTTACAGGCTTTTACAGGATGGTTAATCTTAATTGGTCAATAGGTGAGCGGGGCAGCCCACCTTCCTGAAAATCAGGGGGGAAAGGTTTGTGATTAGTTGTTAGATGGAAGGAACGTGTAAAGGCGTGTAAGTTTTTGTATGTCTAGCATTTTTGGGAAAAATGAACACCTGACATGGCCCAGGAACAACACCTAACGGGACCGTACTCGATCTCAATCGCAAGGCACGATGTCGCCGTTATGCAAAGCACATCCTTTTTTCGCCACGACAATTATTATGTAATATTACACACCTCAAAAGTCGACCATGGACATGCATACGAAACGGGGAGAGACAGGGAGAGGGCAAAAAGCATGTGAAATGCAGCAGGCAAAGGTAAACCTTAGGAAGAAGACCGAAGCTAAGAAAAAGACCTAGGAAGAAGACTGGAAACGAAAGACACGCACGCTCCTCCGAGTCAGTCAGTCCTATCTACCACCACCCAGGCCCAGGCACGCACGCGTAGAGCCGAGCCATCCACCAACCGCGGCAAAATCAAATCCCTACAACGCCTCACCACCTTTCCCTCCCCTCCAGTAATCTAGTCCAGTCGTCCAATACCCACGCACGAACACTGCACTAGCACGACATCTGGACCCCTCCTCAAGTTAAGTGATTATAAATGCACAATGCTCAATTCTGCACAGCAGTATTCGCAACAAAGTGTTAAGGCACAGTTGATTAGGTGATGAGTAGGGTGCTCATGTGTAGGAATCATTATGTTGCGCGTGCAGACATTGAAATTGAATGGGCCAGCTTAGTTTAGCGGCCGGGCATCAAATGTGTTCCTTTTGTTCAGGGGACCTTTTTTTTTTTGCGAGTGTTCATGGGATCTTTTTCTTTTTGCTGGATAAACTTCCGAGTATTTATCAACAGTCAAGGTGGGACAAAGGACACCGGAAATAACAAATTATGTTCAGGCCTCTGGACCATCTAGCCAGAATGCACAACGAACACTATAGGGAATTCTTGCTTCCATTTTCCCTGCAAATATTTACGGCGTCTTTAAGATATGAAGCAAGTAATTTTTTTCCTTTCACTGCAAACATTGCCGAATGACGGCTGATCTACGTTGCTTTCAACCTACTCCACCTCCAAATATAAAGGACATGTAAGAAGAAGAAGCAGCGGCCACCGAAAGATTCAGGTACAAAGCTCCCTGAATGCAGTACGTACAATATACTCCCTCCGTTCGGAATTACTTGTCGCAGAAATGGATGTATCTAGACGTATTTTAGTTCTAGATACATCTATTTTCATGACAAGTAATTCCGAACGGATGGAGTACGTACGTAGGTTTCTCGAAACCGGATTCTGAATGTATATGGCAAGAATAGCTAGCCTTGCATCTCACTCGTCCTCCCTTCTACGGATAACCATTACATACGTGTACATCCACATGTCACCCACTGCATACGGCCCAAGACGTACACCGTGTATATGTTATGTGCGATACGATCTTATATTATATGAATATGAGCCCACCACATCACTTCAGTGCTGTACAATTGAAGCAAGACTTTACCAGAGTATGAATTAACATTGTTAATTTCTCTCTTTTGTTTTTTTTGCGGATCTAATTTCTCTCTTTAGTTGAAAACGAAGTAAAGCTATCTGCTAGCACATGTATGTTTGTTGCTAACTAACATTGTTAATTTGTCCACTAGCTCGAAACAGAAGCCAAGTTATCTAATATGTTTAACATATATGGTAGGATTGCACCTACTAATCTGATTGAGCGCAAAGATGGCGAAATTAAACTATTTCCGTGACGCCGAAATTAAAGGCCTGCGTGCGGGATTTAGGAAAAATAGAGCACCAGAGAAGACAAGTTGCAAACCAACACGGTATCTTTGTTTGGTCCTAAATTAACTAGTGCGCGTAACCATAAAATACATCTGCAATTTAATTTGTGTGAATGGACCTCATTTGATTTTTGTAGAAACGAAGCTGCATGGATTCCATCCGGGCCTGCTTTACTCAGTTTTAAATTTCATTTTTGTACGGAGATTTCGCATGGATTCCGGATGTGCTTTAGTTAGAATTGTGCTGCCGTGCCTACTCTGAAGAAATAATGTTTTCAAGTTGGGAATCAGAGGCACTATCCGCGGCAATTCCATGAACTTCTAAGCAGCCTTCGTTTAATCATTTTATAATAACGAATCAGCTTTGCAAATTGCAAACAAAAAGTAAAATAAAGAACCCATTCCCTTGGCACTTAGCAGCCAGGAAAGAGAGAAATGGAAAAAGAAAAGGAGATATATATAAAAGGACAAACGAATAAGCCAATGGCACATGTAATTTTGAAAAAAAAGAAGGGCCTCAAATGCTAATAGCTCCACCATAGTACTTTTTTTTTAGCATCAGTACAGACACAAACGCTCATATACACGCGCATACACTCATCCCTATGAACGCACACACGCACACCCTACCCCTATGAGCACCTCCGAGAGACTGAGCCGGCATATCATCTTGAGATTTACGAAGTCACCGTAGGCGCCTCGTCGTCGACGGGAACGTCTCCTCCCACTGAAAGCGCATCGCCGGAAATCCTGAAATAAATCCAGAAATAATGCGAGCACCAGGATTTGAACCCTGGACGTTCAGTGGGAGGAGACGTTCCCGTTGACGACGAGGCGCCTACGGTGACTTCATAAATCTCAAGATGATATGCCGGCTCAGTCTGTCGGAGGTGCTCATAGCTGTAGGGTGTGCGTGTGTGCGTTCATAGGGATGAGTGTATGCGCGTGTATATGTGCGCTTGTGTCTGTACTGATGCTAAAAAAAAAAATAGCTCCACCATCGTACTTAGTGTACGTATTTATCTGCCCCTTGTGTTGTGTCCCCGCCTTGCCCACACTCAGCGACCATCTAGCTAGCTACCAGCTCCCTCTCTCGTGCCCATGACGACCCGGACGCAACCACCGCTGCCGACGGGGCCGGCTCAGGCTCACCGGCGCCAGCGCGCGGCCTCCCACTCGTCTTCGTCCTCCTCGTCGTCGTCTTTCTCCACGGCCTCCTCCGCCGCCTCCTCACCGTCGCCTTCCCCGCGCACCACCTCCATCCCCTTCTCCTGGGAGCACCACCCGGGCATCCCCAAGAGCCACTCCTTCCTCCGCGGCGCCGCGGACCCCGCTGCTTCCTCGTCCCCGCCGCTCCCGCTCCCGCCGCCGATCCGCGCGCCGCCCTCCCGACGCCGCGCCAACCGATCGGCGCCTGGCGCTCCCGGCGCCGCCGCCGACCCCTTTGCCGCCGCGCTGGCAGAGTGCACCAGGGAGCGCACCAACGCCATCGACATCGACGCGCTGTTTCCTCCTAAGCCGGCGTCGGCCGTCCGCGCGGGGCCGCGGCGGTGGTCCATCGCCACTGGCGGGGTGGTCGGATTACTGGACCTATACGGCTGCAAGAACGCCATGGGCGTCGCCGAGGGCGCCTTCGTCGTACGCCGACCGGTGGTGGCCGTCGGGCGGGCGGGCCAGGGCCGTGCTGGCCGGCCCGGCAAGAGATAAGGGCCCTTCCGACTTTTGCGATCCAGCAACTGTGTGGGCTCAACCAGGTACATAAATAATGGATGTGTGAAGCGAGTGGTGGGAAAATATCGAAAAGAAATCTCACCTTTTCTTTTAGTTTCTTTTATTTTCTTTTGGTTGCACTTTGATGGTATTCTCGATTCTACTTAGTGGATGTGATTCATACATATAATTGAGAAAAAGTAATATATCAACCGATATATCTTATATGGCTCTTTGTATTATTGTATATATATGTAAATAATGCATGTGTCTTACTACCATGTTTAAATAGTCGAGCTTTTGCCAAATTTTCGAAATTATACTGTACGAAAACATGATGCTTTTGAGTAATATATCTATTTTTGGTATATTTACGGTAATATTTAAGTATATAAACCTTCGCAAAGCTTTAGATTTCTTTGGCGAGTGTTCAAGAACTGCGCCGCCTAAAACTAGGCGTCAACAATTTGAATACGGCCCACGCAAAAAAAAAACAATTTGAATACGGGGAGAATTCAAAAGTAACCAATAGATCGTTGTTGTCTCTATATGCGTGCATAATAGTGCTATTAAACTAATTGATTTGGTGGTTAGGAGGATTATTGTACCATATCACATTAGGGATCAACCTCTAGCTTAGAGGCCATGCGTGACGGAATATTTCTTCATGGGAGGCAACGAGGTGATTTCTTCTTTTTCGCCACGAAGTCTTCCGACCCATTAATAATATGCAACACAATACAAAAGTTCTCCAAAAGTAAAAAAAAAACACAGCTGCATCCATGAAACACACTGCGGCAACTACAAGCACTGAAGCGCATCAAAAGCGTCTGGCCAATTGCCCCTGCCTCAGTGAAGTGAGGAAAATCTTATTGTAGTACACATCCAAGAAGTTGTCGTGCTAGCAAAAACCAGAACAACCTCTGTCACCGACGATAAGAAGGATAGATCAGAAGGGCCATACCTGCAAACACATCAACGAAGACGAGTGCCGGCCAAATCCATACGGATCCGCCTGAAATGAACGACGGGCAGATCCAAGAAGATCCACCAAAGTCCAGCTTCGATCGAATTCAAGAAGATCTAACGGACACACACCTTCATACATTGTCCGTCGGCGCTAGGCAATGTCGTTGATCAACATTTTCTTATTCTTTGCTCTTACACAAATTCTAAAGGCTAGAACCCACATTCTCTAGTTAAGAATAGTTATTTCCGGTGGTTTGATAAATATTTAAAACCCACTATTACTGAGAACCAACGATCAACCTTCTATTGTTAGATATGATGAGTACGGCGCTTACGCAGTGATTCCTTGTCAAGGTGTTGCTTGTGGAGATATTTCTTGTAATCGGTGCGTTGTCCAAGACAATGGATAGTGTTGCTGCGTGTGGTTAGTCACGTCCGATTTCTTTGTTTCTTTTCTGATTCCCTTTATCCTTTTGGTTGTATGCATCCCCAAAATTATGACTAGGTGTGAATAGTACGTTGTTGCATAAATCAGGTGTAATTGATATTATATTGATATTAATATGCTACACTTTGGTGGAAAAAAAATGAAGCAAAAGAATGTGGAAAAAACCATATAGCGCGACGAAAAAATGTGGCATTATTGGCCGTCCTGCCTACCGGAGAACAGAATCGCTTGGATCTATCCCACTGGCCGAAGCGGATCCGAAACGTTAAATGTTCGTGGGGACGTGCGACTGCCCGTGGCCGTGCATTATTTGTCGAGTAGCTGTGCTCCATTCACTAAATTTCTAAATCTCTGAGGCGATGCGGGTGAGAGTGGGCAGACAAGTCTATAAGTTAGCAATAAAACTTCATCGGGATCGCCGCAAGCCGGCGTATAGTAATGGCTGGCAACAGGAAAAGCAGATGGATGTCACGTCGCTACTTGCTAATTTGAGTTCAAATGCGTATGATTGATCAAGTCGGCACGTTGCTATCTGATAGTGAACTTTGAGCTATTCTAAATGCAGGAGAGATTCGTCGAAATAGTTCGGATTTTACAACGAATAAATAAATTGCAATCAAAGTAGGATTTGGCATGTCTCCGGGCTCTCTTGCTGCTAAGCTCCTTCCGTCTTCTATTTCTTGTTACCTCAAGTTTTAGTGTTTTTCTAAAAGCTACTCCCTTCATCCCATAATGTAATACGTTTTTTGACACTATACTAGTGTCAAAGAACGTCCTACATTATGGGACGGAGGGAGTAAAACTTTACTTAAGTTTGACCAGATATTAAAAGAAATGCTGATGTATATTGAATGAAAATATATCTTATAGGGAATAATGAAACTAATTCAGTATAGTAGATGCTAATATATATATCTATATACAAGAAATTTGACCTAGGACAAAATTAGAACCTTAAGTAATTTAGGATGGAGGGAGTGTTTTCTGAATATTGAGAATTAATATATAGTGAATTCAACTTACTAACTTATATATAATCACTTTTGAAATTGCAACTGTTCCTGCAAATTTTTTTTTGCAAGTGGCACTTACCCTATGTTGCCGAGCTGCCACTGTCTTTTGCAGTTCTTCATTGCTTTTAGCATCCGGTTTGGGAGGAAGTAGATAATCACTTGTCAGCACAATTTGCAACAATAGTTGGTCAAACTAAAAGAATTTGATATAGGACAAAGTTAGAACTTTAAGTCATTTAGAACCGAGGGGTTACTTGTCATGATATGTAACATTCACAAGTAATTTATAATTAAATTCAACCTAACTACTCCCTCCGATCCATAGTGAGTGTTCTGGTTTTAGTTCAAACTTGAACTAAAACTATGACACTTATTGTGGATCGGAGGGGGCAACTTACATATATCATCAGTTTTGGAATTGCAACAGGAACATATCCCATGGATGCCAGCTGGCACTGACTTTTGTAATTCTTCACCTTCTTTGGCATTCAGGTCGGGAAGAAGAAGATAGTTACTTCTCCGCACAATTTGCAACAATAGGTTGCAGTTAAATGACTACGCCCATCAATCACTGACGCCGCCGACTACCTTTTCTAAAGAAAATTATAATTATAATTTTTATTTTTGTACATCAAGCACATAATCATATATTTGGACCGAATTTGGCAAGAGTACTTGTCTTTTTTATTTAAGGAAAAGTACTTGTCATAAATGGATGGTTTCCTCCTGGTAGGTCTTTTGTTGTGCCCCCGCAAAAAAAGGTCTTTTGCTGTGAAGAAACACAATACAAAAATAGCATGTGTTTGGACCTGAGTGCAACAATCTACTTTAGAATAGTTTCATGGTTCAATATGTAGTTGCCGCACTGGTCAATATTACCCCCTCTGGCACATTGCATTCTAATTTTTCGTGATAACATTTTGATCATTATTTTAGTAATAATATCCTTACAATTACTAAGCTCCTTAGGAAGAGATGTCTAGGAGAGCCCCAATGTTTTTGCCTTAAAATGGACCCCGCCTGTAAGGCACGATTGGATTCCAACACTACGTAGCAAACAGGGCTGTGACCCATGTAATGCTATGTGCATATTGTCTCGTCGGGTTTTTTTTTGGCCGGTTTATCAACCACCTTTTTATTTTGGTCGGTTTTCCAACTAAAATACTTCCAGCCTATTTAAAAATTTGTGATTTCGAGAAAACACGCAGGTCCCACCCATGTATAGTGTTATGCACGTTTGCATTGACAATTTTTTTCCTTTTAGTTTTTAGCCTATTTTTATTTCATTCGGTTTTCCAATTAAAACATTTTTATTCTTTCTAAATATATTCCGGAACTTTCTTGTGAATTTCTAAATATGTTTACAAATTTGAAGAAACGTTTGCGAATTTAAACATAAATCCCAAAACCAGAAGGATCGCTCTACATGTTAGGCCCAATAGCGCCGTTGCAGTCCATGTTTGCTCGACCGCCTCCGTTGTATGTGTGAAATATGAATTCCTATAATAACCATTGGGAGAAAAAAAATAGAATTAATTCTACAACTAAGGAGCAGTGCGACAAAACGCGCATTACATCTAGTAGTAGTTATATGTCGTAAAATTATATTCCCTATGTTCCAAAATAATTGTCGTGGTTTTAGTTGAAACGAAGGAAGTATCATTTAAGATGGTATAACATATATTTTACTTGTTAATGTGTGCGCTATGTAAATAAGGACGGAGAGAGAGAGAGTACTTGTTACTAAGGTAGAAATTAAGGCCGTTTTTAACAGAATTTTTTCATGAATGCATGGCCTTTTGATGAAAGTGCTCTGGCTAACAGAAACACTATTTTTTCAAGCTGGCTATCTATTCCCAATGGAACACAACACATTTTCTCCCCCTTTGAAGAATGGTGGAATGATAATATCACAGGCTGTGACGCCGCTTCGCGCACGCGCTTCGGTCAAGCTATCATCTATGTGTTATGGATTGTTTGAAAAGAGCGAAGTAGACAAACCTTCAATGGCACTTCCTTAATAGTGCTGGGCGGGTTGGCTTTTGCTCAGGAGATGGTTATGTCACCTTTATTGGTTCTCATGTAAATAACTTTATCTTTTCCCCCCTATCTTAATAAAATGAGCGGCGCTTCTGCCTTCTCCATCAAAAAGGAAAAGAAAACTAAAGTAAAAAAGAGAGCACTCACCAGCAGCAAACGCTCTATGCTCTTCAGATTAACTTCGCAAAATCTGGCCTACAAAACCAATGTTGGTTTTAGTAGCATGATTTATGTGTGTGCACGTATAATCAATGCATAAAACAACACATGCATATCTTCCTTTTGTACATGTAGTATACGAGGAGAACAAAATAAATTATAATAATGCATCCATTCAGTAACATATCCAGCAACTCCAAACTCCAAACTCATGAATGTAGCTCTCCTTGTCAAGTGGATATGGAAACTCTCCCAGAACGAACAAGGGCTTTGGGCTGATATTCTGCGCGCCAAATACTTCCCCAATGGGAACTTTCTCACCTCAAAGGCGAAGGGATCGCCTTTCTGGAATGGGATTCAGGCGGTTAAGCCGGCCTTCACGCTTGGGGCCAAGTTCTGCGTTAAGAATGGAAAATCCACGAGACTCTGGCTCAACCACTGGCTTGGGGCGGAACCTTTATGGCGTAGTCACTTTGACATCTACCAACTAGTTACGGACGTTGAAATCTTGATGGCCGACGCGCTTAGAACTAATCCTCCTGCCATAGCTTTCAAAAGACCTCTCCTCGCCCATGAACGGTCAAGTTGGGATGGGCTCCGAACTGCCTTGCAGGGTGTCTCTCTCTGCCCTGAGGCTGACACGGTCTCCTGGTCCCTCTCGAGATCCGGCAAATTCACGGTCCAATCGCTTTACAACAAGCTGACTGAGGGACCGACCCTCGACATAGCTAGGGGGCTATGGAAAGCGTCTATTCCTCTAAAGATCAAAGTGTTCCTTTGGCAATTATTCCGTGACCGCCTACCTTCGTCTAACAACATTGCCATTCGACACGGCCCATCGGGTGGGTCATGTGCGCTATGTGGAGCGCACGAAGATGCGAACCACATCTTCTTTCAATGTCACCTAGCACGGTTTGCTTGGAGTGCCGTCCGTGAGGCTTTTGCGCAAATCTGGAATCCCCAAACGGATTCGGACCTACGTGGGATACTTCTCGCTCATAGAGGTAGCTTCGGGCGCGTGCTGTGGCGATGCGTAGGGGCGCTGTGTTGGTCACTGTGGACCACCCGTAATAAGATGACTATCGAACACAAGTTCCCTGCTCACCCTGCTGATATTATTTTCAAATGCCACTTGTTTCTCCAGACATGGACACCGTTGGGGAAACGGCGTGATGCAGACCGGATGATGGAGGCCATGGAGCGGATTCGCATGATTCAGATTGAAGCCCGACGCTAAGTCCCCGCTCGTGGCGCTTTTGGACTGGCCGCCTCATTCCTTTAGTTGCCATCTTTCTTATCAGGCTAAGGCCGGTTGCATGTTCCCTACTTTGGGCTTTTGAACCCTTTTTATTTCTGTTGAACTCTCTGTTCCTCTTGTTGGATGCTGACTGTGGTGGGCTTTATTAATTTAAAGCCAGACGCATCGTGCGTCTTCGTTCTAAAAAAAACATATCCAGCATACGTGGGAGAACGGATGGAATCATTGCGTGCAACAATTTCCCTAAATTGGTCTCCCCTTTGCTTTATGTTGGCACCAAATATATAAAAATAAAGCGGGAAAACACTTACAGTGCACTACACTCCTGGACACCATCCAAACGGATTTTTATCTTTGAAACGTACACACGGACCTTTTGTGTATATCGGGAAAATAATGATTCCAGCTGAAGCCAATATTATTATTTTGAGTTCGAAATAGAGGGCAACGTCATGCTGATTGTGTTGAACCACTGAGCAAGAACCCCGGTTCAGTTTTCAAATGTCGCAAAATATTTAAATATTGGGAACCCGGGACGCCAAGTGGACATAATCAATGGGTCACCGGACGTGCAGTGCAATAATGGTCGCGGCTATGATTGTTGTAGCGGCTGCAAGCCCACGATAACTCTTTTGGCCATCTTTACAAGTTACAGCATCTACAACCACAATATCTGAGCACCTATACGTCGCGGATTGCTGGCAATGATCGGGTAGTCTACTTGTATCTATGTCCACACGGTCACTTGACAGACCCGGAGCCCCGCTCCCGCGACCGCGTCGTCCCCGCGGGCGACCAGTCGCCCCTCCCCCACCCTTCCCAGCGAGCGTCCCCCTCTCCTCCTCCTCCCCGCCGCCGTCGCTGACACTCGTCGCGGGCCTGGCCCGGGCGACGCTAGCCGTGGCGGCCCCTCGGCCTTTCCCCTCCCAGGGTCCTCCGGCGCGGGATGGGGCGACTCCGGGCGGTGCACTCAGACGGCGGCGGTCCTGCGCGGCGGCGGAGATCTTGGGGCGGGCGGGGGCAAGCTCTGGGCGGCGGCGTCATTGTTGGCGATGGGGCAGCATGGTGGCGCGGGCTGGCCGGGCGGGGCCCTTCGGGCCCCATCTGGGCCGGGGCGGGCCGGCGTCGGGCGTGGCGGCTACGGGGCTCTCGGGCGACAGTGGCGAGGTGTCCGGCTGGTGGCGGGCGGAGGCTTCGGTTGCCGGCGTGCAGCAGCGCCGTGGCTAGGGCATTGTGGTCCCACTATGGGCCCGGCCAGGCCCGGGTAGCCTGGTTTGCCCTGGTTGCGGCATCCCGTCCGATCGGCAATCAGCGTCGATGCGGGAGGCAGAGGCCTCCGGCGCGATGGCGGTGGAGGCGGTTCCCTCCCGTTCGGCTCCGGTGCTTTCGTCCGTGCCATCTAGGCGCATCTTGCCTCTGCTCGCTTGTCCTCGTGGTGGTGTTCGCAGCAAGACGGCGTGGATGGGTCCAAGACCGTGGTGGCGCGTGCTGGAGGGTGGCAAGATGGTGGTTTGGCTCCGTTCTAGTGGGTGCCGGGGCATGGGGGTGCGGGAGAAATCCTTGCCGGTTCTTCCGGCTCCGACGTGGTGACGCCAGTGGGTGCCGCCATTCCTTCTTGAAGGGCATCGGTGCTACCCATCCCCCGTTCCCCTTCTGCGTGCCGGGGGAAACCCTAGGACTTGTCCGGACAGCAGCGTCGTTGGCGTCGCATTCCTTCTTGGAGGTACTGTTTGGTACGCGGAGGTCCGGTGCCATGGCGAGTGGTGGGACGTAGATGGAGGGCACAGCGGTGGCAGACTATTCATGCTTGTCGAGCTGTCGTTGTTGGCATTTCGATCTTCTTCTTTTTTCCTTTGGGCTTGATGTGCCGTTCGCCCAGGCAATTACCTTGTGATCGATGTTTGTGTTTATAATATAAAGCGGGGGGAAACCCTATTTCGTATCTATGTCCACACCCATAGTACCTGCGTCCCCGTATCTAATGCAGCCCTCTCGTGCCGCCCGTGAAGGGGGGGAGGGGGGCAACCTCCGCTGCCGCAGGTAGTCGGCGTCGGGCAAAGCTCGTACGTGCGACGCGGTGGTGGAGGGCCTCTCCCCCTCTCCCCGGATCCATGGATGGCGCGGGGACCCAGTTCCGCGAAGGTGCGGCCCCCACTTTAGCCCACGGCGGCGCGGCGTCCCAGCGGCGGCGCCTGTGGTTGTGCCGGTAGGAATCAACTGGACACAGGGGGCGGCGGTGGACGAGGCGGCGTCCCCATGGCTGGGTGGCGGCGCACCCGTTGGTCTGTCCGGTTCCGGCTAGTCCCGGATCTAGTGACTACCGGACGACGCAGGGAGTGGCAGCGGCCCGGCGTGGCCGGCGATCTGGACACAATGGTGTCGGCGACTCGCTGGTCTGCCGGAGATCTAGGAGTATCATCGTCTCTGACTCGACCTGCTCCAGTTCGTGCTAGCTCCGGTACAGGGAGACTATCGTCATCTCCCGGTGCTGAATGCATGGATCTGGCGGCGGCGACTGGATCCTTTTAATCTAGTCTCCGACAGAGAAGGCGGCGGTCCATGCACAAGAAGCTGAATGGAGTTCTTCGAACAGATCTGGGTGAAAACCTGCTCTTGGCTAGATGCCAAAGCCAGCGGTGGCGGCACTCTACAACGTCGTTCCCTTCTTGAAGGCATCGCTGTGGAGAAGTTCTAGACTACTATCTGCTACCTCCGGGGGAAACCCTAGATCAATAGATCAGAAGACGGCGGCGCGATTGTGTCGTTCCCCCCTTGGGGGCGTCTTTCTTGGAGGTGTACGCGGGCTTGAGGGACTAGTGGACGACGTATTTGGTGGAGCGGTGCTTCATCATACACATTGATGGTGACAGATCTCAATGGCTGGGCGCCCTGGAGATTAGGCGTCTGATGTGCGATGATGGATCGCGCAAGAGGGTGACGCTGTCTGGCGTCATGGTAGCGTCGACGGCAGCTAGGCCGGGCAAGGTCAATGTGGCAGTACAACTCTGAAGATGGATTGGTGGCAGGTGGCGGCCTCTGAGTGTGCGCCAGACCGGTAGATGCCCCGTACACGTCATGCGTCCTGGTTGGGGCCTCAGGTCTTAGATGTTAAGTTTGGATGCGAGGTTTGATTGGTATTAGGCCCAGACTATCATTATCTCTTCATCAACTGGATAGGAGTAGCGACAGATGTTGCCTAGATGGTGGCTTTAGTCTTACTGTTGCATTACTTTGTAAGGTCTTGTGTGAATAATTAATAAAGTGGCTACATGCATCGTCCAGATGCAGAGGCTGGGGGTCTTCCACCTTTTCTAAAAAAAGCAACGTAACACATAGATCAACATCACAAACATGTTTATCGGACAGATAAATATAGATAGATTCAGATAGTTCATCCAACAGACTAATCGGACCCAAAATAGACAAACTTCACTAGATTAAACTACAAATATAAATAAAAAAAGACAACGCGGAGGGCGAGATCACCACTTCTTTGTCGGATCCTTGCCCTTGTTGTCGGCAGTGTGGTAGTCCATCTCCTTCGTGTACGTGTCTGTGGCTGGAGGTTCGTCGCCGTCCGAGCTAGTGGTGCCGCTCTCCGACGCGGAGGAGATGTAGCCCGACAGACGGCGGATGGCGTGGCTCTGCTCCCGGGTGTGGTGTGCCACCTTCGCGCTCCTTCTCCCTCGTGAGGCGCTCCGAAGCCTTGAGCCCGAGGCGGAGCACCTTCACGTTCTTCAGCCAGAGGTGCCTCGTGTCGGTCTCCCCACGGTGAGCGAGCACCGAATCACCTCGCGGAGGAGTGCCTCCTCTGGACCCACCGACACAGAGCATGTGCGTTGCTGGGACGATCCAGGCTCCACTGCGGCTGCTGCCTACTGCCACTTGTGACGCCCTCGATTCAATCATACACTAATCATACACGCAAATGTGTACGATCAAGATCAAGGACTCACGGGAAGATATCACAACACAACTCTAGACACAAATTAAAATAATTCAAGCTTTATATTACAAGCCAGGGGCCTCGAGGGCTCGAATACATAAGCTTGAAAACACAAGAGTCAGCGGAAGCAACAATATCTGAGTATAGACATAAGTTAGACAAGTTTGCCTTAAGAAGGCTAGCACAAAAGCATCTACGGTCGGAAAGGCAAGGCCTCCTTCCTGGGAGCCTCCTAACTACTCCTGGTCGTCGGCGGTCTCCACGTAGTAGTAGGCATCGGCGGTGGCTTCTGGCTCCTGGGCTATGACATCTGGTTGCATCAACCGGAAAGAAGAAGAAAGGGGGAAAAAGGGGTAGCAAAGCAACCGTGAGTACTCATCCAAAGTACTCGCAAGCAAGGATCTGGACTACATATGCAACATTATCAAAGGAAGACTGTATATGTGGACTGGGCTGCAGAAATGTCAGAATAGAGAGAAGGCCTAGTCCTATCGAAGACTAGCATCTTCAGCATCTTCAAGCATCTTGCAGCATTTAGAAGAGTACAGATCAACATAATGTAAAGTAGTAGTAGTGTTATCAACCTCGGCCAGAGATCCTTTATCGACCCCCTGCGAGAAAGCAATCCCAGAGCCATACTATCCATTCCTCATCACAAGTATCCAGTTCTAGTTGTATCGATCGGGATACAACTCCAAGTGTCCTTTGTCGTAGGACAAACTATCGATAGATGTTTTCTTTCCTGCAGGGGTGCACCAACTTACCCACCACGCTCGATTAACTCCGGCCGTACACACTTTCCTGGGTCATGCCCGGCCTCGGCTAAACAATACGCCACAACCCGACCTAGGCTTAATAGAGAGGTCAAGCATGCCGGACTAAACCTATGCCCCCAGGGGTCATGGGCCATCGCCCCGGGAACTCCTGCACGTGGCGAACACGGCCGGTGAGCAGACCTAGCTTCCTCCTTCAAAAAGGCAGGTGCTTACGCAGTCCAACCCGATGTGCGCCGCTCAGTCGCTGACGTTTATTAAGCTTCGGCTGATGCATACGACGCAGAACGCCCATACTATGCCCACGTGATGGTTAGTGCTATCAGGCTAGAGGCCCCTCGGATCAAATATCCAAATCGTGGTGGATTAGGAGCACGCGGTAACAAGCAGAGACTCACGAAAGATGTGACCCCGTTACCCCATCTCGAGGACTTACGGCAAGGGCTAGGAATGCCTGGCCACGCCTCGTAATTATATCGCGGGCACCCTCCAGGTCAACCCGTCTCCACATCACTCGCGGGTAGCCCTCAGGGTCGACCCGCCTTTCCAAGTAACAATTCTAAAGTCCTAGTATCCGTGTGTTCAAACATCAAGGGGAAAACCCGAGGAATCACCCCCGATTAATTCCACTCGATGTAATCATCAAGGTGAACGTAAGAGGATCCACCCTCGAGGTTCACACTTGAGGGATTGCACGATAGAGCCGTATCAGAAGTGGTTAAGGAGGAAATCACCCTCGATGACTGAAGGAAATATGCCCTAGAGGCAATAATAAAGTTATTATTTATTTCCTTATATCATGATAAATGTTTATTATTCATGCTAGAATTGTATTAACCAGAAACATAATACATGTGTGAATACATAGACAAACAGAGTGTCACTAGTATGCCTCTACTTGACTAGCTCGTTAATCAAAGATGGTTATGTTTCCTGACCATAGACAAAGAGTTGTTATTTGATTAACGGGATCACATCATTAGTTGAATGATCTGATTGACACGACCCATTTCATTAGCTTAGCACCCGATCGTTTAGTATGTTGTTATTGCTTTCTTCATGACTTATACATGTTTCTATGACTATGAGATTATGCAACTCCCATTTACCAGAGGAACACTTTGTGTGCTACGAAACGTCACAACGTAACTGGGTGATTATAAAGGAGCTCTACAGGTGTCTCCAAAGGTACATGTTGGGTTGGCGTATTTCGAGATTAGGATTTGTCACTCCGATTGTCGGAGAGGTATCTCTGGGCCCTCTCGGTAATGCACATCACATAAGCCTTGCAAGCATTGCAACTAATGTGTTAGTTGTGAGATGATGTATTACGGAACGAGTAAAGAGACTTTCCGGTAACGAGATTGAACTAAGTATTGGATACCGACGATCGAATCTCGGGCAAGTAACATACCGATGACAAAGGGAACAACGTATGTTGTTATGCGGTCTGACCGATAAAGATTTTCGTAGAATATGTAGGAGCCAATATGGGCATCCAGGTCCCACTATTGGTTATTGACCGGAGACGTGTCTCGGTCATGTCTACATTGTTCTCGAATCGTAGGGTCTGCACGCTTAAAGTTACGATGACAGTTTTATTATGAGTTTATGTATTTTGATGTACCGAAGGTTGTTCGGAGTCCCGGATGTGATCACAGACATGACGAGGAGTCTCGAAATGGCTGAGACATAAAGATCGATATATTGGAAGCCTATATTTGGACATCGGAATCGTTCCGGGTGAAATCGGCATTTTACTGGAGTACCGGGGGGTTACCGGAACCCCCCGGGGGTTATTGGGCCTTCATGGGCCATAAGGGAGAAGAGGAAAGCCGGCCAGGGCAGGCCGCGCACCCCCTCCCCCCTAGTCCGAATAGGACAAGGAAGGGGGGGGGGGCGGCACCCCCCTTTCCTCTTCCCCTTCCCCCTTTCCTTCTCCAACAAGGCAAGAGGGTGGGAGTAGGACTCCTCCAGGCGCACCCCAAAGGGGCCGGCCGCACCTTCCCCTCCCTCCTTTATATACGGGGGCAAGGGGGCACCCTAGAACACACAAGTTGATCTTCGTGATAGTTCCTTAGCCGTGTGCGGTGCCCCCCTCCACGATATTACACCTCGATCATATTGTAGCGGTGCTTAGGCGAAGCCGTGCGACGGTTGAACATCAACATCATCACCACGCCGTCGTGCTGACGGAACTCCTCCCCGAAGCTTTGCTGGATCGGAGCCCGGGGTGCGTCATCGGGCTGTACGTGTGTCAAGAACTCGGAGGTGCCGGAGTAACGGTGCTTGGATCGGTTGGACCGGGAAGACGTACGACTACTTCCTCTACGTTGCATCAACGCTTCCGCTTCGGTCTACGAGGGTATGTAGACAACACTCTCCCCTCTCGTTGCTATGCATCACCGTGATCTTGCGTGCGCATAGGAATTTTTTTGAAATTACTACGTTCCCCAACAGTGGCATTCGAGCCTAGGTTTTATGGTTTGATGTTATATGCACGAGTAGAACACAAGTGAGTTATGGGCAATATAAGTCATACTGCCTACCAGCATGTCATACTTTGGTTCGGAGGTATTGTTGGATGAAGCGGCCCGGACCGACATTACGCGTACGCTTATGCGAGACTGGTTCTACCGCCGTGCTTTGCACATAGGTGGCTGGCGGGTGTCAGTTTCTCCAACTTTAGTTGAACCGAGTGTGGCTATGCCCGGTCCTTGCGAAGGTTAAAACGGCATCAACTTGACAAACTATCGTTATGGTTTTGATGCGTAGGTAAGATTGGTTCTTGCTTAAGCCCGTAGCAGCCACGTAAAACTTGCAACAAACAAAGTAGAGGACGTCTAACTTGTTTTTGCAGGGCATGTTGTGATGTTATATGGTCAAGGCATAATGCTAAATTTTATTGTATGAGATGCTCATGTTTTGTAACTGAGTTATCGGCAACTGGCAGGAGCCATATGGTTGTCGCTTTATTGTATGCAATGCAATCGCCCTGTAATGCTTTACTTTATGACTAAGCGGTAGCGATAGTCGTAGAAGCATAAGATTGGTGAGACGACAACCATGCTACGACGGAGATCAAGGTGTCGCGCCGGTGACGATGGTGATCATGACGGTGCTTCGGAGATGGAGATCACAAGCACAAGATGATGATGGCCATATCATATCACTTATATTGATTGCATGTGATGTTTATCTTTTATGCATCTTATCTTGCTTTGATTGACGGTAGCATTATAAGATGATCTCTCACTAAATTATCAAGAAGTGTTCTCCCTGAGTATGCACCGTTGCCAAAGTTCGTCGTGCCCAGACACCACGTGATGATCGGGTGTGATAAGCTCTACGTCCATCTACAATGGGTGCAAGCCAGTTTTGCACACGCAGAATACTCGGGTTATACTTGACGAGCCTAGCATATGCAGATATGGCCTCGGAACACGGAGACCGAAAGGTCGAGCGTGAATCATATAGTAGATATGATCAACATAATGATGTTCACCATTGAAGACTAATCCATTTCACGTGATGATCGGTTATGGTTTAGTTGATTTGGATCACGTGATCACTTAGAAGATTAGAGGGATGTCTGTCTAAGTGGGAGTTCTTAAATAATATGATTAATTGAAGTTAAATTTATCATGAACTTAGTCCCTGATAGTATCTTGCTTGTTTATGTTGATTGTAGATAGATGGCCCGTGCTGTTGTTCTGTTGAATTTTAATGCGTTCCTTGAGAAAGCAAAGTTGAAAGATGATGGTAGCAATTACACGGACTGGGTCCATAACTTGAGGATTATCCTCATTGCTGCACAGAAGAGTTACGTCCTGGAAGCACCACTGGGTGCCAGGCCTGTTGCTGATGCAACTGACGATGTTAAGAACGTCTGGCAGAGCAAAGCTGATGACTACTCGATAGTTCAATGTGCCATGCTTTACGGCATAGAACCGGGACTTCAACGACGTTTTGAACGTCATGGGGCATATGAGATGTTCCAGGAATTGAAGTTAATATTCCAACAGAATGCCCAGATTGAGAGATATGAAGTCTCCAATAAATTCTATAGCTGTAAGGTGGAGGAGAATAGTTCTGTCAGTGAGCATATACTCAAGATGTCTGGGTATTGTAATCACTTGATTCAACTGGGAGTTAATCTTCCGGATGATAGCGTCATTGACAGAATTCTCCAATCACTTCCACCAAGCTACAAGAGCTTCGTGATGAACTATAATATGCAAGGGATGGATAAGACAATTCCCGAGCTCTTCGCAATGCTAAAGGCTGCGGAGGTAGAAATCAAGAAGGAGCATCAAGTGTTGATGGTCAACAAGACCACTAGTTTCAAGAAAAAGGGCAAAGGGAAGAAGAAGGGGAACTTCAAGAAGAACATCAAGCAAGTTGCTGCTCAGGAGAAGAAACCCAAGTCTGGACCTAAGCCTGAAACTGAGTGCTTCTACTGCAAGTAGACTGGTCACTGGAAGCGGAACTGCCCCAAGTATTTGGCGGATAAGAAGGATGGCAAGATGAACAAAGGTATATGTGATATACATGTTATTGATGTGTACCTTACTAGAGCTCGCAATAGCACCTGGGTATTTGATACTGGTTCTGTTGCTAATATTTGCAACTCGAAACAGGGACTACGGATTAAGCGAACACTGGAAAAGGATGAGGTGACGATGCGCGTGGGAAATGGTTCCAAAGTCGATGTGATCGCGGTCGGCACGCTACCTCTACATCTACCTTCGTGATTAGTATTAGACCTAAATAATTGTTATTTGGTGCCAGCGTTGAGCATGAACATTATATCTGGATCTTGTTTGATGCGAGACGGTTATTCATTAAAATCAGAGAATAATGGTTGTTCTATTTATATGAGTAATATCTTTTATGGTCATGCACCCTTCAAGAATGGTCTATTTTTGATGAATCTCGATAGTAGTGATACACATATTCATAATGTTGAAACCAAAAGATGCAGAGTTGATAATGATAGTGCAACTTATTTGTGGCACTGCTGTTTAGGTCATATCGGTGTGAAGCGCATGAAGAAACTCCATACTGATGGACTTTTGGATCCACTTGATTATGAATCACTTGGTACTTGCGAACCGTGCCTCATGGGCAAGATGACTAAAACACCGTTCTCCAGTACTATGGAGAGAGCAACAGATTTGTTGGAAATCATACATACAGATGTATGTGGTCCGATGAATGTTGAGGCTCGTGGCGGATATCGTTATTTTCTCACCTTCACAGATGATTTAAGCATATATGGGTATATCTACTAAATGAAACATAAGTCTGAAACATTTGAAAAGTTCAAAGAATTTCAGAGTGAAGTTGAAAATCATCGTAACAAGAAAATAAAGTTTCTACGATCTGATCGTGGAGGAGAATATTTGAGTTACGAGTTTGGTGTACATTTGAAACAATGCGGAATAGTTTCGCAGCTCACGCCACCCGTAACACCACAACGTAATGGTGTGTCCGAACGTCGTAATCGTACTTTCCTTGATATGGTGCGATCTATGATGTCTCTTACAGATTTACCGCTATCGTTTTGGGGTTATGCTTTAGAGACGGCCGCATTCACGTTAAATAGGGCACCATCAAAATCCGTTGAGACGACACCTTATGAAATGTGGTTTGGCAAGAAACCAAAGTTGCCGTTTCTTAAAGTTTGGGGCTGCGATGCTTATGTGAAAAAGCTTCAACCTGATAAGCTCGAACCCAAATCAGAGAAATGTGTCTTCATAGGATATCCAAAGGAAACTATTGGATACACCTTCTATCACAAATCCGAAGGCAAGACTTTTGTTGCTAAATTCGGAAACTTTCTAGAGAAGGAGTTTCTCTCGAAAGAAGTGAGTGGGAGGAAAGTAGAACTTGATGAGGTAACTATACCTGCTCCCTTATTGAGAAGTAGCACATCACAGGAACCGGTTTCTGTGACGTCTGAACCAATTAGTGAGGAAGTTAATGATGATGATCATAGAACTTCAGATCAAGTTACTACAGAACCTCGTAGATCAACCAGAGTAAGATCCGCACCAGAGTGGTACGGCAATCCTGTTCTAGAAGTCATGCTACTAGATCATGATGAACCTACGAACTATGAAGAAGCGATAATGAGCCCAGATTCCGCAAAATGGCTTGAAGCCATGAAATCCGAGATGGGATCCATGTATGAGAACAAAGTGTGGACTTTGGTTGACTTGCCCAATGATCGGCAAGCAATTGAGATTAAATGGATCTTCAAGAAGAAGACTGACGCTGACGGTAATGTTACTATCTACAAAGCTCGACTTGTCGCAAAAGGTTTTCGACAAGTTCAAGGGATTGACTACAATGAGACCTTCTCACCCGTAGCGATGCTTAAGTCTGTCCGAATCATGTTAGCAATTGCCGCATTTTATGATTATGAAATTTGGCAGATGGATGTAAAAAATGCATTCCTGAATGGATTTCTGGAAGAAGAGTTGTATATGATGCAACCAGAAGGTTTTATCGATCCAAAGGGAGCTAACAAAGTGTGCAAGCTCCAGCGATCCATTTATGGACTGGTGCAAGCCTCTCGGAGTTGGAATAAACGCTTTGATAGTGTGATCAAAGCATTTGGGTTTGTACAGACTTTTGGAGAAGCCTGTATTTACAAGAAAGTGAGTGGGAGCTCTATAGCATTTCTGATATTATATGTGGATGACATATTACTAATCGAAAATGATATAGAATTTCCAGATAGCATAAAGGGATACTTGAATAGAAGTTTTTCAATGAAAGACCTCGGTGAAGCTGCTTACATATTGGGCATTAAGATCTATAGAGATAGATCAAGACGCTTGATAGGACTTTCACAAAGCACATAACTTGACAAAGTTTTGAAGAAGTTTAAAATGGATCAAGCAAAGAAAGGGTTCTTGCCTGTGTTACAAGGTGTGAAGTTGAGTAAGACTCAATGCCCGACCACTGCAGAAGATAGAGAGAAAATGAAAGATGTTCCCTATGCTTCAGCCATAGGCTCTATCATGTATGCAATGCTGTGTACCAAACCTGATGTGTGCCTTGCTATAAGTTTAACAGGGAGGTACCAAAGTAATCCACGAGTGGATCACTGGACAGCGGTCAAGAACATCCTGAAGTACCCGAAAAGGACTAAGGATATGTTTCTCGTATATGGAGGTGACAAAGAGCTCATCGTAAACGATTACGTTGATGCAAGCTTTGACACTGATCCGGACGATTCTAAATCGCAAACCGGATACGTGTTTACATTAAACGGTGGAGCTGTCAGTTGGTGCAGTTCTAAACAAAGCGTCATGGCGGGATCTACATGTGAAGCGGAGTACATAGCTGCTTCGGAAGCAGCAAACGAAGGAGTCTGGATGAAGGAGTTCATATCCGATCTAGGTGTCATACCTAGTGCATCGGGTCCAATGAAAATCTTTTGTGACAATACTGGTGCAATTGCCTTGGCAAAGGAATCCAGATTTCACAAGAGAACCAAGCACATCAAGAGACGCTTCAATTCCATCCGGGATCTAGTCCAGGTGGGAGACATAGAAATTTGCAAGATACATACAGATCTGAATGTAGCAGACCCGTTGACTAAGCCTCTTCCACGAGCAAAACATGATCAGCACCAAGACTCCATGGGTGTTAGAATCATTACTTTGTAATCTAGATTATTGACTCTAGTGGAAGTGGGAGACTGAAGGAAATATGCCCTAGAGGCAATAATAAAGTTATTATTTATTTCCTTATATCATGATAAATGTTTATTATTCATGCTAGAATTGTATTAACCGGAAACATAATACATGTGTGAATACATAGACAAACAGAGTGTCACTAGTATGCCTCTACTTGACTAGCTCGTTAATCAAAGATGGTTATGTTTCCTGACCATAGACAAAGAGTTGTTATTTGATTAACGGGATCACATCATTAGTTGAATGATCTGATTGACATGACCCATTTCATTAGCTTAGCACCTGATCGTTTAGTATGTTGCTATTGCTTTCTTCATGACTTATACATGTTTCTATGACTATGAGATTATGCAACTCCCGTTTACCGGAGGAACACTTTGTGTGCTACCAAACATCACAACGTAACTGGGTGATTATAAAGGAGCTCTACAGGTGTCTCCAAAGGTACATGTTGGGTTGGCGTATTTCGAGATTAGGATTTGTCTCTCCGATTGTCGAAGAGGTATCTCTGGGCCCTCTCGGTAATGCACATCACATAAGCCTTGCAAGCATTGCAACTAATGTGTTAGTTGTGAGATGATGTATTATGGAACGAGTAAAGAGACTTGCCGGTAACGAGATTGAACTAAGTATTGGATACCGATGATCGAATCTCGGGCAAGTAACATACCGATGACAAAGGGAACAACATATGTTGTTATGCGGTCTGACCGATAAAGATCTTCATAGAATATGTAGGAGCCAATATGGGCATCCAGGTCCCGCTATTGGTTATTGACTGTAGACGTGTCTCGGTCATGTCTACATTGTTCTCGAACCATAGGGTCCGCACGCTTAAAGTTACGATGACAGTTTCATTATGAGTTTATGTATTTTGATGTACCGAAGGTTGTTCAGAGTCTCGGATGTGATCACAGACATGACGAGGAGTCTCGAAATGGTCGAGACATAAAGATCGATATATTGGAAGCCTATATTTGGACATCAGAATCGTTCCTGGTGAAATCGGCATTTTACTGGAGTACCGGGGGGTTACCGGAACTAGACCTGGCCATGGGCAGCCCGGCCCGGCCGGCCCGGCCCAAAAAAGCCTGACCCGGCCCGAAAAAGCCTGACCCGGCCCGGCCCGACGCTGCCCCCGGGCCGGGCTCGGGCCTAGATTTTGAGCCCGGTGGCCGGGCCGGGCCGGGCCCGAGCCCGTCGTTTTTGCAGTTTTCTGAAGGTCGGGCCAGGCCAGCCCGAGGCCCGGCGGGCTTTTGCTTGTTCGGGCTGGGCTCGGGCCCAGAAAACAGGCCCGATGGCCGGGCCAGGCCGGGCTCGGGCCTGGGTTTTTTTCGTCGGGCTTGGCTAGGCCCGGCCCGAAGCCCGGCCCGGCCCGAGGTTTGGCCAGGTCTAACCGAAACCCCCCGGGGGTTATTGGGCCTTCATGGGCCATAAGGGAGAAGAGGTGGGCCAGCCAGGGCAGGCCGCGCGCCCCCTCCTTCCTAGTCCGAATAGGACAAGGAAGGGGGGGGGGGCGGCGCTCCCCTTTCCTTCTCCAACAAGGCAAGAGGGGGGGAGTCCTACTCCCGGTGGAAGTAGGACTCCTCCAGGCGCACCCCAAAGGGGCCGGCCGCACCTTCCCCTCCCTCCTTTATATACGGGGGCAAGGGGCACCCTAGAACACACAAGTTGATCTTCGTGATCGTTCCTTAGCCGTGTGCGGTGCCCCCCTCCACGATATTACACCTCAGTCATATTGTAGCGGTGCTTAGGCGAAGCCCTGTGATGGTTGAACATCAAGATCGTCACCACGCCGTCGTGCTGACGGAACTCCTCCCCGAAGCTTTGCTGGATCGGAGCCCGGGGTGCGTCATCGGGCTGTACGTGTGTCAAGAACTCGGAGGTGCCGGAGTAACGGTGCTTGGATCGGTTGGACCGGGAAGACGTACGACTACTTCCTCTATGTTGCGTCAACGCTTCCGCTTCGGTCTACGAGGGTACGTAGACAACACTCTCCCCTCTCGTTGCTATGCATCACCATGTTCTTGCGTGCGCGTAGGATTTTTTTTTGAAATTACTACGTTCCCCAACAATGACCACGACCGAATAGCTACACTACAGGGTTAACATCAGAAGTGCTAATGAGGTCTCACCCTCGGTACTCGATGGTAACCCAATAGTGTCGACCAACTAAGGGGAAAGTGATGTGCGGTGCCGGGGCCTGGTCTTCAATCTCGTTGATCGGGTCTTCGGTGATGAAGCAGGGGCAATAAGGACAAGGTGGGGGTCACTGATGGATCACTAACCAACCTACACTAAGCAATTTAGGATAAGCAGGTGGGTAACAATAAGCATGTTACAAAAGCAGGATATGCATCAGAATAGGAGCAAACAAAAACAGTAGCAAATCTAATGCAAGCATGAGAGAATGGAATAGGCGATATCGGGATGATCAAAGGGGGGCTTGCCTGGTTGCTCTAGCAAGAAGGGGACGTCGGTGACGTAGTCGATCACAGCGGCATCGTCTACCAAAGAGAAGAGGGGGGAGAAATAGTAAATACATAGCAAGCAAGTGCATAGACAGGACAACAAGCAGAGCTAGACGTGTTCTAACGTGGTGCTACACATTACCGGCGAAGGGGATAACATCCGGGAATGCTTTCCCGAAGTTTGGCATTTTCGGACAAACGAACCAGAGGGGAAAGCTTCAATGTTCGCTGTCCTAGGGGTGTGTGGCGGACGAACGGACCACGTATTCGGATTCGTCTTGTTTTTCTGAGCAACTTTCATGTAGAAAACATTTCCATCTGAGTTATGGTTTATTTTCTATGAATTTTCAAAGATTAAACCATTTTCTGGATTTATTTATATTAACAGAAATGGAATATGACGTTAGCATGACGTCTTGATGACCTCAGCAGTCAACAGAGCGGCTGACCAGGTCAAACCTGACCAGTGGGTCCAGTGGGACCCACATGTCATACACAGAGGGCTAACAGTGGTTTAAATTAAACTAAATTAACTATATTAGAACCTGGGCCCACCTGTGAGTCACTATTTAGGTTAACTAAACTAATTTAATTAATTCCTGTTAATTAGGGGGGGTTGGCCCCACTGGTCAGTGGCTGGGGGTTGCCCAGTCAGCAGGGTTGGCTGGTCAACCCAGTCAACTAGGGTCCATGGGCCCCACTGGCAGTGACCCAGGGGCGGGCCCAAGGTGTGCCACGTCGGTGGCGGCACCGGAGATGGCTCCGGCGAGCTCAATACGGCGGTCGAGCGCCGGAGCAGCTCGGACTTTGCGCACAGGGCACCATTTGGCGTGCGGTTGGGTTCAATCGAACGGCCTCTCGACGCCGTGTCGTTCTGTGGCGATAGTTTGGCCGGAAACGGACGGAGACGACGGTGGCGAGCGGCGGAGCGGACGCCGGAGATCGGGCAGCGATGGAAACAGAGCTAGAGGGCGCAGGAAGACAAGCTAGAGGCTCGGGCGGCACTAGGGAGACGCCCTGAGCACGTTGCCGTGCTTGCCCAGCCTTGGTAACGACTACAGCAACAACGACTAGCTGCACGGCGGAGCCGAGCTCGGCCATGGCGGACGCGGTGGCTACGGGAGTGCAAGAGGCCAGGGGAGAGAGGGGAGAGGATGAGGGGCTCACCGTGCGGCGCAAGAAAGGCCCTCGACAGGTTAGGAGTGCAGGGGAAGGCCGAATCGACGACGGCGGCGTCCGGCGACCCGGGGAGGAAGAAGACGGGGATCCGGTGTTGCGGGGCTTGCCAGCTCTAGCAAGCAGCGCCAGGCGATGAGGCAGAGACCGGCGGAGTCCTCGGGCACCTTGGAAGGACAGAACGACGCTGATGGTCGTGGCTGCGACGGCGGGGGGCGACGGATGCGCTCGGTGGAGAGGGAGAGAGCTCGGTGAGGCGCGTGCAACGCGCCCCAGCCCCGATGGCTGCACGGGGTTGACGAAGAAGAGGCCCATGAATCCCCATGACTCACTCCGGGGACGTGGGGTCGACGGTGGCCACGGTGGGACGAGTTGGCCAGCCGTGAACACGCTCGGCGAGGGGAAGGGAAGGAGACCTGATGGGGAGAGGGAGAGGCGGAGTGGGAGAGGGGAGTGGGGTGGGGCAAGTGGAGGCGGGGATCGAGGAGGCGAGGAGGCGTAGGCCTTATCCCTTGCCCGGGCGTCGCCGGCGAGGCGGGTCCGGCGGGGATGGCACCTGTAGCGACTCGGCTCGGGGAACAGTGCGAGGGGGAGGAGGCGACCGGGAGGGAGTGTGGCCGGCCTGCTGGGATGGGCCGAGGCCCATGGGAAGGCCAGGGGCTCTCCCACCCCTTTGCTTTTCCTTTTGCTTTTTTTCAGCAGCCTTTTCCTTTTCTTATAGCCACAATTGACTTTGCAAAATATGCTACTGGCCAAAATTTTTTTATAGAATTATTGTGTACTGCCACAAAAAGATTGTGAGGCTTTTGAAACAGTTTGCAATTTTTATAAATTAAAAAGGCATTTAATTTATTGCTTAGGTCGCTGTTTTAAGTAGTTTAGGCCACTTAAACCCTTTGCAAAAATGTTGGTTCACCACCAATATTGGTTCTGGATTATTTGGCACATGATGAACATTTTAGTTTTCATGTTTGAGCAATTTTGAATTTCACTCATAATTTGAAATTGAATTCAACTGGTATTTGAAATGGAATATTGATTAAAGTGACTAAGCACTGTTATAGCAAAATGATTAGCTTGATCTCTAGGATTACTGTAGCATCATTACACCGGGGTGTTACAACTCTCCTCCTCTAAAAGAAATTCTCGTCCCGAGAATTAAGAGGTAGAAGGGAACAGGTCGGGGTATTCAACCCGGAGGTTATCTTCGCGTTCCCAAGTGACTTCATCTTTAGTATGATTCGACCATTGCACCTTGAGGAACTTGGTAACCTTCTGGCGGGTTCGACGTTCAACTTCTTCAAGAATGCGGATCGGATGCTCTTTGTATGTGAGATCATCTTGAACTTCAATCAATTCCGGATCCACTTCACGTTCCAGATCCTTGAAGCACCGACGAAGTTGCGACACGTGGAAGACGTCATGGACGTGAGAGAACTGAGGTGGCAACTCCAGTTGATAAGCCACCAGTCCACGACGGGCGAGGATGCGGAAGGGACCAATGTAGCGTGGAGCTAGCTTGCCCTTGACTCTGAACCGATGAGTGCCTCTCAAAGGAGTGACACGTAAATAAGCTTGTTCATGAGGTTGATAAGTGGAACCCCAGTGTTTCCGGTCATAGTTGCTCTTCTGGCGGGACTGGGCCGCCTTGAGATTATTCCGGACAATGCGAACCTGCTCTTCAGCTTGTTGAATAATGTCTGGACCAATGAGCGTCCGTTCCCCAGTTTCTGACCAATTTAGAGGGGTTCGACACTTACGTCCATAAAGCACTTCAAAGGGTGCCATTTTCAAGCTGGCTTGATAACTGTTGTTATAAGAGAACTCCGCATAAGGGAGAGATTCTTCCCACTTCTTACCGAAAGAAATAACACAAGCCTGAAGCATGTCTTCAAGAATTTGATTGACTCGTTCGACTTGGCCTTGGGATTGGGGATGATAAGCAGTGCTCCAGGTAATATGAGTTCCCATTGCCTCTTGGAAACTATCCTAGAACTTCGAAGTGAATATACTGCCGCGGTCTAAACTGATCTCCTTCGGAATGCCGTGGAGTGACACAATTCTGGAGATATACAAGTTTGCTAATTGACTAGCAGTGATTGTCTCCTTGACTGGAAGAAAGTGAGCAACCTTTGAGAATTGGTCGATGACGACAAAGATAACATCGTTACCTTTCTGAGACTTGGGAAGGCCAATGACAAAGTCTATTTGGATCTTATCCCACTTCCATTCAGGAATCGAAAGCAATTGTAGAAGTCCAGCCGATTTCTGATGTCCTGCTTTGACGCGATGACAAATGTCACATTCTTCGATATATCGAGTAATGTCTTGCTTCATTTTAGACCACCAGTACTTCTGACGGATGTCTAGATACATCTTGGTACTTCCCGGATGAATAGAGAGAGGGGTGTCATGCGCTTATTTCATCGCCTTCTCTGTCATAAGCTCGAACCGGGGCACTACAATGCGATCTCTGAAGTATAAGGTTCCATCTTCACCAAGTGAGAAATCTCTGGATTTCTCTAATGCAAGATCCCTTTTCATCAGATCAACATGAGCATCTTTGGCTTGAGCAGACTTAATTGCTTTCAGAAGAGTTGGTTCCAAGACAAGGTTATTTAGAGAACCCTGTGGAACTAGTTGAAGGTTCAACTTGCAAATTTCTTCATAAAGGCGGGGTTGAGCTTTATGAACCATGTGGTTACTGCAATAAGACTTGTGGCTCAAGGCATCGTCCATTACATTAGCCTTGCCAGGTGTATAAGATATACCGCAGTTGTAGTCAGCAATAACTTCCATCCATCGCTGCTGACGGAGGTTCAGATCTGGCTGAGTAAACAGGTACTTCAGACTCTGATGATCGGTGAAGATCTCACAACGATTACCGAGAAGGTACTGGCGCCATAGCTTCAGTGCAAAGATAACCGCAGCAAGCTCTAGGTCCTGAACTGGGTAGTTCTCTTTGTGAGGACGCACTTGACGGGAGGCATAAGCAATCACTCTGCGCTCTTGCATTAGGACACAGCCTAATCCTTGTCGTGAAGCGTCGCAATAGATGACAAAGTCCTTGCGAGAATCAGAGGGAGCAAGCACTGGGGCAGAAGTCAGCTTGTCCTTGAGTGCCTGGAAACTTTCCTAACACTTTTCGGTCCAATCAAACTTAACGCCTTTGTGTAGCAGATTGGTCAGTGGCTTGGCGATCTTGGAGAAGTTATCGACAAAGCGGCGACAATAGCTGGCTAGTCCGAGAAAGCTTCTGACTTGCTTGACTGTCTTTGGAGGGGTCCAGTCAAGAATAGCCTGAACGTGCTCTGGGTTGACGGCAATACCATCCTTGGAGATGACATGACCAAGGTAGGTGACTTTGGGTAACCAGAATTCGCACTTGGAATACTTGGCATAAAGTTGATGTTCTCAAAGCTTTTCCAGAACAAGACGAAGATGTTCAGCATGTTCTTCTTTGTTCTTTGAATATACCAGGATATCATCCAGATAGACTACGACGAACTTGTCGAGGTAATCCATGAATATGTAGTTTATCAGACGAGAGAATGTGGCTGGAGCATTGGTCAAGCCGAAAGACATGACGGTGTACTCGTAAGAACTTTAAAGAGTGACGAATGCGGTCTTTGGAATATCCTCTTCACGAACATGGATCTGGTGGTAACCCAACCTCAAGTTGAGTTTAGAGAATATGGATGAACCATCCAGTTGATCATACAGATCATTGATCCGAGGAAGGGGATATTTGTTCTGAATTGTAGCTTGGTTGATTGGACGGTAGTCTTGGACCAAACGGTTCGTTCTGTCCTTCTTCTTGATGAAGAGAGAAGGTGCTCCCCAAGTAGAGGAACTTGGACGAATGAAACCCTTGCAAAGAGATTTGTCGACTTCCTCCTTAAGTTCAAGGAGTTCATGAGGTGGCATCTTGTAGGGTTGTTTGGCAATAGGAACGGTGCCTGGTTTCAAGTTAATGACGAACTCGACAGCCCGGGCAGGGGTATTCCTGGAAGTTCTTCTGGAAATACGTCTTGGAAGTCGCGAACGACTGGAATCTTTTCAATTCCTTCCAGAGGTGCTGCGTTCAACGCATTCAAGATATAAAGTCGTGCTTCGACATTTTGAACCAGACAGGCATTGTAGCTTACTATCTCATCTGAAGGGTGTATAAGGTGGACGGTTTTAGTGGCGCAAACGATAGAAGCCGTATGTGCTTTCAACAAATCCATTCCCAGAATGAGGTCAATATTGGAAGACTTCAGAATAATGGGGGAGGCAAAAAATTCCAACCCTTCGATTTCGACTGAAACGTTGTGGCTAACCATGGAGGTTTGGCATTGGCCCGCAGGGTTTTTTACCACTAGTGGAATGTGCATCTCTTCATATTTAATGCCATGCATGAATGCAAAATCTTCAGATATGGAAGAATGCGTTGCTCCTATATCGAATAAAACAACAGCTGGTACCGAATTAACAAGAAGAGTACCCATCATAGTGGCAGGCTGGTCTTGAGCTTCATTCAGATCAATATGATTAGCCTGACCACGACCATAAGATCTGGCATTGTTGTTGCGGGGCTGATTGCTACCACGTGCATTAGAAGGCAGAGCCAGCCGATTCTGATTCTGAGGGCATTTCCTGGAACGGTGACCTGGAAGGCCACACTTGAAGCACATACCATCATTGGGATTGAGAGAAGAAGCTTGGGGTGATACAACCCTAAGGGGCTGCCTCTGCGGTGGAGGGGGAAGACGAGGTGCAAAATAAGACTGTCTTGGTGCAGGTGCAGTTGGGCGGTACATGCTGTGGGGGATCCATATCCGACGCTTCTGCACTGACGGGCCCGACGATGAGCCAGCATCACGGCTGCACCTGAGGGATCCCGGGTGTTCCTGAAGACCCGTTTCGACATGAATGGCCTTGTTCACCAAGGCGGCGAAATCAGCAAAGTCATGCACTAGGAGCGCTAGCTTGATATCAGGTTGAAGTCCATCACGAAACTTCTGTTGCTTACAAGCATCGGTAGCAATGTCTTCTTCAGAATAACGTGACAAGTCCAGAAATTCCTGTTGATAAGCATCTACAGACTTGTTGCCTTGGGTGAGGTTTCAAAAATCTCGCTTCTTCCTGCCCATGATTCCCTGAGGAATGAAGCGGGCACGGAAGGCAGCTTGGAAATCCGGCCAAGTGATGACCGTTCCAGTAGGTAGGGTACGCTTGTGGCTGTCCTACCAATGAGCAGGGGACCCTTCAGAAAGAATGATGCAAAGGTGACATAGTTAGCAGGGGCCACACTAGCAGACTCCATTTCATACGTGATGTCACGGAGCCAGTCATCAGCATCAAGGGGCTGAATTGGGTTGTGGTAAATAGCTGGGTTGAGGCGCATGAAGTCCTGCAGAGTTACTTGGGTTGGCTATTGATTCATGTTCGGACGAGGAAACTGAGCCATCATTCCTTCCATGAACTGGCAGTTCAGCTCAAATTGTTGCATCACTCCAGCAAAGAATTCGGGCGGTGGTGGATCGTTGGCACCACGACCACGACCAGCAGGTCTAACCATCCTGCTAACATGTAACAGGGGGTAGTTCAGCATTGAGCATTTGCAAAGATAAGGATCATTCATGATGAAACAAGCATAATGAAAGAGGTATGATGGATACCACTTAGTAGTCAACACGAGAGTGTGTGCACTACTCAAAATACTATTCTAAGGAATAACTATGGCTTATCCAACTTTGGGGTGAATGTGATCACGGGATCCTAATGTTAGAGTTAGTAAATTTGTTTAACCCGAATGGAAGAGAGATTAGATCCCCAGAGTATATGCGAGGAGTAAAAGATCCTAATACCACCCAATGGCGACGTGGACCCGTAAGACAAACAACCAATGTTAGTAAAAAAAATTCAGTGACTAGACTCAACTTCGGCCAAGGAGTTGGAAAGGGGGCTACCTACAGGCAGTCGACTTTGATACCAACTTGTGACACCCTCGATTCAATCGTACACTAATCATACAAGCAAATGTGTATGTTCAAGATCAAGGACTCACGGGAAGATATCACAACACAACTCTAGACACAAATTAAAATAATGCAAGCTTTATATTACAAGCCAGAGGCCTCGAGGGATCGAATACATAAGCTTGAAAACACAAGAGTCAGCGGAAGCAACAATATCTGAGTACAGACATAAGTTAGACAAGTTTGCCTTAAGAAGGCTAGCACAAAAGCATCTACGATCGAAAAGGCAAGGCCTCCTGGCTGGGAGCCTCCTAACTACTCCTGGTCGTCGGCGGTCTCCATGTAGTAGTAGGCATCGGCGGTGGCATCTGGCTCCTGGGCTAAGACATCTGGTTGCATCAACCGGAAAGAAGAAGAAAGGGGGGAAAAGGGGTAGCAAAGCAACTGTGAGTACTCATCCAAAGTACTCGCAAGCAAGGATCTGCACTACATATGCAACATTATCAAAGGAAGACTGTATATGTGGACTGGGCTGCAGAAATGCCAGAATAGAGAGAAGGCCTAGTCCTATCGAAGACTAGCATCTTCAAGCATCTTGCAGCATTTAGAAGAGTACAGATCAACATAATGTAAAGTAGTAGTAGTGTTATCAACCTCGCGAGAGATCCTTTCTCGACCCCCTGCGAGAAAACAATCCCAGAGCCACACTATCCATTCCTCATCACAAGTATCCAGTTCTAGTTGTATCGATCGGGATACAACTCCAAGTGTCCGTTACCGTAGGGCAAGCTATTGATAGATGTTTTCTTCCCTGCAGGGGTGCACCAACTTAGCCACCATGCTCGATTAACTCCAGCCGGACACACTTTCCTGGGTCATGCCCGGCCTCGGCTAAACAATACGCCGCAACCCGACCTAGGCTTAATATAGAGGTCAAGCACGCCGGACTAAACCTATGCCCCCAGGGGTCATGGGCCATCGCCCCGGGAACTCCTGCACGTTGCGAACGCGGCCGGTAAGCAGACCTAGCTACCTAACTAAGGGAAACTTAAGGTGGCTACCTTAATACACATCTGGGTGGATCGGTTGGGGCACCCTGGGGATATACCAGTGGCTTGCCCGAACATCTAGGGATATACCTATGTTGTCCTAGGAGATCCTCGGGTACCCGTGTGATCATCCTATGGAATGCCACCCAGGCTCAAGGGATCATAAGATTATTCATGCTAGAAACTTTGGTGTGCAGCCACAAGCCATTACGGGCTCTAGCATAGTTGAGTAAGTTGTGGGAAACCTTTCCATGATGGGCTAGTATATGTAGGGGATTGTAGGTGTACCGGCCTATCTATCGGTTAAGGGGACCTCTTCGGAAAGACTGTGTCGAACATCCGTTTCTCAAACATCATGCGGTGCGAGAAATACAACGGAGGAGATCGAGTCTTGTGGGGAAAAGTGCGCAAACGTCTGCAGAGTGTACAAACTAATCATGATTAGCCGTGTCCCCGGTTATGGACATCTTGAGTATCTGGTACTCGAATTATTGATTTGATCTCATCACTCTATTTGTTGAAATTGTTGGGTTACTAATGATTTGGTAATATTTTGGGATTGAGTTGGGGTTACCTTCTCAATATGGGTAATTTAACTTGGTAGTAAAATAAAATTTATTCCTTTGTTGTAGGGAAAAATTAGCTTTATGCAAAATTAAACCTAGAGCCTCCACCAGCCAAATATGCATGTAGTGATAGCCATTATTCAGCATTGCTCTACAGTGTGAAATTGCCAGTACATTCGATGTACTGTCCTACATGGCTGCAATGTCTCATGTTGCAGGATTCTTATGACGAGTAAGTGATACGTTAGGGTCACGATGTCTACACTCAACTTTGCCATTCGTGTTGTTGGAAACTCCACAACTTTGTTGTTACTTCTGCTATATGGATTGAGGTAATAGTATTTACGTTACTTTATACATGTGATTTACCTCTGTTATAAATCCTCGAGTACTATGTGTGTCAGCATACCGATCCAAGGATGACACTTAAGCATAGAGACTTGATCCATTTGGGTCGGGTCGCTACAAAAGATTTGGGTTTAAGGGTTTTTGGATGCACAAGTAGTATCTCTACTTAGTACGGAATTTTTTTCTAGCAAAGATAGGGGCAAGCATCACATGTTAAAGGATCTATGACAATATGACTTCTATGTGGATATAAACATACATAAACCATTAAGTTGTCTTCCTTGTCCAATGTCAACAATTTTGGCATATAGTATTTTGATGAGGGCTCACAATCACAAAAGATTTCTAGGATAGTATATTTATATGTGAATCTTCCCTTCCCTTATAAATTCTTTCATGAGTTGCATTGCTGACTAATGTTATGTTTGTCAATCTCTAATAAAATTTTCTTACTTATACTTTTCCTTATGTGGTGATATCACCTACCATATGATTAGTATATGATCTTATTGATTTATTTCCTTTCTTTTATTTGCTTCTTTCTCTTTTTCTTTTCTTTATTTTCAACATGAAAGTAAAGAAAGTAAAAACTCAAACTAGCTTTATTATATAACGCGCATGGTTACAATGATAGATCACTAGGCAAAGTCTCGAAGAAGAAAAGATCAAACTAAGCTTTATTCATCTAAGCAAAAGATTGAACTAAGATGAGTAAAAGCAAAAAGATAGTGGGATGATACGACACCGGGGCACCTCCCCCAAGCTTGGCGGAAGCCAAGGGGAGTGCCCATACCCGATACTCAGTTATTCTTTGGTGGTGAAGAAGGTGATGGTGGTGATGAAACGATCATGTCTTTAAGGGTCAAGAGATCCTCCAGCCAACGGATGACGCTCCGGAGATAGGTGATATGCTCTTGATGCAGAATATTTTCGCGAGTGAGATACTTATTTTGTATGTGAACTATTTCAAAGACACAAAAAGCTTCAATCTTAGCAGGAGTAAGGTGAGTAAGATAGGGTTTAAGGACATCTTCCTCCTCCTCGGCCAACAGTGTTTGTGTTGCCACCAGGATGGATCTACGGTAGTTTCCTTGCCCTTGTCTCCCTTGATAGCGTCTGTGGGCTCCTCCCTCTTCGTCTCGATCTTCATCAGCCAAGCATATTCTTCCATGTGGTTGGAGGAGCAGGAAGACATGATGCCTAGCTTGAAAAATCTGACCAGAAACAACAAGAAAAGAGAACAGAGGATTTTCTCCGTGATACGGTGGTTAACAGGTTCGGGAAATATATATAGATTTTTTTATCTTGGAGGACAATCATATGGAAGAAAAACGGAGTGTGAGAGGTGTCCCAGGTGGGCACAACCCACCTGGGCGCGCAAGGCTTCCTGGAAGTTTCTTTATTTCTAAAATTTTAAAATATTCCAAAACTGATAAAAAATGTTTTTGCATATTTTTTGGAGTCTGTTTACTTACCATATAACGTACCTCCTTATTTTGACGATTCTAGAGTGTTTCGGAAGGACTCTTTTATGTGTTCTTCCGGTGTCAAAGTTTGGATAATATTACTTTCAACATTAATAGGTGTACCTGAGATATAATGCTTTATTCGTTGCCCGTTGACAACCTTCGGGTTAGTGCCTTCGAAATTATTTATTTTGATGGCACCAGATCGGTAAACCTCCTCGAAGACATATGGGCCTTCCCATTTGGAGAGGAGTTTGCCTGCAAAGAATCTAAAACGAGAGTTGTACAAAAGAACACATTCTCCGACTTTAAACTCACATTTTTGAATTCTTTTGTCATGCCATCTTTTAACTTTTTCTTTGAATAACTTTGCATTTTCATAAGCTTGGGTTCTCCATTCATCTAATGAGATAACATCAAATAGCCTCTTTTCACCAGCAAGTTTGAAATCATAGTTGAGTTCTTTAACTGCCCAATATGCTTTATGTTCTAACTTAAGAGGTAAATGGCAAGCTTTTCCATAAACATTTTATAAGGAGACATACCCATAGGATTTTTATTTGTTGTTCTATAAGCCCAAAGTGCATCATCTAATTTCTTACACCAATTCTTCCTGGACCTATTGACAGTCTTTTGCAAAATTAATTTTATTTCTCTATTGCTAAGTTCAACTTGACCACTAGACTGAGGATGATAGGGTGATGCAATTCCATGGTCAACATCATACTTAGCAAGCATTTTATGGAAAGCACCATGAATAAAGTGTGAACCACCATTAGTATTAAATATCTAGGGACTCCAAACCTTGGGAAATAACTTCCTTAAGCATTTTAATAGAGGTGTTGTGATCAGCACTACTAGTTGGAATAGCTTCTACCCGTTTAGTGACAGAATCAACAGCAACAAGAATATGTGTATACCCACTAGAGGAAGGAAAAGGTCCCATGTAATCAAATCCCCAAACATCAAATTGTTCAACAACAAGGGAATAGTTCATAGGCATTTCTTGACGCTTACCAATATTACCTATTCTTTGGCATTCATCACAAGATGAGATATACTTACGAGCATCTTGAAGAGAGTAGGCCAATAAAATCCAGATTGCAATACCTTGTGAGCAGTTCTATCTCCAGCATGATGCCCTCCATACGGTTTGGAGTGACATTTACATAGGATTTGTCCCTGTTCATGCTCAGGTACACAACGTCTAATAATACCATCTACTCCTTCTTTAGAAAGATGTGGGTCATCCCAAAAGTAATGTCTTAAATCATAGAAGATTTTTTTCTTTTGTTGGTAAGTAAAGCTAGGTGGTAAATATTTAGCAACAATGTAATTAGTATAGTCAGCATACCAAGGAGTTCCACTAGGAACATTTATTCCAGCTAACTGCTCATCAGGAAAACTATCATCAATAGGAAGTGGGTCATCAAGCACATTTTCAAGCCTAGACAAGTTATCAGCTACGGGGTTCTCAACTCCTTTTCTGTCAATAATGTGCAAATAAAATTCGTGTAGCAAGAGAACCCAACAAATAAGTCTAGGTTTAGCATCTTTCTTTTCCATAAGATATTTAATAGCAGCATGGTCTGTGTGAACAGTTACTTTGGAATCAACAATATAAGGTCTAAACTTATCACAAGCAAACACTACTGCTAAGAATTCTTTTTCAGTAGTAGCATAATTTCTCTGAGCACTGTCTAGAGTTTTACTAGCATAATGAATAACATTCAATTTATTAACAATTCTTTGTCCTAGAACAGCACCAACAACATAATCACTAGCATCACACATAATTTCAAAAGGCAAATTCCAATCAGGTGGTTGAACTATAGGTGTAGTAATTAAAGCTTTCTTGAGTGTTTCAAAGGCTTCAAGACAATCATCATCAAAGACAAAAGGAATATCCTTTTGCAAAAGATTACTAAGAGGCCTAGAAATTTTAGAAAAGTCTTTGATAAATCTCCTATAGAAACCAGCATGACCTAGGAAACTATGAATACCTTTGATGTCCTTGGGACACGACATTTTCTCAATGATATCAACCTTAGCTTGGTCCACTTCAATACCTCTTTCAGAAATTTTATGACCCAAGACAATGCCTTCATTGACCACAAAGTGGCACTTCTCCCAATTCAAAACAAGATTTGTTTGTTCACACAGCAAAACTCGATCAAGATTTCTTAAACAATCATCAAAAGACTTCCCATAAACAGAGAAATCATCCATGAAAACCTCAACAATCTTTTCACAAAAGTTAGAGAATATAGTCATCATGCATTTTTGAAAGGTAGCAGGTGCATTATATAAACCGAAAGGCATACGTCTGTAAGCATACGTTCCAAAAGGACAAGCAAAAGTGGTCTTTTCTTGATCGGGTTGAGAAACGGGTATTTGTGAAAAGCCAGAATATCCATCAAGGAAGCAAAAGTGTGTGTGCTTTGATAATCTTTCAAGCATTTGATCAATAAAAGGCAAAGGGTAATGATCTTTTCTAGTAGCTTTATTTAATTTTCTGAAATAAGTTACCATTCTATAGCCTGTAACAATTCTTTGTGGAATAAGTTCATTCTTATCATTAGGAACAATAGTAATACCTCCTTTATTAGGGACACAATGAACAGGACTTACCCATCTACTATCAGCTATAGGATAAATTATACCTGCTTCCAGAAGTTTTAATATGTCCGTTCTTACCACCTCTTTCATCTTCAGATTTAACCGATGTTGGTGATCAACAACTGGCTTAGCATCAGGTTCCATATTAATTTTATGCTGACATAGAGTGGGACTAATGCCCTTTAAATCATCAAGAGTATATCCAATAGCAGCTTGGTGCTTCCTTAGAACTTTCAATAATCTTTCTTCTTCATGTTCTGAAAGGTTAGCACTAATAATAATAGGATATATCTTCTTTTCATCAAGATAAGCATATTTCAAAGTGGCTGGCAATTGTTTTAATTCAAACACAGGATCACCTTTAGGTGGAGGAGGACCTCCTAGAGTTTCAATAGGCAAATTTTGTTTAAGCAGAGGACGTTGTTCAAAGAAAATATTATCTATTTCATTTCTTTCATGCATATGTAAATGATTTTCATGGTCTAGCAAGTATTGTTCTAAAGGATCACTTGGTGGTATAGCAATAGAAGCAAGACCAATTAATTCATCCTTACTAGGCAATTCTTTTTCATGATGGTTTCTACTAAACTTGGAAAAATTAAACTCATGAGATTCATCACCAAAGCTAATACCCACAGTTTGTTTCTGGCAATCTATCCTAGCATTAACTATGATCAAGAAAGGTCTACCAAAGATAATGGGACAGAAGTCATCTTGCGGGGTACCAAGAACAAGAAAATCAGTAGGATATTTTATTTTCCCACACAAGAGTTCAACATCTCTAATAATCCCACAAGGTGATATGGTGTCTCTATTAGCAAGTTTAATAGTAACATCTATGTCTTCTAACTCTGTAGGTGCTATGTCTTCCCTAATTTCTTGATATAACTTGTAAGGAATAGCACTCACACTAGTACCCATGTCACATAAACCATGATAACAGTGATCTCCAATTTTAACTGAAATGACAGGCAGGCCAACAACGAGTCTATTTTTATCCCTTTTTTCGGGTTTGGCAATTCTAGCAGCTTCTGCACAGAAGTAGATAACATGCCCATCCACATCTTCTTCTAAGAGATCTTTAACCATAGCAATATTAGGTTCAACTTTAATTTGTTCATCTGGTTTAGGTGTTCTAACAGAGATTTTGTTAACCACAGTTGAAACTTTAGCATGTTCCTTTATCCTAACAGGAAAAGGGGATTTCTCAATATAAGCAGTAGGAACAACTGGATCAACATTATAGAGTATAGTTTCTTATTTAACTGGTACCAGTTCTTTAATTTCTTCTTTAATAGGTGGGTGATATTTAAGCCATTTATCTTTAGGGAGTTCAACATGAGTAGAAAATGATTCACAAAAGGAGGCTACTATCTCAGAGTCAAGTCCATATTTAGTGCTAAACTTTTGAAAAGCATCGGTATCCATTAAAGATTTAACTCAATCATACTTAAGCTCTATACCTGACTCTTTACCTTCGTCGAGTTCCCAATCTTCAGAGTTGCGTTTAATTCTTTCCAAAAGATCCCACCAGAATTCAATAGTTTTCTTTATAAAAGAACCAGCACAAGAAGTATCCAGCATGGTTTGATCATTATGAGAAAGCCGAGCATAAAAGTTCTGAATAATAATTTCTCTTGAGAGCTCATGATTGGGGCGTGAATATAACATTGACTTAAGCCTCCCCCAATCTAGAGCGACGCTTTATCGTTCACGAGGCCAAAAATTATATATATAATTCCGATCACGATGAACTAGATGCATATGATATTTTTTTGATGAAACTCCAGTTTTAAACGATTCCAATTCCATAATCCAATATCATCGCATAGCCTATACCATGAAAATGCTTTTCCCTTTAAAGATAAAGGGAAAACCTTTTTCATAACTTCATCCCTTGGTAAACATGCAAGCTTAAACAATCCACAAATTTGTTCTACATGTATCTAGTGCATGTCAGGATGTTCTGTTCCATCTCCTGCATAAAGATTAGCTAGCAGTTGTTCTATCATACCCGAAGGAATTTCATATTCAACATTTTCAGTAGGTGCAGTAGGTTGAGGGGCAATTAATTGTGGTTCCGGACGAGGTGAAGATACCCCGAACAAACCCCTCAAAGGATTGTTTTGCATAGTAACAAGTGACAATAAATTTCAGCACACTATATAAATGTTTCCTTACCAAAGGCGCTTCACTCCCCGGCAACGGTGCCAGAAAATAGCCTTGATGACCCACAAGTATAGGGGATCAATTGTAGCTCTTTTCAATAAGTAAGAGTGTCGAACCAAATGAGGAGCAGAAGGAAATGACAAGTAGTTTTCAGTAAGGTAATGGCTGCAAGTGTTGAAATTTTGAGTAGCGAGTAGTTTGATAGCAAGATAATTTGTAACGAGCAAGTAGAGATAATAGTAACAAGTATGCAGAAAGGTATCCCAATCCTTTTGAGGCAAAGGACAGGCCAAAACGGACTCTTATGATAAGCAAAGCGTTCTTGAGGGTACACGGGAATTTCATCTAGTCACTTTCGTCATGTTGGTTTGATTTGTGTTCACTACTTTGATAATTTGATATGTGGGTGGACCGGTGCTTAGGTGTTGTTCTTACTTGAAAAAACCTCCTACTTATGATTAACCCTCCCGCAAGCATCCGCAACTACAAGAAAAGTATTAAGAACAAATTCTAACCATAGCATTAAATTCTAGGATCCAATCGGTCCCTTACGGAATAGTGCATAAACTGGGGCTTAAGTTTCTGTCACTCTCGCAACCCACCATCTATTTACTACTCCACAATGCATTCCCTTAGGCCCAAATATGGTGAAGTGTCATGTAGTCGACGTTCACATGACACCACTAAGGGAATAACAACATACATACCATCAAAATATCGAACACATATCAAATTCACATGATTACTTGCAACATGGTTTATCCCGTGACCTCAAGAACGAAAGTAACTACTCACTAACAAAAAACATGGTGATGATCAGAGGGGTATTAATATGCATAATGGATCTGAACATATAATCTTCCACCAAATAAACCATATAGTAATCAACTACAAGATGTAATCAACACTACTAGTCACCCCCTAGCAACAATCTATAGTTCCGGTAACAAGATTGAATACTAGAGATGAACTAGGGTTTGAGATGAGATGGTGATGGTGAAGATGTTGATGGGATTGCCCTCCCCAAGATGGGAGAGTTGTTGGTGAAGATGATGACGATGATTTCCCCCTCCCTGCAGAATCGCTCCGCCGGAGGGCAAAAGTGCTCCTGCCCAAGTTCCACCTCGAGACGGCGGCGCTTCGTCCCGAAAGTCTCCTCCTTATTTTTTCTAGGTGAAAATGACTTATATAACAAAATATGGGCACCGGAGGTGGGCCGAGGAGGCCACAACCCACTAGGGCACGCCAGGGGGCCTGGCGCGCCCAGGTGGGTTGTGCCCACCTGGTGGCCCCCCTCTAGTGTTTATTGGCTCCAGTATTTCTTATATATTCCATAAAAAATCCTCGTGCGATTTCAGCTCATTTGGAGATGTGCAGAATAGGTGGCCTGACGTAGCCTTTTCAGGTCCAGATTTCGAACTGCCGGAATTCTCCCTCTTGGTGTGCACCTTGTAAATTATGAGAGAAAAGGCATTAGAATTACTCCAAAAAGCATTATTATGGATAAAAACATTATAAATAACAGTAAGAAAACATGATGCAAAATGGAAGTATCAGTAATCCTGTTTTGGAGGTCATGTTACTTGACCATGACGAACCTACGAACTATGAGGAAGCAATGATGAGCCCAGATTCCGCAAAATGGCTTGAGGCCATGAAATATGAGATGGGATCCATGTATGAGAACAAAGTGTGGACTTTGGTTGACTTGCCTGATGATCGGCAAGCCAAAGAGAATAAATGGATCTTCAAGACGAAGACTGACGCTGACGATAATGTTACTATCTACAAAGCTCAACTTGTTGTGGAAGGTTTTCGACAAGTTCAGAGACTTGACTATGATGAGACCTTCTCACCCGTAGCGATGCTTAAGTCTGTCCGAATCATGTTAGCAATTGCCACATTTTATGATTATGAAATTTGGCAAATGGATGTCAAAACTGCATTCCTTAATGGATATCTTAAAGAAGAGTTGTATATGATGCAACTAGAAGGTTTTGTCGATCCTAAAGGTGCTAACAAAGTGTGCAAGCTCCAGCGATCCATTTATGGACTGGTGCAAGCCTCTCGGAGTTGGAATATACGCTTTGATAGTGTGATCAAAGCATATGATTTTATACAGACTTTTGGAGAAGCCTATATTTACAAGAAAGTGAGCGGGAGCTCTGTAGCATTTCTAATATTATATGTGGATGGCATATTGTTGATTGGACATAATATAGAATTTCTGGATAGCATAAAAGGATACTTGAATAAGAATTTTTTAATGAAAGATCTCGGTGAAGCTGCTTATATATTGGGCATCAAGATCTATAAAGGTAGCTCAAGATGCTTAATTCGACTTTCACAAAGCACATACCTTGATAAAGTTTTGAAGAAGTTCAAAATGGACCAACCAATGAAAGGGTTCTTGTCTGTGTTACAAGGTGTGAAGTTGAGTCAGACTCAATGCCCGATCACTGCAAAAGATAGATAGAAAATGAAAGTCATTCCCTGTCGGCGTTCTGGGAACGGGGGTCCCCAGACTTGCCTGCCTGCGGCCCACGGCGTGGCTAAGCCAGCAGGTCGTACGACCCATCTTCATCAGCAAGGCATCCAAGACTCTCGCGAGGGGCCAAGCCTCGCGAGGCGGACGACGCAAGACCTCCTCAGGAGTGGCCTAGTCAAGCAGGCTCACGAGGAGCGGAGATATCAAGGCGGTGCAAACCTCAAGAGGCTCTCATGACGTGAGCCATGATGATCGGCACTAGGCGGGCGCCAGCGCGCGCAGCGTCCTTGTTTCCTCTTTGGTGCTAAGGAGGCCAGCGCAGGCGAGGAGTACCGAGGCATCAGGCAAAGGTTGCCTTATGGATGCAACGAGACCAAGACAAGGAGGATGGAAAGACGGAGGTCATCGTGGAGCCCAAGACGGTGTCACCACCAGAGCCTTTTGCAGGCGGAGACCGCTTTTGTCAGGATAGCTTGTACTAGTTGTTCCCCTTCAAATTTACCCGCCTTTGTTGGCTCCCTTCCCGCTCAATATTTGAGAAGAGGACCAGGGCCTATATAAGTAGAGCTAGCCACCACAGTAGGGCATCTCATCTCGGCTGGATCTCATCTGATCTGATCGAGCAGTTCACCCAGCTCTCACCCGCTAAGTTCACAAAGCACAAGAACACCTCAACCTCAGGAGGTTGTTCTTCCCCTTGTACTGTTCTTGATCAACCCAAGAGGCAATCCACCACCACCACACTGGAGTAGGGTATTACAACACAACGGTGGCCCGAACCAGTTAAATCTCGCGTCTTTCTGTGTTGCGAGTTCGTCGAGTTCGTCCGCGAGATCTTAGTGAGCTAGGGCGTAGATTGGTAGGAGGGAAAGACTTCGCGCGCACCCCAGAGTTAGAACCTTAAGGGTTTGCCGGAACCCCACATCCGACATTTGGCGTGCCAGGTAGGGGTGCGTCGTAGATTCCCTTCCATCAATTCGTCGCTTCGTCGCTCCATCGTCTCCATGGCGGACGCTTGCCGCGCTCGAGCTGAGCGCCGGGCTGCCCTCACCGCCTGCGTTGCTCAGACGACTCCCGTCGGCGGGCCACCTCGTCATTCTCCGTCTCCCGCCGCTAACGCCGCCACCAGCCCGGCGGGGAACGAGTAGCGTGCGTCCTCGTTGCATCCATCGATGCGGCAGGACGGCCGCACCGCCACTCCGACGCTGACCCTAGCCGGTTCTTCGTCTCATGCACGCTGCGCTCCCATGGAGGCGCGGGCCGCGCTCCTTGCGGCGAACGAGCTCCTGCGCTACTGCCCAGTCGACGACCTCTACAAGGAGTGGCTCGACCGCGTCGCCGGGTTCGTCCGTGCCGCAGGGGGCTCCCCGGCGCCGTCTCTCTCTCTCTCTCTCTCTCTCTCTCTCTCTCTCTCTCTGCCTCACCCTCAGCCGGCCACGGCCAATGAGGCTCATGGCGCGCCTCCACCACCTCTGCCCCAAGACGGTGCCTTGGCACCAAGGCGCGCGGCCCCACGGCGTGATCCGCCATGTCCAGCGCCCGCGCACGAAGAGAGAAGCTGCCAAGAAATCCCTCGGTCGTGAGAAGCTGCACCCGCGCTCCCCGCGCCGCCTCGTCAAGACCGCGCACCGCCTGCAACGACACTGCGCGGACCTCATCAAGACCAAGCCCCACCTCCGAGGCGGGCCCCGGCGACCATGGCCGGTTGCCGCGCCTTCACCCCCAAGCTGGGTAGTGTCGCCTGGCCAGGCAAGTTCAAGCCGGATCTGCCTCCTCGCTACGACGGCACCGCCGATCCCGCGGAGTTCCTGCTGTTGGGGAACGTAGTAATTTCAAAATTTTCCTATGCACACGCAAGATCATGGTGATGCATAGCAACGAGAGGGGAGAGTGTTGTCTACGTACCCTCGTAGACCGAAGCGGAAGCGTTGACACAACGTAGAGGAAGTAGTCGTACGTCCTCCTCGCGATCCGACCGATCCAAGCGTCGTTACTCCGGTGCCTCCGAGTTCTTAACACACGTACAGCTCGATGACGTCCCCGGGTCTCGATCCAGCAAAACCTCCGGGGATGAGTTCCGTCAGCACGACGGCGTGGTGACGATCTTGATGAACTACCGACGCAGGGCTTCGCCTAAACACTGCGACAATATGACCGAGGTGGAATATGGTGGAGGGGGCACCGCACACGGCTAAGGAACGATCTCAAGGATCAACTTGTGTGTTAGGGTGCCCCCTGCCCCCGTATATAAAGGAGCAAGGGTGGAGGGCCGGCCGGCCTAGAGGCGCGCCAAGGGAGGGGGGAGTCCTCCTCCTAGTAGGAGTAGGACTCCCCTTTCCTAGTCCAACTAGGAGGGAGGAAGGGGGAAGGAAAGAGAGGGAGAGGGAGAGGGAAAGGGGGGCCGCGCCCCCCCTCCTTGTCCAATTCGGACTGCCCATGGGGGGGCGCGTGCCACCTCCTGGCGCGGCCCTCTCTCTCCCCTCGCGGCCCAATAAGGCCCATACTTCCCTCGGGAGGTTCCGGTAACCCCTCCGACACTCCGGTATTATCCGAAACCACTCGGAACCATTCCGATGTCCGAACATAGCCGTCCAATATATCAATCTTTACGTCTCGACCATTCCGAGACTCCTCGTCATGTCCGTGATCACATCCGGGACTCCGAACTCCTTTGATACATCAAAATGCATAAACTCATAATAACTGTCATCGTAACCTTAAGCGTGCGGACCCTACGGTTCGAGAACAATGTAGACATGACCGAGACACCTCTCCGGTCAATAACCAATAGCGGGACCTGGATGCCCATATTGGCTCCTACATATTCTACGAAGATCTTTATCGGTCAGACCGCATAACAACATACGTTGTTCCCTTTGTCATCGGTATGTTACTTGCCCGAGATTCGATCGTCGGTATCCAATACCTAGTTCAATCTCGTTACCGGCAAGTCTCTTTACTCGTTCCGTAATACATCATCCTGCAACCAACTCATTGGTTGCAATGCTTGCAAGGCTTATGTGATGTGCATTACCGAGAAGGCCCTGAGATACCTCTCCGACATTCGGAGTGACAAATCCTAATCTCGAAATACGCCAACCCAACAAATACTTTCGGAGACACCTGTAGAGCACCTTTATAATCACCCAGTTACGTTGTGATGTTTGGTAGCACATAAAGTGTTCCTACGGTAAACGGGAGTTGCATAATCTCATAGTCATAGGAACATGTATAAGTCATGGATAAAAGCAATAGCAGCATACTAAACGATCGGGTGCTAAGCTAATGGAATGGGTCATGTCAATCAGATCATTCAACTAATGATGTGACCTTGTTAATCAAATGACAACTCCTTTGTCTATGGTTAGGAAACTTAACCATCCTTTGATTAATAAGCTAGTCAAGTAGAGGCATACTAGTGACACTCTGTTTGTCTATATATCCACACATGTATTATTTTTCCGGTTAATACAATTCTAGCATGAATAATAAACATTTATCATGATATGTAAGGAAATAAATAATAACTTTATTATTGCCTCTAGGGCATATTTCCTTCAGTCTCCCACTTGCACTAGAGTCAATAATCTAGATTACACAGTAATGATTCTAACACCCATGGAGTGTTGGTGCTGATCATGTTTTGCCCGTGGAAGAGGCTTAGTCAACGGGTCTGCTACATTCAGATCCGTATGTATCTTGCAAATCTCTATGTCTCCCCCCTGGACCAAGTCCCGTATGGAATTGAAGCGTCTCTTGATGTGCTTGGTTCTCTTGTGAAATCTGGATTCCTTCGCCAAGGCAATTGCTCTAGTATTGTCACAAAAGATTTTCATTGGACCCGATGCACTAGGTATGACACCTAGATCGGATATGAACTCCTTCATCCAGACTCCTTCATTTGCTGCTTCCGAAGCAGCTATGTACTCCGCTTCACATGTAGATCCCGCTACGACGCTTTGCTTAGAACTGCACCAACTGACAGCTCCACCGTTTAATGTAAATATGTATCCGGTTTGCGATTTCGAATCGTCCGGATTAGTGTCAAAGCTTGCATCAACGTAACCCTTTACGATGAGCTCTTTGTCACCTCCATACACGAGAAACATTTCCTTAGTCCTTTTCAGGTACTTCAGGATATTCTTGACCGCTGTCCAGTGATCCACTCCTGGATTACTTTGGTACCTCCCTGCTAAACTTATAGCAAGGCACACATCAGGTCTGGTACACAGCATTGCATACATGATAGAGCCTATGGCTGAAGCATAGGGAACATCTTTCATCTTCTCTCTATCTTCTGCAGTGGTCGGGCTTTGAGTCTTACTCAACTTCACACCTTGCAATACAGGTAAGAACCCTTTCTTTGCTTGATCCATTTTGAACTTCTTCAAAATCTTGTCAAGGTATGTGCTTTGTGAAAGTCCAATTAAGCGTCTTGATCTATCTCTATAGATCTTAATGCTCAATATGTAAGCAGCTTCACCGAGGTCTTTCATTGAAAAACTCTTATTCAAGTATCCCTTTATGCTATTCAGAAATTCTATATCATTTCCAATCAGTAATATGTCATCCACATATAATATCAGAAATGCTACAGAGCTCCCACTCACTTTCTTGTAAATACAGGCTTCTCCAAAAGTCTGTATAAACCCAAATGCTTTGATCACACTATCAAAGCGTTTATTCCAACTCCGAGATGCTTGCACCAGTCCATAAATGGATCGCTGGAGCTTGCACACTTTGTTAGCTCCCTTTGGATCGATAAAACCTTCTGGTTGCATCATATACAACTCTTCTTCCAGAAACCCATTCAGGAATGCAGTCTTTACATCCATTTGCCAAATTTCATAGTCATAAAATGCTGCAATTGCTAACATGATTCGGACAGACTTAAGCATCGCTACGGGTGAGAAGGTCTCATCGTAGTCAATCCCTTGAACTTGTCGAAACCCTTTTGCGACAAGTCGAGCTTTGTAGACAGTAACATTACCGTCAGCGTCTGTCTTCTTCTTAAAGATCCACTTGTTCTCTATTGCTTGCCGACCCTCGGGCAAGTCAACCAAAGTCCACACTTTGTTTTCATACATGGATCCCATCTCAGATTTCATGGCTTCCAGCCATTTTGCGGAATCTGGGCTCACCATCGCTTTTTCATAGTTCGTAGGTTCGTCATGATCTAGTAGCATGATTTCCAGAACAGGATTGCCGTACCACTCTGGTGCGGATCTCACTCTGGTTGATCTACGAGGTTCTGTAGTAACTTGATCTGTAGTTTCATGATCATCATCATTAACTTCTTCTCTGATTGGTGTAGATGTCACAGAAACCGGTTCCTGTGATGAACTACTTTCCAATAAGGGAGCAGGTACAGTTACCTCATCAAGTTCTACTTTCCTCCCACTCACTTCTTTCGAGAGAAACTCCTTCTCTAGAAAGGATCCATTTTTAGCAACAAATGTCTTGCCTTCGGATCTGTGATAGAAGGTGTACCCAACAGTCTCCTTTGGGTATCCTATGAAGACACATTTTTCCGATTTGGGTTCGAGCTTATCAGGTTGAAGCTTTTTCACATAAGCATTGCAGCCCCAAACTTTAAGAAACGACAACTTTGGTTTCTTGCTAAACCACAGTTCATAAGGTGTCGTCTCAACGGATTTTGATGGTGTTCTATTCAATGTGAATGCGGCCGTCTCTAGAGCATAACCCCAAAACGATAGCGGTAAATCTGTAAGAGACATCATAGATCGCACCATATCTAGTAAAGTGCGATTACGACGTTCGGACACACCATTGCGCTGTGGTGTTCCGGGTGGCGTGAGTTGCGAAATTATTCCGCATTGTTTCAAATGTAGACCAAACTCGTAACTCAAATATTCTCCTCCACGATCAGATCGTAGAAACTTTATTTTCTTGTTACGATGATTTTCAACTTCACTCTGAAATTCTTTGAACTTTTCAAATGTTTCAGACTTGTGTTTCATTAAGTAGATATACCCATATCTGCTTAAATCATCTGTGAAGGTGAGAAAATAACGATATCCGCCACGAGCCTCAACATTCATTGGACCACATACATCTGTATGTATAATTTCCAATAAATCTTTTGCTCTCTCCATAGTACCGGAGAACGGTGTTTTAGTCATCTTGCCCATGAGGCACGGTTCGCAAGTGCCAAGTGATTCATAATCAAGTGACTCCAAAAGTCCATCAGTATGGAGTTTCTTCATGCGCTTTATACCGATATGACCTAAACGGCAGTGCCGCAAATAAGTTGCACTATCATTATCAACTCTGCATCTTTTAGCTTCAACATTATGAATATGTGTATCACTACTATCGAGATTCATTAAAAATAGACCACTCCTCAAGGGTGCATGACCATAAAAGATATTACTCATATAAATAGAACAACCATTATTCTCTGATTTAAATGAATAACCGTCTCGCATCAAACAAGATCCAGATATAATGTTCATGCTCAACGCTGGCACCAAATAACAATTATTTAGGTCTAATACTAATCCCGAAGGTAGATGTAGAGGGAGCGTGCCGACTGCGATCACATCGACTTTGGAACCGTTTCCTACGCGCACCGTCACCTCGTCCTTTGCCAGTGTTCGCTTAATCCGTAGTCCCTGTTTCGAGTTGCAAATATTAGCAACAGAACCAGTATCAAATACCCAGGTGCTACTACGAGCTCTAGTAAGGTACACATCAATAACATGTATATCACATATACCTTTGTTCACCTTGCCATCCTTCTTATCCGCCAAATACTTGGGGCAGTTCCGCTTCCAGTGACCAGTCTGCTTGCAGTAGAAGCACTCAGTTTCAGGCTTAGGTCCAGACTTGGGTTTCTTCTCTTGAGCAGCAACTTGTTTGCTGTTCTTTTTGAAGTTCCCCTTCTTCTTCCCTTTGCCCCTTTTCTTGAAACTAGTGGTCTTATTGACCATCAACACTTGATGCTCCTTCTTGATTTCTACCTCCGCAGCCTTTAGCATTGCGAAGAGCTCGGTGATAGACTTATCTATCCCTTGCATATTATAGTTCATCACGAAGCCTTTGTAGCTTGGTGGCAGTGATTGGAGAATTCTGTCAATGACGCAATCATCCGGAAGATTGACTCCCAGCTGATTCAAGTGATTATAATACCCAGACATCTTGAGTATATGCTCACTGACAGAACCATTCTCTTCCATCTTGCAGCTATAGAACCTATTGGAGACCTCATATCTCTCAATCCGGGCATTCTGTTTGAATATCAACTTCAAGTCCTGGAACATCTCATATGCTCCATGGTTTTCAAACCGTCGTTGAAGTCCCGGTTCTAAGCCGTAAAGCATGGCACACTGAACTATCGAGTAGTCATCAGCTTTGCTCTGCCAGGCGTTCATAACATCTGGCGTTGCTCCAGCAGCAGGCCTGGCACCTAGCGGTGCATCCAGGACGTAACTCTTCTGTGCAGCAATGAGGATAATCATCAAGTTACGGACCCAGTCCGTGTAATTGCTACCATCATCTTTCAACTTTGCTTTCTCAAGGAACGCATTAAAATTCAACGGAACAACAACACAAGCCATCTATCTACAATCATCATAAATAAGCAAGATACTATCAGGGACTAAATTCATGATAAATTTAAGTTCAATTAATCATATTACTTAAGAACTCCCACTTAGATAGACATCCCTCTAATCATCTAAGTGATCACGTGATCCAAATCAAAACTAATCCATAACCGATCATCACATGAAATGGATTATTTCTCAATGGTGAACATCATCATGTTGATCATATCTACTATATGATTCACGCTCGACCTTTCGGTCTCCGTGTTCCGAGGCCATATCTGCATATGCTAGGCTCGTCAAGTATAACCCGAGTATTCCGCGTGTGCAAAACTGGCTTGCACCCGTTGTAGATGGACGTAGAGCTTATCACACCCGATCATCACGTGGTGTCTGGGCACGACGAACTTTGGCAACGGTGCATACTCGGGGAGAACACTTCTTGATAATTTAGTGAGAGATCATCTTATAATGCTACCGTCAATCAAAGCAAGATAAGATGCATAAAAGATAAACATCACATGCAAATCAATATAAGTGATATGATATGGTCATCATCATCTTGTGCTTCGTGATCTCCATCTCTGCAGCACCATCATGATCACCATCGTCACCGGCGCGACACCTTGATCTCCATCGTAGCATCGTTGTCGTCTCGCCAATCTTATGCTTCTACGACTATCGCTACCGCTTAGTGATAAAGCAAAGCATTACAGGGCGATTGCATTGCATACAATAAAGCGACAACCATACGGCTCCTGCCGGTTGCCGATAACTCGGTTACAAAACATGATCATCTCATACAATAAAATATAGCATCATGTCTTGACCATATCACATCACAACATGCCCTGCAAAAACAAGTTAGACGTCCTCTACTTTGTTTGTTGCAAATTTTACGTGGCTGCTACGGGCTTAAGCAAGAACCAATCTCACCTACGCATCAAAACCACAACGATAGTTTGTCAAATAGACATAAAGGAGCAAGGGTGGAGGGCCGGCCGGCCTAGAGGCGCGCCAAGGGAGGGGGGAGTCCTCCTCCTAGTAGGAGTAGGACTCCCCTTTCCTAGTCCAACTAGGAGGGAGGAAGGGGGAAGGAAAGAGAGGGAGAGGGAGAGGGAAAGGGGGGCCGCGCCCCCCTCCTTGTCCAATTCGGACTGCCCATGGGGGGGCGCGTGCCACCTCCTGGCGCGGCCCTCTCTCTCCCCTCGCGGCCCAATAAGGCCCATACTTCCCTCGGGGGGTTCCGGTAACCCCTCCGTCACTCCGGTATTATCCGAAACCACTCGGAACCATTCCGATGTCCGAACATAGCCGTCCAATATATCAATCTTTACGCCTCGACCATTCCGAGACTCCTCGTCATGTCCGTGATCACATCCGGGACTCCGAACTCCTTTGATACATCAAAATGCATAAACTCATAATAACTGTCATCGTAACCTTAAGCGTGCGGACCCTACGGTTCGAGAACAATGTAGACATGACCGAGACACCTCTCCGGTCAATAACCAATAGCGGGACCTGGATGCCCATATTGGCTCCTACATATTCTACGAAGATCTTTATCGGTCAGACCGCATAACAACATACGTTGTTCCCTTTGTCATCGGTATGTTACTTGCCCGAGATTCGATCGTCGGTATCCAATACCTAGTTCAATCTCGTTACCGGCAAGTCTCTTTACTCGTTCCGTAATACATCATCCTGCAACCAACTCATTGGTTGCAATGCTTGCAAGGCTTATGTGATGTGCATTACCGAGAAGGCCCTGAGATACCTCTCCGACATTCGGAGTGACAAATCCTAATCTCGAAATACGCCAACCCAACAAATACTTTTGGAGACACCTGTAGAGCACCTTTATAATCACCCAGTTACGTTGTGATGTTTGGTAGCACATAAAGTGTTCCTACGGTAAACGGGAGTTGCATAATCTCATAGTCATAGGAACATGTATAAGTCATGGATAAAAGCAATAGCAGCATACTAAACGATCGGGTGCTAAGCTAATGGAATGGGTCATGTCAATCAGATCATTCAACTAATGATGTGACCTTGTTAATCAAATGACAACTCCTTTGTCTATGGTTAGGAAACTTAACCATCCTTTGATTAATAAGCTAGTCAAGTAGAGGCATACTAATGACACTCTGTTTGTCTATATATCCACACATGTATTATGTTTCCGGTTAATACAATTCTAGCATGAATAATAAACATTTATCATGATATGTGAGGAAATAAATAATGACTTTATTATTGCCTCTAGGGCATATTTCCTTCACCTGGAGCTCTACGAGCTGAGCATCGAAGCGGCCAACGACGATGAGAAAGTCATGGCGAACTGGTTTCCCATGGCTCTCAAGGATGGAGCCCGCTCCTGGCTCCTGAACCTGCAGCACGGCTCGATCTCCTCCTGGGGCGAGATGCGCGACCGCTTCGTCGCCAACTTCCAAGGCACCCACGACCGCTCGCCGGCCGCGGGTGACCTGCGCCACATCAAGCAACAGCCAGTGGAGACCCTCCAGAAGTACATCCAGTGCTTCAAAAACACTCGCCTCAAGATCCCCAAGGTCACGGACGAGGCCATCATCTCCGCGTTCTCGGACGGCGTCCGTGACGTCAAGATGAAGGAAGAGCTCGCTATCCACGAGGAGCTTTGCACGTCTCAGGAGCTGTTCAACCTGGCGACCAAGTACGCAAGAGCTGAGGAGGGGCGCCTATCTCTCCTCGAGCAGCCAGCCGCGGGCACAAAGGAGAAGAAGGCTAAGGCAAAGGACGTGAAGCGCAAGGAAGCAGCAGTGCTAGCAGCGGAGCCTGACACCAAGCGGGCAGAGATCAGCCCGAGTCATCCAAGAACAGCTGACCGTTCTGCGCCTTCCACAATCTGAACACCCACAACACCAGTGACTGTCAAGAGCTAAGGGCCATTCGCGAAGGACGCTTCGGTCGACGCACCGAGCGCAGCGACCGGGGATATGGCCATGGAGGAGGACGTGGAGGCGGACGCTGGGACGACCGTGGCCCGCGCCAGGAGTGGCGCGACAGGCCTCGTGAGGACCGCTGGCAGGACCACCCTCGCGAGGGCGCCTGGAGGGACCAGCCTCGTGAGGATCGCCCCCAAGGAACGCTGGTCTTCCCCCGCTGCCGCCACCAAGAAGGAACGACGATCACCATCAGGACGAGGGGGATGGGGGCTTCCAGGAGCCGCGTGCAATCGCCTGCATCTTGGGCGGCGCACAGGCCCCAGCCTCTCAACGCATACGCGGTGCTCCCCAAGCTCAAGGCCACGCGCCCGCTCAAGTGGTCCCAATGCGCCATCACTTTCAACTCGGCAGATCAGCTCAAGTGCGCGGCCACCACTGGCGCCCTGCCGATGATGTGCTCCCCAGTCATTAGCAATGTGCAGGTTACCAAGAGCCTCATCGACGGTGGCGCAGGGCTCAACGTCCTGTCCATCGACACGTTCGACAACCTCCAAGTGCCATATGATCAGCTCTAGCCTACCAAGCCTTTCTCAGGAGTGACTGACGGTTCCACCACACCGATAGGGCAGCTCCATCTGCCAGTCACCATCGGAGAGCGCAAGAACAACCGCATTGAGCTCATCGACTTCGACGTCGCGCACATCCGTCTGCCGTACAACGCCATCCTCGGTATCCGGCCCTGACCAAGTTCATGGCAGTTATGCATCACGTCTACAACGTCCTCAAGATGTCGGGAAGCGGCGGAATCATCGCGGTCCCATGTGAAGAAAGAGATGCGGTGTGCTCCCTTGAGCGCGCCTTCAAGCTGCAGCAATCAACGACCCCGACAGCAGAAGTGAGGGCCCTCCGGAGGCCATTCCCAAGAAGAAGCAGTTGCGCCATGGAGGGCCTCAGGAGGATGGCGTCGCGGCTGGAGCCTCGTCAGGATCAGCGTTCGTCCCAGGGGCGCCTCCCTCCATCACATAGGAAGGAGCGCTCGGTGCCCTCCTCGGGCAGGGCTTGGGGGCTCTCTTCTGGAGGGCCTCAGACCTTGCCAACCTCACGAGGGAGGCGCTTGGGCACCACTTGGAGGCGTGTTTCGCGTCACGTTTCCCTCAGGAGAACACAGGGCAAGGAGTGCCCACCACTCAGGAGTTCATCGCCAAGACCACTCAGGAACTGCAAGACGCAAGAGCCATGCGCGGCGACAGCCGCTCACAAGGCGCAGCTCCCCATCCAGGTGAGGATGTCGGGCTACGTGTTTGCATCGACGTCCCAGGGCTCAACAGGGCCGCTTCTCAGGAGCGTTTCTGGCCTTCGCGTGTGGGCCGTTGCGAGGGTCCGCCGCACAGCTACGTTCGCATGCCATTCGGCTTGCCGAGCGTGGCGTCAGCTTATCAGCGCAACATGCGGCGTGTCCTGGCGGCTTAGGAGGCCAGGTACCACGTCGTCCTGGAAGAGATGGAGACAGTCTTCAGGGAACCTCCTGAGCCCCTAGAGCCTCCCGAGGCTCAGGGTCCCGGTGGCTCGTGAAGAGTCATTCCTTCGACGCACGCCTTCAGCTGCACCAACTCTACTTCGTCTACAGAACCAGGTGACACTTTCCAAGCTCGTTTAGCTGGGAGCGCCCCTCGGGCTGCATTATTCCCAGGCCGCATGGGTCCGTCCCTGTGGCATGCATCCCTTTTGCTTATGTCTTTAGCTTACCTTGCTGGAAGCGCCCCTCGGGCTGCATCATCCCCAAGCCGCTCGGGCCAGACCCAGTGGCATGTGTCTTCCTGCATTTACCCAAGCTGATTTGCCTTCCCTACTTAACCTGCCTATGGTTATCACCTGCTCGATCGCCACCCGTCGCGGGTCCATTCACCCAGTGCAATTCGCTTGCGCGTTAAAAGGGGGGCTCCTAAGCATCGCGACTTAGGAGCTCTTACTGGCTCTCCAGCCCTCACCCCCTGGCCTTGACCACGGCATCGCGACCTGGCATACCAGCGACGGCTGAGCTCGCTCGAGGGCCGGGGCCTGAGGACGTAGAGTGCTTGCACCTAACCGCCTTGCAGGAACATACAGTCACCAAGACTAAAGACCGGGCGCAACCCGCCTTGAGGTAGGGCCTCGTGAATCCCGCGCTGGCTCACGAGTGCCCAGATACACCTCGCAGCCCTGCTGTGCAAGCCACGTGTCAGGGCGGGGCTTACACGCCCCGCGGGCTCCTCCCGGAGGGAGGCCCCCATCCCACGCACAAGTGGAAACACCATGCTCCGCGCTGGCCGTCGACACTGCCGAGGAGCGGCTATGCCTGTGCACAAGCAGAAGCACTACGCTCCGCGCTGGTGATAAACAACTGAGGGCGGCCCCACGGCCGTACCAACCTCAGGGAGCCCAGAGCTCAGCGTCCAGCCTCACCGCAACGCCTCCCCTTGAGTTTCTAATGCATTCTAGGAGTAACTATTTTCGAGTCAATGGGATAAGGAAATTGCTGTTCCTGTGATAATGCCATGACAAATGGTTTGAGAAGACAGTGACACTCTTTATGCTCGATGTTTGAGGGAATTGCACAAGCCACCACTTATTGGGGCTGGTGTTGCGCAAAACACCTACTATACGGGTTTGTTGCAGAAAACACCACATATTGGTGTAATACATTGCAGATAGATCTAATCTAGTATTTGAATGCATGGACGTAATTACAAACAAATGGGGTAACTAAAACTTCCATTATTTAGCAAATAATTAATCCAAATGGGGTAAAACATTCCAGAATGATACTGTACACATGTGTAATTTACTAGAATTTTTGCACACTTTTCTAAAATTGTTAAATTTTGAACCCAAATTTAAATAAAGCAAGTTCGGCATGACATCACCAACACAAAAACATGGTAGATATTGTTCCCATTAGATTTTCATCAGGTTTGAACATCCAAGTACTTGAAAAGTCGCAACATGGCCATTACAAACTACTATACGCCATTCATTCTTGACGAGGTTGGTACCCTAGACCTGGAGTGAAGTAGGAAAACAATCTGCTGGCTTCATATCGGCGCAGAACCAAAGTACTAACAACATAAACGCCCAAAAAATAGGATCCTAAACAAAAAAACGTCGATCGACGGCAAAATTTCTGCCAAAAAATGTAGGGTTTCATGAGGGAGAAGAAGACACGGGCTTTCAGCCCATCTTTTTTTTGAGTCGGCTTCCAGCCCACTTATTAAACTGTTTTTTTAACTCTGGTCTTTTCACTTCTTGGTCTAATATATGTTGGCTGATGTGGCCGGTTTTTATTGTCACGCGTGCACTTACAAGCGGGACCCATTTGTTTGTAATTACATCAATGCATCCAAATACTAAATTAGACCTAGCTGCAATGTATTACACCAATATGTGGTGTTTTCCACAACAAACTTGTATAGTAGGTGTTTTGCGCAACACCAGCCCCAATAAGTGGTGGTTTCTGCAATTCCCTCCTCGATGTTTAGACAGTATGCCTCCTACCAAATTCAGATTAGGTGTGTGGATGATTTTTGCAGAGTCTACACATGGCAAATCGACAAATTGTAGACTTGGATGAGGGCACCAGATTAGTGTATGTTTTGGGCATTTTTTTCAGAACCAACCTCTTGAACTAGTGCTCATTCAAATTTTACTACCCATGCTAAATTCAGGCAGAGACCCATGGCAACTTAATTTCCCCCTATGTTTTTACAGGGGCTTTCAGATGATTCTTTTAGCCATGGGAACTAAATTCCCCCCTCGCTTCTGTTTCTGTAGGGGGTTAAGATGATTCTTTTTTGCCATGGTAATTTTATTATGTGTTGTAGTTGTACAGATTGTTTGTCCCATGTGGGTACGCATCCCCTCATTGCTTTTTCACCAATCTTTTTAAAACCTTTTTTTGCATTTACTGTGTGAGGTTTCTCAGAATTTGGAGCAGTTTGCGAGTTAGTTTAGTTGGCAAACCACATTAGGTGTAGATAGTGGTTTGCTCCCCCTCTCCCTCACCTCTGACAAACTGGTATGGCAAATTTACATAAGGCATGTAGATAGCTTTAGTTGGGAAATTCACAACGTATAAATGACCATGGTAATTGGTATGTTTTCTTGCCGTGGCAGTGGCACCTTATATATTTTTTATTGCCATGTTACATAGTCGTGATTTGTGAAGGTAATTTCTTGTTTATTAAATTCACTAGATGCCCCATGGCAAATTCAGTTTTATGCTCATGGCAAGTTTCTTTTTTAAAGATGATGTCAACTTTTTTTTACCATGGCAATTTTGACAATGATTTTTCCATGGCAATATTTATAGTGATTTTTCCATGGAAAATTCACTAGATGTCCCATGGCAAATTCAATTTAATGACCATAGCAAATTTCTTTTTTCAAGACGATGTCAACTTTTTTTTTACCATGGCAACTTTTAAAGTGATTTTGCCATGGCAAATTCACTAGATGTCCCACGGAAAATTTAGTTTAATGCCCATGGCAAGTTTCTTTTTTCTAAACGATGTCAACTTTTTGTTACCATGGCCATTTTTTAAGTGATTTTTCCATGGCAAATTCACTAGATGTCCCAGGCAAATTCAGTTTGATGCCCATGGCAAGTTTCTTTTTTCAAGACGATGTCAATTTTTTTTTACCATGGCAATTTTTAAAGTGATTTTGCCATGGCAAATTCACTAGGTGTCCCATGGCAAATTCAGTTTAATGCCCATGGCAAGTTTCTTTTTTCAAGGCGATGCCAGAAAGAATACATTTTTAACTAAGGAATCTCATTGCTGCATTCTTATTCATGTAAGATTTTTTTCGTATTATATTAGACGGGCAATTATTTCTATACACTATATGGAGTAGGTTTTAGGCAGTTTCATTTTTGTTTTAATATTTTGTAAACAAAGATCTTTTTTGTCCATGGCAAATTTTGCTTTGTTAAAGACAGATGGCAATTTCTGGTTTGCATCACTGGGATTTTTTCTCAATTTTCTCCTTTTAATGGCAATTTTTTCATAACATGGCAAAATCTGGGCTTTCTTTTTCATAGATAAAAAAATGTTTTTTCATTCGCAGTACAAACTAGGCGATACTGTGTTTATTTTATTTTTTTAGTCACAAGGCCGGCAGCTATGTTGGGTTGTTCACGCTGGGTGGGGGGAGGGCGTTGGGGCTGGGGCTCCTCTCATCCGAACGAACTTGTTTGGTCGATGCCCACCTCGACACTGAACGAATTATTCGATCTGTGGAGTCACTATGCCGAACGTCCGGCCGTTATCGACGTCCTTGAATTTTCGATGGTAAAATTTACACTACGCACCATGGTAAATTTATTGGATAGTAGTTGCCCTAGCACAGTTTTTGAAGCTTGTGAACTGAAAATGCAAATACTCACATTGAATAAGTGGTAGTTTTGCCACTTTAGAAGCATGTAAACTATTTAGTTTGTAACAATTTGTGGCTATTTTATGGACGTCAAATTACATGCATACATTTATTTTTTGAATCCATATTTAGGTTGTTGTTTTATTTTGAAAAGGATGGCAACTTTCTCTGTATGTTAAACTAAAAAGTTAGATGGTGCTATGGCGTGAGATAGCTGGGCCTTTGATCCACTTGGTTTACTGACGCTATTTTTTAAAATAATACATTTTTATATTAAATTTCAGAAATATTATGCCGTAATTATATTTTTTTTAAATAATACCCAGTCGGCCTATATCCAGTCGGCCTACTGTTGGCCAATTGGACCGCAGTCAACCCACTGCCGGCCGATAGGCCCCAGTCGGCCCACTGCTGACCGATTGGTGCCTAGTCTGCTTCCTTTAGGCCGACAGGTGCATGCACCCATTTATCTATTGAATAGGTATTTGAAAAATGTTGAAGAAGTATTTAAAAAATGTTGATCATGCATATAAAAATGTTAATCAAGCATTTGAAAAAAATGTTGAACAAGTATTTAAAAAATGTCGGAAAAATATTTGAAACTGTTGAATAGGTATTTGAAAAATGTTAAAGAAGTATTTAAAAAAAATGTTGATCATGTATATAAAAATGTTAATCATGCATTTGCAAAAAATGTTAAACAAGTATTTGAAAAAATGTTGAACAAGTATTTAAAAAAATATTGCTCATGTATATAGAAATATTGAACAAGTATTTGTAAAAATTTTGATCATGTATATAAAAATGTTGAACAAGTATTTGAAAAAATGTTAAACAAGTATTTATGAAAAATTGAACAAGTATTTTAAAAAATGTTTAACATGTGTATAATATACATGATCAATATTTTTATATTGATCAATATTTTAATATACATGATCAACATTTTTATATACATGATCAACATTTTTACAAATAATTGTCCAACATTTTTATATACATGATCAATATTTTTTCAAATATTTGTTTAACATTTTTTTTCAAATACTTGTTTAATATTTTTTACAAATGCTTGATTAATATTTTTATATACATGATCAACAGTTTTCAAATACATATTCAACAGTTTCTAATATTGTTTCAACGTTTTTCAGACTGGATCCAATTGGCCGGCGGTGGGCCGACTGGGGTCCAATCGGCCAGCAGTAGTCCGACAGGGTCGACTGGGATTATTTTTGAAAAATATAATTATGCCATAATATTTCTGAAATTTAATAAATAAATTGTATTTTTTTAAAAAAATAGCCCTTTTTTAGCGATCAGGGGTTCGGACTGGAGCGTGTTTCCCCCACGTTGTCACCATCTCTTTTGTACGAATCTTTCGTTCGGTGGGAATGCCCTCCAAACCGAACATTCGGCTGTTATCGGGGTCCTTGAACTATTGATACAAACCAGAGGATATTCTTCCTTAAAAAAAACAGTGGATATTCTTATAAACAAAATTCTGATCATAGAAATAAGAAAATTACTACTATATACATAACTCATTGTACGCTTCACATGTACAGTACTAGTGTATCGTTTGCGATTTGAACCATCGAACGGCAAAGCCCCGGATCACCATAAGTTCAAGTTGCAGCTCATCCTCTTGACCCCGATCCCGCCCTCGGTGCTCAGCCTGTCCAGCACCAGGTCGCACCGGACACGGGGCGTCACCTTGGCGGTCGTCACCGGCCCGACCTTCACCCGCACCGGCACCTCGCCGCGGAATACCAGCGGCAGCTCGCCGCCGGCCGCGTTCACGTGCCGCATGGCCTCCACCACCCCCGTGCCGCCCAGCCGCGCCTCGCTCATGGCGACATGCACAACCGCGGCGTCGCGGTGGCCCTGGTAGAACGCCGGCAGCGCTCCCTCGGACAGCCGGTACCCGCCGTACCACACGGCGAGGCTGGACCCCTCCTCGTACGAGATGCCGATGGCGCGGTTCGGGTTCTCGAACCGGACCGCCGCGTCGAAGCGCGCACGCGCGGTCATGTCGTCGTCCATGCCGAAGGCCGTCACGTTGAGCGCGTGCACCGAGTAGAGGGGCATCTTCGGGTCGAGCACCAGGTAGAGAGCCCCAAGGATGGCCGCGAGGGCGATGCCGACGGCTGCCAGGACGAGAAGGGCGACGCAGGCGAACCGGCGGCAGCTGTTGCGCCGACGATCGCGTTCCCGCCTAGGGGCCTTGCCCGTGGCGAGCGATGACGGCGGCGTAGCGTGCCCTGCCTCGAGGTCACGCTCATTGTGCTCGTGGATGGCGTCGAGAGCTGCCATGCACGCCTCGTACACAGCGCGCGGCACTTCGTTCTCGATCGATGTCTAAAACGACGATGAGTCGTTCGCGCCGTGATTTTCACAGGTATAATTGCGATTTAGTCAGCTGGTGATGTACGTACAAGATACTATATATCTATATAGAGAGGTATGAGTGTCGCGAACGGGCGCGCAAAGCCGAGACAGGAAGAGTTTCTACGTAGGAGTAGGATTATAGTTCGCAGCCGAGTCTGACAGGGGATCACAGCGAACCATGGTCGGAGTACGTACAGTTGACGCGTTTAGGTGTGTCTGAGCGCAAACTGTTTTCTAAGTTGAAGTAGAGAAAAGTTTCTCTCCAATGACCCTTTCGTGAACTCTGGCCTGGACAAATCACTATTAGAAAAAGGCCTACTAATGACGCATTGGTTTTGCCTATTAATGACGCGCGCCATTAGTAGCACGCCATTAGTATATCTTACTAATGACGCACCATGCAGTGCGCCATTAGTTTTGCCCACGGTGCGCCACTAGTGTTTGCTATACTAATGGCGCACCACCCTGTAATGCGCCATTAGTAACAATTTTTTTTATTTTTTTCTTAATCTCAGGTCAATATTTCACCTATGAAATATACAACAATCATCCATATAACAATCATAGCCAACACACAAGTTCCATCATATATACATAGATAGCCAACAGACAAGTTCCATCATATATACATACATAGCCAACACATAGTTCCATCGTTACATATTACAAAAGTTTCACATTGTTCATCCAACACCGTTCAGTTCTCATGCATTGTTCTTCTCCTTCTCCTTCCTCAGCCTGATGCGGCAAGAGCGGCGAGGCGGTGGAGGCGGTGGAGGCAGTGGGATGTAGTCTTCTACCTGAATTGGCGTGGTCATGTCGCCCAGCTGTGGGATCGCCGACGCCACCACCAGTGCGTGGTCATTGTCAGGCACCACCACCATCGCGAGGCCACCTTCAGGCACGACCATCGCTAGGTCATGCTCAGCCACCTCCATCTCTTGCCCTTGGTCAGCCACCACCAGCGCTAGGTCATCCTGCAGCTCCTCATCCCCACTCTGCTCCTCTTCTCCCGCACTCCAGTCCGGATCATCATTCTTGTTGTCTATGCTGCTGCCAGAATCGCTGCTGCTTTCGCTACAGCCATGGTCGCTGCTGCTTTCGCTACCGCCATGGTCGCTGCTGCTTTGGCTGTAGCCATTGTCGCTGCTGCTGCTCCCATTACCTGTCCAAATGCAACAATGACCGTTAACAATCAATGTGAGACAAAGCCAAATGTAGAGGAATAAGAAGAGGCAGAACGTACCGGCATCATAATCTTCAGCGTAGCGCATGCGACACATAGTCGTGTTGAACCCCTTCACGATGAGCGTGGTGGCGTCGTCGTCGTACCTGAAGAGAAGGAAGTACCCCAGCCGCAGTTCGTAGGCACGGTAGAACTTCTCCCACCCACGAGACAAGTACATGTGGCCCTCCTTGATCATCAACTCCACATCCCACAGCCTGCGAAACCCGCTGCCGGCCTGTCGCACCTTCACATTATTTGGCGGATCTTCACCCATCAGCATGTTCTTAAAACTGTCAGGCAGCCTCTGCAGTTTGGGACGATGAGTGATGTAGGCAAACAAGAGATATCATAATAAGATGGGTGAAGCTAGGGGAGATCTCTCATTTTATATACCTGCGTCATGGATGACACTGAAGTCCCAAGTATGATAGTGAAGAACTCAGAAGCATCCAACTCGTACTGCGGTGTCGCAGAGCGGTGGTGGCTGCTTCCCACCATCTCTGATAAGCAGCAGAAGAGATATTTTTATGATACAAGAAGAAAGCAGCCACAACTACAGCAAAAACAAGCAACTACACACACACACACAGGAATTTCAGCATGACCTTTGCTGAAAATAGGACATATGGAGTACCCGAATTTGCCGGAACGGAAGTTAATCGACATTCCGGCAAACTCAAGGGCCTCTCGGGGTACCTGCAAAATCATTATCCCCGCATAATGAAGTCGCCAATGGGTCATTCAGAAGATCACAAGTCTCTCTGTTTATTAAAGCTGTTGTTTATGTGTCAAGTTTGACATCAACTTGACTGAATATCAACTTGATAGATCAAAAGCTGATAGAAATTGACAGGTTTTGAGCATCAAGAGATGTGAATGCAGTTAACTTGTTTTGAAAATCACAGAAGGCTAAGTTGACAGATTGTGGCCAGGGCCATACTAGTCTGATTTTACACTAGAACAAGCTCACTACACTACACTACACTACACTACACGTGCTTAAACTCTGAACATAAACAAACACCAGCAATGCAATATGTAAACTACCTCTGTTTCTAGGTAACAAGAGTTATCATCAATGCTTTTGAGTTTATTAAGTACCTTCAGTTCTGAGCTTTAAATGTCAAAAGAGCTTCACAGAATCTTGAATCCTCCAAATCACTCTTAACAGTTCTGCATTGCACAAAGGCAGCAATGAGCCAATGATATCAGTAGCAATAAGAGGTGCTTACATTCTCAAAGTGAATCTATAGAGTTCTAGTACACCCTAAAATTCCACTTTATGCTTCACAACAATAATGGAAAGGATTTCCCCCTTCTTAGGTATTCTGATTTTGAAGTCATGGGTCCTTGACAGTGCACAGTGTGCAGAAATCTTGTTGAAGATTTTAAATGTGTAATGCATTTTATGGCAACCCAACTCCTTCATAACTTTATGACACTTGTGGTGTATGGTAACAAATTAGATCACAACACTTGGTGTGATTGTAACTCAGAGCCACTAGCAAATTAAATAGCTGCACACTCATACCCTAGTATAAGTCTATGACCCTTTGCAAACACATGGAAAAAAGGCACAAAGAATCTTTGCCTTATAGCACAAAATGAAATAAAATAAAATAAATAATGAAGACGATGCAAAGCTCAGCCCAACCCCGCCCTCTCATCTCTGTCTGAGACCTAGACAGGAGAAGCGCATTCTGCTGCCCTCTCTCTCCAGTTCATGGGAGAAGGCATGTGCTCCTGCTTTAACCTCCCGTGCCCCTGCCTTCCCTTCCCGCACCTGCTCAGCCAGCATATTACCAGGGCCTACAACCTTGTCTGGATGGGAGCCACAACTTTATATATTAAGTAAGATTAAGTTAAATCAATGATAATGTCTACATCTTTCTGATTTTTTCAGACAACTCAAGCGATTATTATGCAAATAAACAACTGAGTAAGTTGTTACAATTAGCTTATCTAGGTTGCGAGTACATAATTCTTCAAAATGAAGATGTGGATATGAGAGGTCTTACTCTTAGTAGCCTACTGTTGGGGAACGTAGTAATTTCAAAAAAATTCCTACGCACACGCAAGATCATGGTGATGCATAGCAACGAGAGGGGAGAGTGTTGTCTACGTACCCTCGTAGACCGAAAGCGGAAGCGTTATATCAACGCGGTTGATGTAGTCGTACGTCTTCACGATCCGACCGATCCAAGCACCGTTACTCCGGCACCTTCGAGTTCTGAGCACACGTTCAGCTCGATGACGCACCCCTAGCTCCGATCCAGCAAAGCTTCAGGGAGGAGTTCCGTCAGCACGAGGGCGTGGTGACAATCTTGATGTTCTACCGACGCAGGGCTTCGCCTAAGCACTGCAACGATATATTTGAGACGGAATATGGTGGAGGGGGGCACCGCACACGGCTAAGGAACGATCACGAAGATCAACTTGTGTGTCCATGGGGTGCCCCCTGCCCCCGTATATAAAGGAGCAAGGGAGGGAGGAGGCCGGCCCTATGTTTGGCGCGCCAAGGGGAGTCCTACTCCCACCGGGAGTAGGATTCCCCCTTTCCTAGTCTAACTAGGAGTTCTTCCTTGTAGGGGGAGTAGGAGAGAAGGAAAGGGAAGAGAGAAGGAGAAGGAAGGAGGGGGGCGCCCCCCCTCCCTAGTCCAATTCGGACTAGTCCAAGGGGAGGGGTGCGGCCACCCTTTTGGCCCTTTCTCTCCTTTCCCGTATGGCCCAATAAGGCCCAATACGAATTCCCGTAACTCTCCGGTACTCCGATAAATACCCGAACCACTCAGAACCTTTCCGATGTCCGAATATAGTCGTCCAATATATCGATCTTTACGTCTCGACCATTTCGAGACTCCTCGTCATGTCCCCGATCTCATCCGGGACTCCGAACTCCTTCGGTACATCAAAACTCATAAACTCATAATAACTGTCATCGTAACCTTAAGCGTGCGGACCCTACGGTTCGAGAACAATGTAGACATGACCGAGACACATCTCCGGTCAATAACCAATAGCGGGACCTGGATGCCCATATTGGCTCCTACATATTCTACGAAGATCTTTATCGGTCAGACCGCATAACAACATACGTTGTTCCCTTTGTCCATCGGTATGTTACTTGCCCGAGATTCGATCGTCGGTATCCAATACCTAGTTCAATCTCGTTACCGGCAAGTCTCTTTACTTGTTCCGTAATACATCATCCCGCAACTAACTCATTAGTTGCAATGCTTGCAAGGCTTAAGTGATGTGCATTACCGAGAGGGCCCAGAGATACCTCTCCCACAATTGGAGTGACAAATCCTAATCTCGAAATACGCCAACCCAACATCTACCTTTGGTGACACCTGTAGTACTCCTTTATAATCACCCAGTTACGTTGTGACGTTTGGTAGTACCCAAAGTGTTCCTCCGGCAAACGGGAGTTGCATAATCTCATAGTCAAAGGAACATGTATAAGTCATGGATAAAAGCAACAGCAACATACTAAACGATCGGGTGCTATGCTAATGGAATGGGTCATGTCAATCAGATCATTCAACTAATGATGTGACCTTGTTAATCAAATGACAACTCCTTTGTCCATGGTTAGGAAACTTAACCATCTTTGATTAACAAGCTAGTCAAGTAGAGGCATACTAGTGACACTCTGTTTATTTATGTATCCACACATGTATTATGTTTCCAGTTAATACAATTCTAGCATGAATAATAAACATTTATCATGATATGTAAGGAAATAAATAATAACTTTATTATTGCCTCTAGGGCATATTTCCTTCAGTCTCCCACTTGCACTAGAGTCAATAATCTAGGTCACATCACCATGTGATTAACTCACATCACCATGTGATTAACTCGATAGTTCACATCATCATGTGATCAACACCCATAGTTCACATCGCCATGTGACCAACACCCAAAGGGTTTGCTAGATTCAGTAATCTAGTTCACATCGCTATGTGATTAACACCCAAAGAGTACTACGGTGTGATCATGTTTTGCTTGTGAGAGAAGTTTAGTCAACGGGTCTGCCACATTCAGATCCGTTATGTATTTTGCAATTTTCTATGTCTACAATGCTCTGCACGGAGCTACTCTAGCTAATTGCTCCCACTTTCAATATGTATCTAGTTCGAGACTTAGAGTCATCCAGATCGGTGTCAAAACTTGCATCGACGTAACCCTTTACGACGAACCTTTTGTCACTTCCATAATCGAGAAACATATCCTTATTCCACTAAGGATAATTTTGACCGCTGTCCAGTGATCTACTCCTAGATCACTATTGTACTCCCTTGCCAAACTCAGTGTAGGGTATACAATAGATCTGGTACACAGCATGGCATACTTTATAGAACCTATGGCCAAGGCATAGGGAATGACTTTCATTCTCTTTCTATCTTCTGCCGTGGTCGAGTTTTGAGTCTTTACTCAACTTCATACCTTGTACACAGGAAAGAACTCTTTCTTTGACTGTTCCATTTTGAACTACTTCAAAATCTTGTCAAGGTATGCACTCATTGAAAACTTATCAAGCGTCTTGACCTATCTCTATAGATCTTGATGCTCAATATGTAAGCAGCTTTACCGAGGTCCTTCTTCGAAAAACTTCTTTCAAACACTCCTTTATGCTTTGCAGAATAATTCTACATTATTTCCGATCAACAATATGTCATTTACATATACTTATCAGAAATGCTGTAGTGCTCCCACTCACTTTCTTGTAAATACAGGCTTCACCGCAAGTCTGTATAAAACTATATGCTTTGATCAACTCATCAAAGCGTATATTCCGACTCCGAGATGCTTGCACCAGTCCATAGATGGATCGCTGGAGCTTGCACATTTTGTTAGCACCTTTAGGATTGACAAAACCTTCTGGTTGCATCATATACAACTCTTCTTTAATAAATCCATTAAGGAATGCAGTTTTGTTTTATCCGTTTGCCAGATTTCATAAAATGCGGCAATTGCTAACATGATTCGGACAGACTTAAGCATGGATACGAGTGAGAAACTCTCATCGTAGTCAACACCTTGAACTTGTCGAAAACCTTTTGCGACAATTCTAGCTTTGTAGATAGTAACACTACTATCAGCTTCTGTCTTCCTCTCGAAGATCCATTTATTTTCTATGGCTTGCCGATCATCGGGAAAATCCATCAAAGTCCATACTTTGTTCTCATACATGGATCCCATCTCAGATTTCATGGCTTTAAGCCATTTTGCGGAATCTGGGCTCACCATCGCTTCTTCATAGTTCGTAGGTTCATCATGATCTAGTAGCATGACTTCCAGAACAGGATTGCCGTACCACTCTGGTGTGGATCTTACTCTGGTTGATCTACGAGGTTCTGTAGTAACTTGTTCTGTAGTTTTATGATCATCATCATCAACCTCCTCACTAGTTGGTTTTGACGTCACAGAAACTGGTTCCTGTGATGTACTGGTTTCCAACAAGGGAATAGGTACAGTTACCTCATCAAGTTCTACTTTCCTCCCACTCACTTCTTTCGAGAGAAACTCCTTCTCTAGAAAGGATCCATTCTCAGCAACGAATATCTTGCCTTCAGATCTGTGATAGAAGGTGTACCCAACAGTCTCCTTTGGGTACCTATGAAGACACATTTCTCCGATTTGGGTTTGAGCTTATCAGGATGAAACTTTTTCACATAAGCATCGTAACCCCAAACTTTAAGAAACGACAACTTTGGTTTCTTGCCAAACCACAGTTCATATTGTGTCGTCTCAACGGACTTTAGATGGTGCCCCTTTTAACGTGAATGCAGCTGTCTCTAATGCATGATCCCAAAATGATATTTGTAAATCGGTAAGAAACATCATAGATTGTACTATATCCAATAAAGTACGGTTATGACGTTCGGACACACCATTATGCTGTGGTGTTCCTGGTGGCATGAATTTGTGAAACTATTCCACATTGTTTTAATTGAAGACCAAACTCGTAACTTAAATATTTGTCTCCGCGATCAGATCGTAGAAACCTTATTTTCTTGTCACGATGATTTTCCACTTCACTCTAAAATTCTTTGAACTTTTCAAATGTTTTAGACTTATGTTTCATCAAGTAGATATACCCATATATGCTCAAATCATCTGTGAAGGTCAGAAAATAATGATACTTGTCGCGAGCCTTAATATTCATCGGACCACATACATCAGTATGTATGATTTCCAACAAATCTGTTGCTTGCTTCATTGTTTCAGAGAACGGCGTTTTAGTCATCTTGCCCAAGAGGTATGGTTCGCAAGCATCAAGTGATTCATAATCAAGTGATTCCAAAAGTCCATCAGCATGGAGTTTCTTCATGCGCTTTACACCAATATGACCTAAACAGCAGTGCCACAAATAAGTTGCACTATCATTATTAACTTTGCATCTTTTTGGCTTCAATATTATGAATATGTGTATCACTACGATCGAGATCCAACAAACCAATTTTTGTTGGTGTGTATGATCATAAAAGGTTCTATTCATGTAAATAGAACAACAATTGTTCTCTACCTTAAATGAATAATCGTATTGCAATAAACATGATCAAATCATATTTATGCTCAATGTAAACACCAATTAACACTTATTTAGGTTCAACACTAATCCCGAAAGTATAGGGAGTGTGCGATGATGATCATATCAATCTTGGAACTACTTCCAACACACATCGTCACTTCACCCTTAACTAGTCTCTGTTCATTCTGCAACTCCCGTTTCGAGTTACTACTCTTAGCAACTGAACCAGTATCAAATACCGAGGGGTTGCTATGAACACTAGTAAAATACACATCAATAATCTGTATATCCAATATACCTTTGTTCACTTTGCCATCCTTCTTATCCGCCAAATACTTGGGGTAGTTCCGCTTCCAGTGATCAGTCCCTTTGCAGTAGAAGCACTAAGTCTCAGGCTTAGGACCAGACTTGGGCTTCTTCACTTGAACAGCAACTCGCTTGCCGTTCTTCTTGAAGTTCCTCTTCTTCCCTTTGCCCTTTTCTTGAAACTAGTGGTCTCGTCAACCATCAACACTTGATGTTTTTCTTGATTTCTACCTTCGTCGATTTCAGCATCACGAAGAGCTTGGGAATTGTTTTCGTCATCCCTTGCATACTATAGTTCATCACGAAGTTCTACTAACTTGGTGATGGTGACTAGTGAATTCTGTCAATCACTATCTTATCTGGAAGATAAACTCCCACTTGATTCAAGCGATTGTAGTACCCAGACAATCTGAGCACATGCTCACTAGTTGAGCGATTCTCCTCCATCTTTTAGCTATAGAACTTGTTGGAGACTTCATATCCCTCAACTCGGGTAGTTGCTTGAAATATTAACTTCAACTACTGGAACATCTCATATGGTCCATGACGTTCAAAACGTCTTTGAAGTCCCGATTCTAAGCCGTTAAGCATGGTGCACTAAACTATCAAGTAGTCATCATATTGAGCTAGCCAAACGTTCATAATGTCTGCATCTGCTCCTGCAATAGGTCGGTCACCTAGCGGTGCATTAAGGACATAATTCTTCTGTGCAGCAATGAGGATAAACCTCAGATCACGGATCCAATCCGCATCATTGCTACTAATATTTTTCAACACAATTTTCTCTAGGAACATATCAAAATAAACATAGGGAAGCAACAACGCGAGCTATTGATCTACAACATAGATATGCTAATACTACTAGGACTAAGTTCATGATAAATTAAAGTTCAATTAATCATATTACTTAAGAACTCCCACTTAGATAGACATCCCTCTAATCCTCTAAGTGATCACGTGATCCAAATCAAACTAAACCATAACCGATCATCACGTGAAATGGATTAGTTTTCAATGGTGAACATCATCATGTTGATCATATCTACTATATGATTCACGCTCGACCTTTCGATCTCCGTGTTCCGAGGTCATATCTTATATGCATAGCTCGTCAAGTATAACCTGAGTATTCTGCGTGTGCAACTGTTTTGCACCCGTTGTATTTGAACGTAGAGCCTATCACACCCGATCATCACGTGGTGTCTCAGCACGAAGAACTTTCGCAACGGTGCATACTCAGGGAGAACACTTCTTGATAATTAGTGAGAGATCATCTTGTAATGCTACCGTCAATCAAAGCAAGATAAGATGCATAAAAGATAAACATCACATGCAATCAATATAAGTGATATGATATGGCCATCATCATCTTGTGCTTGTGATCTCCATCTCCGCAGCACTGTCATGATCGCCATCGTCACCGGCGCGACACCTTGATCTCCATCGTAGCATCGTTGTCGTCTCGCCAATCTTATGCTTCTACGACTATCGCTACCGCTTAGTGATAAAGTAAAGCATTACAGGGCGATTGCATTGCATACAATAAAGCGACAACCATACGGCTCCTGCCGGTTGCCGATAGCTCGGTTACAAAACATGATCATCTCATATAATAAAATTTAGCATCATGTCTTGACCATATCACATCACAACATGCCCTGCAAAAACAAGTTAGACGTCCTCTACTTAGTTTGTTGCAAATTTTACGTGGCTGCTACGGGCTGAAGCAAGAACCAATCTCACCTACGCATCAAAACCACAACGATACTTCGTCAAATAAACTCCGTTTTAACCTTCTCAAGGACCGGGCGTAGCCATACTCGGTTCAACTAAAGTTGGTGAGACAGTCTCCCGCAAGCCATCTGTGTGCAAAGCACGTCGAGGGAACCGGTCTCGCGTAAGCGTACGCGTAAGGTTGGTCCGGGTCGTCTCATCCAACAATACCGCTGACCCAAAGTATGACATGCTGGTAGGCAGTATGACTTGTATCGTCCACAACTCACTTGTGTTCTACTCGTGCAAATAACATCAAACCATAAAAACCTAGGCTCGGATGCCACTGTTGGGGAACGTAGTAATTTCAAAAAATTTCCTACGCACACGCAAGATCATGGTGATGCATAGCAACGAGAGGGGAGAGTGTTGTCTACGTACCCTCGTAGACCGAAGCGGAAGCGTTGACGCAACGTAGAGGAAGTAGTCGTACGTCTTCCCGATCCGACCGATCCAAGCACCGTTACTCCGGCACCTCCGAGTTCTTGGCACACGTTCAGCTCGATGACGCACCCCCAGCTCCGATCCAGCAAAGCTTCGGGGAGGAGTTCCGTCAGCACGACGGCGTGGTGACAATCTTGATGTTCTACCGGCGCAGGGCTTCGCCTAAGCACTGCAATGATATATTCGAGGTGGAATATGGTGGAGGGGGGCACCGCACACGGCTAAGGAACGATCACGAAGATCAACTTGTGTGTCCATGGGGTGCCCCCTGCCCCCGTATATAAAGGAGCAAGGGAGGGAGGAGGCCGGCCCTATGTTTGGCGCGCCAAGGGGAGTCCTACTCCCACCGGGAGTAGGATTCCCCCTTTCCTAGTCTAACTAGGAGTTCTTCCTTGTAGGGGGAGTAGGAGAGAAGGAAAGGGAAGAGAGAAGGAGAAGGAAGGAGGGGGGCGCCCCCCTCCCTAGTCCAATTCGGACTAGTCCAAGGGGAGGGGCGCGGCGACCTTTTGGCCCTTTCTCTCCTTTTCCCGTATGGCCCAATGAGGCCCAATACGAATTCCCGTAACTCTCCGGTACTCCGAAAAATACTCGAATCACTCGGAACCTTTCCGAACTCCAAATATAGTCGTCCAATATATCGATCTTTACGTCTCAACCATTTCGAGACTCCTCGTCATGTCCCCGATCTCATCCGGGACTCCAAACTCCTTCGGTACATCAAAACTCATAAACTCATAATAACTGTCATCGTAACCTTAAGCGTGCGGACCCTACGGTTCGAGAACAATGTAGACATGACCGAGACACATCTCCGGTCAATAACCAATAGCGGGACCTGGATGCCCATATTGGCTCCTACATATTCTACGAAGATCTTTATCGGTCAGACCGCATAACAAAATACGTTGTTCCCTTTGTCCATCGGTATGTTACTTGCCCGAGATTCGATCGTCGGTATCCAATACCTAGTTCAATCTCGTTACCGTCAAGTCTCTTTACTCGTTCCGTAATACATCATCCCGCAACTAACTCATTAGTTGCAATGCTTGCAAGGCTTAAGTGATGCGCATTACCGAGAGGGCCCAGAGATACCTCTCCCACAATTGGAGTGACAAATCCTAATCTCGAAATACGCCAACCCAACATCTACCTTTGGTGACACCTGTAGTACTCCTTTATAATCACCCAGTTACGTTGTGACGTTTGGTAGCACCCGAAGTGTTCCTCCGGCAAACGGGAGTTGCATAATCTCATAGTCAAAGGAACATGTATAACTCATGGATAAAAGCAACAGCAACATACTAAACGATCGGGTGCTATGCTAATGGAATGGGTCATGTCAATCAGATCATTCAACTAATGATGTGACCTTGTCAATCAAATGACAACTCCTTTGTCCATGGTTAGGAAACTTAACCATCTTTGATTAACGAGCTAGTCAAGTAGAGGCATACTAGTGACACTCTGTTTGTCTATGTATCCACACATGTATTATGTTTCCAGTTAATACAATTCTAGCATGAATAATAAACATTTATCATGATATGTAAGGAAATAAATAATAACTTTATTATTGCCTCTAGGGCATATTTCCTTCACCTACCCCTGAAACTAGATGGTAGAACAAACTTGGATAGCAGAAAGCGCAACTGATGGCTAGCTCCCTGCTGCTGTGACACCTGCACAACTTTTTTACATGGTTGGACTGTCTGATTTGTATAGTAAGTATGGAGAAGCTATTGAGGAAGTTACATTTTCTATGTGTAGTGGTATTTACAGCATTAAGTGAAGTCTTTGTGCCTGACAGAATTTGCTGGGCATGTAAGGTCGACTGGTACATGCTTTTTGTAAGTGATGATAGTGCACCTGATTTTCTGTTCAAAATGCAGACTCTATAGGTTTTTTAAACTGTCACATTGTCATGATATATATTCAGAAGTATATGTCCCACTGAAGTTCCTAGTTGATGGTGTTTCGATAGGTGAGGTTAATGTGGATGTCAAGAGCAGATTCCAGCATTTGCTCGGAGCCATCCGCTCTTCCTCATCCTTCCGCCGCCTGTTCTGAGGGAAGGGAGGGAGGGAATGGGGAGGAAGGGTGGAGAGGGAGGAAGGAGGAAGGAGGAGAGGTACCTGGGCGGGCGCGGCCGGTCGCCAGAGGGGTCGGGGTCGGCGGCGGCGGCGGTCCTCCTGGGCGCCTCGGTTGGTCGTGGGGAGGCCGGCGGCCGTGGTCGTCGTCTTGCACCCCGTGCCCGGACTGTGGTAGAGGCGGCGCAGGGTAGGGGCCGACGCGGGGGGCGCGGGGTTTCTAGGGTTTCGAGGGGGAGGCGGGGCTCGGGGGGAGGCGGCGCTCGAGGGGGAGGAAGGGGGGAGGAAGGGGAGAGGGAGGCGGCGGGGGCGCGTGGGCGGCGGCGACGCGGTGGAGCGGCGCGGTGGAGGGAGAGGGACGAATCAATCTGGTGAGAGGGAGGGGAAAGGTGCGGCGCGGTGTGGATGGGGTTAGATTACTGATGGCGCACCCCGAGGCGGTGCGCCATTAGAATGTTTTTTTCATAGCAATGGCGCACCAGCCACCCGTGCGCCTTAAGTAAGATTTTTCTTTATTTAAAAAAAAATGAATATGAATATGAATATGAAACAGTAATATTTTTTTATAAAAACAGTAATAAGTGTTGTTTAACAACAATTGTAGTCTACACTTTATTATTATTATTTTTTAGAAAATGAATATGAATATGAAATAGTAATAATTTTTTATAAAAGCAGTAAATAATTTTTTAAAAAATATCATCAAATTTGTTATTTGAAAATATCATCGGCGGCGGCGGTGGAGCCGGGGAGGGTGCGGTTGGGTCGTCGGCGGCGGTGGAGCGGGGGAGGGTGCGGTGTGGGTCGGCGGCGGCGGTGGAGCTAGCGGGAGATCGGGGGGTGCTCGTCGGCGGCGGTGGAGCGGGGGAGGGTGCGGGGGGGGGGGTGCTCGTCGTCGGCAGTGGAGCGGGGGAGGGTGCGGTGGGTCGTCGGCGGCGGTGGAGCTAGCGGGAGGGCGTGCGGGTGGGATCGAGATCGAGATGAAGGGGGATAGCGATCGAGATATGGAGGGGGATCGAGATCGAGATGGAGGGGAGAATTTACAGTAATGGCGCACTGTCTGTGTGGTGCGCCATTACTAGTTAGAACTAGTAATGGCGCACTGCCTGTCTGATGCGCCATTAGTTTGTATGGAAAAATGGGAAAAAAATATTTAACACTAGTGGCGCACCCCGTTTCTGGTGCGCCATTAGTGTCTTCCACACTAATGGCGTATCACCAGCAGGTGCGCCATTAGTATATACTAGCGGCGCACTGCTTTCCTGGTGCGCCATTAGTATCAATCCTATCTATAGCCCTTTTCCTAGTAGTGACTACAGCTCATCTCCCTCCCCCCCGGCCATCGGCCACTCCGGCCGCGGCGGCCACCTCCCCCCGTCGCTGGCCGCTCGGCCACCGGCGCCACCCTCCCGGATCCATGGGGCGCGGACGCTCGGTGCACTCCCGCGACTTTGCACGCTCCAGCTCACGCGGCAGCGAGGGATGGGGCCAACCCGCCTCCGTCCCAGATCTGCGGCCATCCGGAGGTCCGTCCGCGGATCCGGTCCCTCCGCCGCCCCCAGTCCTCCTGCTGTCATCCCCGGTTCTCCGCCGCGCCTTCTGCTCCGGGGGGAGTGCTCTGGGGCCGCTGCCGCCCTATCCACGCCGGATATTAGCAGGGATCGCCCAATGGAGCCGCCCCCCTAAAATCCATCGTGGTTTGCCCCTCCCCCCGCACCGACCATTCCTCTCCCGGCCAAGCTGATGGATGGACGCCTGTCCTGTCCCGCAACGCGCGGCGCGCCGCCGCACGTGCCCATGCCTCCCCCGCGCGCTCGCGGCGTCCCCGAGGCCAGCGCCCCTCCTTCAATGTGGACGCTGCCCACGCGGCCTTCTTAAGGCGTTTCAGGGGGCTCTGCTTCCGGTGCCTCAGCTCCAAGAATCGCCGCGTCGATTGTAGAGATTCCATACACTGCATCGAGTGCAAGCTGCGGGCCATATCGCCAAGGACTGCCCCCAAATCCAGCGTGGCCGTAGTGGTGGTCTGGCGCCCGCTGCTAGACGTGCTCCTGTCCGCGAGAGGCTCCGCTTCCCCACGCCTCCTCCGCCCGCGCCGGCCATGGACCGCTGCCACCACACCGACCCCTCGCGCCGGCCAAGGGATGGCCACAAGGTGGTGATCGAGTCGCCGGAGATGGAACATCAGATGTTCCTCCTTCGCCGCCACACCGTCCTCCTCATCTCCACGACTGAGCGGCATGCGGCGAGCCCCATGTCCGTCGGCCGCGCCTTCGACGCCGTTCTCCGCACCCCGGCGCACCTGCTGCGGGTGACCAGCCACGACCCGGAGGACTTCCTCGTCCACTTCGAGCTGCCGGCGCACCGGGACAACGCTGTAACGCCCGGATAATCAAGCTACAATAATCCCCTACTAATGATGCCACGTCATCACTGTTACTATTGCTAATCTCACTTTGATTCAATACCAATTCGAATTCAATTTTAAAATAAATTCAAATAAACTATTTCCCCAAACAGTAAAACAAAAATGATCGCTGGGTTGCAAATATTCACTAACTAAATGTCACGAGTGATTCAACATCATTTGAGATAGCTAATTTCCCCTGGGAATTAAAGCTGTTCCAAATCAGCATTTTTAAATGCTTTTCCATTTGTGAAAAATCCAAATCAATTCAAACTCCTCCCAAACTTTTTGTGGCAGGTGCCAAATATTGTAATGTATTTATTTGGCCAAGTCCCACATTTTAAAAAACCCCTTTTGGCAGCTCAAATATTGCAAAGCATTTTCTGTAAAAAGATAAGAGCAAAAGAAAAGAAAAAGGGGAAATGAGAGAGAGGCCCCCTGCCCCCATGGGCCTCAGCCCACCCGACTAGGCCCAGCCCATCTTCTCCCCCGGTCGTATTCTTCTGTTCATGGCCGCACCCGAACAGGAGCTCGCTCCCGTCGAACCGCCTCGCCGAAACCGTCCCGGTGGGGATATGGCCCCGACGCCTCAGGCTTCCCCGTCTCCCCTCCCCACTTGCCTCCTCGCCTCCCAGATCCACCCCGCACTCCCCTCATTTGCCCCTGTCCTCTTCCGTCTCCCTCTCGCACGAGCCGCCCGAGCACGGCTGTCACCGCGTCGCCGTCGTTGACGTGCACCTGAGCTTCCCCGAGCTACAAGAAGGTGCCCAGGAGCCTCGTCTCCTTCGTCCTCGCCTGTGGATCGAGGCTAAAGCGCCGCGTAGCCTCGTCATCGGGTCGTCTTCCCCACCACGGCCACCGCAACCCCGCCACTCGATCCGCCATCGACTGCTCACCCCGGCATCCCCGAGCCCTCCACAAGCACCGCAGTGAGCAAACCCTTCGATTTCCCCTCTCCTTTGCCTCGATTCGGTCGCCGTTTGTCGTCCCGGAGCGCATCCGAACTCGCGCGCGTGCGTGTGCGTGCGTGGTCTGTTGTGGCCGCCGATACCCTCCCCGCCCGCTGGTACCTCTGCCCCGTCCCCGCGCGCCGGCTGCCCTGTTGCAGCCGCGCCAACATCCAGTTCGTGCTGCACGCGCGTCGCTCCGGCCACCCGGTGCCTCCCGCTGCTTTACTGCTGCTGCTTCTGTTGCCGCTGGCAACTGCTCCTGTGTCGGTGGTAGCCGCTGTTGCTCTGGCCACCTGATGCTGCTGTTGCATTGCTTGTTGCTGCTTGCTCTGCCTGCTGTCGCTCCCGCTAGAAGCCTCCATCGCTGCTACTCATGCTTGGCTGCCGCTCTTGCTTCCTGCATCTGCTACTATGGCCGGCCGACACTACTAAGTACAATAGCGATTAGTTAGGCTAATTAGTATTCAGTTCAGTTGTCACCCAATGACAAGTGGACCATGCAAATGATTAAAAAGGGTAGAAGCAAATAAATAAATATCTAAGCCCATGACAATCGGGACCCACTTACACTGGTTTCTTTCTTGACTAGTCAAACTTTGACTGGGTCAAGCCAACCCCATTGGCCCCGCCAGTCAGTGTCTGTGACTGGCACTACCCTGGGTACAAAAAGTGTTTGCTGGTATTTTGTTGAATTACTAGTAAATAGAAAAGCTAGAAATTTAATTATGCTTAAAAAAGAATAGAAAATAAACCGTAACTCGGATGAAAAAATTTTATACATGAAAGTTGCTCAGAGCGACGAGACGAATCTGAATACGTGGTCCGTTCGCCCGCCACGCGTCCTTATCATAGCAAACGTCGAACCTTTCCCCTCCGGTTCATTTGTCTGACAGACGTCCGGAATCGGGAATACTTCCCGGATGTTTCCCCCTTCGCCAGTATCGCCTAGTGCCGCGTTAGAGCACCTCTAGCACCGCTTATTGTCTTGTTATACATATGTTTACGTGTATTTACTGTTTCTTCCCCCTCTTCTCTTCGATAGACCCCGAGACCATTGTCGCCCCTGTGATCGACTACGTCGACGATGACCCCTACTTCCCAGAGCATCCAGGCAAGCCCCCCCTTTGATCATCCCGATATCGCCCATTCCATTCTCTCATGCTTGCATTAGATTTTGCTACTGTTATTGTTTGCTCCTATTCTGATGCATAGCCTGCTTTTGTACCTTACCCGCTTATCCTAAACTGCTTAGTATAGGTTGGTTAGTGATCCATCAGTGACCCCCCACCTTGTCCTTGTTGCCCCTGCTTCATCATTCAAGACCCGATCAACGGGATCGAAGACCAGGCCCCGACACCGCACATCACTATCCCCTTAGTTGCTCGACACTACTGGGTTACTATCGAGTGCCGAGGGTGATACCTCTACAACACTTCTGATGTTAACCCTGTAGTGTAGCTATTCGGTCGTGGTCATCGAGGGTGATTCCGCCTTAACCACTTCCGATACGACTCTATCGTGCAACCCCTCAAGTGTGAACCTCGGGGGTGATTCCTCTTACATTCACCTTGATGATTACATCGAGTGGAATTCACCGGGGGTGATTCCTCGGGTTTTCCCCTTGATGTTTGGACACACAGTTTCTATGGTTACTATGACTTTACACTGAATCATGTTACTAAAGACGGGTCGTCCCTGAGGGGTACCCGCGCGAGCTTAATTGCGAGTGATGTGGAGACGGGTTGACCTGGAGGGTGCCCGCGAGATAATTACGAGGCGTGGCCGGGCATTCCTAGCCCTTGCCGCAAGTCCTCGAGACGGGACAACGGGGTCACATCTTTCATGAGTCTCTACTTGTTACCGCTCGTTCCAAATCCACTACGATTTGTATATTTGATCCGAGGGGCCTCTGGCCTAATAGCACTAACCATCACGTGGGCATACTATGGGTGTTCTGCATCGTATGCATCAGCCGAAGCTTAATAGACGTCAGCGACTGAGCGGCACGCGCCGGGTTGGACTGCGTAAGCACCTGCCTTGTTGAAGGAGGTAGCTAGGTCTGCTCACCGGCCGCCCTCGCAACATGCAGGAGTTCCCGGGGAGATGGCCCATGACCCCTGGGGGCATAGGTTTAGTCCGGCATGCTGACCTCTCTATTAAGCCTAGGTCGGGTTGCGGCGTATTGTTTGGCCGAGGCCGGGCATGACCAAGGAAAGTGTGTCTGGCCGGAGTTAATCGAGCGTGGTGGGTAAGTTGGTGCACCCCTGCAGGGAAGAAAACATCTATCGATAGCCTGTCCTACGGTAACAGATACTTGGAGTTGTATCCCGATCGATACAACTAGAACTGGATACTTGAGATGAGACATGGATATGAGAATTGGATTATGATTGGAACTGGATAGTGTGGCTCTTGGATTGCTTTCTCGCAGGGAGTCGAGAAAGGATCTCTGCCCGAGGTTGATAACACTTCTACTACTTTACTTTATGCTACTCTACTCCCTCCTATTGCTGCAAGATGGTGGTTTCCAGAAGATGCTAGTCTTCGATAGGCTAGGCTTTCCCCTTCTCTTCTGGCATTCTGCAGTCGAGTCCACAGATACAACCCCTTTCATTGATACCGATGCATATGTAGTGTAGATCCTTGCTTGCGAGTACTTTGGATGAGTACTCATGGTTGCTTTGCTCCCCCTTTTCCCCCTTTCTTCTCCTTTCCAATTGATGCAACCAGATGTTGGAGCCCAGGAGCCAGATGCCATCGCCGATGCCTACTACTACATTGGAGGCCGTCGACGACCAGGAGTAGTTAGGAGGCTCCCAGGCAGGAGGCCTTGCCTTTTCGATCGTTGTTGCTTTTGTGCTAGCCTTCTTAAGGCAAACTTGTCTAATTCATGTCTGTACTCAGATATTCTTGCTTCCATAGACTTGTGTATTCGAGCTTATGTATTCGAGCCCTCGAGGCCCCTGGCTTGTAATATAAAGCTTGTATTATTTTTAATTTGTGTCTAGAGTTGTGTTGTGATATCTTCCCGTGAGTCTTTGATCTTGATCGTACACATTTGCGTGTATGATTAGTGTACGGTTGAATCAAGGGCGTCACAAGTTGGTATCAGAGTGGACTGCATGTAGGTAGCCCCCTTCCAACTCCTTAGCCGAAGTCGAGTCTAGTCATTGAAAAACTTTTACTAACATGGTTGTGTGGCTTACGGGCCCACGTCGCCATTGAGTGGTATTAGGATCATTTATTCCTCGTCTATACTCTGGGACTCTTATCTCTCTTCTATTCGGGTTAAACATTTTACTAACTCTGACATTAGGTTCTCGTACCGACTTCCTCCCGTAGAGCCCCGACATTACCGATGATCGCTTGCTTCGCCAGAAGATTCTACAGATACTCCTCGATGTTTCTCAAGACCCTGTGCCCACTGCCTTGCAGTTCCTAACCACAGATAATCCCCGTGAATAACATTCTTGCCGCTTGTACCTTCATACCCAGTTGCTCCTATTATTGCAAGATGTACTCTCCATTGTTTTGAGAATCCTTTGTGCCTTCTGCTTTGCGACTTCTTTTTGCACTACGGATAATTCGGTGAACCCGTTCATCCCGAGTTGTTCATATGCTTTCCAAAATACTTGGAAATACTATGTGATCTTCCGAAAATCCTCTGCAGCCTATTGCTCTTGATTCTCTTTGCCTGCTTGCATTAGGATTAATTCCATATGTCTAGCAATATTCTTTAAAATTCTTTATGGTTGTCATTCTGTTCCTATGGATTCAACGTGTGAGCGAATACTCGCAATCATCAATTAATCCTTGGAAATTTTCTTTCCGGCTTCAACATCGCTCCGGTTATGAGCTGGTTTTTGCCCAATCAAGATTTGATCGGGTGCACCTTTAAGTCTATTCAACTTACTCATCTTTTGATCAGAGCCTCTGCTTCTGATCATTCGACTTGAAATCATAACTCCTTTGTACTCAAGCATCAAATTATTCAGATGTTTCTATAATCCAATGCCTTTGCATTCCTTCCTTCTTCTGATTGAGTACTGATACTCACATCAGATCCATTAAGGACCGCTGAATCCTTTGTTGGATTATTATCCGGCAGTTTCCTTCATATTCAAAATTTTGTGCGCTCTTTCCCTGATACATATTGCCTTTGGTAAATTGTATTCTGTGCCTTCTCAACCATGCTTTTGCCTTCGAGCTTGTGTTATTTTACTCGTGGAGTTTGTGGTATATGTTCCCAAGATGCCCCTATGGGTTGAACCTATGCCTTCCTTAATCCATGTGAACCCGAGAGTTTTCACGAGTCATACTCTTCTGGTGTTTTGCCAGATAACATTCCAACACTACAACTTCATCGAAAACGAGAAGTAAATGAAATGATATGCATTGAAGAAGTGGGAGTCGACCTTGAACTTTGTGTTCATGCCCGTGGACACGATGTAGATCTTATCATGGAAGCTTCTCTTAAAATTACTTATCCCCTTGGTATAAGATCATCTTATATCTAGGATTTGATCCTTTGCAGCCGTGGTTATGACCATGATTGTTCCCTTTTGATTCCATTTCTCGGACAAGTTAAAGCACTTGTCTTCTGTAGATAAATGCATCTTCGCAACCTCTATTTTGATCTCCCGTCGAGTATTTGCCTCCAGTATCTCAAGAATAACAAAGAACCGTTTTGCTTCCTACGACTCTTCATATGATATTGCTTCTCATCAATTTTAGATTTCCCTGGGTTTTGAGTTGTTAGTCAATCGAGAACACCGATAAGTGAATCGATTTTGCACTCCGATTCAATAACTCTAAGTAATTTCCGTTGCTTACGAGTTAGGAATCCTTCAAGTCATTCCTAGCCTGATCGGCTATATCTTTACCGTGGTAACTTTTAACTGTGCTACATGGTCCTTCTTCTCGGAGCAAAATTTTCGATGATGAGCTAAGCCTACGTCGATCTTCCTCGTCATATCATTTTGCCTTGAACAGCGAGCTTGATTTCGAGTTTGTGTCGTAACCGTGGTTCCAATAACCTTTCGCTTCATCATTCCTTTGACTTGATTTCATCGCTGATCGATTACATCTTCATGAGATGTCTCGACAAATATGTTGTGATCAACATCAACATTTTGAGCTCTTCCAGGATATCAATCGAATTTATGATGAGAAATACCATCCTTGCCCCTCGATGATTTGTGTTATCATCGACAACTTTCTTGCCTCCTCCAACACGAATTTGTTCATATAAATTTTGGAAATACATCTTTTTTTGGCATGTCGACCGATTTTTTGCTGAAACCATCGGCCACCTCCTCATCTTCCCTGATAAAATTGCATGAGGTGTTCAAGTAATTCCCGATGGATCCTTTGTGTTCCCAAGGTCCGGCCTTTACCTGATGACCATGTCAATGCTATCCAAAAGTATGAGTATGTTACTCTGAACATTATTAAGAACATCGGAGGCGCAATGCTAAATGTTTCTTGATCAATTATCCAAACACCACTGTATGGGTAAACATCATGATTCTCCTTGCCCCATTAACTAAATGGATAAGTACTTGATGTCCTGTCATGTATATCATGCTCTATTTGTTCTTGGGAAGCATATACTCTAATACTTTTGTATAAGCACCTTTTCCTTTCCATTAGTCTGGTTAAACTAATAACCACATTTTCCTTTGCATTGTTTTGTTTAACCTTTCTTGTGATCTATATGATCTAAGCAGTAATATTCCCTGCTTATGTAAACACCTCGGTGTACAATTTGGCAGTAAGACCTTGTTATCATTGGTGTTGACATTCCGGTAACCACCGATGGGCGAGAACTTTGCCTATTGGTCCGCCTCATTCAAGGAGCAGGAAAATAGTTCTCTTCCTCCCTCGCCCTTGGTACCAACATTGTTGGCAACATAACTTACAACAACATAACTGACAATCTATCATCTGACATGCCTTGCTATCGGCCCCCTTTCTACTTTTAACCCACATAGTGGGCCCATAACCCATAGTTCCACAGGATCGAAACCTGACTCTCATGTATACCCCTGTTTCTAAAAGTTTTTCCGCATGCTTGGCTTCATATGAAAATCCCGAGCCGCCTTCTGAGAGGCGATCTATCTTGGTATCAGACGCAATACTTATTCCCATTGCTCTGAACCCCTTTCCGCCCTTGTTTCAAGCAACAAACGATTGTCTACCCGGTTGAAGCTTCTTATTGCACCTCACCTTGCTCTCGATGACTTTCTTGAAGTTCAACTCGAGAGATGCCTCTATGACACGTTCACTAAGATAGTCCCCACGTACCTATCTTGTGTTTAGCTCCGTCCTTCCCGAGTCTTTCCCCTAACTTCCCCACTTCAATCTCGGGACGAGATTTCTTGTAGTGAAGGAGATTTGTAACGCCCGGATAATCAAGCTACAATAATCCCCTACTAATGATGCCAAGTCACCGCTGTTACTATTGCTAATCTCACTTTGATTCAAAACCAATTCGAATTCAATTTCAAAATAAAGTCAAATAAACTATTTCCCCAAACAGTAAAACAAAAATGTTCGCTGGGTTGCAAATATTGACTAACTAAATTTCACGAGTGATTCAACATCATTTGAGATAGCTAATTTCCCCTGGGAATTAAAGCTGTTCTAAATCAATATTTTTAAATGCTTTTCCATTTGTGAAAAATCCAAATCAATTCAAACTCCTCCCAAACTTTTTGTGGCAGGTGCCAAATATTGTAATGTATTTATTTGGCCAAGTCCCACATTTTACAGAATCCCTTTTGGAAGCTCAAATATTGCAAAGCATTTTCTGTAAAAAGAAAAGAGCAAAAGAAAAGAAAAAGGGGAAATGAGAGAGAGGCCCCCTGCCCCCATGGGCCTCAGCCCACCCGATCACGCCCAGCCCATCTTCTCCCCCGGTCGTATTCTTCTGTTCACGACCGCGCCCGAACAGGAGCTCGCTCCCGTCGAACCGCCTCGCCGGCGCCGTCCCGGAGGTGATAAGGCCCCGACGCCTCGGGCTTCCCCGTCTCCCCACCCCACTTGCCTCCTCGCCTCCCAGATCCACCCCGCACTCCCCTCATTTGCCCCTGTCCTCTTCCGTCTCCCTCTCGCACGAGCCGCCCGAGCACGGCTGTCACCGCGTCGCCGTCGTTGACGTGCACCGGAGCTTCCCCGAGCTACAAGAAGGTGCCCAGGAGCCTCGTCTCCTTCGTCCTCGCCTGTGGATCGAGGCTAAAGCGCCGCGTAGCCTCGTCATCGGGTCGTCTTCCCCACCACGGCCACCGCAACCCCGCCACTCGATCCGCCATCGGCTGCTCACCCCGGCATCCCCGAGCCCTCCACAAGCACTGCAGTGAGCAAACCCTTCGATTTCCCCTCTCCTTTGCCTCGATTCGGTCGCCGTTTGTCGTCCCGGAGCGCATCCGAACTCGCGCGCGTGCGTGTGCGTGCGTGGTCTGTTGTGGCCGCCGATACCCTCCCCGCCCGCTGGTACCTCTGCCCCGTCCCCGCGCGCCGGCTGCCCTGTTGCAGCCGCGCCAACATCCAGTTCGTGCTGCACGCGCGTCGCTCCGGCCACCCGGTGCCTCCCGCTGCTTTACTGCTGCTGCTTCTGTTGCCGCTGGCAACTGCTCCTATGCCGGTGGCAGCTGCTGTCGCTCTGGCCACCTGATGCTGCTGTTGCATTGCTTGTTGCTGCTTGCTCTGCCTGCTGTCGCTCCCGCTAGAAGCCTCCATCGCTGCTACTCATGCTTGGCTGCCGCTCTTGCTTCCTGCATCTGCTACTATGGCCGGCCGACACTACTAAGTACAATAGCGATTAGTTAGGCTAATTAGTATTCAGTTCAGTTGTCACCCAATGACAAGTGGACCATGCAAATGATTAAAAAGGGTAGAAGCAAATAAATAAATATCTAAGCCCATGACAATCGGGACCCACTTACACTGTTTTCTTTCTTGACTAGTCAATCTTTGACTGGGTCAAGCCAACCCCATTGGCCCCATCAGTCAGTGTCTGTGACTGGCACTACCCTGGGTACAAAAAGTGTTTGCTGGTATTTTGTTGAATTGCTAGTAAATAGAAAAGCTAGAAATTTAATTATGCTTAAAAAAGAATAGAAAATGAACCGTAACTCGGATGAAAAAGTTTTATCCATGAAAGTTGCTCAGAGCAACGAGACGAATCTGAATACGCCGTCCGTTCGCCCGCCACGCATCCTTATCATAGCAAACGTCGAACCTTTCCCCTCTGGTTCATCTGTCTGATAGACGTCCGGAACCGGGAATACTTCCCGAATGTTTCCCCCTTCGTCAGTACCGCCTAGTGCCGCGTTATAACACCTCTAGCACCGCTTATTGTCTTGTTATACATATGTTTGCGTGTATTTACTGTTTCTTCCCCCTCTTCTCTTCGATAGACCCCGAGACCGATGCGCCCTTCCGATCGACTACGTCGACGACGACCTCTGCTGTTGTACCTTACCTGCTTATCCTAAACTGCTTAGTATAGGTTGGTTAGTGATCCATCAGTGACCCCCCACCTTGTCCTTGTTGCCCCTGCTTCATCATTCAAGACCCGATCAACGGGATCGAAGACCAGGCCCCGGCACCGCACATCACTTTCCCCTTAGTTGCTCGACACTACTGGGTTATTATCGAGTGCCGAGGGTGAGACCTCTACAACACTTCTGATGTTAACCCTGTAGTGTAGCCATTCGGTCGTGGTCATCGAGGGTGATTCCGCCTTAACCACTTCCGATACGACTCTGTCGTGCAACCCCCCAAGTGTGAACCTCGGGGGTGATTCCTCTTACATTCACCTTGATGATTACATCGAGTGGAATTCACCGGGGGTGATTCCTCGGGTTTTCCCCTTGATGTTTGGACACACAGTTTCTATGGTTACTATGACTTTACACTGAACTATGTTACTAAAGACGGGTCGGCCCTAAGGGGTACCCGCGCGAGCTTAATTGCGAGTGATGTGGAGACGGGTTGACCTGGAGGGTGCCCGCGAGATAATTACGAGGCGTGGCCGGGCATTCCTAGCCCTTGCCGCAAGTCCTCGAGACGGGGTAACAGGGTCACATCTTTCATGAGTCTCTGCTTGTTACCGCGCGTTCCCAATCCACTACGATTTGGATATTTGATCCGAGGGGCCTCTGGCCTGATAGCACTAACCATCACGTGGGCATAGTATGGGCGTTCTGCATCGTATGCATCAGCCGAAGCTTAATAGACGTCAGCGACTGAGCGGCGCGCGTCGGGTTGGACTGCGTAAGCACCTGCCTTGTCGAAGGAGGTAGCTAGGTCTGCTCACCGGCCGCCCTCGCAACGTGCAGGAGTTCCCCGGGAGATGACCCATGACCCCTGGGGGCATAGGTTTAGTCCGGCGTGCTGACCTCTCTATTAAGCCTAGGTTGGGTTGCGGCGTATTGTTTGGCCGAGGCCGGGCATGACCCAGGAAAGTGTGTCCGGCCGGAGTTAATCGAGAGTGGTGGGTAAGTTGGTGCACCCTGCAGGGAAGAAAACATCTATCGATAGCCTGTCCTACGGTAACGGATACTTGGAGTTGTATCCTGATCGATACAACTAGAACTGGATACTTGAGATGAGACATGGATATGAGAATTGGATTATGATTGGAACTGGATAGTGTGGCTCTGGGATTGCTTTCTCGCAGGGAGTCGAGAAAGGATCTCTGCCCGAGGTTGATAACACTTCTACTACTTTACTTTATGCTACTCTACTCCCTCCTGTTGCTGCAAGATGGTGGTTTCCAGAAGATGCTAGTCTTTGATAGGCTAGGCTTTCCCCTTCTTTTCTGGCATTCTGCAGTTCAGTCCACAGATACAACCCTTTTCATTGATATCGATGCAAATGTAGTGTAGATCCTTGCCTGCGAGTACTTTGGATGAGTACTCACGGTTGCTTTGCTCCCCCTTTTCCCCCCTTTATTCTTCTTTCCGGTTGATGCAACCAGATGTTGGAGCCCAGGAGCCAGATGCCATCGCCGATGCCTACTACTACATTGGAGGCCATCGACGACCAGGAGTAGTTAGGAGGCTCCCAGGCAGGAGGCCTTGCCTTTTCGATCGTCGTTGCTTTTTTGCTAGCCTTCTTAAGGCAAACTTGTCTAACTCATGTCTGTACTCAGACATTCTTGCTTCCGCTGACTCTTGTGTATTCGAGCTTATGTATTCGAGCCCTCGAGGCCCCTGGCTTGTAATATAAAGCTTGTATTATTTTTAATTTGTGTCTAGAGTTGTGTTGTGATATCTTCCCGTGAGTCCTTGATCTTGATCGTACACATTTGCGTGTATGATTAGTGTACGATTGAATCGAGGGCGTCACAAACACCGTCCGCCAGGGCTCCATCAACGTCGACGACGTCGTTTTCACCATCAAGCCGTGGCACGAGGACGTCCATGCCGACCATGAGGACTTCCTCCTCCACGTCTGCGTCGTCATCGAGAATATGCCCATGCACCTGTGGTCCGTTGGCGGTGCGGCGGAGGTGCTCGTCGACAAATGCATCATCGACCGGCTCGACAGTCGCATGCACGAGCGCGGCCACACGCGGACCTTCCCGTGCTGGGTGTGGGTGTACGACGTGTCCTTCATCCCCACCAAGCACACCATCTGGCGCGTGGCGCGTGGTGCCGGCCGCGTCGAGGCCATGCTGGGCTTCTAGCCGCCCAGCCGTGAGGTCCCCCCTCCACCCCGCGTCCGACGCAACGTCATGCTCATCCACGTCGACCACGTTGAAGACTGGACGCCCCTGATGCCTCGCTCCTCGCACTCAGGCCAGAGCGGCATCCCATCCTCTGGGTCCGACGATGATCGCCCGTTCCCGCGGGTCTGCCCGAGGATGTGGTCGATGCACATTGAGGATGGCCAGGGACAGGGCCGGCGCCAGCCCCCGGTGGTCGGCCCCTCTGGCTGTGGCGGGCACCAGCTCGGGCCTCGCCGAGACCACGACGACAACAACGGGCCACAGGGTGGCCAGCGCCTCTGGAAGGACACGCTCCTGGGTCGCGGCCACGGAGGGCGCGAGCAGCCGCCCCGAAGGAGCAACAGCGGCGCCACACGCCAGCGAAGCAGGACACCGATCAGCAGGCGCCGCGGCAAGGGCACCGCCATGATGGCAATAGCCTCAGGGCCACCCCGCCCCTACCGTTGTTGTCGGACCAAGTCGAGAACACGACCAAGGGGCCGGCAGCGGCCTCGGACCCTGCCGCAGGCTTCTTCGACTCGGCGGACCGCGCGCCTCTCCAGCCCGTCCGCGCAGACTCCACTTTTCTGGAGATCGACCAGGCGACCGCTTCAACGCTTGCTGCCCCGCTCGAGTTCACCCCAGGGCCCTCGACCGTGGCCTGCTGCACCACGCCCACGACGGTCTCCACTGCAGTTCAGCTTGCCGTAGTGGTGCATCAGGTCCAGCAGCTGCAGCTTCCTAGCAGCGACGGCAACGACTAGCAGCCTGGCCTCTTCACCAACACCCCGGATCCCCTCGTGTGTCAACCCCCTACTTGACGTACCTCGGCACCACCCAGGGCCCGTGCAGGGCCGACCAGGCAGAGTGCGTGGCAGGCAGGCAACACCTCAAGAGTGCCTGTTGCGCAGCGTGCCTCTCTCCTGCTGGTCAAGAAACTCGGCCTGCTGAGGTCGAAGGAGGCCATGACGGCCAAGGCGGCCGAAGCCCTAATCAAACGTTTCGACGAGCTGCTAACTGACGAGGACATCTCCATCATCGCCAAACTCACCCGTCTCGACCCGGAGGCGCTGCGCATTGCCGGGGGCATGGCTGGCCCGGATGCCGCTGCTGAAAGTATAGTTTAGTTATGTTAGTCATTCATAGACTCTTATGCTCAGTTAGTGTTAGTATTAGTCTCCAGCAGCGCTTGGCCTTAAGCCGAGTAGAGTTAGGATCCATGTTAGTTCTCCGTTATGTTAGAATTAGGCGACGAGGTTTGCTATTGTGCCAGAGGATCTTGGGGCCTATTGGTGGCCTCTGGCACGCCCCTGTTAAGCTGGCTGTGTATCTGTATCGAATGATCATCAATAGATTTGTGATGCTGTTGGAGAATTTGCCTGTGCCTAATGGATAACAACCAATTTTCCCTCATGTCCTGGAATGTCAGAGGGGTGAGCTCTCCGGCGAGGAGAGCTGCTGCGTGTGAACTTGTTGCTGCTCACAAAACCCCATTCTTTGCTTACAGGAGACAAAGCTGGAATCGTGGTCGCCTAGCATCATGCGCGAGCTGGGAGGCAACCGCTTGGATGGCTGCGCGGTCCTGCTGGCAGTTGGAACAAGAGGAGGTGCGGCGATCCTCTGGGACAAGAGCGCCGTGCAGCTCGACACAGGCTGTGGGCTTCTTCTCGATCACAACCAAGGTCACCCTCCTGCAGTGTTCATCTTCATTCTGGCCGACAACCGTATACGGTCCGGTCGATGATGGGCTCAAGGACTCCTTTCTGGCGGAGCTGATCCAATCTGCACCACCGCTTGGTGAGCCATGGATGCTTGCGGGCGACTTCAACATCATATATGAAGCAAGGGACAAAAGCAATCTCAATCTGAACCGGCGCATCATGGGCATGTTCAGAAGGGCGATCGACACGGCCGGCCTGAAGGAGATCAAGTGCAAAAACAGGCGCTTCACATGGTCAAATGAGCGACAGGATCCGACCCTGGTGAGCATTGACAAGATTTTCTGCAACGTCGAATGGGAGAGCCCTTTCCCCTCCCTCATGCTCATGGCTCCTTCGTCTGCTTGCTCGGATCATTGCCCGTTATTGCTAGCGGACACCACTACTCCCCCGAGGAGGGCCACTTTCAAATTTGAAGCATTTTGGCCGCGTTTCCCACGCTTCAGAGAAACAGTGGAACGGGCCTGGCAGCGACCTGTTGTGGCAAGCTGCCCTTTCGCAAGATTAAACACCAAAGTGAAGCGGGCAGCTTGTGATCTCAAGATTTGGGCTCGTTCCCTGTTCAGTGATGCCAAAGTGCAGCTCCACCTTGCCATTGAGGTTGTGCTCCGTCTGGATATAGCCCAAGAGGCACGCCGTTTGTCCCCCGCTAAATTTTGCCTCCGCAAGCAGCTCAAGCACAGGATCGTCGGCCTGGCGGCGATCGAGCGTGCACGCAAGCGTCAAGCGTCCAGGGTTTTCTGGCTCCACGCAGGTGACGCCAAGACCGCCTTCTTCCAAGCGAAGACCAACTCCCGGAGGCGCAAAAACCACATCCACTCGCTGCAGACTGAAACTGGTGTGGCCTCTGCGCACAGAGACAAGGCCACCATTGCTCACACCCACTTCCTTCAGCTGCTCGACACAAGGCGACCACGCTCCTGCTCGATCAACTAGGACTCCATTCTGCTGCCATCAGTTGAGAATGCTGGGCTCGACAACCCGTTCATGGAAGCTGAAGTTTGGGAGGCGATCAATGTTGGAAATATGCCCTAGAGGCAATAATAAAATTATATTTCCTTGTTCATGATAATTGTCTATTGTTCATGCTATAATTGTGTTATCCGGAAATCGTAATACATGTGTGAATACATAGACCACAACATGTCCCTAGTGAGCCTCTAGTTGACTAGCTCGTTGATCAACACATGGTCATGGTTTCCTGACTATGGACATTGGATGCCATTGATAACGGGATCACATCATTAGGAGAATGATGTGATGGACAAGACCCAATCCTAAGCATAGCACAAGATCGTGTAGTTCGTCTACTAGAGCTTTTCTATTGTCAAGTATCATTTCCTTAGACCATGAGATTGTGCAACTCCCGGATACCGTAGGAGTGCTTTGGGTGTACCAAACGTCACAACGTAACTGGGTGGCTATAAAGGTGCACTACATGTATCTCCGAAAGTGTCTGTTGGGTTGGCACGAATCGAGACTGGGATTTGTCACTCCGTACGACAGAGAGGTATCTCTAGGCCCACTCGGTAATGCATCATCATAATTAGCTCATTTTGACTAAGTAGTTGGTCACGGGATCATGCATTATGGAACGAGTAAAGTGACTTGCTGGTAACGAGATTGAACGAGGTATTGGGATACCGACGATCGAATCTCGGGCAAGTAACGTACCGATTGACAAAGGGAATTGTATACGGTATTGCTTGAATCCTCGACATCGTGGTTCATCCGATGGGATCATCGTGGAACATGTGGGAGCCAACATGGGTATCCAGATCCCGCTGTTAGTTACTGGCCGGAGAGTTGTCTCGGTCATGTCTTCATGGTTCCCGAACCCGTAGGTTCTACACACTTAAGGTTCGATGATGCTAGGGTTATAAGGAAGATTTGTATGTGATTACCGAATGTTGTTCGGAGTCCCGTATGAGATCCTGGACGTCACGAGGAGTTCCGGAATGGTCCGGAGGTGAAGATTTATATATGGGAAGTCATCATACGGTTGCCGGAAATATCTAAGGGTATACCGGTACTGCACCGGGACCATCGGAGGGGTGCCAGGGGTCCACCTACCCCGGAGGGCCTTATGGGCTGTAGGTGGAAGGGAACCAGCCCCAAGTGGGCTGGGGCGCCAACCCCCCTAGGGCCCATGCGCCTAGGGTTGGGGGGAACCCTAAAGGGGGCGCCCCCCTTTGGCTTGGGGGGCAAGCCCCCTCCCCCTTGGCCACCGCCCCCTCTAGATCCCATCCAGAGGGGCCGGCCCCCTTCCCCCTTCTCCCTATAAATAGAGGGGCGAGGGGAGGGCTACAACACCACATCCAAGGCGCAGCCCCTCCCCTCCCCAACACCTCTCCTCCTCCGCAAGAGCTTGGCGAAGCCCTGCCGGAGTACTGCCATTCCATCACCACCACACTGTCATGCTGCTGTTGGAGCCCTCTTCAACCTCTCCCTCCTCCTTGCTGGATCAAGGCGCGGGAGACGTCACCGGTCCGTACGTGTGTTGAACGCGGAGATGCCGTCCGTTCGACGCTAGGATCATCGGTGATTTGGATCACGACGAGTACGACTCCATCAACCCCGTTCTCTGGAACGCTTCCGCTCGCGATCTACAAGGGTATGTAGATGCACTCCTCTCTCTCTCTCTCTCGTTGCTAGATGACTCCATAGATTTATCTTGGTGATGTGTAGAAAATTTTAATTTCTGCAACGATCCCCAACAGTGGTATCAGAGCTAGGTCTATGCGTAGTTTCTATGCACGAGTAGAACACAAGTTGTTGTGGGCGTCGATTTTGTCAATTTACTTGCCGTTAGTAGTCTTATCTTGATTCGGCGGCATCGTGGGATGAAGCGGCCCTGACCGACCTTACACGTACATTTACGTGAGACAGGTTCCACCGACTGACATGCACTAGTTGCATAAGGTGGCTAGCGGGTGTCTGTCTCTCCCACTTTAGTCGGATCGGATTCGATGAGAAGGTCCTTATGAAGGGTAAATAGAAATTGGCATATCACGTTGTGGTTTTGGTGTAGGTAAGAAACGTTCTTGCTAAGAAACCTATAGCAGCCACGTAAAAAATTTGCAACAACAATTATAGGACGTCTAACTTGTTTTTGCAGCATATGCCGTGTGATGTGATATGGCCAAAAGGATGTGATGAATGATATATGTGATGTATGAGATTGATCATGTTCTTGTAATAGGAATCACGACTTGCATGTCGATGAGTATGACAACCGGCAGGAGCCATAGGAGTTGTCTTAATTTATTTATGACCCGCGTGTCAACATAAACATCATGTAATTACTTTACTTTATTGTTAAACCGTTAGCCATAGTAGTAGAAGTAATAGTTGACGAGACAACTTCATGAAGACACGATGATGGAGATCATGATGATGGAGATCATGGTGTCATGCCGGTGAGGATGATGATCATGGCGCCCCGAAGATGGAGATCAAAAAGAGCAAAAATGATATTGGCCATATCATGTCACTATTTGATTGCATGTGATGTTTATCATGTTTTACATCTTATTTGCTTAGAACGATGGTAGCTTAAATAAGATGATCCCCCGCAATGATTTCAAGAAAGTGTTCCCCCTAACTATGCACCGTTGCGAAGGTTCGTTGTTTCGAAGCACCACGTGATGATCGGGTGTGATAGATTCTAACGTTCGAATACAACGAGTGTAAGCCAGATTTACACACGCAATACACTTAGGTTGACTTGACGAGCCTAGCATGTACAGACATGGCCTCGAAACACGGAAGACCGAAAGGTCGAACATGAGTCGTATAGAAGATACGATCAACATGAAGATGTTCACCGATCATGACTAGTCCGTCTCACGTGATGATCGGACACGACCTAGTTGACTCGGATCATGTATTACTTAGATGACTAGAGGGATGTCTGTCTGAGTGGGAGTTCATTAAATAATTTGATTAGATGAACTTAATTATCATGTGAAAGAACATGCGGTGCCCCCATGTTTGGTTTTGGTAATTGATGACAATCTCTATGGACTAATGGTTGCCTTGAGTTATATTTGAAGGTTTTGTCCATAGGCTTTTCTTGGAGTACATGTGTTGGTTCCAAGGAGAGTTTGTGTTGACCAAGGTGCTATTAAGGAATTATCCAAAGATTGGTCATGTGAGAGTTGAGCTTATTGCAAGCATGTCTTGAAGAAGAAGATTGTGTGATCATTCATGTTTACCTTCAAGACGTCATCCAAATGAAGAGAGTTGGAAAGATTCAAGGTTGATCAAGACTAAGTCAAGAGCGAATCAAGTTGATCAACTCACAAAGCGTAGAAGATGTACCGAGAGGGATCAAGTGATCCCATGGCATGGTAAGCATTGTCCATTGTGCTTTGTGTACTAACCCATGGTCTATGAGAGAGTTCTATGTGGGGTTAGGTACGTGTTCATGGGCTTGCGTCAAGAGGAAGATATCACCCAACCCATGGAGAGGATGACATCAAGTGGTGATCGTCATCAAGATTGTCGTGTGCAAGTTCAAGTGGAGCATCACGAAGAGATCAAGTGCTTGAAGCTTTCCATCCATTGTGGTGTCAATGGACTTGTGAACATGTGTCGAAGAGTGGCTCACCCATAGTGGAGTATGGGGGAGCAATCATCTAGTCTCCATCGACCCAACGCAATCAAGAATGGTGGTCCATCTTGAGGAGGACAAGATCGTCATCATCTAGCTCAAGTAGATCATGTGCCAGGCAAAGGTTTGCCCTTGATAGGTTTTCTATTTTACCGGTCTCATGGTGGTAGTTGGGAGACCGGGTTATAGGATCGATAGCCATACTATCAAGGGGGGCTCTCAAGTGAGTAGCTTGACCGTATCGTTCGTCGAGTGCTCAAACCATTGCATCCTTGCATCATGTTTCTTGGTTGTTGTTTGGTTCTCTTTGTGAGTCTCTGAGCTTATGGTCATCTTGATGACAAGCTTGAGTTCATCGAAAACGGAGTTTGCATGCGTCTTCTATGATGTTTTCGGTGTTGGAGGTTTTACCGGTCATATCCGAGGAAGGGTTCTCACCATTTTCTTTTGGGCCTTTTCTCATTTGTTTCTTATTGATATTTATATCAAGATTGTGTTAGCCCTTGTCACTAGCTTTCCAACAAACTTGGTCTCATCGAATTCGGAGTCCGTTTGCAAAAGTTGTGGTAGTTTTGGTGTTCTGAAAAGGCTGCAGCGGTACTACCGCGGACAGGAGCGGAAGTAATTTTTTAATACCGCTCTTGGGAGCGGTACTACCACTTGGAGCAGTACTACCGTGGCTACTTCCGTGGCTACTTCTGCTCGGGACCAAAAACTCGTCACAAGTCCAGCGGTGGTAGGCACGGATGTAATTTTTTAGTACCGCTCGCAATCAGTAGTACCGCTACCCTTAGCAGTAGTACCGCTACCCCTAGCGGTAGTACCGTGAGGTCAAGCGGTACTACCGCTCCGACGGTTCTTCTGGCTTTTTTGCCTCCTCGATGTTGTGTTTCTAAGGGCTACTATCGCCCTAGCGGTAGTACCGCTCCCTTGGAGCGGTAGTACCGCTCGGTACGGGCTGTGAGCATAACGGTTGGATTTTTCCCCACCTATAAAAGGATGCCTTCTTCCCCAATGAACCTTATCCTTTGAGCTCGTGTTCTTCCCCCATTGTTTACCTTCTTCGAGGTTGCTAACTCTCAATCCCTCCATGGATTCTTGCTAGTTTTTGAGGGAAAAGAGAGAGGAGATCTAGATCCATATTTCCACCAATTAGTTTCTCCTCTATGTGAGGGGAACCCCTTGGATCTAGAATCTTGGAGTTCTTGGTGTTCTCCTTCTTGTTCTTCCTCTCATTTTCCTCCCTAGCATTAGTTGCTTCAGTGGGATTTGAGAGAGAAGGACTTGGGCACTCCGTGTGCCCTTGCCATTGCATTTGGTGCATCGGTTTGAGTTCTCCACGGTAATACGTGGAAGTTACAAGTTGAGAAGCTTATTACTCTTGGGTGCTTGGTACCCTTGAGCTTGTTCCTCTTGGGTGCTTGGGCACCCTAGACGGTTGGTGGTGTTCAGAGCTCAATCATTGTGGTGTAAAGCTCCGGGCAAGCTTCGGGATCTCCAATTAGGTTGTGGAGATCGCCCCGAGCAATTTGACGGGTACCGTTGACTGCCCCCAAGGGTTGCCAAAGTGTACGGGTTCGGTGACCGCCCCCAAGGGTTGCCATTTGTACGGGTTCGGTGACCACCCTCAAGGTCTCTTGGTGGAATCACGGCATCTTGCATTGTGCGAGGGCGTGAGGAGATTACGGTGGCCCTAGTGGCTTCTTGGGGAGCATTGTGCCTCCACACCGCTCCAAACGGAGATTAGCATCCGCAAAGGTGTGAACTTCAGGATACATCATCGTCTCCGCGTGTCTCGGTTATCACTTACCCGAGCCCTTTACTTATGCACTTTACTTTGTGATAGCCATATTGTTTCTTGTCATATATCTTGCTATCACCTAGTTGTTTATCTTGCTTAGCATAAGTTGTTGGTGCACATAGGTGAGCCTAGTTGTTGTAGGTTTTGTGCTTGACAAATTAACCGCTAGGTTTATTCCGCATTTGTTCAAGCCTAAACAGTAATTATTTTAAAGCGCTTATGCACCCCCCTCTAGGCAACATCCACGATCTTTCAATTGGTATCAGAGCCTCGTCTCTCTTTGTTAGGCTTAACCGCCTAGAGAGTAAAGATGTCGACTAGGGGATTAGGTTTCTCTGACACTCTTAGTTTCGATGGCACAAATTTTGATGTTTGGGTAATTCGCATGCTTAATCTCTTTAGGGTCATGGACCCAAATTTAGAGCGAATTGTAGATATGGGTTCTTCTCCTCCAAAGGATCCCCAAAGATTATCTTTAGAGCATGAGAAAAACTCTTATCTCAATGCTCAAGCTTCTAATGTGCTTTTCGATGCTTTGAGCAATGTAGTTATTTTTCAACTCATGCCGTTCCAGGATGCTCATGAGTTGTGGACAAAGCTTCAAGATAAATATGGCGTGTCCAAGATTTGTGGGGATGATTGTTCTCCCTCCACCTCCGGCCGTGTTGCTTTCTCAACTTCTACTACATCACCCACATGTGGTTTGCCACAAGGTAATGATATGGTGAGTAGTGGTGGTCATTGCAATGATGATAGTGTGCTTATCATTGATGACTCTTCATCACTATCTTATTGCAATGCTCCATCTTTGGACTTTAGCACTTCGAGCACTCCAAATGTTTCACATGCTTGTGTTGATAGTCCTTGCATATCATGTACAAATTGCTTGACTAAATCTCATGATGATATGCTTGCTATGTCTTGTTGCCATGATAAAAACGCATGTATTTCCTCGAGTTGTTGTGCTAACAATGTAGAGGAAACCCAACACTCCATGGAACAAGATGTGGTCTTGAATGGTGCTTCAAGGGATCCCACATCATCATCTATTGCTTTTGGCCTTATGGCCAAGGCTTCAAAGGTATCTCCCACTTTGAATCCCAATATATCTTGTGATAATATTGATGATGGCAAGAGTGATGATGATGTCGATTATGATGAAGAGAATGATGATGTTGCCTCCTTAAAAGTTAAGGGGGAAATAATTTTTAAAGCTCTTCTTAAGAATAAAATTGCTCATTCCAACTTCATGGAAATCATGTCTATTGCTATTGAGGGCAAGAAATATATTGATGAGTTGGAATCTCGTCTTGAGGAGCATGAGGTCACCATTGATAAGATGGAAGGTCATGAGCGTGATTACGATAATGAGATTGCGGACCTCTCTCAAGCTCTTGAACTTGAACAAACCACGAAGGAATCTCTTGAGGAGTCTTTTTCTCTAGAGTTATCTAGAGTGAAGGAATTTCATGATAGAGCTCTTGAGGTGGCCAATGTTTTTGAAACTAAAAATGCTAATCTTGAAGTTGCTCATGCTAGACTCCTTGAGGATTTTGAGCACCTCAAAAATGTCTCAAGGGTCATCAAGGTGAGCTCATCAAACTCACCGAGTCTCATGCTCAACTTGAAGCTTCTTATTTAAAAGAGCTTGCCAATTTGCCTTCTCCTCTTGTTGTTAATGATGATGCTTGTGCTACTAACTCTATTTCTTGTGAAGCATCCATTTTAAAGGAGAACGTTGAGCTACGGGCTCAACTTGAGTTGCTATCTAGCAATTATGGGAAATTGGAAGAAAGCCATGAAAAGCTCTCAAGCTCTAATGATGATCTTCTAGTATCCCATAATGTGCTAAAGATAGCTCATGAGGCCATGATTGCTAAGGTAACATCTAGTGAGCCTCATGTGGACACTAGCACTACTTTTAGTCAAAATGCTATATTGCCTTGTGCTAGTCCTCGCGATTCATCCATGCATAATGTTGGTACATCTTGTGACAATTGCTTTCCTTGCCTTGTTGCTCTAATGATGAAGCTTATACTTCCTCTAGTGCTTGTGTTGAGACTAACCATGTAGAGGAAATCAAAGAGCTCAAGGCCCAAGTCACTTCTTCGAAGAATGATTTGGAAAAGTGTCATGAAGGGAAGGCCACACTCAACAATATCTTGAGTGTGCAAAAATCCCCCAATGACAAAGGTGGACTTGGATTCAACTCCAATAAGAAGAAGAATTCCAAGAGCAACCAGAAGAAGGGCCAAAAACAAGTCAAGAATTCGGCCAAGATCATTTGCTTCAAGTGCAAAATTGAAGGGCATCATGTTAGATCTTGCCCTTTGAAGAAGAAGGCCATTAGTGACAAGCAACAAGGGAAGCGGCCACAAGTTCACTCTCATTCTCAACCTCAAGTTGAAGAAAGGCCTCTTACCAAGAAAACTCAAGCTAATGCTTCTCAAGTTGAGAAATCAAGTGAGAAGAAAGTAAAGAGTAGACGTTGCTACCTATGTCGTGAAAAAGGTCATGTCGCTTCTTCATGCACAAATGGTACCTTATCCAACCCTATTCTAATTGATGATATCTATTCTCTTGGGAAGGATAAGGTTGGCAATGTGTTTGCCAAATTTGTTGGTGCTCAAAGTGGTGTCAAGAAAAGAACCATTTGGGTAGCCAAGCCTATTGTGACTAATCTCTTAGGACCCAACTTGGTTGGGGACCAACTAGCTCAAACTTGATCAATAGGTGTTGTTGGAGGGCATTGGAGACTTGGCTACTTTATGAAGAATTAAGGGGACTTCATCATTCTAATTGTCTCAAGCCAAGTCATTCGGATTATCAAGTTTCTATCTTATATGCAATGTTCCTCCATGCGGTAACTCGTGCTTAAAGTGTTTACATTGATAGTTACTTACCTCTTTGCATGTTTGGTTTTGTTCCTTGCATGTGTTTGTATATGTTGTGCTGCCAACTTGATTATCTTGAGCAATCAAGTATGTGTGTGTTGGTTTGCACATCACGTACGTGTGTGTCATGCATTGAGCCTTTTGCATCTTGTTCTTTTCTTAGTTGGCTCTTGTGAGAGATTAATGGAATATCCCATTATGGGGGAGTGATGTGCTTTGTGCACCTCACAATCCTATATATGTTTGTACATGAGTAATACCATCTAGTATTGATATTTCAAGATTATCTAGTCGCTATGTGGTATGTCTTCTCATGAGAAATTCAAATTCTAAATTGTCCATTAATTATCTCTTGTTGGATCGTTATTTTGCCTCTTGTATATCTTTAATTGGTATCACATTATGGCGGAGTAATATGCTATGTGTATATTACTAGCCTAGAAAATGTATACATTTGAGATATTGTCACCTAGAATTGATATTGTAAATTATCTTGTTCCTAGGTGGCATGTTAGCTCTACAAGTTGCAATTTGCTTTTTGTTTGGTGTGAAGATGATGTCGGATATCCTTGCTATCTACGATCGGGAATTATTTCCAAACACTTCTTGTCTTTTGACAATTGGTACTCACTTATGTGTGGTAGAAATTATTGATCATCTTTACATTTGCCTTTGCTTTTATTTGCTTTATCTCTTGCCTAGGATTGTGTCAACTCTCATTGTATTCCACACCACTTGTGGATCTTGTTAATTTATTGACCTTGTCAAGTGTTTTCTAGATATAGTGAAAGTGGTGATCCCACCTTGTGCATTTTGTATTCAAATGCAAATTCTCTATAATGCACTAGTATTGGGGGAGCTATCTTATTCTCTATAAAACACTCATCTTGTGATCCTTATCAAGTGTGTGTTTGTGGAAGGCAAGCCATTTCTTTTTGGTACTTTGTGCCATCATGAAACTATGTAGAGGGCTTGGTTTGTTTGGAACCATTCTTTTGGGAGTTTGACATCTTTATTTTTGAGTGTATCAATGGATATCTCATTCCTTGATGTATCTTTTATGGATATCCTCCAAGTGATGATTTATTCATTTGGTATCTTTTCTTTGCTTCGTATTTCTTTGTCTTTTGGTCTCGGTTCTTAAAAGTCTTGAGCATGCATATTTACTTCTTGTAGTTTCTTTGGCATGCTTTCTTTGTTTGACCCAATATATAGGGGGAACTCCACCAAGTCTCAAATTGGATGAGATGTGCATGAAATTCATTTTCATATCTATATGCACATATTTATGTGGAGTTTATCCTATGTGTTGTTGGTTCTCTAACTCTTTGGTCCCAATGAGTTTGTGTACCATTTTGTTTGTGTTGTTGTTCTAGGAACAAGTGGAGATGCATTCGATGCTCGGCTCACTCACAAGGAAGGTGTTGTCACCATGTGCTTATTGGAGTCAAGCTAGGATGATCAATGAACTACTTTGTACCTTCAACTGGTATCTACTACATCCTTCCAATGTTATCTTGGTAACAAGTATCTTCATATACTTCATGCACACATTTCTTGCATCAACCATGTGTAGGTTGTATCATGGCATATTATCCATTCTTTCTTGTGATACTTGTTTCCTTTCTCAAAGCATCCCAACAATGATGTCTTGTTGCTAGTTGTGATGTCTTTGATGTTCGTGTGGTTGGAATTCATTTATATACAATAAGACCATATCTAGCCATGTGCTATGCTCTCGAGCAAATATCTTATTGGTATATGTATGACTTCCTTTTGGACATCTTGTTCCTTCATGTTGTAACTATTTTGGGTGTACATCCTTCTTTGTAGATATATATGATCATGATTTCGTCTACCTAGAACCTTATACACTTGAGAGAAATTACATCTCTAGATGATATCCTTTCTTTCACGTCCACCTTGTCTCTCTTTTGTTATTTCTTTGGTGGCTCCGTGAAAGCTTTTGCCTTGAGTGCATGTCGTATCTCGTTGCATCTTGATGCACTCTTGTGTGGTGATGATTTTTTTCCTCATGCTTATCTTTACGAGGCTTTTGCCATCTTAATTGGTATCCCTCGTCTTGATGAGGCTTTCTTCTTCTATCATCACCATGGGTTGTCACAAGGATAGGCTCTATATATGCTTATTAGTAAGCTTGTGAACCCATTTGCTAGTTGTGTGTGGGAATGATAGGCCTTGCATCGTGTGCCTCGTTCTTTCAAGACTATGTTGATGCTTAATGCTCATCCGCACATTAGTCTTCTCAAGTGCTTTGCCATGACTCACACACATCATTTTGGTTGAGCCTACTCTTAAGTTGCCTCTTTTATATGTTTCTCAACCATTTGCTTGTTGCAAGTGCTAGGCTTTGTTTCCTACATGCTCACTTGCACTTCTTGTGAGTTTCTATTGATCTTGGGGGAGTGACGATCCTATTTTGTGCTCGTTGTATCCAATTACAAAACTAAATTGCGCACAAATCATGGGGAGCTTCTCTAGTTTCTCTAGAACACTCCTTTGCTCATATCATAATTTATTTCATTCATATGGCACGTAGGATCATTGGTCTAGTTGGCTCAATTGATATCCGTTGATTGCTTGCTTCAATTGGTATCTTTTGATTGCTTGATTGCTTGTTTCTCTCTTTGTTATGTCTTTGTGGCATATCATTCTTTTGTAATCTTTGGGCCTCAATATAGTTTGTCTTCCTCCAAGTATTTACCATTGGACATGTGTATTGCATTCCACTCTCTTATACACAATTTATGGAGGAACACTTTTTATATTGGCCTTCTAAGCTTTTCACCCGTTTTGGCAATCGATGCCAATGGGGGAGAAGTTTCAGAGAGTTTTGTGGAGAAGTTTAGAGAATTCTCTCCTCTCGCTTTGGTTTTGTTCCTAAGCATTTGCATCTCTTACTCATGCATCATTGGTTGTTGCATTGCATGGTGATGCATAATTCCTTATATAAACTCTCTTGAAAGTGACTGTCATCAATTACCAAAATGGGGGAGATTGAAAGAGCATCCGGTGCCCCCATGTTTGGTTTTGGTAATTGATGACAATATCTATGGACTAATGGTTGCCTTGAGTTATATTTGAAGGTTTTGTCCATAGGCTTTTCTTGGAGTACATGTGTTGGTTTCAAGGATAGTTTGTGTTGACCAAGGTGCTATTAAGGAATTATCCAAAGATTGGTCATGTGAGAGTTGAGCTTATTGCAAGCATGTCTTGAAGAAGAAGATTGTGTGATCATTCATGTTTACCTTCAAGACGTCATCCAAATGAAGAGAGTTGGAAAGATTCAAGGTTGATCAAGACTAAGTCAAGAGTGAATCAAGTTGATCAACTCACAAAGCGTAGAAGATGTATCGAGAGGGATCAAGTGATCCCATGGCATGGTAAGCATTGTCCATTGTGCTTTGTGTACTAACCCATGGTCTATGAGAGAGTTCTATGTGGGGTTAGGTACGTGTTCATGGGCTTGCGTCAAGAGGAAGATATTACTCAACCCATGGAGAGGATGACATCAACTGGTGATCGTCATCAAGATTGTCGTGTGCAAGTTCAAGTGGAGCATCACGAAGAGATCAAGTGCTTGAATCTTGCAATCCATTGTGGCGTCAATGGACTTGTGAAGACGTGCCGAAGAGTGGCTCACCCATAGTTGAGTATGGGGGAGCAATCATCTAGTCTCCATTGACCCAACGCAATCAAGAAAGGTGGTCCATCTTGAGGAGGACAAGATCGTCATCATCTAGCTCAAGTGGATCATGTGCAAGGCAAAGGTTTGCCCTTGATAGGTTTTCTATTTTACCAGTCTCATGGTGGTAGTTGGGAGACCGGGTTATAGGGTCGATAGCCGTACTATCAAGGGGGGCTCTCAAGTGAGTAGCTTGATCGTATCGTTCGTCGAGAGCTCAAACCATTGGATCCTTGCATCATGTTTCTTGGTTGTTGTTTGGTTCTCTTTGTGAGTCTTAGAGCTTATGGTCATCTTGATGACAAGCTTGAGTTCATTGAAAATGGAGTTTGCATGCGTCTTCTATGATGTTTCCGGCATTGGAGGTTTTGCCGGTCTTATCCGAGGAAGGGTTCTCACCATTTTCTTTTGGGCCTTTTATCATTTGTTTCTTATTGATATTTCTATCAAGATTGTGTTATCCCTTGTGGATAGATTTCCAACAAACTTGGTTTCGTCGAATTCGGAGTCCGTTTGGAAAAGTTGTGGTAGTTTTGGTGTTCTGAAAAGGCTGCAGCGGTACTACCGCGGACAGGAGCGGAAGTAATTTTTTTGCTACCGCTCTTGGGAGTGGTACTACCGCTTGGAGCAGTACTACCGCGGCTACTTCCGTGGCTACTTCCGCTCGGGACCAAAAACTCGTCACAAGTCCAGCGGTGGTAGGCACGGATGTAATTTTTTAGTATCGCTCGCAAGCAGTAGTACCGCTACCCCTAGCGGTAGTACCGTGAGGTCAAGCGGTACTACCGCTCTGACGGTTCTTCTGGCTTTTTTGCCTCCTTACTGTTGTGTTTCTAAGGGCTACTACCGCCCTAGCGGTAGTACCGCTCCTTGGAGCGGTAGTACCGCTCGGTGCGGGCTGTGAGCATAACGGTTGGATTTTTTCCCACCTATAAAAGGGGGTCTTCTTCCCCAATGAACCTTATCCTTTGAGCTTGTGTTCTTCCCCCATTGTTGACCTCTTCGAGCTTGCTAACTCTCAATCCCTCCATGGATTCTTGCTAGTTTTTGAGGGAAAAGAGAGAGGAGATCTAGATCCATATTTCCACCAATCAGTTTCTCCTCTATGTGAGGGGAACCCCTTGGATCTAGATCTTGGAGTTCTTGGTGTTCTCCTTCTTGTTCTTCCTCTCATTTTCCTCCCTAGCATTAGTTGCTTCAGTGGGATTTGAGAGAGAAGGACTTGGGCACTCCGTGTGCCCTTGCCATTGCATTTGGTGCATCGGTTTGAGTTCTCCACGGTAATACGTGGAAGTTACAAGTTGAGAAGCTTATTACTCTTGGGTGCTTGGTACCCTTGAGCTTGTTCCTCTTGGGTGCTTGGGCACCCTAGACGGTTGGTGGTGTTCGGAGCTCAATCATTGTGGTGTAAAGCTCCGGGCAAGCTTCGGGGTCTCCAATTAGGTTGTGGAGATCGCCCCGAGCAATTTGACGGGTACCGGTGACCACCCTTAAGGGTTGCCATTTGTACCGGTTCGGTGACCGCCCTCAAGGGTCCCTTAGTGGAATCACGAAATCTTGCATTGTGCGAGGGCGTGAGGAGATTATGGTGGCCCTAGTGGCTTCTTCGGGAGCATTGTGCCTCCACGCCGCTCCAAACGGAGATTAGCATCGGCAAGGGTGTGAACTTCGGGATACATCGTCGTCTCCGCGTGTCTCGGTTATCTCTTACCCGAGCCCTTTACTTATGCACTTTACTTTGTGATAGCCATATTGTTTCTTGTCATATATCTTGCTATCACCTAGTTGTTTATCTTGCTTAGCATAAGTTGTTGGCGCACATAGGTGAGCCTAGTTTTTGTAGGTTTTGTGCTTGACAAATTAACCGCTAGGTTTATTCCGCATTTGTTCAAGCCTAAACCGTAATTATTTTAAAGCGCCTATTCACCCCCCCTCTCTAGGCGACATCCACGATATTTCATCATGAACTTAGTCTAAAATCTTTACAATATATCCTGTAGATCGAATGACCCACGCTAATGTTGTCCTCAACTTCAATGCATTCCTAGAGAAAACCAAGCTGAAAGACGATGGTAGCAACTATACGGACTGGGTCCGGAACTTGAGGATCATCCTCATAATCTGCCAAGAAAGCATATGTCCTTGAAGCACCGCTAGGTGAAGCACCAGTCCCAGAAAACCAAGACGTTATGAACGCTTGGCAGTCCTGTATTGATGATTACTCCCTGGTTCAGTGCGGCATGCTTTACATCTTAGAACCGGGGCTCCAAAAGCGTTTCGAGCAGCACGGAGCATATGAGATGTTCCAAGAGCTGAAAATGGTTTTCCAAGATCATGCCCGGGTCGAGAGATATGAAGTCTCCGACAAGTTCTACAGTTGTAAGATGGAGGAGAATAGTTCCGTCAGCGAGCACATACTCAAAATGTCTGGGTTGCACAACCGCTTGTCTCGGTTGGGAGTTAATCTCCCGGATGACGCGGTCGTTGACAGAATCCTTCAGTCGCTTCCACCGAGCTACAAGAGCTTTATGATGAACTTCAATATTTAGGGGATGGAGAAAACCATTCCTGAGGTATATTCGATGCTGAAATCAGCGGAGGTGGAAATCAAAAAGGAACATCAAGTGTTGATGGTGAATAAAACCACTAAGTTCAAGAAAGGCAAGGGTAAAAAGGGTTTCAATAAAGACGGCAAGGGAGTTGCCGCGCCTGGCAAGCAAGCTGCCAGGAAGAAGCCAAAGAATGGACCCAAGCCTGAGATGAGTGCTTTTATTGCAAGGGAAGTGGTCACTGGAAGTGGAACTTCCCCAAGTACTTAGCGGAAAAGAAGGTCGGCAACACCAAAGGTATATGTGATATACATGTTACTGATGTGTACCTTACCAGTACTCGTAGTAGCTCCTAGGTATTTGATACCGGTGCGGTTGCTCATATTTGTAACTCAAAACAGGAGCTGCGGAATAAGCGGAGACTGGTAAAGGACGAGGTGACGATGCGCGTCGGGAATGGTTCCAAGGTCGATGTGATCGTCGTCGACACGCTACCTCTACATTTACCTACGGGATTAGTTTTAAACCTCAACAATTGTTATTTAGTGCCAGCTTTGAGCATGAACATTGTATCAGGATCTCGTTTAATACGAGATGGCTACTCATTTAAATCCGAGAATAATGGTTGTTCTATTTATATGGGAGATATGTTTTATGGTCATGCCCCGCTGGTCAATGGTTTATTCTTAATGAATCTCGAACGTAATGTTACACATATTCATAGTGTGAATACGAAAAGATGTAAGGTTGATAATGATAGTCCCACATACTTGTGGCACTGCCGCCTTGGTCACATTGGTGTCAAACGCATGAAGAAGCTCCATGCAGATGGACTTTTGGAGTCTCTTGATTATGAATCATTTTACACGTGCGAACCATGCCTCAGGGGTAAAATGACCAAGACTCCGTTCTCCGGAACAATGGAGCGAGCAACCAACTTATTGGAAATCATACATACTGATGTGTGCGGTCCAATGAGCGTTGAGGCTCGCGGTGGCTATCGTTATGTCCTCACCCTCACTGATGACTTAAGTAGATATGGGTATGTCTACTTAATAAAACACAAGTCTGAGACCTTTGAAAGGTTCAAGGAATTTCAGAGTGAGGTTGAAAAACAACGTGACAGGAAAATAAAGTTCTTACGATCAGATCGTGGAGGGGAATATTTGATTCATGAATTTGGCACACACTTAAGGAAATGTGGAATCTTTTCACAACTCACGCTGCCTGGAACACCTCAACGCAATGGTGTGTTCGAACGTCGTAATCGCACTCTATTGGATATGGTGCGATCTATGAGGTCTCTTAATGATCTACCGCTCTCATTTTGGGGCTATGCTTTAGAGACTGACACATTCACTTTAAATAGGGATCCGTCGAAATCCGTTGAGACGACACCGTATGAATTATGGTTTGGGAAGAAACCTAAACTGTCGTTTCTAAAAGTTTGGGGATGCGATGCTTATGTCAAGAAACTTCAACCTAAAAAGCTCGAACCCAAGTCGGAAAAATACGTCTTCATAGGATACCCTAAGGAAACCATTGGGTATACCTTCTACCTCAGATCCGAAGGCAAGATCTTTGTTGCCAAGAACGGATCTTTCTGGAGAAAGAGTTTCTCTCAAAAGAAGCAAGTGGGAGGAAAGTAGAACTTGATGAAGTACTGAAAGTAGCGCAGCTCAGGAAGATGTTCCTGTGGTGCCTGCACCGAATAGAGAGGAAGTTAATGATGATGATCAAGGTACTTCGGATCAAGCTGCTACTGAACTTCGTAGGTCCACGAGGACACATTCCACACCAGAATGGTATGGCAACCCTGTCCTGGAAATCATGTTGTTAGACAACGGTGAACCTTCGCACTATGAAGAAGCGATGGCGGGCCGAGATTCCAACAAATGGCTTGAAGCCATGCAATCCGAGATATGATCCATGTATGAAAACAAAGTATGGACTTTGACAGACTTGCCCGATGATCGGCGAGTGATAGAAAATAAATGGATCTTTAAGAAGAAGATGGACACGGATGGTAATGTTACCATCTATAAAGCTTGACTTGTCGCTAAAGGTTATCGACAAGTTCAAGGGGTTGACTACGATGAGACCTTCTCACCCGTAGCGAAGCTGAAGTCCGTCCGAATCATGTTAGCAATTGCTGCATTCTACGATTACGAGATATGGAAAATGGACGTCAAAACAAAATTCCTGAATGGCTTTCTTAAGGAAGAATTGTATATGATGCAGCCGGAAGGTTTTGTCGATCCTAAGAATGCTAACAAGGTATGCAAGCTCCAGTGCTCCATCTATGGGCTGGTGCAAGCATCTCGGAGTTGGAACATTCGCTTTGATGAAATGATCAAAGCGTTTGGGTTTATCCAGACTTATGGAGAAGCTTGCGTTTACAAGAAAGTGAGTGGGAGCTCTGTAGCATTTCTCATATTATATGTGGATGACATACTGTTGATGGGAAATGATATAGAGTTCTTGGAGAGCATAAAGGCCTACTTGAATAAGTGTTTTTCAATGAAGGACCTAGGAGAAGCAGCTTACATATTAGGCATCAAGATCTACAGAGATAGATCGAGACGCCTCATAGGTCTTTCGCAAAGCACATACCTCGATAAGATATTGATGAAGTTCAATATGGATCAGTCCAAGAAGGGGTTCTTGCCTATATTGCAAGGTGTGAAATTGAGCTCGGCTCAAAGCTCGACCACGGCAGAAGATAGAGAAAAGATGAGTGTCATCCCCTATGCCTCAGCCATAGGGTCTGTTACGTATGCCATGCTGTGTACCAGACCTGGTCTAAACCTTGCTGTAAGTTTGGTAGGAAGGTACCAAAGTAATCCCGGCATGGAACACTGGACATCGGTCAAGAATATCCTGAAGTACCTGAAAAGGACTAAGGATATGTTTCTCGTTTATGGAGGTGATGAAGAGCTCGTCGTAAAGGGTTACGTCGATGCTAGCTTCGACACAGATCTGGATGACTCCAAGTAATAAATCGGATATGTGTATATTTTGAATGGTGGGGCAGTAAGCTGGTGCAGTTGCAAGCAAAGCATCGTGGCGGGATCTACATGTGAAGCGGAGTACATGGCAGCCTCAGAGGCAGCGCATGACGCAATTTGGACGAAGGAGTTCATTACCGACCTAGGTGTTATTCCCAATGCGTCGGGCCCGATGACTCTCTTCTGTGATGACACTGGGGCTATTGCCCTTGCCAAGGAGCCCAGGTTTCACAAGAAGACCAGACACATCAAGCGTTGCTTCAACTCCATTCGTGAAAATGTTCAAGATGGAGACATAGATATTTGTAAAGTGCATGCAGATCTGAATGTCGCAGATCCGTTGACTAAACCTCTTCCACGGGCAAAATATGATCAACACCAGAACTCTATGGGTGTTCGATTCATCACAATATAACTAGATTATTGACTCTAGTGCAAGTGGGAGACTGTTGGAAATATGCCCTAGAGGCAATAATAAAATGGTTATCATTATATTTCCTTGTTCATGATAATTTTATAGTGTTCATGATAATTTTCTAGTGTTCATGCTATAATTGTGTTATCCAGAAATCGTAATACATGTGTGAATACATAGACCACAACATGTCCCTAGTGAGACTCTAGTTGACTAGCTCATTGATCAACAGATGGTCATGGTTTCCTGACTATGGACATTGGATGTCATTGATAACGGGATCACATCATTAGGAGAATGATGTGATGGACAAGACCCAATCCTAAGCATAGCACAAGATTGGGTGGTTCGTCTGCTAGAGCTTTTCTAATGTCAAGTATCATTTCCTTAGACCATGAGATTGTGCAACTCCCGGATACCGTAGGAGTGCTTTGGGTGTATCAAACGTCACAACGTAACTGGGTGGCTATAATGGTGCACTACAGGTATCTCCGAAAGTGTCTGTTGGGTTGGCACGGATCGAGACTGGGATTTGTCACTCCGTATGACGGAGAGGTATCTCTGGGCCCACTCGGTAATGCATCATCATAATGAGCTCATTGTGACTAAGTAGTTGGTCACAGGATCATGCATTACGGAACGAGTAAAGTGACTTGCTGGTAATGAGATTGAACGAGGTATTGGGATACCGACGATCGAATCTCAGGCAAGTAACGTACCGATTGACAAAGGGAATTGTATACAGTATTGTTTGAATCCTCGACATCGTGGTTCATCCGATGAGATCATCGTGGAACATGTGGGAGCCAACATGGGTATCCAGATCCCGTTGTTGGCTATTGGCCGGAGAGTTGTCTCGGTCATGTCTGCATGGTTCCCGAACCCATATGGTCTACACACTTAAGGTTCGATGACGCTAGGATTATAAGGAAGATTTGTATGTGATTACCGACTGTTGTTCGGAGTCCCGGATGAGATCCTGGACGTCACGAGGAGTTCCGAAATGGTCAAGAGGTGAAGATTTCTATATGGTTAGTCATCATACGGTCGCCGGAAATATCTGGGGTATATCGGTATTGTACCGGGACCACCGGAGGGGTTCCGGGGGTCCACCGGGAGGGTCCACCTGCCCCGGAGGGCCTTATGGGCTGTAGGTGGAAGGGAACCAGCCCCAAGTGGGCTGGGGCGCCAACCCCCCTAGGGCCCATGCACCTAGGGTTGGGGGGAACCCTAAAGGGGGCGCCCCCCTTTGGCTTGGGGGGCAAGCCCCCTCCCCCTTGGCCGCCGCCCCCCTCTAGATCCCATCTAGAGGGGGCGTCCCCCTTCCCCCTTCTCCCTATAAATAGAGGTGCGAGGGGAGGGCTGCAACACCACATCCAAGGCGCAGCCCCTCCCCTCCCCAACACCTCTCCTCCTTCACAAGAGCTTGGCGAAGCCCTGCCGGAGTACTGGCACTCCATCACCACCACGTCGTCGTGCTGCTGTTGGAGCCCTCTTCCTCAACCTCTCCTCCTCCTTGCTGGATCAAGGCGCAGGAGATGTCACCGGTCCGTACGTGTGTTGAACGCAGAGGTGCCATCCGTTCGGCGCTAGGATCATCGGTGATTTGGATCACGACGAGTACGACTCCATCAACCCCGTTCTCTTGAACGCTTCCGCTCGCGATCTACAAGGGTATGTAGATGCACTCCTCTCTCTCTTGTTGCTATATGTCTCCATAGATTGATCTTGGTGATGCGTAGAAAATTTTAATTTCTGCAACGATCCCCGACAATCAAGGCACCCCCCTTTGAGAAGGCACCTGGACCTGACGGATTCTCGGGCGCCTTCTACAAATCATGCTGGAGTCTCATTAAGCATGACATCATGGCTATTTTCCATCATTTCTACAACTTAGCTGAGGGTGATTTTGTGACCCTAAACTCTGCCATGATTGTGCTGCTGCCGAAGAAGGACGGGGCAACAAGTATGGCTGATTACAGGCCCACCAGCCTTATTCACTCCATCGCAAAACTAATCGCCAAGGTTCTATCCATGAGGCTGGCCCCTGTCATCAGCACACTGATCTCGCCTGCCCAAACTGCTTTTCAATGTTCTAAGTGCATCCATGACAGTTTCCTATATGTTCAAAATGCCGTCAGGGCTCTTCATCGCCGTAAGACACCCGCCCTGCTTCTGAAATTAGATATAGCCAAGGCATTTGACAACATCTCTTGGGAATATATCTTTGAACTTCTCCAGATTTGTTTCCCTGCAAGATGGCGAGACTGGATTGTGCTTCTGCTCTCTACATCCTCGTCCTCTTGCCTCCTGAATGGTTCTCCGGGCGCCTCCATCATACATCGTCGTGGGCTGCAATAGGGGGATCCACTCTCGCCGCTACTCTTCACTCTCTGCATCGACCCCCTGCATCGTCTTCTAGAGGCGGCAACCTTGGCAGGCCAGCTCTCTCCTCTGCCTGCTACGGCCGTGCATATGCGTACAAGCTTGTATGCCGACGACGCCGTGATCTTCATCAACCCCACAAGGATGGAGGTTGATGCCCTGCTCAGCATCCTTTACCTCTTCGGCGAGGCCACGGGCCTGCACGTCAACCTGGCCAAGTCCTCGGCAGTGCCGATTAGCTGCGGCGCCCTCGACCTCGGTTCCATCTTGCAAAACTTTGGCGGCATTGTGTCATCACTACCAATCACGTACCTAGGCCTCCCAATCACCACCAGTAGGATTTGTCTAGTCCACCTGCATATCGCCGGCCGTAGGGTGCTCGTCCGCTGCGTCCTCTCCGCCATGCCGACGTTCGCCCTCACGGTACTGAGAGCGCCAAAGAAGTTTTTCAAGGAGGTAGATAAAGCCAGACGACGTTTCCTCTAGGCACAAGACGAAGAAGCAACCGGAGGAAAGTGCAAGGTAGCATGGAGCGCGGTCACCACGCCAGAATCCCAAGAGGCCTCGGCATCCATGATCTGGACAAATTCGCGCGCGCCCTCCGTCTGCGCTGGCTCTGGCTCTCCTGGACCCATACAGAGCGGCCATGGGTCGGCATGGGCACACCATGCAATATGCAGGACCAGGCCCTCTTTGCTGCCAACACGGCGGTCACCATCGGGGACGGCAAGACGACGTCCTTCTGGTCAAGTCCTTGGCTCGACGGCAGACCACTCCAGCTGGACTACCCCACCCTGTTCGTCCGCTCCATCCGCAAAAACAGGTCCGTCCGGGACGCGCTGCTCGATGGGCGATGGATCCTTGATCTCCGCCACGGGGAAACCAGTAGCATTGCGCCCTCTGTGCTCCAGCTAGCAAGGGCGATTCGGAGAGCGGGCAACATTATAAAGGACGACCTCAGCGACAAAATCCGCTGGACTGCTACCACCTCCGGGAACTACTCCGCTCGCTCTGCCTACGTGGCACAGTTCCAGGCGCCAATGGCACCCTTCCCTCCAAAAACATCTGGCGTATCTGGGCACCTGGGAAGCTCAAGATGTTCCTCTGGATGCTACACCTCGACAGGCTATGGTGCAACGATCTCCTGCAGCGGCGTGGGTGGGAGAACAGTTACTTCTGCCAACTCTGTCTGCGAAGCTTGGAGTCCTCCTCCCACCTTTTCTGGGAATGCCCGATTGCTATCCAGGCCTGGACAATGGCGGCATCATGGCGGGGCTGTCACTCCCTGGCACACGCTACCTGGAGCTCCGGAACAACGACGACGGAAAGAGTGAGACTGATCACGGACGCGGCAAGCCCAGCCGACAGGAAGGGCACCAGATCAATTCTTGCACTCATTTCCTGGAACATATGGCTTGAGCGTAATGCATACACCTTCCGCGATAAGATGCCGTGCTCTAGCACCATCACCAAAGCGTGCCATCGCGACATGGAGCAATGGAGGATCGCAGGAGCAGCCTGCATAGAGCATCCCCTTCGGGGATGTGCCGTGAGAGATATCCCGATACTATCAGTGCCAGCATAGCCACTAGGCTGGCCACCTATACCCTTTCTATTTCACCCCATTGATCACTTGATCAAACTTGTTTCCTGCCTTCTCTATGCTAATGAAATCAGTGCCAGCTAGGGCTGGATCTTTCAAAAAAAAGTTGAAGTATGTACAGTAATCGTACGTGCAAGATATCCCTAGATTACGGTGATCATGTCCAGCATGCTCGGATAGAATACCACATTAATTCAGAACCATATTGGGAAACGAGGCGGTTTAGTAGTAGTAGCTGAGTAGTTGGGTGTGTTTTCTTTAATGGTAATCGGAGGGGGAAACCATTCTTTGCTCAAAAAATAAATAAATTGGGAAACAAGGTGACCCACGACTCCGGCGTCTCCCTCCCTCCGCTCCCCTCCTGCCCCCTCGTCCCTGCCAGAGGGCGTGACCAGACGAACGGCGGCACCGGCGGGGTGCCGTTCACTTTCTCTTGGATGGTAGCAGCGCGGGAGGCAACCGCTGCGAGGAAGCACGATGCTTATGCAGGGCATGGCGGCGTGGGGCGGGGGCGATGGCGTAGGCACGCGTCGGTGGCAAGACGATTGCATGGCGGTGGGGCAGGGCATACTCGGGGCGGTGGCACCTATATCTGTAGTTGTCATGGCGTCCTAGCACTACAAAAAAAGACACATCCGTGACATTTTGGGCCGAACGAAATTTTTTTCTGTCATACATATGACACTTCTATGACGATAACTGTGACAAAACCCGGTATCATCATAGATGTAGTGGGCTCCTACTTCTATGACAAAAAATCATGACAGAAAATGGGCTTTTTGTCATGGGCGGGCCGGAGACGCAGCTGCAAGACATTCTTTGGGCCGTCCATGACGGAAAAAACCGTGGTAGAAGCGAGGGGGGAATTTCGAGGAGTTCCCGGTTATGGTGGGAGGTCGGGGCCGAGCGATGCGCGTTTCTCTCGTACACATACGCGCGTGTGTGCGAGGCGTTGGCTCTAACTGAACCCGAGCGGGGTGTTGGGCTCTAACTGAACCCGAGCGATTGCACTGCAGGCTACGCGTTACCAAACCCGAGCGATCATTCGATGGCTGTTAACTGAACCCGATCGAGCGATTCCTTGGCTACTGCTGCTAACTGAAGTTGATCGATGGGATGAACAGTGAGCTTTGCGGGGGGGGGGGGGGGGTTGGATGAACAGTGAGCGGTGGCGTTGCCTCTGGATGAACAGGACCCCGTGGTGTGGTGGAGGGCTGGATGAACAGTAGACGGTGGAGGGGTGCCCGTGGAGGGGTGGATGAACAGGACCCCGTGGTGTGGAGGGCAGGATGAACAGTAGACGGTGGAGGGGTGCCCGTGGAGGGGTGGTTAAACAGGACCCCGTGGTGTGGAGGGCTGGATGAACAGTAGACGGTGGAGGGGTGGTTGAACAGTAGCCGGTGGAGTAGCGCGCGGTGGAGGCTGGATGAACAGGAGCCCGTGGAGGCTGGAGGAGGTCGACGGTGGATGAATAATAGCTCGTGGAGGTTGGAGGGGGTCGACGGTGGAGATGAACAGTATCCCGTGGAGTCCCGTTTTGCGGTACGCCACACCCCTCCCGATCAACAGGACCCCGTTTCGACCGTAGGAGGTCCGTTTCCTCCGTTTTGCGGTATGCCACACCCCTCCCGATCAACAGGACCCCCGTTTCGACCGTAGGAGGTCCGTTTCCTCCGTTTTGCGGTACGCCACACCCCTCCCGATCAACAGGACCCCCGTTTCGACTGTAGGAGGTCCGTTTCCTCCGTTGTGCGGTACGCCAGGCCTCGTTTCCATCGCCTCTTCCGTCCAAGCCCTCCCGATGAACACGACCACGCATTCCGTCCCGACCCATGAACACGACGACGATGATGTTTCTCCGTTCCGACCCAGCCATGTACACGAGCCCTCGCCGTACGTATGCGCGAGTAGGCGTTCGAGACCCCACCCGTATGTACACTTCCTTGCGTGCGAAGGTGTAGCTGGTGGGTCCCAGCAGTCAGGGGGAAACGTTAGTTTGCAAAATACGGTGGCCCGTCCGGTGGGTCCCTACTGTCAGGTGGTGGAATCATTATTTTCCGCGTAATAAGGAGGCACTTCCTTGCTGCCGCCGTGGACCCAACTGTCAGCCTCTCCATGTATAGTCCACATCCGATGAAAGTCGTTCCTTGACCACGTTGACCACGCCGCGCCGAGAGCACCAGGGCGGTGGACGACGACGAGGCCTAGGAAGGGGACGACGGGGAGCCGGGGAAGACGTGGCAGTGGAAGCCCCCGCGCGCGCGGAGAGGAGTACGAGGGTTCACTGGTTCGGCTGCGGTGTGAGGCTGCCGTCACCGCAGGGCCTGGCCAGCGGTGGGAATAGTAGGGGGCGGTGAGGCCTCCGCGGCAGCACAGCCGGCCACGGGAGGCGGGAGCATGCGGCACGACCGGCGCTGCTTTGGGCGGCTGGAGCAAGAAGACCAGAGGTTGAAGAAGCACTACGGCCGTTGGATGGACATCGTACGGTCAATGGAGCTAGAATCGTTCATATTGACTAAGTTGACAAAGCCCTTCGTCCCCGTCAACTTAGTAGGCCCACAAGTCAGCCTCCCACCAAGGTGGGTCCCAGCTAGCCGGGGGAGTATTCATTTTTTTGTGCGTAATAAGGAGGCACTTCCGGTGGGTCCGAGCTGACAGCGGGGGGAACGTTTTTTTGTGAAATACGGTGGCCCGTCCGGTGGGTCCCAGCAGTCAGGGGGAAACGATTTTTTTAGCAAAATACTGGTGGCCCGTCCGGTGGGTCTCTGCTGTCAGGTGGAGGAATAATTATTTTGCACATAATAAGGAGGCACTTCCTTGCTGCGGTCGTGGACCCAGGTGTCAGCCTCTCCACGTACAGTCCACGTCCGATGGAAGCCGTTCCTTGACCACGTTGACCACGCCGCGCCGAGCGCAACAGGGCTATATATAATAATTTATATATAGCTCATGGAGACTTCTTATGCAATTTATTGCAGTCGTTTTTTGGTTGGCCAGGGCCAATTTCGCATATTTCTGTGGGTTCCAAACTATTTTTAATACTGAAATGTCCAGCCAGATTTGAAGTACTTTGAAGATATATTTAAATTAGGTTAATGCCCAGTGAAATAGGAATCTGAAAATGTGATAAAATTCAGAAATTATAAAGTAATTGCCAATTTGTCATCTGTTTTTATATTTACAACCCATTTCATATTACTTTCAAGATCTGCAGGCGTCTTGAAAGACTTGCAACCCATCAGGGCATAGAAAAATAAGTAGGCCTGGATTGGGTATTCTTCAGAAAAAATAAACTGGGCTCATTTTCACAAAGAAAAAATAGCGGGGCTGGTCACATGGTGAACATAAAATATAAGCCTGGGCTAGACGGGCCACAGCCCAGTTCAAACCCTGCTCCGTCTCAACAATACCAAACAAAAAAATACTGCTCGAGTAGCTACGTCCCAGGTGTTAGCCGATCTTGTGCTATTCTCTTGTCTATTGACTATATACGCTCACAATGTCGTGGGTCCCAGATGTCAGGAAAACACTAGGAGGAAGCATTTTATTTTTCCATACGCTGACGTGGTGGGCCCCTACTGTCATCCTCTCCACGTACTTCTGCCGATTCCTGTTGTTTGTTGACCATGTTGACAACGCGAGAGGGCGGCGCCGCGGCGAGCGCACCAAAGAGCGCGGAGGACGTCGGCGTTAACGATTTAGGAGACGGTGGGGCGACGATGCGTGTGCTTAGGCACAACAAGCCGTGGGAGGCGGAAGCAGGCGGCCCCGCCGGCGCTGGTTTGGTTTTGGCGTTGGATGAAGACAGGACTGAAGAAACACGACAGATTGTAAAAGCAGCAGGAGTACTTAACAACCTTAACTGAAACCAGCAGGGGCACTTAACAACCAAAGCTGAAAGCAGTATGAGTACTTATACAGGTTCAACCGTACAAACCACGCCTCGAACAGTGCTACTTTGCCTACAGTTAACCAAGGGTGAGGCCGCCAAGCCCCAGGACAAGGCCCAGGCGCCACCCCGCGCATCCACAACCTTCTGAAAGCGGCTTCATTTCGCAACGTGGTCAATAAACAGGATATTCGCATTAGAGCCATGGAAAAGCATGAACGTAATCTTCTGTCCTATTCTCCAAGATGGACGGGCCTTCATTATTTGAGACCACCCATGAATAAGTATCTTTTCACCTCCAAGGGGAATTGAGTAGGTCGACATAAACATCATGTTGTGACCAAGCGCAAGTCTGACCCGACCATGGTCATGCATCTGTATAGGAACAATAGAACTCGGCAGTTCCTGTTTCAAGAAGATCACAGCTGTAAAACTGTGTATAAGCAATAGTTTATGAACAACATATATAACAGAAAACAGCTTGTACCATAAGTTTCTCGACACAGTTGGACCTGTTCAACGAGTGCAGCAGTGGCACACATATCCCACGTGGCCTTCCACCATTGAAATGCCCCACAAGGACCTCAAGACGATCAATAAAGTGTAGGAACTTGTGGATGTCGATCCAGTCAACTTCAGTGCCATTAGTAACAGCCGAGTTATTACAGAGTAACAAACGAGCAGACTGCTTAACTCTGAAAAAACCTACACGTGCCACCAATTGTAAGAAAATATTAGTTAGAAGTAGCATCTTCGTGAGAGATTCGTTGCTACTTCTAAAGTTAAATTGTGATTAGTTAGATAGAATAGGTGGATTAAGAAGTAATCGAGGCAACAAGCAAGAACCAGATACAAAACTAACATGGATGAACAATTGGAACGACGTCAGGGTGGAAGATCACAGTGAAGATGATACCAGGTTCTGCTATTTCCATCAACATTCGTGCGCCAACTTTCAGTCCGTAACACTTGAGAAAGTTTATCCAAGTTCGGCCATAAAAAAAGCAGCGATCTTCTTGGTTCATGAACCCAACTCGGAACTTATATCCATGGCTTGTCTTCACTGTGACCATTAAACTAGTGTATTCAGTTATGGAAAGGCCGAGCATCTTGAGTACATGTGTTCTGGCAGAGCAAATAATACACTGCAGGAAAAATAATATGAGAACACAGCATGTTCAAAAAAAAAACCCACCCTCCCGGATAGAAAAGAGGATTCTAGGAACATACTGTGCGTGTTTCAAAATGTTGTGTTAGGATGAGAAGGAACAAGTGTGGTGTCTGGCCGAGGGCGCAGAAATCTGTAGGGTACTCGCACTTTGGGGACTGCAAATGAAACACACTAGATTCAGTAGGAAGAAAAATGCATCAACGGCGGCGGCTGCCATCCCAGGATTACCTGCGACCAAGGGACTTGGGTTTATCGGGGATGGATGAAGAATTCATACCTGGTTCTCCATGAGAAAACCCTATGCAATCGCCGAGAGGGGGTTTTCTCTGAACAAGCAGACGAGGGAGAAGGGGATTCAAGCCCAGTGAAATATTGCCGCTTCGCCCGTCCAGCTTACTGCTAAAGCTGGAAAGGGGGGTTGTGATTTGACGGCTCATTGGCACTAATGCAGCGCTACGACCGGGGTGTGTCTACCATGAAGTTGTGCACTCTAATTTGTGCATATGGCACGTGGACCCCGTTGCCAGTTGCCCCACATATCAGCGAAAGGAAGTAGAAAGACAGGAGTAACTAGTTACACATAAATATATTTTTTGACAGAGAGATACTCCCTCTGTAAAGAAATATACAAATCTTTTATATCACAGGCTCACCTTGCCGAGAAATATACTCCCTCTGGAACGCACGTGCATTATGGGGGTTCAGCTTTTTTTATGGGGGTTCAGCTGAGAATATAATACTCAGATAGGCTCACGGTTCTGGACTTTTGGCTGCAGGCCGACCCTGCATGTCTGGGGGCCCATGTGTTCTACCTTAGCGCTTTTCATATTGCAAGCGATCGGTACGGCGCTGGTTTTAGATGTTGTTGCAAGGCGAATACACAAAATTGAATAAAGCACGGCAGCTGTTGGAATGAAATCGAACGACAGTTCCTAACCAGCAATCAGAGTTGCAATTCTATCAACGATATACCATGTGATAAATAATACTGTCGTACTACTTATACACACAGGACACTTGTTTCACCATGCCAGATTATTACGTCAAAATCTCTCGGAGGATAGATCAGTTCGGCAGTTGCGTGCTGCAAATTTCAAAGTTGATATGGACCAGCTCTCCTTGCTGAGAAAGTTCGATTTTGACATCATCCCCTACTGCAAGATATGATTTAGATTTGAACCTTGACCATCCTTTAGCATCAATCATCATGCGACCATCCTTTGTACTTACGGTATATTGAGCAGGTTCATTCACACCAAGGCTGCGCATGGTAAGAGAAACTTGGCCGCGGTCGCCCGGATTGTTGAACGACTCCCTCGTTGCTCTAGGAATTCTCTGTTTGCAAACAAGAAGACATACCCAAACAGTTAGATCAACACAGTGAATCATGTGAAACAACATGGAAAGAAAAAAGAACGAAGCACTTGGGCGGCCAATGCTTACCAAGAAGGTGGACATGTCAGTTTTTGTAAGGACTTTGGTATATGAAGTGCGAACTGCAGCCCAGTCTGTTACCGGTGCAACTGCACGGGCCGGAGCAGATGCAAGTGCAAGTGTTGGTGCAGGTGACGAAGCCGCTGCTGCTGCCGGAGATGGTGCTCCTTGTAGAGCTGGTGCCGGTGTCGATGCCCAATCCTCCGGTAGATCAGACTGATCCGCTGACGCGGTCGGTGCCCAATCCTCAGCTGGATCAGACTGAGCTGATGCCGCTGTCAGTGCTAGAGCAACTGCCGGTGCTTGATCTGTGCGAGACAGCGGCGATCGTGTCTGGTCTGCTATGATCAGCTTTCTAACTTGACTAGGATCCGTGACCGTGATCCAGTTTTTTTTCTTCATTTCTTTTAAACGCGAGAAGGACTAATTGTGGCGTTTTTGTTAAACCAAACTGCAGTTCATCATAGGGATTCAGCTTGTACTCAGACAACAGACTGATTCAATTTTTTCCAGTAATATAAGTGATGGACAGTGCCTTCGTTACTGACACGACATAAGAAGTGAAAGCTGCAAAAATAGCCATCGTAGAGCAAACCAAATGGTTTATTCTATGATGAATGTCACATGGCAAAACCTGCATCGTAAAATTGCAGGAAAAGAAAGAAAACATGACATTAAATCAATAGGATTTAGACAGTAAATCAATAAGATTTACTTGATGTGACACGAGTGAATCCTTACCAAGAAATCACTATGTTGAAGTACTAAACAGAAGATTGATCGTCTAACTATGCGTGGCATGCAGGGGCCCTGCCTACTTCCACAAGCAGGACAGTCCAAAGGTCGTGACAAATCGTATGGACCGAACATCCATGGGACTGGAAATCCTGGTGGGTGCGATAAACCCTGCAATGCATACAGATATTAGAGTGTAACCATAATTGATAAACCGTCCTCACAAAAAATATGATCCGGATACTTCAAAATATACAGACTGAATTGAGTGGACAGACATTAAGATAGACCGTTCTCAGGACTGACCACACACCAAAAGCGGCAGTACTAATAAACAATACAGGGTTCACAAACACAAATCAAGTACTGAACAATAGTACTTACTACAGACAAGCAAAGTTGCACTAACTAAACTCTACAGACTATTTCTTGCCACCGACCTACGGGATGAACCCCGCATAACTGACTAGGCCATGGACTTCGTGTGAGATGTCTACACGCACCATCACCATCTTGTCAACCTTGGAGAACCTAACAGAGTGGTCTTTCCACTCATAAACATGATGATGAAGACATGCCGCATTAGGTTTTTTGGGAAGCTTTACAAGAACCACACCCTTCGTAATCGAAGGCACAACCAGGAAATTGTTGTGGTCAAGTACAGCCTCGAGAACACGCCTGACAACAATGCTACAGGAAAACACAAGTTCAGGACACATGGCGACAAGGACACAACAGCTGGATAGTTCGGCAGTAGAACTCATCATCAGGTCTTCCAGTTCACACGGCATGACTTTGAGAACTTCATCTCCACCGCGGACCTGGTTCTAATTCAAACAGAAACCATATTTTATTACTACCTCCGTTCAGAAATATAAGATGATTTTTGATATTATACTCCATATATGACTACATATACGCACAGAAATGAGTGAACAAAGACACTAGAACATGTCTTCAAAGGCATGAGAGCAGAGGGATTACATGCAAAATCCATAACACAAGTTACTGAGGCAAATATACCCTCTTAAAAGGTAGCATTGATGTTCATAAAGTACTCCCTCCATCCCAAAATTCTTGTCTTAGATTTTTCTAGATACGGATGTATCAAGTCAGATGCATCTGTATCTAGACAAATCTAAGACAAGAAATTTGGGACAGAGGGAGTAGATGAAAGTAATCTATAAGAAATCAGTGTCAACCTCTCGCATGTTTTGGTCAAAAGAGGAATTTAGAACCGTCATTTGGCACACAAAAATCACATGCAAGATCACCCAGAAAGTTGTACTACTAGTACTAGTACTGTGTGTTAGATGAAAAAACACGATCAAGATCGAGAAAAAGATCGTCAAGAAGAGATATTACCTGGACTTGCTTAATGAGGGATCCCGGAGAGGGGGGCTTGGACAGGGCGATGGCTTTGAGCTTGTCTGCGGTAGTCTCGGTGGGGTGCTTGCGCTTCTTCGTACCATGAGCCTCGACGGTTTTGGCCGGAGCCATAGACATCACTTCGGCCGGTGCTCCAGCGTCCATCAAGAAACTGTCAAATAGAAATAAAAGAAAAGAAACCATAATCACAAACCCAAAAGAAGAAAAGAGAGGGAGTTATAGGATCAGTCTCGGGGTTGCAAGACCGAGCCTTGGCCAGAATCAACACCATTGATGCGCTCACCTTTCCTTCTTTGGGAGAGAAGAACAATGGCAGAAGCTGGTCGGAGTTTTATTGAAGAAATGAGGAACAAGATGAGGCAGAAGCGAGGGTTGGGTAGAGAGGAAGCTGAGAGAGAAGAGTGAAATGATGGTTGCTTCGTCCGTCCAACTTACTGCTGGAAAGGAGGGGGTTTTGTGATTTGACAGCTCATTGGGCATTACTGCGGCGCTTCGATCGGGGTAGTCTACTGTCACTCTACTACGGAGTAATTTAGTGCATGGCTGGTGGATCCCGATGCTGGCTGTCCCACACGTCGGTGAAAGTGAGTAATTTAGTGCATGGCTGGAGGAGGATCCGCACGGTAAAGCGTGTCCACTGTTTTTCAAAAGAAAAAATGATTATAGCAAGCGTTTCCACTCTTACGACAGAGGAGTGCGAAACACGGCAGCCACCTGAACATACACAGTGCTCCTACTACTAGGCATGTGTAGTGGTTCATACGTCAGTACTACACAATCTTGTTGCTAGTGTAGTAAGATATGACGATAACAAATAATGTTGTGCGCATGTCAACTACTCCTATATGTAACAAATACACGAAGAGGAAACAACTATATTGAGATGAGAATGCAACCAAACACACCCACACGCTTTGTGCTACAGTGACTGATCTGCACCGTCTGAGTTTGATCCAACGGACATGTTGCGCCGAGACATGGACATGCCCATGCAGAGGGCGCCTAAACACCACCGAAGTCCCACTGCTTCTCGAGGCGCACGACGTTGGTGATGCAGGGTGCAACCGCACGCAGAGCCCGCTCCTGGTCGACGGGAACCAGCTCATCAAAGACGGCGTCCAATGGCACGAATGGATTCCGGTGACGGAGCCCTGAAAGGATTCGCCCGGCAACAGCGACGGCAGCCCGCAACCCCTCCTTGTCCAGCTCAGCCCCCACCATCGCGCGGAGACGGCTCAGCTCCACGGAGATATAGGTGAAGAAGGTGACCAGGTCAGGAAGCCGCAACTCGTTGAAGTCGACCGGGTGGTCGAACGGGTTTAGCCTGACAGCCGGCATCGTCGCGCTGGCACGACGGTAGGCATCGCGCAGCCGCAACACGTGTGTGGCAACTTAGTTCACCAAGTGGCTGAGGCGATCCTGGACCTCGTCACGATCGGCCCGCTCGCGCTCCAGCCCGCTCCCCTGACGGCCTATCATATCTCCTGCTTTTTGCAGCAACGCCGCCGACGCCTCGAGCATCTTTGTGGTGGACGCCTGCCGCTTTTGAAGCTCCGTGAACTCCCGCACATAATGGAGGAGCATGGCACTCCTCTCCTCCTTGAGCTCACGGAGCTCCACGTCCTTGGCCCTGAGCTCCGCATCCTTGGCATGGAGTTCCTGTGTCAGGAGCCTCACCTTGGACTCCGTGATCTGCTGCGCCGCCATGGGACCAGGTAGAAGCAATGGGGAGAGGAAGCAAAGGGGGCGAAACGGCTGAAAGGCAATGCAATCTACGGGAAGGCGGAGGGAGCGGGGAATCTTTTGGTTTTCACCACAGTAAAACAACAGTCGACGACTTCTCACATCAGGGAGCAGTGGGTTTTTACAGGGGGATTCATCGTGACTAATTGATGCCGCGCCTACTCCCGTCAATCAAAAAATTAAAAATGTTGTCGTGCCTGCTCCCGCCAATCAAAAAATAAAGATCCTGCCGCACCCAAACACCAGAGCAACAACGCGGTGGATATTTATATTTACCTGCCGGCAAGTAGATAAAAAAAGGGGTAAAAAACAAATGTGGCGGCGGCCTAGCTACTCGGTCGAACTAGCCCAACTAGCTAGCCACTGTGCTTCACTGATGTACTCGGCGGGAAAGGTGGTCTTTCGTGATTTGACGACTCATTTACTTGCTTCGGCGCTACGACCGATGAGGACCCAGAAAACGCGCGGTAGGGCATCCCACATCAGGAAGAATATATGCGTGCACAACCCGGGAGGACCCCGAAACCGCGTGGTAGGGTGTGCCACGTCTCGGCACGGAGGAAAAATATGCGTGTAAAAATATACTGTATCAGACGTAGTACCTATGGTTCGACCTCGGGACCCAGCCAGTCGGTCGAAAACACCCCACTAGCCACACAGCTTCATCATGCAAACGTGGCACGGAGGATAGATGTGGTTAGCTCCGTCTCGACCAGCTACAATGTCTCTTGTTCTAGGCGATTCTTCTATTTTCCAAGCTTTTTTTTAGTTGTAATAACACCACGGCAAGCTAGCGCCGCTCTTCCTGTGTGCCCGTGCAAAGGTTAGACGATGTAGAGAAGAGAGATTGAGATCGCAGACCTGGGAACCACCAGTAAGTGAGACAACGGTCATGCATGTGTTGACGAGGCACTCCCTCTACTCTACTCAACGAAAGTACTGTATAAATAAAATCAAGTTATGGGACAAAGCCAACAACCGTTCGTTTTTTCAGGCTATCGACTTACGCTTTGTAGTCCAGGTTGCCAGTTCGAATCTCGCCTTTCAGATTTGTTAGTTTTAGGTCCAAATTTGATTAATGACAAGTGGGACCCCCGTGTGTTGTTCCAATATTTCAATGTAGGATGGTTTTTTTGAACAAACACTTTGCGCGGTTAGACAAGTAATGGCACGAGTTACACGTATTTTGCAAGTTTATGAACAAAAATGACAGCGGCATAGAATATCACATCCACCCCGCAGCTTAGATACTATGGTGATACGAGTTTTTACACCGTTGGAAGTGAGATCCAATGGCTTGGGAGTAGTCTTTGTAATTATGCGCAATTTCCAAACTCTCCAAAGTTTTTTTTGCAAATAAAACATTCAGGCCTCGTGTGTGCCGCTGCATCTTCGATCCAATGGCTCCCCGGTGCTCATATTAGGTGATCCCCGTAGCTTAATTACCCGCTACGGTGATATGAGCATCTAGGTCGTATGATCAGTGATTAGATGGCACATGCATAGTACTTGTACTTTCTGCACATTTCCCAAATTCTATCAGCCGTATATTGCAAAAACATTCAAACCTCCTATTGTGGGCCGTTAGATCTCAGTGAACTTGTATCACCATAGAATCTATGGTGCAGGAGCACCACATACACTCCCGTGCGAGAAACCATAAGGTGCTATCGCAGCTTGGATGCTACGGTGATACGAGCTTGGAGGTCGTTTGATCTGAGATCCAATGGCATCTGAGTAGTCTTTGTGCTTGTAAGCAGTGGCCGAACTCTTTTGGGGATTTTCTACAAAAAACCATTCGAACCACCGAGGAGGTGTTGGGTCACAAATCCAACGCCTCCGGAGAGCTTGTATCACCAAAGCATCTAAGTTGTGGTAGCACATGATATTCTTACATACAGGAGAATATGATGTCCTCCTTCATCTTAGATGCTATGGTGATATAAGCTTCGAGGTCGTTGGATATGGGATCAAAGGGCATCTAAGTAGTTTTTGTACAAATTGTGTGCAATTCTCAAACTCATCAAGGTTTCCTGCAGAAATATTAAGACACATCATGTGAGCTGCTATATCTCAGATCTACAAGCTCCAAGCAACTCGTATCGGCATATAGAATCTAAGGTATGGGGGCACATGATATTCTCTCGGGGAGGAGGGGTGGGGGTGCCAACCAATCGGTGGCTGGGAGGGTGGGGACAAATATAATCTAAACAACCCTAAACAGAGCTCCACAATTTTGTCTAAGGTCGAGGGGTTGACCCCCGACAATCATAGCTCCGCCTAAACAGAACATTTGCATGTACTGTAGTAATAGACTTAATATTCATGTTTTAGTTTCATGTTCATTTTAAATATTGAACTGAGGACCATGGATGTCTTACATTTTACTCCCTTCGTTCCCAAATATTAGTCTTTTTAGAGGCTTCAAATGGACTGGCACATATGGATGTATATAGACATATTTTAAAATCTAGATTCACTCATTTTGCTCTGTATGTAGTCACTTGTTGAACTCTCTAAAAGACTAATATTTAGGAATAGAAGGAGTATTTTTGAATTCGTGTCATACATGCATGGTTTGGAAAAATAGATGCACTATACTTATTGGATTGTTGTTGTGTTCGTGCAATCGTGCGTGTGTGTCTCTGTGTGTGTGTGTGTGTGTGTGTGTGTGTGGTCATATGCTTGATACATACAAAGTTTTCTCACCTCCATATTGTTCATCTTTTAAATTTGAATTTGCATTGGAAAACTTACTAGGGATACCATGAAATGTGAAATCCACGTTGAGGTCACTATATCACAAACTCACTCTAATTCAACAACTCGTCATAAATCAATTACCACGTTGAGATTAGTATTTGCAAGGAAAATACGGGTATTGTAATACACATAGATTCGTTCGGCAATTTAAAAGGTGTCACAGCCCTAGAGTTTGCTTGTAACTAGTGGCATTGCATCCATGCATCATGTTTAAAATTCCAAAGAAATTTGAAATGGGGATTGTTGAAACCCTAGCACTAAATGAAATTCACTAGGTTCAACTAAAATATTTTCATTGATTCCAAATGGCTTTAAAAATGTTCATCATTTCTGGAAAAATGCTTTGAGCAGTAACCAGAGATATTGCACATTTTTCCATGACATTTGGATTATTGAATTAAATCATATAGTATTTGCATTTGGGCATTTAAATTTTATATATTATTTTAAATGTCCAAATATTCATGAACTGAATTGCTGGTTATTGGAAATAATCCAAACAGTGGCCACAAGCAGTCTCATGATTTTTGAAAGTGCTTAGGTATTTTTAATAAAGCCCTCAAATTTACAGAATAATAGAAAACTGAAATAAATAGAAAAGGAGAGAGAGAAAGGAACTTACCTGGCAAAGCCCACCAGAGCCGGCCCAGCTGTGGCCCAGCCCACCAGGCCCTCCACCGTCTTCAACCTCCTGCCAGTGGGCAGGAGGGCGTGTGCTCGCCGCGCGCGCGCCACCTCCACTCTGCCTGGCTGTCCTTCCGTCGCCTGGATCGTCTCTCGCAGCGCCACGCAGCCCCCTGGTCCCTCCCGTTCACTCCCTCGAGCTCATCCCCCTCCTCTGTTCTCTCTCTCGCGGCCACCCGAAAGAGCCGTCGCCGCCGACGAGCACCGCCGTGGCCACAGCCACTGCCTCGCCTCGCCGATGCGCCCAGAGGCTCCGCCTCGACCCCTTCTACCTCTCCACCTAGCCACGAGGCCCCGGACGCACCGCAGCACCGCCATCGCCGTCTTCTTCAACCTCGGTCCGCCGAGATCGCCGGCGACCGTGCGCCCGCTCCGTTGCTTCCCCGAGCTCCCCAAGACCACCGCTGCACTCCCCGTGAGCTTCTCCTTCGATCCCCACTTCCCCCTTGCTCGTTTGCGCCACGTAGCCACCGCCCCCTTCGAGCCCGAGCGCTCCTCGCCGCCGGCCATGTCACCGTCGTGGCTACGGCCGTGCAAGCACGCGTCCGAGCGTGTCACCATGCTCAGTGCACCCCCAGGAGGCCGTAGCACCCTTCTGCGCCCCCTGCCGTGCCTCCTAGCGCCGTTCCCGTGCACGCCCGAACTCCGGCCACCGCTGCGAGCTTGCCTCCGGCAAGCTCGGGCCACCTCAGCCCCTGTCGTTTGCACAGATGGATGCGGGCGAGTCCCAGCTTCACGTAGAGCCCCTCCGCCGCCCATTTGGTAGCCGGAGGGCAAAACCCGAGCAACGCCGCCGTCTCTGGACGTCGCCGGCGACTAACCCCGGCGGCCGCTGACGTGGACCCGTCATTAGCACTAATCACGGGGCTAACTAACCCCCTCTCTCACTGACAGCCGGGCCCCACTGCCTAACTAATCAATTAACAATAATAGATTAAGGTTAATCTAATTGCAGCGGGCCCACGCGTCAGCTTTGACTATGCTGACGTGTACGTTGACCCGGACCCACACGTCAGCCTCTGTAGTTGACACTGTGTCACTGACCAGTGGACCCCACCGGTCAGGTTTGACCTGGACCGTGCCCCGTTGACCTGCTGACGTCATGATGATGTCACGCTGACGCAGTAATCCTTTTCTGGAATTTAAATAAATCTTAAATGATTTATCTATTTCAGAAAATATCCAAAACTTTGAAAAATCATAGAAAATAATCTATAACTCCAATGGAAATAATTTATATATGAAAAATTATCAGAAAAATTCAAGGAATCCATTTGTACCATTTTCATGCATGTTTGAACAATGTTTGTCCTCTGTTTTGGACAAAACAAATATAGGGCATTTAAATAATCACATATGGACTTGGAATTTGACTCATGTATTCAAACCAACTTCATTTAAGTCATAGTTAGATGCATTAGCTCAAATCACAGCATATTGCCATGTCATGTTCATGCATCATATTGTTGCATTGCATTGATTGTGTCTTTCTGTGTTTGCCGATAACCGTCCCCTCTCACTAGACGATGTTTCGACGATGAGTTTGATGACACCGATGAAGAGCTATGTTATCTTCAGAAGTGCCAGGCAAGCAAAACCCCCTTGTTCATTCCGATACAATCCCACTCTCTCGCTCCTGCTCTCTTTTACTGCATTAGGACAACAACGTTTCAACTGTTACATGCTGCGGTAGCTGAACCCCTTATCCTCTGCATGACCTGTCATTGCCACAGTAAATAGATGAAACCCACTAGCATGAGTAGGAGTTGTTTGAGCCCTGATGTGCCTACTCATTCATGCTTGTTGTCATGCCTGCTACTGCTTAGAGTTGAGTCAGGTCTGATTCATCGGGAATGAATTAGAATGTGGTGAAACATGTCCTACTGTTGAGAGCTAAGTGTGTGAACACGATTTGGTAAAGGTAGCGGTGAGAGGCCATGTAAGAGTACATGGTGGGTTGTCTCATTGCAGCCGTCCTCAGGAACTGAGTTCTGTGTTTGTGATCCATGAACAGTTACTACCACACATTGGGTTCCGGTAACTCGACCCCTCTCGACTTATTAATCAACTTGATCTCTGTCCAGGAGTTGCAACTAGTTTCTGGTGTTTGTAGGTAGTGTTAGTAGTCTACCAAGTGGCACCCGGTACAGGTGGGCTTGGGACAGACTAGGCACAGTGGCACGGTGTACCAAGTGGCACCCGGTTGGTGGGCTTGGGAACCCTGCTCACATCGTTTGGGGCCGTGAGCGACACCCCGGCCGGATCTCCTTGCGGATGGAACCCGAATAGGCGATAAACCTGGACGAGAGACTTGTGTGGTTAGTCAGGTCGTGGCCGACTCCCTCGCCCGGCTTCCGCTTGAAGGTTGCCGAGGTACATGACGTGTACAGGGCGATAAGTGGCGAGAGCGTGTGTGAAGAAGTACACCCCTGCAGGGTTATCATTATCTATTCGAATAGCCGGATTCCTCGGATATGGAAACTTGGACCCCTTGCATAGTTCTTAGACAAGTGAAAGTGGATACTCTAAAATGCGCAAGATAAGCGTGAGTGCTATGGATGGCCTTCTCGTAGGGAGACGAGAGCGGATCCATAGTGGTGTATTGATATGGTGAATATGTGGACTCGTGTGCGCTATCTCAAAAGAGTTACTTGCAGTCATAGTTCAGGTTAGCCACTAAGTCAAAGCTGGCTTGCTGCAGTTAAACTCCACCACCCCCTTTATTGATACCGATGCGTATGTAGATAGTTCTGATGTAAGTCTTGCTGGGTACATTTGTACTCACGTTTGCCTATTTTATGTTTTTGCAGAGAGACCTCAGTCTCGCTAGTAGTACCGCTTGGACTTCGACGTTTAGCTTGTTACCTCAGCTACGATCTGGTGCCCTCGGCAGGATCTAGTGGATAGTCAGGCTTCTCAGCCTTTTTCATTTGTAGATGTCTGTACTCAGACATGTTTAGCTTCCGCATGTGCTTTGCCTTGTATGCTCTGAATGTTGGGTCATGAGACCCATGTTTGTAATATCTCGCTCCTCGGAGCCTAATGAATAAATACTTGAGTCATAGAGTCTTGTTGTGATGCCATGTTGTATCTACACATATCGAGCATATTGTGTGTATGATTGAAATGCTTGCTATGCGTGGGATCCGACTATCTAGTTGTTTATCCTTGGCAGCCTATCATATGGGGAAATGTAGTCTAGTGCTTCTGAGCGATAGTAGTCCGCTACAGCCCGGATCACCGGAGTCCTGCTAGCTCAGCACTACTGCTCGGAACACTTGACTGGCCGGCATGTGAATCACTTCGTTCCTGTGTCTGTCCCTTCGGGGAAATGTCACGCGGTGACTTCCGGAGTCCTGCCTAGCCTGCTACAGCCCGGGTTACCGGAGCCCTGTTAGCCCAGTGCTACAGCCCGGATTCACACGTTGATGACCGACATGCTCGATGTGTTTCATGTATGCCTATCCTCATAGGTTAGCGCCGCTTTGGGTTCACGACTAGCCATGTCGGCCCGGGTTCTCTGTCATATGGATGCTAGCGACACTATCATATACGTGAGCCAAAAGACGCAAACGGTCCCGGGCCAGGTAAGGTGGCACCCGTGGGAGAACCGTGCGTGAGGCCGCAAGGTGATATGATGTGTTACACGCTGGATCGATGTGTCTTAGGATCGGGGTCCTGACAAAAGGTTCCTTTCGTATTCTCAAATGGTAGGACCCAACGGCGTACCAGCCAGACCTTGGCTCGTGTTGATCCTAAAAAAAGCGGGCTCGTGTCCTTCGGTGGCGTGCGTGGTACGCACATTAGGCAACCCCATTACCCCAACCAGTCGAGCCTCAGCGTTTCAAGTCGAAATATCTGGCGGCCATAATTCCATCCCTAGGAAATTCCCCTCATATCCCCGGTCCATAATGACTACCGACGAACAACGGAGGGATGCTTTAGTAACTAGACAACGTTACCTACCGTACCAAGCACGGTTCAACTCCCTCGGTCGCCGCTCGTCAAGGTCACCCGTCAACTGCATTGCCTAGTACTACTACTACTACTACTACTACTACTACTACTACTACTACTACTACTACTACTACTACTACTACTACTACTACTACTACTACTACTACTACTACTACTACTACTACTACTACACCAGGATGAGCACAAAATTGAGCCCGTTTGTTCGTGCCTAGTACTTGAGTTAATATATCAGGCAATGCACTGGTACGGAGGGATTATCCTTTTACTCTGCATATATAACCTGTCTCAAGTCTAACTAAGCAAAATGTTTGACCAAATCCTTTCTTCAGAAATACAACAGGACAGATGTACGGCTTGAAAATTTATTGCATGATGCAGGTTATGATATTGTTTCGAATCCTGGATCTTAAATTTCTGAAAATCCAAAAGTGAGCATAAATTCTTGAAACTAAGCATGGTCACGTGATATGGCACAAATATTACTTCATAAGTTTTTTCTTCAATTTGAGACAAGCTGCTTATGACAAGTTGCACAAATGAAGAGCCAAGGTATTTTGGAAGAAAGACCTGTCACGTTTAGGCGAACGCTTTCACTATTGAAACCGTGGGCGTTTACGTGCCTCCACGAATCCCCGCTTCTCATCGGCAATCGGCAGGTGCCGTCCGAGCAAGCGTGTGAGTCGACAGGAGGCGTGCGAGCAGACCGCCGCGCCGGCTGTCAGGGAGGCGTGCGAGCAGACCGCTGTGCAGGCTCACCGGGAGGCGAGCCCTTTGACCAGGCTCCGCCGCCCATCGTCGTCCCGACTGCTCCCACTTTTAATGTCGCCGGCGCCGCAGTTTAAAATCAACCCCGCACTACCCGGTACTCCCTCCTTTCCGGTTTATAGGGCTTATCTCAAAATATTAGTTTTTCCATTTTATAAGGCTCAATTTTGTTGTTTCCCATCACATGTTCAGATTCCAAGGTAAATTAAATATTTGCATGCAAGTATTAAGAGAAAATTGACCAATGCATGTAATTCATGCATGCATGCATTGCAATTAATGCATCGGTAAACATATTTTTTGAGAAAAACAAGAGCACTAATTGGGTGCTTTTGCAAACTACAAAAAGTATTCCACCACTCACCATCTACCTTGGTTGGTGAGATTTTTGAATTGAGCCTTATAAGCCAAAAAGGAGGGAGTATCGCTACAATCCTCTCTCTTCCTCTCCGATTCTCCTGTCGTCTACCTCCAACTAGCCTGACTTAAACGTACGCCATGCCGCATCACGATGGTCTGCCCTTAGTGTTCCCGTTTCCTGAGGAAGACACCCAGCCGAGTCTCAAGAACATAAGGCGCTTTGGGACGAGCTTGAACTGGCCTTGCGGGAAGACGCCGCGCCTGTCCCCGCTCCCGTTCCGACTCCCGTCGCCCCGACTGCGCCAGCGCCCGTCCCCGTGGCATTGATGGGCTGGGAGCCGCATATTGTCGCCGAGCTTGATCCCACGGGGTTCCACGAGGTGCCCACCGACTTTCACGCGCCCGTGCACCTGCCAGCGCATGCGCTTGCGCGTACACTGACACGCACGCCCATGCCGGTGCCCGTGCACCTGCCAGCGCCTGCGCCTGCGCGTGCACTGACGTGCGCGCCCATGCCAGTGCTCGTGCACACGAATGTCTCCGTCGCGCCGTTGACAGCGCCTGTCCCCGCGTGGGTGCCAGTGCCCCCCTCAGCGGCATGGATGGCCGCCGTCGACCGCTTCCTTGCACCAACGCCAGTCGCCTCCTCCCGCCAGTCGACTCGCTCCGAAGTCCAGAACATTTTGGCCTTCCTTGAAGCTAGGCCAACGTCCAGGAGTACGCCAACAACGGCACAAGACGCCGCCGTCGCCGTCGATCAGTGGCCCAACGACACACAGAGCACGGCAGAGGAGCCGCTTCCCACCGCGAGACGCCCCCGCCGCCGCGTAATCTAAATTTGCCATGAAAAACGTTCGGATTGCCATGCTTAAAATCCGAACGTTTATCATTTCCATTTATTTTATATCGATCGTCGTATAATTTAAATTCGGAGTCAGACTGAACGAAATGTATGGTTTGATCGATTGAATGTTCTGCTAGAGCCGTATCAAATTAAATATAAAACGTCATCAAGCCACTTGTATTCCTTGTCATCCAACGACCTAGACTGCTTCAATGTCGAGCGCTCAACACGTTTAGCGTGCAGTTAATTTCATGCCAAAAATAGTGCTAATCACATGACAACACGCAAATAATATCCTAATAGTTAATATCCGCATGCACTTAATATACATCCAAATTAACGTGCATTGCACGTACACACTGACTAGTGCTGCTAGTACGTGAAACTGGTGCCGTGACTTATGAACGCATCCAGATATGGTCAACGGCAACATCGCCCGCGAGTTCTTCCTATTTGCCCGTGCGTCTAAATGCAGAAGGGGAGGCGAGAGAGAGAGCACACATGGAACCCACCAGTAAGTGAAGACGTGTAGATATATTTTGTGCGTGGGAGGAAGCAAGGTCAAACGATCACATAGGGTCGCCGTGCGATCGAAAGAGTGAGACGGATTGGAGAGAGTGACCTAGATAGACGATGTGCGTGAGAGAGTATACAGTGTGAATAGGTCGAATTGGGCTCAAACATGGTGATATATCGTTTTTGTCCGAGAAAGAGCGAGGTCAATCGAGACATACAGAGAGAGAGAGAGAGAGAGAGAGGGAGAGAGAGATTGAGTGAGCGTGGCCACCATGAGGTCGAAAGAGTGGTGGCGGCTTGGATGGACTGGCCTAGATAGACAATCTACGTGAGAGAGTATAGAGTGTGTTGATCGAAGCCCGAACAGGGAGATATATCATTTGTGTGTGAAAGAAAACGAGGTTAAACGAGACTCGGATAAAGAGAGCGAGATTGAGCGAGTGTGGCCCGCCGTGCGGAAGAAAGAGTGAGACAGTCTCAAGGGAGTGACCTAGATATACAATGTGCGTGCATGCGCATGCACGAGAGGTTGGGGGGCTAGATAGGCAATGCATGTATTTAGAGCGAGAGGGTGAGAGGGAGAGGGGGGAGAGAGAGCTCGGCATGGGGTGCAATGGCGGGTGTGTGAGGTAAATACATTTGGTAACAGAGTGGAAAAAGGGGTTGTGTAGTTGAGAGACTTAGAGATCGAAACATGGAGAGAAAGAATGAACGTGTGTTGGAAACCGATAGCTTCCTAAGGTGGTTAGGAGAGAAAGATTGACCGATACAGGAAGTATGTAGCATTTGTGCGGGGGGGGGGGGGGCTAAAAACAACATTTGAATGTACATAGTATGAGACTTAATATCGATGTTTCAATTCGGTGTACATTGTAAGATTTGAACCGAGGAGCAGGCATACGGGTAATTATTTTGAATTTGTGCCATACTAAGTTTCGAAAAGTTGACATTGACTTAGTTTGTTGTGCTATTTTGTAGGTCATATGTTTGAATCCATCCAAAAGTTTTCTCACTACCATGGTGTTCATCATATACATATGCATTTGTATTAAAAAAGTAGCGTGGATACAGTGAAATGCGAAATCCACGTTAGAATTAGAGATCACTACGTGACACACACTCTAATTCAAATAACTAACTACGTGACGCACACTCTAATTCAAATAACTAATTATGTGAGACACACTCTAATCCACGTTAGCGTGGGTACCGTTTTGATTTTTTTTCAAATAACTCCTCATTAATTAATTTATAGTACTCCCTCTGTTCACTTTTATAAGACCTTGAAGACATTTCAGACAATGTGCAAAACTGTTCATTTTAAGTTGTTTGAAACGACTTACAAAAGTGAACGGATGGAGTATCTCGTTTCGAATGACTAGTTATTGCAAGGAAAACATGGGCATGGTAATACATACAGATTCGTTTGCAAATGAAAGAAGATTCGTTTGCATTCTCAAATGTAGGCGCACCAGGAAAACCAGGGTCGTGTCGTTGTGGACGCTGCTTTGGTGCCTTAAAGGCAACTGCCTTTGCATCACAGACATGTGGGCCAGCCACCTGTTGGGCCCATATGTCATGGACACAAAGGCAGGTGCCTTAAGGCACCGAAGCATAGTCCTGTCGGGGTGGTCGCGTGTGTCGGACGGACGCGTAGCACCCAGCCACCCACCCCCCTCCCCCCAAAAAAAGGACGATGACAATATAAGTTCGCGCTTCCACGTTTCGGATTGAAATATCTGGCGGCCCCAATTCCAGCCCTGCAAAATCTCTCTTCTCCACCGTCCCATTCCGCGCCCAGATTGCCCAAATCCCTAATTCGCCGCCAACCCTCGAATCGCCCCTCGTCTCGTCTCTTTCCCCACCGTTCCCCACCTCTGTGCCGGACGACGACGATGAAGACGACGATCGTGCTTCACCACCGCACCGGAGCTACCTCATCTACGCCCTCGTCCACCGCACCGGGTGGTCCACCGACAACGTCGGCCGCCGCAACCGACGTGCCTCACAAACACCGAGTTCCACCGCATCAGGTGCGCTTCACCGACGGCGTCTCCCATCTCATCGGGGCTACTTCACCGAGCACATCGTCGCACCTCCGCCCCCGAGGCCGTTGGGGCTTCACCAACGGTCTCGTCCACCGCATCGTAGCGCTCCGCTGCCACTCAAGATCTGCATCTGTGCGCGGCCAGCCAACGCCAGCGCATCACCCTCAACGGCTCTGAAGTGACCCGCACTCTAGCTAGGCGAGCATGCCCAAACGCCGGCCCGAACTAGGTATCCACAGATCACTCCCTTGTGCACTGTTCCGGCGATGTTTGGATATCCTTTCACTGCTCTCTTAGCTTACACGCCTATGCAACTCTGACCTTAACTCTTATTTCTTCTGGAGATATCATCTGAAACAAGCAAATCCATATTTTAGCGAAGCATGACGGTGCTACGGGATCTGGTACACATCTTGCACACCCGTATAACCTTGTAAGTATCTGTCCTCCGGTGCAACATCAAGGTCCATTCCTCTTATTTGATCAACCATTCGCCGTGTCAAAAATGCACAGGGGGATGCAAGGAGCACAAGGCCTGCACATCCAAGCAAGTGGTAACATGGACTTGTACATGGAACATCCCAAGTGCAAGCAGAGCTGCAGTGAGCCTGTACAAAGAGCTAGCGTAAGTCCCTGCATTTCATTTAATTCGTACTGGCATTCGTGTATGATTTGTGTGCAGTGGTTGATCCACGAATTCAAGTTACCAGGGGCGAACATTTAATTTAAAAAATACGAAGGCACTTGCACTCTGGAAATCAACATAACTTGAGAAATGTGAAGCTACATGCACTTTGAAAACCAGCTAATGATCCAAAGTAGTTCAGATTATAAACACTAAATGATGCAAGCACCAAAAAACACAAAATGCAACATGGTGTACAAGGACTACAAACATGGTCTGTACCTGCTTGAATTATTCATTCTCTGGCTGAAAATATCGAAGTGTAATTGCACGTATAACCAGTGCGCAAACTGCATATCAATATATCTATCCTGCACAAGTATGCCAATAGTTTCAAACAACATATTAGAAAAGTATTTATGCTATGTTGTCATGATACGGGGACTTTCTGGTAGATGGCCTCGACGTTTCCTCAAGCTAAGAAAATGCACTATAATTTGCTTGTCATCAATGCCTGCAAATCTCTATCTCTTTCAACATAGTACATCATCATTAGACACTAAATCCTTCAATGAGCTTGCAAAATGCTTGCATTAGATCCCTCATTAGACACTATATGTTCATCACCAGGAGCATGTAAAATGTTTGCATCAAATCCTTCATTAGCAGTCTATTCATTAGACACTTCAGGCTCAAGAACAACATGAGCTTGTATGTTTGCACCAGAAACTTGATTAGATGCATCAGATTCAGTCAGTTCAGTATTGATTGGAAGAGTTATAAAATAAGTAGAAATTGGTTTCATTTTCTCATTGATTCCCTACATACAAGCAGTTTTATAACACCATCAGGTTTAACTATTGGCCGGAAATTGAAGAATTGAATTAGCTATAATCAGGGATGTGATGTACCTACTCGTTGCGCATGCTACTCTTGTAATTAGAGACTGACCGTTTGCGCAAGCTCGATGCCATGCCCGTGCTGCCGCTGCTGCCTCCCACGCAGGCTACACCCAGGGTTGGATCTTCATCTTCTTGTCCTTCCGTTCGCTTGAAGCCCGGCGTCCGCCCTCCAACGAGGGCGCGAGGAAGTGCTGTGTCGGTCTGTCCAGCGGCGGCTAGGTTAGGAGCGAACCAGACTGGAGGCTGGAGCGAATGAATTGGGATTTTTCCTACTGTCGATCGATATGGGAGGCGCTCGTTTGGGCCGCAAGCCTGCTATAGGGCCTGCCTTGCACTTATGTTATTGGCCCATCCAAATTGAAACATTTTTCTTCATTTTTTACATTGCCTACTCGTGCGTTGGGACGAACAAAACTAGCATGGGCCAACCTGGACGACTCAAACTAGGTGCACACTTTCCAGCCACCTGAGGCGGCCACCCATACCAGCCCCTATGGTGGCGTCGCCCCTTTTTGCGTGTATGATTGGATAGTGAAAAATATTCCAGTGGCGCTTTTGATTTACCCACAGAATGGTTGAATTGCTTGTTTCTATGAATTGAGTTCGCCAATAATGTGAAGGATGCCAATCTTTTCATCCTATTGTAGATTGCTTAGATCTTGATATGCCAAAAGTAATCGCATGAAATATATAGTAAAAGCCAGTGTGATGTGTTTGGCTACAACTAGTCTGACTACACGTCCTCATATAACATATCAAGGATGCACCATCTTACCAGATTAACCATTCGACTTACCCATGAAGTGTGTGAAGAAAGAAGTATTGGGACTGCGTATCCAAGCAATTCATGCCATGGACTCCTTCGTACAACCATGTAAGCGAAAAAGAAGTTGCAGTGTGACTGTACAAAGAACTAGCGTAAGTTCAGTTACCTGCTTCTCGGAATTTTAGTTAGCCACTTATTGCAAAATTGTTGTAACATCCCAAATTTTCAATTTGGAATGTTATACATTAGGTCATCATGCATATCATATTTTCTTGCATTTTGATCGATCCTAGAAATTTCACGCAACTCAAGGACCCTCGGAGAGAGTTGGAGATTTCATTTTTTTTCATATTTGAGTTTTCTCAAATTTTTGAAAAGAGGATCATTTGATTTATTTATTTTATCTTCAATTATTTTTCCAATGTCAAATTATGAGAAGGGAATAATATGACTTTCCCAATTTTAGGAAAAATGAAGATTTAAATAAATAAATCAAATTTTGGATTTTTCGGAGTTTATTTGCATTTTATTTGAATTAGGGAAAAATGCGTGTTTTCAAAAATTGCATTTAGGCCCCAAGAAAAAAAGTTCATTTTGTTCGACTCATTTTTAGGAGTCGGGGAAAATTTACTTCGTAAATTTTGGAGCTCGATAGATTTTATTTTTCTTCGTTTTTCTGCTCGCAAAATTATTAAAAAAAACCGCAGCGCCGACTGGGCCAAAGGCCCAGCCAGCCGAGCCGGCCCGCGCCAGCCGCCCCTCGCGCGCGCGCGCACGCCACCGCCGCCGCGCCTGCCGCCGCCCGCCGCCGCGAGTCGAAGTCCGACTCGGACCCCGTTTTCTTGCCCCCTCCCCCAAGTCGCCTCCCCCCTTTATATATCCCCACCCCCCCTCTCCTCCTCACCCCAAGCCGCCGCCGCCCCCTCCCGCAGCAGCACCAGCAGCGCACGCGCCGCCGCCGCCGCCGCCGCTCGCCGTCGCCCCGCGCCAGCGCCGCCCGCCACCGCCTCCCGCCGCCCTCGCCGGAGCCCAGCGCAGACGGTAGCCGCCCCGTGCCGCACCCCCTCGCTTCGCTTCAGTTTTTTTTTAAACCGTTCCGGGTTTTTTTTCGTTTCAGGTTTTTTTTCGAAACCCTAGATCGGTTTTTTTTCCGGTTTTGTTAAATAGCGAGCGTTCGCCGGACCGTTCGTCTTAACGAAAAAGATCACCGGTTAGCCCTGGTTAACGAACGTCCGTTCGTTTAACCGTTCGTCGTTTTCTTTTTTCGTCGGATTTATTCCGCGATTTTTCTGATCGCGATTTCAGATCCGATCTTCGTTTTAGTTTATCTTCTCGCTCGTTTATCGGAATCAGGTGATTCAAGCGCCTGGTGTTTCGTTTCGAAACCGCCGTTCCGAATAATCAACTTAAACAAAGTTTTGCTATGGTAAAATTTGACCTAGTTTCACTTGCTAGAACCGAGTTGTTTTCTTTCGCCTTTTGTTTTCCGTTGCTTTGTTCGGTTCGTTTTCTTTTGCAACCGGAGTTCTTAAGTTGAACTTTCTGGTTCGATCTCTCGTTTGAGTTTTCCCTGTGCATTAGATGAGTACTTACTGTATGCTTGTTGTTTGTCTGCGATAGATCACCCGGAGTGCGCCGCCTGCTATTTCAAAGCTCTAGGTTTCACGGATCCTCAGCAAGGCAAGTAACACTTTGATCATACCTTTTCTACTACCCAGTTTTATTGCATTAGATCAATCCTCAAACATTCCATGATTAGGATCTAATTAAATTGTGGGACGGGAAGTAGATGAGGTAGTACCTATGACCTATTTTACTTATGAAACCTTTGGGAGTTACTTCTACGTTTGCTTATTATGCCATGCTATGCTAGTAGACGTGGATTGGGTGAGTGATATCCATGACAGATGTGAGTTTGATAATTTTAAATGGTTTATCTAAGGTGGCAACTCGAACACACATCTGGGTGGATTGAGGCACCTGGTTTCTATCAGGACTTGCCTGTTTTTCTTTGGACCGCCACCCAGGCTCAAAGAGATCATAAGATCATTCATGCTAGTAACTTCCGTGTGCAGCCACAAGCCATTATGGGCTCTGGCATAGTTGATTAAGTTGTGCGAACTCTTACAGGGTAGACTAGCAGATGTAGGGGAAAGTAGGTGTACCGGTCTATCCAAACGTAAGGTGCTAGCGCTGCTGAAAGACTATGTCTCGGTCATCCGTTTCTCAAACACCATGTAGTGCGAGAAACCAAACGGAGGCGATCGAGTCTTGTGGGGAAAAGTGCGCAAACCTCTGCAGAGTGTACAAACTAATCATGATTAGCCGTGTCCCCGGTTATGGACAACTTGAGTATCTAGTATTTGAATATCATGTGAATCTCATCATGTTACTTTAATTAATATTGTTGGGTTATTAATTGTTCACTTAATTGGGATCGGAATGCTGTCAACCATTCTCGATGTTTCAACCACCATGATAGTTAAATAAAAATTTATTCCTTTGCAGTAGGGAAAAACTGGCTTTACGCAAAACTGTAACCATAGAGCTTTTCCACCAGCCATATATGCATGTAGTATAGGCTTATCATTCATTACTCTCTATGTGTTACATTGCCAGCATATTCCATGTGCTGACCCGTTTTCGGGCTGCAACTTTCATGTTGCAGACTTTTCAAACGACGAGTAAGGTGCTTTTAGGTCGTGGTTCTATACTCAGTGATGCCGTTGGAGTTGATGGACTCACTTATCTTCCAAGTCTTCCGCTGTTATCGATATTAGATGGCCTTAAGCCATATTTATTGTAATAAGTTCTCTTTGAGACATCGATGTAATAAGTGTGTGATTGCTACTCTGCTATAAATCCTTCGAAGTACTGTGTGGTGTCAGCATTACTGATCCAGGGATGACACCGGAGCACAGAGACTTGACCATCTGAGGTCGGGTCGCTACAATTGTTCAATTATGTTGCTTGGCTTAATTTAGTTTGCTACTAATTACATAATGGCACAGCCTGTTAATCATATTGTAGACTGCGCCTATCTATGTGTTTGATACTTACTGTTAAAATTACCTGTTTGCCTTAACTTAAATATCTACTTGTTTGTTTAACTGCTTTGCTGCTGCAACAGCGGGTTACAATGATGTTAATAACTACTTTTCAGCATCCAATTGAAACTCTTTAATTCCTTGTTTGTTTAACTGGTTTGCTGTTATAACTCGCAGTTGAGATGTTTTGCTAACTTCAACTTTTCTGAATCCAATCGGAACTTTAATGGCAAAACAGGTTAGCCCAAGATCAAAGAGCGAGGTCCCCATGGACGTTGCATCATCCCACAACAGTGGCACCGGCCCAATCGTGCATTATGAATTGCCAACTGCTGATGCTCTAGAGGCTAAACTAGTGGTAGAAAGAGATTCTGCTTCTGCACTTAGAGATGAAGTTGACATGTTGAGGAAGCAAATAGCACAATCACAAGCAGTACTCAAGACAACCATTAAATATTTGGTGGATTTCAAAACGAAGCAAGCTGAGACTGACCAGATTGTTAAGGTCCTGAAGGAAAAAAGGAAATTAAATTCCTACTTGGTAAATCATAGGTGAAATGTTCTTTCCATAGTTGAATAACCTTTGTGTTGTCTGTTCATGTAATCAGTCAAACCATTTGTTTTAGAGATCATGTAATAATTGTTGTTTTTGTTTTTTTTTGTAATTTTATTTGAGCACAAGTCTGTATTAATTGACAAGACTCGGAGACATTTCATTTGGATTGTTGTGCCAGACCTACAAATATGCCAATTGGGCTGAATGTGCATTCAGCAATACTAGTATAGATGGACCATAAGTGGCACGCATCGGAAAGGGCCAAGATGCTGGCTAAAAAAAGGATGATGTTGTAGCCAAAAAAAGTACAGCGGCCTGGCTTATGTATGTTAGTTGATATTATTGATCCATATACTCTATAAGTGTTTATATGTCTGTTAGTTCCGTACATTCTTGGTTGATTGACTCGGTATTTGAATCTTGATACATCGCTTGTGTACATATCTAAATGGGAGTACACATTATGATGCGTGTGACATTTGAGTTGGACATGAAGTGTTCCAAATATTTGAATTCACCTTAAACTAGATTCTAGTTTCTGAATTTGAGTGTCGGCATTTGTAAACCATATTCATATATGACAGTGGAATACATCTTTGTCGTCCTTTTGAAGATATATAAAAACACATAAAATGATTTATAAAGATTCATATAGGAATACAAAATGGATTCGAATTTAGTTGCCAGGGTAAACATGGGCGCCTCTGAGCCCATTCCGACACGGTGGGCGTCAAACATGGGTGGCAAAACTCATTTGATTCAAGCTTGTATGAAAGACCTCTGTTTCTCCCTCCATTCCCCATTCATACACGATGGGCGGCAAAACAAACTCTCCTCGTCCGAAATAGATGTAGGCTAATATTTTAAATAGGGGCAGATGTATAACTTCCATCAGACGTGAGACAACCGCCCTATCTGCCAGCCCCGTTCATACACCGTGGGCGCCAACCATGGGCGGCAAAACATCCTCTCCTCGCCCGAAATAGTTACCGGTAAATATTTGGGAGATGCGAGATGACTGTCCTATCCCCAACCGACGAGACGTCCAAATTTGAAATGGGGGATAGGTTCGTAACTTTCCCATATTTCAGACAGGCGCGTCCCAAAAACATGGTTCCCCGTACCTCTCCCTCCATTTTCCCATTCATACACCGTCCGTGCTAGAACACCCCATTCCCACACCAGCCACCGTCCACCACCCCATCCATCGCCGCCGTCCTCCACCACATCCATCGCCACCGTCCTCCACCATGCCGGAGCGCCTACCAAGACCGCGTCGTCCACTGCTAGAGATGGATGTTTCTCATCCACGACGATGGACCAATAGCCTTGCATCGCGTCCTCTCGCTTCATCAGCGCCGTCGTCCTCTTTGCCGGGGCCGCTCACACGACCTTCTCTTCCACCGCAACGGGACTTATCCCCCAATGCACCCATCTAACGTCGCGGATCTGCTTCAACGCCACCGACAGCCATCGCACCCCTGATGCCTACACGGCGCCGCAAGAGAGGTGGTACTTCATATCTCCTCAACTTTTTGATCTCAACCAGAAAATAGATCTTAACTTGGTTACTCTACTTTCTTTTCAGCTCTTAGAATTTAGTTCTTTGTTCGAAGCAAACAATGGATGCTAAATATCATTTCTTCGGTTTGCAGCTTCAAATCTGCCATGGCACAGCCATAATACGGTTTAATTGATCATGCTTAGGGTTTAATTGATCATGTTGGTTCCGTGGTGGTTTCTTTAATATAAATCAGAGGGGAAACCCTCTTTTGCTAAAAAAGATATGCTCAGAGTTTCCCACTTTTATGATCACTATACGATCAGAATACGTGCTTCGTTTCATAATAACACTGCTCCACCCATCAAGCTAAACAAGCTTAGTTGTTCAAATACGAATCTGATATTATTAAAACAGAGTTGTTTAATTGGTCAGCTAAATGTTCCTAAATTAGTTTCGAAAATGCATGTTCGCCGCTCGGGTGTGTATCTCTGTGTGTGGTCTGGTCAGCACGGTTGGGGAGGTGAACTTTGCATATGCAGGGGTTTATAGGGAGACACTCTCCGAGTTGAAACCGCAATGCATTCCATAGATAAGCTGACTACTTTTATGTTTTCATGAATCTCAGATTCTAAACAGCATCATAATGATTATGAGCTTGCGCGCATGAAAAGAATAAAGCAGAACAATGCCATGGCTGTCAAACTTGGCATTAAGGGACTGAAATCAAGTCTGGATGCAATGCAATGCAAACACTCTCCACCTACACATTCATGCTCAGAATATGATCCTAACAGTGATTCTGAGCTAGAGGGAGACCTAAGTCAATGTAGCTCCCTAGTGGAGGAGTCAGAGGAAGATGCCCTATCTTATTCACCCATCAAAGTACTTGCTCTAACTTTCCAAGGTTACATTGCTCGCACATATCTTGCAACTGATGCTTTGCATTGCTTCTACTTTGTTGAACTGTCATTAGCTTAGTTTACACATCGTGTATGTGAATACGCCCTGCCTATCCATTTTCAGTACATATTCCATCTGTCATCATACCATATTTATCCATTCAAATGTTGTTCTTGTGTATCAGACGTTCAAAAGGAAGAGGGCGATTGCTGATCATGGAGGAGCATAAGCAAAGTATTTGGAAAAGGTAGTGGCACCTGATAAATCAAATAGCCCATTAGGTGTAGTTGCAATATCACCTGACCCACAAAATACCCCAACTCTAGCAGACTCTAGCCCTACTACAATGGTCATTTCTGATACCCCAACTCAGCAGACCCTAACTGCAGCAAACAGTATGATTATGCCAGTTGACATAGCACCAGCTATACGACGCAAAAACCCCATTCCAGCAAAGAGTACACCAAATCCAGTTGCCAAATCCCTTTTCGAACCAGAGAGAGCCCCAATTGCAGCAAATAGGACCCCTGTTCCATTTCTTCCCAGTTTAGAAGACGAAGCTTATGTTGTTGTCAGGAACTTTGTGCGCATCTTTCCTTCATGGAAAGATTATACCGCAAACACAGAACAATTTCCAGTCTTCCTCCACAACTTACGCGTAAGTAATGTACTAATGTTATTCATGGTCATTACTGCATATGTTTCTGCTGACAGAAGACACAAGATTTCATTCTTTTAAATAGGCGAGGCGCAAACTGGATTGTGATGACGAGCAAGGGTTGGTTGCGCTTTTCAAGCACTCGTTGATGAAGTATCGTTCCTACCTGAGGCAAGCGCACTTCGATGGCAAGCCTCTGAATGAAATTTCTGTAAAGTCTCCGGTGCTACATTTATTCAACGGTGGCTGGAATAATCTTGTCACACATTGGTCTCGGCTGCAGCGTAAGGTATCACATCACAATTTGAACTACATTTCTGCATTTGCCTTAATGTCTCACTTGTACGAAAACTGTTAGCAGAAGAACATTCGTTCTCAAGGGACCACAGAATCTCGCAACTATACTGCACACTACATTGCTCTTGTGAGTACCTCTTGCCCTGTATGACCATATTTACTTTCATAGTTGTTTGATTATGTAGCATCACTACACATGTTAGCCTCGTAATCATCCATTTGGTGGACATTATAAGATCCGTATGGACTCTTACATAAATTTAGAATCAACCCAATGCTTTTGAAGAGGTTTAGCTCTGCAGTCCTCTTGTAAGGACTGAACGTGGTCTATCACTGTACTTACATTAACAGCTACTCCCTCCGTCCCATAATATAAGAACGTTTTGTACAGTACACCAGTGTTCTAAACACTCTTGTATTATGGGAAGAGGGATTGGTTCATTTTGTAGCAGTCTGCATCTTATCTCCCTCGCCCACCATTTACTAAAAAAGATCAGATCTATATTTAATCTTACCAACAAGTAGAATACACAAACAATGCCAGTGCAGAAGTGTAGCCCATTGCTCTTGTCAGTACATTTTGTACTGTAATGCTTGTACTTCCAGGGATTGGTAGTTGATTATGTAGCATCAATCTGCATCTTATCTTCATTATCCTCTACCCCTTCCAGTATTATCATATCTATAATTACTCTCTACAAAATGTAGAGTACAGGCAATGCTTATGAAGAAGATTATGTGCTGAAATTCTTGAGTTATCCTTCCCTTGACATGGAGAAGGGCATTATAAAGCCGGTGTTAACTGTTAATGTAAGTCAGTCCTTCTAAAGCCTTTACCTCAACTGTTGTTTAATTTGCTCATACTCCCTATCGTTTACTGCTGTTTAGTTTGCTGTTTCTACCAAAATGCATGTTCGTAAGAACCGTAAGTTCTAAGTTTTACTTGTAAAACCAAATTCCTTATTCATACCATGCACATTACTTAATACTCCTGATACGTCTCCAACGTATCTATAATTTTTGATTGCTCCATGTTATATTATCTACTGTTTTGGACTATATTGGGCTTTATTTTCCACTTTTATATTATTCTTGGTACTAACCTATTAACCGGAGGCCCAGCCCAGAATTGATGTTTTTTGCCTATTTCAGTGTTTCGAAGAAACGGAATATCAAACGGAGTCCAAACAGAATAATCCTTTCTGGAATGTGATTTTCTTCCCGAATATGACCCAGGAGACTTGGACCCTACGCCAAGGAAGCTTTGAGGTGGGCACGAGGTAGGGGGCACGCCCTACACCCCCAGGCGCGCCCCCCACCCTCGCCGGCCCACCGAGGCTCCACCGACGTACTTCTTCCTCCTATATATATCCACGTACCCCCAAACGATCAGAACAGGATCCAAAAACCTAATTCCACCGCCGTAACTTTATGTATCCACGAGATCCCATCTTGGGGCCTGTTTCAGAGCTCCGCTGGAGAGGGCCGTCATCATGGAGGGCTTCTACAGCATCATAGCCTCTCCGATGAAATGTGAGTAGTTTACCTCAGACCTTCGGGTCCATAGTTATTAGCTAGATGGCTTCTTCTCTCTTTTTGGATCTCAATACAATGTTCTACCCCTCTCTTGTGGAGATCTATTCGATGTAATCTTCTTCTTTTTGCGGTGTGTTTGTTGAGACCGATGAATTGTGGGTTTATGACCAAGTCTATCTATGAACAATATTTGAATCTTCTCTGAATTCTTTTATGTATGATTGGTTGTCTTTGCAAGTCTCTTCGAATTATCCGTTTGGTTTGGCCGACTAGATTGGTATTTCTTTCCATGGGAGAAGTGCTTAGCTTTGGGTTTGATCTTGCGGTGTCCTTTCCCAGTGACAGAAGGGGCAGCAAGGCATGTATTGTATCGTTGCCATCGAGGATAACAAGATGGGGTTTATTTCATATTGCATGAATTTATCTCTCTACATCATGTCATCTTGCTTAAAGCGTTACTCTGTTTTTATCTTAATACTCTAGATGCATGCTGGATAGCGGTCAATGAGTGGAGTAATAGTAGTAGATGCAGAATTGTTTCAATCTACTTGTCACGGACGTGATGCCTATATACAAGATCATGCCTAGATATTCTCATAACTATGCTCAATTCCGTCGATTGCTCAACAGTAATTTGTTCACCCACCGTAGAAAACTTATGCTCTTGAGAGAAGCCACTAGTGAAACCTATGGCCCCCAGGTCTATTCTCATCATATCAATCTCCATCACTTTAATCTTGTTTTGCTTTTACTTTGCCTTTTACTTTTCACTTTGCACCCTTATACCAAAAATACCAAAAATATTGTCTATATCAGATCTCACTCTTGTAAGTGACCGTGAAGGGATTGACAACCCCTAATCGCGTTGGTTGCGAGTTGCTATCGATTTGTGCAGGTACAAGGGACTTGAGTGTGGCCTCCTACTGGATTGATACCTTGGTTCTCAAAACCTGAGGGAAATACTTATGCTACTCTGCTGCATCATCCTCTCCTCTTCGAGGAAAACCAATGCAAGCTCAAGAGGTAGCAAGAAGAATTTCTGGCGCCGTTGCCGGGGAGTCTACGCAAAAAGTCAACATACCAAGTACCCATCACAATCCCTATCTCTCGCATTACATTAGTTGCCATTTGCCTCTCGTTTTCCTCTCCCCCACTTCACCCTTGTCGTTTTATTCGCCTTCTCCTTCTCCTTCTCCTTCTCCTTTTCCGTTTGCTGTCCCGTTGCTATGGCCGAATCAAAAAGAATAAAGGGTCCCTTCCAGGGTCTTACCTTGGATGATCCCTCTATCCTCTCTAAGCTCAAGAATAATGATGCTATTGAAAGACCCACCGGGGTTATCAATGAGAGTTTTAATGATCTTGATGAAGATGACTCTGGAATTTTTCGTTATTTAATTGATGAGTCTTTAAAAGATGCTTGGGATAGGTTATTGAGGATGAGGGCTAGCTACATACCACAATATCAAATTAAGGTTTACTTAAAAGGCTTCTATGTTGGATTACCTGCTTCTTTCAAACAAGTTCTAGATTCTATTTTTGAAGAGGGTTTTCTTGAAGGGGATGCTATAGATACCTATGAAAGAATGAAAACTATATTTGGGCACCCCATGAATGATAAAGTTGAATCTACCACCCTCTTATGCTTTTATCAAAACGAAATTATCAAAGAGATGAAATCTAGTATAGATGCAAATTTCCGTAATGTGCTTAATATTACTTCATCCATTAATGGCCCTGTGCTCTCCCAAAATAGGAGGATAAATGCCATAGAAAGGAAATTCGCTCTTTTCTCTCCTACTGCCAAAGATGGTACTACTTAGATCTATCCTCGCTTTTATGCCTAGCTAGGGGCGTTAAACGATAGCGCTTATTGGGAGGCAACCCAATTTTATTTTTAGTTTTTTGTGTTTTTCTTCTGTTAGGGAATAAGTAACCCATCTACCTTCTGTTTGGATGTGGTTTTGTGTTTTAATTAGTGTTTGTGCCAAGCTAGACCTATTGGATCTTCTTGGATGATAGTTATTTGATCTTGCTGTAATTTCCAGAAACTTTGCGTTCAGTGACCGAATTATTAAAAATCATAAGAACGTGATAAAATACTGATTCCAATTTTTTCTGATCAATAAACAAACTGTCTAGGTCTTCTGATTTTGGTAGATTTTTTGGAATTCCAGAAGTTTGCGTTAGTTACAGATTATTACAGATTGTTCTGTTTTTGACAGATTCTGTTTTTCGTGTGTTGTTTGCTTATTTTGATGAATCTATGGCTAGTATTGGAGGGTATGATCCATAGAGAACTTGGAATAAAGTAGGTTAAACACCAATATAAATAAACAATGAGTTCATTACAGTACCTTGAAGTAGTCTTTTGTTTTCTTTCTCTAACGGAGCTCACGAGATTTCTATTGAGTTTTGTGTTGTGAAGTTTTCAAGTTTTGGGTGAATTCTTTTGATGGATTATGAAACAAGGAGTGGCAAGAGCCTAAGCGTGGGGATGCCCATGGCACCCCCAAGATAATCCAAGGACACCAAAAAGTCAAAGCTTGGGGATGCCCCGGAAGGCATCCCCTCTTTCGTCCACTTCCATCGGTAATTTACTTGGAGCTATATTTTTATTCATCAACATGATATGTGTTTTGCTTGGAGCGTCTTGTATTATTTGTGTCTTTGTTTTTTAGTGTGCCACAATCATCCTTGCTATACACACCTTTGAGATAGCCATCTATGAATTAAAATTTGATAGAATACTCTATGTGCTTCACTTATATCTTTTGAGCTATGTAGTTTTGCTCTATGTGCTTCACTTATATCTTTTGAGCGTTATAATTTTGCTCTATGTGCTTCACTTAGATCATTTATAGCACGGTGGGGGTTTGTTTTAAAGAAACTATTGATCTCTCATGATTCACTTAAATTATTTTGAGAGTCGTAATAGCATGGTAAATTGCTTAATATTAATATGCTTGGTATTCATGATTTGTGGAATTTTCTTTCGAGTGCGTTGAATACTAAGAAAAGATTGAAGCATGATAATTGTTTTGAGGTATGGAGGTGATAATATTAGAGTCATGCTAGTGGAAGTAGTTGTGAATTTAAAGAATACTTGCGTTGAAGTTTTTGATTCCCGTAGCATGCACGTATGGTGAACCGTTATGTAACAAAGTCGGAGCATGAAGTGTTTATTGATTGTCCTCCTTATGAGTGGCGGTCGGGGGCGAGCGATGGTATTTTCCTACCAATCTATCCCCCTAGGAGCATGCGCGTAATACTTTGCTTTGGTAACTTCTAGATTTTTGCAATAAGTATATGAGTTCTTTATGACTAATGTTGAGTCCATGGATTATACGCACTTTTCCCCATCCTTCCACCATTGCTAGCCTCTCTAATACCGCGCACTTTTCGCCGGTATCATACACCCACCATATATCTTCCCCAAAACAGCCACCATACCTACCTATCATGGCATTTCCATAGCCATTCCGAGATATATTGCCATGCAACTTTCCACCGTTCCTTTTATTATGACACGCTCCATCATTGTCATATTGCTAGTATAATCATGTAGTTGACATCGTATTTGTGCCAAAGCCACCATTCATAATTCTTTCATACATGTCACTCTTGATTCATTGCATATCCCGGTACCCCGCCGGAGGCATTCATATAGAGTCATATCTTGTTCTAAGTATCGATTTGTAATTGTTGAGTTGTAAGAAAAATAAAAGTGTGATGATCATCATTTTTTAGAGCATTGTCCCAAGTGAGGAAAGAATGATGGAGACTATGATTCCCCCACAAGTCGGGATGAGACTCCGGACGAAAAAAAAGAGGCCATAAAAAAAGGAAAAGGCCCAAATAAAAAAATAATAAAAAAGAAAGAAAAAGAGAGAAGGGACAATGTTACTATCCTTTTACCACACTTGTGCTTCAAACTAGCACCAAGATCTTCATGATAGAGAGTCTCCTATGTTGTCACTTTCATATACTAGTGGGAATTTTTCATTATAGAACTTGGCTTGTATATTCCAATGATGGGCTTCCTCAAAATACCCTAGGTCTTCGTGAGCAAGCGAGTTGGATGCACACCCACTTAGTCTCTTTTGTTGAGCTTTCATATACTTATAGCTCTAGTGCATCCGTTGCATGGCAATCCCTACTCACTCACATTGATATCTATTAATGGACATCTCCGTAGCCCGTTGATACGCCTAGTTGATGTGAGACTATCTTCCCCTCTTTTTGTCTTCTCCACAACCACCATTCTATTCCACATATAGTGCTATATCCATGGCTCACGCTCATACATTGCGTGAAGGTTGAAAAAGTTTTGAAAATGTTAAAGTATGAAACAATTGCTTGGCTTGTCATCGGGGTTGTGCATGATTTAAATACTTTGTGTGGTGAAGATGGAGCATAGCGAGACTATATGATTTTGTAGGGATAACTTTCTTTGGCCATGTTATTTTGAGAAGACATAATTGCTTTATTAGTATGCTTGAAGTATTATTATTTTTATGTCAATATGAACTTTTGTCTTGAATCTTTCTAATCTGAGTATTTATACCACAATTAAGAATTTTTGCATTGAAATTATGCCAACTAGCACTCCGCATCAAAAATTCTCTTTTTATCATTTACCTACTCGAGGACGAGCAGGAATTAAGCTTGGGGATGCCTGATACGTCTTCAACGTATCTATAATTTTTTATTGCTCCATGCTATATTATCTACTGTTTTGGACTATATTGGGCTTTATTTTCCACTTATATTATTTTTGGGACTAACCTATTAACCGGAGGCCCAACCCAGAATTGCTGTTTTTTTTTGCCTATTTCAGTGTTTCGAAGAAACGGAATATCAAACGGAGTCCAAACAGAATAATCCTTTCTAGAACGTGATTTTCTTCCCGAATATGACCCATGAGACTTGGACCCTACGCCAAGGAAGCTTCGAGGTGGGCACGAGGTAGGGGGCGCGCCCTACACCCCCAGGCGCGCCCCCCACCCTCGTGGGCCCATCGAGGCTCCACCGACGTACTTCTTCCTCCTATATATATCCACATACCCCCGAACGATCAGAACAAGAGCCAAAAACCTAATTCCACCGCCGCAACTTTCTGTATCCACGAGATCCCATCTTGGGGCCTGTTCCGGAGCTCCGCCGAAGAGGGCCGTCATCACGGAGGGCTTCTACATCATCATAGCCTCTCCGATGAAGTGTGAGTAGTTTACCTCAGACCTTCGGGTCCATAGTTATTAGCTAGATGGCTTCTTCTCTCTTTTTGGATCTCAATACAATGTTCTCCCCCTGTCTTGTGGAGATCTATTCGATGTAATCTTCTTCTTTTTGCGGTGTGTTTGTTGAGACCGATGAATTGTGGGTTTATGATCAAGTCTATCTATGAATAATATTTGAATCTTCTCTGAATTCTTTTATGTATGATTGGTTATCTTTGCAAGTCTCTTCGAATTATCCATTTGGTTTGGCCGACTAGATTGGTATTTCTTGCCATGGGAGAAGTGCTTAGCTTTGGGTTCGATCTTGCGGTGTCCTTTCCCAGTGACAGAAGGGGTAGCAAGGCATGTATTGTATCATTGCCATCGAGGATAACAAGATGGGGTTTATTTCATATTGCATGAATTTATCTCTCTACATCATGTCATCTTGCTTAAAGCGTTACTCTGTTTTTAACTTAATACTCTAGATGCATGCTGGATAGTGGTCGATGAGTGGAGTAATAGTAGTAGATGCAGAATCGTTTCGATCTACTTGTCACGGACGTGATGCCTATATACATGATCATGCCTAGATATTCTCATAACTATGCTCAATTCTGTCAATTGCTCAACAGTAATTTGTTCACCCACCGTAGAAAACTTATGCTCTTGAGAGAAGCCATTAGTGAAACCTATGGCCCCCGGGTCTATTCTCATCATATCAATCTCTGTCACTTTAATCTTGTTTTGTTTTTACTTTGCCTTTTACTTTTCACTTTGCATCCTTATACCAAAAATACTAAAAATATTGTCTCTATCATATCTCACTCTCGTAAGTGACCGTGAAGGGATTGACAACCCCTAATCGCGTTGGTTGCTAGATGCTATCGATTTGTGTAGGTACGAGGTACTTGAGCGTGGCCTCCTACTGGATTGATACCTTGGTTCTCAAAAACTGAGGGAAATACTTACGCTACTCTGCTGCATCATCCTCTCCTCTTCGGAGAAAACCAACGCAAGCTCAAGAGGTAGCAACTCCCTATATGTATGCTTGTTTTTGTGGATCTATAATCCAGTGTGTGGTGAAGCAGCCCACGTTTGCACCTTGCCATCTCCTGTTTTATCTTACTGATGTGGCTGATGATATGAACAACATGCCATGCACATTATCCAAAATAGATACAATGATTTTCTTTGCCCTTCATCTATGCTTGTTATGTTGATATGGTAATCCAGTAGTGTGGTGAAGCTCCCCGCATTATGAACAATGCCAAATTATGCTATTGATATTTTGAACATACTCTTTATTTTCTAATTTGAAATTGGATAGAATTGACAGAACAGTTATCATCTTTGTTTATACACGTGGAAAACCTGTCATCTCTCTGCTTTGTTTCAGGGTGATATGCCTGATGGCATGCACAAGTCTGCTGAAGGCTGTGAGACAAACCCAACATATATTGCAGCAAAGAAGGCAAAACATCTTGAAGATAGCGAGACAACCCCAAAGTCTTGTCTTGATGCAATGTTCAAGTTACTTGACACTAACAGTCAGACAAGCTCACATAATTCATTGTCTGAATCGGTTCGACTTCTTCAGTCCCAAGTTCTAGCAGAAAGGCATTCTGCAACTCAACTTCGACTTGAATTCCTATCTCTAAGAAAGATTGCGGAGAACACCAATGAGAACCTCATCGCTAAACAGCTACACCTGGAAGCTATGACCGACATGCTAGGCCGGTCTCACATCCTTGCTCAGCAGCTTGCGCAGCAGTTCCCCCGCAAGGCTAACCTTTCTTGAACTATCTTGGAAGTGGTCTCGGTTCAGTATTATTTTGTTACGCTGCAATGGTGCCCCGTTTTTGTAATCTTCTTCTATGTTGCCCTTTATGATCACTGGTGGCGAACTTCGATGCCCAGTGGATGTAATATACCTTAAACCCTTTATTGTATAGTGTAGGTTTATTCCAAGTTACTATGCCATAATTTATTTATTGTATAGAGTAGCTTTGTTCTTAATTCATACTAGTTACGCAGCAGCCCGAAATGAACCTCGGCCCATGATTGTGCGAATCAAATCACGGCTTTTAACAGGCCAAAATTGTCTCGGTCCTTGTTTGGCCCAATCAGATAGCGGCTGCGAGCAGGCCGGATGCAAACAGGGTCGTAGTTAGGCCCAACTATATGACGGGCTTTTAACAGGCCGAAATTAATATAGGGCCAAAATGTTAAACGGGCCCTTAACAGGCCAAAACTAATATCAGGCCGAATTACTAAGTGGGCCTTTAGCAAGTGGGCCCAAAAGCATAGTGTCCAGTTGACGGGCCGAATCTGATATGGGCCATAATTGAGCCCAAAGCCTCTTAAAGGGTCAGACCTGATCTGGGCCGTAATTTGGCCCAAAACGTGGTAGGCTTTTAACGGGCCGGATCTCATATGGGCCACTATTAGGCCCGGAGCGTGGCAGGCCATTAATGGACCGGATCAAATATGGGCCGGCATTTGGCCCAAAACATGGCAGCCAGTTAATGGGCCGGCCTACTAGGGTCCTCAAAATCTTGTGGGCCTACAGCTGGGCTGGCCCATTAATGTCGGCGAAATCTCGTGGGCTTTTAGCTGGGCCGGCCCATTATGACCCGCAAGAATCTTGTGGGCTTTACCTGGGCCGGCCCATTATGGCACACAAAAATCTTGTGGGCCTTTACCTGGGCCGGCCATTATGGCCCGCAAAATCTTGTGGGACTTTAGCCGGGCCAGCCCATTACGGTCCGCAAAATGTCGTGGGCCTTTAGCTGGGCCGGCCCATTATGGTCCGCAAAATCTTGTGGGCCGACCCATTTAAACTTGATGGGTCGGTCCACGTGTCAACATATCATAGGCGCGTCTCGCCCATTGGATGAGTTGACACGTGTCTCCTCCATCCAATGATGATTTTACACGTGGAAAATCCCCATTGGTCGGGGCTGTTAAGGGGTTATCGGATCCAAAACCCGACCCGATAGCTTAACGGCGTTCCGTTACGGTGGATGCCACGTGTCGGTCACCCTTGACGAAAGCACTTCTGTGACACGCGATTTATTGTCATGGAAGTGGACACTTCCGTGATGATAATTTTGGTAATGTCATGGAACACTTCTATGACAGCACAGGTATGACTATCTTGATTCTGTCATAAATTTGTCATGGATGTACATACATGACAAAAAAGCGACCTACTGTGACAAACACGTATCATCACGGAAGTGTATTTTTTTATAGTGTAGTGTGCTCTGTGCATGCTCTGTGGTGTCGTCTGCGACCTGTTTGTCAAAATGTTTAAAGTAAGGACGACAATTTTAAGGAGTGTGGATGTGTGACAGAAAAAAGAAGGGGGTCAAAGCGGACGCACCCGGGCATCGGGTGCGTCCGCAGACTTGAGGTTGAGGGGTGAAATTTGCAAAGTGCGGCTGTAGATGCTCTAACCCCCACCTTCTCTGGCGCTCATAAATGGCACACTACATGCACATCATTTGTCGCAACCTAGTGTATTTTTTAGATTTATTTATTTAAAATATTTTATCTCTTTAACCTTACGTCCAAATCCTGAAGTGCTTTCAATGTTGGATTTCTCATGTTGAAATCATCAAAATTAGAACTCATGCTAATATGTTTCGATGATTTTTTAAACAAGAAAACCAAAAATAAAAAAAAAACTCGAAATACAAATAAAGCCCAAAACACAAAAATAAAAAAGTGAACACCAAAAAACAGAAGAAAAAAGGAGCGTGGAAGCATGGTTGCGATTTTTCACATTTTTTTGGAGCACACGCATTGCTTTTCCCTTTTTTTTGGAGAATATGTGTTGTCTCGCGGTAGAAAACTATGCTTCCACGAGAAGCAACATATATTTTCCGGAGAAGCACAACTCATGGAAGCAAATATATTCCTCTCATGTAAGCACATATTTATTTTTCTTCTGTGCTTCTCATGGACGCACATTTATTTTTCTCGTTGTGCTTCTCATGGGAGCAAATTCATACTTCTCGTGAAAGTATAGATATTGGGGGGGGGGGGGGGGCAAAGGCAGTTTTCTGTGCACCCGACACGTATTTGTTTAGTCATTCGGATATTGACTCGCATTTTTAAGTTCAATTAAAACCTTAGATTCATACTAGAGCCACGATGATTTAGTCTCAAGCTAAACAAAAGGCAAAGGTTCTTTTTCGCTCAAAAAAAATTCACGGGTAATTTTTCTCTCCAAAACCTAGGAAAAAACGAAAACTTGAAAACCAAAAAAAAACAAAAAAAATCATCTAAAATACGAAATCCAGAGGGAGCGCCTAGCATGCGACATGTGACAGCGGTTGAAGGTTATCAAAAGTGACCCTTAAAAGCCCGCGCCCCGCAACGGGTAACCCCCAGTTAACTGGTCTAGTTGACGTGAGATGAGACCTCCTAGTCGTCGCCTTAAGCGCCGGGTAGGTAAAACGACGCCCACGTGCCCGCATTGTGGGACGGCCCAATTATGTGGCGATGTGGTCGCTCGTCCAGGGTCGCCTAGGTTCACTCGGTCAGGGTTGACCTATCGATGATTGCCTAGTCAACTGTTGACTTCGGAAAAACTAAGAAAACTAAAGACAAAAAATAGCAAAAAAAATCAAGAAGGTACATGAATTCAAAAAAGTTAATGGATTTGAAAAAAAATTGCAAAAATGGTTTCATGAAGTTCAAAAAGTTCACGACTCTAAAAACAGCATGAATTTGAAAAATTCATGGAGATTTCGAAAAAAAAGCGGAGTTGAAAAACTTCATCGACTTTGAAAAACAAATCCGTAAATTTTGAAAAAATCTCACATATTTTTTAGAAAGTGCAGAGATTTCCAAAACAAACGCTCAGAAATTTGAAAAAGTTCACAGGTTTTGAAGAAACGTTGGCAAAAGTTGAAAAGATTTGAATAACATCCATGCATTTGAAAAGAAGTCCACAGATTTAGGAAAAATTTCATGGATTTTGATTTTTTTTTTGTGAATTTAAGAAAATATTTATGAATTTAAGAAAAGCACAGGATTTTTTAGAAAAATATGAATTTTTAAAAAGGATAAAAAGAAAAACGAAAGAGAAAGAGAAAGAGAAAAGAAAATGAAATGAAAAAAGAGCAAAAACCTACGAGAGTAAACTCAAAAAAGGAAAAACCACTGCATTATTTTAACGTTGCATTTGAAGAAAGTAAAGTAGGCATGACAAGTAAGGTGTCCCACTTAGTTACGCTGTTTGTACTAAACGAAGAGGTGTGGAGTTCGAATCAAGTCGCACACACATTCTTTGGAGGTTAACAGAAAAAAAGTTAATAAGCCAGACGCAAAGTGGAGGGAAGGTGTGCGCCGGTTGGCGAAATAGCCTATAGCCCTGCCGAGGACCTCTTATATGTGGTGTTTTGTGACAGATAGTCGGTGAATCACATACTAAAGCCGCGCCAAGCCGACCCAATAAGCGGCTGTTGTACCTAAAAAAATACCTAAAAGAAAGCGGGCTTGCGAGGATACGAACCGTGGCCCTTTCACTGGAGATAGTAAGCAAGTAAAGAATGTTATGAGATCATGTCGAAATGGTAAGCTGCCCGAAACCAAATTGGAAGAAATTTACAGGGATCTTAACCTGGAAAATGCGAGCGAGGAAAAACGGGTAAAAAACCAGGTCCTCGAGGGCATTTCAAGGCAATGCTTTTATTTTTTAAATAACATGAATGATAAACTCCATATCGACTTAATTGTGAAAGTCCATAATTGGGATCGCGCACGAAATAGAAATTTACTTGTGTAGGTTTCTCATAGCAAAAAGAGAAACCAAGGCCCCTACTTACCTACCGGGTAGGTGAGGGGAAGAAGAGTGGGAACGAGGGCTTCTTTCGCTTGTTTGTTTTCCTACAACGGTATCTCCGAACTCAATGGCTCCCACCGCTTCCTATTCCGCGCTTTAGGCCTGGTTACAAACTGCTGGGCCGGCCCACATATACCCTCTCTTTTTTCTGTTAAAAACCAAAAAAAAGTGCAGGAAAACTCTATGCGCCGCCCGTTGCGTAAAAATGTAGACGCAACGCACAGGCGAAGCCCCGCATGGAAGGTTCCCAGAACCGTTTTTTTTCTCATTTTGACCGGTTTTCCTGTTTCTTCGTGGGTTTTTTTTGTTTTTGTTTTTGTTTTTTCCACTTTTAGATTTCTTTTTCTTCTTTCTTAATATTGTTTTTGTTTTATGTTTTCTGTTTGTTTTTCACTTTTTCATTTATTTTATTTTGCAAGTTTATTTTTAAATATCATCTTTCAAAAAATAATCAAAATTAAAAAATATTCCTGTTTTGTAAAAACGTTCAAGATTTCAACAAATGTTTGTGTTTTAAAAAATTGTCTATAAATTCAGAAAAAATTCTTGTTTTAAAAACTTATTCTGGAATTTTAACAAAAGTTCTTGTTTTAAAAAATTATTTGAATGTTTCCTTTTGTAGTTTCTGACAATTTTCAAAAAATGTTCATGTTTTGAAAATTGTTCACGTTTTCATTTTCCTCAGAAGTTTTAAAAAATGTTCAAGTTTCTTAAAAAAATGTATTTTCTAATTTTGTTCAGGTATTTAAAAATATTTTCGCGTTTTCCAATTTTGTTTTGGAATTTGTAAAAATGTTACAATTTCAAAACAATTGTTCCTGATTTTCAGAAAATTTCCTGTTTTAAAAAAATATATATTTCTCCAAAATATTTTCACAATTTTGGAAAGTGTTTGTGTCTCCCGGAGCATTCCATTTTTCGGAAAAAATAATACTTCCAAAATTTCTAAACTAATTCGGATCTGCGCAGCATGTTTGGTTCTCTAAGTTTGATGCTAAAGATACGGGTTCTAGTTCAGCTTTTTTTTAGGGGTGGAACTAAACTTTATTCATCAAACTCCACAACATGTGGGATACGGTTAAGATCATGGGATTGGCCAAACCAGAAGTGGCGTCCCGGATCCAAAGACAAAGAAAATTTAGCTAAGCTATGTGCTTCTACATTCACTTCCCTACGTTCAAAAGTAAAGAAACATTGAAAAGGTTCTGCTTGACTACGGATCTTACTAATAATAGCACCGTATCTTCCCCGAGCGTCCTTGTTGATGTCTGAGATAACTTGTTTCGAGTCCGAGGCCACAATAAAGCTATGCAGATGCAGATCCTCGGCGAGTGCAAGGGCCTCGCGGCATGCGATCACTTCGAGGGTGGCTGGATCGTCGAGACTGGGATCACCAAAGATGAACTTGCTATGAAGTTCCCTTGTCTATCCCTACACACTGCTGCAGCTGACCCTCTTCTGCCCGGACGTACTCCCGCATCCACATGAATCTTTGCGAAACCCGGAGGTGGGATCTTTGGTAGTCGTCTAGGTTCTCTCAGGGGCGCAACAGAATCTGATGGGCGGCTTTCCTTGCACATGTCAAGCTCAGATATGAATCTTCTGATATATATAAATGAGTCGCTTGAGGGGAATGAAAAATGCCCTCGTGTATCGCTTGGCGCCTAGATGACCATATTTCCCATAAGGTCACCGCGATGAGAACGAACTGATGATGCTGCAGGGATTCCATAAGAGTAAAAAGCCATTGCTTTGCATTCGGTTCCGTCGTGCTGACCAGCTGCTGCGCTAGCTCCTCATCCACCAGTGCCCAGGTACATCTCGCGACGGTGCAGTTGATGAGAGAGTGTCTCCACAAGTCCTCCGCCCCGCAAAGACCGCAGCAAGAAGAGTCCGTCATTTTCCTGTGAGAACGCACATCCTCCGTAGGGAGGGAATGCTTCGACAGGCACCAGAGAAACATACTTATCTTTGAAGGAACAGGTGTCTTCCATAAAGTTTTCCAAGAACTTTCTTCAGCCGACGTACTTGAGGATCCAGGACGTTCTTCAAGCCATGCTTCCCTGTGCTGGATTGTTGAGACCAACATCCGGTAGGCTGATCGGACCGAGAAGTTTCCTTTGTTTTCAAAATGCACGACCAGAAATCGCCGATATTTCGGGTGCAAATAGGGATCTGAATAATTGCCTGGATGTCCATCGGCATGAAAACCTGCTACAGCTTTTGCATGTACCATGATGCATTTGTGGGGTTGATCAGCTCCGACACATGCCCTGGAGGATTAGGAATCAGACTTCCATAGGGTCTAAGCATGTGATCACGAGGGATCCAATTATCCGCCCATATGCCAGTCGTTTCCCCATTGCCGATTCTTTTGATCAGACCCTGTTTCAAGACGTCTCGGCCTTCCACAACAGCTCTCCAAATCTGACTCGGATGTGAACCCAAGGGTGCATGCAATATAGAGGTGTTAGGATAGTACACACTCTTTAGAATCCTTGCACTTAGAGATTCCTGGTTCTGTAGCAGCCGCCAGGCCTGCTTGGCTAGCAGCGCCAGGTTGAAGATCTCAATATCTTTGAACCCTAGACCCCTCATTCCTTTAGGCTGTGTCATAGTTTTCCACGAAACCCAATGTGGTTTCCTTTTACCTTCCTTACTTCCCCACCAGAATTTCCTTATCAACATGTTTAAGTGTTCGCACAAACCTCTAGGTAATTTGAAGCATGACATCGAGTAAAGAGGGTCTGCTTGGGCCACAGCTTTAACCAACACTTCCTTCCCCGCCATCGACATGGTGTTCTCAAACCAGCCCTGGATTTTATTCCAAAGGCGGTCCTTCAAATACTTGAATGCTCCGTTTTTGGAGCTCCCAACATCAGATGGTATCCCCAAGTACTTCTCGTTGAGGGTCTCATTCGGGACATTCAAAACAGACTTAATATCATTCCTTGTACTTTCAGGCACACCTTGCTAAAGTAGATTGAAGATTTTGCATAATTCACCTGTTGCCCTGTAGCTTGACAATATGTGTTCAAAAGCTGGTTCACCTCATTAGCACCCATACTATTTGCCTTAAAAAACAACAGGCTGTCATCAGCGAATAATAGATGGTTCACATGCGGTGCAGAAGCTGCCACTTGTAGACCACATAAGTTGGATGACTCTCTCTGAGATTTTAGGAGGCACGAAAGGCCCTCTGCTCCTAGCAAGAACAAGTACGGGGAAATAGGGTCCCCCTGTCTGATTCCTCGTGATGGTGAAAATTCTTCGAGCTTTGTCCCATTAAACATAACTGAAAATTTGACCGTAGTCACCAGGCTCATTACAGTGCTCACCCATCTTTCCGTGAACCCGAGCTTTAGCATGATCGCTTTCAGGTAGGGCCACTCAACCTGATCATATGCTTTCATCATATCTAGTTTGAGTGCACATGACCGGTGTTTCTTAGCCCTATTTCTCTTCATGAAGTGCAGGCACTCGTAAGCTGTGATGATGTTATCTGTGATCAACCTCCCTGGGACAAAGGCTGATTGCTCCTCTGAAATTATCTCCGGTAAAACTAGCTTGAGACGATTAGAGATTACCTTAGATGTTATTTTGTAAAGAACGTTGCACAAACTTATTGGTCGTAACTGTGACAGTTGTGCCGGGTTCTTCACTTTTGGAATTAGGACCAGTATGGTGTCATTGATGCATGACGCTGACTCTGTGCCATCAACTATTCTTAGTACTGCCTTGGTTACATCTGAACCACACACTTCCCAATGACGCTGGAAAAAATGGGCCGGAAACCCATCAGGCCCCGGTGCCTTAGTGGGGAACATCTGAAATAGAGCACATTTGACCTCTTCTGTAGTGTACGGTGCATTAAGCATAGTATTCATCGCCGTTGTCACCTTGCACGGAACCGTCGACAAGACACGGTCCATATCCGAGACGCCTTCGGAAGTGTACAGGTTTTTGTAAAAATCCCTGGTCATGGTCTCCATCTCAGCTGGGTTGTCTGTCACCTGGCCATCCGGTCTTTCCAAGCTCTTGATTTGATTTTTCCTCCTGCGCTTGCTAGCACGTAGATGAAAGAAGTAAGTATTTTTATCCCCGTGCATTAACCATTCTAATCTTGCCCTTTAACGCCAGAGGATTTCCTCGCGGTGGTACAGTTCCACCAGGCGGTCCAAGATTTTTATCTCTTCTCTGCATGGTCCGGATCGTCCTTGGATCTCCCGCATCGCCTGTAGCTCCTTTCTCAGCTTTGCGATCTCCTGGCGTATGTTGTCGAACTGGGTTCTGTCCCATGTAGTGAGGTTCCCCGACAATGCATGCATTTTTTGTCGCAACTCGTCAACTGCTTCCCCGGGAGTCAGGGCCCAGCCGGTCTCTATCACTGTGGACAGCGACGGTTCCCTTTCCCAGCAAAGCTCGTACTTAAATGGCCGGGGGACACGCCTGCATGTGGAGTCATGCAAACATAGATGGATCGGTACGTGGTCGGAGGTAGCTGCAATTTTGTGCTCCAGGGTCGCGCCGGGGAAAGCAAGCATAGCTGCTGGGCTGGCCACACAACGATCCAGTCTCACTCTTGTATACGATCCGCCTGCAACCTTTTTCTCAAAAGTCCATGGGGTTCCCTTGTAGCCGATACCCGTAAGGCCACAAGTATCCAGCGTGTCCCGGAAAGCATCCATCTGCGCCTGACTGCGATTCCCCACACCGTCATGTTCGTGCAAGTGTAGCACTTCGTTAAAATCTCCCAAAACAAACCAAGGCAGATTATTTGCTCCAACTATGCCTCTCAGCATGTCTCACGTCCTGTATCTCTCGGGAACCTGTGCTTCCCCATAGACAAAGGTTAGCCTCGTTTTTGTTTCAACCATATCATCCACCGTCACATCAATATGATACTCTGAGTAGCTCACAACTTCAAGATTTATCTCTTCATTCCAGAAAATACCAAGACCCCCACTTCTACCACTACTACTCACAGCAAAACTTTTATTAAAACCAAGTGAACCTACCAGATTCTCAACTCTCGGTCCCTCTATTTGGATTTCAAGGATACAAACTATAGAGGGGGCAAGTTGAAGGAAATATGCCCTAGAGGCAATAATAAAGTTATTATTTATTTCCTTATTTCATTATAAATGTTTATTATTCATGCTAGAATTGTATTAACCGGAAACATAATACATGTGTGAATACATAGACAAATAGAGTGTCACTAGTATGCCTCTACTTGACTAGCTCGTTAATCAAAGATGGTTATGTTTCCTAACCATGAACAAAGAGTTGTTATTTGATTAACGAGGTCACATCATTAGTTGAATGATCTGATTGACATGACCCATTCCATTAGCTTAGCACCCGATCGTTTAGTATGTTGCTATTGCTTTCTTCATGACTTATACATGTTCCTTTGACTATGAGATTATGCAACTCCCGTTTGCCGGAGGAATACTTTGGGTGCTACCAAACGTCACAACGTAACTGGGTGATTATAAAGGAGTACTACAGGTGTCACCAAAGGTAGATGTTGGGTTGGCATATTTCGAGATTAGGATTTGTCACTCCGATCGTCGGAGAGGTATCTCTGGGCCCTCTCGGTAATGCACATCACTTAAGCCTTGCAAGCATTGCAACTAATGAGTTAGTTACGGGATGATGTATTACGGAACGAGTAAAGAGACTTGCCGGTAACGAGATTGAACTAGGTATTGGATACCGACGATCGAATCTCGGGCAAGTAACATACCGATGGACAAAGGGAACAACGTATGTTGTTATGCGGTCTGACCGATAAAGATCTTCGTAGAATATGTAGGAGCCAATATGGACATCCAGGTCCCGCTATTGGTTATTGACCGGAGACGTGTCTCGGTCATGTCTACATTGTTCTCGAACCGTAGGGTCCGCACGCTTAAGGTTACGATGACAGTTATTATGAGTTTATGCATTTTGATGTACCGAAGGAGTTCGGAGTCCTGGATGAGATCGGGGACATGACGAGGAGTCTCGAAATGGTCGAGACGTAAAGATCGATATATTGAACGACTATATTCGGAGTTCGAAAAGGTTCCGAGTGATTCGAATATTTTTCGGAGTACCGGAGAGTTACGGGAATTCGTATTGGGCCTCATTGGGCCATACGGGAAAAGGAGAGAAAGGGCCAAAAGGTGGCCGCGCCCCTCCCCTTGCTCTAGTCCGAATTGGACTAGGGAAGGGGGGCGCCCCCTTCCTTCCTTCTCCTTCTCTCTTCCCTTTCCTTCTCTCCTACTCCCCCTACATGGAAGGGCTCCTAGTTGGACTAGGAAAGGGGGAATCCTACTCCCGGTGGGAGTAGGACTCCCCTTGGCGCGCCAAACCTAGGGCCGGCCTCCTCCCTCCCTTGCTCCTTTATATACGGGGGCAGGGGCACCCCATAGACACACAAGTTGATCTTCGTGATCGTTCCTTAGCCGTGTGCGGTGCCCCCCTCCACCATATTCCACCTTGAATATATCGTTGCAGTGCTTAGGCGAAGCCCTGCGCCGGTAGAACATCAAGATTGTCACCACGCCGTCGTGCTGACGGAACTCCTCCCCGAAGCTTTGCTGGATCGGAGCTTGGGGTGCGTCATCGAGCTGAACGTGTGCCAAGAACTCGGAGGTGCCGGAGTAACGGTGCTTGGATCGGTCGGATCGGGAAGACGTACGACTACTTCCTCTACGTTGCGTCAACGCTTCCGCTTCGGTCTACGAGGGTACGTAGACAACACTCTCCCCTCTCGTTGCTATGCATCACCATGATCTTGCGTGTGCGTAGGAAATTTTTTGAAATTACTACGTTCCCCAACAGTGGCATCCGAGCCTAGGTTTTTATGGTTTGATGTTATTTGCACGAGTAGAACACAAGTGAGTTGTGGACGATACAAGTCATACTGCCTACCAGCATGTCATACTTTGGGCCAGCGGTATTGTTGGATGAGACGACCCGGACCAACCTTACGCGTACGCTTACGCGAGACCGGTTCCCTCGACGTGCTTTGCACACAGATGGCTTGCGGGAGACTGTCTCACCAACTTTAGTTGAACCGAGTATGGCTACGCCCGGTCCTTGAGAAGGTTAAAACGGAGTCTATTTGACGAAGTATCGTTGTGGTTTTGATGCGTAGGTGAGATTGGTTCTTGCTTCAGCCCGTAGCAGCCATGTAAAATTTGCAACAAACAAAGTAGAGGACGTCTAACTTGTTTTTGCAGGGCATGTTGTGATGTGATATGGTCAAGACATGATGCTAAATTTTATTGTATGAGATGATCATGTTTTGTAACCGAACTATCGGCAACCGGCAGGAGCCGTATGGTTGTCGCTTTATTGTATGCAATGCAATCGCCCTGTAATGCTTTACTTTATCACTAAGCGGTAGCGATAGTCGTAGAAGCATAAGATTGGCGAGAAGACAACGATGCTACGATGGAGATCAAGGTGTCGCGCCGGTGACGATGGTGATCATGACAGTGCTGCGGAGATGGAGATCACAAGCACAAGATGATGATGGCCATATCATATCACTTATATTGATTGCATGTGATGTTTATCTTTTATGCATCTTATCTTGCTTTGATTGACGGTAGCATTATAAGATGATCTCTCACTAATTATCAAGAAGTGTTCTCCCTGAGTATGCACCGTTGCGAAAGTTCTTCGTGCTGAGACACCACGTGATGATCGGGTGTGATAGGCTCTACGTTCAAATACAACGGGTGCAAAACAGTTGCACACGCGGAATACTCAGGTTATACTTGACGAGCTATGCATATAAGATATGACCTCAGAACACGGAGACCGAAAGGTCGAGCGTGAATCATATAGTAGATATGATCAACATAATGATGTTCACCATTGAAACTACTCCATCTCACGTGATGATCGGACATGGTTTAGTTGATTTGGATCATGTGATCACTTAGAGGATTAGAGAGATGTCTATCTAAGTGGGAGTTCTTAAGTAATATGATTAATTGAACTTAAATTTATCATGAACTTAGTCCCTGATAGTATCTTGCTTGTTTATGATTGATTGTAGATAGATGGCTCGTGTTGTTGTTCCGTTGAATTTTAATGCGTTCCTTGAGAAAGCAAAGTTGAAAGATGATGGTAGCAATTACACGGACTGGGTCCGTAACTTGAGGATTATCCTCATTGCTGCACAGAAGAATTACGTCCTGGATGCACCGCTAGGTGCCAGGCCTGCTGCTGGAGCAACACCAGATGTTATGAACGTCTGGCAGAGCAAAGCTGATGACTACTCGATAGTTCAGTGTGCCATGCTTTACGGCTTGGAACCGGGACTTCAACGACGGTTTGAGAACCATGGAGCATATGAGATGTTCCAGGAGTTGAAGTTAATATTCAAACAGAATGCCCGGATTGAGAGATATGAGGTCTCCAATAAGTTCTATAGCTGCAAAATGAAAGAGAATGGGTCTGTCAGTGAGTACATACTCAGAATGTCTGGGTATTACAATCACTTGAGTCAACTGGGAGTTAATCTTCCGGATGATTGTGTTATTGACAGAATTCTTCAATCACTGCCATCAAGCTACAAAGGCTTCGTGATGAACTATAATATGCAAGGGATAGATAAGACTTTGCCCGAGCTCTTCGCAATGCTAAAAGCTGCGGAGGTAGAAATCAAGAAGGAGCATCAAGTGTTGATGGTCAATAAGACCACTAGTTTCAAGAAGAAGGGCAAATAGAAGAAGAAGGGGAACTTCAAGAAGAACAGCAAACAAGTTGCTGCTCAAGAGAAGAAACCCAAGTCTGGACCTAAGCCTGAAACTGAGTGCTTCTACTGCAAGCAGACTGGTCACTGGAAGCGGAACTGTCCCAAGTATTTGGCGGATAAGAAGGATGGCAAGGTGAACAAAGGTATATGTGATATACATGTTATTGATGTGTACCTTACTAATGCTCGCAGTAGCACCTGGGTATTTGATACTGGTTCTGTTGCTAATATTTGCAACTCGAAACAGGGACTACAAATTAAGCGAAGATTGGTTAAGGACGAGGTGACGATGCGCGTGGGAAATGGTTCCAAAGTCGATGTGATCGCGGTCGGCACGCTACCTCTACATCTACCTTCGGGATTAGTATTAGACCTAAATAATTGTTATTTGGTGCCAGCGTTGAGCATGAACATTATATCTGGATCTTGTTTGATGTGAGACGGTTATTCATTTAAATCAGAGAATAATGGTTGTTCTATTTATATGAATAATATCTTTTATGGTCATGCACCTTTGAAGAGTGGTCTATTTTTTATGAATCTCGATAGTAGTGATACACATATTCATAATGTTGAAGTCAAAAGATGCAGAGTTGATAACGATAGTGCAACTTATTTGTGGCACTGCCGTTTAGGTCATATCGGTATAAAGCGCATGAAGAAACTCCATACTGATGGAATTTTGGAGTCACTTGATTATGAATCACTTGGCACTTGCGAACCGTGCCTCATGGGCAAGATGACTAAAACACCGTTCTCCGGTACTATGGAGAGAGCAACAGATTTGTTGGAAATCATACATACAGATGTATGTGGTCCGATGAACGTTGAGGCTCGTGGCGGATATCGTTATTTTCTCACCTTCACAGATGATTTAAGCAGATATGGGTATATCTACTTAATGAAACACAAGTCTGAAACATTTGAAAAGTTCAAAGAATTTCAGAGTGAAGTTGAAAATCATCGTAACAAGAAAATAAAGTTTCTACGATCTGATCGTGGAGGAGAATATTTGAGTTACGAGTTTGGTCTACATTTGAAACAATGCGAAATAATTTCGCAACTCACGCCACCCGGAACACCACAGCGCAATGGTGTGTCCGAACGTCATAATCGCACTTTACTAGATATGGTGCGATCTATGATATCTCTTACAGATTTACTGCTATCATTTTGGGGTTATGCTCTAGAGACGGCCGCATTCACGTTAAATAGGACACCGTCAAAATCCGTTGAGATGACACCTTATGAACTATGGTTTAGCAAGAAACCAAAGTTGTCGTTTCTTAAAGTTTGGGGCTGTGATGCTTATGTGAAAAAGCTTCAACCTGATAAGCTCGAACCCAAATCGGAAAAGTGTGTCTTCACAGGATATCCAAAAGAAACTGTTGGATACACCTTCTATCACAGATCCGAAGGCAAGACTTTTGTTGCTAAATTCGGAGTCTTTCTAGAAAAGGAGTTTCTCTCGAAAGAAGTGAGTGGGAGGAAAGTAGAACTTGATGAGGTAACTGTACCTGCTCCCTTTTGGAAAGTAGTACATCACAGAAATCTGTTTCTGTAGCACCTACACCAATTAGTGAGGAAGATAATGATATTGATCATGAAACTTCAGATCAAGTTACTACAGAACCTCGTAGATCAGCCAGAGTAAGATCCGCGCCAGAGTGGTACGGCAATCCTATTCTGGAAATCATGCTACTAGATCATGACGAACCTACGAACTATGAAGAAGCGATGGTGAGCCCAGATTCCGCAAAATGGCTGGAAGCCATGAAATCTGAGATGGGATCCATGTATGAAAACAAAGTGTGGACTTTGGTTGACTTGCCCGAGGGTCGGCAAGCAATAGAAAACAAGTGGATCTTTAAGAAAAAGACTGACGCCGACGGTAACGTTACTGTCTACAAAGCTCGACTTGTCGCAAAGGGGTTTCGACAAGTTCAAGGGATTGACTACGATGAGACCTTCTCACCCGTAGCGATGCTTAAGTACGTCCGAATCATGTTAGCAATTGCCGCATTTTATGATTATGAAATTTGGCAAATGGATGTAAAGACTGCATTCCTGAATGGGTTTCTGGAAGAAGAGTTGTATATGCTGCAACCAGAAGGTTTTATCGATCCAAAGGGTGCTGACAAAGTATGCAAGCTCCAGCGATCCATTTATGGACTGGTGCAAGCATCTCGGAGTTGGAATAAACGTTTTGATAGTGTGATCAAAGCATTTGGGTTTATACAGACTTTTGGAGAAGCCTGTATTTACAAGAAAGTGAGTGGGAGCTCTGTAGCATTTCTGATATTATATGTAGATGACATATTACTGATTGGAAATGATATCGAATTTCTGGATAGCATAAAGGGATATTTGAATAAGAGTTTTTCAATGAAAGACCTCGGTGAAGCTGCTTACATATTGGGCATTAAGATCTATAGAGATAGATCAAGACGCTTAATTGGACTTTCACAAAGCACATACCTTGACAAGATTTTGAAGAAGTTCAAAATGGATCAAGCGAAGAAAGGGTTCTTGCCTGTATTGCAAGGTATGAAGTTGAGTCAGACTCAATGCCCGACCACTGCAGAAGATAGAGAGAAGATGGAAGGTGTTCCCTATGCTTCAGCCATAGGCTCTATCATGTATGCAATGCTGTGTACCAGACCTGATGTGTGCCTTGCTATAAGTTTAGCAGGGAGGTACCAAAGTAATCCAGGAGTGGATCACTGGACAGCGGTCAAGAATATCCTGAAGTACCTGAAAAGGACTAAGGAAATGTTTCTCGTGTATGGAGGTGACAAAGAACTCATCGTAAAGGGTTACGTTGATGCAAACTTTGACACTGATCCGGACGATTCGAAATCGCAAACCGGATACGTATTTACATTAAACGGTGGAGCTGTCAGTTGGTGCAGTTCTAAACAAAGCGTCGTGGCGGGATCTACATGTGAAGCGGAATACATAGCTGCTTCGGAAGCAGCAAGTGAAGGAGTCTGGATGAAGGAGTTCATATCCGATCTAGGTGTCATACCTAGTGCATCGGGACCAATGAAAATCTTTTGTGACAATACTGGAGCAATTGCCTTGGCGAAGGAATCCAGATTTCACAAGAGAACAAAGCACATCAAGAGACGCTTCAATTCCATCCGGGACTTGGTCCAGGTGGGAGACATAGAGATTTGCAAGATACATACGGATCTGAATGTAGCAGACCCGTTGACTAAGCCTCTTCCACGGGCAAAACATGATCAGCACCAAGACTCCATGGGTGTTAGAATCATTACTGTGTAATCTAGATTATTGACTCTAGTGCAAGTGGGAGACTGAAGGAAATATTCCCTAGAGGCAATAATAAAGTTATTATTTATTTCCTTATTTTATGATAAATGTTTATTATTCATGCTAGAATTGTATTAACCGGAAACATAATACATGTGTGAATACATAGACAAACAGAGTGTCACTAGTATGCCTCTACTTGACTAGCTCGTTAATCAAAGATGGTTATGTTTCCTAACCATGAACAAAGAGTTGTTATTTGATTAACGAGGTCACATCATTAGTTGAATGATCTGATTGACATGACCCATTCCATTAGCTTAGCACCCGATCGTTTAGTATGTTGCTATTGCTTTCTTCATGACTTATACATGTTCCTTTGACTATGAGATTATGCAACTCCCGTTTGCCGGAGGAACACTTTGGGTGCTACCAAACGTCACAACGTAACTGGGTGATTATAAAGGAGTACTACAGGTGTCACCAAAGGTAGATGTTGGGTTGGCATATTTCGAGATTAGGATTTGTCACTCCGATCGTCGGAGAGGTATCTCTGGGCCCTCTCGGTAATGCACATCACTTAAGCCTTGCAAGCATTGCAACTAATGAGTTAGTTACGGGATGATGTATTACGGAACGAGTAAAGAGACTTGCCGGTAACGAGATTGAACTAGGTATTGGATATCGACGATCGAATCTCGGGCAAGTAACATACCGTTGGACAAAGGGAACAACGTGTGTTGTTATGCGGTCTGACCGATAAAGATCTTCGTAGAATATGTAGGAGCCAATATGGGCATCCAGGTCCCGCTATTGGTTATTGACCGGAGACGTGTCTCGGTCATGTCTACATTGTTCTCGAACCGTAGGGTCCGCACGCTTAAGGTTACGATGACAGTTATTATGAGTTTATGCATTTTGATGTACCGAAGGAGTTCGGAGTCCCGGATGAGATCGGGGACATGATGACGAGTCTCGAAATGGTCGAGACGTAAAGATCGATATATTGGACGACTATATTCGGAGTTCGGAAAGGTTCCGAGTGATTCGAGTATTTTTCGGAGTACCGGAGAGTTACGGGAATTCGTATTGGGCCTCATTGGGCCATACGGGAAAAGGAGAGAAAGGGCCAAAAGGTGGCCGCGCCCCTCCCCTTGCTCTAGTCCGAATTGGACTAGGGAAGGGGGGCGCCCCCTTCCTTCCTTCTCCTTCTCTCTTCCCTTTCCTTCTCTCCTACTCCCCCTACATGGAAGGACTCCTAGTTGGACTAGGAAAGGGGGAATCCTACTCCCGGTGGGAGTAGGACTCCCCTTGGTGCGCCAAACCTAGGGCCGGCCTCCTCCCTCCCTTGCTCCTTTATATACGGGGGCAGGGGGCACCCCATAGACACACAAGTTGATCTTCGTGATCGTTCCTTAGCCGTGTGCGGTGCCCCCCTCCACCATATTCCACCTCGAATATATCGTTGCAGTGCTTAGGCGAAGCCCTGCGCCGGTAGAACATCAAGATTGTCACCACGCCGTCGTGCTGACGGAACTCCTCCCCGAAGCTTTGCTGGATCGGAGCTGGGGGTGCGTCATCGAGCTGAACGTGTGCCAAGAACTCGGAGGTGCCGGAGTAACGGTGCTTGGATCGGTCGGATCGGGAAGACGTACGACTACTTCCTCTATATTGCGTCAACGCTTCCGCTTCGGTCTACGAGGGTACGTAGACAACACTCTTCCCTCTCGTTGCTATGCATCACCATGATCTTGCGTGTGCGTAGGAATTTTTTTGAAATTACTACGTTCCCCAACACAAGTTGCCTCGTCATATCACGAAGCTCGCGAATTGTCGCGGGCTTGCCCGGCCCGCAACAATTCCAACATAGAAGACTCATTGCGCTAGGCGCGACTCCCCTAGGGAGCCCGCCAAACGCGCATCAAAATTGTTGGTGGTAGTTGTGTTCTTCGTCGGGGTCGGTGGACTTGGTTTGTTTCTCTTTGGGTCCTGCTTCGGCGGAGGGCTGCTGGGATTCTCAGTTGGCGGCAGGAGCAACATATTGTTTCCATGCTTGGCAGAAACTAGGACAATCTGGTTGGTCTTCATGTCTACACCCGCCGGTGCTCCCCTTTTCTGGCTCCCATCTGCATCATCCATTGCTACATCCTTGCATGTGTACTCGCTGCTCGCTTCCTCATGATCATATGAGTTGAACTGGGAGCTTTTGCGTCCATCGCCTCTACCCCCACGGCCTCTGCCTTGTCCACCCCTTGTTCCACTTCCTTCTCCTGGCCCTCTTCCTGGCCCTCTGAACCATGTAGCCCTTAGGTCCTTGAAGACCACGCTTTCGGGGGGTGAACCCCATCTCCACACTCCTTGAACAGATGCCCAAGGATTCCACACACCGCACACCAATCCGGTAACCTTTCATACTTGACTCTGAATATTGCTCGTTCTATTGAATCCTTCTTTTTAACCACTAGCGAAACCGCGTTCTTGAGAGGCTTGGTGACGTCAATCCTCACCCATACATGAACAAAATTACCTTCAAAGTCCTGAGATTTTGGTTCAGCAAATATGAATTCTCCCACTATTGATGATAGGGCTTTAACCTTTGAGAAGAAATCATCAGGAAGATCATGGATTTGGATCCAAATATCAACCTTGTTGAGCTCCATGAGCGATGGTTTTGTGAATCCGCCATATGCCTCCAGAATGACTGCCTTCCCTTTGTACTGCCATGGTCCTTCTCCCATCACTAGTTCCCAGTCACCTAGGCATGCAAATTGGAGCGTATAGAGATTATCCTCGAGGGGTCTGAACTTCACCTCTTGTGCCAGATCCCAAGCCACCCTCATGTTTCTGAAGAACCAATATTGACTGTAGGGTTTGTCGGTATGAACCCTAGCGAGGGCCATCCATCTAGTCGCCTCCTTAGGCAACTCGTCATCCTCCACTACAACATCATGTAGATCTTCTTCCTTCAATCCTAGTTCCTCCATCATTGCTTCGAGGTCGGTGATGGCCTGTCCCGAGCTCGACGCAGACTTGTCCATGTTTCCTCTGGCCCGGGGGTGTTGCGTTCCACGGGCGTTGGGAGTTCCCTAGTGATCCCGATCCCCGCGGCTCGCCGACAGAGAGAGGGGCAGGGGAGATCAGATCTCTACGGCGAGGGCGCCGCCGTCGCTGAGAGGATACCAAACCCTAGCGAGAGGGGAAAAATATGTAGCGGGTTCTAGTTCAGCTGGATGGAACGTCATGATTGCAGCAGTAGATCATGTGTTCAAAGTCCCCACGGCGCAATTTTTCTTTTTGAGCTATAGTGTGTGTCTCTATCTTCATGGGTCGGCCCAGTCGATGACACGCCTGTGCAAATCCTCAGCAACTTGACACAGAGAGCGTCACATAGGAAGTCCCCAGCAATCAGGTTGGAACCCGCAGCATATCCGGCTTGCCTGCTCCCTCCCCATGCTCTCATCCGTGCTCCCACTTCATCCTACGGCTGTCTTTTTCCCTTTTCCTTTCTAATCTGATCATCTCCCCCCTGATTTTAAGGGGGTGGGCCGGGCCTTATTTTGTTCCAATCAAATCAAGACACGTATGCAGGAGCACGGATGGGCGCACGCACGAGGAGCGGGCAAGTTTCGTCCCTCTGTTGGTACAGCAGTAACAACCATGCTTTCTTACCCACTTGTGCACATTTCATTGTCTCAAAAAAAACTTGTGCGTCAAAAACTGTCCTCAGAACACCAGTCCAAGCAAACTGGGAAGCACCTCCTAGGGAGACTGTTAAGATTAATGTTGATGGTGCGTTTGATGCACGCACGGTACAAGGAGGGTGGGGACTAATCTACCGCAATTCAGAGTCGAACATGATGTTTATGGCAGCTGGCTCAATCCACAATATAGCTGACGCTTTACATGCGGAGACGATGGCCCTCTATCATGCAGTCAAGCTGGCTGATCAATTGGGTGTAGGACGTGTGTTGTTTGAAACGGACTGCCTAACAGTAAAGCAAGCGGTGTGCTCTGAATCACATGATTTTGCTCCTCCGGGGCAGCTATTTGAAGAGATCAAGGCCAAGCCGAGTTCTCTGTTTATCCAGGTGGGAGTGGTCCATGTTGGACGCAGTTGTAATATGCCAGCGCATGTGTTGGCAGCGATGGGTACAGCGTATGCTAGGACTGAATCGAACTTTTGGTTGGATGGCTTCCCTGTCGATGTAACCCGTCATCTAACCAGCAATGTTGTCGTGATATAAATGGAGTACGAGTGCTCCATCTAAAAAAAACTTGTGCACATTTCTTTTTTCTTTTCCTTTTATTTGTTCTTTTAGTTCCCCTTTTTTCTTTCCGGGTTTGCTTGTCTTATTTGGTTTTTCTTTATTTTTCTGTTTTCTTAAATAAGCGATTTTGTTTTCATATTGATAATATTTCCCAAATTGACGAACTTTTATTTAAATTCATGAACTTTTTTCGAAATTGCACAAAGTTTTTTTTCAAATTGGATGAACATTTTTCAGTTTGATGATTTTTTTAAATTGATATTTTTTAGTTTTTTCTGTACTATTTTCAAAATTGATGTACCTTTTCCAAATTTGATGGAATTTTTTCTGTTTGGTGAATTTTTTTTCAGAATTGATGAACTTTTTCCAAATCCGATGGACTTTTTCAAAATCAATGAACTTTTTTCAAATTGATGATCTGTTTTAAAAATTTGTGAATTTTTTACGGAAGTGACGAACTTCTCTAACCTCAAAATTGATTAACTATTTTTAAGGTGACAATTATCTTCTAAATTCTTGTTTTTTTCCTGAATTGGTGAAGATTTTTAACTTTTCAAATATGCGAGTTCTTTTAAAATAGCGCGGCTACAAATGTTCTTAATGTGTGCGTGTTGCAATTTGTCACGAGCACTGAGATGATACAGTGGTAGCTAACCTCTTTCAGGAATGTTGTGTGTGAGTTCGATACCCCACCCCCCTAGCCACCACCTTTTTTAGGGGACCACTTTTTTTACTTTTTAGGGTACCATATTTTTTGTGTGGATTTTCGCGCTACAGTCTTCGATGTGCTGTGCGTTCATGAGCTGGCCCGCTAGGATGCTGTAGTGGGCGCCAGTTTGCTTCCACGACGCTTTAAGCGCCGAATAGGAGGTCCCGTGGATGCTGGACACTAGAGCCAACGAGTGCTAGTGTCTACAAAAGCAACACGGAACATTAAAGAACTAAAACAGCAGCACGAGATCTTGAAAAATATCAAACCCGAACATTTTTTTATAGAAAGAGTGAATTTTTTAATCCTGGATATTTCGAAATTTTGATACAATTTATTAAAACTCAAGTATTTTTTGAAAAAATAATATTTTTTCAACATGTGAACAATTATTGAGAACACAAACAAGTTTTGGAAACAGGACATTGATTGAAAGCGAGGGGAAAGTTGGCGCGTCACATTCTATGCATGGTTGCTGTGTGACGTTTGACTAAGAGGGTGACTGTTGAGTCGACATGGAGCCCAGGTCAGCCATTCAGTGTTGTGTTTTCAACCGATTACAGCGACGGTGACCAATGTACGTGATTGCAGAGAAGTGTTAAAGGACGGGACTCTATGTTTGTCATGGGCATGACATGCAACACGGTTGCTTCTCGGATGATTTGTGGTGAATTATGGGATCGGTTGAGTGAAAAGTGACATGCATGGTTAGGATTAAGGGACTGGTTGAGTGAAAATTTACATGCATGGTTAGAATTAAGGGATCAGTTGAGTGAAAAGTGACATGTATGGTCAAAATTAAGGGATTGGTCAAGTGAAAAGTGACATGCATGGCTAAGATGAGAGTCAACAATTGTGTGACCAGTGAGTGTACATCCTAGAGTCAACTAGTCATGCATGTGGACGAGCATGATCCAGTTCATGTAGCTGCCGATTGGAGTGCTATTAACGACAGTACGATGTGACGAGGAAGTTCTAACAGGGCTTGCATCCTATACCAAAAAATAAAAAATGAAGGAAGAAATTTGTACTCCGTCCTTTCTTAAATATTTGTCTTTTTAGAGATTTCAAATGAACTACCACATACGAATGTATATAGATATATTTTAGACTAAGATTCACTCATTTTGCTCCATATATAGTCATTTGTTGAAATCTCTAGAAACGGAAGGAGTAATAGCGAAGTATACTAAAAGTACCAGTAAGTTCTTCCTCCATTTACAAACATAAAAAAGAAAATGCAGTATATTTTTTGCGTAATCAATACCACTTAAAGGTGCTTTTCAATGAGAATTCAACTACATTGTATCTTTTTAACGTATAATCAACATACGGTTAACACGTTTTTTTTAAGAATAACTTTTGATCTATTCATCAACTGTCAAGATAGTATAAAATCATCAGAAGTAAAAAAAAGCATCTAGCGACGACTATTAGCACTGGAGCGAGCCGAAGGTGCACCGCCGTCTTCGTCTCTTCCTCATCGGAGGCGACCAAACTTTGTTGTAGTAAAAAGTCAGAAAATCGTCGTGTTAAGGCCCCGTAGGACAAGCGCACCAGAACAACAACCGCCGCCGATGATGAGAAGTATAGATCGGAAGGATCTAACTTATAGACACATGGACACAGACGAACGAAGACAGAATCCACGTGGATCCACTGAAGATGAACGCCGATTGAATCCCATGAGATCCGCCGTAGACAAACCCAGTGACTGGACAAACCTCCAGTCGCCCTTCGACGATGCTGCAAACACCACCGGAATAGGAACTAGGCAGCGAGAATTTTATTCCATATTCAGAAAGCCGTTTTTTTTTTGCAGGGATATTCAGAAAGCCCTTGCATATTCTTAATCAGAAAACTTTACGTATTGTCGCAAAGAGAGTAAACGGTGGATGGAATAATAAGTTCCGGCACGCTATCTCTCCTAGCTCTTCGTTGACGACGAGATAGCGGCTGTCCCGGAGGCCCTGACGGCCGGAGCTGCTGCCGGGGGACAGCACTAACCGAGTGACTGAACCCTGGCCAAACCCACGAGGAGAAACTTGTAAAGCGAAACCCACCAAAGCATGTTGTACGTACCCACGCAACTCTGCGTGCGTGCATGCACCACACAGCTAGTAGTAGCCTCCTATTGCTGCACGTAAAGGACCTGTCCCGACCACAATCGCGCGCCATGTCGTATCACCATCCCGGCAAAAGAGGCCCACGCGCGCGGCTGCTTCTCCGTCCCGCCATTTGTCCCGCTCCCACTGTTACGCACGTTGTGCAGCGCCCTCGCTCTTTCGACGTGTCCTCCCCGGGGTCCATATATATGTAGCCGAGAAGACAACTGTTGTCTGTTGATGCTCTTCACCGGTAGAAATATCAGCACATTCTTGCATCCGTCTCACTCTTGACCGTGTCATTTGATACATTTGTTGAGTCGGTTCTGACAGGAACTTGCAAGTACATCGTGGTCTCGTAGACAAACAGGAACGGTATTCTGTACAGCGTCTGACAATCCGGGCTACAAACTATGTATGGCCGATTAATAACTGTATATATATTCCTTCGTAAACGTTTTAGATCATTAAAGTAGTGATTTAAAACGCGAAAATTCACAAGAGTGGACGAGCTCGCGTGGTCTCGGAATCGCTGGGCGCTCGTTCGCATCTGGATACGGGCTGCATTAGGTTCTGTCAACTGTGTCTATTCTTTTTAAATGCTGATACTTGGTCCTGTGGGGATGATGGGACCCGCATGCACAGTGGACGGACGTTTGCCGGACGTGGTGACGACGTCCTGGACCGATTTAATGTTCACTCTCTTTTCTTCTATTGTAGAGACTTCCATATATACATTCTATGTACAATCGTATCATGCAAAGTAAAATGTATTAGACGTGCATCTTTATCTTATATGTTACAACATGTTGAAATTTGATCTTTTTTTCTTCTTATACAATGTGACATGGTTTGTAGAAGATTTTTTTTCATTGTCCCACGACTCAATATTTGACAAAGATTCACACGTATAATTTTTTTGTACCTAAATGTATTTGTGTGTGTGCGCGCGCGTGGGTGTGATACCTGTAGTGTGTGTAACAATGGCATTTTTTTATTCTAAAGTACTTAAGTAATTAATAATCGGAATATTTTTCTTCTTAGAACATGCATGTGTGTCCCATTTTATATGTTTATTTCTAGTAGACAAATTTCTCTTCTGTAGGATTGAAAATTAATAAATTTCTCTTCTGTAGCATGGCAAATTAATAAATATATGCCATATTTTTTGAGAAATAAATGCAAACACTACCATGTGCCCATGGAAGATTTCCTAAATTTGCTATCTTTTCAGAGAACAGAATTCTTTAAATTTTCCATGTGCACATTACGAAAATTTCAAATTCGCCATGGATTTCAAGAAAAAAAATCCCTAAACTTGTCATGTGCCCACGGCAAATTACAGTAGTTGCCATGCTTTTTTTAGAGAAATAACATCCCTATACTTGCCATGTGCCCATGACAAGTTCCTAAATTTGCCATCCTTTTAAAGAACAAAATTCCTAAATTTTCCATGTGCCTATTACATTTTCCCCCATAAGTTACCATGATCTAGGAATATTTTTTTCTAAGTTTTTCATGACCTATAGAACATTTTCTCTCAAAGTTGTCATGGATAATGGCAATTTTAAATCGCATGTTTTTTGTACAAACCCATGGCAATTTTTAATGTGTTTTTTTGGTAAAATCGTTGTTATATCACGGCAAAATTATCAAATGTATCTTTCGCCAAAAAATAATTGTATGTAGCATGTCAAATTTTAGACGCAGAAAGAACATACATAGTTTTTTTACCATCATGACTACATTTTTTACATGTGAAATTTGTTTTCACACATGGCAATAAACTTTTTCCTGGTCCATGGCAAGTTTTAGATCAATTAGTTATTCAACTACTCCGCACAAAAGAGATTTCTTTTTGTTTTCCTGCCACATGCTGGTGAAGGGAGCGTTCGCGTCCTATCATTGCTACTTTTTTTTAGCAAAAATCATCGCTGCTGCCTTCACGGCGTTGGTTAACTCCGTTAGGAACATAGTGGCCCACAACCCTTTCTGTACCTTTCCCAGCTCCCTATGCAAAACTAATATCTTCACCGTCCATAATTACTGCCACCACGTGACCTTGTTCCATTGGTCTACAAACCAGGAGCATGCGAGCTCGTCCTCCACATTGCCGCTCTCTTTAAAACGTCTCATATTTGTTTGTAAACAAATATAAGACATTTCAGATATTTATTTATAGAGGGAGTTTCAGATATTTATTTGTAGAGGGAGTACAAGTACACGGTAAACTAAATCTTGTGTTTGAGTTTAGTTAAAATCTTAAATACCATTTAAGTTGCATGACAAATGTGTAAGTTTAGTACCATAATGTTAGTTTATTGAGAGAAAAACACCGATATAAAGGGGAGATGTTCTACTCTTCCTTGTACCATGAGAAAAGAAAGCAACAGTGCGCGTGCTTACTCATTCATTTCTTGTCGTGTGAGTCGAGTTCGAGCTAATATATGCACCTTATTAGAAGAACTACAAATTTGCATGGCAGTACACTGTCGGGCTCTAGTTGTACGTCCCCTTTTATGTAGAGGAGATACAAAGGAGAGATAGGATACACACACAATGAAGAATAGAGCAGAAAACAGAACACACCCTCTAGCCAAGTCCTTCTAGTGCTGAGCTGCTTCTACGACAACTGTGTGCACAACCGTCCAGAAGAATAGCACCTCGAAATCACGTCCCTTGAGAGCCTGCACCGGCTGAGGAGCGATAAGGGTTTTGGGGAGCGTCTCGGAATGACTGCTCGCATAAATTCGACTACATCTGATGTCTGTCCGCATGCTTCGACTGCTTACTCTACGACGGATGACCACCTTGTTTTTCATAACCATGGCCGAAGAAGTTCTTACACCTGAGTTTCCGGTGCCCTCGTATGTTCTGTCCCTCCCTCTGTTGACATGTGCCCTTGATCCATATGCCTATATGCGATGTTCCTAGTCTGTTGTATGTGATTTTTCATGTCAGTAATTTTGTGATGATGCTAATCTGAATTAAGCTTAAAAGAAAATATGTATAATATTAGCATATACCCCTAATCTGAATTTAGGGGGGGGGGGTACCGAAGGAGAAGTATTATGTTTTTCTTTGCCTTCGTGTTTCTTGTTTCTTTTTTATTTCTTTTAGTTTTTCCTCGTTATTTTCCCATTTTAATTATTCAAAATTATATTTTACTTTTCTTTTTACACTATTTATAATTTCATTAGTAAAACACATTTTCATGTTCGTGATCATTTTTATCAAGAGTACATTGTGATTTTTTTTTCAATTTTTAAAGTGTACTATGAACATTTTTTTAGTTCATGGTGTACATTTTTTTATATGATGGCCATTTTTAAAGTGTTCACATATTTTTAGAAATATGTTCACCAACTTTTAGGAAATGATCACATATTTTATAAAAACAAAATCATGTAGATATTTATTGCATATTTTCTTAAGAAAAGAATCGAAGATTTTACGGGGAACAAGAAACCTTACCAAACTGGAGCAGACCCAAAAAACCAAACAAAAAATCACCGAAAACCAGATGAACGCTGCTGGCCGGCCCGTATGTTGGGAAGCATGCGTTGCCTTAACATTTTGACGCATTTCGTAGCGGTACAAAGTGTCTCCTTAAGATAAATAACAGTGCGAGATGGGCTCCCAAGGAAAACAATTAAAGGTGTGTTCTACATATTGCAATAGTGCCATGGTCGAGGATGCTACCCAAAATAAAATGTTCGAAGATGCTCGCTTCAAGGATGAAAGCGAACCTCAAATGGAGAACGCTTACGGTTTGGCGAAAGTGGTAACGGGATTGCCAATGTACCGTTGATGATCTACAAATGAACATACTTCCACTATATAACTATATAAAGGGTAGGTACGACGATAGAGAAGTGTATGTTTTCTTTTCACTGTTGTAATAGTGCGCATAATGCTATAAAAAATGGTTTCAGTATAGGATGCGAATTCACACTGTTTCAGTACAATAACTGTACTCCACTGAGGAGTGAGGGATCTCAGATTCAGCATCACATTATTTTGGACCGATCTGCGCCTGTATGTCCCAAAGGGAGCAATTTGCATTCTCTCACACATTCATCATCGATAATGATTGTAATGAATCGATCTGATTAGAGAGAGGAATAACATTACATCCCTAGTTTCCCTGAAGCAAAATGGAGTAAGCCAGACCCTCAATTTATTAAATTGAATGTTGATGCAGCTTTTTATCCAGATGAAGATGCGGGGGCTACAGCGGCCATACTACGGAATGTTAGAGGAAACTTTGTGGCGGCACAATGCAAATTTATCCCTTTCGCTGCAGATGTGATCACTATAGAAGCTTTGGCAATGAGAGACGGTCTAGTTTTTGCTAATTCTCTTGGATTCAATCGGTTGGAAGCGGAATCAGACTCCCTACAGGTTATTAACTTCTGTAATGGTCAAACTAGATGGTGGGACTCAGCAGCGGCAATCTTCGCGGAATGTGTGGATACTAGTTCCTTGATCGGGATGGTCATTTTTAAGCATTGTTATCGTTCTTGTAATCAAGCAGCTCATGCGCTAGCTAATTTTTGTTTCTGTAATAAATCTTCTTTCAGTTGATTGGATGAGCCTCCTGACTATGTTCTCAGTAAGCTCATGGACGATATAAACATTGTTTAATTTTAATAAAGCTAGCCATGATGACCTTTCTAAAAAAATGGTTTCAGCATTGGACGCACCGTCAAGATTATACAAATGCGAATTCGCACTGTTTCATTATAACTGTACTGAATCGTTTCCACTGAGGGTCTGCGGGATCCTAACGTTTCCACTGAGGGTCTGCTCAGATTCAGCAGCACATTGATTTGACCGATCTGCCCTATATGTTTCAAAGGAAGCAATTTGCAGTCTCATACACATTAATCGAAATAATCAATAAAATGGCCGTATGCATCTTTCAGGTGCAGAGGCCCGGAGGTCATCCTCCTTTTCTAAAAAAAACACATTCATCGATTATGATTGGAATGAATCGATCTGATTAGAGGAATAGCATTACACCGGGTTAATCGTAATTGGCTTGCCGGAAGAGACTTGTTGATCCAGCAAGAAACGAAACCAACCAACAGAAAGGGGAAACAAATATCAAGAAGAATAAGAAGACCTGGTTACCGACAACTACATCCCCTTCGTCAGTCCAGCACCCCGTACGTGGAGCATCTTCCCCGACGCCGACGTCGGGCGTCACGCACGGGTCAGTTCAATTCAGTCGCCGTGCGCGCGCGCGCGCGTTCGCCGGCGTCCGTTACTTATATATCCTGCGACCTGGTCGGAATGGTTAATCGATCGACACCTGCTACGGCTGCGGTGTGGATCACGTCCTGACCCGGCGCAGGGCGAAGTATGCCAGCAGGCGGTAGCCGAAGAACATGGCGACGAGGGCGGCGACGCAGGTCCACGTGCCGGCCTCGCCGTGCGTGGACTCGAGCGGGAGCAGCTGGGCGAGGTGCCCGCTGTACTGCACGGCGATGAGCAGGCGGTAGCAGTAGTAGGTGAAGGAGGAGTACTTGGCCCAGATCATGAAGATCGGCACGTTGTGCACGTAGAAGCCGCCGGTGAGGAGGTAGGCGAGCATGATGACCGTGGCGAGCGTGGAGGCGCGCTTGGCGTCCATCATGAGGGCGCCGATGGCGAGCCCGAGCCCCTCGGCGACGAGCACGTAGGAGAGGATGACGAGGAGGGTGAGCGCGAACGCGGCGGGCGCCGGGTTGAGCCCGGCCATGAGGTAGACGATGAGGGTGAAGGCGGCGGGCAGCGCGAGCTCCATGGGCAGGTCGCCGGCCATCCTGGCCATGAAGTAGGAGGAGAGGGAGTACATGCCGGAGGCGCGCTCGCGGGCGAGGACGGGGCGCTCCTGCGGGAAGGCGAAGACGGCGTTGAAGGAGGCGAAGACGCCCCAGAAGATGGAGATGAAGAAGAGGAGGCCCATCCGGTCCTGCACCTCCAGCGGCGTGGAGCGCCACCACATGGCCCCGGCCACCAGCGCCGGCGCGATGATCTGGAAGATGCGGAGCGACGTGAAGGTCTCGTGGCGGCGCTCCTTGAGGCTGCGCCGGAGCAGGATGGTGAACTGGTTGGTCCAGCTCGTGCACCCAGACCCGCTGCAGCTCTCCAGCGGCTGCTCGCCCGCGCCGCCGCCGGCGTGGCCATTCTCGACGTGCGCGCCGGCGCCGATGGCGGCCTTGACCTTGGGGGCGAGCTCCCTGGCGTAGGACGCGATGAGCGACTGCTTGACGCTGACTCCCTCCGCCGGGCGATCGCTGTACTCCGCTTGCGCAAAGCCTGCACAGACACACATCGAACAACAGTCAGAAAACACAAGCTTCCACGTGCTCTGCAAAAAAAGGATGGCGATAATGGGCATCATGATCATCAAACAGCGAAAATGATAGGCGCGTGAACGTTCAGTCTGCGTCTGCGGAATCTAGCGGACGTAGCAGTGAACGGATCACAACGAGTTTCGCGTACGTGCTCGCCGTGCTCTGATGATGTGCCGGTGCACTCAACAGGTTCGTGCCGTGCCAAGCCAAGCCAAGCAGCAGAAAAGAAAAGGACTCTTCCATCTATCTCTTTCTTCTATCTCGAAAGGGCGCGGAATTGCACCGAGAAACGATTCCTCCTGTCTAAAGCGGGCGGTATATCTCCAACTGTAGCGACACAGGCGCTCGGAACAATATCGACGGTGGTTGCCTCCCGGGATCCGCTTCTCCTTCCTTCTCATCCTCATCTCAGGTGAGGTGGCCGGTGCTAACGCGCCGCGGGAAAGACGACGCTAGCTGCCACAGCCGGAAACGGATCCAACTGAAAGCTGCCACCGGTGTCGGACGGATCTACCTACGTATCAGCTATTCATTTCTTCATTCAGTTGTCTGAAAGTACGTACAGCACTGAAAACACATGCAGTTTTAGCAAGCCTCCAATCCGTGCATAAAGTGAGGTGCATAATGGGATCTTGACGATCCGCGCAAATGGCTAGAGATGTGCTTGGGATTTTCTGTATCTTCTTCAGAAAACTTGTATAAAAGACAAGCGCGTAGGCCAAATCACCCGTGAAATGGTAAGCCCGGTCGCCAAAAATGCGGGCAGGTTGATTAGACAGTGGTTACATTACACTACACCGGAGAAGTAGAGTAGGGGGAACGCACTGGACTGGACCGTGTGGCGAGAGCTATCGGCATCGGTCCAATATTATGATGTGCAGCCCCACTAGCAGTGTCCCACCGATGGGAGCCTCCGTGACATGTGTCCGGTGGGTGCGATTATTCAGCCATAATTAAAGTGCTTTGCGCAAAAGCTAGCGAGAGAACACACTACTCCTAGCAGTACTAGTAGCTATCGATAGGGCCTAGGGCACTCGCACCGCTCTTTTTTGTTGTGCACCTTCTCTCGCTCTTCCGATCTTTTTTGTTGGGTGCACTCCACACTCGCCTGCCGGATTTGTTTTGCCCGTCTCCAATGTCATCATCACTAATCCAAAAATCTAGTCACCCGCGATTCTAAAAGGGGGACATAAACATGTACGTACGGTGCTATTCCTCCTCTAGATTGTCTAATGCTTCGGTGAATCTAGATTTCTATTCTTGCTCATGTTTCTTGACTATGGTTAGCTAGTTTCATGGAAAGAAGAGGTTGCTAATGGTGGGTTGATAGCTGTGGTTAATTAGTGGTGTGAGTACTCACCATTAGCGAGGTCGAGCATGAAGTCGGCCGGGTTGACGTGGAACCCCGGCGCGAAGCCGACGGAGGCGAAGTAGTCCATGGCGTCGCGGCCGGAGCCGTGGTACATGCAGCTCCCCTCGGAGAGCAGCAGCACGGAGTCGAACGCCCGGTACACGCGGCTGGACGGCTGGTGCACAGACAGCACCACCGTGCGCCCCCTGCGCGCCAGCGCCGACAGCGTGGCCACCAGCCGGGACGCGGCGGTGGAGTCCAGCCCGGAGGTCGGCTCGTCCAGGACCAGCAGGCTCGGGTTCACTAGCAGCTCGTGCCCGATGCTCACGCGCTTCCGCTCGCCGCCGGACACGCCGCGCACGAACGCGTTGCCCACGATGGTGTCGGCGCAGGCGCCGAGGCCCAGCTCCGCGATCACGGCGTCGGCGGCGGCCAGCTTGGCGGAGGTCGGGGCGGAGGTGGGGAGGCGCAGCATGGCGCAGAAGGCGAGGGTCTCGCGGACGGTGAGGTGCGGGTGGAGGATGTCGTCCTGGGCGACGAATCCCGTGCGGCGCTGCACGGCGCGGCACGGGGCGCGCCCGCCGGTCAGGACCGTCCCGGAGTAGCGGCCGGCGAGGCGGCCGCCCAGGATGGACAGGAGCGTCGACTTGCCGCTGCCAGACGGGCCTAGCACGGCCAGGACCTCCCCGGGCCGCGCCTCGCCGGTGATCCCCTTGAGTATCGTCCTCTCCTCAACAGCCGCCGACACGCCGCCGAGGCCACCACCACCACCACCCGAGTGCGATATCCTTCCCGGCGGCTCCTTCGCCGGCCCGGCCGTCCTCTCCACCTTGACGCGGTAAGCGACGTCGATGAACTGCAGCACATCATCAAGCGCACGCCCGCCGTCATAAACAAGTCGGCGACTCAAAGTTCAAACCGTGCGCGCGCATGCAGATCGGCCATGCATGTAGCTCCGTGCGTACGTACCTGGAGATTCAGCGGCGTGCAGACGGACGTGAGGAAGCAGTCCATCTTGGACGACGGCGCCGGTGCGGCCGTGGGCGAGACTAAGCCGCCGCCGCCGCCGCCATGCACGCTCTGCCCGTTCGGAGGCATCGCGGTCGCGGCTCGAACTTAATTTTGCTCGGCACCACACGATCGATATGGACCAGCAGAGATGATCGACGCTGACGACAAAGAGAAAGAGCGAGTGGAAATCTGACGGCGAGACGAACGAGAGTGGTGGAGGTGGAGGTGGTTGGCGCGAGCTCGGTCGAGCGGGATGGGATGGTGGTGGTGGTGATCGATCGGGTATGAGAAGATCGAAGGGGATGTGGGAGGCTGGAGGGGTATATAAAGGAGGGGGAGGCCATGGCACATGGACATGGAGGTGGTGAGGGCCACGTCACCGGCGCGGGGGACGGGGCACGTGGCGGGAGGGGCGCGGCGAGTGGAGCGGCGGGCCCACCGGCGGCGGTGAGCTTTTGGCGCGCGGCACCCACCCATGCCCCCGCCCCGCCTTTTTGGTTGGACCGGCGCCGCTGGGGTCGCCGTGGAAGAGAAGGGAAGAGAGGTGAGCGAGCACACGTTGCCGCTGGCTGCGTTTGGTTCGGTTCGGGGAATCGAAGCTAGGAGGAAGAAAAGCGCGCGAGAGCATGGTGCGCGAGGTGGTGCGGTGGCATCAGCAGAGCGCACCTGTGTGCGCGCCGCACCACGGGCATATCACTGCCCTGCCCGGACCTCCTACTGTGCCGGGGCGGTTAATATTAACAAAGCCGCGGTCGCGGATTTTACAAAGTGACTATTGACTTGTCGAATTGCTGTTTCTCAGTCAGCTCAGTCGCTGGACATCCTCGAGCGTAATTTTCCACAAAAGCATTGTGCGCAGTTAGGCCTAGAAACGCAATGTTTGTTACTATGGTTGCATATTTTGACGTAGAGGACCTGGGTTATCCTCTTTTTGGGAAGAGAAGTTGCATGTTTACCGTGTAAATAAAGTTGCACGTAATCTCTAAACGTGCAGCCGTCTAGTAGACCATCAAATTAGAAACCATCGATTTAAAGGTAAAAGGTTTTCCATCAACGATTTTTTTTTGAAACTTCGAATTTAGATACTCTTCGAGGAAGCTATGCAATGTGTAGAGTTGATATGCAAATGTATTCCGGTCAATTGTGTGTTTGTGGTACTACTAGTAAAATTCATCACATGAAAGTAAAACAAATGGAGATGTTTTTTCTTTGAATATGGGCTGGTTCCAATTTTGTGTTACTAATAGTAAAATTCATCACAGGGTACATGAACGTTAGTAAAACACATTTGATCCCAAAGACTTGGAATTAGAAAAAATCTCGTCTTTGAGCTATATTTTTAGCCAAACCAATATGACCAATTAGGTTTCCTAAAAAAATGACCAATTAGGTGGTGTGGACTGGCAGACGAACAATGTAGGGAAGTAAAAATGCATAAATAAACTAAAGCTGCTGAAAAAAACAAAAAAATAACACATAGCATGACCGTGACTTCCTCTCATTTTCCTTCCTTGGCTATAGGTGGCTAGGGTAAGCTCTCCCCTTCAGGCTTCGCCGGCGAGCCCGTGCCTGCCGCTCCAGCGGCTGGTGGCAGGGAGGGGGATCTCGTTGCGTTCGCTCCGATTTGTAGTTTAGGTTAGGGCTTTTTAGTCCGCGCATATGCGGTGCTCGGATAGATGACCATGCTTCTTCTTCGGGTATGCCTTCCAGACTTCGATCCTCCATGAGTTTGTACGTCTGGACGTAGTCGGCAAAGTTTCGGCGTAGATTTTAGCCATCTCCTCGGGACGGCGAGGTTAGAGTTTTTTGTCATATGGCAAGATTTGGTGTTAGGTGCTTGAGATCTATGCAAGGGTTCAACCGACACAAGTGCAGCTCTAGGCCGCTGGTCCTTAGGGGCACGTGCATGAAGACCTCCCGACTGTCATCGACAAGATCAAGCAAGCTCCAATAGGAGCGGCGACAGTGGTACGTCGGCAACTCATTCTAGAGGCAGTAGTGGTCATCCCATGGTCTCTAAACCTTGATATAATGTTTATTATGTTTAAGATGCTTTGTACTTTCAATGAACCTTTATAAGAAATATAATCTTTTTCACAAAAAACAAATAAACAAAAAGAAAGAAACTAAATAGGCTCAGAACTTATTTTTGGGCTCGGGTACAGATTACACAATAAGATGGATTTCAAGGAAAAATTTGAAAACCATGGTTCTTTAAAAGACGCCCAAAATTATAAAGAAAGGAAAGAAAACATTAGCATTCCATTGCTTCCAGGAATTCATGAAAACTCAAAACATAATTTAGAAACAATAACGCAAAATCAAGAGATGGCGATTAAACAATATTAAAAACTTATAAACCATTTGCGCTTTTCTGGAGCTCCAACTTGTATTTTTTTACATCCTAATATTCCAACTGTTTTAAGATATTTGTGGAATAATACTACTTTCGGTGATTGCCAAATTTTCTTTGACATTCTTATTCACATTATCTAATACTTGGGCGTCCTCTCTTTTTCCACATTTATTGATTTTATTTTCTTTGTTAAAGCACCACCGTCGCACTTCATATTTGTTGCATCACTTTCTTTTACCTCATCTTGTATCATTTTGACTGATGTCAAGGATCCACATTTCCAGGTTTCAAACATTTTAGTCTGGTGTTGAAGTTCAAAAAAATAAAATATGGCATCGACCAACCGTTGACGCGCCAACAATAGATATTGGCATGTGGCACTTTTCCTTCACGATTCTATTATTTAGCAGGTAACTAATATTTTTTCCAGGATCAGTTGATTCTTTCGTGCGTGTAGCCTTAAGGCCGAGATGGGGACGTCGAGACCAGAAACGATGTCCCTCAGCGAGCTCCCACCTCGAACAAGCCAAAGCCGTGATCCCATGGCTAGCTAGATGCGAGTCGGAAGCTTGACGGTTCGGGTAAGGAGAGTGCGGAGAGGTCAATGCCGATGAAGATCGTGATGAGTATAGAGGGATGACTGGGGTGGAGGAGGTGATGGGTTGGGCAAGGCAGGCGGAACTCAATAGTGGGCGCATGTCGCTGGTGCAGCGGATCACAATTTAGCTAGCGTCAGAATGGGGCTCGACAATGTTCAAGGAGGAAGAAGGGGATCCCTCTGGGGAGAAAATAGGCTAGATGATGAGGACATGATACGTCTCCAACGTATCTATAATTTTTTATTGTTTCATGCTATTGTATTATCCGTTTTGAATGTTTAATGGGCTTTACTAAGCACTTTTATATTATTTTTAGGACTAACCTATTAACCGAAGGCCCAGTGCAAATTGTTGTTGTTTTTTGCCTATTTCAGTGTTTCGCAGAAAAGGAATAATAAGCGGAGTCCAAACGGAATGAAACCTTCGGGAGAGTTATTTTTGGAACAAACGTGATTCAGAGGACTTGAAGTGGAGAGGCCACGAGGCAGGGAGGCGCGCCTGCCCCCTGGGCACGCCCCCACCCTCGTGGGCCCCTCGCAGCTCCACCGACGTACTTCTTTCTCCTATATATATATCCATATACCCCGAAAACATCCAGGAGCACCACAAAACCCTATTTCCACCGCCGCAACCTTCTGTACCCGTGAGATCCCATCTTGGGGCCTTTTCCGGCACTCCGCCGGAGGGGGAATCGATCACGGAGGGCTTCTACATCAACACCATAGCCTCTCCGATGATGTGTGAGTAGTTTACCACAGACCTTTGGGTCCATAGTTATTAGCTAGATGGGTTCTTCTCTCTCTTCGGATCTCAATACAAAGTTCTCCTTGATCTTCTTGGAGATCTATTCGATGTAATTCTTTTTCCGGTGTGTTTGTCGAGATCTGATGAATTGTGGGTTTATGATCAAGATTATCTACGAACAATATTTGAATCTTCTCTGAATTATTTTATGTATGATTGGTTATCTTTGCAAGTCTCTTCAAATTATCAGTTTGATTTGGCCTACTAGATTGATCTTTCTTGCAATGGGAGAAGTGCTTAGCTTTGGGTTCAATCTTGCGGTGTCCTTGCCCAGTGACAGCAGGGGCAACAAGGCACATATTGTATTGTTGCCATCGAGGATAAAAAGATGGGTTTATATCATATTGCTTGAGTTTATGCCTCCATCATGTCATCTTGCCTAATGCGTTACTTCGTTCTTATGAACTTAATACTCTAGATGCATGTTGGATAGCGGTCGACGTGTGGAGTAATAGTAGTAGATGCAGAATCGTTTCGGTCTACTTGTCGCGGATGTGATGCCTATATACATGATCATGCCTAGATATTCTCATAATTATGCACTTTTCTATCAATTGCTCGACAGTAATTTGTTCACCCACCGTAATACTTATGCTATCTTGAGAGAAGTCACTAGTGAAACCTATGGCCCCCGGGTCTATTTTCCATCATATAAGTTTCCAATCTATTTTTACTTTGCATTCTTTACTTTCAGTTTATACATAAAAATATCAAAATATTTATCTTATTATCTCTATCAGATCTCACTTTTGCATGTGGATGTGAAGGGATTGACAACCCCTTTATCGCGTTGGTTGCAAGGTTCTTATTTTTTTTGTGCAGGTATAAGATGACTTGTGTGTAACCTCCTACTGGATTGATACCTTGGTTCTCAAAAACTGAGGGAAATACTTGCGCTACTTTACTATATCACCCTTTCCTCTTCAAAGCAAAAACCAATGCAGTGCTCAAGAGGTAGCGATACACCACAACCACCGACAAATCTCCAACAATTATAAGTCCAATCACAAGAAGTCACACCAAACAAATAAGTGACCAGGTGAACGCTAACTTAAGTTTACCTTGATGACACAACTATGCTTTCATCCCCATTGTTGTTGGTTGAACTTAGGTATCACATGGAAGAAATCCAACAACCTATGAGATTTTCAAGCAACCGGTCTGGAGGAACAAGTTTGGAGAAAACAAGTTTCAAGTGAAGCTGATGCTGTCAGTTTTTACCTCTGATGTTTCGTTGAGCCACACCCATGTGATGGAGAGACGGGGCCATAGGGGTACATCAACAGAAGCTACATCAAATTATCTTTCCAATGCAAAAAACCTCACGTCATTTGGAGTTGTGAGTCAAAAGTTCTAGTCATTCTCGTGGAAAGTGTTCAGGTTGTCAAGGCTTCGCGAATTTCCGAGGAGCTCTGCAACAACTCCCAAAGTTGACTGCTTATTCACCCAAGGAAGCCATGCAAACCTGCTTACTTTTGAAACCATTTTCACACCTAGCTAAAGGGGGTTGTCCCTGCTATAAAACCCCATCTCCCCCATCCTCTTAGAAACCTTTTGTCAAAACCATTTAGCTACAAGCTTATGCAGCAAGACTGCTAGAGAGATCCGAGAGATCTTGCTACCTTTGCTCTTGTGAGCTCATTCGGATTCGCGAGAAGGAGCCTCTGGTTCCCCCTAGTTCGTGCTCTACGGTTCCGGCCGTTCTGTGTGGATTAGTCCCTGCTTGTGGTTCTGCGATTGTTTGGTCAGCGGGTTGGAGTTCTTGTAGCTTCGGTCAGCCATCCCCAACGTACGGGTTGCATCCAACCTTGGCAGGTATAAAGCTAGTTATCCCAGCTGCTTGCAGCTAGTTATCTATCCTGATTCAATCCTATGACGTGAAGATCGGGCCACCCTCGAGCGTGAACTCGTTCATCGGGTTCCCACCTATCACTAGAGAAAGAAGATAAACAATGCTCGGAACAAGGGAAGTGCGTTGGACAGACATCCAACAATACAAACAAAATAGACGAACTTCTTACCTCGAGTCACTCCGCTTCAATAGATGAGAGCGTGTGACGAGGAGATGGCTCTTTGGTGTTGCTCTCGCTAGTTGGCAACACGCGAGGTGCTGGCCACGGCTGCTTTGCCCCTCCCATGTCACCACCTGCCCATCCCTTCCCCCTCCTCCATTTTCCCATCGGCCTCTTTTGCCCCTCCCCGGTGTAGATCCAACCGTTTTTGGTCTCTTGCCGTTGACAACGACTCTGAGTTGGAGGACGATGATCGCTTGGGAGAGCCCATGGCCGGTGCTATGGATCTCATGCTGCCTCGTGCCCACAGTGATTATCCTCCTTTGGTGGGTGCTGGCTTAGATCGGGGTGCGAGCAAGTGCTCTTCTTTCATGCGAGTGGCCATAGTTTCATATTCTCCAACGTCGTGGACTTGGCGGACCTGGCATGTCGTGTGATTATTTGTCCATATCTCACAAAAAGTAGCTTTCTTTCGCTTTGTGGCAGTCAAAGCAGGCATTCCGGGGAAAGTGCTCGTTGTCTCTGGTGCATCGTCCCTCCTTCGTGATGCATCTCCAACGTATATATAATTTTTTATTGTTGCATGCTATTATAGTATCAATCTTGAATGTTTTATATGCAATTATATATCATTTTTTGGGACTAACCTATTAACCTAGTTCCCAGTACTAGTTGTTGTTGTTTGCTTGTTTTTGGCTTTTCATAAAATTAGTACCAAGCAGAGTCCAAACGGTACAAAACATTTTAGCGATTTTTTCTAGACCCAGAGAGACCCTAAAAGGTTCAGGAGAAGACCAGACGAGCCACGCAGGAGCGACAAGCTCACTAGGCACGCCCTAGGGAGGCGCCCCCTGAGATTGTGGGCCTCTCATGGCACATCTTGACCTAATTCCACCTCTATAAATTCCAAATATTCCAATATACCAGGAAGCCACCTGAAACACTTTTTTCGCCACCGCAAGCTTATGTTCTTCCGCGATCCCATCTGGAGGTCTTTTTCGGTAGTTTGCCGGAGGGGGAGTCGATCACGGAGGGCTTCTACATCATCCTTGTTGCCCCACCGATGATGCGTGAGTAGTTTACCATAGACCTACGGGTCCATAGATAGTAGCTAAATGGCTTCTTCTCTCTCTTTGATCTTCACTACCATGTTCTCCTCGATCTTCTTGGAGTTCTATCCGATGTAATATTCTTTTACGATGTGTTTGTTGGGATCCGATAAATTGTGGATTTATGAATATTAATTGAGTCTTCTATGAACTCTTTTATGCATGATTGTTATAGATTTATATTACTGTCCGATCTGTCCGTTTGGTTTGGCCAACTAGATTGATTTATCTTGCAATGGGAGAGGTGCTTTGTAATGGGTTTGATCTTGCGGTGTTTCATCCCAGTGATAGAAAGGGAAATGACATGTATTTGTATTGTTGCCATCAAGGATAAAAAGATGGGGTTTATTCATATTTTGGATTTACTTTGTCTACATTATGTCATCTTGCTTAAGGCATTATTCTGTTTTTATAGCTTAAACCCTAGATGCATGCTGGATAGCGGTCGATGGGTGGAGTAATAGTAGTAGATCCAGACAGGAGTCGGTCTACTTCTCTTGGATATGATGCCTATATACATGATCATTGCCTTGAATATCGTCATAACTATGCGATTTTCTATCAATTGCCCAACAGTACTTTTTTACCCATTGTATGCTATGTGTTTGAGAGAGAAGCCTCTAGTGAAAACTATGACCCCGGGTCTACTTTTAGCATATATAAAATCCAAAAATACCTCGCTGCACTTATTTTATTTTATTTTCCAATTTACTTTATCTATCTACCACTACGAGAGTTTATCCTTGCAAATAACCGCCAAGAGAAGTGACAACCCTCTTGTTTGTGTTGGGTGCAAGTATTTGCTTTTGTGTGGTCAGGTGCTGCTAACGAGGTTCTGTGTGGTTCTCCTATTGGATTGATAACCTTAGTTCTTCAGTGAGGGAAATACTTATCTCTACTGTACTGCTTCATCCTCTCCTCTTTGAGGAAATCCCAACGCAGCTCACAAGTAGCACTCCACGCTTTGGAGTGCGAGGCGACCCTCCTCGTCCTCCCATCACCAGTCTCCGTGGGGACGATGATGGCGTGCTCTCCTGGTATGAAAACCCTAGCCGATGCTTGGTCTGATGAAATATTCATGGTCCTTGGGCCTCCTATGCATGGTGGGCCTCTAGTCATGGCTAGGCCCACTATCTCCTCTACGGATCAGCACAAGCCTTTCAGCTAGTCTTCCGACTTCCTCACTCTCCATGACACCGTTGTGGGTCGGGCCCATATGCCTGCTCCTATGAACTTCCCTCCTCGGCATACTATAGAATACCCATCGGGATATATATGTCTCCTTAGGGGTTATTTGGATGATTCATTAGGGTTTCCCACCTCTCTTGCTGAGATCCGTCACCTCGCTCGACTCATAATAAATTTACCATTGAACATATATTCCCTAACCGTCATGTTGATTCCCCGTTCAAAATGGCTGCCCTTTTGCAGCAATGGAAGCCACTCACTAAGGCCATGGACATTGATGTCATATCCATGATCATCTCAAAGATATATGCCTCCACCATCGCTCTCTACCATCTTTCTGCACCGCCTCTGGCGTAGCTTAGTGCTATTTTGTTGTTATTATGGGTGGCCAATGTACCTGTTTACCCAACCATGTTTGGTCTATACTTGGCCAGAGTACCGATTTATTGTGTTGGTACCCTAACTATCTTTTGTTGATTAATTTGCCGTTATTTCTTTGTATATAAAATCAGGCATACATACTGATATATTGTTCGATTGCTTGATGTATAGGTGAACCCCTTCTCTCAGTATTTCACAATGTTCCTCTGAGGTTCTCTCCCTCATCGAGCAAATGATTTGGAAAGCTTAGGGCATCTCCAAGGTGGACCCTCAAACCGCCCACATACGTTCGGACCGCGCGGTCCGGACGTGGTTTTCCATCCAACGCGGACCTGTATCGGTCCGCCTAGTGGTCCGGACATACTTTTTCCGGCAAACCCAAGACAAACATGGGCTTTGCAGGAGTTCGAACATCAGACACATAGGACTCGGCCACCCCCGACCAACCCCAAACCCTTCTTGGACCCCATGCCTTCATCCTCCCCATTTTCTCTCCTTTCTTCTTTCTCCCTTGCCTTCGCCACCGATCCACCACCCCGGATGCCACGCCACACCCCTGCCGAAACTCTACATCTCCATTACCTCCAAGGTTCCAGCCGGGCTCCACCCTGCTTCTCCTCCGTCATTGTTCAACCCCTCTCCTCCGACCACCCCGTCAGGTACCATCCGCTAATTGTATACTCACCATGCCCGACAACTGTTCTATGAATTGCCAGAGCTAAAAATGTTTCTCCTTCTTCTTTCTAGCAATGGATTCTGATTTGGAGTACGTATACGAGCACTATGTTGAGTAATGCGGTGACTCGTCCGACGAGGAGGACTATACGGATGAGACGGTGATGATGCATGCGGTCGTTGAAGACACAGAGCGTGCAGAGGAGCATGTCCTCAATTTAAAGGGGTGGATCAAGGTGAAGGAAATATGCCCTAGAGGCAATAATAAAGTTATTATTTATTTCCTTATATCATGATAAATGTTTATTATTCATGCTAGAATTGTATTAACCGGAAACATAATACATGTGTGAATACATAGACAAACAGAGTGTCACTAGTATGCCTCTAATTGAATAGCTCGTTAATCGAAGATGGTTATGTTTCCTAACCATGAAAAAGAGAGTTGTTATTTGATTAACGGGATCACATCATTAGGAGAATGATATGATTGACATGACCCATTCCATTAGCTTAGCACCCGATCGTTTAGTATGTTGCTATTGCTTTCTTCATGACTTATACATGTTCCTATGACTATGAGATTATGCAACTCCCGTTTGCCGGAGGAACACTTTGTGTGCTACCAAACGTCACAACGTAACTGGGTGATTATAAAGGAGCTCTACAGGTGTCTCCGAAGGTACATGTTGGGTTGGTGTATTTCGAGATTAGGATTTGTCACTCCGATTGTCGGAGAGGTATCTCTGGGCCCTCTCGGTAATGCACATAAACTAAGCCTTGCAAGCAATGCAACTAATGAGTTAGTTGTGAGATGATGTATTACGGAACAAGTAAAGAGACTTGCCGGTAACGAGATTGAACTAGGTAATAAGATACCGACGATCGAATCTCGGGCAAGTAACATACCGATGACAAAGGAAACAACGTATGTTGTTATGCGGTCTGACCGATAAAGATCTTCGTAGAATATGTGGGAGCCAATATGAGCATCCAGGTTCCGCTATTGGTTATTGACCGGAGACGTGTCTCGGTCATGTCTACATTGTTCTCAAACCCGTAGGGTCCGCACGATTAAGGTTTCGATGACAGATATATTATGAGTTTATGAGTTTTGATGTACTGAAGGAGTTCGGAGTCCCGGATGAGATTGTGGACATGACGAGAAGTCTCTAAATGGTCGAGACGTAAAGATCGATATATTGGACGACTATATTCGGACATCGGAAAGGTTCTGAGTGGTTCGGGTATTTTTCGGAGTACCGGGGAGTTACAGGAATACGGGGGAAGAAGTATATGGGCCTTATTGGGCTTTAGGGGAGAGGAAGAGGCAGGCCATGTGCCGCCCATTGACTAGTTCGAATTGGACTAGGGGGAGGGGCGGCGCCCCCTCCTTCCTTCTCTTCCATTTTCCCTTTCCTTGACTCCTACTCCTACTACTTGGAAGAGGGGGGAATCCTACTCCCGGTGGGAGTAGGACTCCTCCAGGGCGCGCCATAGGGGCCGCCCTCTCCCCCCTCATCCACTCCTTTATATACGGGGGCAGGGGGCACCCCATAGAGACAACAATTGATCCTTGAGATATCTTAGCCGTGTGCGGTGCCCCCCTCCATCATAATCCTTGATAATATTGTAGCGGTGCTTAGGCGAAGCCCTGCGACGGTAGAACATCAAGATCGTCAACACACCGCCGTGCTGACGGAACTCATCCCCGACACTTTGCTGGATCGGAGTCCGGGGATCGTCATCGAGCTGAACGTGTGCTAGAACTCGGAGGTGCCGTAGTTTCGGTGCTTGATCGGTCGGGCCGTGAAGACGTACGACTACATCAACCGCGTTGTTATAACGCTTCCGCTTTTGGTCTACGAGGGTACGTGGACAACACTCTCCCCTCTTGTTGCTATGCATCATCATGATCTTGCGTGTGCGTAGGATTTTTTTGAAATTACTATGTTCCCCAACACAAGGGTCATCGAGTGCTCAACCACAACAAGGCGCGCGGCCATTTAACATTGATGTCAGACTACTTTGCCCCGTATGCACTCTTCGCTGACCATATTCGCCGACGTTTTTGGATGTGCAAGACTGTCTTCGCTCGTTTGTACCATGGCGTCCAGTCCTATGATAACCACTTCATCTTGAAGAAGGACGTCGTGGGAAAGATAGGCCTCTATGGTTACCAGAAGTGCACGACCGCACTCTGGATGCTTGCATATGGCACGACCACAGATTCATGGGATGAGTACCTATACATATGTCCGAGAGCACATGCAGAGATGCCATGGCCAGGTTTGCAACTGCTGTGGTCGAGCTGTTTGGACCTCAATACTGAGAGAACCAACTATGGCAGAAACCAAGAGGCTTTTGGCAATCCTCGAAGCAAGAGGTGGCTAGGTTTGCTTGGATCTCTTGACTGCATGCATTGGAAATGAAAGAACTGCCCGAAAGGTTTACAAGGGTAATATCAGGGTCATGTTAAGAAGCCCACCTTCATTCTTGAAGCAGCTGCATCACATGATCTTTGGATTTGACACGTTTTATTTGGCAATGTCATTGTGAGACCCGGGCATCGTATTGAGAAGCAACTAGAAAGGATGTCGAGAAGGCATTTGGAGTTTTGCAGACCCATTTTGCAGTTGTTTGTGGACCTGCTAAACATGGGATCACAGGCCCTTGTGGGAGATTGATACGTCCATTTTGCATCATGCTTTTATATCGATATTTATTGCATTATGGGCTGTTATTACACGTTATGTCACAATAGTTATGCCTATTCTCTCTTATTTTACAAGGTTTACATGAAGAGGGAGAATGCCGGCAGCTGGAATTCTGGGCTGGAAAAGGAGCAAATATTAGAGACCTATTTTGCACAGCTCCAAAAGTCCTGAAACTTCACGGAAGTCATTTTTGGAATTAATAAAAAAATACTGAGTGGAGAAAATATCAGAGGGGGGCCACACCCTAGCCACGAGGGTGGGAGGCGCGCCCCCTGCCTCGTGGGCCCCCTAGCAGGCCTCCAGTGCCCATCTTCTGCTATATGAATTCTTTCATCCGAGAAAAAAATCATAAGCAAGCTTTCGGGAAGAAACTCCGCCGCCACGAGGCGTAACCTTGGCGGAACCAATCTAGGGCTCCGGCAGAGCTGTTCTGCCGGGGAAACTTCCCTCTAAGAGGGGGAAATCATCGCCATCGTCATCACCAACGACCCTCTCATCGGGAGAGGGTCAATCTCCATCAACAACTTTACCAGCACCATCTCCTCTCAAACCCTAGTTCATCTCTTGTATCCAATCTTTGTCTTAAAGCCTCAGATTGGTACGTGTGGGTTGTGATACGTCTCCAACGTATCTATAATTTTTGATTGCACCATGCTATATTATCTACTGTTTTGGGCAATATTGGGCTTTATTATCCACTTTTATATTATTTTTGGGACTAACCTATTAACTGGAGGCCCATCCCAGATTTGTTGTTTTTGCCTATTTCAGTGTTTCGGAGAAAAGGAATATCAAACGGAGTCAAAACGGAATGAAATCAACTGGAGAAGTTATTTTTGGAAGGAAAGCTACCAGATAGACTTGGACCCCACGTCAGGAGAGAACGGAGGAGCTCACGAGGGTGGGGGCGCGCCCACCCCCCTAGGGCGCGCCCCCTGCCTCGTGGGGCCCCCGAAGCTCCACCGACGTACCTCCTACACCCATATATACCTACGTACCCTAAAACTTCCAGAACAGAGATTATATCGGGAGTTCCGCTGCCGCAAGCCTCTGTAGCCACCAAAAGTCAATTGGGACCCTGTTCCGGCACCCTGCCGGAGGGGGGAACCCTCACCGGTGGCCATCTTCATCATCCCGGCGCTCTCCATGACGAGGAGGGAGTAGTTCACCCTCGGGGCCGAGGGTATGTACCAGTAGCTATGTGTTTGATATCTCTCTCTCTCTCTCGTGTTCTTGATTTGGCACGATCTTGATGTATCGCGAGCTTTGCTATTATAGTTGGATCTTATGTTTCTTCTCCCCCTCTTCTCTCTTGTAATGGATTGAGTTTTCCCTTTCAAGTAATTTTATAGGATTGAGTCTTTAAAGATTTGAGAACACTTGATGTATGTCTTGCCGTGCGTATCTGTGGTGACAATGGGATATCACGTGACTCACTTGATGTATGTTTTGGTGATCAACTTGCGGGTTCCGCCCATGAACCTATGCGTAGGGATTGGCACACGTTTTTGTCGTGATTCTCTGGTAGAAACTTTGGGCACTCCTTGAAGTACTTTGTGTTGGATTGAATAGATGAATCTGAGATTGTGTGATGCATATCGTATAATCATACCCACGGATACTTGAGGTGACATTGGAGTATCTTGGTGACATTAGGGTTTTGGTTGATTTGTGTCTGAAGGTGTTATTCTAGTACGAATTCTAGGGCTGTTTGTGACACATAGGAATAGCCCAATGGATTGATTGGAAAGAATAACTTTGAGGTGGTTTCGTACCCTACCATAATCTCTTTGTTTGTTCTCCGCTATTAGTGTCTTTGGAGTGACACTTTGTTGCATGTTGAGGGGTAGTTATATGATCCAACTATGTTATTATTGTTGAGAGAACTTGCACTAGTGAAAGTATGAACCCTAGGCCTTGTTTCCTATCATTGCAATACCGTTTACGCTCACTTTTACCGCTTGCTACCTTGCTGTTTTTATATTTTCAGTTTACAAAAACCCATATCTACCATCCATATTGCACTTGTATCACCATCTCTTCGCCGAACTAGTGCACCTATACAATTTACCATTGTATTGGGTGTGTTGGGGACACAAGAGACTCTTTGTTATTTGGTTGCAGGGTTGTTTGAGATAGACCATCTTCATCCTACGCCTCCCACGGATTGATAAACCTTAGGTCATCCACTTGAGGGAAATTTGCTATTGTCCTACAAACCTCTGTACTTGGAGGCCCAACAACATGTACAAGGAGAAGATTGTGTAGTAGACATCAAGCTCTTTTCTGGCACTGTTGCCGGGGAAGCTAGGTAAGTGAAGGTATGTCTTTAGATCTTGCAATCGAATCTTTTTGTTTCTTGTTTTAGCACTAGTTAGTTTATAAAATAAAACTACCAAAAAATGGAATTGAGTTTGCCACATACGCTTCACCTTTTTAATATCTTTCGTGAGTATGATGGAAAAGAAAATTGTGCCAAAGTGTTAGAATAAGAATGCATCAAAATGTTTGGCACTAAATCTTTGAATGATGAGCATGATTGCAATGTTGTTAGTATGAACTCCTTGAATATCCATGGTAATAATGATGATTGCACTAGTTATGATGAAAATGCCTCCTATAAACATGTCAATTTTTGTGGAGTGCATTGGGTTTGTAAGTACACACCAAATAGGGAAGATAGATATTGCAAGAGGAATAAGTACTTAGAAACCAAATTGTTGCAAGAAGAGCTAGATGAATGCGCTGAAAGATTCAATATTTTTTGTGCCCCTTGTGAACTTTGCAATGAACATGGCCATTTAAAGCTCCAATGCTATTTGTTTCATGATCAAGTCGCGTCCAAATATTGTGATAATTTGATTACCCTTGAGCATCATAAAGAGCTTAGTCTTCTTTTGGGTTATGAAGAAATGAAACGTATAACTGAGGGCATTCCAAAATTTAATCTTGATAGAATTCTTGATTTTGATCTAGAGAAGATTTATATGTATTGTGCGGTGAATTGCATTGAAAATCCGTATATTGCCAATTACATAAAGAAAAGAAAACAAATAGAGGATGAAAACAATACTAATGAAAGGGAAGAGACTTCCCAATATCCTCCTATTATTTCTTATGATGAATCAGGTAACGAGGAGGAGCCTTCTATTCAACCAATCTCATTAATAAGGATCTCCAAAAAGAGGATTGAACCCACAAATGATGTGGTGAAGAAGAAGAAAAGAAGAAGGAAGAGAGGTAAAAAGGTATCTCTCCCAAATAATGTTGCTCCTATTATTGCTATGCCTCATGAAAATGATACACTTGATGATGATCTCGTTATGCCTATTGCTTGTTGTGATGATTATGATTGGGAAGATAATTATACTTCTTATGATCTTGAAAATATTTTTGGCACTTGCTTGGAAGAATATAATAATTGCTATACTATTGGTGATATCCATACTATTAATGATGAGAGTGATTATGCTTATGATATGAAAAGGCCCAAGCTTGGGGAAGCCATGTTTGATGAGGATGACATATTTGAGAATATATTTGCTGTAATTAATGTTTGTCCCAAGCTTGGGGATGCTATGCTTAATAATGATAATATTTTTAGCCTCCCAAGTTTTGATATGCAAAGTTGTTATGATGATAGCATGCCTTCTACCTATGATGATTATATTGATGAAAGTGGGTTTGGAAGAGTGTCAACTTTAGGAAGTAGTGATCCCACAATATTGGAGGATGTTGAATCTTATAATATTTATGAAAGTGGATTTGGAGAGGTCATGACTTTATTTAGTGATGCATCCACTATTTCGAAGAGGTTTCAATCGATTATTATGAGAACAAAGTTGCTTTCATTCATGATGCTACTGAAAAATATTATGAGGTAGGAATATATGCTTGTAGGAATTGCAATAATATCAAGTTTCCTCTCTATGTGCTTAAAATCTTGAAGTTATGCTTGTTTTGCCTTCCTATGCAAGTTGATTATTGTTCCCATAAGTTGTTTGCTCACAAAATCCCTATGCATAGTCAATGGGTTAGAATTAAATGTGCTAGTCATATTCTTCATGATGCTCTCTATATGTTTCAATGCTTATCTTTTATGTGAGCATCATTGAAATCATCATGCCTAGCTAGGGGCGTTAAACGATAGCGCTTGTTGGGAGGCAACCCAATTTTATTTTAGTTTCTTGCTTTTTGGTTCTGTTTGGGAATAAATAATCCATCTAGCTTCTGTTTAGATGTGGTTTTTTGTTTTAATTAGTGTTTGTGCCAAGTAGAACCTTTGGGAAGACTTGGGTGAAGTCTTTATGATCATGCTGTAAAGAACAAAAACTTTAGCGCTCACGAGATTAGCTAGAACTTTTTACTGGAGAGCGCTACTTAGTTTATTATTTTTGCAGATGATTACTAGACAAATTCCTCAGGTCCACCAATTTATTTTAGAATTTTTGGAGTTCCAGAAGTTTAGGTTAGTTATAGATTACTACAGACTGTTCTGTTTTTGACAGATTCTGTTTTCTATGTGTTGTTTGCTTATTTTGATGACTCTATGGCTAGTAAAATAGTTTATAAACCATATAGAAGTTGGAATACAGTAGGTTTAACACCAATATAAATAAATAATGAGTTCATTACAGTAAATTGAAGTGGTGTTTTGTTTTCTTTCGCTAACGGAGCTCACGAGTTTTCTGTTAAGTTTTGTGTTGTGAAGTTTTCAAGTTTTGGGTAAAGATTTGATGGACTATGGAATAAGGAGTGGCAAGAGCCTAATCTTGGGGATTACCAAGGCACCCCGAGGTAATATTCTAGGACAACCAAGCGTCTAAGCTTGGGGATGCCCCGGAAGGCATCCCCTCTTTCGTCCTCGTTCATCGGTAACTTTACTTGGAGCTATATTTTTATTCACCACATGATATGTGTTTTGCTTGGAGTGTCATTTTATTTTATTTAGCTTTGATGGCTCTTTGAATAAAGTATCAAGATCTGAAATTATTAAATGGGAGAGTCTTCACATAGTTACATATTTATTCAACTACTCATTGATCTTCACTTATATCTTTCGGAGTAGTTTGTCATTTGCTCTAGTGCTTCACTTATATCTTTTAGAGCACGTTGGTGGTTTTATTTTGAAGAAATAGATGAACTCTCATGCTTAACTTATATTATTTTGAGAGTCTTAAATAGCATGGTAATTTTCTTAAAATCCTAATATGCTAAGCATACAAGATTTGTAAGAATTCTTATGAGTGTGTTGAATACTAAGAAAAGTTTGATGCTTGATAATTGTTTTGAGATATGAAGATGGTGATATTAGAGTCATGCTAGTTGAGTAGTTGTGAATTTGAGAAATACTTGTGTTAAAGTTTGTGATTCCCGTAGCATGCACGTATGGTGAACCGTTATGTGATGAAGTCGGAGCATGATTTATTTATTGATTGTCTTCCTTATGAGTGGCGGTCGGGGACGAGCGATGGTCTTTTCTACCAATCTATCCCCCTAGGAGCATGCGCGTAATACTTTGCTTTGATAACTTCTAGATTTTTGCAATAAGTATATGAGTTCTTTATGACTAATGTTGAGTCCATGGATTATACGCACTTTTCCCATCCTTCCACCATTGCTAGCCTCTCTTATACCGCGCACTTTTCGCCGGCATCATACATCCACCATATACCTTCCTCAAAACAGCCACCATACCTACCTATCATGGCATTTCCATAGCCATTCCGAGATATATTGCCATGCATCTTTCCACCGTTCCGTTTATTATGACACGCTAAATCATTGTCATATTGCTAGCATGATCATGTAGTTGACATCGTATTTGTGGCAAAGCCTCCGTTCATAATTCTTTCATACATGTCACTCTTGATTCATTGCATATCCCGGTACACCGCCGGAGGCATTCATATAGAGTCATAATTTGTTCTAAGTATCGAGTTATAATTCTTGAGTTGTAAGTAAATTAAAGTGTGATGATCATCATTATTAGAGCATTGTCCCAGTGAGGAAAGAATGATGGAGACTATGATTCCCCCACAAGTCCGGATGAGACTCCGGAAGAAAAATAAAAAAAGAGGCCAAAAAAAGAGAAAAGGCCCAAATAAAAAACAAAGAAAAACCAAAAAAATGAGAGAAAAAGAGAGAAGGGACAATGCTACTATCCTTTTACCACACTTGTGCTTCAAAGTAGCACCATGATCTTCATGATAGAAAGTCTCCTATGTTGTCACTTTCATATACTAGTGGGAATTTTACATTATAGAACTTGGCTTGTATATTCCAATGATGGGCTTCCTCAAAATGCCCTAGGTCTTCGTGAGCAAGCGAGTTGGATGCACACCCACTTAGTTTCTTTTGCTGAGCTTTCATACACTTATAGCTCTAGTGCATCCGTTGCATGGCTATCCCTACTCACTCACATTGATATCTATTGATGGGCATCTCCATAGCCCGTTGATACGCCTAGTTGATGTGAGGCTATCTTCCCCTTTTTTTCTTCTCCACAACCACCATTCTATTCCACATATAGTGCTATATCCATGGCTCACGCTCATGTATTGCGTGAAGATTGAAAAAGTTTGAGAATGTCAAAAGTATGAAACAATTGCTTGGCTTGTCATCGGGGTTGTGCATGATTTAAATCCTTTGTGTGGTGAAGATGGAGCATAGCCAGACTATATGATTTTGTAGGGATAACTTTCTTTGGCCATGTTATTTTGAGAAGACATAATTGCTTTGTTAGTATGCTTGAAGTATTATTATTTTTATGTCAATATGAACTTTTGTCTTGAATCTTTCGGATCTAAATATTCATGCCACAATTAAGAAGAATTACATTGAAATTATGCCAAGTAGCACTCCGCATCAAAAATTCTTTTTTATCATTTACCTACTCGAGGACGAGCAGGAATTAAGCTTGGGGATGCTTGATACGTCTCCAATGTATCTATAATTTTTGATTGCTCCATGCTACATTATCTACTATTTTGGGCAATATTGGGCTTTATTATCCACTTTTATATTATTTTTGGGACAAACCTATTTACCGGAGGCCTAGCCCAGATTTGCTGTTTTTGCCTATTTCAGTGTTTCGAAGAAAAGGAATATCAAACGGAGTCGAAACGGAACAAAATCAACTGGAGAAGTTATTTTTGGAAGGAAAGCTACCGGATAGACTTGGACCCCACGTCAGGAGAGAACAGAGGAGCTCACGAGGGTGGGGGGCGCCCACCCCCCTAGGGCGCGCCCCCTGCCTCGTGGGACCCCCGAAGCTCCACCGACGTACCTCCTGCACCCATATATACCTACATACCCTAAAACTTCCAGAACGAAGATTATATCGGGAGTTCCGCCGCCGCAAGCCTCTATAGCCACCAAAATTCAATTGGGACCCTGTTCCGGCACCCTGCCGGAGGTGGGAACCCTCACCGGTGGCCATCTTCATCATCCCGACGCTCTCCATGACGAGGAGGGAGTAGTTCACCCTCGGGGCTGAGGGTATGTACCAGTAACTATGGGTTTGATCTCTCTCTCTCTCTCTCTCTCTCGTGTTCTTGATTTGGCACGATCTTGATGTATCGCAAGCTTTGCTATTATAGTTGGATCTTATGTTTCTTCTCCCCCTCTTCTCTCTTGTAATGGATTGAGTTTTCCCTTTGAAGTAATCTTATCAGATTGAGTCTTTAAAGATTTGAGAACACTTGATGTATGTCTTGCCGTGCGTATCTGTGGTGACAATGGGATATCACGTGACTCACTTGATGTATGTTTTGGTGATCAACTTGCGGGTTTCGCCCATGAACCTATGCATAGGGGTTGGCACACGTTTTCGTCATGATTCTCTAGTAGAAACTTTGGGCACTCCTTGAAGTACTTTGTGTTGGATTGGATAGATGAATCTGAGATTGTGTGATGCATATCGTATAATCATACCCACGGATACTTGAGGTGACATTGGTGTATCTAGGTGACATTAGGGTTTTGGTTGATTTGTGTCTTCAGGTGTTATTCTAGTACGAACTCTAGGGCTGTTTGTGACACTTATAGGAATTGCCCAATGGATTGATTGGAAAGAATAACTTTGAGGTGGTTTCATACCCTACCATAATCTCTTCATTTGTTCTCCGCTATTAGTGTCTTTGGAGTGAATCTTTGTTGCATGTTGAGGGATAGTTATATGATCCAACTATGTTATTATTGTTGAGAGAACTTGCACTGGTGAAATTATGAACCCTAGGCCTTGTTTCCTATCATTGCAATACCGTTTACGCTCACTTTTACCGCTCGCTACCTTGCTGTTTTTATATTTTCAGTTTACAAAAACCCATATCTACCATCCATATTGCACTTGTATCACCATCTCTTCACCGAACTAGTGCACCTATACAATTTACCATTGTATTGGGTGTGTTGGGGACACAAGAGACTCTTTGTTATTTGGTTGCAGGGTTGTTTGAGAGAGACCATCTTCATCCTACGCCTCCCACAGATTGATAAACCTTAGGTCATCCACTTGAGGGAAATTTGCTACTGTCCTACAAACCTCTGCACTTGAAGGCCCAACAACGTCTACAAGAAGGTTGTGTAGTAGACATCAGGTTGCTAGTAGTGTTGATTACTCCTTGTAGTTGATGCTACTTGGTTTATTTGGTGGAAGATCGTATGTACATATCCATTATGCATATTAATACCCCTATAATTATGAACATGAATATTATTTGTGAGTAGTTACGTTTCTTCCCGAGGACATGGGAGAGGTGTTGCTACTAGTAGTCATGTGAATTTGGTATTCGTTCGATATTTTGATGAGATGTATGTTTTCTTTCCTCTAGTGGTGTCATGTGAACGTCGACTACATGACACTTCACCATTATTTGGGCCTAGAGTAAGGCATTGGGAAGTAATAAGTAGATGATGGGTTGCTAGAGTGACAGAAGCTTAATCCCTTGTTTATGAGTTGCTTCGTAAGGGGCGGATTTGGATCCATATGTTTCATGCTATGGTTTGGTTTACCTTAATACTTCTTTTGTAATTGCGGACGCTTGCAATAGGGGTTAAACATAAGTGGGATGCTTGTCCAAGTAAGGGCATCACCCAAGCACCGGTCCACCCACATATCAAATTATCAAAGTAACGAACACGAATCATATGAGCGTGATGAAAACTAGCTTGATGATAATTCCCATGTGTCCTCGGGAGCGCTTTTCTCTATATAAGAGTTTGTCCGGGCTTGTCCTTTGCTACAAAAGGGATTGGGCCATCTTGCTGCACTTTTTTACTTTCATTACTGGTTACCCGTTACAAATTACCTTATCATAAAACTATCTGTCACCGATAATTTCAGTGCTTGCAGAGAATACCTTGCTGAAAACCGCTTATCATTTCCTTCTGCTCCTCGTTGGGTTCGACACTCTTACTTATCGAAAGGACTAAGATAGATCCCCTATACTTGTGGGTCATCAAGACTCTTTTCTGGCGCCGTTGCCGGGGAGTGAAGCGCCTTTGGTAGGTGGAATTTGGTAAGGAAAAATTTATATAGTGTGCTGAAATTTACTGTAACTTGTTACTATGGAAAACAATCCTTTGAGAGGTTTGTTCGGGGTATCTTCACCTCGTCCGAAACCATAATTAGCTACCCCTCAAACTACTGAAAATGTTTACTTCGAAATTCCTTCAGGTATGATAGATAAACTGCTAGCTAATCCTTTTGCAGGAGATGGAACATTGCATCCCGATTTACACTTAATCTATGTGGATGAAGTTTGTGGATTATTTAAGCTTGCAGGTATGCCCGATGATGTTATCAAGAAGAAGGTTTTCCCTTTATATTTGAAGGGAGAGGCATTGACATGGTATAGGCTATGTGATGATATGGGATCATGGAACTACAAACGATTGAAATTGGAATTTCATGAGAAGTTTTATCCTATGCATCTTGTTCATCGTGATCATAATTATATATATAATTTTTGGACTCGCGAAGGAGAAAGCATCGCTCCAGCTTGGGGGAGGCTTAAGTCAATGTTATATTCATGCCCCAATCATGAGCTCTCAAGAGAAATGATTATTCAAAAAATTTATGCTCGGCTCTCTCTCAATAATCGCTCCATGCTCGATACTTCTTGTACTGGCTCTTTTATGATGAAGACTATTTAATTCAAATGGGATTTATTGGAAAGAATTAAACGCAACTCTGAAGATTGGGACCTCGATGAAGGTAAAGAGTCAGGTATAACACCTAAGTTTGATTGTGTTAAAGCTTTTATGGATACCGACACTTTCCGTGAATGTAGCACTAAATATGGACTTGACTCTGATATAGTAGCTTCTTTCTGTGAATCCTTTGCTACTCATGTTGATCTCCCTAAGGAGAAATGGTTCAAATATAATCCTCCCATTGAAGTAAAAGTATTTGCACCTATTAAAGTTGAAGAAAGACTATCACTCATAATGATCCTATTGTTACTACTGCTTATGTTGAGAAGCCACCTTTCCCTGTTAGAATAAAGGATCATGCTAAAGCTTCAACTGTAGTCAACAAAAGTAATATTAGGACAAACAAACCCCTTGAGTAAGTTAAAGTTGAACCTAATATTGCTATGGTTAAAGATCTCTTGGCTGATAATATTGATGGACATATTATTTATTTTTGTGAGGAAACTGCTAGAATCGCTAAACCTGGTGCTACAGATAAACATAGACCTGTTTTAGGCATGCCTGTTATTTGTTAAAATAGGAGATCATTGTTATCATGGCTTGTGTGATATGGGTGCTAGTGCTTGTGCAATACCTCATTCTTTATACGAAGAAATTATGCATGATATTGCACCTGCTGAGATAGAAGATATAGATGTTACAATTAAACTTGCTAATAGAGATACTATTTCACCGATTGGGATTGTTAGAGATGTTGAAGTCTTGTGTGGGAATGTTAAATATCCTGCTGATTTTCTTGTTCTTGGTTCCCCACAAGATAGCTTTTGTCCCATTATATTTGGTAGACCCTTCTTAAACACTGTTAATGCTAAGATAGACTGTGAAAAGGATGTTGTTACTATTGGGTTGGGTGATATGTCTCATGAATTTAATTTTGCCAAATTTCGTAGACAGCCCCGTGATGAGGAATTGCCTAGTAAAGATGAAATTATTGGTCTTGCTTCTATTGTCGTGCCTCCTAATGATCCTTTAGAACAATATTTGCTCGACCATGAAAATGATATGTTTATGAATGAAAGAAGGGAAATAGATGAAGTATTCTTTAAACAGGGACCTATTCTAAAACACAACTTGCCTGTTGAAATCCTAGGGGATCCTCCTCCACCCAAGGGTGATCCCGTGTTTGAGCTTAAACCATTACCTGATACTCTTAAATATGCTTATCTTGATGAAAAGAAGATATATCATGTTAATATTAGTGCTAACCTTTCAGAGCATGAAGAAGAGAAATTATTAAAAACTCTGAAGAAGCACCGTGTTGCTATTGGATATACTCTTGATGATCTTAAGGGCATTAGTCCCACTCTATGCCAACACAAAATAAATTTGGAGAAAGACGCCAAACCAGTTATTGATCACCAACGACGGCTAAATCCAAAGATGAAAGAAGTGGTAAGAAAGGAAATATTAAAGCTCCTTGAAGCAGGTGTAATTTATCCCATTGCTAATAGTCAGTGGGTAAGTCATGTCCATTGTGTCCCTAAGAAGGGAGGTATTACTGTCGTTCCTAATGATAAAGATGAATTGATTATGCAAAGAATTATTACAGGCTATATGTCGGGGGATATCGGCCTCCACGAGCACCTATGGGGACGGAGCCCCTTGTCGGTTCGGCGGGGGGCGGAGGATGCACAAAGAGCAGATCGAGGCGACACACACACACAACGATTTTACCCAGCTTCGGGCCGTATGGATGCGTAAAACCCTACTACTGCTTGTCTGGTTGATTAGAGTTCTTGCTCTGGAGCGCAAGAAGCTACAGTGAGTTGGAGCTGGACGTAGACGAGGGTCTACTGGGCGTCCTTCTTCGGGTCTCCTAGCGTTCGATCTATCTAGGGTTCCCTTCGGGTCTGGATCCCCCTCTACGTGCGCATGGGCCTCCTTTTATATGCTAAGGGGTTTCCCACAGGTAGCGACGTAGGTGAGGGTAAAAATGGCAAGGAACTGTGCGAACAGAGGTCGCACAGTGCTATCGCACCTAACTCTGACGGCGGGGGACAAAGGCATTAAATGCCCGTCTGGATCGCCTGAACAGTGCCGAGGCGGACCGTTAGGAGCGCCTCCGCTTGCCACGGGGGCGACTCTGCCAACGTCGCATGCCACCGCGCGTCTCAGGTTGCGCGGCGCCCCGCCACGTGCCTCCGGGGAAGCCCCAGAGCGACGCGTGGGCAGGTGAGCTGGAGCGCATGCCTGAGGTGGTGGTTTGCCGCGGCAAGTGGCTTGCCGCGGTGGTTGTCTTGCCGCACCCGAGAGCTTGCCGCTCGTCAGGCCTTGCCGGGGCGCGCGGAGCGCCGCGGCGGGCTTATCTTGGTGTGCCTTGGCTCGGCCGTCCCGGCGAGCTCCTCCCGCCGGGGCCTTGGTGCTTCGGCTCAGTCGTCCCGGCAAGCTCCTCTTGCCGGGGCCTTGTCGCTTTGGCCCGGAAAGCTCCTCTTGCCGGACCTCGCCTTCTTGGCCCGGCAAGCTCCTCTTGCCGGGGCTTGGTCTTCTAGGCTCGATCACTTGGCCTTCGTCCGGCCCAGAAAGGGCCATGGAGACTCTTGTCGCTCCCCTGGCAAGCCTTGCCGCGGGACGCTACTACTGCCCGTGCACAAGTTCGGGGTACTAAGGTACCCCTACTTTAGTACACCGACAGGAGCCCCCGGGTCTGGGCCATACACGGTGCCGAGCGTTGTTGGGCCAGGCCCTAACAGTGCACGGGCACGCGTGGCCTGGGTTGCGCTGCTCCTTAACTCCGTGCTCGTCGCGCCCTCCCCAAGTGGCGCGCGCTTATCGCAGCGTCGTGGGGGGCGAGGCGTGCGAGGCGTGCGTGACGTGGGTGGCGTGCGCGGGGCTTGAGGCCCGCAGGCATGCGTCACGTCGGGCACGATCTCTTCATTTGGAAAGGCGGAACGTCCGCCCCCACTCCTTCCCCCCTTTATAAGCGGAGGGGAACAGGGGCAGCTCGCCATTCCGCCGGTTGCTGTTCCTCGAAAATCTCCGCCACTTCCTCCTTGCTAGAGAAAGCAGCGATTCGCCCTCGCAGCCCCCGGCGCCGCCAACGTCGACAACTCCCCCTTCCCGTTTCTGCCATGGCCCCGAAGAGCGACAAGGCGAAGGGGAAGGCCGTGAAGTCGGCCGAGGCGCTGCGGCTGGAAGCGCTTCGGAAGGAGACGGCGACGTTCCCCCCTCAGCTCGATGCGCTGGGGCTGAAGAACGGATACCGCCTCTTCTGGTCGACGGCGACGCGAGCGCATCCGCGCACGCGAGTTCTTCCCGCCATCGCCCAGAAGCTGTACCCGACCGGGTACCCTTTCTTCGCCGTGTTCTTCCTCTGCGGGCTCTGCCCGCCTTTTTCGGAGTTCTTCTGCGACATCATGCACACCTACAACCTCCACCTCCTTGTTTTCACCCCCAACGCCGTTCTGACAATGGCGGTTTGCGCACACCTTTGCGAGAACTTTGTCGGAGTCCGCCCCAACGTAGCCCTCTTCCGCCACTTCTTTACTCCTCGGGTGGAGAAAGGAGAGCCGCTGTCCGGCGGAGTCGCCTGGGTCTCCAGGACCGGCAAGAAAGAGGTCTACTTGGAGGGGGAACTCCGTGGCAGATGGGAGGAGTGGAGGGCCGAGTGGTGCCTGATCGTCAAGGAGAATCCACCGCCGTGCGGCGAACTCCAGTGGTGCGCGGCCGCGACTGGAGCGACCTGGCCCCGGACGACGCCAAGCTGAAGATTGCCGCCACCCGAATCCTGCGCCTCAGGTTTGCCGGGCTCACCGTCGGCGCCGTCGGCGCGGATTTCCTTCGCCGGCGTATCGCCCCCCTGCAGGAGAGGGGGAAACCGGCTTGGGAATTCCAAAACGCGGCGGACATCATGAGGCTGCGCCCGGGCCTTAACTACAACTTCACCGTTCTGGAGCTCGACGGAGTGTTGAAGGAGCTGTTCAAGCACGACTCCGAGCACCCAGAATGGTTCAGGTTGCCGCCGGGCGTCGTCCCCCTGTGCAACAACTCGGCGCTCAGCCGCATCCTCGCGATGATGCCGCTGTGTGACTCGCACGGGATCGACGCGACCTGGCAGGAGCCGGCGGACGACGTCGTGCAAGCCTTCTTCGACAACTTGGAGGAGGTGCCGGTCGACCCCGACGAGAAGAGGGGCCTCACGCGGGACACCACCCCCGAGGAGCTGGCCTACATCGCCTCCAGGATGGAGGAGGCGGCGGCCGCCGCGGCCGCGGGCGAGTCTGGCTTCACCCTGGCCGAGGCAGACGCGGCGGAGGCGGAGAGCCTCGCCGGCCAAATGGAGTTCGCCGGCGCGGAGGAACCGGCTGAACACGATGGCGCGGGCGAGCCCGCCCAGGACGCGGGTGGCTTGCCGGAGGCTGGCGCGCCCTCCTCGCAGCTCCCGGGCAGCTCGTCGCAGGCGGAGCCCCCTGCCCAGCCGAGGAGGCGTCTCCGCAGGGCCGGAGAGGTGGTGCGGCAGGTCGACCAGCAACCGCAGCCCCGGGTGACGCGCGCCTCTGAAGCAGCGGGAGCGGGGTCCTCACGGGCCACGGCTTCTGCTCCTGCCCCTCCCCGTTCCGCGGCGGCAACGGGGGCGGGGTCGTCCACCGCCCCCGCCAAGCGGTCCCGGGAACCCACTCCCCTGTCTCCTCGCGCCTGGAGCAAGCCGGTTTTTGATTATTCCGCGCTCAGCTCCGACGACGAAGAGGAGGACAGAGAGTAAGTCCCTGGTAGAGCTTGTATCTTCTTGATTTCTGTTGCTTCGTCTTGTTTCGCAGCCCATTCATCCTCCCCCGAAACCGTTCCCTTTTCGGGACGCTGGCCCAGAGGAGGGAGAAGAGGGCCAAGATCCCGCTGGTCGTCCTTGAGGGCGAATCTCCCCTGGCAACTGGGGAGGTGCTGGAGACGACCTTGCCGGACCTGGCAGCGGGCCCGCAGGGCAGCCCACAACGCAGCCCCCAGGGTGAGGGCACGGCTAGCTCTTGCCGTTTGGCGCGTGCGCGAGCTTCCCTTCTCTTTGTTGACATGTGGCTGTTGTTGTTGTCGTTGGGTAGGAGCAGAGCAGCCCCAGCAGGCGGCCCCGGGGGCACTCCTGCCGCGCCGTCCGCGTCGACCACCCCGCCTAGGGAGAAATCTCCGGCGAGGGAGGAGCCCCCGGCAGGGGAGACCTCCCCGGCAAGGGACGAGCCCCCGGCAAGGAAGACCTCTCCGGCAAGGGAGGGATCTCCGGCGAGGGACGCGGCCAGCGATCCCCCGGCAGCGGAGGCCGCGGCCACGGACCCTGCCACCGGTAAGCCCCCCTGCACGGAAAACTTCCCCTGGCTATCTTTCCTGATGAGCTTCTTTGTCGGCTGTTCAGCTGACTCTTCTCCCCTCTTCCGGCCATCAGACCCGCCCACCGCGGACCCGATGGAGACCGAGGTCGTCGTCGGGGAGGGCGCACGCGGAGATGCCGCCGCCGACGTCATCGTCATCGAAGAGGAGGACGACGCCGACGACCTCGCAGGCGGCGGGGAGGCCGAAGCTGCAGAGGCCGCCGCGGCGGCAGACGGCGAGGGGACTGGCGACCGTGCCGACGGCCCCGGGGAGGCAGGGGCGTCAAGCACTCTGCCGTCCGGCGATCCCGCTGCTGCCACCGCGTCGGGCCCCGAGGAGCCCCCGGCAGGTGCCTACCTGCAGGCCGGCGATGGCGTCTTCATCAGGCTCCCCTGGGAGCCTAGCTCCAGGGCGCCGATCGAGGGGGAGGCCTTGGACGGAGAGGTGCTCGCCTCCGTTGGGCTGACTGTGGTCGACGCGCCGAGCACTAGCAGCGGCGAGCCTGAGGAGGAGCGGCTGCTCCGGAAGCTTGTGTCGCTCTACCGCGCCCGGCAGGCCAAGGTGGAGCGCCAGGAGGCACTCGTCGCGAAGGCCGGCGCGGACATGGAGAAGCGTGCCGGGGAGCTCCGGGAGCTCAACCAGGAGGCTCTCCGGTCTTTGGCGGAGGAGCGGAGGCTGCTCGACGAGGCGCGGACGGCCTTCCTCCTCGAGAAGGCAGAGGCTGAAGAGCAGCAAAGGCTTGCCGCTGCGGAGCTATCCGCGCGGGAAAGCGAACTGGTGCAGCAGAGGGCCAGCCTCGCCAGCCACGAGGAGGAGGTTGCCGCGCGCGAGCAGGCACTCGGCGGGGCCCTGCAGAAAGCGCAGGACGCTGCCGCGGCTGCCGAGGTTGCCAAGGGGGAGCTGGAGGCGAGGGTGGCGCAGCTCGTCAGCGACCTCAAGGCGAGCGGCGAGAAGCTTGCCGCGCTCAAACAGGAAAGCGAGAAGGGCGCTCACACCCTTGGCGAGCTGCAGGGCCGCTTCGCCGAGAAGATCCAGGAGCTCGACGCCGCCAAGGACTCCAAGGCTGTCCTCGAGCTGAAGCTGGACACCCAGGCCAAGGCGCTGGAGAGCGCCAAGGAGCAGGAAGCGACCTTGCGGAATGAGGTAGCCGGCAACGAGGAGCTATTGAAGAGCGCCGCCGTTACCCAGAACGCCTTCCAGGAGACGGTGGAGCGGTGGACCGAAGGCCTCGTCGACATCGCCACCACCATCGACCAGGAGCTAAAGCTGCTGGGGATGGAGGGCCACGAGTACCCCTCCGGCGAGGACGTCCCGCCGAGCGTCAAGCTCACTTCCTTCTTCAAGGGCTTGGTGGGGGTGCTCCGGCACCTCCGGGAATCGATCCCAGAACAGCTGGCCGAGGAGACGCGGGAAGCCGTCTCCGGTGCCCTCGAGAGGGTGTTGGTGAAGATCGTCTTCCGGAACCCCACCATCAGGCTCACCAACGTCCTCAGGCACCTGCCGGAAGACGCCGACCTGACGAAGATCAAGGCCCTCGTCACCCCCATCGTGGAAAGGGTGGCGGGGATCAGGCGGGTCGAGGGCGACCGCGCGGATTAGGCCGCCCACCTCTTTCTTTTCTTCTCTTGTCGCTGCTGAGCATGCCATAGAAACAGCTGATTAGGGCAGCGGCAAGTCATTTTGTAGTATAACTTTTATCTTAGGCAGTTCATTGCGCTGTTATCTCCCTCGTTCGACCTTGTGCTTCATACGTTCGCGCCCTACGCTTCCGGGAACTTGTCGGCGCAAGTCTCCGCCTTGCCACGGGTGTCGAGTGCGGGACATCAGCAACCCGCTGACGGAGCCTCCACCGGCAAGAAACCTTGCCGCGGCTGGCGCAACTCACTTAAATGTTGAGCAGGCTCATGGCGAGGTAGGCGTGGCGACTGCAGTCGCGGCACACTCAAGCTGCCGAGCAAGCTCGAAACAAGTAAGGACGCCACTCGGGATGTAGCACACTTAAGTCGTTGAGCGGACTTGAAACGAAATAAGGGCGCAACCAGCCACGAGCCGGCCCCTCCGCGCACAGGTTTCCCATACGAAGCTTGGTCGTTCGAGGAAGATAACTTAAGAAAAAAGGAGCTTAATTGCTCAAACTTTGGCAACTTAGCTTCTCTGTCGTTTGCAGTCCGGCAAGGTGCAGCTTCCTCGGGCGACGCCCAGCCTAGGCTCGGGGCCTCACGGCCTGCCACCGCTTGCCGGAGTCGAGTGCTGCACAATCGTGTCGAATGACGCCTGCGCCAAGCGGAGAGGCGCGAAATCGACAAGATGTGCGGGGCACACAAGCTATGCTCGGGATCTGCGCCCGTCTCTGTACCAAGGATTACATGCAACTGCGGCAAGACTTGGACAGAGAGGAAGGCCGACGGAACGGGTTCCGACTGCCGCGCTGGCAAGGTCCCTTCCACGGTCGGCGTCGACTCGTTTGGATCTTGGCGGCCTGGGCTCGCCGAAGAACGAGGTCGCCTTTCCCGCAACTTCCGGCACTAACTTCTGTGGCTACGGGAGCGGCGCAGAGCTTGCTGGAGGCGAGAAACTCGCTCAGCGGCCGGAAGGCGGTCCTCCTCAAGGAGCAGCTGCTCTTGCCCGGACTCTGCGTGAGTGGGTACTCGAGGAGGGCCATGCACGAGTCCGTGAGGAGGAATGCCTCCGCACAGCGGGTCGGAGCGGAAAGGTTCCTGGCCATACCTGAGCTTGCCTGTGGTCGCCGAATCTGGTTCGCACAACCTCGACGCAGCCCCCTACCTGGCGCGCCAAAAATGTCGGGGGATATCGGCCTCCACGAGCACCTATGGGGACGGAGCCCCTTGTCGGTTCGGCAGGGGGCGGAGGATGCACAAAGAGCAGATCGAGGCGACACACACACACAACGATTTTACCCAGCTTCGGGCCGCATGGATGCGTAAAACCCTACTGCTGCTTGTCTGGTTGATTAGAGTTCTTGCTCTGGAGCGCAAGAAGCTACAGTGAGTTGGAGCTGGACGTAGACGAGGGTCTACTGGGCGTCCTTCTTCGGGTCTCCTAGCGTTCGATCTCTCTAGGTTTCTCTTCGGGTCTGGATCCCCCTCTACGTGCGCATGGGCCTCCTTTTATATGCTAAGGGGTTTCCCACAGGTAGCGACGTAGGTGAGGGTAAAAATGGCAAGGAACTGTGCGAACAGAGGTTGCACAGTGCTATCGCACCTAACTCTGACGGCGGGGGACAAAGGCATTAAATGCCCGTCTGGATCGCCTGAACAGTGCCGAGGCGGACCGTTAGGAGCGCCTCCGCTTGCCACGGGGGCGACTCTGCCAACGTCGCATGCCACCGCGCGTCTCAGGTTGCGCGGCGCCCCGCCACGTGCCTCCGGGGAAGCCCCAGAGCGACGCGTGGGCAGGTGAGCTGGAGCGCATGCCTGAGGTGGTGGTTTGCCGCGGCAAGTGGCTTGCCGCGGTGGTTGTCTTGCCGCACCCGAGAGCTTGCCGCTCGTCAGGCCTTGCCGGGGCGCGCGGAGCGCCGCGGCGGGCTTCTCTTGGTGTGCCTTGGCTCGGCCGTCCCGGCGAGCTCCTCCCGCCGGGGCCTTGGTGCTTCGGCTCAGTCGTCTCGGCAAGCTCCTCTTGCCGGGGCCTTGTCGCTTTGGCCCGGCAAGCTCCTCTTGCCGGACCTCGCCTTCTTGGCCCGGCAAGCTCCTCTTGCCGGGGCTTGGTCTTCTAGGCTCGATCACTTGGCCTTCGTCCGGCCCAGAAAGGGCCGTGGAGACTCTTGTCGCTCCCCTGGCAAGCCTTGCCGCGGGACGCTACTACTGCCCGTGCACAAGTTCGGGGTACTAAGGTACCCCTACTTTAGTACACCGACACTATAGGATGGTAATTGATTTCCGCAAATTAAATAAATCTACTAAAAAAGATCATTACCCTTTGCCTTTTATTGATTAAATGCTAGAAAGATTATCCAAAGATACACATTTTTGCTTTCTAAATGGTTACTCTGGTTTCTCTCAAATACCAGTGTCAGCTGTTGATCAAGCAAAGACTACTTTTACTTGTCCTTTCGGTACCTTTGCTTATAGATGTATGCCTTTTGGTTTATGTAATGCACCTGCTACCTTTCAAAGATGCATGATGGCCATATTTTCTGACTTTTGTTAAAAGATTTGTGAGGTTTTCATGGATGATTTCTCTATTTATGGAACCTTCTTTGATGATTGCTTGAGCAACCTTGATCTAGTTTTGCAGAGATGTGAAGAAACTAACCTTGTCTTGAATTTGGAGAAGTGCCACTTTATGGTTAATGAAGGTATTGTCTTGGGGCATAAAATTTCTGAAAGAGGTATTGAAGTTGACAAAGCTAAAGCTGATGCTATTGAAAATATGTCGTGTCCTAAGGACATTAAAGGTATAAGAAGCTTCCTTGGTCATGCCGGTTTTTATAGGAGGTTCAGTAAGGACTTCTCAAAAGTCTCCTGGCCTCTAACTAACCTATTACAAAAAGATATACCTTTTGTCTTTGATGATGATTGTGTATAAGCATTTGAAATACTTAAGAAAGCATTAATTTCTGCACCTATCGTTCAGCCACCTGATTGGAACTTACCTTTTGAAATTATGTGTGATGCTAGTGATTATGCTGTAGGTGTTGTTCTAGGACAAAGAGTTGATAAGAAATTAAATGTTATTGAATATGCTAGTAAAACTCTAGACAATGCCCAGAGATATTATGCTACTACTGAAAAAGAATTTTTAGCGGTTGTATTTGCTTGTGATAAGTTCAGAACTTATATTGTTGATTCTAAAGTAACTATTCACACTGATCATGCTGCTATTAAATATCTTATGGAAAAGAAAGATGCTAAGCCTATACTTATTAGATGGGTTCTCTTGGTACAAGAATTTGATTTGCATATTAAGGACAGTAAAACTGAGCCTAAACCCAGGCTTCTCACGCCATCAGTTCTCTCAACCGTCCATTGTCCCGATCTGGCCATTTTCGTCCGTTGGATGCACGTGAAAAGCACCTTTCCTGCAAACTGGGCCTGTTGTCCTGGGGACAGCTACTCCCGTGGCTTTTCTCGACGCCTCTGGTTGATTGGGCCAGGTAGCCCTTGTAGCAAGCAGCAAGGGAAAGCAAGGCCCATCAGGTGGACCACGAAGGGACAGGGACCTCCTCCTCGGCCGTGTTCTTCCTCGCCTCCCACCGATGCCCTTGATTTCGTATCCACGATTCAGACACTGTGGTGGCGACTTGCCCGACGGCGGATCCTCTCCATCGGCCCCCACTCTCGCCCTCCGCCTTCCCCAACAGAAGACAGCACACGATGGAGAAGGCAGTGGCAGCACTCGCGCCCCTGTTCCTCAGCCTTCTTGGATTGATTCTCTGGTGGCGGCGTGGTGTCATTGGTTTGCTCGGCATCCGCCATCGTTTCATCAATTCGTGGAGCAGAAGTTGCCATCGGTTCGCCCCTTCTGCTCCTGCGAATCTGTGGTATAAACAATTCCACTGTGTGTTCTTTTCGCTCCTATCTTCTTCCTCCTGGTCCATTTGGTTCCTCCGATATGAAGATTGCTCGACAAAGGCAGATGACTGGGATCTCTTTTTGTTCAAAAATTATATTCCTGTTGTGTTTGCAGGATCAATTGATATGCAGGATTAAAACAATTTTAATTTTACTCTGGATCCAGCCCACGCACGCAATCTAGCCGAGGCGGGGCCGGGCCGCTCGATCCATTCGATGCGGGGGCAATCCATCACAGCGAGGGAGAAATGGAGGGATGCGGGTGATGCAAGCCGACGCTTCATCTGATCAAAACTGCTCTGCTCATATTTGAAGGCCGCAATCATTCTTTGGTTACTCTGCACAAATTCATGGTGGGGGGTGTACTATCCTTTCCGTTGCCTCACGGTACAAGTACGTCCTCCCCTACAACTCTTCCCACATCCTTTTCACTGTGGAAATAAAACATCCTTCTGCATGATGCTCAGCTAGGTAACTAGGTCCCCTATACTTCCTTCCAGTTCATGTCGTTCTTCCACCAAATAATTGCATTATACTGATTTCCTCTCAATCCAACTTGTGTATACAGGTGATATATATATATATATATATATATATATATATATATATATATATATATATATATATATATATATATATATATGCTGGTTGTGATCAATTGACATGGGCATATCTTCGGGACTGTCAATCGGTTTTTTTATATTTTTACTTCAGAAACTCATAATCTCATATGGTTTCTGAGCAGGTAATTACTCCATACCTAATCCTAGCATGTTTTACTGTCCATGGTTTTTATGCCCCATGATTGCTAAGATCACTTGTGCATACAGTGTGGGACTCGCCAATCTATGAGGAGAAGGTATCACCGGCCGATGCAAGGAAGTTCATTTGCCCTTTTTAAAGCGAGGATTCAAGCGCCTGTCTGTTTCGTATAACAATTAACGGCAGTCAAGGGAGCGATGGTGACGGATGGTGGAGGTGCGGTACAATTTTGCTCTGCTATGTATATAAGCTAGGTCCGTCCCTCAATACCATGTCAACTGGCCATGCTTCTCCACCAGGCTGCTATCTGCATATTTTTCCTCCCCGTTACCTTTTCCATCTGATCAGTCCTACTCGTCCTAAATCTGCTTTATCTTTTCTCTTTCTGCTGCAGGTTATGGTATATTGTTTGGTGACTATTTGAGGCTGGTTCTGGAATTTTATTGGAAGAGATATTGATGAGTTGAGCATTTGAGAATGGCAATCAGGTTAGTTAAAATGGAGTGCTAAGCAAAGATGAATTTCCTGACCACTATATAATGCAGTCTATAGGAGCGTGGCAAGGCTGACAGATACCTTAGCTATTAGGTGTGAGCTACATCTCCGTTCTATAAAGTGTTTTCTCTTCTTTGGTAAGGTATTTTACTATTAGGCCAACAAGAAGCGCAGGCTGCATGTCGTGAGCACTGAGTGCAATCGATGAGCTGGCCGCCTCTTGCAACTCCGTTGCTGAACATGTATGGTGACCTTAATATATATCTCACAAACAACATCATGATTGGTCTCCACCCTTGGAAGCCCTTGGGAAGTCATCACACGATGCATCTCATCTATCCTTAGCATCAGCATAGCAAGGTACATAAATTCCCGTATCTTATTTTCTCTAATCTAATTCATTTAATCTTAAGAATTTTGAAGGGCATCGATCGAAAGGATTTCCCACTTTATATTGAATTGATAACAATTCAGATTTATGTTTAACAATTTGCGCCACTGCAATTCAATTTTGTCAGATTTTAAATTTGTGTACACAAGTTGTTTGATGTAAGCCCAACTAGGCTGCAGATCATTGTTACTGAATTAATATGATTGACTTTCTTTTGCATATTTTTTAATTTTGGAGTTGAAGTAGTTCCTCAAGGACAGACTAATTCATAGTTTTCTCATTCAGGTCTAGCATAGTTCATTCTATCGTTCGCATTCATAAATTATTTTGTGTTTGGGATGCCATATAAGATACCGAGCGATTATTATTTTGTGGGTCGATAAAATTCTTTGGAAATAACATCATGGAAAGAAGAAGCATCACTGGAATATCTCTGTTCTCTCCCTGAAAGTTTTCTCAAACTATTCAATACCCCGTGAAATGAATCTCAACTATTTAATTTTCATATTTTTTTATCAATGAAGCATTATTATTATATTTTTTAATCATATATCACTTGTGATGTTTGAAACTCTATAATATTTGGCTGATGTCCTAACTTTGCATTCTTAGGATGATGAAGTGGGTTTGAGCCAAGGCCTCTCATAATGTTTCTACTCATCTTTCGTCAACTGTCTTCAAGTACCTGGTATTGATATCCAGCTTCAACGCTTTAGCATTTTTGCTTCCAACATTTTGAAATGACTTATAAAACTAATATCAAGCCCCAATATGGTTTCACTACTATTATTTTTTGAGCCAACACAAAATACCCTCAAGAAACATGTTCATGAAAATTAAACTCCATCTTTCATGTCTCCACATATTTACATAATTCATATCATTATATCGAAGAAATGGATGGGCGCAGCAACGCGCGCCATTCATGATCTAGTTATTGATAGAAAGGGAGGTGAGAACCCCGTTGCAAAAAACTTGTCTAGATTAGAGAATGTTCTTGATGACCCACTACCTATTGATGATAGCTTTCCTGGTGAACAATTAAATGTCATAAATGCTTCTCGTACTGCTCCATGGTATGCTGATTATGCTAATTACATTGTTGCTAAATTTATAGCACCTACTTTCACATACCAGCAAAAGAAAAAAAAATTCTGTGATTTGAGGCATTACTTCTGGGATGACCCACACCTTTATAAAGAAGGAGTAGATGGTGTTATTAGACGTTGTATACCTGAGCATGAACAGGACAGATCCTACGCAAGTGTCACTCCGAAGCTTATGGAGGGCACCACACTGGAGATAGAACTGCACATAAGGTATTGCAATCTGGTTTTTATTGGCCTACTCTCTACAAGGATGCTCGTAAGTTTGTCTTATCTTGTGATGAATGTCAAAGAATTGGTAACATTAGTAGACGTCAAGAAATGCCTGCTACCTCTTGAGCACTACGTTGGATTTCCTTGAAGAGGATAGGGTGATGCAGCAGAGTAGAGTAAGTATTTCCCTCAGCTTTTGAGAACCAAGGTATCAATCCAGTAGGAGGCTACGCGTGAGTCCCTCGTACCTACACAAAACAAATAGCTCAACGCAACCAACACGATTAGGGGTTGTCAATCCCTTCACGGTCACTTACGAGAGTGAGAACTGATAGAGATGATAGATAATATTTTTGGTATTTTTGGTATAAAGAAGCAAAGTAAAATAAAAGGGCAAAGTAAAAGGCAAAGCAATAATAAAGTGGTGGAACATTGATATGATGAGAATAGACCCGGGGGCCATAGATTTCAGTAGTGGCTTCTCTCAAGAGCATAAGTATTCTACGGTGGGTGAACAAATTACTGTTGAGCAATTGACAAAATTGAGCATAGTTATGAGAATATCTAGGTATGATCATGTATATAGGCATCACGTCTGAGACAACTAGACCAACTCCTGCCTGCATCTACTACTATTACTCCACTCATCGACCGCTATCCAGCATGCATCTAGAGTATTAAGTTAAAAACAGAGTAACGCCTTAAGCAAGATGACATGATGTAGAGGGATAGTTTCATGCAATATGATAAAACCCCCATCTTGTTATCCTTGATGGCAACAATACAATACGTGCCTTGCTGCCCCTGCTGTCACTGGGAAAGGACACCGCAAGATTGAACCCAAAGCTAAGTACTTCTCCCATTGCAACAAAAACCAATCTAGTAGGCCAAACCAAACTGATAATTCGAAGAGACATGCAAAGATAACCAATCATACATAAAAGAATACAGAGAAGATTCAAACATTGTTCATAGATAGACTTGATCATAAACCCACAATTCATCGGTCTCAACAAACACACCACAAAAAGAAGATTACATCGAATAGATTCCCACGAGAGAGGGGGAGAACATTGTATTGAGATCCAAAAAGAGAGAAGAAGCCATCTAGCTACTAACTATGGACCCGAAGGTCTGAGGTAAACTACTCACACTTCATCGGAGGGGCTATGATGATGTAGAAGCCCTCCATGGTGATTGCCCCCTCCGACGGAGCTCCGGAACAAGCCCCAAGATGGGATCTCGTGGGTACAGAAGGTTGCGGCGGTGGAATTAGGTTTTTGGCTCTGTATCTGGTCGTTTGGGGGTATGTAGGTATATATAGGAGGAAGGAATACGTCGGTGGATCAAAGGGGGGCCCACGAGGCAGGGGGCGCGCCCTAGGGAGGGCGCCCTCCACCCTCGCGGCCGCCTCCTTTCTTTCTTGACGTGAGGTCCAAGTCCTCTGGATCATATTCGGTGAGAAAATCACGTTCCCGAAGGTTTCATTCCGTTTGGACTCCGTTTGATATTCCGTTTCTTCGAAACACTGAAATAGGCAAAAAAACAGCAATTCTGGGCTCGGCCTCCGGTTAATAGGTTAGTCCCAAAAGTAATATAAAAGTGGAAAATAAAGCCCAATATAGTCCAAAACAGTAGATAATATAGCATGGAGCAATCAAAAATTATAGATACGTTGGAGACGTATCAGGCATCCCCAAGCTTAATTCCTGCTCGTCCTCGAGTAGGTAAATGATAAAAACAGAATTTTTGATGCGGAGTGCTACTTGACATAATTTCAACGTAATTCTTCTTAATTATGGTATGAATATTCAGATCCGAAAGATTCAAGACAAAAGTTTATATTGACATAAAAATAATAATACTTCAAGCATACTAACAAAGAAATTATGTCTTCTCAAAATAACATGGCCAAAGAAAGTTATCCCTACAAAATCATATAGTCTGGCTATGCTCTATCTTCACCACACAAAGTATTTAAATCATGCACAACCCCGATGACAAGCCAAGCAATTGTTTCATACTTTTGACATTCTCAAAACTTTTTTGATCTTCACGCAATACATGAGCGTGAGCCATGGATATAGCACTATATGTGGAATAAAATGATGGTTGTGGAGAAGACAAAAAGAGGGGAAGATAGTCTCACATCAACTAGGCGTATCAATGGGCTATGGAGATGCCCATCAATAGATATCAATGTGAGTGAGTAGGGATTGCCATGCAACAGATGCACTAGAGCTATAAGATATGAGAGCTCAACAAATGAAACTAAGTGGGTGTGCATCCAACACGCTTGCTCATGAAGACCTAGGGCATTTTGAGGATGCCCATCATTGAAATACACAAGCCAAGTTCTATAATGAAAAATTCCCACTAGTATATGAAAGTGACAATATGAGAGACTCTCTATCATGAAGATCATGGTGCTACTTTGAAGCACAAGTGTGGTAAAAGGATAGTAACATTGTCCCTTCTCTCTTTTTCTCTCATTTTTTTATTTTTTTATTTGGGCCTTTTCTCTTTTTTATGGCCTCTTTTTTTTCGTCCGGAGTCTCATCCCGACTTGTGGGGGAATCATAGTCTCCATCATCCTTTCCTCACTTGGGACAATGCTCTAAATATGATGATCATCACACTTTTATTTTTCTTACAACTCAACAATTACAACTCGATACTTAGAACAAAATATGACTCTATGCGAATGCCTCCGGCGGTGTACCGGGATATGCAATGAATCAAGAGTGACATGTATGAAAGAATTATGAAAGGTGGCTTTGCCACAAATACTATGTCAACTACATGATCATGCTAGCAATATGACAATGATGGAGCGTGTCATAATAAACGGAACGGTGGAAAGTTGCATGGAAATATATCTCGGAATGGCTATGGAAATGCCATGATAGGTAGGTATGGTGGCTGTTTTGAGGAAGTTATATGGTGGGTGTATGATACCAGCGAAAGGTGCACGGTATTAGAGAGGCTAGCAATGGTGGAAGGATAGGAAAGTGCATATAATCCATGGACTCAACATTAGTCATAAAGAACTCATATACTTATTGCAAAAATCTAGAAGTTATGAAAGCAAAGTATTACACGCATGCTCCTAGGGGGATAGATTGGTAGGAAAAGACCATCGCTCGTCCCCGACCGCCACTCATAAGGAAGACAATCAATAAATAAATCATGCTCCGACTTCATCACATAACGGTTCACCATACGTGCATGCTGTTGGGGAACGTAGTAATTTCAAAAAAATTCCTACGCACACGCAAGATCATGGTGATGCATAGCAACGAGAGGGGAGAGTGTTGTCTACGTACCCTCGTAGACCGAAAGCGGAAGCGTTATAACAACGCGGTTGATGTAGTCGTACGTCTTCACGATCCAACCGATCCAAACACCGTTACTCCGGCACCTTCGAGTTCTTGGCACACGTTCAGCTCAATGACGATCCCTGGGCTCCGATCCAGCAAAGCTTGGGGGAGGAGTTCTGTCAGCACGACGGCGTGGTGACGATCTTGATGTACTACCGACGCAGGGCTTCGCCTAAGCTCCGCGACAATATGACCGAGGTGGAATATGGTGGAGGGGGGCACCGCACACGGCTAAGGAACGATCACGAAGATCAACTGTCTGTCCATGGGGTGCCCCCTGCCTCAGTATATAAAGGATGGAGGAGGAGGAGGCCGGCCAAGGCTATTGGTGCGGCCAGGATGGGAGTCCTACTAGGACTCCAAGTCCTAGTGGGAGTCCATCAAGAGGGGAGGAAGGGAGAAGGAAGTGGAGGAGTAGGAAAGGTGGCCGGCCCCCTTTTCCCTAGTCCAATTCGGACTAGAGGGGAGGGGGGGCGCAGCAGCCTTTTTCCTCTTCCCACTAAAGCCCATCAAGGCCCATTACTTCTCCCGTAATCCCGTAACTCCCCGATACTCCCGAAAATACCCGAATCACTCAGAACCTTTCCGATGTCCGAATATAGTCGTCCAATATATCGATCTTTACGTATCGACCATTTTGAGACTCCTCGTCATGTCCCCGATCTCATCCGGGACTCCGAACTCCTTCGGTACATCAAAAACTCATAAACTCATTATATAACTGTCATCGAAACCTTAAGCGTGTGGACCCTACGGTTCGAGAACAATGTAGACATGACCGAGACACGTCTCCGGTCAATAACCAATAGCGGGACCTGGATGCCCATATTGGCTCCTACATATTCTACGAAGATCTTTATCGGTCAGACCGCATAACAACATACGTTGTTCCCTTTGTCATCGGTATGTTACTTACCCGAGATTCGATCGTCGGTATCCAATACCTAGTTCAATCTCGTTACCGGCAAGTCTCTTTACTCGTTCTGTAATACATCATCTCGCAACTAACTCATTAGTTGCAATGCTTGCAAGGCTTATGTGATGTGCATTACCGAGAGGGCCCAGAGATACCTCTCCGACAATCGAAGTGACAAATCCTAATCTTGAAATACGCCAACCCAACATCTACCTTTGGAGACACCTGTAGTACTCCTTTATAATCACCCAGTTACGTTGTGACGTTTGGTAGCACCCAAAGTGTTCCTCCGGTAAACGGGAGTTGCATAATCTCATAGTCAAAGGAACATGTATAAGTCATGAAGAAAGCAATAGCAACATACTAAACGATCGGGTGCTAAGCTAATGGAATGGGTCATATCAATCAGATCATTCAACTAATGATGTGACCTTGTTAATCAAATGACAACTCCTTTGTCCATGGTTAGGAAACTTAACCATCTTTGAATAACAAGCTAGTCAAGTAGAGGCATACTAGTGACACTCTGTTTGTCTATGTATCCACACATGTATTATGTTTCCCGTTAATACAATTCTAGCATGAATAATAAACATTTATCATGATATGTAAGGAAATAAATAATAACTTTATTATTGCCTCTAGGGCATATTTCCTTCAGTCTCCCACTTGCACTAGAGTCAATAATCTAGTTCACATCGCCATGTGATTTACCAGCAATAGTTCACATCACCATGTGATTAACACCCATAGTTCACATCGATATGTGACCAACACCCAAAGGGTTTACTAGAGTCAGTAATCTAGTTCACATCGCTATGTGATTAACACCCAAAGAGTACTAAGGTGTGATCATGTTTTGCTTGTGAGATAATTTTAGTCAACGGGTCTGTCACATACAGATCCGTAAGTATTTTGCGAATTCTATGTCTACAATACTCCGCATAGAGCTACTCTAGCTAATTGCTCCCACTTTCAATATGTATCTAGATCGAGACTTAGAGTCATCCAGATCAGTGTCAAAACTTGCATCGACGTAACCCTTTACGGCGAACCTTTCTGTCACGTCCATAATCGAGAAACATATCCTTATTCCACTAAGGATAATTTTTGACCGTTGTCTAGTGATCTACTCCTAGATCACCATTGTACTCCCTTGCTTAACTCAGTGTAGGGTATACAATGGATCTGGTACACAGCATTGCATACATGATAGAGCCTATGGCTGAAGCATAGGGAACATCTTTCATTTTCTCTCTATCTTCTGAAGTGGTCGGGCATTGAGTCTTACTCAACTTCACACCTTGTAACACAGGCAAGAACCCTTTCTTTGCTTGATCCATTTTGAACTTCTTCAAAACTTTGTCAAGGTATGTGCTTTGTGAAAGTCCAATTAAGCGTCTTGATCTATCTCTATAGATCTTGATGCCCAATATGTAAGAAGCTTCACCGAGGTCCTTCTTCGAAAAACTTCTTTCAAACACTCCTTTATGCTTTGCAGAATAATTCTACATTATTTCCGATCAACAATATGTCATTTACATATACTTATCAGAAATGCTGTAGTGCTCCCACTCACTTTCTTGTAAATACAGGCTTCACCGCAAGTCTGTATAAAACTATGTGCTTTGATCAACTTATCAAAGCGTATGTTCCAACTCCGAGATGCTTGCACCAGTCCATAGATGGATCGCTGGAGCTTGCATATTTTGTTAGCACCATTAGGATTGACAAAACCTTCTGGTTGCATCATATACAACTCTTCTTTAATAAATCCATTAAGGAATGCAGTTTTGTTTATCCATTTGCCAGATTTCATAAAATGCGGCAATTGCTAACATGATTCGGACAGACTTAAGCATAGATACGAGTGAGAAACTCTCATCGTAGTCAACACCTTGAACTTGTCGAAAACCTTTTGCGACAATTCTAGCTTTGTAGATAGTAACGCTACTATCAGCGTCTGTCTTCCTCTTGAGGATCCATTTATTTTCTATGGCTTGCCGATCATCGGGCAAATCCATCAAAGTCCATACTTTGTTTTTATACATGGATCATATCTCAGATTTCATGGCCTCAAACCATTTCGCGGAATCTGGGCTCATCATCGCTTCCTCATAGTTCGCAAGTTCGTTATGTTCTAGTAACATGACTTCCAGAACAGGATTATCGTACCACTCTGGTACGGATCTCACTCTGGTTTACCTACGAGATTTGGTAGTAACTTGATCTGACGTTACATGATCATCATCATTAACTTCCTCACTAATTGGTGCAGTAGTCACAGGAACCGATTTCTGTGATGAACCACTTTCCAATAAGGGAGCAGGTACAGTTACCTTATCAAGTTCTACTTTCCTCCCACTCACTTCTTTCGAGAGAAACTCCTTCTCTAGAAAGGATCCATTATAAGCAACGAATGTCTTGCCTTAGGATCTGTGATAGAAGGTGTACCCAACAGTCTCCGTTGGGTATCCTATGAAGACATATTTCTCCGATTTGGGTTTGAGCTTATCAGGATGAAACTTTTTCATATAAGCATCACAACCCAAACTTTAAGAAACGACAACTTTGGTTTCTTGCCAAACCACAGTTCATATTGTGTCGTCTCAACGGACTTAGATGATGCCCTATTTAACGTGAATGCAACTGTCTCTAATGCATAACCCCAAAATGATAGTGGTAAATTGGTAAGAGACATCATAGATCGCACCATATCTAGTAAAGTACGATTACGACGTTCGGACACACCATTACGCTGTGGTGTTCCGGGTGGCGTGAGTTGCGAAACTATTCCACAATTTTTCAAATGTACACCAAACTCGTAACTCAAATATTCTCCTCCACGATCAGATCGTAGAAACTTTATTTTCTTGTTACGATGATTTTCAACTTCACTCTGAAATTCTTTGAACTTTTCAAATGTTTCAGACTTGTGTTTCGTTAAGTAGATATACCCATATCTGCTTAAGTCATCTGTGAAGGTGAGAAAATAATGATATCCGCCACGAGCCTCAATATTCATCGGTCCACATACATCGGTATGTATGATTTCCAACAAATCTGTTGCTCGCTCCATCGTACCGGAGAACGGTGTTTTAGTCATCTTGCCCAAGAGGCACGGTTCGCAAGTACCAAGTGATTCATAATCAAGTGGTTTCCAAAAGTCCATCAGTATGGAGTTTCTTCATGCGCTTTACACCGATATGACCTAAACGGCAGTGCCACAAATAAGTTGCACTATCATTATTAACTTCGCATCTTTTGGCTTCAATATTATGAATATGTGTATCACTACGATCGAGATCCAACAAACCATTTTCGTTGGTGTGTATGACCATAGAAGGTTTTATTCATGTAAACAGAACAACAATTGTTCTCTAACTTAATTGAATAACTGTATTGCAATTAACATGATCAAATCATATTCATGCTCAACGCAAACACCAAATAACACTTATTTAGTTTCAACACTAATCCCGAAAGTATAGGGAGTGTGTGATAATGATCATATCAATCTCGGAACCACTTCCAACACACATCGTCACCTTGCCCTTTAACTAGTCTTTGTTCATTCTGCAACTCCCGTTTCGAGTTACTAATCTTAGCAACTGAACTAGTATCAAATACTGGGGGGTTGCTATGAACACTAGTAAAGTACACATCAATAACATGTATATCAAATATACTTATGTTCACTTTGCCATCCTTCTTATCCGCCAATCACTTGGGGTAGTTCCGCTTCCAGTGGCCAGTCCCTTTGCAGTAGAAGCACTTAGTCTCAGGCTTAGGACCAGACTTGGGCTTTTTCACTTGAGCAGCAACTTGCTTGCCGTTCTTCTTGAAGTTCCCCTTCTTTCCCTTTGCCCTTTTCTTGAAACAAGTGATCTTGTCAACCATCAACACTTGATGTTTTTCTTTGATTTCTACCTTCGCCAATTTTAGCATCGCGAAGAGCTTGGGAATATTTTCCGTTATCCCTTGCATATTATAGTTCATCACGAAGTTCTACTAACTTGGTGATGGTGACTAGAGAATTCTGTCAATCACTATCTTATCTGGAAGATTAACTCCCACTTGATTCAAGCGATTGTAGTACCCAGACAATCTGAGCACATGCTCACTAGTTGAGCGATTCTCCTCCATCCTTTAGCTATAGAACTTGTTGGAGACTTCATATCTCTCAACTCGGGTATTTGCTTGAAATATTAACTTCAACTTCCTGGAACATCTCATATGGTCCATGACGTTCAAAACGTCTTTGAAGTCCCGATTCTAAGTCGTTAAGCATGGTGCACTAAACTTATTAAGTAGTCATCATATTGAGCTAGCAAAACGTTCATAACGTCTGCATCTGCTCCTGCAATAGGTCCGTCACCTAGCGGTGCATCAAGGACATAATTCTTCTGTGCAGCAATGAGGATAAACCTCAGATCACGGATCCAATCCGCATCATTGCTACTAACATTTTTCAACACAATTTTCTCTAGGAACATATCAAAATAAACACAGGGAAGCAACAACGCGAGCTATTGATCTACAACATAGATATGCTAATACTACCAGGACTAAGTTCATGATAAATTTAAGTTCAATTAATCATATTACTTAAGAACTCCCACTTAGATAGAAATCTCTCTAATCCTCTAAGTGATCACGTGATCCAAATCAACTAAACCATGTCCGATCATCACGTGAGATGGAGTAGTTTCAATGGTGAACATCATTATGTTGATCATATCTACTATATGATTCACGCTCGACCTTTCGGTCTCCGTGTTCCGAGGTCATATCTTATATGCATAGCTCGTCAAGTATAACCTGAGTATTCCGCATGTGCAACTGTTTTGCACCCGTTGTATTTGAACGTAGAGCCTATCACACCCGATCATCACGTGGTGTCTCAGCACGAAGAACTTTCGCAACGGTGCATACTCAGGGAGAAAACTTCTTGATAATTAGTGAGAGATCATCTTATAATGCTACCGTCAATCAAAGCAAGATAAGATGCATAAAAAGATAAACATCACATGCAATCAATATAAGTGATATGATATGGTCATCATCATCTTGTGCTTGTGATCTCCATCTCCGAAGCACCGTCATGATCACCATCGTCACCGGCGCGACACCTTGATCTCCATCGTAGCATCGTTGTCGTCTCGCCAATCTTATGCTTCCACGACTATCACTACCGCTTAGTAATAAAGTAAAGCATTACATCGCGATTGCATTGCATACAATAAAGCGACAACCATATGGCTCCTGCCAGTTGCCGATAACTCGGTTACAAAACATGATCATCTCATACAATAAAATTTAGCATCATGTCTGGACCATATCACATCACAACATGCCCTGCAAAAACAAGTTAGACGTCCTCTACTTTGTTGTTGCAAGTTTTACGTGGCTGCTACGGGCTTAAGCAAGAACTCATCTTACCTACGCATCAAAACCACAACGATAGTTTGTCAAATAGACTCCGTTTTAACCTTCTCAAGGACCGGGCATAGCCACACTCGGTTCAACTAAAGTTGGAGAGACAGTCTTCCGCAAGCCATCTATGTGCAAAGCACGTCGAGGGAACCGGTCTCGCGTAAGAGTACGCGTAAGGTTGGTCCGGATCGTCTCGTCCAACAATACCGCCGAACCAAAGTATGACATGCTGGTAGGCAGTATGACTTATATCGTCCACAACTCACTTGTGTTCTACTCGTGCATATAACATCAAACCATAAAAACCTAGGCTCGGATGCCACTGTTGGGGAACGTAGTAATTTCAAAAAAATTCCTACGCACACGCAAGATCATGGTGATGCATAGCAACGAGAGGGGAGAGTGTTGTCTACGTACCCTCATAGACCGAAAGCGGAAGCATTATAACAACGCGGTTGATGTAGTTGTACGTCTTCACGATCCAACCGATCCAAGCACCGTTACTCCGGCACCTCCGAGTTCTTGGCACACGTTCAGCTCGATGACGATCCCCGGGCTCCGATCCAGCAAAGCTTCGGGGAGGAGTTCTGTCAGCACGACGGCGTGGTGACAATCTTGATGTACTACCGACGCAGGGCTTCGCCTAAGCTCCGCGACAATATGACCGAGGTGGAATATGGTGGAGGGGGGCACCGCACACGGCTAAGGAACGATCATGAAGATCAACTGTCTGTCCATGGGGTGCCCCCTGCCTCAGTATATAAAGGATGGAGGAGGAGGAGGCCGGCCAAGGCTATTGGTGCGGCCAGGATGGGAGTCCTACTAGGACTCCAAGTCCTAGTGGGAGTCCATCAAGAGGGGAGGAAGGGAGAAGGAAGTGGAGGAGTAGGAAAGGTGGCCGGCCCCCTTTTCCCTAGTCCAATTCGGACTAGAGGGGAGGGGGGGCGCAGCAGCCTTTTTCCTCTTCCCACTAAAGCCCATCAAGGCCCATTACTTCTCCCGTAATCCCGTAACTCCCCGATACTCCCGAAAATACCCGAATCACTCAGAACCTTTCCGATGTCCGAATATAGTCGTCCAATATATCGATCTTTACGTATCGACCATTTCGAGACTCCTCGTCATGTCTCCGATCTCATCCGGGACTCCGAACTCCTTCGGTACATCAAAAACTCATAAACTCATTATATAACTGTCATCGAAACCTTAAGCGTGCGGACCCTACGGTTCGAGAACAATGTAGACATGACCGAGACACGTCTCCGGTCAATAACCAATAGCGGGACCTGGATGCCCATATTGGCTCCTACATATTCTACGAAGATCTTTATCGGTCAGACCGCATAACAACATACGTTGTTCCCTTTGTCATCGGTATGTTACTTACCCGAGATTCGATCGTCGGTATCCAATACCTAGTTCAATCTCGTTACCGGCAAGTCTCTTTACTCGTTCTGTAATACATCATCTCGCAACTAACTCATTAGTTGCAATGCTTGCAAGGCTTATGTGATGTGCATTACCGAGAGGGCCCAGAGATACCTCTCCGACAATCGAAGTGACAAATCCTAATCTTGAAATACGCCAACCCAACATCTACCTTTGGAGACACCTGTAGTACTCCTTTATAATCACCCAGTTACGTTGTGACGTTTGGTAGCACCCAAAGTGTTCCTCCGGTAAACGGGAGTTGCATAATCTCATAGTCAAAGGAACATGTATAAGTCATGAAGAAAGCAATAGCAACATACTAAACGATCGGGTGCTAAGCTAATGGAATGGGTCATATCAATCAGATCATTCAACTAATGATGTGACCTTGTTAATCAAATGACAACTCCTTTGTCCATGGTTAGGAAACTTAACCATCTTTGAATAACAAGCTAGTCAAGTAGAGGCATACTAGTGACACTCTGTTTGTCTATGTATCCACACATGTATTATGTTTCCCGTTAATACAATTCTAGCATGAATAATAAACATTTATCATGATATGTAAGGAAATAAATAATAACTTTATTATTGCCTCTAGGGCATATTTCCTTCACATGCTACGGGAATCACAAACTTTAACAGAAGCATTTCTCAGATTCACAACTACTCAACTAGTATGACTCTAATATCACCATCTCCATATCTCAAAACAATTATCAAGCATCCAACTTTTCTTAGTATTCAACGCACTCAAAAGAAAGTTTTACAAATCTTGAATACCAAGCTTATTAAAATTTTTAAGCAAATTACCATGCTATTTAAGACTCTCAAAATAATCTAAGTGAATCATGAGAGATCAATAGTTTCTATAAAACAAATCCACCACCGTGCTCTAAAATATATAAGTGAAGCACTAGAGCAAAACTATATAGCTCAAAAGATATAAGTAAAGCACATAGAGTATTCTATCAAATTCCAATTCATGTATGGCTCTCTCAAAATATGTGTACAACAAGGATGATTGTGGCACACTAACAAACAAAGACACAAATAATACAAGACGCTCCAAGCAAAACACATATCATGTGGTGAATAAAAATATAGCTCAAAGTAAAATTACCGATGGAAGTAGACGAAAGAGGGGATGCCTTCCGGGGCATCCCCAAGCTTTGACTTTTTGGTGTCCTTGGATTATCTTGGGGGGTGCCATGGGAATCCCAAGCTTAGGCTCTTGCCACTCCTTGTTCCATAATCCATCAAAAGATTTCACCCAAAACTTGAAAACTTCACAACACAAAACTCAACAGAAATCTCGTGAGCTCCGTTAGCGAAAGAAAACAAAAGACCACTTCAAGGTACTATGATTAACTTATTATTTATTTATATTGGTGTTAAACCTACTGTATTACAACTTCTCTATGGTTTATAAACTATTTTACTAGCCATAGACTCATCAAAATAAGCAAACAACACACGAAAAACAGAATCTGTCAAGAACAGAACAGTCTGTAGTAATCTGTAACTAACGCAAACTTCTGGAACTCCAAAAAATCTACCAAAATAGGGCGACCTAGACAATTTGTTTATTGATCATAAGCAATTGGAATCAGTATTTTATCACGTTCTGGTTGTTTTTAACAATTGTTTTCGTGAATAGAAAGATTCTGGAAATTACAGCAAGATCAAATAACTATCATCCAAGAAGATCCTATAGGTCTAACTTGGCACAAACACTAATTAAAACACAAAACCACATCTAAATAGAAGGTAGATGGATTATTTATTCCGAAACAGAAGCAAAAACAAAAAAACTAAAAATAAAATTGGGTTGCCTCCCAACAAGCGCTATCGTTTAACGCCCCTAGCTAGGCATAAAAGCGAGGATAGATCTCGGTATTGCCATCTTTGGTAGGCAATCCATAAGTGGCTCTCATGATAGATTCATATGGTAATTTTATTTTCTTTCTAGGGAAGTGTTCCATGCCTTCCTTTAATGGAAATTGGAATCCAATATTACCTTCCTTCATATCAATAATTGCACCAACCGTTCTAAGGAAAGGTCTACCAAGAATAATAGGGCATGAAGGATTGTAATCTACATCAAGAACGATAAAATCTACGGGCACATAATTCCTATTGGCAATAATAAGAACATCATTAATTATTCCCATAGGTTTCTTAATACTAGAATTCGCAAGGTGCAAGTTTAGAGAGCAATCATCAAAATCACGGAAATCTAGCAAATCACACAAAGTTTTGGGCATAGTGAAAACACTAGCACCCAAATCACACAAAGCATAAAACTCATGATCTTTAATTTTAATGTTAATAGTAGGTTCCCACTCATCATAAAGTTTTTTAGGGATAGACACTTTCAACTCAAGCTTTTCTTCATAAGATTGCATCAAGGCATCAACGATATGTTCGGTAAAGGCTTTATTTTGACTATAAGCATGAGGAGAATTTAGCACGGATTGCAACAAGGAAATACAATCAATTAAAGAGCAACTTTCATAATTAAATTCCTTGAAATCCAAGATAGTGGGTTTAGCAACATCTAAGGTTTTATACTTTTCAATCCCACTTTTATCAATTTCATCATCAAGATCTAAAATCTCTGAATTTTTGGAACGCCTTCTAGGTAAAGGTGGATCATATTCAGTCTCATCATTATCAAGATTCATATTGTAAAACAAAGATTTAATAGGAGACACATCAATAACTTTTAGATCTTCATCTTTATTTTCATAGGGATCCGGTTTAGCAGCCATCTTATTGACTAAGGTAGCTTGCTTATCTGAAATTTCAGCAGTCAATTTTTCAAGACAAGCAATTTGAGACCTTATACCATCAAATTCTTTAGACATATCATCGAGCTCTTTATTCATATAACTCATAAAAAAAAAATTCCTTAAGATCATTTCTGAAGAAATTATTATGCTCAAATTGCAAAACCATAAACTTCCTGACATTGTTTTCGATCTCTTCTAGCTTTTTAAGGTGAAGATCACCAAATCTGGGAAGAGCCATCGCGACAAACAAGCAAACCAACACACGAGCAAGCAAAAAGCGAGCGAGAAGAAGGCAAACCGAAAGAGAGGGCGAATAAAACGGCAAGGGTGAAGTGGGGGAGAGGAAAACGAGAGGCAAAAGGCAAAAAAAATTAGTGCGAGAGATAAGAGATTGTGATGGGTACGTGGTATGTTGACTTTTGCGTAGACTCCCCGACAACGGCGCCCGAAATCTTCCTGCTACCTCTTGAGAACAGCGTTGGATTTCTTTGAAGAGGAAAGGGTGATGCAGCAGAGTAGAGTAAGTATTTCCCTCAGTTTTTTAGAACCAAGGTATCAATCCAGTAGGAGGCTACGCGCGAGTCCCTTGTACCTACACAAAACAAATAGCTCAACAAAACCAACACGATTAGGGGTTGTCAATCCCTTCACGGTCACTTACGAGAGTGAGAACTGATAGAGATGATAGATAATATTTTTGGTATTTTTGGTATAAAGAAGCAAAGTAAAATAAAAGGGCAAAGTAAAAGGCAAAGCAATAATAAAGTGGTGGAAGATTGATATGATGAGAATAGACCCGGGGGCCATAGATTTCACTAGCGGCTTCTCTCAAGAGCATAAGTATTCTACTGTGGGTGAACAAATTACTGTTGAGCAATTGACAAAATTGAGCATAGTTATGAGAATATCTAGGTATGATCATGTATATAGGCATCACGTCCGAGACAAGTAGACCGACTCCTGCCTGCATCTACTACTATTACTCCACTCATCGACCGCTATCCAGCATGCATCTAGAGTATTAAGTTAAAAATAGAGTAACGCCTTAAGCAAGATTACATGATGTAGAGGGATAGTTTCATGCAATATGATAAAAACCCCATCTTGTTATCCTCGATGGCAACAATACAATACGTGCCTTGCTGCCCTTGCTGTCACTGGGAAAGGACACCGCAAGATTGAACCCAAAGCTAAGCACTTCTCCCATTGCAAGAAAAACCAATCTAGTAGGCCAAACCAAACTGATAATTCGAAGAGACTTGCAAAGATAACCAATCATACATAAAAGAATTCAGAGAAGATTCAAATATTGTTCATAGATAGACTTGATCATAAACCCACAATTCATCGGTCTTAACAAACACACCGCAAAAAGAAGATTACATCGAATAGATCTCCACGAGAGATGGGGAGAACATTGTATTGAGATCCAAAAAGAGAGAAGAAGCCATCTAGCTACTAACTATGGACCCGAAGGTCTGAGGTAAACTACACACACTTCATCGGAGGGGCTATGCTGATGTAGAAGCCCTCCGTGGTGATTGCCCCCTCCAGCGAAGCTCCGGAACAGGCCCCAAGATGGGATCTCGTGGGTACAGAAGGTTGCGGCAGTGGAATTAGGTTTTTGCTCCGTATCTGGTCGTTTGGGGGTACGTAGGTATATATAGGAGGAATGAGTACGTTGGTGGAGAAAAGGGGGGCCCATGAGGCAGGGGGCGCGCCCTAGGGGGGCGCCCTCCACCCTCGTGGCCACCTCTTTTCTTTCTTGACGTGGGGTCCAAGTCCTCTGGATCATATTCGGTGAGAAAATCACGTTCTCGAAGGTTTCATTCCGTTTGGACTCCGTTTGATATTCCGTTTCTTCGAAACACTGAAATAGGCAAAAAACAGCAATTCTGGGCTGGGCCTCCGGTTAATAGGTTAGTCCCAAAAGTAATATAAAAGTGAAAAATAAAGCCCAATATAGTCCAAAACAGTAGATAATATAGCATGGAGCAATAAAAAATTATTGATACGTTGGAGACGTATCAATGCCTATGAATTATTCACTTATTATTGAACCATTTGATGTTTGGGGCTTTGATTATATGGGACCATTTCCTTCCTCTAATGGGTATACACATATTTTAGTTGCTGTTGATTATGTTACTAAGTGGGTAGAAGCTATTCCAACTAGTAGTGCTGATCATAACACCTCTGTTAAGATGCTTAAAGAAGTTATTTCTCTGAGGTTTGGAGTCCCTAGATATTTAATGACTGATGGTGGTTCACATTTTATTCATGGTGTCTTTCGTAAAATGCTTGCTAAGTATGATGTTAATCATAGAATTGCATCTCCTTACACCCGCAGTCTAGTGGTCAAGTAGAATTGAGTAATAGAGAGCTCAAATTAATTTTGCAAAAGACTGTTCATAGATCTAGAAAGAATTGGTCCAAGAAACTAGATGATGCATTATGGGCCTATAGAACTGCATATAAAAATCCTATGGGTATGTCTCCGTATAAAATGGTTTATGGAAAAGCATGCCACTTACCTCTCGAATTAGAACATAAGGCATATTGGGCCATTAAATAGCTCAGTTATGATTTCAAACTTGCCGGTGAGAAGAGGTTATTTGACATTAGCTCACTTGATGAATGGAGAAACCAGGCCTATGAGAATGCCAAACTGTTTAAAGAAAAAGTTAAAAGATGTCATGACAAAAGGATACAAAAGCGTTAGTTTAATGTAGTTGATTATGTGTTACTATAAAAATCTCGTTTAAGATTTTTTTCAGGAAAACTTCTCTCTAAATGGGAAGATCCTTACGTTATCAAGGAGGTCTATCGTTCCGGTGCCATAAAAATCAACAACTTCGAAGGCACAAATCCGAAGGTGGTGAGCGGTCAAAGAATCAAACATTATATCTCAGGTAATCCTATAAATGTTGAAACTAATGTTATTGAAACCGTAACCCCGGAGGAATACATAAGGGACACTTTCCAGAACGTTTCAGACTCCGAAAAGGAATAGGTATGTGGTACGGTAAGTAAACCGACTCCAAAACAGTTCTAATGACATTTTTTCTCCATTTTGGAATATTTAAGAAAATAGGAAAATAAGAAGTAGTCCAGGAAGGACACGAGGCTTCCACGAGGGTGGTGGGCGCGCCCCCTGCGTCGTGGGCACCTCGTGTGCCCTCCGGACTCCGTTTTCTTGCATGATACTTCTTTTGGTCGGTAAAAATTCATTATATAATCTCACGAAGGTTTTGACCACCGTATCACGCAAATATCCTCTATTTTTGTTTCGAGCTGTTTCTGCCGCAGGTTTGGAGCAAGATGTCGTCTCAGGATTCCGACGGAGAGAGCTATGTCTCACATCTCGTTGCTGACCCAAAGATCTATGGGGATCTATCTCCTTGTGGTCGAACTACGGATGATGAAGAGGATGCTCATTTGATGAGGATCAATAATTCAAGTTCGGAGGAGGAGCATGTCCCTCTACCTCAACCTGGGGATATGCACGTGAAGTTCAAGAAGTCTAGTCTTCATAAGAGGTCTAAAGTGTCTAACCATCGATCTATTCCTTCTCGTTTTCGGCAAAGCAAAGGAGATTTATGTGACAAGATCTTGAAGCTGGAAACGGAAGTCGATGACCTAAAGGAGGAAATTGCTCTTCTCAAGTACAATATGAAAAAGCTGAAGGCACAATTATCCCCATCACCACCACCTCCGAAGAAAGAGACATAATCACATGGGTTTGGGCACTCCCCTTGGCAACTGCCAAGCTTGGGGGAGGTGCCCGGGTATCGTATCACCAACACACTCCTATCGTTATCGTTTTTCTTAGTTCGATCCTTTTGATAGTATCTTGATCTAGTAGAATAAACTTTTAGTGTGATTTAGTATTGAGTTTTGCCTTATGATCCTTCTATGTAATTGAGTCCGTGAGCTATATATAATAAATATTAGTGTGGAGTCAAGGGCTTGATTATTTTGCTATGATCTTGAGGGAATAAAAGAAAGACAAAGAATAAAAGGAAATAAAAGAGATCATATTGATCTTATGGAGAGTAATGACTTCACATATAAAGAGTATGATGAATAAAAGTTGTTGAGATTTGACAAACATAGTTTTGGTCATTGTTGCAATTAATAGGAAGTAATAAAGAAAGAGAGGTTTTCACATATAAATATACTATCTTGGATCTTTTATGATTGTGAGCACTCATTAAAATATGACATGCTAAAGAGTTGATGTTGGACAAGGAAGACAACGTAATGGGTTATGTTTTCTTATATCCGAAATAAAGTATATTGTCATGGATCATCCAACATGTTGAGCTTGCCTTTCCCCCTCATGCTAGCCAATTCTTTGCACCAAGTAGAGATACTACTTGTGCTTCCGAATATCCTTGAACCAGTTTTGCCATGAGTGTCCACCATATCTACCTATGGATTGAGTAAATCCTTCAAGTAAGTTGTCATCGGTGCATGCAACAAAAATTGCTCTCTAAATATGTATGATTTATTAGTGTGGAGAAAATAAGCTTTATACGATCTTGTGATATGGAAGAAATAAAAGCGATGGACTGCATAATAAAGGTTCATATCACAAGTGGCAATATAAAGTGACGTTCTTTTGCATTAAGATTTCGTGCATCCAGCCATGAAAGCGCATGACAACCTCTGCTTCCCTCTGCGAAGGGCCTATCTTTTTTCTTTTACCTTATGCAAGAGTCACTGTGATCTTCACCTTTCCTTTTTACATTTTATCCTTTGGCAAGCACATTGTGTTGGAAAGATCCTGATATATATATATATATATATATATATATATATATATATATCCAATTGGATATAAGTTAGTATGAGCTATTATTGTTGACATTACCCTTGAGGTAAATGGTTGGGAGGCGAAACTGTAAGCCCCTATCTTTCTCTATGTCTGATTAAGACTCCGTAACCACAAGTATTGCGTGAGTGTTAGCAATTGTGAAAGACTAAATGATAGTTGAGTATGTGGACTTGCTGAAAAGCTCTTATATTGACTCTTTTCGATGTTATGATAAATTGCAATTGCTTCAATGACTAAGATTATAGTTTATTGGTTCTCAATGAAGTTTCTGATTCATACTTGACATTGTGAATAGATTATTACTTGAGTATAAGAAATCATATGACAATATCCATATATGTTGATGTTATAAGAATGATCATGATGCCCTCATGTCCGTATTCTATTTTATCGACACCTCTATCTCTAAACATGTGGACATATTTATCATTATCGGCTTCCGCTTGAGGACAAGCGAGGTCTAAGCTTGGGGGAGTTGATACGTCCATTTTGCATCATGCTTTTATATTAATATTTATTGCATTATGGGCTGTTATTACACGTTATGTCACAATACTTATGCCTATTCTCTCTTATTTTACAAGGTTTGCATGAAGAGGGAGAATGCCGGCAGCTGGAATTCTGGGCTGGAAAATGAGCAAATATTAGAGACCTATTCTGCACAACTCCAAAAGTCCTAAAACTTCTCGAAAGTCATTTTTGGAATTAACAAAAAATACTGAGTGGAGAAAATACCATAGGGGGGCCACACCCTGTCCACGAGGGTGGGAGGCGCGCCCTACCCCCCTGGGCACGCCCCCTGCCTCGTGGGCCCCCTGGCAGGCCACCGGCGCCCATCTTCTGCTATATGAAGTCTTTCGTCCGAGAAAAAATCATAAGAAAGCTTTCGGGCAGAAACTCCGCCGCCACGAGGCAGAACGAATCTAGGGCTCCGGCAGAGCTGTTCTGCCGGGGAAACTTCCCTCTGGGAGGGGGGGAATCATCGCCATCGTCATCACCAACGATCCTCTCATCGGGAGGGGGTCAATCTCCATCAACATTTTCACCAGCACCATCTCCTCTCAAACCCTAGTTCATCTCTTGTATCCAATCTTTGTCCCAAAGCCTCAGATTGGTACGTGTGGGTTGCTAGTAGTGTTGATTACTCCTTGTAGTTGATGCTAGTTGGTTTATTTGGTGGAAGATCGTATGTTCAGATCCATTATGCATATTAATACCCCTCTGATTACGAACATGAATATGATTTCTGAGTAGTTACGTTTGTTCCTGAGGACATGGGAGAAGTCTTGCTATTAGTAGTCATGTGAATTGGTATTCGTTAGATATTTTGATGAGATGTATGTTGTCTTTGCTCTAGTGGTGTCATGTGAATGTCGACTACATGACACTTCACCATTATTTGGGCCTAGAGGAAGGCATTGGGAAGTAATAAGTAGATGATGGGTTGCTAGAGTGACAGAAGCTTAAACCCTAGTTTATGAGTTGCTTCATAAGGGGCTGATTTGGATCCATATGTTTCATGCTATGGTTTGGTTTACATTAATACTTCTTTTGTATTTGCGGATGCTTGCAATAGGGGTTAATTATAAGTGGGATGCTTGTCCAAGTAAGGGCATCACCAAGCATGGGTCCACCCACATATCGAATTATCAAAGTAACGGACGCAAATCATATGAGCATGATGAAAACTAGCTTGACGATAATTCTCATGTGTCCTCGGGAGCGCTTTTCTCTATATAAGAGTTTGACCAGACTTGTCCTTTGCTACAAAAGGGATTGGGCCATCTTGCTGCACTTTGTTTACTTTCATTACTTGTAACCCGTTACAAACTACCTTATCATAAAACTATCTGTCACCGATAATTTCAGTGCTTGCAGAGAATACCTTGCTGAAAACCGCTTATCATTTTCTTCAGATCCTCGTTCGGTTCGACACTCTTACTTATCGAAAGGACTACAATAGATCCCCTATACTTGTGGGTCATCAGAGATGATGACATGTTGTGTGATCATGCACAAAATGATAGTCGAGGATGAGGGTGAGGATGTTGCCTCAGCTCTAGAATTTGAGAATATGGTGATTCTATTGAACTTTCAGACTAGAATCCGGCCACATTTGAAGAGTTTATTCTAATGCATCAACAAATTCGGCATCGCCCAACTCAGGAGCTGTTGAAGGAAGATCTGAATGAGCATCAGTGTACGGTTAAAGGGGACAACAATGTTGAAATGTAATGTTTGCACTTTCTTAAATTTGAACTAGTGCTGCATGCGGCTATTTGAACGTCTGTACTCTATGTATGCAGCTATTTGAACGTCTGAACTCTATGTATGCGGCTATTTGAACGTGCGGGCTTTAAAAAAATGAGGAAGGCAAAATGTATGCGGGCAGTGTTGGATGGCGGCCTTCCGCATCTGTGTCCGCGAACTGGCCCTCCTTCCTTATCCGTGTATAGATGCAGGAGGAAATTTGCGGGCAGCCGTTGGAGAAGCCCTTAGGCACTGCCAAAAATAAGGTCTTTGTTTGGTTAACACTTCAAGACAGAATTTGGACTGTCGATAGATTTTTCAAGAGGGGGTGGCCAGATTGTGATCCTTACCCATTTTGCAAGAGAGAGTAAGAATGTGAGTCCCACCTTTTCTTCAAGTGTCGCTACACCCTTAGGTTTGGAACTTGGTCACTGAGAGGCTACACCATCACAACATGAACACCTTGGTGACACTTGGAGGACTCCGTCAAGGCGTGGTGGTCTAATAGAACTAGCTTTCGCACCCTAATTGAAATGGCATGACGTCACTTATCATGCTTGTGGCTTGAACCATTTCGAATGAGAAGAACGCCCAGGTGTTTTATCACAAAGCGCTCCACCATGATTGGATATGAGGGAGGTGCAATAAAAAACTAGCCAAGGCCAAATGTATTGTGAGAATAATCATCCATGCCATCTCCTTAATCAATAGATGAGGTAACTCTCTCAAAAAATAAATAAAAATGAGGTAACTCTTATGCCTTTTTCTTCGGAAGAAAAGAATGTTCCTCCAAACTTTTCGATCGACACACTTGCAGACGCATGCAACGCAACAGTACCGGACGGGACGGGTCAAGCGGACGTTCGTTCCCCACGCGCCGAGACGATGGATCAATTAAAGACGCGGTTGCATCTGGGCTAGCGCGGTATGTGAGCACGTCACTCTAGCCGTAGAGTCTCGAGCCGGTGAAGTGCACCGAGGAAGCCGTTTTCACGTACGCGGGGGTTCCGGCAGCGGCTATAGCAGCAGGCTCCCGCTTTCTGTTGCAGTTGGTAACGCGTGGTGCCGGTGGTGGCGGCAGCGGCAGATGGATAGGCACGCCTACGCCTGCGTAGTATACGTTGCAGACTCGGAAGGATCCAAAGCTACTTTCTACTAGCACTGCATGCTAATCTACGAGTGCTCATCTAGCCATAGGGTGGCAACGGCAGGCAGGCCAGCTGGTGTGCAGCAGTGCAGCACCCTTGTTTTCCTCCCGGATGACAAGGGGTTGCATACACGCTTGAATGCGCGCGTTGATTTCCTCCGTCGATCCCGTCCTCGGTCACCATGCCCCGGCGGGAAACCGGCGACCCTTGCCTTGGACTCGCGCGCGACGTGGACGCCGGCTTACGTGCATGCAACCAAAGTCTACCACATCACGAAACTAGCAGCACTAGCTCTCTGCAATCTCTAGTAAGTGCACTTCTTGCGGTGAACCGTCAACGTGTCTTGCTTTTGCATGCTATATATATAGCTGGCAAGCTGGCTTGGTATCTACTCATCTCGCTATAAATCGTACCAGTGGCATAGGCATTCTGTACCACTTACACGCATGTGCAAGCGTAATTAGCATGCTTACAGTATGTTTGAAAAAACTTGCCCTCACGGCATGGACCTGCTAAATATATAACCGCCGTATTGCGTCACAAAAAGTTGATAAACTGACGCATGTTTTTCTCCTTTTCTTCCACTAAACGTGGGAGATTCAAGGTAGCCTCCCTCTCGTGAGCTTATCGTTGGTACCGGCGGTTACACCTGCACCGGACATGCACGATCGATGCGTGCACGTAAGTGCTGAGCTGAAAAGTTAGAGCGGTGATCATCGAGCATAATGATCACTCTATCTGATATAGTGATATACATGAATGCGGTACTACTTTTAATTAATTCGAGATAATGACTTGCAGATCCATTCCATTGTATGTCTGCTCAGATCTGTATCCGTACGACAAGGAAAGGTGATCGGCTAAATAACAAGGGACATGTGAGGCATCTGGGGTGGCCGGTGCATGTAATTTACAGTTAGTGGTGTACTGCAAGGAAAATGAATGTCGGAGAGAATGATGCAAAGCAAGGACAACAACTCAAAGGCGCAGCCACGAGCACATTCTCGCGGGAGAAAAGATTCTAGCGTTTTAGATGTTAACAATTGTAAACATTTGCATTTAGTTTACCTCATCTTTAGTTATGCAGAGGCGGGGGTGTTGGTCATCCCTGTCTATGCCTTTAGTTTACCTGCCATGTTTACCCGTGATACGCACCCTTGTGCGTATTGTACAAAAAAAGATGTTTATGCATTTGTGATGGTTGATCTGGATTACAAGGAAGAAAGCTTACTTTTGATATACCTCATGATCCGGTTGTTGTCAAATTTGATTAGTCATTGGCTTCATATGCGGTCTTTGTTGTACACACGGTAGGAAAAGGTAAAATCTTTTGTGAGGAGCAAAGTTGTTTGAACAAGTGGCAAAAGGAGGTTTTACACACTGCAAGGGCTGTCGACCATACAAAGATTAATCTGTTGATACTGCTAAGCGAATTTAAGAAGATTTTAGCCTCCCTACGTTGCAAATGGACGTGATCGTATATGCTTGCTGTTGGCCGGTGGTTCCTCTTTTGTTCTTTTGCAGTATGTGGTGTGCGGAACCAGATGTTGTAGCTTTTGAGGGCTGGTTTTTGTGCAGTTGATTCAACCTGCACTGTTGTTTTACATGTAGAGTTTCCTGCAACCCGTATCATCTATAGAGATACTAAGCTCCCACGATTTGAAGCACTCTGATGCTTCGGGGTTTGTGGGGTCGTTGTGGGACCTGCAAGTAAGGTTGTCTGTTGCTTAATTTTATTTTCCCTTCTCTCTTTATTTTTTATACATGTTTTAATTATGAGCGCTTATTAAAATTTACGAACATTAAGAAGAAGATTTTTTTTATATTTTTAGCTTCATTAATATTTATTACAATCATGAGTATTTTAAAGTTCACGGGAATTTTTAAAGTTTATAATTATTTTTAAAATTTGAAACTTGTTTAATTTGCAATTGTTTTTTAATCCATGAATATATTTTAAACTCATAAACATTTTCTACAATTCTCATGGTTTTGTAAATTCACATATTTTTGAAAAATCCTTGAACATATTTTTAAACTAACCTATTCATTTTTAAAAAATAGTCCATTTTTATGAGCAAGCAGTGGGGCGAGCGGAAAAAAGCTAACCGATTGAGAGGAATAGGGGGTCAAACTAAGCGAGCGAGAGCTCGTGGGCCGATCCATGTGAGTGTTAGAGCATCTCCAGCCGTTCGGCCCCCCAGGACGCCGAAAAAACGCGTCCTCGGGGCGAGCCGGCGAGATTTTCAGCGTGGGGGCGACTCCGTTCCCGGTCGTCGCCCCCAAGTCGGCCCCAGGGCTAAACGAATTCGGTGTTTTTTTGGCACAGCTCGTCGAAATTCATCCAAACTCGGCCACATTCATTCAAATTTGTACAATAAATAAATAAATAAACAAACGCGGCCTAGCTACACCGTCCTCGCCGCGCCTCGCCGCCGTCCGGCTTCTACATGCCTAGGCGCTTGTAGAAGTCGGTGTAGTCTCCGCCGCCGCCGCCGTCGTCGTCGTCCTCGTCCTCGTCGTCCTCGCCCTGCCACCCGTTGCCATCCCCGCTGCAGCCCTGTCCAGGGTCGCCGACGCGGGATGGCCCGACCTCCTCCTCGTCGTCGCTGTCGACGTAGAGGACGCCGTCCACCTCGCGGACGGGGCGGCGGTGGCGCGCCTTGAGTTCCTCGATGGCGCGGCGCTGGC